>OX451735.1:56678993-58042126 GCA_948472305.1 Vicia faba
GATAGAGGGGGTTGGACTCTGCCTGCGAGATCCCTCCATTTCTGAGCATAGGTTTTGAAACCTTCACCTGTAGACATGCTTTGCAATTGCATGCGAGTTGGAGCTACGTCAACATTATACTGGTATTGCTTGTAGAAGGCGGAAGTCAAATCTTCCCAATTGCGAATATTGGTCCCTTCTAATTGATAGAACCAATACAATTGCGTCCCTGACAAGCTCTCTTGGAATAAATGCACCCACAGATTCTTATCAGCCGTATGGGGTTGAATCTTTCTGATGTATGACCTTAAATGCAGCTTAGGGCAAGAGACACCTTCATATTTAGCGAAAGTGGGTACCTTAAATTTCTGTAGGATGACAACCCCTAAGACAAGTCCTAACTCTTCAAAATCCAGTCCAGGTACCCTCTGGACCTCCATAGCATTCAAACGATCCTCTAGCTTCTTGTATTTATTATCAGTAGGAGGATACTGTTCCTCAGAGTAATCAGGTTCTTCCTCTTCTTCAGATGCTGGGTTGTTGTTCACTTCCTTGGTCCTGTCTTCTTGATTATCTCCTTCACCCGATGATGTTGCAAAGTCCAAAGTCCATCTGGCTTGTCCTTTGAACCTTCTTCCCATGATCACAATACCGGTTGGTTTCTTCACTTTCTTCTTCTTCTCTTTGTCCAGTAGAGTCTTCAACTCCTCTTGTCCTTTTGTCAGAGTCAAGAGCATTTGTTGAAACTTGATGTTCTGCGCTTGAAGATGTTTCACTGTCTGTTTAATATCCATCTCACTGAAATAAACAGTAGAAGAATAAGGAGACCTGTTGTAAGAAACATGTATGATGTCATGATGAATGAAGATGCAATATGAAAATGATTTCAAGGAAATTAGAGATTTAAATTTGCTCAAACCAAAAGGAACACACATTATATTAGATCCAAGTTTGGATACATCATGCCTCTTTGGGCTTACAACGAAAGGAACAAAATACAACAGAAAAAACCCTAAGATAGAAAGGTTAAATGCATCCTCTTTGGGGCGATGTAGGCGTTCAGATTCCGCTCTTCGTGAAGCAGCTTGGTGAGTTCTAAGACTTTCTTCTCACTGGCGTAAAATTGGGCTTCGAAGGTGTCTTGCTCTTCCTTCAACTGAACCCAAGCTTTCTGCAAGTCTTCGAGAGAGGTAGGCATGTCAGGATGAAGGACAGTGTATGGGACGTCTCCTTCAACAACAGGCTCTATAATAATAGGGAGGATGGAAGGGTAAGGCATCACGAGTATCTGAGCACGAGCCCGTACCCACCTAAGGTAAGGCTCAAGAGGGATAAAGTTCTTGTGTCTCAGATTCCTACTGTCCACCTTGTTCACCATTCTCCAAGATCGTGTAAATTTCTGGTGGTAACCTTGGTCTTCTTGGTCATAGTCGAACACCAGACCTTGAATGAGCATCTCATGAGGACCGTCTCTTCGGGCATACCCAAACTGTCGAAGTGCTAAGCAGGGGTTGTAGGTGATGCCTCCCCTAATACCAAACAAAGGGACGTTAGGGAATTCCCCACAGCGGTCAATGATAGAGACATCTTCCAAGGATCTTGAACACCAAAGGATATCACAGTGGGTGAGGGACATCATCCTTTGGGACCATGTCAGTCTTTGCTTGTTCTTCAATGCTGATTGAGGTAGGTGTGAAGTGAACCACTTAGTGAGTAGGGGAACACAACACAAAAGAGTACCTCTCTTCTTCATGGTGCGGGTATGAAGACTGTTGTACCCCAAAATTTGCCCTCCCATATTCTTCAAGAAATTGCCAAGTCATGCTTCAAAATTCCCCAAGGGTTGCACAGTGTAAGGGCCTCCTAACAGTCAAAATTAGGGTTTTGGTTCTGGCAAAGAAAATGAAGTTTCCAAGGGTCCAATCAAGTCCCATATGCTTATAAACATGGTCAAGCATCCTCATACCAAGTTTCAAAACTTACAGCACAAGATTGCACAATCAAAAACCCTAATTGCACTACAGTCAACTGTAGGGGCAAAATGGTCATTTGACAGTCAAAAGTTCAAATTTTTGGTCAACATCTCATTTTGAAGCCACAAACATCATTTGATCAATTCTTGATCATGATTCTCAAAGCTTGGCTCAAAAATCATCAAGATGCAAAAGTTTCCATATTTGGACAGTTGAAAAAGTCAACTGTAACTTGACCAGGGCATAACTTCCACATGGATTATCAGAAAAATTCCATCCAAAGCTCATTTTGAAGATAAAGACATTTCCTACAACTCCTCTTCACACTTCAAGTCCAAGAAATGCTCTCACAAAAAGTTATCAATTTCAACATTATAGGTCATTTTCAAAAGTCAACAAAAGGGGACTTTAAGTCAAAGGCCATAACTTGAGATTGGTAAATCAAAATGACATGGTACCAAAGACATTGGTTAGAGGACTCAAATACCGTTCCAAAATGTCCAAGAACATGAGCAAAGCTTAAAAATTGAGCAAGTTATGCCTTGTGGAAGTTGGGAAATTTTTGGATATTTTGAAAAGTCAACATTGCTTCAAATGACCTAAAAATGCTAATGGGCCTCTTTTTCTTCCACAATTCATCATCCAAGGCATGTGCACGACCATTTGGACCAAAGGGAAGTTTTTATCATTTTTATTTTATTTATTTGGATTTTTAATTATCAATAATTCATTTAATTAAAATAAATAGGTGAAAAATACTAAACCTAATTTTCTAAATCTTTTTGTGCATAGAATAGGCTTAAGATTTCGTGTAAAATCAAATATGGAAGGAATTATGGTGATTGGATATGATTGAGACCAGATATGTTTGAAAAAGATTGGAAAAATTATGGCTTGAAAATCAAATATCCTTTTCATCAATTCATGGATTTTCTGATCAAATTCTTTGACCTAATCGTTCACCTATACATACTAATGCAAACCCTACTCCTAAAAAGGTCCAAGCTGCGCAGAAAGACAAAAGAGAACTTTGCAATTTTGATCAAAAAAATTCAAAACTGAAATCGTGATTCCAAAGCATTTCAAGGCAAAGTAATCAGTCCATTGCCTTCCTGAGACATCAGGGAAACTTCCTGGATCAAAAGCACGACCTCTAACGTCGAGAATTGGTGAATAAGATTCACACTTTTACATATTTTTTTCATAATCGTGTTTTAAGATTTAGGCATTTTCATTGCATTTTTATGATTGATTTATACTAATGGGACCTTCCTGAAGCTAACCATGTAGCTGAATTGAATTTTTACTCACTATTGAAGAAACTACCATGGGCGATATCTAGGTTTTTCAGAACCTTGAATTGGGCGTTTGTGCATATGGAAAAATTGGAACATGAAACCTAGGCCGTTCAATTCAGCATGCTTGGACGATGCTAAATCCACCCTCGCGCCTAATTTATGTGGCCGGACGGCCTAATCGCTATTTTTCATAATGTTGCTTTTGGGGACGGTTCAAAACCGTTGCCCATTCTTTTTTTATTTCAGGAAAAAACAAAGCCATGGAGAAGACGATTATGTGGCCAAGACTGATTGGTTCATTTAAACTTTCGCGCGCAAAAAGGCACTAACTTTCGCTTTATTTTATAATGTTTGTTGGTTAGGTAATATACAAAGAAACCAAATGGAGCAGTTGGCAAGGCGTGTACATTGGTGAACCACAGGACCTGGGTTCGATCCCAGGTCCCCACCCCTTTCATATTATTTTGTTATTAATGCTTGTGTACAATTTCAATACTAGTGTCCATCATGCATCCATGTTATCAAGCCGTCCATGCGTCCCACTGCACTCAATCAAGGGACCAGATCTGAAGACTATGATGAACCTCAGTCAATACACAGGCATGCTAATCAAAAGGTCAACGAGGCCAAAACCTTAATGGGCTTAAAATGCTAACAGTTCACCTCCTACTGGGGACAGAACCCCCCAAGGTTTGCAAGTTTCTTTTATATTTTTTCATTCTTTTTATTTATTTCAATTATTATTTTTAATTAGTTCTTTAATTTAAATACTTTCATAAAAAATATAAAAAACAATATAAAATCATAAAAAGACAAAAAATAAGTATTTTATTTAATTAATATATTTTTTTGTAAATAAATATTATTCATTAATTTTAGCTATTAAATTAGGTTTAATTCAAGCATTTTTTTTAATAAATTAAAAATTGGTAGAATTAGGGTTTGTATTAATTTTTTATCCCTTTTCTTTTCTTTTCTCTAAATAATTAAATATTTCCTATTATTTTTATAAATTAAAATTGCATGTAAATAATTAGGTTAATTTAGGTTTAACTTTAATACTTTCTTAATAAACTAAAAAATAATTAGAATTAGGGTTAGTATTTTAATTTCAATTAATCTTCCTCATTAAAATCATAAATATCAAAATCTCAAAAAAAACAATTTCCTTTTCTTTTAATTTAATTAATTTAACAATTTAATTTAATTCCATTAAAAAGGGTCCAACGCCCTCGTTTCCAGTTTAATTCAATTAGCGTATTTATTTCTTTTTCTTTTAAATATTTATGTAATTCTCCCAAAGCCGTGTAAACTTAATTTCTTTATTTTCTGTCAAATCGGGTCTTGGAAATTTTGGCGATGTGGACCCGCGCCTTTGTAATAGTTTAGGAATTTTATCTTTCCGCAATTTTTTAACTGTTAAATAAATGCATGCAAGAATGAATGGCCTTAAATAAAAACAAACGCATAGATCACCCATAACCTGACAAGACAAAAATAAATGAATCTGACACACAAATCACACACCACCCCTAGGGTACGCCTCACTGTTGCCTTTCCTCGAAAGGTGATCGTCGAGTAGAGGACGTCTTAGTAAGTCCTCATGATCCGGGAACCTGGCATGAGGGTAGCTTCTAAGGTGTCTTCCTATTGCTCTGGTGATCACCACGTCCCGAACCTCGAATTGACCCGAACACCTCCAACGGTGGTGCTACCTACCTCTCAATGGTGGGATGGCACTACTTTAAGGACATTTACACAGACGAATTCCTTAGGGTAGGTAGACGACTCTAGATACTTGCTCTAATTTCAAAACAAATCAAAAATACTTTTCACACCGACACCTTTTCAAAAAGCTTTCGAAAGCAATTTTTCAAACACTCTTGAGGACCGATACAAGAGTCGAACTGAGATTTTCAAAGAAACTTTTTAAAAACCCACATTGAAAAGCAAGCAAACATTTTTGAAAACACAATGAGCAAGTATCTAAGAGCCCATGGATAACCATGGATAGAAAGGGTGCTAACACCTTCCCTTTCTATAATCTACCTCCCGAACCGAGAGTAATCTCTTTAAGGAATTTTTCTGTGCTTTTGTCCTTTCCATTTGGAGAAAATAAAAGACGGTGGCGACTCTTGCTTCCGCGACATTTCGCGAACCAGCTTTAAACAGTCAGTTCCAGATCCACCGATCACAAAGACAATGCAAGATGTCTCCCAGTAAGGTAGGTACGGGATTGCGAAAGACTTTGATGGTGTTAACATCTATGAATTGGTCCGAGTTGGGGAACAGAACCAAACCATAAATGAGAAGAGCCAGGATGTCTTCAAAATCTTGGAAATCCATGTCGTCCCAGAATGAACGAGCCTTCTCTAATAGAAACTTGGCTAGGAAACCTTTAACACCAAAGTCTAATTGGCTATGATGTCGACTCTCTTCATATGCAAAGCTTCGGCGAGGACTTCAGGCTTTGGAATCCCTTCTAGACCGGTGAACGGTATCTGATCAAGCACGGGAACCCCTAAGAGTAGAGAGAACTCTTCCAGTGTAGGTACTAACTGATAGTCCGGGAAAGTGAAACAATGATGTACGAGATCAAAGAATTGGAACAACACACACATCATCTCTTCTTGGAAACCAGATGTAGCCAAACTGAGGAGTCGACCGTATTTCTTGGTAAAAGGAGAATCCCCGGGCACTCTTGAGGCTAACTCTTGAAGCTGAGGGTGTGCTTTTACAAATTAGGGTTTAAAATGGAAAAATTTCATAACTTAGAATTTTTCCAAGTTATAAAATTTTCTTATTTTTTCCTAACTTTGTCCCATTTTTTCACCAATATGAAAATGGATTCAAACAAAACTTGAAACATAAAAGTTGTAGTCCATCACAAAGTCTACAACTTTTATTCACAAAGTTTTCTCAAAAGAGGCTTTTATCTCAAGTTATGATTTTTGGAACAAGGGTACCTAAAACTTTTAACTTAGAGAAATTTTGCCCTAATTTAGGCAGGATTTTGACCCATCTTCTTGGCCATTTTTCACATAGTTCCACTTGGAGTTTCAAGTTTCATTTCAAAGATGGATTATAGTACATGTTGCAATCTTTCCAAATTGTCCAAGAACTCCTCAAACACCTTTGTGGTTAGGGATAATTGAATGCTTGAAGTTGGAAAAAACTCACTTTGATCCATGGCCAATACATGTTCATACAACTTGTCAAATCTGATCTAGCTAGCTTGGTTCACAATTACACGCCTATAAACCAGTTTTTACTCCATAATTTAATGCATATCCATTGAGCTAAGGCATTGTCTTGGTCATTAGGGTATTGTACACTAGACTAAGCCTTAAATGGAAAAAGTAACAATGCCATTTTTGCTTGAACTTTGCTTTATGTCAGAACAACATTCTAGAGCATTGAACCAGATCTTATGCTGCAAACAAAATCCATTAATTAGAGGGGCCAAGAGGGTTGTGTGTAGGGTGATAGGATGGCCTGTACAAGTCTATAACCTGACTTCCATTCTTTTGCTTCAAGAAGAAGAAAACTTGCAAAACACAAGGCATCTCTCACATCTGATAAAACCAACTAAAACAAAGTTATCAAAGAAGTTTCACACACCCTAGCAAGCCAGAAACACGATCCCTTGCCCTCTCAAAACTCCTTGTGCACAAAATCCCCATTTTCTTGCAAAACAGGGCCAATTCTGCATTTTGCAAGCCATCATCAAATTCCATCGTGCGTTTTGTCCAAAGATACTTCAAACACCTTCCAACAAACTCACCTGAACTATTCCAAGCCCCCATTGCTAGATGTAACACCATTAACACACATTGCCATTTTTGTTTCAAAGCTCTGCATGGATATCATACCACGGCACGTACTTTAACAGAGGCAACCCCATTTTCTTTAGTGTATGGCATGGAAGCCGTTCTACCCATGGAAGTTCATATTCCTTCCTTAAGGATTATGAAGGACGCTGGTTTAAGTGAAGACGATTAGATTCAGACCCGGCTTGATCAACTTAATTTGATCGACGAGAAGCGACTTATTGCTGTTTGTCATGGTCAGACGTATCAAAAACGGATGATCAAGGCTTTCAACAAGAAAGTCAGGCGTCAAGTATATCAAGTCAGAGATCTTGTAATCAAACGGATCATCTTACCGCAAAGTGATCCCAGAGGCAAGTGGACTCCTACTTATGAAGGACCATTTGTGATAAAGAGCATCTTTTCTGGTGGGGCAATGATTCTGACCACCATGGACAGCAACGACTTGCCGCACCCTGCGAACGCAGACATAGTCAAAAGATACTACGCATAAAACGACCCGACAAGTTGAAAACCCGAAAAGGCGACTTGGGCAAAAATTGGCATCCCGGTGAATCGAAAACGCGAAAGGGCGGTTCAGGCAAAAATTAGGGATAAAACAAAAAAAATCTGTACACCCGGCAAGTTGAAAACCCGAAAGGGCGACTTGGGCAAAAAAGGGTTTCCCGGTGGATCGAAAACCCGAAAGGGCGGTCCAGGAAAAAGTTAGGGAATTAAAGCGTATTACTATGTCTCGTCGGATCACTTTAAGAACAATATTCTCACCAACAAGCTCCAAGCTTCTGATCAATCCAGTCGTCGGCGGACGAAGCAGCGAATGGACAAGATATTCAGAGTTGCAAAGGCTATGGAAGAATGGGAATCCCATGGAATTGTTACACATAGCCATCTTTCTTTTGTATAAAAATTTTCAATTTTTACGACAACATTCTCTTACTAGGGTGTCTGTCTCCTTTGTACAAAGATACTCACAAAAATTAAATACAAAGATACTTCAAAGTGCAGAAATTTGCTTATCTTTCTTTTCTTGGTACACTTATGTTTTTATTTGAAAACGTCCAATGTTTTGTTAAATAGGCATATGCATTTGAATATAATCACGACTTACAAATAGAACGAAATTGAAAAAGGATAATTACTGATAGATTGAAGGTGTAGGAAGATATCTTTATGCCATTTCAGAAGAAATCCCCTACGATACATCATTCAGATCCTCAACAAAGCTAAAATTTGGAGTATATTTCCCCAAGCGGAGTTAAGCTTCAAGATCCTCAGCGGAGCCAGTACATTCCAAAGACTTAATTCCCCAACTGAGTTAAGTTTCAAAATACCCATCAGATTTAAGCTTCAAGATCCCCAGTGGAGCCCAAAAACCCATAAAATCCTATCCCCAACGGAGCCAGAATAGTGAACATTTCCCCCATAGAGTTACCTCCTAACAAGATCGAAGATTCTCAGTCTTATTTCTCCAAGCAGAAGCCTCTTAGGTTTTAACTCCCCAGTAGAGATTTTCAGAGTTTTCCCTGAATCCCCAAGCAGTCAGCAAGGATTTCTCCTCTTCAATAATCAAAGATCTTTGGAATCCCCAACATCGGTCAAGGATTTACTTTCCCCGACCGCAATCAAAGATTCCATTATCTCCAATTGTCAAGGATTTATTTTCCTCAGCAAGACATTTACTCAGCTTACATGCGCATCCATTACATTCATATATCATAAACATTGATGAAATACAGTTCATTGCATCATACATATCATGCAACATAACTTTATGTTTTAGCTAACGTTTTACCCTTTTCAGGATAAGATTAAAAGGCTGTTGATAACAATTATTCAGATACAGTATGGATACACCCCAGACACGGCGGTCATTCTATTACTCATTCACAATTTCAAAGTCAAAATACAGTACAGATACACCCTAGACCCGGCGGTCATTCTACTACTCATTCAGACTTCAGCAATCCGATACAGACTAGATACGCTCCAGACACGGCGACCATTCTATCTCTCATTCAGATTCAACTATCAACCACAAGTTTAGATACGCTCCAGACACGGATGCCATTCTGTCCCTTACACCAGCAGTTTGATTCTCCCCAGTGTAATCGCCACGGAAGTCATTCTATCATTTATTCAGATCTCAGTTACAGTCTCAGATACACTCCAGACACGGAAGTCATTCTTCTACTCATACAGATCTCAACTTCAGATACAGTCCAGATACGCTTCGGATATGGTTGCCACTCTGTCACTCATTCGGAATTTATCCCCAGCCCAGAGATGCTCCATACACAGATATTCCTCTACCACCCACTCAGAATTTAGATACAATACAGATACACTCCAGACACGACAATCATTCTGATATTCATTCAAAGTTCAAATATAGTTACAGATCAGATACGCTCCAGACACGGATGCCATTCTTTCGCTCATACATACTCAGTCTCCAGATATAGTTTAAATGCATTCCAGACACATATACCATTTTAATGCTCATTCTTCCGACCTACCACATTGCAATTCAACAAACATTCTTGGATGGCATCTTTAAACCCATCTCCAGCAAGATTCTACCACCTTCAAATGGCATCTTTAAGCCCATTCCCGCATCTATGTTTTGACGAGTGCAAATTTACGGGCACTCTAGTGTCCAATCCTCTTTTACCTTCGAGTTGCGAAAGGCAAACTTGCCAATCTAACTATTCAGGTTCAAGAAGATTGAACATGGGAAACTGTTGTACCCCAAAATTTTCCCTCTCATTTCATCAACATTTTTCATCACAAGACTCTTGGAACTCAAGAACAAGTTAGGGTTTGCTCTGCTCAAGACACCTCCTTGCACTGTTGACCTAAATTAGGGTTTGAGTTTTCACAATGATATCTTGACCAACAATGCCCAAATGGACTTTCATACTTCATGTTTGATTCTCAAGTTTGTCCATACCAAGTTTTAAGCCTTGAAACAAATTTTTGCCCAGTCAATTAGACAGTTGATCTAGAAATCAACTGTATTGGGGAAAAAGTCAATTATGGCCAATTGATAGTAAAACCTCATGAAATTTGACCCACATCAACATTATGAACTCATATGAACCTTTTGATCAAGTTTGGATCACAATTCCACAAGAAATTTGATCAGATCATCAAAAGGGTAAAATGGTCATTTTTAGGGTTTTGACTGTACAAAGGCAATTTTTGACTGTTTGACCTAGCCAATGACAAATAAAGCTCAACCATGGACTCAAGGACTCAATGACATTGTCTTGACCCATTCAACAAGTTCAAAAGATCTCAAATGCATAGGATTGACAGATGAATTTTTCAGTCAACTGATCAAAATTTGACTGTACACTGAAAAGTCAAACTTTGACTTTTTGGTCAAAATCAAGTGCCAAGGATCATTTTTCATCAAGACATGTCAAATTATGAAACTTGTTCATCAAGAAACCCAAAAATGCAAATTAGGGTTTAAAATGAAAAATTTCATAACTTAGAATTTTTTTAAGTTATAAAATTCTTATTTTTTCCTAACTTTGTCCCATTTTTTCACCAAGATGAAAATGGATTCAAACAAAACTTGCAACATTAAAGTTGTAGTCCATCAGAAAGTATACAACTTTGATTCACAAAGTTTTCTCAAAAGAGGCTTGTATCTCAAGTTATGAGTTTTGGAACAAGGGTACCTAAAACTTTTAACTTAGAGAAATTTTGCCCTAATTTAGGCAGGATTTTGACCCATCTTCTTGGCCATTTTTCACATAGTTCCACTTGGAGTTTCAAGTTGCATTTCAAAGATGTATTATAGTACATGTTGCAAGCTTTCCAAATTGTCCAAGAACTCATCAAACACCTTTGTGGTTAGGGAGAATCAAATGCTTGAAGTTGGAAAAAACTCACTTTGATCCATGGCCAATACATGTTCATACCACTTGCCAAATCTGATCTAGCTAGCTTGGTTCACAATTACAGGCCTCTAAACCAGTTTTTACTCCATAATTTAATGCATATCCATTGAGCCAAGGCATTGTGTTGGTCATTAGGGTATTGTACACTAGATTAAGCCTTAAATGGAAAAAGTAACAATGCCATTTTTGCTTGAACTTTGCTTTATGTCAAAACAACATTCTAGAGCATTGAACCAGATCTTATGATGTAAACAAAATCCATTAATTAGAGGGGCCAAGAGGGTTGTATGCAGGGTGATAGGATGGCCTGTACAAGTCTATAACCTGACTTCCATTCTTTTGCTTCAAGAAGAAGAAAACTTGCAAAACACAAGGCATCTCTCACATCTGATAAAACCAACTAAAACAAAGTTGTCAAAGAAGTTTCACACACCCTAGCAATCCAGAAACACGAGCCCTTGCCCTCTCAAAACTCCTTGTGCACCAAATCCCCATTTTCTTGCAAAATAGGGCCAGTTCTACATTTTGCAAGCCATCATCAAATTCCATCGTGCGTTTTGTCCAAAGATACTTCAAACACCTTCCAACCAACTCACCTGAACTATTTCAGGCCTCCATTGCTAGCTGTAACACCATTAACACACATTGCCATTTCTGTTTCAAAGCTTTGCAGGTTGAGTTCTGTAGCACGATTCAGGCTACTTCAAAACAAGCCAAGCATTGGAAAAGCTTCAGTGGACCTCAGGCAAGCTCAAAAGAACCTCAAGCACCCTTGGAAGTTGCTGCATTGTCCAGCTCGAAGTCAACTGAAACAGGTATTTCATGAACTTCTATCTCTCTATTTAGGAATAGTTAGACTTAGGTTTGTGAATGAAAGATGTTGTACTCATAGCCCTGAAACCATACATGTGCTTAATTTTCATTTATATTAATCGTGCTAGGAGAATTTTGTTCATGAACTTTCTGAAAAAACTAGGTTAAGAATTAGGGCCAGAGAAATTCTCTCTGGTCTTTGAGAGTTAGCTTGAGTTTTTTATATGGTTAGATTCGTTGTTTGATGCTCTACAAGTTTCATGTTTTGAGTTTTGTCAAAAAAGCAAGGAATCAGGAGATAGAATTTTGTGTATAACGCGCGCACAGTTCTGTTCAAAGGAAGAAGATGAAGTTGATTCTGGGTTGGGCCTGGACTTCTTTGCTCTTGACACCCCCCAGTTCACTTCCAGCACCCCTTGGCCCATTGCTTTTTATTTTCATTATTTAGCATATTTATTTTTTCTCTGACTTTGATATTTTATTTGCAAGCATAAAAAATATTCCAAAAATATTTTCACATTTTTTTTCATTTATTAGATATTTTATTCTAATTTTTCTTAATGTAAATATGTTTAAATATTTTATATTCTTTTGTTAAAACTTAAAAATAATACAAATAATACTTAAATAATTTATTTTATTGTTATATACATTTGAAAACACTTTCTTGAAAAAATATACATTTTTGTAAATAATTTATTTTATTTTTTATACCCTTAATATATTTAATATATATTTATATACATATGTACTATTTTTATTAAATAAATTAGAACAAAAAAACACAAAAATAATACATTTTTATTTTATTAATATTTTATACTAAAAAATACTTTTTTTCAATATACTTTTATTTTTTGTACAAATTAATACATTATTGAATATAAATAATAAATAATATTATTTATTTAAGAAATTAGGGTTTTGCCCTAAAAAACAAAATAATTGAAATTAACCTTTTGTTTATTTGCATTTCACATTAAACATGCTTTTTTCATACATAAAAAACATTTTTTTTGCATAATACACTTTATTTAATATTTATTTATTGTATTTATTTAAATATTGTACGTTTAATATTATGCTTTACCCATTCAATATGGTTGTAATAATTTAGGATTTAATTTCTTGCAAAATAATTCCCAATTCAAATTTGTACCCCCTTCCCTATTTCATGTTGTAATAGTGTAGAATTTAAATTCTCGCACCTTTAAATGCTTTTAATTATGCCATGATTAGACCTAGGGTTTGTATGCAAAATAAAATCAACAAATAGCTTGACCTAATCCAAAGATAACAATGCATGAAAAAGCAAACACAATGCACACTTGCACCCCTAGGGTTTCAATCCACTTGTTGCCTTCAAAAATGGGCCATGATATGCATGTCAAGTACTTTGGAAAAATAAAAACAAAACAAAAGATCATAGTCCCTCGATGACGCTATCTTGGTTGCCTAAACAAAAATGATGAAGTCCCTCAAGAAAATTTCCAAAATACTTGACACAATTGCTATCATGGTCTATACAATGACCCACGCCTGTCCCGTTTAACATCCTAACACAAGGTTGTTCACCAAACACAATGGTGAAACAACATTGTTAAAAGGGTTAAAAACATAAGAAAGATCTTTGAGTAAAACAGGGTAGATAACTCTTAGTTACTTGATCAAGCTTACAAAAATATCCTTGTTATTTTCAAAATACACTTCACAACACAAATTTCAAAACCTTACTTTCAAACATTGAAAACTTTTCAAAAGACAAAAACACCTTTGTATACATTCAAACAAGAATCATTAGAAAGGTTGCCACAACGATGGTCTCTTTTCAAAACATCTTTCAAAAATCACACACAAGGCACCATTTCAAACAATTGAAGAGCACCATTTCAAACAATTGAAAAGCAAAGCAAGTGATCTAAGCAAGTAACTAAGAGCCCATGGATAACCATGGATAGAAAGGGTGCTAATACCTTCCCTTTCTATAATCTACTCCCCGAACTCAAGAAAACATCTCAAAGGTCTTTCCTGTGCTTTTTGACCTTTCCTTAGGATAAAATAAAAAGTCGGTGGCGTCTTTTGCTAAACCGAAACATTTGCGAATACAAACGCAAAATCCTAAGTCAGCTCTCCCACCGTATCACAGAACTGGCGACTCTGATGGGGATAACTTTAAAAGTGGAGTAACCTTAGGGATTAGATCACCCTTTGCATGATTATTGTTTGCTTTGATTGCTTTACATTTGGTTCTCTTGTTTGGGTTTAAAATCCTCCACCCGGATTTGGGAAACATTCATAGGTAAATAGCAATACATTGTGAAAACTGTGCGGGGTATACCGACATGGTTGAAGCAATCGCTATATTAGTGTGACATATTTGTGAGTACCGATAGCCTTTGAGTCAATCAAAGAGAATATGGGGCTGCTGAGTGATGTCATGAAGCACTAATGCACTCTTAGAACCTTACTTGACCATCTTGGCCTTTTTTAGGGGTAGTGAGATGACCGACTTTGGTGCAGTCCGAAGATTGTAGATACTCGATACTGCACTCATTGAGGGTTGTTTTCTTGGAATATTTTAGTCGCTAGTTAAGTGGCTAAACCAAAACAATGAACATAGAAAACAATCCAGTGATATTGAGCTCCTTAGAACCCGATTACTATTTATAGGACAGGTTTTGAGCCAACAAAGCTCAAGAGGGTACTTACCTATGAAACCTCATGCAAGCCTGAAACTAGGGTTTTGTGTGACTTGCTTGTACATGTGCTTGTGCATACATCATGAACATCATAAAACATCATATGCATCCACTAACCATTGCAAGGGTTTGGATCTTCATCTTTATTCTTGTTTTGTAGGTCATGGAATCTCTCCGCAGGAAAACAATTCAAGTCAACCTTGTGAGAATCCCTCCTCAACTCAAGGAGCTTACTTCTAGGATTCCAGAGAATTCTCTCTTCAGTTAAAGACATGGTAGACTCCTCAACTTGGTCAACACCAACATTGAAGAAGACATGGTGAAAGTTCTCTTCCAGTTTTTTGACCTCCTACACCACTATTTCACATTCCCTGATTACCAATTGGTGCCTACTTTGGAGGAATTTTCTCAACTCCTGAGAATTCCTATTCTTCATCAACTACCCTATAACGGTACGGAAAGAGAACCAAAGCCTGAAGATGTTGCTCAAGCATTACACTTGCAACCATCTGACATCAAGGGGCACTGGGAAACCAGGAGTGGCGTCAAGGGTTTCTTGGAAAAATTTATGTTTGAGAAGGCACAAGACTGCTGGAATTCTCTTGATCTACAAGCCTTTGAAGAGATAGTGACACTCCTCATCTACGGGTTGGTCTTGTTCCCAAACCCTGATCAGCTTATAGATGTGAATGCTGTCAAGATTTTCATATCCAGGAATCCTATACCCAAATTGCTTGGGGACATCCTACACTCATTTTACACACGAACAATGAGGAAAATAGGTGTTCTCATGTGCTGTACTCCTCTCATAGCAAGGTGGTTTATTTCTCACCTTCCACAATCAGTTTTGAAGAATGAGCAGGGTTTAAGGTGGTCACAACGATTGATGACCCTCACACATTCTAATGTACATTGGTGTTCTCGGTCCAGAGAAAATGTCATCATCATTGATCGTTGTGGGGAATTTCCTAATGTCCCACTACTTGGCATTAGGGGAGGCATCACCTACAACCCCTGTCTAGCTTTGAGACAGTTTGGATATGCTCGGAGGAATGGCCCTCATGACATGCTGATTCCTGACCTAGTTTTTGACTTCGACAACGATACACAAGGACTTCGACAAAGATTCATCAAAGCTTGGAGGATGCCCAACAAGGTAGATAGTAAGACACTGGGGCACAAGAATTCCATCCCCCTTGAGCCTTATCTCAAGTGGGTACGAACCCGCGCCCAGAATCTTATGATGCCATACCCTCACATTCTCCCCTTGATCAAAGAGGCTGTTGCGGAAGGAGAGGTTCCATACACCATCCTACATCCTGACATGCCAACATCATGGGAAGAAATGCAAAAGAGTTGGATCTAACTCAAGGAAGAACGAAATACTTTTGAAGCCAGCTTCTATGCCAGTGAGAAGAAGGTTTTGGAGCTTACCCGCCGACTTCATGAGGAGGAAACTCTCAACACTTACATCGCACCAAAGAGGATGCACAATGTCTTTTTACATTAAGAATTTTGTAATATTTTGCCCATGGGGCACTTATGTACTGACCATTTCTTCTTAATATGACGTGTGTTCCTTTTTGTTTGCAACAAATTTGAATTTCTGAATCCTTGAATGCATTACATGAATAACATACCATTCATCATATGCATAAACATGTCTTCACACCAAGTTTCCTTATCTTTCTGTTGTTTATTTCAGCAAGATGGATTTGGAGCAAATGGTAAAGGATCTGCAGGCACAAAATTCACAATTCCAGCAACTCCTCATGACCTTGGAAAAGGGTCAAGAGGACCTCAAAGCTTTGTTGGAGAAGAATAAAGAGAAAAAGAAAAAGAGGACCGGAGTAGCCACTTTTGGAAGAAGGTTTGAAAGCAATGCCAGGAAGGTTCTTGAGTTCCCCTCAACGTCTGACGAAGGGGCCGGTAAAGGGAAAGGGACTATTGTACCTTCTGAATATGAGGTTGAATAGGAAGAGGAGGAAGAAGACGAAGACTACTCCGAACAACAATACCCTCCAGTGGATGATAAATATAAGAATCTTGAGGATAGACTGGCACCCATGGAGTTGCAGAGGGTACCCGGTTTGGATTTTGAAGAACTAGGGCTGGTAGCTGGGATTGTTATCCCTCCCAAGTTCAAGGTGCCAACATTTTCCAAGTATGATGGTCTTTCATGCCCAAAGATGCACCTAAGATCGTATGTCAGGAAGATCCAACCCCACTCATCTGACAAAGACCTTTGGGTGCACTTTTTCAAGACAGCTTGTCAGGAACACAGTTGGACTGGTTCTATCAGCTCGAGAGATCAGAGGTTCACAATTGGGAGGACTTAGCAGCTGCCTTTTATTGTCAATATCAATACAATGCTGATTTGGCGCCCACTCGTACTCAGCTACAAAGTATGGGGATGGCTTCCAATGAAGGGTTTAAAGAGTACGCACATAAGTGGCGTGATCTGGATGGAAGGGTGCAGCCGCCGTTGTCAGATAGGGAGTTAGTTGACATGTTTCTGGGGACCCTGTCTGGCCCCTTCTTCAATCATCTAATCGGGAGTTCTTCCGTGGGATTTACTGAACTGATTTTGACCGGCGAAAGGATCGAGGCCGGTATTAAAAGTGGAAAGATTCAAAAGGATGCTTCTGCATCCACAACTGTTAAGAAACCCTTCTCAGCTAAGAAGGAAGCCTCTGCTGTGTATTCTCAAAAGGGTCAGGGAAGAACCGACTGTAGGGGCTGTGATGATTCAAAATTCTTCAAATGATCAACCTCGCGGCAATCAGTCAAGACCAAATCAAAAACGGGTGGAAAGGCCACAACGACAGTTCACCCGCATCAACATGGAGCCAGCTCAGGTACTCCCCCATTTGTTGAAGCTAAATCTTACCGGTTTGAAGGAAGCACCAAAGAAGCCTAACACCTCCTCTCCATACTACCACTCCAATGCCAAATGTGCTTACAATTCCGACAGTGTTGGGAACGATACCAATAATTGCTGGGCGCTTAAGAACAAAATCCAGGACTTGATTGATGCCAAAGAAGTAGAATTCGATGCGCCCGAGAAGCCCAATGTGATATCTGCTCCAATGCCCAAGCACGGCCACAATGTTCATGCCGTTTTAGAAGACCTCCATGTTACTGATGTTGCCAATCTTTTGACTCCGTTGTTAGTGATTAAAGAGAATTTGATGAGAGTCGGGATCTTTCCTGGTTGTGGTAAAGACTGCTATTTTTGTTTGAACATACGAGGTGATTGCCCAATGTTGAAGTCAGGTGTCCAACGCCTGATGGATACCCAAGAGATACTTTTCCAGAAAACCCCTGTTGATACCTTCAATCCTGTTACTCCTGTTACTTTTGCTACTTCAACCAACGATATTGCAATCATAACCATTTTCGACAATCCTCCCAAGGCTTGCAAAAGGCCTGTCAGGATTACACCCAACTCTAAATGTGTACCATTAAAGATCACCATGCCGGGACCTGTCCCATACCAATCCAGCAAAACGATACCATGGAACTATGAGGGAGAAATCTTCTACCATGGTATCAAACAAATTTAGGCAGTCTAAGATATTTCTGAAGAAGAAAACCCTGATATAGGGAACATTGCGGGTGCAAGCAAGATAACCCGCAGCGGCCGGATCTTTTCTCCGAAGATTGCTCCCCCTCGAGCAGTTTCTGGACCCTTGAAAGCTTCTGTACCTGTTGGACCATCTGTGCAAGGTCCAATGATTGAAGAATTGGATACTCCTGAAGTAAGACCATCTGTTGATACTACCAATAAGGGTAAGGGGATACTAGAAGTGCCTGTCAGGACGAAGGCTCATGCTGTGGTTATCCCCGAAACCACTCAGAAAGAAATGGATGAAATCTTGAAAATAATCAGAAAAAGTGACTACGACGTTGTGGAACAGCTAGGGCAGACCCCTTCTAAAATTTCAATGTTGGCTCTTCTGCTCTGTTCTGAGGCCCATGCTAAGGCCCTGATCAAATTTTTGAAGGCGACACATATACCCCAAGAGACTTCGGCTTACCAATTCCAGGAATGTGTGACCAGTCTTACTGCTGATAATGGCCTTGGCTTTTCCGATGCTGACTTGACTCCTAAAGGAAGGAAACACAACGACGCGTTACATGTCTCAGTTGAATGCAGGGGAACCACCCTCGCCCATGTCTTAGTTGATACTGGTTCTTCCTTGAATGTGCTGCCGAAGAAAGCCTTACACCGTTTAGACTGCGAAGGATTGACCCTCAAACCTAGTAACATCGTTGTTAGGGCTTTTGATGGTTCCAAAAGAATGGTTCATGGAGAGGTTGATATTCCTATCAAAGTAGGCACAGAAGTTTTCCACTCCACCTTCTATGTGATGGACATCCGTCCGTCATATTCATGTTTATTAGGAAGACCGTGGATCCATTATGCCGGGGCAGTTACCTCCTCTTTGCACCAAATGCTGAAATATCCTATTAAGGGTAAGATTATAAAGGTGCACGGTGAGGAAGAGTACATGATAAGTCATCTCAATTCCTTCCGCTATGTGGAGTTGGATGGCGAGTTCATAGAAACGCCTTTCCAACATTTTGAGGAAGTTTCTCCTGAGGTCGTAGTTGCGAAGACAATGGTTGAGGTGCCTATCATTCCCAAGCATGTATCTAGGATGGCATCTCTCAAGGACGCAGAGGCTGTGATTAAAGAAGGGAAGAGCACAGTATGGGGGCAATTGCCTGACTTTCCCCATAAAACGGACAAGTTTGGGTTAGGGTTCACTGCTGCAGGACAAAAGGCTATGCGTCGTTCCAAGGCTGGAGGGCCACCCGTCAAGATCTCACACCATGGAATCAATGCTGTAGAAGATGAAGATGAAGAGGGCCACTTTGAAGATTGGATCTTTCCGACCGTCGAAGGGGGTTTGAGCAACTGGGAAGCAAAGGATTTTATTCCAATCACCTTTATCAACCAGTAATTTTATCTTTGAACAATTTCCCATTTTTATGGTCTGTAATAACTAAACAATTCGCACACTATTTTCACCTCATGCCTTGCCCGGGGCATGTAGGTCCATTTGTAAGGGCTTGATTTTCTTCATAATCATATGCCATGTTTTAATGAATCATTGGACATTTTTCATCTATAAACTGTTGTGTTCATTTTCGTTCCTTTTGCATTTTTGTTTGTTTAAGGATGGCTATCCCTTACACACACCCACACTCACAAATGCAGGTACCCATCCATTCCGGATTCCATGGGTGACTATTCTGCTTTAGCCTTTGATAACTCTGAGGATTTGGTCAATCATGCTGAGTACGAAGTTGACGAAGACTGTGAAGTGCCGGGAGAGTTAGCCAGACTTTTGCAACAAGAAGAGAGGGCTATTCTGCCTCATGAAGAGTTGCTAGAAACCATCAACTTGGGGACAGAGGAAGACAGAAAAGAGGTGAAAGTGGGTGCCAACCTGGAACCAAGTGTCAAGGAGCGCTTAGTGCAGTTGTTGAACGAATATGTTGAAATCTTTGCCTGGTCTTATGAAGACATGCCAGGGTTAGACATATATATCGTGGTTCACCGTCTCCCTACAAGAGAAGATTGTCCACCGGTCAAGCAAAAGGTCCACCGAATGAGGCCTGACATGTCTGAGAAGATTAAGGCTGAAGTGATGAAGTAATTCAACACTGGCTTTCTGGCTGTTACTTCCTATCCACAATGGGTTGCTAACATTGTGCCCGTGCCTAAGAAGGACGGCAAAGTCAGAATGTGTGTGGACTATCGAGATTTAAACAGGGCTAGCCCTAAAGACAATTTTCCACTGCCACATATCGACATCTTGGTTGACAACACAGCTCAACACAAGGTTTTTTCCTTCATGGATGGATTCTCGGGATACAACCAGATCAAAATGGCCCCCGAGGACATGGAGAAAACAACCTTTGTCACGCAATGGGGTACCTTCTGCTACAAAGTGATGTCATTCGGTCTGAAGAATGCAGGGGAGACCTATCAACGTGCCATGGTAGCTTTGTTTCATGATATGATACATCATGAGATCGAAGTTTACGTAGATGACATGATAGCTCAATCACAGACAAAAGAAGAACACCTTGATCATTTGCAAAAGCTGTTTGCCAGGTTGAAGGAGTATAAGCTCAGACTGAACCCAAGCAAGTGCACTTTTGGGGTTAGGTCTGGTAAACTTTTGGGATTTATTGTCAGCAACAAAGGCATTGAGGTTGATCCAGCTAAAGTTAAGGCTATACAAGAAATGCCTGCCCCTCCATACTGAAAAGGAGGTCAGAGGATTCTTGGGACGCTTGAACTATATCGCCAAGTTCATCTCTCACCTGATGTCTACCTGTGAGCCAATTTTCAAACTGTTGAAGAAGGATCAGGTAGTTGAATGAAACAATGATTGTCAAGTTTCTTTTGATAAGATCAAGGAGTATTTACTAGAACCTCCTATTCTGATGCCACCCGTCGAAGGAAGGTCGTTAATCATGTATCTGACTGTTTTGGATAACTCAATGGGGTGCATGCTGGGCCAACATGACGAGTCTGGCCGAAAAGAGCATGTCGTTTATTACCTTAGCAAAAAGTTTACCGACTGTGAGACTCGCCACTCACTGCTCGATAAAACTTGTTGCGCTTTGGTATGGGCTGCTCGCCAGCTAAGGCAGTATATGTTGACTCACACCACTTTGCTGATTTCCAAGATGGATCCGATCAAGTATATTTTCGAGAAGCCCACTTTATCTGGAAGAATCGCTAGATGGCAAATGATCCTGACGGAGTATGATATCTAGTATACTACCCAAAAAGCTATAAAGGGGAGTGTACTAGCTGACCATCTAGCTCATCAAGCCGTCGAAGATTATCAATCTATGAGATTCGACTTTCCTGACGAGGACATCATGACATTGGACAACATTAAAGGTAACGGACCGTATGACGGACCTGAACAAGGATCCCGATGGACCCTGTACTTTGATGGTGCTTCAAATGCACTTGGCAACGGTATCGGTGCGGTACTCATTTCTCCGGAAGGTTGCCATACACCCTTCACTGCCCGACTTTGCTTCAGCTGTACCAACAATATGGCTGAATATAAAGCTTGCATCTTTGGTCTCAAGGCCGCTATAGACTTGGGAATCAAATCTTTGGTAGTATTTGGGGACTCGGCTTTGGTTATCAGTCAAGTCAAAGGAGAGTGGGACACCAAGCATCCTAATCTTATCCCATACAAAGAACATGTCTTAACATTGTTACCTCATTTCGAGCGGATTACCTTCGAGCACTTCCCGCGAGAAGAAAATCAGCTAGCAGATGCTCTGGCTACAATGTCTTCCATGTTTAAACTCAATTGGGATAACGAGGCTCCTCAAATTACCATCGAGCGAATGGAAAAACCTGCACACTGTCATGAGATTAATACCGAAGAAGTAGTGGAACAACCCTGGTTTCATGAAATCAAAAGGTATCTCCAGACTAGAGAATACCCTGAAGGAGCTTCCGTCAACGACAAAAAGTTCTTAAGGAGATTTGCTGCCAAGTTCTTCCTAAGCAATGGCATCCTTTATAAGCGCAATCATGATTGTGTTCTACTTCGTTGTGTGGACAAAGCTGAAGCAGAGTTGATCATGACTGAGATACACAGTGGCACATTCGGCACCCACTTGAGCGGACATACGATGGAAAAAAAGATTCTAAGGGCAGGCTACTACTGGTCTACCATGGAAGCTGATTGTCATCAACATTCCCGTACCTGCCACAAATGCCAAGTTTACGCTGACAAGGTACATATTCCTCCTGTTCCTCTCAATGTTCTAACAGCTCCTTGGCCATCCGCAATGTGTGGCATTGACATGATTGGAGAGATCAAGCCTACGGCATCCAATGGACATCGCTTCATCTTGGTGGCTATTGATTATTTTACCAAGTGGGTCGAGGCAGCTTCCTATGCCTCTGTTACAAAGAATGTGGTTGCCCGCTTCATCAAGCAGATCCTCATATGCCGGTATGGTGTCCCCGACAGGATCATCACAGACAACGGTATAAATTTGAACAACACTATGATCACCGCTCTATACGAACATTTCAAGATTTATCATCACAATTCATCTCCCTATCGGCCGAAGATGAACGGTGTTGTTGAAGCCGCGAACAAAAATATCAAGAAGATTATTCAAAAGATGACAGTCACCTACAAGGACTGGCATGAGATGTTACCGTTTGCTCTGCATGGATATCATACCACGGCACGTACTTCAACAGAGGCAACCCCATTTTCTTTAGTGTATGGCATGGAAGCCGTTCTACCCATGGAAGTTCATATTCCTTCCTTAAGGATTATGAAGGACGCTGGTTTAAGTGAAGATGATTAGATTCAGACCCGGCTTGATCAACTTAATTTGATCGACGAGAAGCGACTTATTGCTGTTTGTCATGGTCAGACGTATCAAAAACGTATGATCAAGGCTTTCAACAAGAAAGTCAGGCGTCAAGTATATCAAGTCAGAGATCTTGTAATCAAACGGATCATCTTACCGCAAAGTGATCCCAGAGGCAAGTGGACTCCTACTTACGAAGGACCATTTGTGATAAAGAGCATCTTTTCTGGTGGGGAAATGATTCTGACCACCATGGACGGCAACGACTTGCCGCACCCTGCGAACGCAGACATAGTAAAAAGATACTACGCATAAAACGACCCGATAAGTTGAAAACCCGAAAAGGCGACTTGGGCAAAAATTGGCATCCCGGTGAATCGAAAACCCGAAAGGGCGGTTCAGGCAAAAATTAGGGATAAAACAAAAAAAATCTGTACACCGGGCAAGTTGAAAACCCGAAAGGGCGACTTGGGCAAAAAAGGGTTTCCCGGTGGATCGAAAACCCGAAAGGGCGGTCCAGGAAAAAGTTAGGGAATTAAAGCGTATTACTATGTCTCGTCGGATCACTTTAAGAACAATATTCTCACCAACAAGCTCCAAGCTTCTGATCAATCCAGTCGTCGGCGGACGAAGCAGCGAATGGACAAGATATTCAGAGTTGCAAAGGCTATGGCAGAATGGGAATCCCATGGAATTGTTACACATAGCCATCTTTCTTTTGTATAAAATTTTTCAATTTTTACGACAACATTCTCTTACTAGGGTGTCTGTCTCCTTTGTACAAAGATACTCACAAAAATTAAATACAAAGATACTTCGAAGTGCAGAAATTTGCTTATCTTTCTTTTCTTGTTACACTTATGTTTTTATTTGAAAACGTCCAATGTTTTGTTAAATAGGCATATGCATTTGAATATAATCACGACTTACAAATATAACGAAATTGAAAAAGGATAATTACTGATAGATTGAAGGTGTAGGAAGATATCTTTATGCCATTTCAGAAGAAATCCCCTACGATACATCATTCAGATCCTCAACAAAGCTAAAATTTGGAGTATATTTCCCCAAGCGGAGTTAAGCTTCAAGATCCTCAGCGGAGCCAGTACATTCCAAAGACTTAATTCCCCAACTGAGTTAAGTTTCAAAATTCCCATCAGATTTAAGCTTCAAGATCCCCAGTGGAGCCCAAAAACCCATAAAATCCTATCCCCAGCGGAGCCAGAATAGTGAACATTTCCCCCATAGAGTTACCTCCTAACAAGATCGAAGATTCTCGGTCTTATTTCTCCAAGCAGAAGCCTCTTAGGTTTTAACTCCCCAGTAGAGATTTTCAGAGTTTTCCCTGAATCCCCAAGCAGTCAGCAAGGATTTCTCCTCTTCAATAATCAAAGATCTTTGGAATCCCCAGCATCGGTCAAGGATTTAATTTCCCCGACCGCAATCAAAGATTTCATTATCTCCAATTGTCAAGGATTTATTTTCCTCAGCAAGACATTTACTCAGCTTACATGCACATCCATTACATTCATATATCATAAACATTGATGAAATACAGTTCATTGGATCATACATATCATGCAACATAACTTTATGTTTTAGCTAACGTTTTACCCTTTTCAGGATAAGATTAAAAGGCTGTTGATAACAATTATTCAGATACAGTATGGATACACCCCAGACACGGCGGTCATTCTATTACTCATTCACAATTTCAAAGTCAAAATACAGTACAGATACACCCTAGACCCGGCGGTCATTCTACTACTCATTCAGACTTCAGCAATCCGATACAGACTAGATACGCTCCAGACACGGCGACCATTCTATCTCTCATTCAGATTCAACTATCAACCACAAGTTTAGATACGCTCCAGACACGGATGCTATTCTGTCCCTTACACCAGCAGTTTGATTCTCCCCAGTGTAATCGCCACGGAAGTCATTCTATCATTTATTCAGATCTCAGTTACAGTCTCAGATACACTCCAGACACGGAAGTCATTCTTCTACTCATACAGATCTCAACTTCAGATACAGTCCAGATACGCTTCGGATATGGTTGCCACTCTGTCACTCATTCAGAATTTATCCCCAGCCCAGAGATGCTCCATACACAGATATTCCTCTACCACCCACTCAGAATTTAGATACAATACAGATACACTCCAGACACGACAATCATTCTGATATTCATTCAAAGTTCAAATATAGTTACAGATCAGATACGCTCCAGACACGGATGCCATTCTTTCGCTCATACATACTCAGTCTCCAGATATAGTTTAAATGCATTCCAGACACATATACCATTTTAATGCTCATTCTTCCGACCTACCACATTGCAATTCAACAAACATTCTTGGATGGCATCTTTAAACCCATCTCCAGCAAGATTCTACCACCTTCAAATGGCATCTTTAAGCTCATTCCCGCATCTATGTTTTGACGAGTGCAAATTTACGGGCACTCTAGTGTCCAATCCTCTTTTACCTTCGAGTTGCGAAAGGCAAACTTGCCAATCTAACTATTCAGGTTCAAGAAGATTGAACAGGGGAAACTGTTGTACCCCAAAATTTTCCCTCTCATTTCATCAACATTTTTCATCACAAGACTCTTGGAACTCAAGAACAAGTTAGGGTTTGCTCTGCTCAAGACACCTCCTTGCACTGTTGACCTAAATTAGGGTTTGAGTTTGCACAAAGATATCTTGACCAACAATGCCCAAATGGACTTTCATACTTCATGTTTGATTCTCAAGTTTGTCCATACCAAGTTTTAAGCCTTGAAACAAATTTTTGCCCAGTCAATTAGACAGTTGATCTAGAAATCAACTGTATTGGGGAAAAAGTCAATTATGGCCAATTGATAGTAAAACCTCATGAAATTTGACCCACATCAACATTATGAACTCATATGAACCTTTTGATCAAGTTTGGATCACAATTCCACAAGAAATTTGATCAGATCATCAAAAGGGCAAAATGGTCATTTTTAGGGTTTTGACTGTACAAAGGCAATTTTTGACTGTTTGACCTAGCCAATGACAAATAAAGCTCAACCATGGACTCAAGGACTCAATGACATTGTCTTGACCCATTCAACAAGTTCAAAAGATCTCAAATGCATAGGATTGACAGATGAATTTTTCAGTCAACTGATCAAAATTTGACTGTACACTGAAAAGTCAAACTTTGACTTTTTGGTCAAAATCAAGTGCCAAGGATCATTTTTCATTAAGACATGTCAAATTATGAAACTTGTTCATCAAGAAACCCAAAAATGCAAATTAGGGTTTAAAATGAAAATTTTCATAACTTAGAATTTTTTTAAGTTATAAAATTCTTATTTTTTCCTAACTTTGTCCCATTTTTTCACCAAGATGAAAATGGATTCAAACAAAACTTGCAACACTAAAGTTGTAGTCCATCAGAAAGTATACAACTTTGATTCACAAAGTTTTCTCAAAAGAGGCTTGTATCTCAAGTTATGAGTTTTGGAACAAGGGTACCTAAAACTTTTAACTTAGAGAAATTTTGCCCTAATTTAGGCAGGATTTTGACCCATCTTCTTGGCCATTTTTCACATAGTTCCACTTGGAGTTTCAAGTTGCATTTCAAAGATGTATTATAGTACATGTTGCAAGCTTTCCAAATTGTCCAAGAACTCATCAAACACCTTTGTGGTTAGGGAGAATCAAATGCTTGAAGTTGGAAAAAACTCACTTTGATCCATGGCCAATACATGTTCATACCACTTGCCAAATCTGATCTAGCTAGCTTGGTTCACAATTACAGGCCTCTAAACCAGTTTTTACTCCATAATTTAATGCATATCCATTGAGCCAAGGCATTGTGTTGGTCATTAGGGTATTGTACACTAGATTAAGCCTTAAATGGAAAAAGTAACAATGCCATTTTTGCTTGAACTTTACTTTATGTCAAAACAACATTCTAGAGCATTGAACCAGATCTTATGATGTAAACAAAATCCATTAATTAGAGGGGCCAAGAGGGTTGTATGCAGGGTGATAGGATGGCCTGTACAAGTCTATAACCTGACTTCCATTCTTTTGCTTCAAGAAGAAGAAAACTTGCAAAACACAAGGCATCTCTCACATCTGATAAAACCAACTAAAACAAAGTTGTCAAAGAAGTTTCACACACCCTAGCAATCCAGAAACACGAGCCCTTGCCCTCTCAAAACTCCTTGTGCACCAAATCCCCATTTTCTTGCAAAATAGGGCCAGTTCTGCATTTTGCAAGCCATCATCAAATTCCATCGTGCGTTTTGTCCAAAGATACTTCAAACACCTTCCAACCAACTCACCTGAACTATTTCAGGCCTCCATTGCTAACTGTAACACCATTAACACACGTTGCCATTTTTGTTTCAAAGCTTTGCAGGTTGAGTTCTGTAGCACGATTCAGGCTACTTCAAAACAAGCCAAGCATTGGAAAAGCTTCAGTGGACCTCAGGCAAGCTCAAAAATGAACCTCAAGCACCCTTGGAAGTTGCTGCATTGTCCAGCTCGAAGTCAACTGAAACAGGTATTTCATGAACTTCTATCTCTCTATTTAGGAATAGTTAGACTTAGGTTTGTGAATGAAAGATGTTGTACTCATAGCCCTGAAACCATACATGTGCTTAATTTTCATTTATATTAATCGTGCTAGGAGAATTTTGTTCATGAACTTTCTGAAAAAACTAGGTTAAGAATTAGGGCCAGAGAAATTCTCTCTGGTCTTTGAGAGTTAGCTTGAGTTTTTTATATGGTTAGATTCGTTGTTTGATGCTCTACAAGTTTCATGTTTTGAGTTTTGTCAAAAAAGCAAGGAATCGGGAGATAGCATGTTGTGTATAACGCGCGCACAGTTCTGTTCAAAGGAAGAAGATGAAGTTGATTATGGGCTGGGCCTAGACTTCTTTGCTCTTGACACCCCCCAGTTCACTTCCAGCACCCCTTGGCCCATTGCTTTTTATTTTCATTATTTTTACATTTTTATTTTTTTTCTGACTTTGATATTTTATTTGCAAGCATAAAAAATATTCCAAAAATATTTTCACATTTTTTTTTCATTTATTAGATATTTTATTCTAATTTTTCTTAATGTAAATATGTTTAAATATTTTATATTCTTTTGTTAAAACTTAAAAATAATACAAATAATACTTAAATAATTTATTTTATTGTTATATACATTTGAAAACACTTTCTTGAAAAAATATACATTTTTGTAAATAATTTATTTTATTTTTTATACCCTTAACATATTTAATATATATTTATATACATATATACAATTTTTATTAAATAAATTAGAACAAAAAAACACAAAAATAATATATTTTTATTTTATTAATATTTTATATTAAAAAATACTTTTTTTCAATATACTTTTATTTTTTGTACAAATTAATACATTATTGAATATAAATGATAAATAATATTATTTATTTAAGAAATTAGGATTTTGCCCTAAAAAACAAAATAATTGAAATTAACCTTTTGTTTATTTGCATTTCACATTAAACATACTTTTTTCATACATAAAAAACTTTTTTTTTTGCATAATACACTTTATTTAATATTTATTTATTGTATTTATTTAAATATTGTATATTTAATATTATGCCTTACCCATTCAATATGGTTGTAATAATTTAGGATTTAATTTCTTGCAAAATAATCCCCAATTCAAATTTGTACCTCCCTCCCTATATCATGTTGTAATAGTGTAGAATTTTAATTTTCGCACCTTTAAATGCTTTCAATTATGCCATGATTAGACCTAGGGTTTGTATGCAAAATTAAATCAACAAATAGCTTGACCTAATCCAAAGATAACAATGCATGAAAAAGCAAACACAATGCACACTTGCACCCCTAAGGTTTCAATCCACTTGTTGCCTTCAAAAATGGGCCATGATATGCATGTCAAGTACTTTGGCAAAACAAAAGATCATAGTCCCTCAATGACGCTATCTTGGTTGCCTAAACAAAAATGATGAAGTCCCTCAAGAAAATTGCCAAAATACTTGACACAATTGCTATCATGGTCTATACGATGACCCACGCCTGTCCCGTTTAACATCCTAACACAAGGTTGTTCACCAAACACAATGGTGAAACAACACTGTTAAAAGGGTTAAAAACATAAGAAATATCTTTGAGTAAAACAGGGTAGATAACTCTTAGTTACTTGATCAAGCTTGTAAAAATATCCTTGCTCTCTTCAAAATACACTTCACAACACAAATTTCAAAACCTTACTTTCAAACATTGAAAACTTTTCAAAAGACAAAAACACCTTTGTATACATTCAAACAAGAATCATTACAAAGGTTGCCACAACGATGGCCTCTTTTCAAAACATATTTCAAAAATCACACACAAGGCACCATTTCAAACAATTGAAGAGCACCATTTCAAATAATTGAAAAGCAAAGCAAGTGATCTAAGCAAGTAACTAAGAGCCCATGGATAACCATGGATAGAAAGGGTGCTAATACCTTCCCTTTCTATAATCTACTCCCCGAACTCAAGAAAACATCTCAAAGGTCTTTCCTGTGCTTTTTGACCTTTCCTTAGGATAAAATAAAAATTCGGTGGCGACTCTTGCTAAACCGAAACATTTGCAAATACAAACACAAAATCCCAAGTCAGTTCTCCCACCGTATCACAAGTACCCTCTGGAAGTTTAGTTGGCTTAACCTGTCCTAGTAATAGTGATCGAGTTCTAAAGGATCTCAATATCACCGACCTTTCTCTTAGACATTGTCTCATCACAATCAATCTTTTCTTGCGGCCAAGATATCCCAAAAGTCCAGCCTCAATGAGTTTAGTATCAAGTATCAACCAATTTCCAGCTTTACACCGAAACCGGTTATCTCACTATGTCCTAATGGCCAAGTTGTTCAATTAGGGTTCTAAAGTCAATTAGTGCTTCACGACGCCACTCAGCGGCCTCGTATTCTCCTCGATTCACCACGAGGGATACCGGTACCTACAAATGCGTCACACTAACGTAGCCATTGTTTCAACCATATCGGTTTACGCCGTACAGTTTCCACAATCTATTGCTACTTACCTAAAAAGGTGCCCCAGATCCAGGTAGAGGATCAAAACAAAACCTAAACAACGAGCCAATAATGTAAAACAAGCAATTCAAACAAATGAAGGCAAGTATATGTGATCTAACCCTAAGTTAACCCCACGTTTAGATAAAATCCCCAGCAGAGTCGCCAGTTCTGTGATACGGTGGGAGAACTGACTTTGAAGTTTTGCGTTTGTGTTTGCAAATGTTGTGGTTTAGCAAGAGTCGCCACCGACTTTTCTTTTATCCAATAAGGAAAGGTGAAAAAGCACAGGAAAGACCTTTGAGATTGTTTTCTTGAGTTCGGGGTGTAGATTATGAAAAGGGAAGGTATTAGCACCCTTTTCATCCATGGTTTTCCATGGGCTCTTAGTTTCTTGCTAGATCACTTGCTTTTTGTTTTGAAATATTCTTTGTGATGTGGGTTTTGAAAGTATTTTGAAAATGTAACTTTTTAATGATTCTCGTTTCTATAAGAATGCGTACAAAGTGTTGTTTTGAAAATAGTTCAAAGAGGTGTTTGTGGGACGTGTTTTTGAAAGTGATTTTGAAAAGGGTTTTTCTTTGTAGTGGCTCTCGTTTCTATAAGAACGCATACAAAATGTTGTCTTTCGAAAATGTTTTCAAAATGGAAGTGTGGGTGTGTAAAAATCTTTTTGTTGTGAGCAAGCGAGAAACTAGGAGCGAATCTACCTACTCAAAAGGTCTTAATTGTTCTTTTCCTCCTCCTTTAGATGTTGCTATCTTACCATTGTTTTGGTAAGAAGCCCCATCGTTGGATGTGAAGGGACAGGCGTTGGGACGTTTATATAGTCATAGAAGGCAACCCATGGGACATTTTAGCAATATCATTTAGGGATTAAATCGTTTACCGAAGGCAACATCGAGGGTCATCGAGGGACTACGATCTTTTATCGAGGGTCTTTTGCTAAAATACCCATGTTTGAGGGACATGACTATTTTTCGATAGGAAACCAAGTGGGATTACCCTAAGGGTGCATGTGTGCAAAGTGTGTTTGATTGAATACATTTTGTCTTGATTAGGGTGATCTATTTGCCAATTTCATGTCTTGCCATACACACCCTAGTTACTAACAATGTATGAAAGAAATAAAAGTGCGGAAAGTAAGGATTCTACGCTTTACAATCATTAGGGGGATGAGGTGTATAAGTTTACGAATGGGGGTTTGCAAGAAAATAAATCCTAATTATTATTACAACCATATTGAAATAATAATGCAAGAAAGAAAAGGGACCTTGTTTTAAAAAAAAGGTTTCTTCTGTTAATGAATAAAAAAAAGGGAAATGAATTAGCTTAGAAAAAAAAGAAGAAAAAATATTTTTATGCCTTTTTTATATTGATGAAAAGAGTTTTAATGTTGAAAGTGATAAAAAGGAAAATAAATGAGATATAGACTCAGTGTGCTGCTACAAGCAAAACAAACAGAATCAGAAGTTCTAGAGTCAGGAGCGCTGTGACTCAGTAGGAAACGTCAGTGGGTATCAGAAGTTTTGAGTTAGTAAACTCTGAGGTCCTACAAGAAACGTTAGAGGGAAAACACAAGTTCTGGGTGGTATTCAAACAGTGGGCCAAAAGTCAGAGGTTCTGTATTACGCTAAAACAGTGTGTAAACATCAGGAATTCAGTGTATTGTCAGCATGTGAAAATCAGAAACTCTGAGTGTTTAAAACAGTGAGTGAACATTAACAGTTCAATGTGTTTAAGCAGTGAGAAAATCATAGAAGTTCTGTGTGTTAAAACAGTGAAGAGAACTCAGAAGTTCTGTATCCTTAAACAATGAGAAAACCAAAGAAGTTTTGTGTGTTAAAATAGTGAAGAGAACTCATAAGTTTTGTATTCTTAAACAATGAGAAAACCATAGAAGTTATGTGTGTTAAAATGGTGGGTGAAAAACAGACGTTCTGTGTGCTTAAACGATGAGAAAACCATAGAAGTTCTGATCATGATCCTGAGTCTAGTCTTAACCATGAAGTTCTGATCCACAATCTTTCTACTTACGCAGTGATACGAACAACATCAATACTATGACATCTACATGTTTAATGATGTTCTGAGTGAAAAGATGTAGAGTAAAAAAGACTTACCTTGAACCTGGAGGGTGTATTTGGAACTTGAGTTGCTGCCTTCAGGTATTCTTGAATCATCAAGGGCAACGGAAGAGAAAATAGCAAATTCTTTTACTTCAAGGGAAGAACAAAGGTTTGGTTTTTTGTTTGGGATTTCTGGATTTTTATAAAGGGGTTTCACAGATTTCTTTTCTCTCTTTTGATGATTCCCTCTCTCCAAAAGCCAGCCAACCCCTTGAACGTGTGATGGAGCATATTATTTATAGGTGGATTTGCTGTGGTTTTGGGGGGAAAACAAATATGATTCAAACCTTTTTGGTATACTGTTCCATTTCTTTTTAATCACAGTTTTCGTATGCTAATTTGATGCAAATATGGGGTTTGAGGAAGTGCAAGCGTGGACTGGGTCAGCAGCTGATTGCAGGATTATGATGTAGCAGGGCAACAGGTTATTTAAATGAGGTTTTTGGATTCGGTGATGTTCTGATCGTAGAAGATCAGAAACGTAACCTCCATGCGCTGAAGAGTCACGTTCTGATGGAAGACTATGTTCTGAACCATGTTTGCAACTTCTGACTGTACTTGCGTGGAGGCTGAAGAGTCATGTTTTGATTGAAGACTATGTTCTGAACCATATTTGCAACTTTTGATTGCGCTTGCATAGAGGCTGAAGGGTCATGTTCTGATTGAAGACTATGTTCTGAACCATATTTGCAACTTCTGACTGCGCTTGCGTGGAGGCTGACTCAGAAGTTCTGGGGTATCACATTCTCTTAACACTTAGAAAAATTCCCAAATGTTTAGAAATTTGATTTTTTCAAAGTGATTTCTGACTTCTGATTTTGATGAACTAGTTTCATGTCTTGATTAAATATAATTGTTGAAACTTGATTTTTTGATTTAAAAGTCAAAGTTTGACTTTTTCAGTGTGCTTTTGACCATTTTTCCCTTATGGATGATTTCCTTGAAAAGTGACAATTCAAGACTTGGAACTCGATAGAAGCGAACCTGAGAGTCCAGAATGATCCTTTGAGAAATGAGAGGGCAAATTTTGGGTTACAACAAACATGTTTATTGAACCATGTGAACTTTGTACCCTGACTATCAAGTGCAAACAGACCGGTGTCAATCATCATATCTCTGAGATTGCAAAATTTTGTTTCCCTGACCTCTTTACCCTCTATACTATTTGAAATTCTGGCTGCAGATACTCAATGTCACGTTCAATGTTATGACATCGTATCTGACTTTCTATAAGACAGTAAATACAAGAAAACAGTAAAGAACACAGTCAATTGTTTACCCAGTTCAGTGTGCAACAACACCTACTCTGGGGGCTACCAAGCCAGGGAGGAAATCCACTATAAGAGATATTAATTCAGGAATAAACCAACCAGTTTATCTCCTTCACTTAAGACCTACCCAATGCAACTTCAATCTAAGTACAACTTAAACCTGAGTTCCTACTCACTCCCCCTCAATCACAGCAGTGATACTTAAAACAATTGACTAATGAATTGATGAAGACACTCTTCAAAACATACACTTGATTATGCTTCACAGCTTTTTAATCAAGCAACACAAACACTCTTGCTTCACAGCTTTGAGTGATACATAAACCTAACTTGACTTTGCTTTAAAGCTTCAGTCAAGAGACACAAAAACACTCTTGCTTCAAAGCTTTGAGTGATACACAACCCTTACAATTAAAGCCTATTCCAAGTCACTTATCACAATGATACTTGCTTGGATTACAATAGTTAAAACTATACAGCTTCTAAATGATCTTCTGTCAAAAAGGGATTGATTCCAAAACAGCAGCTCTGTTGAATATATAGCAGCTGCATCTTCAGTTAGGGTTTCCACAAAAAGCTAGGGTTAATTCCGTTTGACCTTAAGACTAGGTCACAGGACTTTATCAACCAGGTTAGGGTTGAGCTAGGTTAACCCCAAGTCCACGATATTTTCTGTTCTGGAAAGACTGAGTCATAATCCTGAAAAAACTCAGAATTACCCAAACTGCATAACTGTTAGTTCAGAACAGGATGTCTTAACATTTGTTATGACATCTGAAATCCTGTCTACTGATTTTGGTAAATGTGATCTTTTTGCAAAATGCTCAGATACACACTCATAAACAGCAGCACCTGTATGACAATATTTTTCTGTAGAGGTACCTAATAAATCAGTACCTAATAAACTAGAATGTTATGACATCAGTCATGACATTCACATACACACTTGGTTTTACCAAAAATGCATGCCAATAACTAAACAACTACAAACTCCCCCTTTGGCAGATTTTTGGCTAAAGACCCTAAGCAATCAGAGATAGATAGCAGCAGAATAAATAGTTTGGCAGAAAAATAGAATGTCTAATAAAGTCTACCAAAATATATCTCCCCCTCTTTAGCCACAAATGGGCCAAAGATATATGTTCTTAAAAGATTATACAGTCATCCACAACAAGACAAAAACTGAACACACTTTGCAAACTCCACCAGGAAACAACAACTCCACCAACCAGCAACTCCACCAACCTTTAAGCACTGTCCCCTTCAGAGGAGCCAGTTTCTTCAGTATTGAGTTGATCTTCAGCTTCTGCACCCTCTTCCCTTCTGTTTCCTTCATCTTCCTCCTTTTCTAACCTGGCAATTAGGTTTTCTAGGGTCTTTTTCCTAGCTTCCAGCTCTTTGCAGGTCTCTTTCAATACAGCTATAACATCAGATGTTTTGGACCGAGTCTTTACAGATGATGTCTCAGCTGATGTTATGACAATATCAGGAGCATGAGATCCCTGAAACAGCTTGTAGTGTAACCCAAGAGCAGGAGCTCTTTTGCAAGCAGTATCTCTTGCCACCAGGATATCAGGGTATTGTGCAAGGATAATTCCACAAAGGAGGGAGGGAAAGGCAATTGGGCCTTTGACAGCATAACTACCAGCATGTTTTAAAGTTTGTTCAAAAATATACCTGCCATAGTCAAAAACAGTCTTGGTTCCCACAACATAAATAAATCTCCCTAATCCTGTGGAGATAGTTGATTTATGGTTTGTAGGGACCCAGTTGGCTGCACCAATCTTGTGCAGGATGGCAAATTTCATGCTAAGTTTGCTGGCATTCAGCTTGCCTTTCAAGGGCCAGCACTTGACTTGTCTTGCTGTGATGGTTTGACAAACTTCATTGTCAGTGACTTCCAGTTTAGGGCAATCCTCATTTGATCTTCTAAGAAATTTGTTAATTTCTGATGGAGAGAAATTAACCCTTCTTCCTCTAACATAAACACTTTCAAAGTCAGCTGACCTTCAATCAGCACATTCATCAGACAAGTTAACTATGAACTCCTTGACCAGATTTTCATAGCACTTGGTAAATTTTACCACAGTCTTCATCAGTCCAGCAGTTTTAATCAGGTCCATGATGTCCTTGCACTCCATGGCATCATTGTTTAGCTCTCTTTCTAAAGCTATTCTCTTCAAGCAAACATACTTCCATCTGTTTGCATTGTCAGGATGGTGAAAAGAGATGTTGTCTGTTGGGACTTTAGGAACTCTAGCCATTTTGCTGGAGGGGAGTTTCCTTCTGATAGGAATTTCTTCAGCATCAATCTCAAACTCTGATTCCTCATCAGAATCAGAAGATTCAGGTTCTTTTCTCTTCTTTGTAATTGGTTGTCTACCAGTATGCACCTAGGCTTTCACCTTCCCTTTGGACTGACCAGTTTTCATAGATTCTACCCCAGCCTTGCCTTCAGCCTTGGATTTCTTATCAGCAGGTTTATCTTTGGTCATACATTTTGCAGCATTCTGATTACCCTTTCTTTTCATCATTCTCCTAGCTATGCTAGGGTTTACATTGGCAATCAGATCATTGTCTGAGTATTCCTCATCCACATCAATGATAGGTGGATCAACAGTCTTCTCTGAAGGGTTTTGAATGTTGTCATTTTGTGTCACAACATTCTCAGAGACATCTACATTCTCAGAGACATCCACATTTGGGCTTGCTGATTCTTGATTTAATGGGACATAAATCCCCGGTACAAATTGGTTTCCGCTTAGTATTCTTGTAACAAGCCTAGCAATTGCTTGATGTACTTGAGCTGATCCTTCCATATTTGGTACAGAGGAAGAAGGATGAGAAGGATTACTAGAAGCAGTAGCTTGAGCTCTTCCTGCATGCCTAGTTCTCAGTTTTTTTGACTTTGGAGGGGTCAGTTGCCATTTCTCTGAGAGGAGTGATCTCCAGGACTTCAGAATCTATGCATGTGGTGATTGCTCGAGAATCTTGGTCAGATGATGAAGAGGAAGTGGTCGCCTTGGTTGAAGATGATGTTTGAGACATTTTGATTGACTTAGAGCACCAGTAGCAATTTGAGAGAAAACTTTGATTGAGAGAAAGGAATAGGTTGCAAAGACGAGAGAGGTAGGAGGCAAATGAGAGTCTATTCAACTTATTAATAATTTTGAAAGAATTGGAAAGACATATGATTAACCCACTAAAAATAGACTTAACACAAATAACTCCTTCAACCCTTGTTTTAAGCAAAATTAATTGCTATAATTTCTCACGTTGGCAAATACCCATCTTGCCCCTCAAGTTTTCAAGTTGATTTCCAACAAGAGCCTTGGTAGAAGAATCAGCCAGCTGAAGCTTAATGATACCATGTTCCAGTTTAATTGACTTCTTCTCTACAAGGTCAATGTGCTTGGTCCTGCTATGCTGAATAGGGTTCTTGCAAATATTGATTGTATTCAGATTTTCACAATACAATGTCACAACATCTTGTGAGACATTATACTCAGTGAGCATCTATTTTGTCCAGATATTTTGAGAACAGCTACTACCAGCTGCAACTATTTCAGCACAGAGTTGGGAAGGCATTCTTTTGACATGAATCATAGCTCTGGCAGATTCCTGTATGATCCTATTTTTCTTTTTGTCAACTCCATTTTGATGATGAGTTATAGGAGAAGAGACTTCATGACTCATTTCTTCTGGGAAACAGAATTTATTAAACTTGTTGTTTCCAAATTCTTTGTCATGATTACTTATGATTCTGACAACACATCCTTCTTCAAGTTTATTCACCACATCATAGACATGTCTCTTTTTACCAAGCCTTCCAATTTGAAGTTCACCACAAACCCTCCTTTTATCAATTTGCAGTCTTGGAATCCTTCTGACTGCTTCCATAAAGATAGTTCTTTTCATTCTTCTTAGATGAAGATGGCCAAGCTTATGGTGCCACAGTTTCATCTCTTTTTCTTCTTTGGTAATGGAACACATAGTGGAGTTATTAGTGTTCTCAGGCTGCCACAAGTAACAGTTATCTTTAGATCTGATTCCTTTCATTACCACTTCTAGTTTTTCATTAATTACTAGACATTCAAATTTTGAGAAGATGGCCTTGAATCCTAGATCACACAATTGACTGATACTAATGAGATTAGCAGTCAGGCCTTTTACCAATAGAACTTCATTTAGATTTGGAACTTCAGGGCAGTCCAAATTACCAACTCCTTTGATTTCACCTTTAGCACCATCTCCAAAGGTCACATAACTAGTGGTGTGAGGTTTAACATGATTGAGAATGTTCTTTATTCCAGTCATGTGCTTAGAGCACCCACTGTCAAAGTACCAGCCTTCCCTTGCAGAGACTCTCAGGGAAGTGTGGGCTATCAGGGCAGTAGCCTTTTTCTTCCATTGAGGAGTATGTGGTACCCTTTTTGACTTAGGTTTAACACCTGTGTTTTGATTAGGGTATCCATGCAATTTGAAGCAGAAAGGCTTTATGTGGCCATACCTCCCACAATGATGACATCTCCATATTTGGTACTTTTTCTTCATATATCTCTGTTTCTGATGTTGAGAGTTGTGTTGAGACATCTGCTTTGACATTTGTTTAACAGGCCTGATCTTCTTGTCTGCACCAGATTTCTTAGCTTCCACAAATCCTAGTCCAGATTTGTTTCCCACATTTTGTCCAACTTGAAGAATCTCTTCCAATTTATCTGTTCCATTAGTCAGCATCTTGACAGATTTGGTCATTTGGTTCAGTTGTGAGTTCAGCAATTGAACTTCCCCTTCTAGATGACTTATAGTTTCAAGGTCTGCCCTTTTTTCAGCCTCCAGCTTTATGATGAGTTTTGATTGTTTCTCATTCTGCACACAGACTTCAGCACTTCTGATACACAATTTCTTGTAAGTATCAGCCAGTTCTTCAAATGTCACTTCTTCATCACTAGTGTCACTTTCAGAGGTACAAACACCAGTTAGAGCAGTAACTAGTTTGGCAGATTCTTCTTCAGAATTGCTTTCTGAATCACAGTCAGACCAAGTAACAGTCATTCCTTTCTTTTGTTTCTTAAGAAAGGTAGGACATTCAGCTCGAATATGCCCAAATCATTCACAACCATGGCATTGAATTCCTCTGCCTTGATTTCCCTTCTCTTCTGACCTTGGTATTCTGCTGGAACTGTCAATGTCAGAGGGAATGTTATGAACATTAGACCTTGACTTTGGATCTATTCTTTTGATGAGTTTGTTGAATTGTCTTCCAAGCATGGCTATAGCTTCTGAAATATTTTCTTCTTCATCCTCCTTGTTTTCAACATCAGTGTTGGATACAAGTGTTATGCTCTTATTCTTCTTGTCACCATTATCAGTGATCCCCATCTCAAAAGTCTGAAGAGACCCAATTAGTTCATCCACTTTCAACTTGCTGATGTCCTGGGCTTCCTCTATGGCAGTTACCTTCATAGCAAATCTTTTAGGCAAGGATCTGAGAATCTTTCTCACCAATTTTTCTTCTGACATCTTTTCTCCCAGTGCTCTTGAGGTGTTGGCAATCTCCAAGATGTTCATGTGAAACTCATGAATGGTTTCATCTTCCATCATTTTTAGATTCTCAAACTTGGTAGTCAACATCTGAAGTCTTGACATTTTTACTTTGGAAGTGCCCTAATGGGTAGTTTTGAGAGTGTCCCAAACTTCCTTGGCCAGTTCATATTGATGTACTAGTCTGAATATGTTTCTATCAATTCCATTGAACAAGGCATTTAAAGCTTTGGAATTTCCCAGGGCTAACTCATCTTCTTCTTTACTCCAATCTTCCTCAGGCTTCAGACTGATTGTCCCATCTTTCTCAGTTATGGTGGGATGGATCCATCCTTTGTCAGCAGCTCTCCAAGCCTTTTTGTCCAGAGATTTTAAGAAGGCAATCATACGAGGTTTCCAGTAGTCATAATTTGTTCCATCCAGAATGGGTGGTCTATTTCCAAAAACTCCTTCTTTGTCCATAGTGCCAGAAAGTGATATCCCTAGATCTCACCCAGTAATACAGGCAGGGTGCCTGCTCTGATACCAATTGAAATTCTGGCTACAAATACTCAATGTCACGTTCAATGTTATGACACCGTATCTGACTTTCTATAAGACAGTAAATACAAGAAAACAGTAAAGAACACAGTCAATTGTTTACCCAGTTCAGTGTGCAACAACACCTACTCTGGGGGCTACCAAGCCAGGGAGGAAATCCACTATAAGAGATATTAATTCAGGAATAAACCAACCAGTTTATCTCCTTCACTTAAGACCTACCCAATGCAACTTCAATCTAAGTACAACTTAAACCTGAGTTCCTACTCACTCCCCCTCAATCACAGCAGTGATACTTAAAACAATTGACTAATGAATTGATGAAGACACTCTTCAAAACATACACTTGATTATGCTTCACAGCTTTTTAATCAAGCAACACAAACACTCTTGCTTCACAGCTTTGAGTGATACATAAACCTAACTTGACTTTGCTTTAAAGCTTCAGTCAAGAGACACAAAAACACTCTTGCTTCAAAGCTTTGAGTGATACACAACCCTTACAATTAAAGCCTATTCCAAGTCACTTATCACAATGATACTTGCTTGGATTACAATAGTTAAAACTATACAGCTTCTAAATGATCTTCTGTCAAAAAGGGATTGATTCCAAAACAGCAGCTCTGTTGAATATATAGCAGCTGCATCTTCAGTTAGGGTTTCCACAAAAAGCTAAGGTTAATTCCGTTTGACCTTAAGACTAGGTCACAGGACTTTATCAACCAGGTTAGGGTTGAGCTAGGTTAACCGCAAGTCCACGAGATTTTCTGTTATGGAAAGACTGAGTCATAATCCTGAAAAACTTAGAATTACCCAAACTGCATAACTGTTAGTTCAGAACAGGATGTCTTAACATTTGTTATGACATCTGAAATCCTGTCTACTGATTTTGGTAAATGTGATCTTTTTGCAAAATGCTCAGATACACACTCATAAACAGCAGCACCTGTATGACAATATTTTTCTGCAGAGGTACCTAATAAATCAGTACCTAATAAACTAGAATGTTATGACATCAGTCATGACATTCACACACACACTTGGTTTTACCAAAAATGCATGCCAATAACTAAACAACTACACTGTTCTGACAGCCAAGGACATTGTTCAACTCCCCCATATTAATGCACAACCCTTGCTGGTTTTTCCCATTGTTGCCAATGTCTCTCCAAATAACCTTTCTCTTCTCCAGCTTATTAGAGGCATACACAACCGTTATCCAATAAACAAGGTTGTCATCATGGTTATACAACCCACAATGAAGAAATTTCTCTGTCATAGTCACAACCTTTACTCTAATTCTATGTTCTTTCCACATAAACCAAATTCTTCCATTAGCATGTTTACTATAGTTATCATAGGTGTTCCAATTACCACCCATTTTCCTTCTACAATTATCAGGTTTTTCTTTCTTAACTCGTGTTTCCAGAAGAATAACAATAATAGGCTGTAGCTTAAAGAGACGGGAGCCCAATCTCTTTTTTCTTAACTACTTTGTTAACCCCCAACATTCCAAGAAATAATCATGTGTCCCCTAGGGGGTTCACCTTGTTGTCCTTCCAAACCTCTGAGGTGCTAAAACCATTGTTGCTAAAAATATTCTTTAAACATTCAACATTGTTACTGCTTATATCTTTATTACCTTTCAGTACTACAGTCTAAATCCCATCTTCTGCATTGGTATCCACTGACTGAACATGTCTGTCACCTTTGCTAGGTGTAGCCTCACTTGGCAACGCAAAACCCTCATGTTTTCCAGGAATCTCTTCCTTCTCAGCTTTGTTAGCTTAACTATTTTCTCCTATATCCTTATCAGCTTTTTGCTGCCACATTTTCATTGTAGGCTTCTTCTGCACATTGCAAATATGCCCCCACCCTTTGACACTTTTCACAGTATTGTGGACTCCATTCATACACGGCCTTTTGTATTCTATCACAGCCATCATAATGAATTTCAATTTCCTCTTGCAACTTTTGAGTCACATCCACTTCCACCAATATACGAGCATATGTAACCCTCAATTTGCCTGCCGTACACTCATCTATGAAAAGCAGATTACCAATGACACTCCCAATTTTTCCTAGGCTTGACACACCCCACATATGAGTTGGAAGCTTAGGGAATTTCACCTAGATTGGCATTGTCCTCAGCATATCTCTCTCCATAGAGAAATCAGGTCGCCATTCCAATATCACCATAGGCATGTTTCGAATTGTATAAGGACCCTTCAATAGTAATTCTTCACGCTCCTTAGCTGTGTTGAATTTCAGAATGAAGAATCCTTCATCGTTGTAAAATATTTATGGTTGTTGTATGGAGTTCCATTCCTTGATTATATAGTTCTTGACAGCATTCATACTCAAATCACTACCAATAGCATACATGATAAGCGAAGAATCCCAAAATCTAATCTCCAATTCAACTTCTTCATGCTCAATTTCTACCACCGGTTTTCCAGCCACTAATTTAGGTGCCACAAACTTCAGCGCTTTACCATTTGTTGTCTTACGATTCCCCTTAATCACATCAACCCACAACTTCATTGCACCATTATTCCCTTGTAGCTCTGCTAGACTTACCCCTTTAATTTCACTTTCTCCCTCTTTAGGGTTTTGACAAACCCCTAAATTGAGATTCTCAACTTCACAATTATCGTTTTCCTCCATAGCTTCCTTCAATACACCATTCGTATCACCCAGATCCACTTCACCCACAGTAAAATTCGCCAGATTTGGTGTCGCCAATGGCTGAGAGACCTTGTTCGGTGGTCGCCCCGCCATTTCTTCGATGACGATGCTCTCATTTTTATTTTGTATAACTACTTTTTTAAACTAGTTATTTTACAATAATTTCTTCAACAATATTATATATATATATATATATATATATATATATATATATATATATATATATATATATATATATATATATATATATATATATATATATATATATATATATATATATAAACAGTGACGTGAACAGTACATGAACAATAACGTGAATAATACATGAACACTTACACAAGCGTGAATAGTGTCAGTGAACAATGTATGAAATAACTTTTAGTAGTAATATAAAAAGTAGGTTAATGAAGTTGGTTAATACACACCCAGATATATAAAATAATTTAGTACTAAAACAAAGTTGGTTAATGAAAAATAAAAAATTAGTTAATACAGTCATGAAGTTGGTTAATAAATGTCTATATATTAAAAATAATTTTTAGTAGTAAAATAAAATTGGTTAATGAAAAGTAAAATGTTAGTTAATGAAGTTATGAAGTTGGTTAATAAACTTCTGAATATCAAAAATAAATTTTATTAAAATAAAGTTGGTTTACATTTAAATTTTTTAATAGTTTTGATCTCCTCTCATACATTTACATTTTAAACTAATTATGTTTTCAATTTTTTTAATGACAAGTTTCTTGGTAAATATGACAAATTATTGTATATAAATCATATATAAAATTTTATAGATAAAATTATAAATTAAAAAATAAATATCTCATCGATTTTCTATAAAAAAACACGAGAAAGTAATCAAAATTGTTTAAATTTAAAATAAAAATACTAACCTCAAGATGCAGATAAAATTGAGGAATAAAAAATACATCTTAGCGTATTTTATATATTCTAATTTATTAGCAACCAGTATTTTTATTTGTATTGTTTACTATCTTATTCACATTATATTTATTTTTCATATTGTAATTTATTCCCAACCAGTATTGTTCCCTGTATTCTAACATTATTCTTATTTTATATATAATGTTATTTATTTTTAATATGTAATCTTGATATAATCATAAAATTATTCTTATTTTATATATAATAATTTATTTTTAACTAGTATTATTTATTGTATTGTTCATGTTAAGAGTCTCACATCGGATAATATATGGCTTGAACATGTGTTTATAAGTGGGGATAATCCTCAGCTTACAAGCTGGTTTTGTAGACTTGAGTTAGGCTCAACCACATTTCTTAAGAAGGTATATAGAGTCTATTAAGAGGCAATTCTTCGTCGTGCTTTACCTGGTTGACCAATTGTGATAAATTTTTTTTTAAACTGTGTCATTATTCCGGTTTACCTCTCACTTTCCAAAATTCTCCGGTAACAACCAGACTGCTGCTGCCATTCGCCGCTACTAATTCTGGAGACCTTGCAGGAAACTAATCCTACTGGCAAAAGCGCCTCCTTCGATCCCAATGATTTTTCCCTTGCCGCACTCGCCACCATGAAACTTTTCCAAATTCGATACTCATAGCTACTCCTCAGAACTTTACGCCAAACTATGATGATTTCCTCAAGTGGTATAAAAGCCTCGTTTAAGATCCGGTTGGCCACCTGCTATCAAGTCACCCACCATTTATTTCCACGCTCCAGTTGTCCAGTCCTGGACGTAAAGGGGTGTGTTAAGAGTCTCACATTGGATAATATATGACATGAACACATGTTTATAAGTGGGGGCAATTCTCACCTTACAAGCCAATTTTGTAGGGTTGAGTTAGGCCTAACCACATTTCTTAAGAGAATAATGATATTCTAACATTATTCTTATTATATATAATGTTATTTATTTTTAATTTGTAATCTTAACGTAATCATAAAATCATTCTTATTTTATATATAATTATTTATTTTTAACTAGTATTATTAATTATATTGTTTAGTATATTATTAAGTGTATTTAACATTATTTTTATTCTTATTTTATTTTTGTAAACAAAGGAATATATTGAAACGAGAACTGAGGGATTCTCAAACCTGATTATAAACGAACACAAGCAACACATTCGACATAAAAGAGATTATAAAACAATTGAACCTACGATAAATAAAACAAAAGAGCTTTACTAAATTCGTAGAAATTACAATTGGAGTAAGTAATATCTCTGATAAACCACCATTTCCAAATAGTAGTCTTAATGTTCCACACAATAACAATATAAAGAACATTCCATTTATTATTTCGGAAAATAACTTCATTCTTAACAATTCATAAATTCCAACAAATTGTCAACCATATAATTCCTTCCTTTCCTCCTTTCACTTTCTTGAGTTTAGAATTAAGACACCACCACAAAAAGTACCCTTTTATATCCTCTCCTTCATACATCTCAAAACCGACCCATTCCGACATATCTTTCCAAATCAACCTAGCCACACAACATTTAAAAAGAATGTGGTCCAAAGATTCAACGCTTCTTTGGCACAAACGCAAAGAAGATAGTCGTTTGGAATATTTATACCTCTAGTTATTAATAAATCCCTTGCAGGAAGTCTATTAATAAAACACCTCCACCCAAAAGCCTTAATTTTGTGCAACACCTCTGTTTTCCACACCAAATTTAAAGCGATATCAAAATTATAAGCAGGACCGAAAGGAATACAGAAAGAAGCGATAGAAGTATAGCAAGATCAAACTGAGAACCGATGGTCTGGTTCTAATATCCATGTCACACGATCTCTTCCTGCCGCAGAACAGTCTGCAATAAACAACAGATTTTGCAATCTGCTAATGTCTGCAGCCATAGACGGCTGTATCGTGATTGATCCAAGAATGCCAAAATATCCCCACCGCTAGCTATCCTTCATCCATCCCCCCATCCCTGCAACAGATACGTTATGGAGGAGAGAAATTGAAAAAAGGTTCAGGAAGGAATCCTTCAAGTTGACATTACCGATATTAACAAAATACAAGAAACGGGTGGAAAACCCTCTACCGATAGTGTATCTGTAGAAATTAGCAAAAAATCCCCTTTCAAATTCTTACCAATTGACATGAAACCCACCCACCAAGAGGAAACAAATTTTCCAGACTTGTTTATACTTCCTCCTTTAAAAGCCTGTAACCCAATATCTTTGTAACGCGCTTTTAAAATATTAAACCACAAAGCATTTAATCCCTCTATAATCCTCCATCTCCACTTATAGAGAAGATCCAAGTTGAAATCTTCGATTCTTTTGATGCCAAGACCACCTTTTTCTATAGGTAAGCAAATATCACTCCACTTAACCCAATGAATCCTTCTATTTTCCTCCAAAGCCCCCACAAAAATTTACTTTGAAGCTTTGTAAATTATTTTGCGATGTTCACCCGCATCTTGTAAAAGGAAAGAGTAAAGATGGATAGAGAACACAAAATTGATTTTAAGAGTGTGATCCTACCTCCGAAGCTGAGAAAACGAATATTCCAACAAGAAAGCCAATTTTTCCATTTTTGTAAAAGCGTCTTCCACGTCGAAATCCTCCTAGGATTAAATCCTATAGGAATGCCAAGGAAAGAAAACTCGCCACCTTCAATGCTACAAGAAAGAAAAGATGTAGTAGCCTAAATGAAATTGGAATTAGTATTAATTCTGACAACTTTGCTTTTGTGATAGTTAATCCCAAAACCCGGGACTAACTCAAAAGCCTTCAAAACGACTTTGATAGCCCAAACTTGTTTCCAACTTCCCTCTCCCACCAATAAAGTATCATCCGCAAATTGGAGAATATCAATCATACATTTACCGTTCATACCAAATCCTTCGTAATCACCATTTTCCTCCGCCTACCTAACAAGACCCGTTAAACCCTCCGCCACCAAAACGAAGAGAAACGGTGAAACGTGATCTCCTTGTCTCAACCCCCTCTCCACCAAAATTCCTTTGTCGGGCTACCGTTAACAAGAACCGACATCTTACTATTTAAAAATCATCGCCTTCATCCATCCCATCTACAACTCCCCGAACCACATCTTTCTCATCACATATATAAGAAAATTCCAACTTAGTTTATGGTACGCTTTTTTAAAATCAACTTTAAAAAGTAAGCAACTCCTACCTTCCTTTTTCGCGAAATCTACAACTTCATTTGCCACCAAAACCCCATCTAACAATTTTATTCCAAGAACAAGTCGTTTGACAAGGAGAAACTAGAGTTGGCAAAATAGTTTTCAACCTCCCCGCCAACAACTTAGACAAAGCTTTATATAAACATCTGACTAAACAAATTAGTCTAAAATCATTCAAACCTAACGAATTGGATGAATTAGAAACCAACGTCAAGAAAGATGAAACAACCGCTTTAGATAAAAGACCTTCATTATGAAAACTATTAAAAAAATCTTACAAAATATTCTTTAAGAAAAAACCAACATTTTTTGATAAAGAAGAAAGTGTACTCGCCAAGGCCTGGGCTTTTAGATCCCTCGCACCTCATATAGCCTCCCTAATCTCATTTTCGTCAAAAGAGGCTTCAAGTATGCTCCTCTCGACTTGATTAAGACTCTTAAAATCAATTCCTTTCATTATGGGTCTATTAATATCCATTTCAAGAAATTTACTAGAGAAATGAGACAAGACTTCTTCTTTAACATTCGACACCGATTCCAACATTCTACCTTGAGAATTTATCCAATCTATATTGTTTTATCTTCTCCTTTCCTTTAAAACTCGATGAAAGAATCTACTATTAGAATCTCTGTCATTAAACCACTTAATCCTAATTTTTTGAATAAACATATTCTCTTTAATCCTAAGATTCATCCAAAATCTACTTGTGACCGCCTTCCTCTTATTGATAACCTCCTCCCTCGAACCATCGTGATCATCTTCTAACTCTACATCCCCTCATTCAACTTTCTCACCTCCTCCTCCATTTTTAAATCAATCCACCCAAACACCTTCTTATTCCACCACTTCAACCTATTTTTTTATTGATTGGTCAAAAAATATTAACTTATATTATATATCTTAATTTATTTCTTACTTTTCTTAAGTATTAAAATTGTTAAATACACTAAACAATATATTAAACAATAGTTAACAATACAATAATACTAATTGAAAATAAATTACAATATATAAAATAAGAATAATGTTACAATACAGATAATAGTATTGATTAGAAATAAATTATAATGTTTATAATAAAAAGAATGTTCTAAGCAGTATAACTCAATGTATTATTTACTTTATTATTCAATGTATTATAAAGTTATTTTTATTATAAATATTATAATTTATTTCTAATCAGTATTATTATCTGTATTGACATTATTCATATTTTATATATTGTAATCTATTTCTTACTTTTCTTAAGTATTGAATATTGTTAAATACACTAAACAATATATTGAATAATAGTTAAACATACAATGAATAATATTAATTGAAATTAAATTAGATATATAAAATAAGAATAATGTTACAATACATATAACAAGAAAAATTATTATATAGACACAACTATAACACGTAGTTTAGAAGCAATTGATCACAATTTTTTTATTAATTAAAAAAAATTTATTTTCTCTGTCCTCTATCACAACTATTCTATAATTTCAATTAAAAAATTTAAATTTTAAATAAATTTTAAATTATCTCTCTTCTTATTGGTTGTTTTTAACAACACAAATTTATATTCGTTTTCATACCAGAACTCTTCTAGATAATAATACTGATTAGAAATAAACTATAATATTTATAATAAAAAAATGTTCCCAAACATTGAATAATATAGTAAATAATTCATTGAATTATACTACTTGGAGACAAATTACAATATATAAAATAAAAATATTGATACAAGTGAACTATAAAGTGAATGTATGTTTTCTTCTTCACATTATTTTTCACTTTTTCTAATATATCTCAAAGAGATAGCTGCAACTTTGGTTGCAAATGTGTCTTTACTAGGAGATGCCATAACTAATGAGGGGAAAGTTATCCTTCAAGCAAAAATGAAGTATTTTTTTTCCTGCAGATTTTAAATTTAAGAACTAAAGTCAATAGAATTTAACAATCTGTGACTATTTTCAAATAAACATACAGATTAAGAACTAAAAACAAAAACACGCTAAATTACGGATATCAACCTACTATTTAAGTTTATTAATTTTTTTATTTATAAATATCACATAATGTATATATATGTTTCCTTAACATTGCAGGTTCTAATTGTATGCTTTATGTTAGCAACAGCTGCTTTTGCATCATTCGCTATAATTGGTTACATAATGTTTCACAAGTAACATTAAATTTACCACTGGACAAATTGAGTTCAAGAATAGCAATATACACAACCTTTGTGACTCCAATAACTAAGTTTGCTTTGGTTGCAATGCCAATTACAAATGCTTTAAAAAAATTACTTCCATTGAAATACAAGAATAATAGAATGACCAACATCTTTTTGAGTATTGTTTTTCTAATTAGTATTGTTTTTGTCACATTGATTCTTCCATTTTTTGGATCTCTCATGTCATTGGTTGGTGCATTTCTAACTGTCACAGCTTCTATTCTGCTTCCTTGCTTGTGTTACTTGAAGATTTCAGGCATTTATAGGGAATTTGAGTTTGAGACAGTTGTAATAGTAATAATAATATTAGTAGCTATAGTAATAGGAATATTTGGAACGTACACTTCTATTGTTGAACTAGTACAAGAGTCTTCTAACAAATAGAAGACTTATGAAGCGATGTATTTTATATAAATCTTATTATGACCTATTTTGATTGTGGATGGAGAACTTATATTTTATATATGAGATTTATTATCTTATGAGAATATTAAAGAGTGATTTTAGATTAATGTATATTAGATTCAGTCTACTCGTTCATCAGGAGTGGTTATATCTAATGAGATGGATTTTCGTATTTCTCGTTAGGGAAAACAAATTTGATTTTAACGACCGTTGTATATAAACTTGTCCATATGCCATAGCTTATATGTCTATTCACTCATATATGTTGGGGGAAGTTACTAGGAGCATCGATACATAGTGTATGAATAAACACTTTTGTGAGAGACATATCACTTATCCACCTAAAACCATAAGGTGATAGGTGAGTGAGTTCTCCCACTTCTATATGTTTAAGAAGTCTCCACATTCCTATCCAATATGGAACTATTTTTCCACTTACTCACACTTGCTATATTATTCCAACACTCCCACTCAAGTGTGAGTCCACAATGCTCCCACACTTGTACCGTCTTGACATCTTGCAACGGAACACCACTTCCTGGGCACATTTCAATACAAGTCTCTTCTGGTTCCGTTCTCGAACCAAAGACTCTGATACCAACATTGTTAGTGCACAAGGAGAGATGAAAGACAAAAAGAATATATTGAATGACGGCTACGAAACTAAGGAGTAATGAATAAATACATTGACCTACTACTAGGCTATTTATGCACAAAATTAGGATATAATAAAATACTAAAATATCCTCTAACAAACATAGTCAATAAGACATTCCTAAAATATAAATCATTTCCAACATCATCCCTTAATTTATATTTACACAAAACTGACAATACCAATTACATCCCTAAAATGAAGAAATTGATCAGTCTTGATAGCCTTTGTTAGAAATTCCACCAGTTGCTTCTGGATGCTGCAGTGCACAACTTCTAATATTCCACTCTTAACCTGATTCTTCATAAAGGGATACTTGATCTCAATATGCTTGCTTCTCCCATGCAGCACTGGGTTCTAGAAAAGATTGATTGCAGACTTGTTATCAATCATCAGCTTCAGAGGTTTGTTTACCTCAATCTTCAGATCTTACAACAAGTTCAAAATTCACACAACTTGGTATGCAGTCAGAGCGCCTGCAATATATTCAGCTTCACAGGTTGACAGCGTAACAACAGGTTTCTTCTTGGAACACCAAGAAATAAGACCTCTCAGAAATTTGAATAAGTACTAAGAAGTACTTCTTTTGTCAACTTTGTCTCCACACCAATCAAAGTCTGAATAACTCAGAAGTTCTGATTCGGTCTTTCTTCTATAAGGAAATAACACTCCATACTTCAGAGTTCCCTCACATACCTCAGAATCCTGACAACAGCTTGGTAAGAGACCACTTTGATTTACTCATAAATTTTCTAACCATTCTAACTGCATAGAAAATATCAGGTATGGTATTACACAAATACCTCAGAGAACCAACCAACTGTTTGAAGGTTGTAACATCCACATCCTCTGCATCAGAATCAAAGTCTAACTTTTGATTCGTATCAGTAGGTGTGATAGAAACTTTGCAATTCTCCAGCTTAAATCTCTTCATAAGCTCAAGTTCATACTTCTTTTTATGCAAAATGATTCCTTTCTCAGAGTACATAAACCCCATCCCTGGAAAGTAACTCATTTACCAAGATCTGTCATCTCAAACTCATTCATCAGAACCTTCTTGAACTTAGCTATCTCTTGTTCAGAACTTCCTGTTAGCAATATGTCATCAACATACAAACATACCAGAATTATATTACCTTCTGAAGTGTGTTGAACATAAACACCATACTCTATCTCACACTTCTAAAACCCTTGTTCCTTGAAAAATGAATCAATATTATGATTCCAGGCTCTGGTCGCTTATTTCAATCCATACAAGGCTTTGTGTAATTTGAACACCATCCCTTCCTGATTCTTTTTCTCAAATACAGAAGGTTGTGACAAGTATACGTCTTCTTGTAATGGACCATTCAGAAATGTAGATTTTACATCTAAATGCATTAGAGGCCAATTCTTGTTAGCAGTTATTACAATCACTAGTCTGATTGTTTCATGTCTCGGTACAGGTGCAAACACTTCAGAGTAATCTTGCTTAAGCTTCTGTAGAAAACCTCTTGCTACTAATCTTTCTTTGCGTTTGCCAATTGATCCATCTGGTGTTAGCTTTTTCTTAAAAACCCATCCGACATTGATGGCTTTCTTGCCATTTGGAAGTTCTATCAACTTCCAAGTCTTGTTTCTCTCTATAACATCAAGTTCTTCTTTCATGGCCCACAACCAGACTTTCTTCTTAAGAGCATCTTCGGTACTCATGGATTCAGAGTCTACTAACATTGCACATTGAATAACTTCTCCTTCAGAGTCTACTTCAGTGTCTTGCAACATGTCAAACTCTGCAAATCTTCTTGGGATGCTTCAGACTATTTGTTGACTCTGAACTTGAACTTCATAACCTCAGACACCAGAACTTTCCCCTTCAGAAGCTCTTGCTTCAGAAAATGGACTTTCTCCAGAACCTTGACTGTCTTCAGAGTCTTGAAAAATCCCAGAGTCTGAATCACCATCTGAGTCAAAGTCAGAATCATTTTCACCTTCTGAATCTTCTTCAGAGTCAAAAAATTTACCAGCTTCAGAAACATGTGTTTCTGACTTTTCTTCAGAAGTTCTCTCATCAGAGTCAGGACGAGACTTTTCCCAATTCTAGACTTCTGATTCTTTTACAATGACATCACTACTGAACTCAATTTTGTTAATTTCTGGATAATAAAGTTTGTACGAACCTGTACTGTGGTACCCCACCAGTAACATTACTTTACTTCTATCATCCATCTTATGTCTTCTGGCTTCTTTGACATGTTTGTAACATACAGAACCAAACACCTTCAGATGACTAACACTTTGGTTATCTCCAGTCCACTTCTGAATAGGAACTATTTCCTTCATCTTCTTAGTTGAACGTCTGTTAAGAACATAACATGCAGTGGCAACAACTTCTCCCCATAAAGTTTGAGGAAGCTTCTTTTCTTTCAGCATGCTTCTCACCATATCAAGCAAAATACGGTTTCTTCTTTCAGCAAGAACATTGTGTTGAGAAGTATAGGGAGAAGTAACCTCATGCTCAATTCCATTCTCCTTACAAAACCTTCTGAATTCTGTGGAGTTATACTCACCACCACCATCAGTTATAAGAATCTTCAGAGTCTGGCCACTCTGATTCTCAACCTTCAGTCTGAACTTCTTAAATTTAGCAAACACCTCGTGTTTGAATTTTATGAGAGATACCCATGCCATTCTGGTGAACTCATCAACAAATGACACAAAGTATTTATTCCCTCCAATCGATGCTACTGGAAATGAACCACACACATCAGAATGCACTACTCCTAAGGCATACTTTGCTCTTGGAGCTACTTCTGATGCAAATGGAAATCTTGGTTGCTTCCCTTCCATGCACACCTTGCACGACTTATCATGCTTCTTGATTGTAGGAATTCCGTGTATGAAATTCTTCGATTTCAGATGCCCTAAGCTTATGAAATTCATATGAACAAATCTTCTGTGCCACAACTCACTCTCCTTGACAACACTTGTTACACTAAGACATTCAGAGTCTACAGTTCTAACATTCACCTTGAATCTTTTGTTCCTTCCCTGTTCTGACTCCATAATCAGATTCTTATTACAATCATACAACTTCAAAAGATTGTCCTTCATGGTAAATGAAAACCTTTCTCAATCAGTTGTCCCACACTATTCAGATTGATTTTCATTCCAGGTACATACCACACATTCTGAATCACTGTTGCTTTCCCATTATTTAGAATGACTCTGACATTTCCCATACCTTCTGCATTGAGGTATTTATCATCAGCACATCTGATCTTTGTACTCTTCCCAGAGTCAAAATCAACCAACCATTTCTTATTTCCAGTAAGATGGTTTGAACACCCTGTATCCATATACCACCATTATGATGAATTCATATCATCAGATTCAGAAGCCAACAGTAGCACATGTTCCTTATCAGACACTCCTCTGGCTATATTTGCTTCTTCTGACTTCCTTTCTTTGTTTGACCAGCAATCTTTGGCATAATGACCAAAGTTCTTGCAACAGTAACACTGAACATTCTTCTTGTCAGACTTTCCTTTTACTTCTGGACATTCTTCTGCCTATTAGAGTTTGAAGCTTCTGACCTTTGACCAACATTAGTTTTCTTCTTGGCTTCTTACCAATTCTGCTTCTGATACTTTTTACCAGAAGTTTCTTTCAGAGCCTGCTGCTCTACTTCCCTCTCAGAAGTTCTCTCAGTCATACTCAACTCATGCGCCTCTAGACTACTTTGTAACTCTTCAACTCTCATGATGCTCAGATCTTTGGAATGTTCAATTTCTACCACAATATAATCAAACTGATAAGTTAAAGATCTTAATACCTTCTTTATGGTTACTTGTTTAGAAAGAGTTTCTCCACAAGTTTTCATCTTATTAGTGATCAGAATCACTCTAGAGATGTACTCAGAAACCTTCTCTTTGTCCTTCATGTTGAGATTCTCATATTTCTTTCTGAGAGACTGAAGCTTCACCTTCTTCACTGATGTGTCACCACCATAACATCTGGCCAGTGTGTCCCACGCAGCCTTTGCTGTTTCAGAGTCAGCAATCTTCTCAAACACATTCGCATCCAAACACTGATGGATGTGGAACAAGGACTTCTGATCTTTCTTTCTTATCGACTTCTACGTTATCTTTTGTGCTTCTGTCGCGTCTCCTGCTAACAGAGCATAGCCATTGGTGAAAAGATCTAACACATCTTGAGAACCAAACAACATACGCATCTGGATCTTCCAACGATTCCATATTTTTCTGTCAAACACTAGAAGCTTGGAAGTAATATCGTTGTTTCCGTTCATCTTCGACCTTATGCAATTCACTCAAAAACTCACTAAAACACAGTGTTTCCCAAATCCCACAGAATCAGAAAAAAATGTGATTCTCAATCACACATCACCTTATTGTTCACTCGTGTTTCCTGTGTTTCCCCATGCATTTCGAACCGGAGCTCTAGATACCAATTGTAGGAATAAATACATTTGTGAGAGACACACCACTTATCCACCTAAAACCTTAAGATGATAGGTGAGTGGGTCCTCCCACTTATATATGCTTAAGAAGTCTCCACATTCCTATCCAATGTAGAACTATTTCCCCATTTACTCACACTTGCTATATTATTCTAACAATATAAGTTACACCTCTTTGACCTCAGTGACATGGGTGTCAGAGTGCTAACTTGATAGGTACACCCATGTTCCGCCTCAAAAGAGGCATGTATTTCCGTACTATAAGAGCTCAACGTCCACATGCCATTAATATTCGGTTCCACACTGGAATAGTGCCGTTTTGGGGAATATTCTTCTGATTTTGACAAACTTCCATATCGCTCTGGTTAAAATAGTGATGGGCAACGGGGAGGATGTGCGTCTACTATATCGATCTCAATCAAGCTTGTCCCAAATATTCATACTTATTTCCCAACATCAATAAATTGTTATAATGTGTAGTTGGATACCAACTACTTTCCTTTATGGACGCCTACTCAAGGTACAATCAACTCCTTATAAATGAAGGGAACATAGTCATGACTACTTTCAAGACGGAGTAGACTAAGTATCGATACAATGTCATGCCATTTGGATTGAATAATGTGGGGCCTACATTAGAAATAATGATGAAAATATTTTTTAAGAATAAGTTGGTGAGATACTAGAAGTATAAATGGACGACATGATCGTAGAATCTAGAGAATAAAAATTACATGGAAACTATCTTACTAGCATATCCAATCGACTCCGACAATACATCACGATATTAACCCCAAGAAATACACCTTCTAGTCCAGGCACTACAACAAATAATGTTTTTCATGAAGAAGCTTTCACGTCATCCAAAAATAAACTGAGGTTTTATTCCAAGGCGCACCATATTTTTTGTTTAAAAAAAACAACTTATTCCCTCGGTTATTTTAAAAACCGAGGTGATATACCATTCCTCACATGCTTCAAATCCCAGCTACTTCACTATATGTTTTTATTTGTTTACAAGTGTAAGATAAATGATCTAATCCTTCTGTTATTTGATTTTCGACTCTCCAGAACCTCAGACTCCAATAGATCTAACAAAAGATCATTTATGAACTATAATTGATCAGCAAGCCTGGAGTAACCTGTTGTACCCAAATTTCCCCCCCCTAAGATCCCTTCATCATACCATGTTGATTTATTCACAACAAGATCACACTAGGATTCTTGGTTCCCCTCCCTACTTTGAGTTTTGCTCTTTTTGAGGGATTACCAAGAACCTTGACTTATGTTCCTTTTGTGATCATGAATATTGTTTTGATTTCTTTACTTAACTAATAAAATACAATGTTGGCTTGTCTTGCTTGTTATCCATGTAGGTAAGGGCAATGAGATTTAACAAGTTACTTCATGGGTTCATGAGTCTATTTCCATGCCCTAGCCAATAAAAGCTTGAGAAGTTCAAACCTCACCATTGGAGTGGTTTTGGAAGAATTGGCATGGCAAGGTTGCTTTTATTCATCACATTTCAAGGTTATTAGATGTAACTCAAAAGTACAAGGGGCTGATTGGAGAAGTTGTTATGTTTGGACAAGGCTTTGTTCCTATTGGTCACAAGAGCATATTTCTCTCAAATTTCAAGATATGGAAGTGGTTTTGGTGGCTATGAGTCCTAATTAACATCCTCGACAACTTCTATTCACAAAGCAAGAATATTGGTACAAGAAGTTTGTTCAAACTTGTCAAAGTTCCTCAAGGCATTCTCTTGATCTAGAAGTTAGGGTTTCGAACTTCAAAGGAGAATATCTTGCTCACCTTTTGGTATTTTTGAGTGATTCCAAATATATCCTTCTCTTAAAATGGTTATCAACAAATCACTGCAAAAGTTCCAAGGAGTTTACATGTGGAAGAAACTTGGTGAAGAAGAAAGATTACAAGTCCTCTAGATGAATCCACAATTTTACATAAGTAACTTCAAATGATCATAACTTGGTCAATTTTCATCACCTTGAATCCATTAATTTTCCATAATGATCTTGAAGATGTGAACTTTATTCCTTCTTTTAGGTGCAAAGTGCGAAAATGGATGGAAGTTGCCTTAAATATGCAAAAGATTATAGGTCATTTCATGATTTTTAACCAACTTCAACAAGTCATAACTTGCTCAATTTTTGGATATTTTGAGTGGTTCAAGTTTCAAAATTCCATTCAAGAGATCTACTTCATTCCATATTTTTTGGTCAAGAGTAAATTCTAAGTGGAAGGCCATGTTTGGATGCAAAAGATTATAGGTCATTTTTGAAGAAGAATTTGAAATATTTCTAAGTATGGAAAGTCAACCCTTTTTCTTCAACTTTGACTCAATGAAACTTTCATCTCAAGTAGCCATTTAACTCCATTCTTTTTCCATTTCAAAGCTTGTAACCTCATCTTTCTAAAGCATCAAGAATCATGCCCTAAGACCCCTTGAGTTGGAAATGCTACGGTTTTGAATTTGGTAACTTGAAACTGAATTTTCCATAAAGTCAAAATTTTGAAATCCATAATGTGACTTCTAAACACAAGATTTATGTGCATTTTTTATTTAAACTTGATTAGAAAACTTTCCATAAGTGATTAGCACCCCAAAACGCAAGATTTGGTTGAGTTTTGATGGAAATGAAGTCACACTTCAATCGTGCTCGACCTTCACTCAATTTCCCTCCAAACTTCCTTGTTTCTTCCAATTTTCATTCCCATTGACTTCCCTATAAATAGAGGGTCATCCCCATTCATTTCTTCAAGCTTTAAGAGCCAAAAATACCCTGCCAAAACTTCACATGAACCCATCTTTTTTGAATTCAGTTTTTGAGATTTAAGCTCCCTTTTCAAAAATTCTCTGCACATTCATCATCCTTAAGCATCATATAAACTCTCCAACACTTAAACCAATCAAAACGAGCCATAATTCAAGCTACAGAAGTCCAGTTTCAGAGCTTCTTCCTTGAACTTCGAAAAGGTAGAATTCTCCACCATTTGGATCCAAATCAAGCACTAATCTATTCTACTTCTTCTCCTGATTCCAATGCTGCTTACAATTTTTAAATCCATTGAGAATTGAGAGAGAAATCTCAAATTTAAGGTGCTCGCTATTTTCTGGGTTTTTGATTCATATCTCTCTCCATACTTTATATAAATTTGGCGCGATGATGGTGTTAGAATCGTCTTGAAGAGACGAGTTCAATGATACTAGCCTGGGATCCTAATTTTTCCATTTTAAAGGATCTCACAAAATCCCCATGGCAGGGTGTCTGGAGGTTGAAAATGATGACATGTCTCGTCTCAGCCAATGATAGCGTGCCAAACGTTTTAATTTCATTTGATGCCCTTTTCTAATCCTATGCGTATCTCACTAAGGTCCATATCAAGCACAACGCGTCTAGTCCATTGGATCAGCTTACTAATGCGTTTTGACTATGATCTGATGGTCCACATCTTTTTGGTTTTATTTTATTTTCTAATTTTATATTTTTATTGATTAAATTTTCAAAAATTCATAACTCTTTTATTTTTTATCCAAAAATTATGAAAAAATTCACAAAAATACTTTGAATTATTTCTGATCTCATGACTATTTTTTCACATTTTTATTTTGACATTTGATTTTTTTTTGTATTTTTTGAATTATTTGCTTTCTTTTAATTACTTAAAAAAAATACTTTCTGACATTTTTTTAATTCTGAAAAAATTCATCAATATTATTTTGCATATTTTAGACTTTCTAAAAATTTTATGGAATTTTATATTGATTTTTACTATTTTTGACCTATTTTCTGTTTGTTTGAGCAATTTTAAATAGTTTAAAAATAGTTTATGACTTTTAAAAATTATCAAAAATTTTATATAAATATTTGGATCCACTTCTGGTTTTTCTATGGTCTTACTTTTTCTTTCTTGATTAATTTGAACATAGTTGATATTTTTCTCCTCTATTTTGATATTTAAACATTTTTTAAACCCTTTTAATGTATATATTAAATATAATATTATTTTGTGATTATTTTCTGGCTGATCTTGGGTTAGATTTTGGATCATGAACTTTATTAACATCATTGGATCCATGGTATTGAGTTTAACTCCACAAAAATGGATGAATGATTTTAATAATAGTTTGATTAAAATTTAATTCAAATGTGGTTTATTTTTTTCCCATCCCTCTTCATCTCATCCCTTTTCTTATTGCACTAAATATTGTTGGAGCATGATCTTTATATCATGTCTCAAAACAAATGGTGCATAGATTGCTATTGACCGGCCTCAAAATAGGTGTGACTTCTATATAAGTCCACTTACGATTGCTTAACATAGCGCTAAATTTTGTCCCGATTCGAATAAATGATCATTCGTAGCCCAAACTTATGATTGCAAGCCCAAGTATGTTAATTTGATATCTTTGATCCAATAACCTTGAGATTCATTGTGTGGAGGCTTTGGTTCTATCAATCCTCTAATGGATCTACAACACCTTTGGTCAATGTGGATCACTTAAATATCGTTGATCATTAAATGGTACTTATGAGAATTCAAAATGGATTATATACTTGACAAAAAGCAAATACAACTTGTTGTGTGGAGGCTTTGGTTCTACCAATCCTCTAATGAGTTCCAAATGCAAGTTTCAAGATGGTCATCCAACTAACCACTAATTATTGACTTGTTTTACCTTATGCTTTTATTCTTTTTTATGCTTTATGTACTATTTACTTTTAGCATTTATATTTCATGTCATTTTAATCTTTGCTCATTTGAGCATTTATTTTCTTGTCATTTTTACTTTGCTCACTTGAGCTTTTCTTTTCCTTTCTTAAGATACTTAATAATCAACATAAACCCAAAAAAATCTTTAAATGGTACTTGGACTATTTGGTTACTATCCTTGGCATTATGGAGCATGGGACTTTTTCTTGGACTTAGGATTAGAAACCTTGGCCTATCTTGGAAACCTTGTGATCTTATCTGATTATTTTGTCTGGAGCTCTTGAGGTTTACCTCAAGACATTGTGTTGTTTGTTTGTTTTATGTGTATGTTATTGTGATTACACCCTTTGTTTGTAATATGAAATTCACTCGTATACAGCCGTTACTCTGCCTAATTTTTATGAAGACTTAATACACTTGAAGTTTGGTTCTCTCAAGAGGTCTAGTATTTTTGCTTGCTTGGTTTCAATCCAAAGAATGGGAAATCTATCTTGGCTCATAGTGTCATGTATTGGCTTCTTGTTGGTTATATGGTTCTTATCCCTAGCTTTTACCTTATGCTTTAGGATTGCCTCTTCTTATCCTCCCATCTTCTTTAATTTCAAAAATATTCTTTCCCTTTTTGAAAATTCTTCTTGTTTTTGAACTTGAACCATTTTCATAATAAACTTGGACTTATGTCCATGCATTTTCAAAACATTTTCATAAATAAACTCCAATCAACTTAATAATACCTTGACATTTTTGTGAGAAGACTTAAAGTCAATCAATCTCATTTCAAACCATTTTTCCATTTTGGCTTTTTTATCTTTAAACTTTTCTCAAAAGATTAAACTCTTGTCAATCCTTGTAGTGATGCGAACAACTATACTTCTACAATATGTAGTGAAGAGATATATTTTCCAATTGGATGTTGAGTGAGGCATTGTTGATTTTAAAATCCAAGCCATATCCTCCACTTTGAGATGATGCAAATTCTCCTTTCTCATGATTGTGGGTAGTAGGTATGTTTTCCACACGGACAATGACGATGATGTTTTATCTCATAAAATAGACCAACGCATTTGTGTTTCAAATTTTTAAAAGAGGAACTACGTTTACCCTGATCCCCTATTGCACAAAAGGTGGTACGTAGGTGCTAAAGGTTCGCAACCGCAGCAGGTGCAAAAATCATAAAAAAATATATTTCTTTCCTCACCTTCACCATCCATTTTATATACAACACTTTTTTTATAGCCAAAATATACAGATTTTACAAAGAGGTTCCTACGGAGTACCGTAGATGTTTAGGGTGATAATACCTTCCCTTTGCATAACCAACCCCCTTACCTTGAATCTTTCCCCCTCTTTTTGGGTTATTCGCTCTTTTATCATTCCTTTGGAAACAATAAAGTGTGGTGGTGATTTTTATTTTGATTTGTATAAAGTCTAGTCAATCCAATGGCTTAGTCTTGAACATTTCTACCGCTACAGAAAAATGGCGACTTCACTAGGGAAAGATTGACCTCTTGCTGGTTCATCCCTTTGTGGGTTGAGCCTATCTTTGTTTATATTTGTATATGTGTTATTACTGTTTTTGTGATTATATGTTGTTTATATGTTTGTCCGAATTTTCCTAGTTTTCAGGGTGCTTGGTGATTACTCATAAGTCCTATACTCGGACTTGGGCAAACTTTAAGATAGGACGGGCAGTATAGTCATGTTAAGTTTGAGGGAGTAATCCCAAAAAAGGAGACATGAGATCACCCACTTAGTGGAGGCCCCTTTGACTGTAGTGTCGTTTACCGAGTAATCGGGAAGACGTACTGCTTTTGACCTGGGAGCCTGCTGAAACTGAGGACCGTAGAATACCAAACCCATCTTGGCCTTTTAGGTGTAGTGCGGAAGTTATGACGTAGTAATCCAAAAATAGTTATCACCCGATACTATGCTCGGACGAGTCTTTCTTGAGAATATTACTAATTACCGAGTTAATCGGGAAGTTGGTAATATTCGAAGGAAGGATATAGAATCTGGGAACCTCTAAAACCTTGTTTGGAAGGTGATAACTTTTTAGACCAACACCTTATGGGTAGTACCTTCGACCTCATGCTCGTGACGTTGAACCTATGAACCCTATATGTGTGATCTTGTGTGTGATTGTGGCATCATGCATCCATGCACTCATAAGCATCGTTTGAAGAAACCATGTTTCAAGGGATTTAAAGGTTGACTATTTGTGGATATCTCAGGTACTTTTAACCATGGATTCTGGAAAGAGAAAGACTAGAAAATACAATTTCAAGGATCCCAAGATAGATGAGTTGATCAGTCTAATTCCCGAGATCGAGTGTTCTACAGACTTTCGGAAGAAGTATGGGTCCATTATTCCTCTCATGAAGCTGAAGATCAAGGAGGGTATTCTCTCAACCATGGTCCAGTTCTATGATATGATGTATCATTGCTTTACTTTTCCCGACTATCAGTTGATGCCTACACTGGAGGAGTATTCTTATCTATTGGATTTACCTATTGCCAATTGTGTTCCTTTTACTGGTTTAGAGGGTGAGCCAAAATCACATGAGATTGCTGCTTTGATTCATCTGGGGAAGTCTGAGGTGGAAGCCCATATGACTACTAAAGGAGGAATTAGAGGATTACCAGCTCAATTCTTATTGGAGAAAGCTCCTTACTTTTCCAGAATGAAGAGTACAGTTGCTTTTGAGGCCATCTTTGCTCTACTTGCTTACGGGTTGTTCTTACTTCCTAATGTGGACAAGTTTGTCGACATTAACTCTATCAGGATTTTCATGATTGGAAACACAGTTCCTACACTGTTGGGTGATGCTTATTACTCTATTCATCTTCAGAATTCTTATCATGGGGGAATGATTATCTGTTGCACGCCTCTGTTGTACCGATGGTTTATCTCTCATATGCCTCAGTCTGATGCTTTTTGGGATGTCAAGAAGGAACCCCGTTGGTCTCCTAAGATCATGGCACTTACTCACTCGAATATTGATTGGTATCATCAAGCTTACCAGGATATAGAGATTATTGACAGTTGTGGTAGTTTCCCCAATGTACCTCTTCTTAGTACAAAGGGAGGAATTAACTATAACCCTCTTCTTGCACGGCGATAACTTGGTTATCCAATGAGGGATAAACCGAATAGTATTCATTTGAGTAGTTTCCTTCTGAAGAAAGGGGAAGACCATAGGGAAGCTATGGAGCAGATTGTGAAGGCCTGGTGTCACATTCATAAGAAGAATAGGAAGGATTTGGGACCTAGAGGTGCTGTTTCTTTGGAGCCATATCTTCAATGGATTCGATCGAGAGCCATTCAGTTAAAGATTCCATATACCCGGGAGACACCCATGCCTGATCTATTTGTGAAGACCACACCTCCCTTATTAGATGACCTAGAAGAGCTGCAACTTGCTTTGGTTAGGATGCAACAGGAAAGGGATGCTTGGAAGAACAATTCCCAAACTTTAGAGAGTTCCTACAGAGCAGGCCTGAAGGAGAAAGACGACTTGATTGAGATCCTTGAGATTCGAGTGGTAGAGTCTATGGATAGGAAAGGGGATTTATTTTCTCCTAAGCCTCAATCAGGTGCTGATCACTTGCTTCCTGATTCAGATGATTGGAAGGAGGTTGCCGTCCGACATGTGGAAGAAAACCAGAGGTTGAAGGCTCGGATTGCCAGGCTCATAGGGAAGCGTCAACGTATAGAGTGATCTCCATCAGTTTTTTTTCTCAGGATTTTAGATTGTATTTTCCTCTTGTACTTGAGATCATTGAAACTTGTAATCCATTTTGGAGTTATTATAATAAAAAATTTCAGTATTTCAAAAGCTTTATTACTTTGATGTTTGCAATACGTATATAAACTTTAAATCCCTTGAAATATTAAATAATAAAGTAAAAATAATCATATGCATTGCATATCATGCACCATATTGCACATATTTCTTGCATTTATTATGCATATCCAGGTGTCTTACCCAGCTTCTTTACTTCGTTCAGCAAGCTGACTCATCACTACAATACTCAGGCTAATTTCAAAAAGAAGATGGACAACTTAGAATAGGAGAATGGCGAGCTGCGCGAAGAAGTTTCTGCTTTGAAGGCCGGCATGGCCAATATGACTACTCTGATGGAAGCTCTGGTGGCTGCTCAGAATCATCCACCAAGTGTTCAACCTCAACCAACAAGGGCAATTACTGAAGCTCCGACTGTTCCCATATCTGCTACTCCGACTGTTGTTCGGAATCGCATGCCTCAAGGTTATCCATGGGGAATGCCAGAGAATTTCGCACCTGAAGGTTTCAATCTTGGTCCTTAAGATACTCCAGTGGTTTAGACTATTGTTACTCTGGAAACTCCTGTGGTGCATGCTGTTCCTGCTGCACCTCCTTCGGTGAATATGGTTCTGTTTGTTAATGATGATGTGTGTCGTCCTTTCCCTCCACCGAGTGAAGACTTGGGTCTTTATGACAGAATGAATGATTTTTAAGAGCAGTTTGACAAGATGCAAAGAGAGATGAAGGCCCTTAGGGGAAAAGAGCTATTTGGGCAGAATGTGAATGAGCTATGCTTGGTCCCAAATGTTAAGACACCTGCTAAGTTTAAGGTCTCGGAATTTGAGAAGTATAAGGGCAACACTTTCCCTCGTGCTCACCTGGTAATGTACGTGAGGAGAATGTCTACCCATACTGATGATCAGCGTCTGCTGATTCACTTCTTTCAGGGTAGTTTGACCGGTGTTGTGCTGAAGTGGTATATGAGTTTAGACAACGCTAATATCCATAATTTTAATGATTTGGGAGAAGAATTCATCAAACAATACAAGTACAACGTGGACATGGCGCCTGACCGTGACTAACTTAGGGCCATGGTTCAGAAATATAGGGAATCATTCAAAGAATATGCATAGAGATGGCGTGAGGTAGCCGCCCAAGTGATCCCTCCCATGGAAGAGAAAGAGATGACTAAGATTTTCTTGAAGATGCTGGGTGCTTTCTACTACGAGAGAATGGTAGCAAGTGTGCCAAGTGACTTTACTGAGATGGTAGGAGTGGGTATCCGCTTAGAAGAGGCTGTAAGAGAAGGTCGTTTGACGAAGAGTGAAGGATCCGGAGGTGTGAATAAGCCATCTTATGGATTTACCAAGAAGAAAGAAGGAGATGCAGATGTTGTTATACAAGAAAGGAGGGTAAACGCTCTTAGAAGGAATTATCAGCGTCATTAGCAAGTAGCCTCAGTTACTCCTGTTATGAATGTCGCTCCAACTACCGTTGCTTATCAGAGACTGTCCCAACAGGGTAATCAAGGGTATAATCAGAAAAGAGAGAGTTATTACCCTATTCCCATGAGCTATACAGAGCTAATACCAGCATTGATTCAGAAAAAGTTGGTCCAGACATGACCACCTCCCGCCGTACCATCACCATTGCCTCGGTATTAAAAGGCAGACCAAACGTGTGTGTTGTACCGCAAAATTTGCCCTCTCATTTTATCAACATTTCCCCTCACAAGGCTCTTGGAACTCAAGATCAAGCTAGGGTCTACTCTGCTCAAGACATCTCCTTGCACTGATGACCTAAACTAGGGTTTGAGTTTGCACAGGGAGTTTTGGACCTTCAATGCTCAAATTGACTTTCATACTTCTTTTTGGACTCATAAGTTTGTCCATACCAAGTTTCAAGCCTTGAATCAAATTTTTGCCCAGTCAATTGGACAGTTGACCTAGAAGTCAGCTGTATTAGGGAAAAAGTCAATTGTGGCCAATTTACAATCAAACCTCATGAATTTTGAACCACATCAACAATATGAACTCATATGAACCATTTGATCAAGTTTGGACCACAACTCCACAAGAAATTTGATCAGATCACCAAAAGGGCAAAATGGTCATTTTTAGGGTTTTGATTGTACAAAGGCAATTTCTAACTTTTTGACCTAACCAATGGCAAATTAGGTTCAACCATGGACTCAAGTACTCAATGGAATCATCTTGACTTATTCAACAAGTTCAAAAGGTCTCAAATGCATGGGACTGACAGATGAATTTTTCAGTCAACTGATCAAAATTTGACTGTACACTGAAAAGTCAAACTTTGACTTTTTGGTCCAAATCAAGTGCCAAGGATCATTTTTCATAAATATGTGTAAAATTATGAAACTTGTTCATCAAGAAACCTAAAATTGCAAATTAGGGTTTGAAATTGAAAAATTTCATAACTTAGAATTTTTCTAAGTTATGAAATTTTCTTAATTTTTCCTAACTTTGTCCCATATTTTCATCATGATGAAAATGGATTCAAACAAAACTTACAACATGAAAGTTGTAGTCCTCCATAAAGTCTACAAATTTTATTCACAAAGTTTTATCAAAGGAAGCTTGGATATCAAGTTATGATTTTTGGAACAAGGGTCCCTAAAACTTTTAACTTAGTGAAATTTTGCCCTAGTTTAGGCAGGATTTTGACCTATCTTCTTGGCCATTTTTCACATAGTTCAACTTGGAGTCTCAAGTTTCATTTCAAATATAGATTATAGAGCATGTTGCAAGATTTCCAAATTGTCCAAGAACTCCTCAAACACATTTGTGGTTAGGGAGAATCGAATGCTTGAAGTTGGCAAAAACTCACTTTGTATCCATGGCAAATTCATGTTCACTCAAGTGGCATTTTCAAACCAAAATGCTTTGTACTAGTTTTCAGGCCTCTAAACCAATTCACACTCCTTATTTAAATGCAAATCCATCAGTCTAAGCATTTGTTTTGGCCATTTGGGCATTGTACACAAAACTAAGCCCTAAGTAGAAAAAGGCAAATTCCCATTTTTGAAAAGGTATGCTTTATGTCAAACCATGATCTTTGAAGCATAGGGCCAAGATCTCAGAAGCCAAATCAAATCCACAAATTGCAGTGACTAAGAGGATTGTATGCAGCATATAAGATAGTTGGTACAGGCCTGTAATCAGAACTTTCCATTTCTTACTTCAAAAACAAGAAATTGTCCAAACACTTGACAACTTGGAACCAGCCATTGTTAGATTACACAAACATTTCAAACATATTTCACACAACCCTTTGAGCAATAAACACGAGTACTTAAGCCTCAAAACCTCCCATATCCAGAAATCACACTTCTTTGGCAAAACAGGGCAGGTGCTGCAACTTGAGTTCTCTAGCTCATTTGGCTCGTGTGTTTTGCCCCTTTTTGCTTCAAACACATTCCATTCAACTCACTCAAGCTATCCCAAACCTCTATTTCCAACTGTAACTCCATTTACAGTGTTCACCATTTTCATTTCAAGCTTGTGCAGGTTGAGTTCTATAGGCTGATTCAGGGACATTCAAGGCAAGCTAACTATTGGAAAAGATCAAGTGAAGTTCAGGAAAGCTACCAGACACCTCAAAACTTGTTGAGAAGCACTGAATTTCCTTACACAAATCCAACTGAAACAGGTTTTTCATCACTTTCTATCTCTCTATTTAGGAACATTTAGCCTTAGGTTTGTGAATAAAAAATATAGTATTCAATGCCATGAAGTTGTACATATGCTCAATTTTCATTTATATTAAGTGTGCTAGGAGAATTTCATCCATGAACATGCTGAAAAAACTAGGTCAAATTTTAGGGCCATAGAAATTCTCTCTGGTCTTTAAGAGTTAGTATTAATGCTTTATATGGTTAGAATCGTATTGAAATTCCCTACAAGTTTGATGTTGTGAGTTTTGGCAAAAGATCACGTATACAGGATATAACATTTGAACCAAGGCATGCGCGCGTTTCTGTCTGGAGGAAGAAGATGAAGTTGGCTTGGGCTGGGCCTGGCCAGGCTTGCTTTTAACACCTCCCTTTTTCATTTTTGCACCCCCTGGCCCAACTTCTTGAATAATTATATTTTTGCATTTTTGTTTTCATTTTTGATTTTGTTATTTTATTTCCAAATATAAAAAATGCTAAAAAAAACATTTTCATATTTTTTGCATTTATTTGGCATTTTATTTTATTTATTTTTCTAATATAGAAAACATTTTTAATACTTTTATATTATTTGTTTAAACTTAAAAATAATATGGAAATCATACTTTTATTTTTATTTCTTACTTTTATTCACACTGAAAATATTATTATAAATATAATTTATTTTTGTACATATTTTATTTTATATTATATATATTTAATATATATATATATATATATATATATATATATATATATATATATATATATATATATATATATATATATATATATATATATATATATATACTTTTATTTTATTAAATACTTAGAATAAAAATACAAAAATATTACTTTTTTATTTTTTATTATTTATACTAAAAAATACCCTTTTTAAAGTATATTTCATTTTTACACATATTAATATATATTTTTTGTATATAAATAATATATAGTATTTATTTTTAAAGAAATTAGGGTTTACCCTACAAATAAAATTAATCTTTATTTATTTATTTCTTTATACTTTTTTTTACATCAAAAATACTTTTACATACATAGGTAAACAAAAAACCTTTTTTGCATAATACATATTATTTAATATTTATTTATCTTGTTTATTTAAATATTGTACATTTAAATATTTATGCATTTGAGATTCAATTTGGATGTAATAGTAAACTAGGGTTTATATTTCTTGTCAAATACCCCCCATTTAAAATTGTACCCCATCCCCATAATCATGTTGTAATAGCTTAGAATTTAAATTCTCGCATTTTACGCTTTCAATTATGCCATGATTAGAGAATTAGGGTTTGTATGCAAAATCAAAATCAACAAATAGTTTGACCTAATCAAAGACAAAAATGCATGAAACTCAAACACAATGCACACTTGCACCCCTAGGGTTACAATCCACTTGTTGCCTTCAAAAATGGGCCATGGTATGTATGTTGGGTACTTTGGCAAAACAAAAACAAAACAAAAGATCATAGTCCCTCGATGACGCTATCTTGGTTGCCTAAACAAAAAATGATCAAGTCCCTCAAGAAAATTGCCAAAGATACTTAACACAATTACTATCATGGTCTATACGATGACCCGCGCCTGTCCCGTTTAACATCCTAACACAAGGTTGTTCACCAAATGCAATGGTGAAACAACACTGTCAAAAGGGTTAAAAACATAAGAAAGATCTTTGAGTAAAATAGGGTAGAAAGCTCTTAGTTACTTGATCAAAGCTTGCAAAAAACATCCTTGCTATTTTCAAACACACTTCACAACACAAATTCAAAACATTTCCCAAAACAAACTTTCAAAACATTGAAATCTTTTCAAAAGACAAAAACCCCTTTGTATACATTCAAACAAGAATCATTACAAAAGTTTCCACAACGATGGCCTCTTTTCAAAATATCTTTCAAACCCACACACAAAGCACCATTTCAAACAATTGAAAAGCAAAAGCAAGTGATATAAACAAGTAACTAAGAGCCCATGGATAACCATGGATGAAAAGGGTGCTTGCACCTTCCCTTTTCATAATCTACTCCCCGAACCCAAGAAAACATCTCAAAGGTCTTTCCTGTGCTTTTTGACCTTTCCTTAGGATAAAATAAAAACTCGGTGGCGACTCTTGCTAAACCGAAACATTTGAGAACACAAACGCAAAACCTCAAGTCAGTTCTCCCACCGTATCACAGAACTGGAGACTCTACTGGGGAATGTATTTTAAGTGGAGTAACCTTAGGGTTTAGATCACCTTTTGTATGATTGTCTTGTTTGCTTTGATTGCTTTACATTTGGTTCTCTTGTTTGGGTTTTGAATCCTCCACCCGAATTTTTGGGAAACATTCATAGGTAAATAGCAATACGTTGTGGAAACTGTGCGGGGTATATCGACATGGTTGAAGCAATAGCTATATTAGTGCAACATATTTGTGAGTACCAATAGCCTTTGAGTCAATCAAAGAGAATACGGGGCCGCTGAGTGATATCATAAAGCACTAATGAACTCTTAGAACCTTACTTGACCATCTTGGCCTTTTTTAGGGGTAGTGAGATGACCGGCTTTGGTGCAGTCCGAAGTTGGTAGATACTCGATACTACACTCATTGAGGGTTGTTTTCTTGGAATATTTTGGTCTCCAGTTAAGTGGCTAAACCAAAACAATGAACACAGAAAATAATCCAGTGATATTGAGCTCCTTAGAACCCGGTTACTATTTATAGGACAGGTTGATCCAACTAACTTCAAGAGGGTATTTACCTATGAAACCTCATGCAAGCCTGAAACTAGGATCTTGTGTGACTTGCTTTTACATGTGCTTGTGAATACATCATGAACATCATAAAGCATCATATGCATCCACTAACCAATTCAAGGGTTTGGATCTTCATCTTTGTTCTTGTTTTGTAGGTCATGGAATCTCTTCGCAGAAAAACAATCCAAGTCAACCTTGTGAGAATCCCTCCTCAACTCAAGGAGCTTACTTCCAAGATTCCAAAGAATTCTCTCTTCAGTGAAAGACATGGTAGACTTCTCAACTTGGTCAACTCCAACATTGAAGAAGACATGGTGAAAGTCCTCTTCCAGTTCTTTGATCCCCTACACCACTGTTTCACATTCCCTGATTACCAACTAGTACCTACTTTGGAGGAATTTTCTCAACTCCTGAGGATTCCTATTCTTCATCAACTACCCTACAACGGTACGGAAAGAGAACCAAAGCCTGAAGATATTGCTCAAGCCTTACACTTGTAACCATCTGATATCAGAGGACATTGGGAAACTAGAAGTGGTGTCAAGGGTTTCTTGGCAAAGTTTCTGTTTGAGAAGGCACAAGACTGCTGGAATTCTCTAGATCTACAAGCTTTTGAAGAGATTGTGGCACTCCTCATCTATGGGTTGGTCTTGTTCCCAAACCCTGATCAGCTTATAGATGTGAACGCTGTCAAGATTTTCATATCTCGGAATCTCGTGCCTACATTGCTTGGGGACATCCTACACTCATTTTACACACGAACAATGAGGAAAAGAGGTGTTCTCATGTGCTGTACCCCTATTCTAGCAAGGTGGTTTATTTCTCACCTTCCCCAAACAGTTTTGAGGAATGAGCATGGTTTAAGGTGGTCACAACGGTTGATGACCCTCACACATTCTGATGTTCATTGGTGTTCTCGGTCCAGAGAAAATGTCATCATCATTGATAGTTGTGGAGAATTCCCTAATGTCCCATTACTTGGCATTAGGGGAGGCATTACCTATAACCCCTGTTTAACTCTAAGGAAGTTTGGATATGCCCGGAGAGATGGTCCTCATGATATGCTGATCCCTGACTTGGTTTTTGACTTCGACAACGACGCTCAAGGACTTCGACAAAGGTTTATCAGAGCTTGGAGGATGCCCAACAAAGTGGATAGTAAGACACTGGGGCACAAGAATTACATCCCTCTTGAGCCTTACCTCAAGTGGGTACGAACCCGCACCCAGAGTCTTATGATGCCATACCCTCACATTCTCCCCGTGATCAAAGAGCCTGTTATGGAAGGAGAGGTTCCATACACCCTCCTACATCCTGACATGCCAACATCATTGGAAGAATTACAAAAGAGTTGGATACAACTCAAAGAAGAATGAAATACTTTTGAAGCCAACTTCTATGCCAGTGAGAAGAAGGTTTTGGAGCTTACCCGCCGACTTCATGAAGAGGAAACTATTAACACTTACATCGCGCCAAAAAGGATGCGCAATATCTTTTTACATTAAGAATTTTGTAATATTTTTGCCCATGGGGTATTTATGTACTAACAAATTTCTTCTTATTAATATGACGTGTGTTCTTTTTGTCTGCAACAAATTTGAATTTCTGAATCCTTGAATGCATTACATGAATAACATATCATTCATCATATGCATAAACAGGTCTCCACACCAGGTTTCCTTATCTTTCTGCTGTTTATTTCAGCAAGATGGATTTGGAGCAGACGGTTAAGGATCTGCAAGCACAGAATTCGCAATTCCAGCAACTCCTCATGACCTTAGCCAAGGGTCAAGAGGATCTCAAAGCACTGTTAGAGAAAGAGAAGGAACCAGAAAGGAAGAAAAAGAAAAGAATTGGTGTAGACACTATGGGAAGGAGATTTGAGCATCAGGCTAGGAGAATTCTGGAGTTCCCCTCGATGACTGATGAAGGGGTTGGTAAAAGAAAAGGCGCTGCAATGCCTTCTGAATCTGAAGCTGAAGAAGAAGAAGAGAAAGAGGACGAAGATTACTCAGAACAACAATATCCCCCGGCAGATGATAAATATAAAAATCTTGAGGATCGGTTGGCAGCAATGGAGTTGCAAAAGGTACCTGGTTTACATTTCGAAGAACTAGGGTTGGTCGCTGGGATCGTCATTCCTCCCAAGTTCAAAGTTCCTACATTTGCTAAGTATGACGGTTTGTCCTGTCCGAAGATGCATCTGAGATCCTACGTCAGAAAGATTCAACCTCACTCCTCTAATAAGGATCTTTGGGTCCACTTTTTCAAGATAGCTTGTCAGGTACACAATTGGACTGGTTCTATCAACTTGAAAGATCGGATGTTCATAACTGGGAAGATTTAGCTGCTGCTTTCTACCGACAATACCAATACAATACAGATTTAGCACCTACTCGTACTCAACTACAAAGTATGGGTGTGGCTTCTAATGAGGGATTTAAGGAGTATGCCCAGAAGTGGCGGGATTTGGTTGAAAGGGTGCAGCCACCTTTGTCGGATAGAGAGCTGGTTGACATGTTTTTAGGGACTCTGTCAGGTCCTTTCTTCAATCATTTAATCGGGAGTTCATCTGCAGGATTCACCGAATTAATTCTGACCGGTGAAAAGGTCGAAGCTGGCATTAAAAATGGTAAAATTCAGAAGGATGCCTCCGCTTCCACTGCTATTAAGAAGACCTTCCCAGCTAAGAAGGAAGTTTTTGCTGTTCACAACCAGAGAAACCAAGGAAGAACAAAGCACCGACCAATGGTGGAGGCTGTCATGATCCAAAATTCCTCAACCGATCAACCTCGCAGCAATCAACCAAGAGTTAATCAGCAAAGGGTAGAAAGGCCACAATAACAATTCACCCGAATCAACATGACACCGGCTCAAGTCCTCCCTCATCTGTTAAAGCTGAATCTCACCAACTTAAAAGAAGCGCCGAAAAACCCTAATACCTCTTCTCCTTATTATCACTCCAATGCAAAATGTGCATACCACTCTGACAGTGTAGGGCATGATACAAACAACTGTTGGGCTCTTAAAAACAAAATCCAAGACTTGATAGACGCCAAGGAGGTAGAATTCGATGCGCCCGAAAAGCCGAACGCGATTTCTGCCCCAATGCCGAAGCACGGTCATAATGTCCATGCCGTTATGAAAGATCTTCATGTCACCACCGTTAATGAATTAATGACTTCATTACCAGTGATTAAAGTGAATTTGATGAAAGCCGGAATATTTCCAGGATGTGGAAAAGACTGTTACTTCTGTTCAAACTTGCAAGCTGACTGCCCACTGTTGAAATCAGGCATCCAACGCCTGATGGATACCCAAGAGATCCTCTTTCAAAAAACTCATGTTGATACTATCACTCATGTTACTCCTGCTACCTTTGATACTCCAACCAATGACATTTCCATAATAACCATCTCCGACGATCTTTCCAAGACCTGCAAAAGGCCTGTTAAGATTACGCCTGATCCTAAGTTTATGCCGTTGAAAATCACCATGCTGGGGCCAGTCCCGTATAAATCTAACAAGACGATACCATGGAACTACGGAGGAGAAATATTCTACCATGGTATCAAGCAGATTGAATCAGTCCAAGAGAATTCCGATGATGAAACCCATGATAAAGGGAATATTGCGGGAAAAAGCAAGATAACTCGCAGCGGAAGGATCTTCTCTCCAGAGATTGCTCCTCCACGGGCAGTCTTCGGACCCTCGAGAGTTTCTGTGCCTGTCAAGCCATCTGTGCAAAGTCCGATAATTGAAGAAATTGATGTACCCGAAGTTAGACCCTCTGATGTTACTACCAAAGGTAAGGGGACACTAGAAGCGCCTGTCAGGATGAAGGCTCAGACTGTGGTAATCCCCGAGACCACCCAGAAAGAGATGGAAGAAATCTTAAAGATAATCAAGAAGAGCGACTACGATGTCGTGGAGCAGCTAGGGCAGACCCCTTCCAAAATCTCCATGCTGGCTCTCCTACTCTGCTCTGAGGCTCATGCTAAGGCCTTAATCAAATTTCTAAAGACGGCACACGTGCCTCAAGAAACTTCTGCTGACCAGTTTCAAGAGTGCGTGGCTAGCCTTACAGCTGATAATGGTCTTGGTTTTTCTGATGCTGATTTGACCCCTAAGGGAAGGAAGCACAACGACGCGCTGCATGTCTCGGTAGAATGAAGAGGGACCACACTTGCCCATGTTCTGGTTGACACCAGTTCATCCTTAAATGTGCTGCCAAAGAAGGCGTTGGACAGATTGGACCGTGAAGGATTGACCCTAAAACCCAGTAACATCGTTGTTAGAGCCTTCGACGGTTCTAAGAGGATCGTTCACGGAGAAGTGGACATCCCAATCAAAGTGAGCACATAAATTTTCAACTCTACCTTTTATGTGATGGACATCCGTCCTTCATATTCATGCTTGTTGGGAAGGCCGTGGATCCACAATGTTGGGGCAGTCACTTCCTCTCTGCATCAAATGCTAAAGTATCCAGTTCAGGGTAAGATCATAATGGTGCACGGCGAGGAAGAGTACATGATAAGTCACCTTTAACTCCTTCCGCTATGTGGAGTTGGATGGCGAGTTCATAGAAACGCCTTTCCAACATTTGAAGAGGTTCCTCTTGAAGTCGCAGTTGCAAAGACGATGACTGATGTGCCTATCGTTTCCAAGCCTGTGTCTAGGATGGCATCCCTCAAGGATGCGGAGGCTGTAATTAAAGAAGGAGGGTGTGATACGGTGGGAGAACTGACTAGTGTTTTGCGTTCGTATTCGCACTTGTGCGGTTGAGCAAGAGTCGCCACCGACTTTTTATTTTATCCTAAAGGAAAGGTTAAAAAAGCACAGCAAAAACCTTTTGAGATATTTCGTGGGTTCGGGGGGTAGATTATGAAAAGGGAAGGTATTAGCATCCTTTCCATCCATGGTTATCCATGGGCTCTTAGTTACTTGGTTTTTTAGATCACTTGCCTTGTTTTTCGATTGCTTTGAAAATGGTGTGTGTGTGGGTGCTTTTGAAAATGTTTTTGAAGAAGATGCCTTGTCTTAGGCAACTAATGTATTTGACTCGTGATTGAGTGTTTTACAAAAGTGTGGATCTTTTCGAAAAGATGTTTCAAATGTTTTTGAGAGTTTGTTTTGAAAGTGTTGTGGATTGTGGTTTTTGAAAAGAAGGCAAGTGTTTTTGCAAATTGATCTCAAGTAACTAAGAGTTTTGTCTACCCTATTGTACTCAAAGGTTTTTTGTTATGTTTTAACCCATTTTAACAATTTTGTTCCACCATTGAAATTGGTAGACAATCTTGCATTTAGGAAGTTTATTCGGGACGGGCGCGGGTCATTGTATGGACCATGAATGCAATGATGCCAAGTGTCTTTGGCAATTTGCTTTGAAGGGACTATGATCATTCCGTTTAGGCAACACTTTGAGACTTATGATCATTTGATTTTGTTTTGCAAAAGATACTCGACGTGCAAGCATGGCCCATTTTGGAAGGCAACGTGTGAGATTACCCTAGAGGGTGCAAGTGTGATTGTGTATTGATTACATGTATTTGTCTTGTATTAGGTTATCTAGCGTTTGATTTTATGTACATGCAAACCCTAGGTCTAACCATGGTATAATTGGAAAACTGTAAATTGCGGAAATGTAAAATCTACGCTATTACAAAATAGTATCCGGGAGTGGGGGTACAAGTGTATGAATGGGGATGAGACTTATAGTATCCAATAAGTTACAACCAAATCGAATGTGCGATCAAATGTAAATATCGAATATACAAATATAAGATAAACAAGTGTGTATAGGGCAATGTGAATGTATTTGTGTAAGTGTACATGTATATGAGTATGTGTATTGTGTGTAATTATTTACAAGCGCGAAATGTGAAATTGAAGCGTATTAGGGTTTTTGACCTAGATATGTATTTTAACGAATCTTTGATTTGTATATTTAATTATGTACAAAAGAAAATGTTCAAGTTTTAATTAATAAATGTATCTTTATTTGTTTATATACAAAAAGTATTTTAATCAAATGTTTGTGAATTTTAATATTAGAAAGAATGTATTTAAATTGTTATGTACAAAGAGTATTAAATGTCCAAAATTAAATTATGTATGTTAAAAAAGGTATTTTTTATTGTTATGTATAAAAATATTTCAAGAAATCAAATTATACAAAAATGTTTATTTACTTATTATGTGCAAAATATATTTTAATTAGAAGAAAAGAAAGATATTTTTAATTTTAAATAAATGAGGTAGAAAAATGTATTTTACTTAAGTTATGTACAAAAATATTAAGAGAATAAAAAGGTACTCAATTTTAATTATATGATAAAAATATGTTTTATTATTTATATACCAATATATGCTTAAAAGAAAAAGATACTTCCAATTTTAACTATATGGTTTTAAAAAAAATTAAATGAAAGAAAAGTTGTTTTATATCAGAGGTTTAGAATTTTAATGGGCTTTATAGAAGTTAAACGGATTAGGCCCATTTTGGAGGCAAATGTTTTAGGGTTTCGCTTGGGAATTTTCATTTGATAGCGCGTTAGGGTTCTGGGACGGCGCCGTTCGCTGGGTTTCGTCTTCTTCGCTTCTTCTGATCAATGCTCCTCCGTCCGGCCACCGGTGTTGCTCCCAAACCTCTCTTCCCTCCATAGCACGGTCTCAGTGCCCTCTTGATACAAGGTTTGCTTTCAGTGTTAAGCTCTTATCTTTTTTTTACGAATTTGCGTGAGTTGTGTTAATTTGAATCTAAAACTTGATCTTACGTTATTATGAGGTGAAGGAGAAAAAAGAGGGAGAAAGCTCACTACCTGACCTTGGAGGAGGAGGAGAGAAGAGGGGCTGTGGCGCTTAGGAGGCCGGGACGGCGTGAACGGTGATGGAGCTGGAAGCTTGCTTGGGAAAATTTGGTACTTTGTCCTTTCTTCTTCTTTAGGGATTTGATGATGATCTTTGTGCTGAAAATCTTACCTTGAATTCGCCCTTTTCTTCTTCTTCTTTAACACTGTACATCTGTAGCCTTAGATTTTATCTCTTCTTCTTCTGGCCAGTATTGCCTTGAACGCTTGTATCTCTTGTTACTTCCTTGCCCTAGGATGAACCTAGGGTTCTGAGGGTGCCTTGCCTATACGCCTTTCTGAGATTGATGCCTTCTGAGATTGTTTAATTGCCCAGTGATGTTTGTACTGAGGGCCTAGGGTTGAGTTGCCCTCGATTATTCGTATGCTTATGTTGCCTTTAAACCCTTGAATGCTTGCTTGTGTCGCCTTGGTGCTTCTTCTGACTTTTCCCCCTTGAACGATTTTGCCTATGATGAAGAAATTCTGAGGCTTAGAGGTTGGTTTGAATATTTGGATATGGAAGGTTTTTACTTCTTGAGGGTAATGCAGGTTGATGAGGTTATACTGTGGTTCAGGCAGATTTAGCTGGTTTTGGGGATTTCTGGTTGTGTTTAGTTTGATTGGTTATGATTATCACAGGTTTTTGGGTTGGAGGTTTAACTGTTTGATGCTTTTTTGAATGGTTTTTTGGATTAGGCAGCTTGTGTATGAACTTGAGCAGGTTTTGGCAAGTTATGCTGTGTAGTTTGTATGCTCTGTATGTTTATGAGTTTTTGTTGGCTTTGGGACCTTAACAGGGTTATGTGATTTTAGGCTTGAGGTTTGGATAATGCAGGCAGCAGGTAAGCTTGCAGTAGGTTATCTTGTTGGACAGTATGGTGGTTCTGGTTTAAGGTTAAGCTTCAGCCGGTTTGAGGTTCATGCTTCAGGTTTGAACTTGTATGTTTTATGCAGGTTTTGAGCTTGCTTCAGTTGCTCTTGTATGTTTGATGCAGGTTTTCCTGCCTTGACAGTAATGTGAGGCTTGTGTCCTTGAACTTGGTAGCAGGTTCACAGTTTTGTGTCTTTTTTCCTATCCTGCCTCTAGCCTAAAACCTGCCTCTATTTCTCTCTTCTTCTCACTCTATAGTACAGTTAAGAATTTAATATGATTTTATGCTGTACTTTGTTCTGAAGGGGCCCTGGGAAATGATGATTAAGTTGCTTGCATAACACATTTTCCTCTGCATCTTTTTCTTTCTTTTGACAGCTTTATGTGCTTTGTGATATCTCCCATATCTTCTTTGACAGCTTGTGTAGATTTTGTACTTTGACAGTAAAATGCACTTTTGGCTAATCTTTGAGTAGACTTTGGCATTTGATAGGAAGTGGGAATTGGATTTTTTCAGTTTAGTTTGAATTTGAAGTTTGAGATTTTATGCATTTTGCATTCATGAATAAAAAATGAAATTCTTCCCTCTTTGTGAACCGGGAGAAATCCCGTGATTTGCAGAGAGGGTCAACTGATCCCAGTCAGTGGCCCCTAATGATGAGCAAATTTTATCTGTCTTTTTTAATTCCACTGCTTTCTGACTTTCTCTTTTCTTTTTGCAGATGAATAACGGAGCACCGGAACGAAGTGAAGAATGAAGAATTTAGAAATAAATAGAATTTTTATTTTCAATTTAATTTTTGTACACTATTATTATTTTAAATACTTTGTAATAAATACTCGTATCCAAATAATAACAATTGTAACAATTATTAAATATGAAATAAAAATTCCATTGACATTTAATTCTTTTCAATTCTTCTTCTTTATTTACTTGTTATTTATAATTCCTTAAATTAAATAAAATGAAAGTTAAATTTCAAGTATTTAATTCTTAGAACCATAAATAATCAACTAAACCTTGTTGATCAAAATAAATGAACTGGACGTCTCCATCATTCAAAGCAACACACAGTCGAACACAAAAACTGATCAGATGCAATCCTTTCTTACTGATTCTTTGCCAAGCACTGTAATTCCAAACTGCACATATCTTTTGACTGGCCCAAACGAAACAAACTGAATTCAAACCACTGTCTCTTTTACTGATTAAACCAAAACAACGCTAATTCAATCCGAATCTCGGAATAACTTGCAAAGTGCTGTGGAATTTTAGCCTTTCTGAGAATATGCCCATAAAACCCTTAATTCCTGATTAAATGCCAAATAACGCTCGCTTGATCAAAATTGAACCAAAAATCATCCAAAACCCTAAGCCAACTGTGAAACAATCCAGAGTCCTGAAAATTAGTAAAAAACCCTAATTTCGCTTGACTGACAAGAAAAGTCCGCTTGTCTGATTCTTGAGCCAGTTTAAAAAATCGGGAAATGTCTGAAGCTGAGATTTCTTGTGGAAAAACGCGAGGGCAAATTTTGGGGTACAACAGTTGCCCCTGTTCAATCTTCTTTGACCTGAAGAGTTAGATTGGCAAGTTTGCCTTTCGCGACTTGAAGGTAAAAGGAGATTGGACACTACAGTGCCCAGAAAATTTGCACTCGGCGATGTGATGGTAGATGTGAATGGGCTTAAAGATGCCATTTGGTGATGGGCTTAAAGATGCCATCTGGTGCGAGAGAATTTTGTCGGGGGATGGGCTTAGAGATGCCATCTGAGAATGGGCTTATAGATGCCATTCGGCGACTGCTGGTAGGAGGATGGGCTTATAGATGCCATCTGGACATGTTGAACTGTATGTCAATGGTGAGTGGATAAGTGTCGGAAAGGCATCCCTGTTTTGGAACATCTCTGAATTGGGGTCTGAACAAGCAACAGATTGACGTCCATATCTGGAGAATCTGTAAGTTATCTGAGATTGAATAAGCAATAGAGCAGCATCCGTTGTTGGGACATGTCCGTAAACTATTTTCAAAAATTGAGAAGAGTCTGAATCAGTTGGTAGATTGACATCCGTTGTAGGGAAGAATCTGTAAACTGTCTTCAAAAGTTGAGAAGAGTCTGAATCAGTTGGTAGATTGACATCCTTTGTAGGGAAGAATCCGTAAACTGTTTCAGAAGTTGAGCAGAGTCTGAACAAGTCGGTAGATTGACATCCGTTGTAGGGAAGAATCTGTAAACTGTTTCAGAAGTCTTGAAGTTCAAGGGGAACCGGTGTAAGGTTTCTGCTGATGCGTCTGAATGAATCTGGAATAAGTATCAGAATGTCGCCATGTCCGGGTCACATCTGAACTATTTCTGGATGAATCTTGGGAGATGATCTTTATCTGTCGACTGATCTTACCTGAAAAAGGAGAAGGGTTAGTTGTATGCAATGTTATGATGCATGATGCAATGTACGTGACATCAATATTTATGAATGAATGCGATGAATGCGCATGTGAGCTGATGAGCTAATCTTGCCGAGGATACATGAATCCGAGATGGCTGAAGATAAAAGCCTCTTGACTGCTGCCGGGGAAAATAAATCCTTGGCTGTCGCTGGGGAAGAGAATTCCTGATGACCTCTACTGGGGGGTTCCAAACTAGTAGACTCATGCTGGGGAGGCCAGATTGAGAATCTTCGGCTTGATGGGAAGTAACTCTGGAGACTTCACTGGGGAACTCAAGATTTGCCCTTTCCAAAACTCTGTGGGGAGAAGGTTCAATGGTCTGGCTCCGCTGGGGATACTGAAGCTTAAACTCTGAGGGGAATTGAATTCCGGAGGATTCTCTGGTTGGGGATTTGCAAAGATAAGTTACTGCTGGGGAATTTTGATGAACTCTGCTGGGGATAGGAAGAATTTTGGCGAGCGCGATCTTCCGTGGTGGTTAGCTTGAGAAGAATCTGAACAAGCGATAGGTTAACATCCGTTTACTTGGAGAACCCGTGAACTATTTTCAGAAATCTTGAAGTTGAATCAGCAATAAAGCCGCATCCGTTATTGGGAAGCGTCCGTAAACTAATTTCAAGGTTGAGAAGAGTCTGAACAAGTTGGTAGATTGACTTCCGTTGTTGGGAAGAATCCGTAAACCGTTTCAGAAATCTTGAAGAGGAACCGGTGGAGGGCTTCCTGATGATGAGCTTGTGTAAAACTACATCGGGTTTTGAACACTTTTGACATTCGAATGCCCCAAGTGGTGATGTAGATAAATTCCTGGCTTATTACAGGTGTTGGTCTACAATCGGTCGTTCACAGATGTTTCCTGGATTGTTACAGGTGTTGATCTGGAATTCTTCAGACATGCCCTGGCCGGATACAGGAATCGAATCTGGAAAGGTGATAATTGATAGATATGCCCTGGCTGGATACAGGAATCGAATCTTCAAACTCTTCAGACGTGCCCTGGCTAGATACAGGAATCGAGTCTGGAAATGTGGTCAACAGATATGCCCTGGCTGGATACAAGAGTCGAATCTGGAAATAGTCGTCAACAGATATGCCCTGGCTGGATACGGGAATCGAATCTTCGAACTCTTCAGACGTGCCCTGGCTAGATACAGGAATCGAGTCTGGAAATGTGGTCAACAGATATGCCCTGGCTGGATACAGGAATCGAATCTGGAAATAGTCGTCAACAGATATGCCCTGGCTGGATACAGGAATCGAATCTTCGAACTCTTCAGACGTGCCCTGGCTAGATACAGGAGTCGAGTCTGGAAATGTGGTCAACAAATATGCCCTGGCTGGATACAGGAGTCAAATCTGGAAATGTGGTCAACAGATATGCCCTGGCTGGATACAGGAATCGAATCTTCGAACTCTTCAGACGTGCCCTGGCTAGATACAGGAATCGAGTCTGGAAAGGTGAAAGTTGATAGATATGCCCTGGCTGGATACAGGAATCGAATCTTCGAACTCTTCAGACGTGCCCTGGCTAGATACAGGAATCGAGTCTGGAAATGTGGTCAACAGATATGCCCTGGCTGGATACAGGAGTCGAATCTGGAAATGTTGTAGTTGATTTGTTGAACACTTTTGACATTCGAATGCCCCAAGTGGTGGTGAAGGAGTCTTGAATCAGATTACTCTGCATATTGAGAGATTTCTTGAAATCTTGACTGGACTGCCCCAGGTTAATTGAATTTTGAAAGATCTGTTGGACCTTGACTGGACTGCCCCAGGTTAATTGAATTGTGACATGTCATGCCCTTTGTTGATAGGAGATTTGATGGAAGTGTTATCCTCTTGAAGTAATTTTGACTTACTGAGAGAGTTTTCGTTCCTCCGAACAATCGCTGTATGAATTTCTTCGCTGTCAAACAAAAGGGTTAAATGCAGACAGTGATATTCGAATAATGCAAAGTTTATGTTTGTCTCGAAGTTTTTTTCGTTTTGAAAAATGCGCTTTTAGCAGAAAACTTTTCATAAGACAAGTTAACACAAGATTTAGAGCAAAGCCCTACAGGAGTCAGGATACCTTTTGTAACAGTATACTTTCGAACTAACCCATGCTTCAATTAGGACTTTTGAAGGGTTGTAACGTGGCTTGGTTCACGGTTTAAGAAACAAAGGATAAAGGCTCAAAGTATATTTGTACCCACCCGCTCTTCGTGATGTTCTTCAACCTAAGCTCAGTTAATTGTGCGTCACACTCTGTTTTGAGTTTGGAACGACTTTCGGGCGATGGTTCACCATTTGAATTTGGGGAGACAGTCATCATCTCTTTCTTTTTCAACACTTTTCATGTTGTTGAGGATTTTGTAATGACCTCACTATTTTGATTTTGATTTGTTATCCCTAACTTTTGCCTGACTGTTACCGTTTTTCGGGATTACTGTCAGCGGGATGCCCCAGCTTTCTTAAGCCTCCTTTATAGGTTTTGGCTCGGCGGGCTTTTCTCTTTTGAGAGATTGACTGTCTATGTGATAGGGAACCACCCTCGTCTTTTGATTCCAAAGGAATGCTTTCTTTTTCGACGTCGTTCGTTGTGTTACGAACTGAGAGTTTGCGACTTCAACGCGCATTTTCTTTTGAATTAACTGAGACACTACCCTGCCCCAGGTTTATATCAAGGGTTTTGATCGTTTAGAACAGAAAACTCCTACTTCTTTGGCTCGAAGGGGTTGACTAGGGATTAACTTCCTTATAACTCCAGTGTTTGGGATTTGAAAGAAATGCCTGTACATCATCAGCAAGGTCTGTTCAAAAGCATACTGTATGAGATTATGGTATTGTTTCGTCATCCTCCCTCTAAAGGCTTGCAGCTTTTTATCAAGAGTCAAATATCATAAAGAAAAGCATAAGAGTAGTGAAACGAATGGATGAATTCAAGACAAACATATGCAATGCATTAATGAAAACAGAGTTTAACATCAACAGATAATTGTTTGACAGCAAAAGAAATTACAACTTTGAAAATTCAAAAAGAAGCAAAAGTGTTTCAGCTTGAGCTTTGTCACTTCAGGTGGAGAACCCTTTAACGGAAGATCTTCATCTCGCTGTCTGGCATGAATTCCAGCACCCCAATTTCGATCAGATCTTGAATCTTGTTCTTCAAGGTCCAACAGTCGTTGGTGCCGTGTCCCGGGCTGTAGGAGTGGTAAACACAGAATGCGTCGGGATTAAAGTGAGGAGAGGAGATATTGAGCTTCTGAGGAGGGTCCTTTACGGTAAGCAAATTGACCTCCAACAGGCGCTTCAGTATGAAGAATGATGGTATTTCAGTCTCCGTAAACTGTCTTCCCGATTTTTCTTGTTTACGCCGATTGCCCCGTTGACGCTGGCGAGGTTGTTGATGGGTTTGTGACCCTGAAGCAAGAAAAGGAGCTTTACCCTTGTCTTCTTGAGTGGATGGAGGCTGAGCGGTGACTTGCTCTTCAACCTCAGATGTTTGCCCCAGTTGGTTGTTTGGAAGCAGTTGGCGGACAAGAACTCTGAGTTCCTCTTGTCTTTGAGATAGGTCTTGGATGAGAGCCATCTGGCCCACCAACTGTCCCATCATTTGAGTCCTTAGTGTTGTCAGATCAAACTGCAGCTCCGCAATTTGATCACTCCTGGCATTGTTGGAATTCCCCAAGCCCTTGGTGAGGAGAGCTTTCATCTCTTCTTTCCCCAGAGACAAGTTCAGGAACATCTCCTGCAGCCGAGCAGTCTGGTCTTGGATGTCTTTGACAGACCTTTCTAGAGCCATCTCTTGCTGAAATAAACAGCAGGAGAGTAAGGAAACCTGAAAAAGGAAAGATTGTCAAAATGAAATGCATGATATGTGGATGCATGCTTTCAAGGGTCTCTTGGGGTAGACACAAGAAAAATGTTAGAGGTTGAACTCTGCTCTTGGATTGGAGATCTCTGCACCGGTGGACGTCCTTCCACGAGAATCAAGCTCACCATGTCGAGTGGGTCATAGCCACTGATTCAAGTTGTTGTTATTGGACTTTGATTGGAGAGCTTTGTATCGGTGGATGTCTTTCCACTAGAATCAAGCTCACCATGTCGAGTGGGTCATAGCCACTGATTCAAGTTGTTGTTCTTGGACTTTGACTGGATTGGTTAGAGGAGAAACCCCCTTGCCCCTTGATAGATGTCTGGTTCAACGTAACCCTGCATCAACAGAACCCTCAAGATCCTTGAAATGGTTATTGAAAATGCTATGGTATGATGTCATGATGTCATGTACATGTAGGCACAAACAAGTGAGTGTATATACAGGCAAACAATATTCACACAAAGCACACAAGGCCTTAGGTTTAGGCTTGCATGGGGTCTGGGTATTACCCTCTTGAAGTTGGTGGGCTCAACCTGTCCTATTAGAAGTAACCGGGTTCTAAGGATCCCAATATCACTGGATTGCTTTCATTGTTCATCGTTTCGATTTAGCCACTGAACTGGCGACCGAAATATTCCAGGAAAGCAACCCTTAATTGAGTGTAGTATCGAGTATCAACCAACCTCGGACTGCACCAAAGTCAGTTATCTCACTACCCTAAAGAGGCCAAGATGGTTCAATTAAGGTTCCTAAGGTCAGTTGATGCTTCACGACACCACGCGGCGGCCCCGTACTCTCCTTGACTGAACTCAAGGGTTACCGGTACACACCAAAGTGCCACATCAACGTAGCAGACTGCTTCAACCATGTCGGTATACCCCGCACAGTTCCCTCACAGCCTTGTTGCTACCTAAAAGGGTTTCCCCAAATCCGGGTTAGGATCTATAAAACTCCGATACAAAGCCCACAAATGTAAAGCAAACAAAGAAATCAATTGAAAATAAAGGTGATCTAAACCCTAAGGTAACCCCACTTTTAGAATTCTCCCCAGCAGAGTCGCCAGTTCTGTGATACGGTGGGAGAACTGACTAGTGTTTTGCGTTCGTATTCGCACTTGTGCGGTTGAGCAAGAGTCGCCACCGACTTTTTATTTTATCCTAAAGGAAAGGTTAAAAAAGCACAGCAAAAACCTTTTGAGATATTTCGTGGGTTCGGGGGGTAGATTATGAAAAGGGAAGGTATTATCACCCTTTCCATCCATGGTTATCCATGGGCTCTTAGTTACTTGGTTTTTTAGATCACTTGCCTTGTTTTTCGATTGCTTTGAAAATGGTGTGTGTGTGGGTGCTTTTGAAAATGTTTTTGAAGAAGATGCCTTGTCTTAGGCAACTAATGTATTTGACTCGTGATTGAGTGTTTTACAAAAGTGTGGATCTTTTCGAAAAGATGTTTCAAATGTTTTTGAGAGTTTGTTTTGAAAGTGTTGTGGATTGTGGTTTTTGAAAAGAAGGCAAGTGTTTTTGCAAATTGATCTCAAGTAACTAAGAGTTTTGTCTACCCTATTGTACTCAAAGGTTTTTTGTTATGTTTTAACCCATTTTAACAATTTTGTTCCACCATTGAAATTGGTAGACAATCTTGCATTTAGGAAGTTTATTCGGGACGGGCGCGGGTCATTGTATGGACCATGAATGCAATGATGCCAAGTGTCTTTGGCAATTTGCTTTGAAGGGACTATGATCATTCCGTTTAGGCAACACTTTGAGACTTATGATCATTTGATTTTGTTTTGCCAAAGATACTCGACGTGCAAGCATGGCCCATTTTGGAAGGCAACGTGTGAGATTACCCTAGAGGGTGCAAGTGTGATTGTGTATTGATTACATGTATTTGTCTTGTATTAGGTTATCTAGCGTTTGATTTTATGTACATGCAAACCCTAGGTCTAACCATGGTATAATTGGAAAACTGTAAATTGCGGAAATGTAAAATCTACGCTATTACAAAATAGTATCCGGGAGTGGGGGTACAAGTGTATGAATGGGGATGAGACTTATAGTATCCAATAAGTTACAACCAAATCGAATGTGCGATCAAATGTAAATATCGAATATACAAATATAAGATAAACAAGTGTGTATAGGGCAATGTGAATGTATTTGTGTAAGTGTACATGTATATGAGTATGTGTATTGTGTGTAATTATTTACAAGCGCGAAATGTGAAATTGAAGCGTATTAGGGTTTTTGACCTAGATATGTATTTTAACGAATCTTTGATTTGTATATTTAATTATGTACAAAAGAAAATGTTCAAGTTTTAATTAATAAATGTATCTTTATTTGTTTATATACAAAAAGTATTTTAATCAAATGTTTGTGAATTTTAATATTAGAAAGAATGTATTTAAATTGTTATGTACAAAGAGTATTAAATGTCCAAAATTAAATTATGTATGTTAAAAAATGTATTTTTTATTGTTATGTATAAAAATATTTCAAGAAATCAAATTATACAAAAATGTTTATTTACTTATTATGTGCAAAATATATTTTAATTAGAAGAAAAGAAAGATATTTTCAATTTTAAATAAATGAGGTAGAAAAATGTATTTTACTTAAGTTATGTACAAAAATATTAAGAGAATAAAAAGGTACTCAATTTTAATTATATGATAAAAATATGTTTTATTATTTATATACCAATATATGCTTAAAAGAAAAAGATACTTCCAATTTTAACTATATGGTTTTAAAAAAAAATTAAATGAAAGAAAAGTTGTTTTATATAAGAGGTTTAGAATTTTAATGGGCTTTATAGAAGTTAAACGGATTAGGCCCATTTTGGAGGCAAATGTTTTAGGGTTTCGCTTGGGAATTTTCATTTGATAGCGCGTTAGGGTTCTGGGACGGCGCCGTTCGCTGGGTTTCGTCTTCTTCGCTTCTTCTGATCAATGCTCCTCCGTCCGGCCACCAGTGTTACTCCCAAACCTCTCTTCCCTCCATAGCACGGTCTCAGTGCCCTCTTGATACAAGGTTTGCTTTCAGTGTTAAGCTCTTATCTTTTTTTTTACGAATTTGCGTGAGTTGTGTTAATTTGAATCTAAAACTTGATCTTACGTTATTATGAGGTGAAGGAGAAAAAAGAGGGAGAAAGCTCACTACCTGACCTTGGAGGAGGAGGAGAGAAGAGGGGCTGTGGCGCTTAGGAGGCCGGGACGGCGTGAACGGTGATGGAGCTGGAAGCTTGCTTGGGAAAATTTGGTACTTTGTCCTTTCTTCTTCTTTAGGGATTTGATGATGATCTTTGTGCTGAAAATCTTACCTTGAATTCGCCCTTTTCTTCTTCTTCTTTAACACTGTACATCTGTAGCCTTAGATTTTATCTCTTCTTCTTTTGGCCAGTATTGCCTTGAACGCTTGTATCTCTTGTTACTTCCTTGCCCTAGGATGAACCTAGGGTTCTGAGGGTGCCTTGCCTATACGCCTTTCTGAGATTGATGCCTTCTGAGATTGTTTAATTGCCCAGTGATGTTTGTACTGAGGGCCTAGGGTTGAGTTGCCCTCGATTATTCGTATGCTTATGTTGCCTTTAAACCCTTGAATGCTTGCTTGTGTCGCCTTGGTGCTTCTTCTGACTTTTCCCCCTTGAACGATTTTGCCTATGATGAAGAAATTCTGAGGCTTAGAGGTTGGTTTGAATATTTGGATATGGAAGGTTTTTACTTCTTGAGGGTAATGCAGGTTGATGAGGTTATACTGTGGTTCAGGCAGATTTAGCTGGTTTTGGGGATTTCTGGTTGTGTTTAGTTTGATTGGTTATGATTATCACAGGTTTTTGGGTTGGAGGTTTAACTGTTTGATGCTTTTTTGAATGGTTTTTTGGATTAGGCAGCTTGTGTATGAACTTGAGCAGGTTTTGGCAAGTTATGCTGTGTAGTTTGTATGCTCTGTATGTTTATGAGTTTTTGTTGGCTTTGGGACCTTAACAGGGTTATGTGATTTTAGGCTTGAGGTTTGGATAATGCAGGCAGCAGGTAAGCTTGCAGTAGGTTATCTTGTTGGACAGTATGGTGGTTCTGGTTTAAGGTTAAGCTTCAGCCGGTTTGAGGTTCATGCTTCAGGTTTGAACTTGTATGTTTTATGCAGGTTTTGAGCTTGCTTCAGTTGCTCTTGTATGTTTGATGCAGGTTTTCCTGCCTTGACAGTAATGTGAGGCTTGTGTCCTTGAACTTGGTAGCAGGTTCACAGTTTTGTGTCTTTTTTCCTATCCTGCCTCTAGCCTAAAACCTGCCTCTATTTCTCTCTTCTTCTCACTCTATAGTACAGTTAAGAATTTAATATGATTTTATGCTGTACTTTGTTCTGAAGGGGCCCTGGGAAATGATGATTAAGTTGCTTGCATAACACATTTTCCTCTGCATCTTTTTCTTTCTTTTGACAGCTTTATGTGCTTTGTGATATCTCCCATATCTTCTTTGACAGCTTGTGTAGATTTTGTACTTTGACAGTAAAATGCACTTTTGGCTAATCTTTGAGTAGACTTTGGCATTTGATAGGAAGTGGGAATTGGATTTTTTCAGTTTAGTTTGAATTTGAAGTTTGAGATTTTATGCATTTTGCATTCATGAATAAAAAATGAAATTCTTCCCTCTTTGTGAACCGGGAGAAATCCCGTGATTTGCAGAGAGGGTCAACTGATCCCAGTCAGTGGCCCCTAATGATGAGCAAATTTTATCTGTCTTTTTTAATTCCACTGCTTTCTGACTTTCTCTTTTCTTTTTGCAGATGAATAACGGAGCACCGGAACGAAGTGAAGAATGAAGAATTTAGAAATAAATAGAATTTTTATTTTCAATTTAATTTTTGTACACTATTATTATTTTAAATACTTTGTAATAAATACTCGTATCCAAATAATAACAATTGTAACAATTATTAAATATGAAATAAAAATTCCATTGACATTTAATTCTTTTCAATTCTTCTTCTTTATTTACTTGTTATTTATAATTCCTTAAATTAAATAAAATGAAAGTTAAATTTCAAGTATTTAATTCTTAGAACCATAAATAATCAACTAAACCTTGTTGATCAAAATAAATGAACTGGACGTCTCCATCATTCAAAGCAACACACAGTCGAACACAAAAACTGATCAGATGCAATCCTTTCTTACTGATTCTTTGCCAAGCACTGTAATTCCAAACTGCACATATCTTTTGACTGGCCCAAACGAAACAAACTGAATTCAAACCACTGTCTCTTTTACTGATTAAACCAAAACAACGCTAATTCAATCCGAATCTCGGAATAACTTGCAAAGTGTTGTGGAATTTTAGCCTTTCTGAGAATATGCCCATAAAACCCTTAATTCCTGATTAAATGCCAAATAACGCTCGCCTGATCAAAATTGAACCAAAAATCATCCAAAACCCTAAGCCAACTGTGAAACAATCCAGAGTCCTGAAAATCAGTAAAAAACCCTAATTTCGCTTGACTGACAAGAAAAGTCCGCTTGTCTGATTCTTGAGCCAGTTTAAAAAATCGGGAAATGTGTGAAGCTGAGATTTCTTGTGGAAAAACGCGAGGGCAAATTTTGGGGTACAACAGAGGGAATACAGTATGGGGGCAACTGCCTGATTTTTCTCACAAGACAGACAAGTTTGGACTAGGGTTTACTGTTGCTGGCCAGAAAGCTGTGCGTCACTCCCGGGCTGGAGGACCACCCTTAAAAATCACTCACCATGGAATTAATGCCTTAGAAGATGATGATGAAGAAGACAACTTTGAAGATTGGATTTTTCCAACCGCTGAAGGAGGATTAAGCAACTGGGAGGCGAAAGACTTCGTTCCCATCACTTTCATCAACCAGTAATTTATCTTTGAATAATTTCCTATTTTGGTCTGTAATAATTAAACAATTCGTACACTATTTTCACCTTATGCCTTACCCGGGGCATATAGGTCCATTTGTAAGGGCTTGATTTCTTCATTATCATATGCCATTTTTAAGTGAATCATTGGATGTTTTCATCTATAAACTGTTGTGTTCATTTTCTTTTCTTTTACATTTTGTTTTGTTTAAGGATGGTTATCCCTTACACACACCCACACTCATAAAATGCAGGTACCCATCCACTCCGGATTCCATGGGTGACTATTCTACTTTAGCCTTCGGTGACTCTGAAGATTTGGTCAAACATGCCGAGTACGAAGGTGATGAAGACTGTGAAGTGCCTGGAGAGTTTTCCAGACTTTTGCAAAAAGAAGAGAGGGCTATTCTGCCTCATGAAGAGTCACTGGAGACTGTCAATTTGGGAACAGAGGAAGACAAGAAAGAGGTTAAGGTGGGTGCCAACCTGGAGCCAAGTGTCAAAGAGCGTCTGGTTCAGCTTTTGAATGAATATGTTGAGATCTTTGCCTGGTCTAATGAAGACATGCCGGGACTAGATACAGATATCGTGGTTCACCGTCTCCCTACGAGAGAAGACTGTCCACCGATCAAACAAAAAGTCCGTCGAATGAGGCCCGACATGTCTGAAAAGATCAAAGCTGAGGTGATGAAACAATTCAATGCTGGCTTTCTGGCTGTTACTTCCTATCCGCAATGGGTTGCTAACATTGTTCCCGTGCCTAAGAAGGACGGCAAAGTCAGAATGTGTGTGGACTATAGAGACCCAAACAGGGCTAGCCCTAAAGATGATTTTCCACTGCCACACATCGACATCTTGGTTGACAACACAGCTCAACACAAGGTATTTTCCTTCATGGATGGATTCTCGAGATACAACCAGATCAAAATGGCCCCCGAAGACATGGAGAAGACTACTTTCGTTACACAGTGGGGTACCTTCTACTATAAAGTGATGCCATTCGGACTGAAGAATGTCGGGGAAACCTATCAGCGAGCCATGGTAGCTTTGTTTCATGATATGATACATCATGAGATCGAATTCTATGTAGACGACATAATAGCCCATTCACAGACAGAAGAAGAGCACCTCGATCATCTGCAAAAGCTGTTTGTCAGATTGAAGGAATATAAGCTCAGACTGAACCCTAGCAAGTGCACTTTTGGAGTCAGGTCTGGTAAACTTTTGGGATTTATCGTTAGTAACAAAGGCATTGAGGTTGATCCTGCTAAAGTCAAAGCTATACAAGAAATGCCAGCCCCCCGCACTGAAAAGGAGGTTAGAGGTTTCTTGGGACGCTTAAACTATATTGCCAGGTTCATCTCTCACCTAACATCTACCTGTGAGCCAATCTTCAATTTGTTGAAGAAATATCAGGTGGTTGAATGGAACAATGACTGTCAAGTTGCTTTTGATAAAATCAAGGAGTATTTGCTGGAACCTCCTATCTTGATGCCACCCGTCGAAGGAAGGCCGTTAATCATGTATCTGATTGTTTTGGATAACTCAATGGGGTGCGTACTGGGCCAACATGATGAGTCTGGCCGAAAAGAGCATGCCATTTATTACCTTAGCAAAAAGTTTACCGACTGTGAGACTCGCTACTCACTGCTCGAGAAAACTTGCTGCGCTTTGGTATGGGCTGCTCACTGGCTAAGGCAGTATATGTTGACACATACCACTTTGTTGATTTCCAAGATGGATCCGATTAAGTATATCTTCGAGAAGCCTGCTTTATCTGGAAGAATCGCTAGATGGAAAATGATCCTGACAGAGTATGATATTCAGTACACAACTCAAAAAGCTATAAAGAGGAGTGTATTATCTGACCATATAGCTCATCAAGCCGTCGAATATTACCAATCTATGAGATTCGATTTCCCTGATGAGGACATCATGACATTGGACAACATTGAAGGTAACAGACCGTATGACGAACCTGAACAAGGATCCCGATGGACCTTGTACTTTGATGGTGCTTCAAATGCGCTTGGCAACGGTATCGGCGCAGTACTTATCTCTCCAGAAGGTTGCCATACACCTTTCACTACTAGACTCTGCTTCAGCTGCACCAACAACATGGCCGAGTATGAAGCTTGCATATTTGGTCTCAAGGCTGCAATTGACTTGGGAATCAAATCTGTGGTCGTATTTGGGGACTCAGCTTTGGTTATCAGTCAAATCAAAGGAGAGTGGGACACTAGACATCCTAATCTTATCCCATACAAAGAACATGTCCTGACATTGTTGCCTCATTTCGAGCAGATTACCTTTGAGCACTTCCCGCGAGAAGAAAATCAGCTAGCAGATGCTCTGGCTACAATATCTTCCATGTTTAAACTCAACTGGGATAATGAGGCTCCCCAAATCACCATCGAACGAATGGACGAACATGCGCACTGTCATGAGATTAATACCAAAGAAGTAGTGGAACAACCCTGGTTTCATGAAATCAAAAGGTATCTCCAGACTCGAGAATACCCTGAAGGAGCTTTCGTCAATGACAAAAAGTTCTTAAGGAGATTTGCTGCCAAGTTCTTCCTGAGCAATGGTATCCTTTATAAATGCAGCCATGATTGTTTTCTACTCCATTATGTGGACAAGGTTGAAGCAGTGTTGATCATGACCGAAATACATAGTGGCACATTTGGCACCCACTTGAGCGGACATACGATGGCTAAGAAGATTCTAAGGGAAAGCTACTACTGGTCTACCATGGAAGTTGATTGTCATCAACATTCTCGTACTTGTCACAAATTCCAGGTCTATGCTGACAAGGTACATATTCCTCCTGTTCCTCTCAACGTTCTAACATCTCCTTGGCCATTCGCGATGTGGGGAATTGACATGATTGGAGAGATCAAGCCTACAACATCCAATGGACACCGCTTCATCTTGTTCGCTATTGATTACTTTACTAAGTGGGTCGAAGCAGCTTCCTTCGCCTACGTTACAAAGAATTTGGTCGCCCGCTTCATCAAGCAGAATCTCATATGCCGGTATGGTATCCCCGACCGGATCATCACGGACAACTATACAAATTTGAACAATACTATGATCACTGCTCTGTGCGAGCAGTTCAAGATTCAACATCACAATTCATCTCCCTATCGGCCTAAGATGAACGGTGTTGTTGAAGCTGCAAACAAAAATATCAATAAGATCATTCAAAAGATGACATTCACCTACAAGGACTGGCATGAGATGTTACCGTTCGCTCTGAACGAATATCGTACCACGGAGCATACTTCAACCAGGGCAACCCCCTTTTCTTTGGTATATGGCATGGAGGTTGTTTTACCTATGGAAGTTCAGATTCCTTCCTTGAGGATTATGAAGGATACTGGTTTGAGTGAAGACGATTGGATTCAAACCCGGCTTGATCAACTTAATTTGATCGACGAGAAGCGACTTACTGCTGTTTGTCACGGTCAGACGTATCAAAAACGGATGATCAAGGCTTTCAACAAGAAAGTCAGGCGTCAGGTATATCAAGTCAGAGATCTTGTAATTAAGCGGATCATATTGCCGCAAAGTGATCCCAGGGGCAAGTGGACTCCTACTTATGAAGGACCATTTGTGATCAAGAACATCTTTTCTGGTGGGGAAATGATATTAACCACCATGGATGGCGATGACCTGCCGCACCCTGCGAACGCAGACATAGTCAAAAGATGCTACGCATGAATGACCCGACAAGTTGAAAACCCGAAAGGGCGACTTGGGCAAAAATGGGCATCCCGGTGAATCGAAAACCCAAAAGGGAGGTTCAGGCAAAAATTAGGGATAAATAAAAAATTTGTACACCTGACAAGTTGAAAACCCGAAAGGGCGACTTGGGCAAAAAAGGGTTTCCCGGTGGACTGAAAACCCGAAAGGGCGGTCCAGGAAAAAGTTAGGGAATTAAAGTGTATGATTATGTCTCGTCGGATCACTTTAAGGATAATCTCTTAACCAACAAGCTCCAAGCTTCTGATCAATCCAATCATCCACGGACGAAGTAACAAATGGACAAGATACTCAGAGTTGTGAAGGCTATAGCAGAATGGGAACCCCATGGAATTGTTACACATATCCATCTTTCTTTTTGTATAAAAATTTTCTCAATTTTTACGACAACATTATCTTACTAGGATGTCTATCTCCTTTGTACAAAATACTTACAAAAGTTAATATAAAAATACTTCAAAGTGCAGAAATTTGCTTGCCTTTTCTTTCTTTTTACACTTATGTTTTATTTGAAAACGTCCAATTGTTTGTTAAATAGGCATATGCATTTGAATATAATCACTGCTTACAAATGAACAAATTAAGAAAGGATAATTACTGGTAGGTCGAAAGTATAGGAAAACGTCTTTAGGATATTCCAGAAGAAATCCCCTACAGTATGTCATTCAGATCCTCAACATAGCTAAAACCTTGAAGTGCATATCCCCAGCGGAGTAAAGCTTCAAAATTCCCATCAGAGTTAAGTCTCTAAACTCCCGATCCCCAGTGGAGCCCAAAAACTTTGAACTATAGACCCTCAGCGAAGATGAAACCTTCTTCCCCAGCGAAGTCAAATTTCCAACTATCAATCCCCAGCAGGAACCATTCAGTTTTCCCCAATTTCCCCAACAGGTTATCTTAAAGATCTGAGGATCAACCAGATAACGGTTAACTTTTGTCTTATCCCCGACTAAAATAATTCCCCAGTATATTGGCATACAACCCAAGCTCCTGATTGCCCCGGCAGAATTAACACTCTCCCCACAGAGTTATTTTTCCGGCAGAATGACGATTCCAGTTCATGTTTCTCCATTTGAAGCCTCCCAGTTTTTATTTCCCCAGTAAAGGTCGTCAGATTTCTCCTTACTTCCCCAGGAAGGTCATGAAGAATCCTCATTCCCCGCAGAAGTTGTCAAAACTCTTGTTAATCCCCACAAGTCACCAAGGATTTTCAATCCCCAGCAGTGGTCCCAAGATTTCTCATTCTCAACATCGGTAAAGGATTTACTTTCTCTGGCAGCAGTCAAAGATTTCATTATCTCCAGTTATCAAGGATTTATTTTCCTCAGTAAGACAGCTACTCAGCTTACATGCACATCCATTATATTCATTACATTCATTAATAGAACATATTTTATTGCATCATACATATCATGCAACATAACTTTGTGTTTTAAGCTAACATTCTACCCTTTCAGGATAAGATTAAAAAAGCTATCTTTAACAACTATTCAGAGACTTCAGATACAGTATGGATACAACCCCAAACATGGCGGTCATTCTATTACTCATTCATAATTTCAAGTCAAGATACAATATGGATACACCCCAGACACGGCGGTCATTCTATTACTCATTCAGACTTCAGCGATCAGATACAGACTAGATACACTTCAGACACGGAAACCATTCTACTTCTCATTCAGATTCAACTATCAACTTCAAGTTCAGATACACTCTAGACACGAAAGTCATTTTGTCACTTGTCCGGATCCCAGTTACAGTACGGATACGCTCCAAACACGGAAGTCATTCTGCTACTCATATAGATCTCAACTTCAGATACAATCCAGATACGCTCCAGACACGATTTCCATTTTGTCACTCATTCAGAATTTACCCCCAGCACATAGATGCTCCATACACAGATGTTTCTATGTCACCCATTCAGAATACAGATACACTCCAGACACGGCAGTCATTATGATATTCATTCAAGGATCAAATACGGTTACAGCTCAGATACGCTCTAGACACGGACGTCATTCCTTTGCTCATACGAATCCAATCTCTAGATACAACTCAGATACGTTCCAGATACGGATACCATTCTGACGTTCATTCTCATGATATTCAACAAATAGTCTTGGATGGCATCTTCAAGCCCATCTCCAGTAAGATTCTACTATCTCCAAATGGCATCTTTAAGCCCATTCCCTCATTTACATTTTGACGAGTGCAAATTTACGGGCACTCTAGTGTCCAATCCTCTTTTTACCTTCGAGTCACGAAAGGAAAACTTGCCAATCTAACTCTTCAGGTTCAAGAAGATTGAATAGGGGAAACTGTTGTACCCCAAAATTTTCCCTCTCATTTTATCAACATTTCCCCTCACAAGGCCCTTGGAACTCAAGATCAAGCTAGGGTCTACTCTACTCAAGACATCTCCTTGCACTGATGACCTAAACAAGGGTTTGAGTTTGCACAGGGAGTTTTAAACCTTCAATGCTCAAATTGACTTTCATACTTCTTTTTGGACTCATAAGTTTGTCCATACCAAGTTTCAAGCCTTGAGTCAAATTTTTGCCCAGTCAATTGGACAGTTGACCTAAAAGTCAGCTGTATTGGGGAAAAAGTAAACTATGGCCAATTTACAGTCAAACCTCATGAATTTTGACCCACATCAACATTATGAACTCATATGAACCATTTGATCAAGTTTGGACCACAACTCCACAAGAAATTTGATCAGATCACCAAAAGGGCAAAATGGTCATTTTTAGGGTTTTGACTGTACAAAGGCAATTTTTGACTTTTTAACCTAACCAATGGCAAATTAGATTCAACCATGTACTCAAGGACTCAATGGCATCATCTTGACTTATTCAACAAGTTCAAAAGGTCTCAAATGCACGGGATTGACAGATGAATTTTTCAGTCAACTGATCAAAATTTGACTGTACACTGAAAAGTCAAACTTTGACTTTTTGGTCAAAATCAAGTGCCAAGGATCATTTTTCATCAAGATGTGTCAAATTATGAAACTTGTTCATCAAGAAACGCAAAATTGCAAATTAGGGTTTGAAATTGAAAATTTTCATAACTTAGAACTTTTCTAAGTTATGAAATTTTCTTAATTTTTCCTAACTTTGTCCCACATTTTCATCATGATGCAAATGGATTCAAACAAAACTTACAACATGAAAGTTATAGTCCTCCACAAAGTCTACAACTTTTATTCACAAAGTTTTCTCAAAAGAAGCTTGGATCTCAAGTTATAATTTTTGGAACAAGGGTCCCTAAAACTTTTAACTTAGTGAAATTTTTCCCTAGTTTAGGCAGGATTTTGACCTATCTTCTTGGCCATTTTTCACATAGTTCCACTTGGAGTATCAAGTTGCATTTCAAATATGGATTATATAGCATGTTGCAAGATTTCCAAATTATCCAAGAACTCCTCAAACACATTTGTGGTTAGGGAGAATCGAATGCTTGAAGTTGGCAAAAACTCACTTTGTATCCATGGCAAATTCATGTTCACTCAAGTGGCATTTTCAAACCAACATGCTTTGTACTAGTTTGAAGGCCTATAAACCAATTCACACTCCTTAATTAAATGCAAATCCATCAATCTAAGCATTTGTTTTGGCCATTTGGGCATTATACACAAAACTAAGCCCTAAGTAGAAAAAGGCAAATTCCCATTTTTGAAAAGGTATGCTTTATGTCAAACCATGATATTTGAAGCATAGGGCCAAGATCTCAGAAGCCAAATCAAATCCACAAATTGCAGTGACCAAGAGGATTGTATGCAACATACAAGATAGTTGGTACAGGCCTGTAATAAGAACTTTCAATTTCTTACTTCAAAAACAAGAAATTGTCCAAACACTTGACAACTTGGAAACCAGCCATTGTTAGCTTACACAAACATTTAAAACATATTTCAAACAACCCTTTGAGCAAGAAACACGAGTACTTGAGCCTCAAAACCTCCCATAGCCAGAAATCACACTTCTTTGGCAAAACAGGGCAGGTGCTGCAACTTGAGTTCTCTAGCTCATTTGGCTCGTGCGTTTTGCCCCTTTTTGCTTCAAACTCATTCCATTCAACTCACTCAAGCTATCCCAAACCTCCATTGCCAACTGTAACTCCATTTACAGTTTTCACCATTTTCATTTCAAGCTTGTGCAGGTTGAGTTCTATAGGCTGATTCAGGGACATTCAAGGCAAGCTAGCTATTGGAAAAGATCAAGTGAAGTTCAGGCAAGCTACCAGACACCTCAAAACTTGTTGAGAAGCACTGCATTGCCCTACACGAATCCAACTGAAACAGGTTTTTCATCACTTTTTATCTCTCTATTTAGGAACATTTAGCTTTAGGTTTGTGAATAAAAAATGTAGTATTCAATGCCATGAAGCTGTACATATGCTCAGTTTTCATTTATATTAAGTGTGCTAGGAGAATTTCATACATGAACATGCTGAAAAAACTAGGTCAGATTTTAGAGCCAGAGAAATTCTCTCTGGTCTTTGAGAGTTTGGATTAATGCTTTATATGGTTAGAATCGTATTGAAATTCCCTACAAGTTTGATGTTGTGAGTTTTGGCAAAAGATCACGTATACAGGATCTAGCATTTGAACTAGGGAACGCGCGCGTTTCTGTCTAGAGGAAGAAGATGAAGTTGGCTTGGGCTGGGCCTGGCCAGGCTTGCTTCTAACACCTCCCTTTTTTATTTTTGCACCCCCTGGACCAACTTCTTGAATAATTATATTTTTGCATTTTTGTTTTCATTTTTGATTTTGTTATTTTATTTCCAAATATAAAAAATGCTAAAAAAAAAAACATTTTCATATTTTTTACATTTATTTGGCATTTTATTTTATTTATTTTTCTAATATAGAAAACATTTTTAATATTTTTATATTATTTGTTTAAACTTCAAAATAATATGGAAATCATACTTTTATTTTTATTTCTTACTTTTATTTAATATATATATATATATATATATATATATATATATATATATATATATATATATATATATATATATATATATATATATATATATATATATATATATATATATATATATATATATATATATATATATATATATATATATATATATATATATATATATATATATATATATACTTTTATTTTATTAAATACTTAGAATAAAAATACAAAAATATTACATTTTTATTTTTTATTATTTATACTAAAAAATACCCTTTTTTAAGTATATTTCATTTTTACACATATTAATATATATTTTTTGTATATAAATAATATATAGTATTTATTTTTAAAGAAATTAGGGTTTACCCTTAAAACAAATAAAATTAATCTTTTTTTATTTATTTCTTTATACTTTTTTTTACATCAAAAATACTTTTACATACATAGGTAAACAAAAAACCTTTTTTGCATAATACATATTATTTAATATTTATTTATCTTGTTTATTTAAATATTGTACATTTAAATATTTATGCATTTGAGATTCAATTTGGATGTAATAGTAAACTAGGGTTTATATTTCTTGTCAAATACCCCCCGTTCAAAATTGTACCCCCATCCCCATAATCATGTTGTAATAGCTTAGAATTTAAATTCTCGCATTTTACGCTTTCAATTATGCCATGATTAGATAATTAGGGTTTGTATGCAAAATCAAAATCAACAAATAGTTTGACCTAATCAAAGACAAAAATGCATGAAAATCAAACACAATGCACACTTGCACCCCTAGGGTTACAATCCACTTGTTGCCTTCAAAAATGGGCCATGGTATGCATGTTGGGTACTTTGGCAAAACAAAAACAAAACAAAAGATCATAGTCCCTCGATGACGCTATCTTGGTTGCCTAAACAAAAAATGATCAAGTCCCTCAAGAAAATTGCCAAAGATACTTAACACAATTACTATCATGGTCTATACGATGACCCGCGCCTGTCCCGTTTAACATCCTAACACAAGGTTGTTCACCAAATGCAATGGTGAAACAACACTGTCAAAAGGTTTAAAAACATAAGAAAAATATTTGAGTAAAATAGGGTAGATAGCTCTTAGTTACTTGATCAAAGCTTGCAAAAAACATCCTTGCTATTTTCAAACACACTTCACAACACAAATTCAAAACATTTCCCAAAACAAACTTTCAAAACATTGAAATCTTTTCAAAAGACAAAAACCCCTTTGTATACATTCAAACAAGAATCATTACAAAGGTTGCCACAACGATGGCCTCTTTTCAAAACATCTTTCAAAACATCTTTCAAAATCACACACAAAGCACCATTTCAAACAATTGAAAAGCAAAAGCAAGTGATCTAAACAAGTAACTAAGAGCCCATGGATAACCATGGATGAAAAGGGTGCTTGCACCTTCCCTTTTCATAATCTACTCCCCGAACCCAAGAAAACTTCTCAAAGGTCTTTCCTGTGCTTTTTGACCTTTACTTAGGATAAAATAAAAACTCGGTGGCGACTCTTGCTAAATCGAAACATTTGCAAACACAAACGCAAAACCTCAAGTCAGTTCTCCCACCGTATCACAGTGTGATTTTCATCAAGGAGCCCCAGGGTATAATGTTGAGAATTGTTATCCTTTGAAGAATGAGGTGCAGAAATTGGTAAAGTCTGGTGTTCTATCTTTCATGGACATGGGACCTAATGTAAAAGATAACCCTCTACCCAAGCACGAGGGAGTAAATGCTGTAAATATGGTGGCCGGTTGTCCAGGAAACTACCAGATTTTTGACATTAATCTGGTTAGAGGAGATTTAGTGAAAATGCACGCAGATCTCTGTGAATTTAGCTACTATATGCATGACCATGCCGGTTGTGCTACTTGTAGTATAGATATACAGGGTTGCGATAAGATAAAGGCTGATTTACAGGAGATGATGGATGAGGGCCTCATCCACATAATCAGGCCTAAGGTAGAGTATGAAGAGGAAGTGAATATGGTTTCTGGATGTCCTGGTGAATTCATAATTTTTTATGTAGAGTATATGAATGAGGACCTCGTGCAGTTGCATGCTACCTTCTGCCATACGGCTAGTCAGGTGGAACACCAATATGGATCTTGCCTAGTTTGTTGTCGAGATCCCCGAGGATGTTCAATCGTGAAGAAGGGTGTTCAGTTGCTGTTAGACAATGGAACTATCAAGATCACAGGTCATAGGGATGATTATCATGAGGTTGATATGGTTGAAGTTTGTTTAACGGAAGAAGAGTCAGAGGAAGAGTATGCCTCCGCGGATGAGTATTTCTCTTCAGACGAAGATTTGTTTTCCAGAAATGACTTTTTGATGACTGATTGTGTTGAAGTAGGGGTAAACGTCATCGTGCCTTGTTTTGGTGTACCCGCTCATTTTGAAATGGAGTATTATAGCAAGCCAGCTATTACGCCATTGGTGATTAGTTTACCAGGTCCTATCCCCTACAAATTAGATAAGGTTGTGCCTTACAAATACAACGCTACAAGCTTAGAATATGGGGTGGAAATTCCCATCCAGCCAATGCCCGATGTTGGAAATATAGCTGAAAATAGTAGGGTGATCCGTAGCGATCGTGTGTTTGCGCCGGTTGTTTGGAGAGATGTTGTTGCTGGAAAGAAAATTACTGAGAATGATAAACCTAAGAAGGCTACAAGAGAGACTAGTGGAGCTACTCTAGAGAAAGAAGTGGATGATATTTTGAAGATAATTAAGATGAGCGACTACAAAATTGTAGATCAGCTACTGCAAACTTCTTCAAAGATATTTATCTTAGCCTTATTGATGAACTCCTATGCTCATAGAGAATCTTTGATGAGGGTACTGGACCAAGCTTTTGTGGAGAGTGACATGCCAATAGATCATTTCAGCAGCGTAATTGGAAACACTACGTCATGTAATAATTTGAGTTTCTGCGATGATGAATTACCAGATAAAGGGAGGAATCACAACCTGGCCCTCCACATCTCTATGAACTGCAAGAATGATTCACTATCCAATGTGCTAATTGATAATAGATCCGCGTTGAATGTTATACCGAGGAGTACTCTTATGAAGTTGAAATACCAAGGAACACCTATGCGCCCGAGTGGCATCATTGTGAAAGCATTTGATGGGTCGAGGAAATCTGTCATCGGTGAAGTGGACTTACCCATCCATATAGGACCACATTTGTTCAAGATAACCTTCTAGGTCATGGACATTATTCCCGCTTATAGTTGTTTGCTAGGACGGCTATGGATACATGAAGCAGGGGCTGTCACTTCAACTTTACATCAGAAGCTAAAGTTTGTGCGTGAAGGGAAGGTAGTGATCATAAATGGGGATAACATAAGGAGAAATAAGAATTCCTTGGTTTTGCTGAAGGACGCGCAGCAGGTTGTGCACAATGGTCCCCAAACTGTAGATCCACTCGTGAACAAGAACAAAATTGGCTTGGGTTTCTCTTCGAAGAATGGAAGGGGCGAAGGTTTGAAGTCAAAGTCTACTATGGGCAGCTATCGTGATGTTTTCCGCAGCGGAGGTTACCTCCATCCAACTGATTCTGGAATTAATGCTGTTGAGGAGGATGAAGCAGAGCAGGAAATACCGAATTATGTGACGCATGGAGTCAAGGTTCAGAACTGGGTCACCATTGATGTTACCTCTTGCGTACATGTTTCAAAGTAATTTGATTTGATTAATCTTTTTTTCTTGAAAGGCTTTCACTCTGCCCAAGGTGGAAGTATTAATGTTGTAGGGCTTATCTATTTGCTGTGACTTTTAAGATCAATAATAAAAGTTGTCTTTGCTTCCCGAATTGTGTTTTTATTTTTTTCTTTTTCTTGGAAAATGGTAACAAAAAAAACCTTTCAAAATAAATAATAGCTAAAATTCAATCTGCATTATCACTTGTTATATGTGTCAGTTTCTAAAAGCAATCATAAATCATATGTGCAGATTAATTAAAAAAACTCGTTGAATACAATGACCCTGCACCCTCTCCCAACTTTGAATGTCATGTGTTTGGGGCTGAAGAAGAAGATTATGACGAGATTCCAGAAGAGGTCTCACAGTTGCTTGAGCACGAAGAAAATACCATTCAGCCGTATAGATAGCCTTTGGAAGTGATCAATTTGGGTTCAGAAGAAGATCTAAAGGAAGTCAAGATTGGAGCATCACTGCATCCCGATATGAAGAGAAGGTTAATTGAGCTATTGGAAGAGTATGTGGATATTTTTGCTTGGTCTTACCAAGATATGTCCGGTCTAGATACAAATATTGTCGAGCACCGTTTGCCGTTGAAGCCAGAGTGTCCGCCAATTAAACAAAAGTTGAGAAGAACTCACCCAGATATGGCAGTAAAGATCAAAGAGGAGGTTCTAAAGCAGATTAATGATGGTTTTCTTGTGACGTTGGTGTATCCTCAATGGATTGCCAATATTTTCCCAGTACCGAAAAAAGACGGAAAAGTCTGCATGTGCGTAGATTATAGAGATCTAAATAAAGCTAGTCTAAAAGATGATTTTCCATTGCCTCACATCAACATGTTAGTGAATAGCACAGTAAAATTCAAAGTATTATCATTCATGGAGGTATTTTCCTAGTATAATCAAATAAGAATGGCTCTAGAGGACATGGAAAAAACAACGTTTATCACACCCTAGGGAACATTATGTTACAGAGTGATGCCCTTCGGATTGAAGAACGCTGGTGCAACGTACCAGAGGGCTATGACAACCCTATTCCATGATCTGATGCACAAGGAAATCGAAGTATATGTTGATGATATGATTGCCAAATCCCAGACTGAAGAAGGGCATATAGAAGATTTGTTGAAGTTGTTTCAGCATTTGAGGAAGTATCGTCTCCGCTTGAATCCAAATAAATGCACCTTCGGTGTTCGATTGGGGAAGTTGTTAGGTTTCATTGTTAGCCAGAAAGGAATCGAAGTTGACTCTGATAAAGTCAAAGAAATTCAAGAAATGCCAGCACCAAGAACTGAAAAGCAAGTCAAGGTTTCCTCGGGCGTTTGAATTATATTTCCAGATTCATTTTCCGCATGACTGCAACATGTGAACCGATCTTTAAGTTGTTAAAGAAAGATCAAGGTTATGTATGGACGGATGACTGCCAAAGGGCATTTGAGAGTATTAAAGAATATCTTCTTGAACCTCATATCTTGCTCCCTCCCGTAGAAGGAAGACCGTTGGTTATGAATCTAACAGTGTTAGATAAATCCATGGGTTGTATTCAGAGACAATAGGATGAAACAGGGAAGAAGGAGTTCATCATTTATTATCTCAACAAAAAATTCACTGATTGTGAGCCGCGATATTCCATGCTGGAAAAAACATGTTGTGCTTTGGCCTGGGAGACAAAGCGTTTGCGGTAGTATATGTTGAATCACACCACTTGGTTGATCTCCAAAATGGATCCAATCAAGTACATTTTCGAAAAGCCTGCTCTTACTGGGAGAATTGTCTGCTGGCAGATGTTGTTATCTGAATATGATATCGAATACTGCACTCAAAAGGCTATTAAAAGTAGTGTGTTGGCAGATTATCTTGCTCACCAACCAGTGGAAGTTCACCAGTCTGCAGAATATGAAATCCCCGATAAGGATGTGATGTTCCTGAAAATGAAGGATTGTGATGAGTCGTTGCCTGAGGAAGGTCCTAACCCTGAATCTCACTGGAGTATGATATTTGATGGAGCTGTGAATGCTTATGGTAAATGAATTGGTGTTGTGACTGTCACTCCTCATGGATCGCACATTCCTTTTACTGCAAGGTTAACATTTGATTACACTAATAATATGGCAGAATATGAGGCTTGCATCATGGGTCTCGAGGAAGCTATTGATCTCAAAATTAAAATTCTAGATGTGTATGGTGATTCAGCTTTGGTAATAAATCATATTAAAGGAGATTGGGACACTCGTCACCCTGGCTTGATCCCTTACAAATATTATGCTAGAAGATTATTACCCTTCTTCAATAAAGTTGAATTCCATCACATCCCTAGAGATGAAAATCAAATGGTGGATGCTCTGGAAACTCTGGCTTCTATGTACCAAGTGAATACTTGGAATGATATACCCTGGATTACGGTTCCGCGGCTGGATAGACCCGCTCATGTGTTTACAGCAGAGGAGGTAGCAGATGAAAAACTTTGGTATTATGATATCAAGCATTTTCTTCAGACTCAGGAATACCTGATTGGTGCGTCAAGGAAAGATAGAAAGACATTGAGAAGATTGGCAGGCAGTTTCTTCCTCGGTGAAAATGTGTTATACAAGAGAAATTATAACATGGTCTTGCTCAGATGCATGGATAGACACGAAGCAGACATGTTGATGCATGAGATTCATGAAGGTTTATTTGGCACTCATGCCAATGGACATTCGATGGCTAAAAAGATGCTAAGGGCAGGTTATTATTGGCTGACAATGGAATCTGACTGTTAAAAATTTGTAAAGAAGTGCCATAAATGCAAGACTTATGCAGACAAGCTCCATGTGCCTCCGACACTTCTCAATGTGATTTCCTCCCCGTGGCCTTTCTCTATGTGGGGTATTGACATGATTGGGATGATAGAACCCAAAGCTTCGAATGGGCACTGTTTTATCTTGGTAGGAATTGATTACTTCACCAAGTGGGTGGAGGCTGCTTCATATGCCAATGTTACTAAACAGGTGGTTGTGCGTTTCATCAAGAATAATCTCATATGCCGGTATGGTGTGCCGAGCAGAATCATCACTGACAATGGCTCGAATTTGAACAACAAGATGATGACAGAACTGTGTGAAGAATTCAAGATTGTCCATCACAATTCATCTTCATACAGACCAAAGATGAATGGGGCTGTTGAAGCCGCTAATAAGAATATCAAGAGAATTATCCAGAAGATGGTAATTACTTATAAGGATTGGCATGAAATGCTCCCTTCTGCTCTGCATGGATATCGAACATTTGTTCGCACTTCAACAGGAGCAACCTCGTTCGCTCTAGTGTATGGAATGGAAGTTGTACTCCCAGTCGAGGTAGAGATTCCCTCATTGCGTGTGATAATGGAACCTAAGCTGACGGAGGCTGAATGGGTCCAGAACAGGTTTGACCAATTGAATTTTATTGAGGAGAAGAGAATGACAGCCTTGTGTCATGGCCAATTATATCAAAAAATAATGAAAGATTTTGATAAAAAGGTCAAACCTCGTGAATTTAGAGAAGGCGATCTCGTGCTCAGGAAGATCATGTCTTTCAACACTGATTCTAGGGGCAAGTGGACTCCCAATTTTGAAGGCCCATATGTGTCAAGAAAGCCTTCTCTGGAGGTGCATTAATTCTTGAAACTATGGATGGTGAGGAGTTCCCACGTCCCATGAATGCTGACGCAGTCAAGAAATACGTCGCCTAAAGAAATAAAAGAACAGCTCGCTAAGTTGAAAACCTGAAAGGGCGGCTTAGGCAAAAAAAGGAGCGTCTCGGTAGGCCAAAAACCCGAAAGGGCTGTCTAGGCAAAAATTAGAGACTTGAACAGAATAAGTTTCCCGCTAAGTTGAAAACCCGCAAGGGCAGCTTAGGCAAAAGTTACGGATTTTCTTGGCAAGTAACTACATCAGACAAGACTTGATTGTTGAAGCAACAATCTTCTCGGATCCTCACCATACTTCAACAGAAGATGCTGCTCAGGATTTCAAAAGTTGTTAGGGGGGATAGTGGTCATTGTATCTCAATGTATCTTTTCCATTATGTATTACCATTTCCCAAACTTTGTAATCATCTATGGAGTCTCGCCATTCGCAGACTACCATTCTATTAATGAAATTCGAGATTTTACCCAATTCTTTGTGTTTCTTATTTTATTTAGCTTGCAAAGACTCCATTTATTACTGATAATAACTTTCAAAGCAAAGAGATTAAATGACAAAATTGATTTTTCAAAAAAAAAGGATTTTTACAATTTACTTTTAATTTGAGATTTATGATGAAACAATGACAACAATAATGGTGATCCCATGTATGGACAAACTCCAGTTGTTTTGAGAAGTTTTGTTCCCCTCGGGAAGGTCTACTCGGGTTGTTTTCATCGTATTGGGTTTATGGTTCCGGTATCCTCGGTCAAGTTTGGATTCATTTCTCCTCTTTTCTGAGTTTTCATGATGTGAAGTTTCAATCCGCATTTTTCTCCAATGAAGTTGACTTGAATTCCCTAGTGAAGTTTGATTGTTTGGGTGTCAATCTGCTTTATTTGAGACTGGTCTTGCAATCTCCAGTAGGAATGTTACTTTTGTAAAAACACTTGTTTCCCCGGTGAAGCCGGAAGAAGGATGTTCTACCCCGATATCTGTTTGATTTGGCTACCTCTGGATTATGTTTCTCCTCAGTATAGTTAAAGCAGGAAGTAGGTTTGGTTTCCGCAGCTGGCCTTTACCTTTCTTGGAATGATCATCCTGGTTGAAGCTTAGCCGAGTGTTGTTAGTTGCCGAGGCAGTTTTTCCTGGTTGTTCCCCATGTTGTGAATCTGTTTTGTCAGCATGCACACGATAACACTCATACATTCATACATGTGTCATGCATAGCTAAAATTGAAAAATCATTATTCATTGACATTTGTTAATATTTTTTATTGACATATTACCTTGTTTTGCAGAGATAAGGTACCCTCTTTTCATTAGAGCGTTGGTTTTAAGCAGAAAACATACATTCTTTCAATTTCCCTACTGAGTTGTCCCTCATAGAAGATTTCTGCCTTAGCCTTCCGGTACAGTTCCTTGTTTGGACGAATCTAGTTTTCCCTCTTGAGTTTATTTCTCAAAGGATGTATTCTGGTTGACTATTTCATTCCAGTTTATTTCTGGTTATGATCTGTGGTCCCCTGGAAATATTATTTAATTTGGAATCCTGAAAAACTCCAAGCTTTGGTTGGTGCATTAATTTTGCACAAGAAGACTTTATCCCCTTAGCGAGAACATCATGGCATCTCCCCAGTAAGTCATACCTCTTGCCCCAAAAAAGTCATTTCCTTTTACAATTCTATGTGACCACAAATAGCAAGTCTCTTTATTTGAAACAACTTATGTATTATCCTTTCCAGGCGGAGTGCCTTGGTTAAAGAAGAAGTTGAGACCCGTTCTAGGCGAAACACCAGAATCTTGGGGAAAATTGTTATCTTTTTGCTACCTTCAGTGAATGTTGGTAGTTCATCGCCAGTGAACGGCAGTGATATGATATATTCTCTTTCTATCTTCAGTGAAAGTTGGTAGACCATCAGCAGTGAACGTCGGTGTTTGTTATCTTTTTGCTATCTTCAGTGAATGTTAATAGTTCATCATCAGTGAACAATGGTGATATGATATATTCTCTTTCTACTTTCAGTGAAAGTTGGTAGACCATCGGCAGTGAACATTGGTGTTTGTTATCTTTTTTCTATCTTCAGTGAACGTTGATAGTTCATCGTCAGTGAACAGCGGTGCTATGATTATTCTCTTTCTACCTTCAGTGAATGTTGGTAGTTCATCGTCAATGAATGGAGGTGATATGATATATTCTCTTTCTACCTTCAGTGAAAGTTGGTAGACCTACGGCAATGAACGTTGGAGTTTGTTATCTTTTTGCTATCTTCAGTGAATGTTGATAGTTCATCGTTAGTGAACGGTGGTGATATGATATATTCTCTTTCTACCTTCAGTGAAAGTTGGTAGACCATCGGAAGTGAACGTCGGTGTTTGTTATCTTTTTGCTATCTTCAGTGAACATTGGTAGTCCATCGTCAGTGAACGGCGGTGCTATGATTATTCTTTTTGCTACCCTCGGTGAATGTTAGTAGTTCATTGTCAGTGAACGGCGGTGCTATGATTATTCACTTTCTACCTTCAGTGAACGTTGGTAGTTCATCGTCAATGAACGGAGGTGATATGATATATTCTCTTTCTACCTTTAGTGAAAGTTGGTAGACCATCGACAGTGAACGTCGGTGTTTGTTATCTTTTTGCTATCTTCAGTGAACATTGATAGTTAATCGTCAGTGAACAGCGGTGCTATGATTATTCTCTTTCTACCTTCAGTGAACGTTGGTAGTTCATCGTCAGTGAACGGTGGTGATATGATATATTCTCTTTCTACCTTCAGTGAAAGTTGGTAGACCATCGGTAGTGAACGTTGGTGTTTGTTATAATTTTTCTATCTTCAGTGAACGTTGATAGTTCATCGTCAGTGAACGGCGGTGATATGATATTCTCTTTCTACCTTCAGTGAAAGTTGGTAGACCATCGGCAGTGAACGTCGGTGTTTATTATTTTTTCGCTACCCTCAGTGAACGTTGGTAGTTCATCGTCAGTGAACGATGGTGCTATGATTATTCTCTTTCTACCTTCAGTGAACATTGGTAGTTCATCGTCAGTGAACGGCGGTGATATGATATTATCTTTCTACCTTCAGTGAAAGTTGGTAGACCATCGAGAGTTGTGATACGGTGGCAGAACCGACTATTTTTACCGATTTACGTTTTTTGTTCACGAAATGTTGCGGTAAGCAAGAGTAGCCACCGACTTTTATTTCATCCAACAAAGGAAAAGGAAAAATAATAGAAAAAACCTTTTTCGAGATGTTTCTGAGTACGGGGGGTAGATTATAGAAAGGGAAGGTGTTAGCACCCTTTCCATCCGTGGTTTTCCACGGACTCTTAGGTACTTGCTCATTTTGAAATTGCTTGTGTGTGCTTTGCTTTGAAAAGTTTTGTTTTACTTCGTTTTAACCCCTGTTTCTATCCTCAAGAGTGTGACGAAGTTGTTTTTGAAAACTATTTTGAAAGTGTTTGTGTAAAAGAGTTTTTATTATTTTGAGCAAGTACTTAAAGATTTTCTACCTACTCGAAAAAAGCTCTGTTCGTTTTCCTTTTAAACAGTGTTATCCCATTATTAAGGAATAGGTAGCACCGTCTTTGGAGTTTGAGGGACTATCGAAACGGATGAAATGGTCATTGAAGGCAACATGTAAGGACACAATTCGGTGCCTACATTGCTAGGGGATATCCTACACTCTTTTCACACTCGTACAATGAGGAAGAGAGGGGTCCTTATGTGTTGAACTCCCCTCCTGGCAAGATGGTTTATTTCTCATATTCCCCAATCAGTCTTAAAGAATGAGCAAGGATTAAGGTGGCCATAAAGGTTAATGACGCTTAAGCATTCAGATATTCATTGGTGCTCTCGATCCAAAGAGAATGTTATCATTGTTGACCGTTATGGGGAATTTCCTAATGTCCCTCTACTTGGCATCTGAGGAGGCATCACCTACAACCCATGCTTGGCTCTAAGACACTTTGGTTATGCCCGAAGGGATGGCCCACATGATATGCTGATTCAAGGCTTGGTATTCGACTACGACAATAACGATCAAGGTCTTCGCCAGAGATTCATCCGAGCTTGGAGAATGCTAAACAAGGTGGATAGCAAGACTTTGGGACACAAGAATTCCATCCCTATTGAGCCTTACCTCAAGTGGGTACGAACTCGCGCTCAAAGTCTTATGATGCCTTATCCGTCCATTCTCCCAGTGATTATTGAGCCTGTTAAGGAAGGAGAAGTTCCATACACTATCCTACATCCTGACATGCCCACATCCCTCTAAGATCTACAAAGGGATTGGATACAACTCAAAGGAGAGCGAGATACTTTCGAAGCCCAATTCTACGCAAGCGAGAAGAAGGTTTTGGAGCTTACTAGGCTACTTCATGAGGAGAAGACTCTAAATACCTACATAGCACCAAAGAGGATGCGCAATACTTTTTTATCTTAGAATTTTGTATTATTTTACCCAAGGGGCATTGATGTATTCAAGTTCTATCTTATTAATATAACGTGTGTTTCTTTTTGTTTAAAAAAAATTTAAATTTTTAAATCCTTGAAAGCATTGCATGTATACATATCATTCATCATGACATAAGCAGGTCTTTTGCAACCAGTTTCCTCATCTCTCTACTGTTTATTTAAGTAAGATGGATCTCGAAAAGATGGTCAAAGATCTTCAAGCTCAAAACACGCAGTTTCAACAGTTACTCATGACCCTAGCCAAGGGGCAGGATGAATTGAAGACTCTGTTAGCTGAAGAGAGAAAGAAGAAACCAAAGAAAGCCACTGGGGTTTTGAATATGGGGAGAAGATTTCAAGGACAGACTAGAAGGACCTTGAATTTTGAAACCACTTCCGGTGAAGGAGAAGGGAAAGGAAAAGAAACAGTGATTCCGTCAGAATCTGGAGAAGAGGAAGAAGAGGAAGACTACTCTGAAGAGCAATACCCTCCGGCTGACGATAAGTACAGACATCTTGAAGAGCGTTTAAGCGCTATGGAAATACAGAGAGTACCGGGTCTAGATTTTGAAGAATTGGGGCTGGTGTCAGGAATTGTAATCCCTCCAAAGTTCAAAGTGCCGTTGTTTGCAAAATATGATGGGGTGTCATGTCCTAAAATGCACCTCCGATCATACGTGAGAAAGATTCAGCCGTACTCTACCGATAAAGACCTATGGGTGCATTTTTTCCAAGATAGTTTATCTGGAACACAACTCGATTGGTTTTACCAATTAGAAAGGGATGACGTCCACAAATGGGAAGACCTTTCCGCAGCTTTCTATAAACAGTACCAATATAATGCAGATTTGGCGCCTACCCGTACTCAACTTCAGAGTATGGCTATGGCTTCAAATGAGGGTTTCAAAGATTACGCACAAAAATGGAGAGATCTAGCTGGGAGAGTGAAACCCCCTCTATCTGAAAGGGATTTGGTGGATATGTTCTTGGGTACTCTATCGGGCCCTTTCTTCAACCATTTGATTGGGAGTTCATCTACTGGATTTACTGAGTTAATATTAACCGGAGAAAGGGTAGAGGCTGGCATAAAAAGTGGAAAGATTCAGAAAGATTCATCTGCCTCTATAGCTATGAGAAAGCCTTTCACTGGAAAGAGGAGGTATCTGCTGTTTATCCACAAAGGAACCAAGGGAGAGCTGAACGCCGACCCATGGTAGGGGCCGTTATGATCCCAAATCTGCATATGATCAACCAAGTAACCAACCAAGGGTGGAAAGGCCAGTCTGGCAATTCACCAGAATTAATATGACTCTAGCCCAGGTTTTACCACATCTGCTGAAATCTAATTTGGCGACTTTGAAGGAGGCTCTAAAGAATCCCAACATGGCGTCCCCCCATTATCACCTGAATGCTAGGTGCGCATACCATTCCGAAAGTCCGGGCCACGTCACTAATAACTGTTGGGCTTTGAAAACCAAGATTCAAGACCTCATAGATGCAAAAGAAATCGAGTTTGAGGCGCCAGAGAAACCAAATGTCATTTCCGCTCCTATGCCTAGACATAGTCATAACGCCAATGCTATCGAGGAAAATTTGTTTTTTGCTACAGTAGATGAACTCTTGACTCCGCTCCCGATCATTAAGATGAATTTATTGAAAGCTGGTATATTCCCAGGTTGTGATGAAGACTGCCACATTTGTTTATCCTCATCAATTGATTGCCCTCTGTTGAAGACAGGTATTCAACACCTGATTGACAACCAAGAAATTCTGTTTGAGAATGCTCCTGTTTCACCCATTCCTATTAAATAAGTTTCAATCATAACCATCTCCGCCAATCCTTCCAGGGTCCCCAAAAGTCACGTTAGGATTACATTAGTTCTGAAGACTACTCCTCTCATAATTACAATGCCCGGGCCGGTCCCATATGAATCGGATAAAACAATACCGTGGAATTACGGTGGAGAAATCTACTATCATGGTATTAAACAAGACGAGTCGACCACCGAAGAAGTGAACTCCGAAAAAGAGGATTCCAACATTAGCAATATTGCCGGAACTAGTAAGATTACTCGTAGCGGTAGAATCTTCTCTCCAAAGATTTCCCCTCCAAAGGCAGCTTTTGGACCCGTGGCCGTTCCAAAGATTACCTCTGTACCCATAATCATACCTGCAAATGCACCTACCGACAAAGACGATGCGATCCCTGTTGTTATCCCTACCAACACTTCTACTATTGAAAATCGAGGAAAAAGCATTCAAGAAGAGCCTGTCCGGACGAAGGCTCAATCACTAGCTATCCCTGAAACATCCAAGAAGGAAATGGAAGAGATCCTGAGGATAATAAAGAAGAGTGATTATGAAATGGTTGAACAGTTGGAGCAAACTCCCTCCAAGATCTCCATGCTAGCCTTGCTGTTGTGCTCTGAGGCACATGCGAAAGCTCTGGTAAAATTTCTGAAGACAACCCATGTGCCATAAGAGACGTCTGCTGACCAATTACAAGATTGTGTGGCCAGTTTGGCAGCTGATAATGGCTTAGGCTTCTCTGATGCTGATTTGACATCCAGAGGGAGAAAGCACAACGAGGCATTACATGTCTCTGTGGAGTGTAGAGGAACAACTCTGACCCATGTATTGGTGGACACAGATTCATCTTTGAACGTCTTACCAAAGAAAGCCCTTGACAGATTGGATTGCAAAGGGCTGACTCTAAAACCCAGTAACATAGTTGTGAGAGCATTTGATGGTTCGAAGAGGATGGTCCACGGGGAGGTGGACATCCCGATAAAGGTGGGAACTCAAACCTTCAATTCAACCTTCTATGTGATGGACATCCGTCCTTCTTATTCCTGTCTGTTGGGACGCCCCTGGATCCATAATGCCGGTGTCGTCACCTCCACACTACACCAAATGCTGAAGTACCCGGTCCGAGGAAAGATCATAATTGTCCATGGTGAGGAGGAGTACATGATTAGTCATCTAAATTCCTTCCGATATGTGGAGTTGGATGGCGAGTTCATTGAAACTCCTTTTCAACATTTCGAAGAGGTTTCTCAAGAAGTAGCGGTGACCAAGGCGGTATCATCGATTCCCAAGATCACAAGACCTCCGCTTCGGATGTCATCTCTAAAGGACGTTAAGGCAGTAGTAGAAGAGGGTGGATGCACCATCTGGGGGTAGCTTCCGGACATCCCGTATAAATCAGACAAGTTTGGCTTGGGGTTTACTTCAACTGCTCAAAAGGCTGTGCGCCGTGCCCGTGCTGGAGGGACACCTTTGAAGATTAGTAACCGAGAGGTGAACACAGTGGAAGATGTTGAAGAAGATGGCAGCTTGGAAGATTGGATATTTCCTACTGTCAACGGAGGACTTCGCAACTGGGAAGCCAGAGACTTTGTCCCAATAACTTTCATCTCTCAGTAATTTATCTTTTACATTTCTGTTGGACTTGTAATATTCACAAACAATTTGCACTTTAAAAACCTTGTGTCTTACCCGAGGCACAATGGTCCATTTGTAAGGGTTTTATTTTCATCTTCATATGACATTCAATGAATCATGGATGCTTTTTCACATACAAACCTTTTTGTGCTCATTGTTTTTCTTTTACATTTTATTGTTTAAAGATGGCTATATCCTTACACACACCCGCACTTACAAATGCATGTACCCCTCCATTCCGGATCCCATGGGTAACAATACTGCTATAGCCTTCAGTGAATCTAAAGATCCAATCTATCATGCCGAATACGAAGGTGAAGAAGATTGTGAAGTGCCAGGGGAATTGGCCATACTACTACAACAAGAGGAAAGAGCTATTCAGCCTCATGAGGAATCGTTAGATACAATCAACTCGGGTACCGAGGACGATAAAAAGGAAATCGAAGTGGGTGCCAACCTAGAGCCGAGTGTCAAGGAGCGTCTAATTCAGCTATTTCATGATTATTTTGAGATCTTTGCCTGGTCATACGAGGACATGCCAGGACTTGATACAGACATCGTGGTACATCGTCTACCCACAAGAGAAGATTGTCCACCAGTGAAGCAAAAAGTCCGCCGCATGAGACCTGACATGTCAGAGAAGATCAAAGCGGAGGTCATGAAGCATTTCAATGCTGGATTCTTAGTCGTCACTTCCTATCCTCAATGGGTTGCCAACATTGTTCCCGTTCCTAAAAAGGACGGCAAAGTAAGAATGTGCATGGATTATAGAGATTTAAACAGGGTCATCCCTAAAGATGATTTTCCACTTCCCCACATCGACATCCTGGTTGACAATACAGCCTAGCACAAAGTATTTTCCTTCATGGATGGATTCTCAGGCTATAATAAAATAAAAATGGCACCTGAGGACATGGAGAAAACTACATTTGTCACACAGTGGGGCACATTCTGCTACAAAGTGATGCCATTCAGACTAAAGAATGCAGGGGCAACCTATCAACGCGCCATGGTAGCTTTGTTTCATGATATGATACATCACGAGATAGAAGTCTATGTAGATGACATGATAGCCCGATCACAAACTGAAGAGGAACACCTTGATCACTTGCAAAAGTTGTTTGTGAGGTTGAAGGAGTACAAGTTAAGATTGAATCCAAACAAGTGTACATTCGGAGTCCGGTCCGGTAAACTCTTAGGTTTCGTTGTCAGCAACAAAGGTATCGAGGTTGATCTTGCCAAGGTTAAAGAAATACAAGAAATGCCTGCTCCTCGCACTGAGAAGGAAGTCAGAGGATTCTTGGGGCGCCTGAACTATATTGCCAGATTCATTTCTCACCTAACAGCTACTTGTGAGCCAATCTTCAAACTATTGAAGAAAGATCAAGTAGTCAGATGAAATGACGAATGCTAGATTGTTTTTGACAAGATCAAGGAGTATTTACAAGAGCCTCCTGTTTTGATACCACCAGTCGAGGGAAGACCACTGGTTATGTATCTAACTGTTTTAGAGAACTCAATGGGGTGCGTATTGGGGCAGCATGACGAGTCTGGCCGAAAAGAGCATGCTATTTACTACCTGAGAAAAAAGTTTACCGACTGTGAAACCAGACATTCACTTCTCGAGAAAACTTGATGCGCTCTGGCATGGGCTGCTCGCCGGCTAAGACAGTATATGTTGACTCATACCACTTTGTTGATATCTAAGATGGATCTGATAAAGTACATCTTCGAAAAGCCTGCTCTGTCTGGAAGAATAGCTAGATGGCAGATGATCTTAACAGAATATGACATACAGTACACTACCCAGAAAGCTATAAAAGGCAGTGTGCTAGCTGATCATATTGCTCATCAAGCAGTAGAAGATTATCAGTCCATGAAGTTTGAATTCCCGGATGAAGACATCATGATACTAGACAACTGCGAAGAGATCAGACCATATGATGGACCTGAACAAGGATCCCGATGGACCCTGTTCTTTGATGGGGCATCCAATGCACTTGGTAACGGTATCGGCGCTGTACTCATATCTCGGGAAGGGTGTCATACTCCCTTTACTGCTAGACTTTGCTTCAACTGTACGAACAACATGGCGGAATATGAAGCATGCATCTTTGGTCTCAAGGATGCCATAGACTTGGGAATCAAATCGTTAGATGTGTTCGGAGATTCAGCTTTGGTCATCAGTCAGATCAAAGGAGAGTGGGACACTAAACATCCAAACCTTATCCCTTACAAAGAACATGTTTTGACGTTGCTACCACATTTTGAGCAGATTACCTTCAAGCATTTCCCGTGAGAAGAAAATCAGCTAGCATATTCTCTAGCCACAATGTCATCTATGTTTAAACTTAATTGGGATAACGAGGCTCCCCAGGTCACCATTGAATGAATGGACGAACCAGCACACTGTCACGAGATTAATACTGAAAAAGTAGTGGACCAGCCTTGGTTTCATGAAGTCAAGAGGTATCTCGAGGCTCAAGAATATCCGGAAGGAGCTTCAATCAATGATAAGAAGTTCTTAAGGAGATTCTCTGCTAAGTTCTTCCTGAGTAATGGTATCCTGTACAAGCGTAATCATGACTCTATTCTGCTCCGTTGTATGGATAAGATTTAGGCTGAAAATATCATGGCTAAATTACATGAAGGTACATTTGGCACTCACTCCAGCAGGCATACGATGGCAAAGAAAATCCTACGGGCAGGCTATTACTGGTCTACCATGGAAGCAGATTGCTATCAACACTCCCGGACCTGTCATAAGTGTCAAATTTATGCTGACAAGGTACACGTACCTCTGGTTCCTCTAAATGTCTTGACGGCTCCTAGCCCTTTGCTATGTGGGGAATCGATATGATTGGGGAGATCAAGCCTACAGCCTCCAATGGACACCGCTTCATTCTAGTGGCCATTGATTATTTTACAAAATGGGTCGAAGCAGCTTCCTTCGCATCTGTTACTAAGAATGTTGTTGCCCGCTTCATCAAGCAGATTCTCATTTGCCGGTACGGTATCCCAGAAAGGATCATCACTGATAATGGTACAAACCTTAACAATACTATGATCACCGCCTTGTGTGAGCAGTTCAAGATTCAGCATCACAATTCATCCCCCTATCGGCCAAAGATGAATGGTGTCGTTGAAGCTGCAAATAAAAACATTAAAAAGATCATACAAAAAATGACAGTCACCTACAAGGACTGGAATGAGATGCTGCCATTTGCTCTCCACGGGTACCGTACCACGGCTCGTACATCAACTGGGGCAACACTGTATTCTTTGGTTTATAGCACGGAGGTTGTCTTGCCTATTGAGGTTCAGATCCCCTCCTTGAGAATTATGAAGGATGCAGGTTTGAATGAGGACGATTGGATCCAGACTCGACTTGATCAACTGAACTTAATTGATGAAAAGAGACTCATTACTATTTTCCATGGTCAGATGTATCAGAAACCGATGATCAAGGCTTTCAACAAGAAAGTCAGACGCCAAGTATATCAAGTTGGAGATCTAGTGATCAAACGCATTATCTTGCCACAAAGCGATCCCAGGGGCAAATGGACTCCTACCTATGAGGGACCATTTGTAATCAAGAACATCTTCTCCGATGGGGCAATGATCTTAACCACCATGGACGGCGACGATTTGCCACACCCTGCGAATGCAGACATAGTCAAAAGATACTACACATAAGAGACCTTCTAGGTTGACATACCTAGGCAAAAAAAAAGGGGCATCCCAGCGAACCAAAAGGTCCGGGCAAAAATTAGGGATAAAAAAAATTTTGTACACCCGGCAAGTTGAAAACTCGAAAGGGCAACTTGGGCAAAAAAGGGTTTCCTGGTGGACTGAAAACCCGAAAAGGGCGGTCCAGGCAAAAGTTAGGGAATTTAAGCGTGTGACTATGTCTCGTCGGATCACTTTAAGGATAATCACTTCATTAACGAACTCGGAGCTTCGGATCAATCCAATCATCTTCGGACGAAGCAACAAATAGACAAGATATTCGGAGATACGGAGGCTATAGCAGAATGGGAACCCCATGGGATTATCACACATAGCTATCTTTATTTGTATAAATTTTTCTTCTTTTTATGACACTATCCTCTTACTAGGATGTCTGTCTCCTTTGTATAAAATACTTATTCAAAGTAAATACAAAGATATCTCTTTCAAGTACAGAAAACTATTTGCCCTTTTTCTTTACACTTGTGTTTTGTTTGCAAAGACGTCCAATGATTCATTGATGAACATATGCATTTGAACATAATTACTGTTTACAAATAAACAAAATGAAAAGGAAAATTACTGACAGGTTGAAAGAATAGGAAAACGTCTTTAGGCTATTCCATGAGCAATCCCCAGCGGAACTAAAAACATTAAACTATCAATCCCCGGCGAAAACCATCCAGTTCCTCCAAATTCCCCAGCAATTCGTTTTGAAACTTGAAATCCAACCGGATAACAGTTAACTTCTGATACTCCCTAACGGAACAAAGACTCCCATTTATCCCTAGTAGAAGTCATCAAAGTTCTTTGGATTCCCCAAACAGATTCCCCAAGCAGCATACGACATTGCTCTAACAACGGAATTTTTGTCATTACTCAAGCTTCAAGACATGAAGAATTTACATATCCTCAGCAGCAGTCAAGGATTTATTTTCCTCAGTCAAACAGAAATACAGCAAATCAGCTTACATGTGCATACATTACATCCACATATCATGAACATTGATAAAACACATATATTGCATCATACATTTCATGCAACATAATTTTATGCTTCAGCTAACATTTTACCCTTTTCAGGATAAGATTAACAAGCTACCATTAACAATATGCGATCTAGATACAGTACAAATACGCTCCAGACACGGTTGCCATTCTTTTACTCATTCAGATTCAGCTTTCAGATACAGTACAAGTACGCTCCAGACACGGTTGCCATTCTTTTACTCATTCAGATTCAGCTTTCAGATACAATTCAGATACGCTCCAGGCACGGTTGCTATTATGTTACTCATTCAGATTCAGCTTTCAGATACAGTTCAGATACGCTCCAGACACGGTTTACATTCTGTTACTCATTCAGATTCAGCTTTCAGATACAGTTCAGATACGCTCCAGACACGAATGCCTTTCCGATACTCATTCAGATTTCAACCATCGGATACAGTTTTAGATACGCTCCGGACACGGAAGCCATTATTTTACTCATTCATATTTCAAGTTCAGATACAGTACGGATACGCTCCAGACACGGAAGCCATTTTGTCGCTCATTTAGATTCAGATTTCAGATACAGTTCAGATACGTTCCAGACACGGACACCATTCTGATACTCGTTCTTTCAGCTTACAACTTACAATTCAACAAACATTCTTGATGGCATCTACAAGCCCATCTCCAATAAGACTCTATCACTTCTCCAAATGGCATCTTTAAGCCCATTCCCTCAGCTACACATCGCCGAGTGCAAATTTATGGGCACTTTTATGTCCAATCATCTTTCACCTCCGAGTCACGAATGGCAAAACTCGCCAATCTAACTCTTCAGGTTTAAGAAGATTGAACAGGGATAGCTGTTATACCCCAAAATTTTCCCTCTCATTTACCAAGACTTTTCTCACAAGATCTCTTTGACTCAAGACTGGATTAGGGTTTGGTCAGCTCAAGACATCTCATCTTGCACTGATGACCCAAAATTAGGGTTTGAGTTTGCACAAGGATTTTTGGACCATCATTGCTTCATATGACTTTCAAACATCATTAGGGATCCCTAATATCACTCATGACAAGTTTCAAGCCTTGAACCATATTTTTGATCAGTCAATTGGCCAGTTGACCTAAAAATCAGCTGTATTGGGGAAAAAGTCAACCATGGTCAATTTACAGTCAAACTTCATAATTTTTGAACCATAACAACATTTTAAACTCACATGTATCATTTGGTCAAGTTTGGATCATAATTCCTCAAGAACTTTGATAACATCACAAAAAGGGCAAAATGGTCAAAATTAGGGTTTTGACTGAGGAAAGGCAATTTCTGATTTTTAACCTAGAAAATGACCAATTGAGTTTAAACATGATTTCAAGGTTTCAATGGCATCATCTTGACTTAATTACATGGCTCAAAACATCTCAATTACATTGGATTGACAGATGAATTTTACAATCAATTGATCAAAAGTCAATTGTACACTGAAAAGTCAAACTTTGACTTTTTGGTCAAAATCAAGCACCAAGGGTCATAATTCCTCAAAAAATTTCCAAATGTGAAACTTGTTCATCAAGAAAACCAATTTTGAAAATTAGGGTTTTGAATTTGAAATTTTTCTAACTTAGAAATTTTTGAAGTATAGAAAATTTTCTTATTTTTTCTCAACTTTACACCACTTTTACACCATGATGCATAATGATTCAAGGAAAGTTCCCAACATGAAAGTTGTAGATCTCCATGAAATATACAACTTTTCTTCACACACTTTTCCCTAAAGATGCTTGGATATGAAGATATAAATTTGTGAATACATGGTCATGAACTTGTTAACTTAGTGAAAATTTTGCTCTAATTTAGGTAGGTTTTGGACCCAATTTCATGTCCACTTTTCACCTAGTTCCAAGAGGTATATCAAAATTCATTTCAAATATGAATTATAGATCACATTGAAATATTTCCAAAATGTCCAAGAACTCCTCAAGATCATTTTTGAGTAGGGAGAATCGAAGAGATGAAGTTGGCAATTTCTCACTTTTTGTCCAAGCCATTTCATGAAGAACAAAGTTGCAAATCAATCCTATGATGGCTAATTCATGTTGTACAGGTCCTAAACTTGCTCCACACTCCTTAATTAAATTCTTACTCAGTTGACAAAGCCTTTATCCATGCTTTTGAACCTTTATCCAACTTGTAATTCCATTTATGGCAAAAAGGTTTCATTGCCATTTTGAAAAAGAGCAACTTTTGCAAACTTTGTAATTTTGAGCATTGGACCTGTCCCCTTGATACATGCAAGTACCACAGACCAAAGGCAACTTGTAGGGAAGAAATACCAACCCTAAGGAAGCCAGTACAAGCATGTGAGCTTTGTCTTATCACTTTGCTTCAAGTACAAGAAAAGTTGCAAAAAGGCTAGGGCTTGCACAGCTGATAGAGGGTTGACACAAAACCATTTCAATACTAATATAAAAACCATATGCAACAAAAAGCATGCTTGGCAAGGACCTGAAAGACTCTCAACAAGCAAAACACCAAAAACCTGTTCAAACCTACAGTTTCTGCACAAACACATTCATCTTCCATTTGGCTCGTGCGTTTTGTGTTTAGATCATTCAAACACCTCACATACTTGACATCAAGCCCATCCTAACCATCATCCTTGTTTTGTAATCACTCCTCCACCATCTGCCATTGTTGACTTCAGAGCTTGCAGATTGACTTGGCCAAGTAGTTCCAACTACTTTCAGAGCAAGGCAATGGTTGGAATAGATTCAGGGAAGCTCAAGGAAGCTCAAGCAAGCATCAGGCCTCCCTCAAACTCACCCCAGTTCATTTCACGATTCCAACTGAAGGAGGTAAAATTTCAAACTCTATCTCTTTGTACATGCAACCTTAGGCCACGATCTGTGAATAAAAAATGTAGTCCTCATCATAACGAAGTTGTACATACCACTATCTTGCATTGATTTTACTTGTGCTAAGAGAATTTGAAACTTGAAATTTATGGAAATATTAGGTCAAGATTTAGGGCTGTTTAAATTCTCCTTGATCTTTAATAATTAGTTTATATAACTTATATGGTGGAATCGTGAGTTCAAGTACTACAATTTTCATGTTATGAGTCTTTATTTTCATGGAAGTGTGAGGAAGTTACAGGGTATCCGGCCAAGGCTTGAGGAAGAAGATGAAAAAGGGCAAGGGCGCGTTTCGGGATATGTTGTTTTTGTTTCACTAAAGATAATGGAAGTATAGTCACCCCAGTGGCAAAGCAGCGCGCTGGTGAGACCCATGTCCTGGGTTCGAACTTACGCGCTACTTTTGTTATTTTTCACTCTTTTTTTTTCTTTTACATTTTTACATTTTTTGCAGGTTGGGCTTGTCTATTGGGCCAGTGTTTTTTTGCTAGCATCTCACCATCAAATCTGCTTTATCACCCCCTTGCTAATTCTTTACATTTTCATATTTTGTTTTTTTATTTTGTTTTGTTTTCATATTTAACATTTTTAATATTTTATTTAAAACATAAAAATCCCAAAAATATAAATTAATAATATTACACTTTTATTTTATTTTTTTTATTATTTCTCACATAAAAATATAGTTTATTTTGATAGGATATAATTTATTTTCTTAATAAACTTGTAAATATAATTAAACATATTTAGTTTAATTTATTTTGCATTTCATACTTATAAATACTTATTCTTGCATATATTTAATTTTATATTTCTTTATATAATATTATTTATTATTTTTGTACAAAAATACATAAAAGAATACATACAAAAGCTTTATTTTCTTTTAAACAAAAATTAGGGTTAACCCCCTTTTAAAAATTAATTAATTCTTTTTCCTTATATTTTTAGGTTTAGATTAAATTTTATTTTACATAAAAATAAGGCATCAAAAATATTTTACATGTACATTGCATTGCATTACATTTTAAATATTGTATTATATTTATCTTAAATTCGTACAAATTCGATTTGGTTGTAATAATGTATTTAGCTTTATATTTGTGCAAATCCCCATTCAAACTTGTATTCCCCCTTCCCATAAATTGTTGTAATAACTTAGAAATATTTACATTACGCAATTTATCGCTTTCATATGCCATGATTAGTAATTAGGGTTTGTATGACAAGAACAAAATAAAACAAAACACCCTAAATACAAGACAAAATCAAAAGCATGAAAATGACACACTTGCACACAAGCACCCTTAGGGTTTCCCACTTGGTTGCCTAAAACAAAAATGGCCATGTTACGCATGCGAAGTATCTTGGCAAAACAAAACAAATTTAAGATCATAGTCCCTCGATGACGCTATTCAAAAGTTGCCTTACAAAATGATCTTGGTCCCTCAAAATGCTAAGATACTTTGAAAACATTGCTAATCATGGCTATACGATGATCCACGCCCGTCCCGTTTACATCCAAAGATAGGGTTGCTTACCAAATCAATGGTAAGACAACAATTTCAAAGGAATAGAAAATGCACAAGAAAGACATTTGAGTAGGTAGATTACTTCTAGTTACTTGCTCCATTTCAAAACAAAAACATCCTTGCTATTTTCAAAACACACACACATTTCAAAACATATTACAATCATTGAAAACATTTTCAAAAGACAAACATCTTTGTATACATTCTTACGAACGAGAATCATTACAAAGATTGCCTAAACGAATGGCCTCTTTTACAAAATACTTTCAAAACCACACCAAGCATAATTTTAAACAAACAAAAGCAAGTGATCTAAGCAAGTAACTAAGAGCCCATGGAAAACCATGGATGAAAAGGGTGCTAATACCTTCCCTTTTCATAATCTACCCCCCAAACTCAAGAAAACATCTCAAAGGTCTTTCCTGTGCTTTTTCACCTTTCCTTTTGGATAAAAGAAAAGTCGGTGGCGACTCTTGCTAACTGCAACATTTGCGAACATAAATGCAAAAACCTCAAGTCAGTTCTCCCACCGCATCACACGTTCCTTGAATAATTATGATCAAACCTTGATCAAATGATGAAAGTCACTTCAAAATATGGATGTTGACCAAAAATCTTGAAGTTTGACTATAAGTGGGCCACGATTGACTTTTGACCTAATATAGTCGATTCTCAAGCATCTGAGCAATTGACTGAGCAAACTTCTTGTGCAGTGCTTGAAATTTGACATGGAGGGTCTTGAGAACATATTAGGACCATGCATATAATATGAGGTCTTTGGAGTCCACCTATCTTAATGAAAATGGAAACCCTAATTTGAGACACACTGCCTTATGAGAGAGTTTGTCTGGTCAAATCTTAGGAAAACTTGAGCAAATTGAGGATCTCTAGGAGTATGTATTGAGTAAAATGAGAGGACAAATTTTGGGGTACAACAGCTGCCCCTGTTCAATCTTCTTAAACCTGAGGATGTAGATTGGTTGTCTGCCTTTCGTAATCTGAAGGTGGAAGATGATTGAAAACTAGAGTGGCCAAAAATTTGCACTTGTCTGAGATGGTGTTGGACTGTGTAGGTAGTATCAGAAATGGGCTTACAGATGCCATTTGGAGGATATGATGGAGAATCGTCGGAGATGGGCTTAAAGATTCCATTCGGAAGATATGACGGAGAATCGTCGGAGATGGGCTTAAAGATGCCATCTAAAAGATGTCGATTTCCTGAGACATTCCTTCGATGAGAGTCCCTGCTCCTATCATTGAGGAGGAATCTTCTCAGGAATATTGGTATCTGTCTTGGGAGAAATAGAATTTTAGGAGCTTCAGTTGTCGGTTACTCTATTGGGGAATTAACTCCAGAGGTGAACTGCATATCTGGTCAGTGTACAGGCTGCACCGCGACTTACTCAGGAAATGCGAAACTAATTGGGTTTGATCAGGTCCAGGTCTTACAGTGTTGTGGACTGTTGTCTGGAGATAAGAGAAAAGAAACCTGGATGGTAAGGTTATGAGAAGGAACTTGGATAGTAGGGCTTATGGGAAGGAACCTGGGTAAGGTTGTTTCATGAGGAGTTTGGGTAAAACTGAATCTGAACCGAGAAGGAACCTGGGTAAGGTTGCTTTGTGAGAAGTTTGGGTAAAACTACATCTGAATTGAGAAGGAACCTGGGTAAGGTTTCTTTGTGAGGAGTTTGGGTAAAACTGTATCTGAGTTGAGAAGGAACCTGGGTAAGGTTGCTCGTGATGAGTCTGTGTAGGGCTTTAGGAGGAACCTGGGTAGGGTTACTTCAGGATAAGTCCATGTGAAACTTCGGCAGGAACCTGGGTAAGGTTACTTTGGGCTAAGTCTGTGTAAAACTTCAAGAGGAACCTGGGTAAGGTAACTTTGTGATAAGTTCGTGTAAAACTTCAGAATAAACCGGGGTAAGGTTACTTTGAGATAAGTTTGTGTAAAACTTCAGGAGGAACCTGGGTAAGGTTACTTTGTGATAAGTTCGTGTAAAACTTCAGAAGGAACCTGGGTAAGGTTACTTTGGGATGAGTTCATGTAAAACTTCAGGAGGAACCCGGGTAAGGTTACTTTGTGATAAGTTCGTGTAAAACTTCAGGAGGAACCTGGGTAAGGTTACTTTGTGATAAGTTCGTGTGAAACTTCAGAAGGAAATGTATGAGAAAGGACCCGTGTAATATTTTTCCAGATAACATGTGAAGCTGCATTTAGGAGAAACCCGTGTGAGATTGCTTCGTGACAAACCCGCGTAAAGCTGCATTTGATCGCGCAGATAATTACTCTGTCTAGTTTCAGGAGCTAATCTTGAACTTGCTGGAAGTTGTTGATGATAATCGTCTTTCCTGAAAAGGTACATGATTAATCGTATATGATGCATGAAATGCATTGTATGATCACGTTCTCAAAATAAATAAGACTATGTTGTATGCAATGTGTATGCGTATGTCATGATATATGAACATGAAATGCTATTGTGACATATCTGAGTGGGAAAATAAATCCCTGACCGCTCCTGGAGAGTAACAAAAATTGAGTTCCTGATCATCGTAGAAAAAGTGGTTCTTCTACTTCCACTGGAGATGGTGAACCGGAGATGACTATAATGGGGATTTTCCCCTTATTTACGAATATTCTGCCGAGGAGAGACTCTTCTTGAGAATAACTCTGCGGGGGAATAATTTTGTTAGAGAGAGAAGCTTCCATAGCTGAAGGGATAGACTCTGTCGGGGATTGAGCTTCTGTATTCAGAGAAATAAACTCTGTTCGGGAGAAAACTTTATGACTCGCTTGCGATTATGAAATTCGGTCGGGGAATATAGATGTCGATTCTCTGAAGGAACTTTGCTGGGGAACGTAGCTCCTTTTTGGAGGAGCCAATGTCAAAGCTTTAGTTGCCTCTACTCTGTAGGGAGTGTAGATGTCACTGGGTCGTATGCTAAGGATAGGACAATGACTTTGCATCAGGACTTTTCTGCCCCTGTACCTGCTGGAGAAAGTACCCACGGAGGCTTTGTGGATGTTGATCAGGATGATAAATCTTCTATTTAAACAAATGATAAGATGATGTGACATAGTCGTACGCTTCAAATCCCTAACTTTTGCATGGACTGCCCTTTTGGGTTTTCAGTCCACCGGGATACCCTTTTTTGCTCAAGCCGCCTTTTCAAGTTTTTGACTTGCCGGATGTATATATCTTTTTTGTTTTTATCCCTAATTTTTTCCCAAACCCTTTTAGTTCATCGGGATGCCCTTATTTTTGCCTAGGCCAGTCAACCTAGCGGGTCTTTGTTCATGCGTAGTATTTTCCGACTATGTCCATGTTCACCGGGTATAGAGAATTGTCACTGTCCATAGTAGTAAGTGTTGCCACACTACCAGAAGATATTTGTTTGACCGTATAGGATTTGTTGCTGGAATTCATGCCCAATGCCCTAAGTGATTCAGATGGAGATATGCCCCTGGCTATTTGGCATCTTTGAGAGATTCCTTGAATCTTGACTTGACTGCCCCATATTATAGACAATGATCATGCCGTGCCCCCTTGGTTGGAAGTGTTTTTCCATTTGAGGTGATCCTTTTTATTGAGAAGGTTTTTGTTCACTAGATATTCGTCATGCGAATTTCTCTGCTGTTGAACAAATAGTCATATGCAAACAATGTTATTTTAAGAATGCAAAGCTTATGTCTGTCTTGAAGTTTGAAAATTCATTTTTTAGTAAAACAAGTTTTTTTTTGTAAAAGTATGATGTCAACTCAGGATTTATAGCAAACCTGATAGGAGTCAGGATACATTTTGTAACAATATGCTTTCGAACTAACCCATGCTTCAACTAGGACTTTTACGGGTTATAACGTGGCCTGGTTCACGGTTTAAGAAACAAAGGATAAAGGCTCAAATTTTATTTGTACCCACCCGTTCTTCGTGATGATCTTCGATTCTATGCTCAGTTAATTGTGCATTTAGATCCCGTTTGAGTCTTTGCTCTGATATTCCAGTGATGGTTCGGATACTGACAGTTTATTTTTAATAGGCAGTCATTTCTTTTTGTTGAGGGTTTGTAGGACCTCTTTCTTTTTGATTTTATTATCCCTGTCTTTTGCCTGAACTGTTTCTTTTTGTGATTACAGTCAGCGGGATGCCCCAATTTTTCTTAAGTCTCCTTCATAGGTTTTGACTTAATGGGCTTTTATTTCGAGAAATAATGACTTCCTATCTTGACGATTATAGGGAACCATCATCGTCTTTTGTTTTAGAAGGACGTCATCGATGCCATTCATTGTGCACCTAGATTAACTGAGAAAACTACCCTGCCCCAGGTTGTGATTAAGGGTTTTAATTTGTGCGAAAGAAAAACTCTTACTTCTTTGGCTCAAAGGGGTTGACTAGGGATTATCTTCCTTATAAATCCACTGTTTGGGATTTGAAACAGCGCCTGTACATCATCAGCGAGGTCTGTTTAAAAGCATATTGTAGAGATTGTGGTATCATTTTCGTCATCCTCCCTCTAAGGCTTACTGTTTTTAGTCGAGATTTGAATATCACGAAGAGAAAGTATAAATCAGTTTAAGCATAATGAAAACAAATTAATTCAAGACAAACATGTGTAATGCATTAATGAAATAATAAAGTTTGACATGACAATAATTGTTCAAATAAGCAAAGAAAATACAACTTCAGAATTCAAATGAATAAAAATATTTTCAATCCTAGCCATGTTTTGGCAAGGGAGCAGTGATCACGTTGGGGGTTTTAAGAGGGTCGAACTCGATCTCCTTGGCGTCAATCATATTCTGAATCTTGTATTTCAGCGCCCAACAATCGTTAGTATTGTGCCCCAGGCTACCAGAATGATAAGCACACCTTGCATTCGGGTTGTAGTTAGGAGAAGAAGTCTTAGGGTTCGGATGAGGGTTTATCACCGTAATCAAATTCATCTTCAACATGTGTTGCAATGCTTGTGACAATGGCATGTTGATTTGGGTGAACTGACTTTGAGGTCTTTCCACCCTTGGCTGATTGTTTTGTTGTTGTGGTCGTTGTGCGCGTGCCGAATTAGAGATCAGCACTGCCCCCACAGATTGGTGGTAGTCTGCCCTGCTACGCCCCTTCTGGCCATGCACAGCATTGGCTTCCCTCTTGCCACCAAATGACTTCTTCTCTGTACTTGAAGAGGTATTTTTCTGGATCTTGCCACTCTGGATCCCAGCTTCTACTCGTTCTCCAGTCAATATCAGCTTGGTGAAACCAGTTGAGGAGCTACCAATCAAGTGATTGAAGAAAGGACCAGACAACGTACAAAGGAACATATCCACCAACTCCCTATCAAATAAAGGGGGTTGGACTCTCCTTGCCAGATCTCTCTATTTCTGCACGTAGTCCTTGAAACCTTCGCTTGCACCCATGGATATACTCTGGAGTTGAGTACAGGTAGGGGCAAGGTCAGCGTTATATTGATACTTCTTGTAAAAGGCAGCAGCCAGATCTTCCCAGTTACGGACATTGGTTCCCTCTAGTTGATAGAACCATTCAAGGTGAGTCCCAGACAGACTGTCCTGAAAGAAATGGACCCACAAGTTCCTATCAGCAGTGTGAGGTTGAATCTTCCTAACATAAGAACGGAGATGGAGTTTTGGGCGGGACACCCCATCATACTTTGCAAAAATTGGAGCTTTGAACTTCTGCGGGATGACCACTTCCGACAACAATCCCATTTCTTTGAAATCCAACCCAGGTATCCTCTGGACCTCCATAGAATTCAAGCGATCTTCCAAATGCTTGTATTTATCCTCAGTGGGAGGATACTGCTCATCATTGTAGTCGGTATCCTTGTCTCTTCTTCTTGATTCTCCCCTTTCTTAGATGAAGAGGTCAGATCGACTTGTTGCTTCAACGGCCCTCTAAACCTTATGCCTATATTCAGAATACCGGCAACCTTCTTCTTTTGCTTTTTCTCTTTCAGGATGAGGGTTTTCAGATCCTCCTGCCCCTTTGCCAAATTTATGAACATTTGCTGGAACTGGGCGTTTTGTGCCTGAAGGTCCTTGATGCTTTGTTCGGAAGACATTTTTGCTGAAATAAACAGTGAAGAAGATGAGAAACCTGTAATGCTACCTATAGTGATGTGTATGATATGCATGCAATGTTTTCAAGGATCTCGCGGGGTAAACAAGAAACTATTAGAATTTGATTGCAGCTTGATTGAAGAAACCTCATGTCGTTGAGAGTCCTTCTTCAAGAGTCAAGATCACCATATCAAGTGGGTCATAGCCCCTGACTCAAGATCCTTTGACAACATTGGCTAGAGGAAAATAAATCCCCTTGCTAGACGTCTGGTTTGCCACGACCTACATCGTAGACCCTTGAGATCCTTGAAATGGTTAGTATGATATGCCATGTTTATGATGTCATTATGTCATGATTATGTTGAAAAATCACAGGTATAACAAGCACAAACAAATCACACCAAGTCCTTAGGTTTAAGGCTTGCATGAGGTTAAAGGTAGTACCCTCTTGAAGTTTAGTTGGTTTCAAACCTGTCTTAAAAAGTAACCGGGTTCTAAGGGATCTCAATATCACTGACCATCCTTTATCGGGCATTGTCTCAGCTCAAGCAATATTTTCTTGCGGCCTAAATATCCCGAAAGTCTGATCTCAACGAGTGTAGCATCGAGTATTAACCAATCCTCAGCTCTACACCAAGGTCGGCTATCTCACTACTTTCTAATGGCCAAGTTTGTTCAACTAAGGTTCTAAGTTTCGTTAGTGCTTCACGACACCACGCGGCGGCCCCATATTCTCCTTGTTTCCCCATGAAGGATACTGGTACCAGCCAAAGTGCCACACCAACACACCCATCGCTTAAACCATATCGGTCTATGTCGTACAGTCTCCATGATTTATTGTTGTTTACCTAATAAGTGCCCTCAGATCCGGGTGTAGGATCTATAGTAACCCAAGAAAGAACCCTTTTAAGAATAAAGCAAACAAACAAGAAATCAATTTTTAACATGACCTAGATCCTAAGGTAAACCCCACTTTATTTAGATTCCCCAGTAGAGTCGCCAGTTCTTTGATACGGTGGCAGAACCGACTATTTTTACTGGTTTGCGTTTTTTGTTCGCAAAATGTTGCGGTAAGCAAGAGTCGCCACCGAATTTTATTTCATCCAACAAAGGAAAAGGAAAAAGAACAGAAAAAACCTTTTTCGAGATGTTTCTGAGTACGTGGGGTAGATTATAGAAAGGTAAGGTGTTAGCAGCCTTTCCATCTGTGGTTTTCCATGGGCTCTTAGGTACTTGCTCATTTTGAAATTTCTTGTGTGTGCTTTGCTTTGAAAAGTTTTATTTTACTTCCTTTTAACCCTTGTTTCTGTCCTCAAGAGTGTGATGAAGTTGTTTTTGAAAACTATTTTGAAAGTGTTTGTGTAAAAGAGTTTTTATTGTTTTGAGCAAGTACTTAAGATTTTCTACCTACTCGAAAAAAGCTCTGTTCGTTTTCCTTTTAGACAGTGTTATCCCATTATTAAGGAATAGGTAGCATCGTCGTTGGAGTTTGAGGGACTATCGAAAGGAACAAAATGGTCATTGAAGGCAACATGTAAGGATACCTTAGCAGTTCGAAGGGACTGTCATCGTATATTCGTAGGCAACATCGAGGGACAAGATCATTTCTCGTAGGCAACTCGAGGGACGTTAAGGGACTATGATCTTTATGATAACTTTTAGACTGAGGGTCTTTTGCTAAGATATCCCTACGTTCGAGGGACACAACCATTATTTTTGAGGCAACCAAGTGAGGCAAACCCTAGGAGTGAGCATGTGCGAGTGTAATTTTCAGTTAATTTATCTTTGCACATTTAGGGTTTTCTACCGTATTAATTTTCAGTTTGTCTTTCCATACAATCCTATTAACATACATCTAAGCAGTTTATAGTTTGCGGAATTAAAAGCAAGAAAGTTTAAAGTCCTAGATATTACAAGGCTTTTACAGATACATAATTATTTTGGACTGAAAATAAAAATGCGGAATTTAAACCCTAATTACTATTACAACCTCGAAACAGTTACAATAATAATAAAAGGAAATTAAAAAATGCGCTCGGCGAATTAAATGCGAGAATAATTTAGGAAACCTAAAAAATCTAATTGAAAAAAGATTTAGGTTAATTTTTTTTTAGAAAAATTAATTAGGTTATGTACAAATTAAAATCCTAATTTCTAATTAATTTAAATTATAAAAAAGGAATTAAATTTGCCCTAAATTAAATTAAACTAATTAATTAAGGAAATAAAATATTTTTATGAAAAAAAATGATTTTTATGTTTTTTTTAATGATTTTTTATTAAATAAAAAATAATGATTTTTTGGTGTTATTTTAATAAAGGAAAATAATTAGTAAAACAATTTTAAAAAAAATTAAAATAGAAAAGAAAAGAATGGGCATGTGTTCTGCCAGCCTGAGAGTGCACCATAGTCCTTCATTATTTGAGGCGTTGGATCTAAATTATTGATACATTCGATGGCCAAATGGTGGTAGCGCATGGTAGGCGTTTTGGATGATGATGCATTGAATCTGTAGAAACAAAGTAAGAAAACAAAATTTGCTGGGATGGTTAGTTGTATATATAATAACATAAATAAAATATAAAGGAAATAAAGTGGTATTTCCCAAACGCGCGCGTGATTCAAATCACCCAATAGGATTCTGCCACCTAATTGTCTTCTTCCCCATAACTGTTGTTTTTGGCCACACTTTTACCTACAGTCATTTCCGTCACTAAAGGCTATAGTGACGGATTTTGTTCGTAGCCATAAACCTGTAAAATTCAAAAAAACGCAGCACAAGCAGAATAAATTCAAACCAAAGACATGGATCAACTGCAAATCATCTCCTGAGCATGATAGTACCCCTAATTTTGTCCAATTTTGCATTTATATAGAATTCCCAATTTGGGACCTCAAAACCCTAACAATGGCATCGTGTCATTCCTGCACTTAAACTTCAATCAAACCAATCAAAAACATTGCAAATATGATAGCAAGCATGGATGTATGATCAAAACATGTTTATGATGGATAAATAATTGAAAACGAATCTTGAAAAAAAGATGCAAACCGTGGCACTATGAGGCATGATTTCTGAAGGTTTTAAGGCTTGAGGATGATTGGAATGGCTTTAGAACACGTCCAGGAATAGATTGTTGGCTTTGGAATTACTTGAAACGGCCTATGGAAGAGAATACAGTCTGCACTTTTTCTTCCAAAATTTGAAATTTATTCCCTTGTTTTCACGACCCCAAACCCTTTTTTATGCTTTAGAGATAATAGGTATATATGATAGAATGATTTAGGTCAACAAAAACTGATCATATCTTTGTAAATTAGGGATATTTAATTTCATTATTTTACTTGTATGATTTGTTTCCAAAATAGACCAAATTAAGATCTTTTCCAATCAATTAGCTCTTGCACAAATTTTTTGATTTGCTAGCTGTTCATGGACTCATAATATGCTCATAAAATCAAATCTTTGATTTTATTTGATTATTTTACTATTTAAATTGATTTATTTTGATTTAAATGGATAAAAAATCAAAATAAATAATAAAAATAATAAAATATTAGGTGGATAAGATTAGGGGTCATGGTACATCTTAGGAACAAGTTTCAAACAAGAAAACATGGGCCCATTTGGAAGAAAAAAGTCATTTTGATCAATGTTGACTTCATGCACATTTCCAAAAATTTGTCAACTTTGATAATACTTATCTCTCTCATTTTTAACCCTAAGAAGGTGTTCTTGGACTATTTAGAAAGCTTAAGATGTCCCCTAAATAACCCTTTTGGTTTCATCTCAATTGGGTCTTCCATGTTCATGTAAGAAGCTTTGGCCCAAAAGGTGTTTTTGTTGACTTTTCAAAAGGACCTATAATGTAGAAATTCATATCTTTTGATGAGTGCAAATTTTGAACTTGTGGGCTAAAAATTAATTGTAGGGAATTGCATCCTATTCAAAATGAGCCTTGGATGTAAAATTTATGATAAAGTATGACGAAGTTATGCTTGGTCAAAGTTTGGTTGACTTTTCTTGAGAAACCCTAATTTAGCAACTTTTGGGTTTTGATGAATTTAGGGCATTCCTTGAAGAATCATGATCAACCCATGATCAAATGATGAAATTCACTTCAAAATATGGACGTTGACCAAAAATCTTGAAGTTTGACTGTATGTGGGCCACATTTGACTTTTGACCTAATACAGTCGATTCTCAAGCATCTGAGCAGTTGACTGAGCAAACTTCTTGTGTAGTGCTTGAAATTTGACATGGAGGGTCTTGAGAATATATTAGGACCATGGAGAGCATATGAGGTCTTTGGAGTCCACCTATCTTAATGAAAATGGAAACCCTAATTTGAGATACACTGCCTTAGGAGAGAGTTTGTCTGGTTAACTCTTGGGCAAACTTAAGCAAATTGAGGATCTCTAGGAGTATGTATTGAGTAAAATGAGAGGGAAAATTTTGAGGTACAACAGTAGTGAGCGTCGGTGTTTATTATTTTTTTGCTACCCTCAGTGAACGTTGGTAGTTCATTGTCAGTGAACGGCGGTGCTATGAATATTCTATTTCTACCTTCAGTGAAAGTTGGTAGACCATCGGCAGTGAACGTCGATGTTTGTTATCTTTCTCTCTACCTTGAGTAAACGCTGGAAGCTTCGCCTTCGGTAGAAGTTGGTGTGTCCTTTGACCATCCTACCAACCTCTCTGATTCAGTTATTTTGGTCCACCAGTGATTTATTTTCCTGGTGGGGTTGCTCCTTTGTTTCTTTATTATTGTTGCATCCCCAGTGATACTTTGCATCTCTTTGGTCCTGTTCATATGCATAAGCATTTGCATGGCATCTTAGGGCCAAAAATAGGGTTTCTTTTATATTTAAGTATCTTCGATCGCATTGACACGAAGATTTTTAACCTTCGTATCTCCGGATAGAAGAAACTTAAATAAGGGCAGTTGTTGTACCCCAATTTTTGCCCCTAAGATCCCTTCATCATACCATGTTGATTTATTTACAACAAAATCACACTAGGATTCTTGGTTCCCATCCCTACTTTGAGTTTTTCTCCTTTTGAGGGATTACCAAGCACCTTAACTTATGTTCCTTTTGTGATCATGAATATTGTTTTGATTTCTTCACTTAACTAATAAAATACAATGTTGGCTTGTCTTGCTTGTTATCCATGTAGGTAAGGACAATGAGATTTAACAAGTTACTCCATGGGTTCATGAGTCTATTTCCATGCCCTAGACAATAAAAGCTTGAGAAGTTCAAACCTCACCATTGGAGTGGTTTTGGAAGAATTGGCATGGCAAGGTTGCTTTTATTCATCACATTTCATGGTTATTAGATGTGACTCAAAAGTACAAGGGGTAGATTGGAGAAGCTGTTATGTTTGGACAAGGCTTTGTTCCTATTGGTCACAAGAGCATATTTCTCTAAAGTTTCAAGATATGGAAGTGGTTTTGGTGGCTATGATTCCTCATTATCATCCTCAACAACTTTTATTCACAAAGCAAGAATATTGGTACAAGAAGTTTGTTCAAACTTGTCAAAGTTCCTCAAGGCATTCTCTTGATCTAGAAGATAGGGTTTTGAACTTCAAAGGAGAATATCTTGCTCACCTTTTGGTATTTTTGAGTGATTCCAAAGACATCCTTATCTTCAAGGGGTTATCGATAAATCACTTCAAAAGTTACAAGGAGTTTACAAGTGGAAGAAACTTGGTGAAGAAGAAAGATTACAAGTCCTCTAGATGAATCCACAATTTTACATAAGTAACTTCAAATGATCATAACTTGGTCAATTTTCATCACCTTGAGTCCATTCTTTTTCCATAATGATCTTGAATATATGAACTGTATGCCTTCTTTTATGTGCAAAGTGGTAAAATGGATGGAAGTTGCCTTAAATATGCAAAAGATTATAGGTCATTTCATGATTTTTGGCCAACTTCAACAAGTCATAACTTGCTCAATTTTTGGATATTTTGAGTGGTTTAAGTTTCAAAATTTTATTCAAGAGATCTACTTAATTCCATCTTATTTGGTCAAGAGAAAATTCTAAGTTGAAGGCCATGTTTGGATGCAAAAGATTATAGGTCATTTTTGAAGAAGAATTTGAAATATTTCTAAGTATGGAAAGTCAACCCTTTTTTCTTCAACTTTGACTCAATGAAACTTTCATCTCAAGTAGCCATTTAAATCCATTATTTTTCCATTACAAAGCTTGTAACCTCGCCTTTCTAAAGCATCAAGAATCATGCCCTAAGACCCCTTGAGTTGGAAATGTCGTGGATTTGAATTTGGTAACTTGAAACTGAATTTTCCACAAATTCAAAATTTTGAAATCTATAATGTGACTTCTAAACACAAGATTTATGCACATTTTTATTTAAACTTGATTAGCAAACTTTCCAGAAGTGATTAGCACCCCAAAACGCAAGATTCGGTTGAGTTTTGATGGAAATGAAGTCACACTTCACTCATGCTCGACCTTCACTCAATTTCCCTCCAAACTTCCTTGTTTCTTCCAATTTTCATTCCCATTCACTTCCCTATAAATAGAGGGTCATCCCCCATTCATTTCTTCAAGCTTTAAGAGCCAAAAACACCCTGACAAAACTTCACACGACCCCATCTTTTTTAATTCAGTTTCTGAGATTTAAGCTCCCTTTTCCAAAATTATTTGTGCATTCATCATCCTTAAGCATCATATAAACTCTCCAACACTTAAACCAATCAAAACGAGCCATAATTCAAGCTACAGAAGTCCAGTTTCAGAGCTTCTTCTTTGAACTTCGAAAAAGTATAATTCTCCACCATTTGGATCCAAATCAAGCACTAATCTATTCTACTCCTTCTCCTGATTCCAATGCTACTTACAATTTTTAAATCCATTGAGAATTGAGAGAGAAATCTCAAATTGAAGGTGCTCGATATTTTCTAGGTTTTTGATTCATATCTCTCTCCATACTTTATATAAATTTGGCGCGATGGTGGTGTTAGAATAGTCTTGAAGAGACGAGTTCAATGATACTAGCCTGGGATCCTAATTTTTCCATTTTGAAGGATCTCACAAAATTCCCATGGCAGGGTGTCTGGAGGTTGAAGACGATGACATGTCTCGTCTCAGCCAATGATAGTGTGCCAAACGTTTTAATTTCATTGGTTGCCCTTTTTATGATCCTATGTGTATCTCACTAAGGTCCATATCAAGCACAACACGTCTGGTCCACTGGATTAGCTTACTAGCACGTTTTGACTATGATCTGATGGTCCACATCTTTTTGGTTTTATTTTATTTTCTGATTTTATATTTTTATTGATTAAATTTTCTAAAATTCATAACTCTTATTTTTTTACCAAAAATTATGAAAAAATTCACAAAAATACTTTGAATTATTTCTGATCTCATGACTATTTTTTCACATTTTTATTTTGATATTTGATATTTTTTGTATTTTTTGAATTATTTGCTTTCTTTTAATTACTTAAAAAATACTTTCTGACATTTTTTTAATTCTGAAAAAATTCATAAATATTGTTTTTCATATTTTTGACTTTCTGGAAATTTTATGGAATTCTATATTGAGGTTTACTATTTTTGACCTATTTTCTGTTTGTTTGAGCAATTTTAAATAGTTTAAAAACAGTTTCTGACTTTTAAAAATTACCAAAAATTTTATATAAGTATTTGGATCCATTTCTGATTTTTCTATGGTCTTACTTTTTCTTTCTTGATTAATTTGAACATAATTGATATATTTCTCCTCTATTTTGATTTTTAAACATTTTTTAATCCCTTTTAATGTATATATTAAATATAATATTATTTTGTGACTATTTTCTGGATGATCTTGGTTAGATTTTGGATCACGAACTTTATTAACATCATTGGATCCATGGTGTTGAGGTTAACTCCACAAAAATGGATGAATGATTTTAATAATAGTTTGATTAAAATTTAATTCAAATGTGGTTTATTTTTTCCCATCCCTCTTCATCTCATCCCTTTTCTTATTGCACTAAATGTTGTTGGAGCATGATCTTTATATCATGTCTCAAAACAAATGATGCATAGATTTCTATTGACCGGCCTCAAAATAGGTGCGACTTTTATATAAGTCCACTTATGATTACTTAACATAGCGCTAAATTTTGTCCCGATTCGAATAAATGATCATTTGTGGCCCAAACTTATGATTTCAAGCCCAAGTATGTTAATTTGATCTCTTTGATCCAATAACCTTGAGATTCATTGTGTGGAGGCTTTGGTTCTACCAATCCTCTAATGGATCTACAACACCTTTGGTCAATGCGGATCACTTAAACATCGTTGATCATTAAATGGTACTTATGAGAATTCCAAATGGATGATATACTTGACAAAAAGCAAATACAACTTGTTGTGTGGAGGCTTTGGTTCTACCAATCCTCTAATGAGTTCCAAATGCAAGTTTCAAGATGGCCATCCAACTAACCACTAATTATTGACTTGTTTTACCTTATGTTTTTATTCTTTTTTATGCTTTATGTACTATTTACTTTTAGCATTTACATTTCATGTCATTTTCATCTTTGCTCATTTGAGCATTTATTTTCTTGCCATTTTTACTTTGCTCACTTGAGCGTTTCTTTTCCTTTCTTAAGATACTTAATAATCAACATAAACCCTAAAAAATCTTTAAATGGTACTTGGACTATTTGGTTACTATCCTTGGCATTATGGAGCATGAGACTTTTTCTTGGACTTAGGATTAGAAACCTTGGCCTATCTTGGAAACCTTGTGATCTTATCTGATTATTTTGTATGGAGCTCTTGAGGTTTACCTCAAGACATTGGGTTGTTTGTTTGTTTTGTGTGCAGGTTATTGTGATTACACCATTTGTTTGTAATATGGAATTCACCCGTATACAGCCGTTGCTCTGTCCAATTTTTATGAAGACTTAATACACTTGAAGTTTGGTTCTCTCAAGAGGTCTAGTATTTTTGCTTGCTTGGTTTCAATCCAAAGAATGGGAACTCTATCTTGGCTCATAGTGTCAAGTATTGGCTTCTTGTTGGTTAGATGGTTCTTATCCCTAGCTTTTACCTTATGCTTTAGGATAGCCTCTTCCTCTCCTCCCATCTTCTTTAATTTCAAAAATCTTCTTTCCCTTTTTGAAAACTCTTCTTGTTTTTGAACTTGAACCATTTTCATAATAAACTTGGACTTATGTCCATGCATTCTCAAAACATTTTCATAAATAAACTCCAATCAACTTAATAATACCTTGACATTTTTGTGAGAAGACTAAAAGTCAATCAATCTCATTTCAAACCATTTTGCCATTTTGGCTTTTTTATCTTTAAACTTTTCTTAAAAGATTGAACTCTTGTCAATCCTTGTAGTGATGCAAACAACTATACTTCTATAATATATAGTGAAGAGAGATATTTTCCACTTGGGTGTTGAGTGAGGCATTGTTGATTTTAAAATCTAAGTCATATCTTCCACTTCGAAATGATGCAAATTCTCCTTTATCATGATTGTGGATAGTAGGTCTGTTTTCCACACAGACAATGACGATGATGTTTTATCTCATAAAATTGACCAACGCATTTGTGTTTCAAATTTTTAAAAGAGGAACTACATGTACCCTGATCCCCTATTGCACAAAAGGTGGTACGTAGGCACTAAAGGTTCGCAACCGCGGCAGGTGCAAAAATCATAAAAAATATATTTCTTTCCTCACCTCCACCATCCATTTTATATACAACACTTTTTTTTATAGCCAAAATATACAGATTTTACAAAGAGGTTCCTACGGAGTATCGTAGATGTTTAGGGTGCTAATACCTTCCATTTGCATAACCAACCCCCTTACCTTGAATCTTTCCCCCTCTTTTTGGGTTATTCGCTATTTTCCCATTCCTTTGGAAACAATAAAGCGCGGTGGCGATTTTTATTTTGATTTGTATGAAGTCTAGTCAATCCAATGGCTTAGTCTTGAACATTTCTACCGCTACACAACCTAATAAATTTATCTTAGAAAATAGTCGTTCCGAAACCCAAACCAAAACCAAAAAAAAAACTAGATGTTGGTAGTTTGTTGCTGAATTTTGAGACAGAAATGCAAGAATGGGTCAACTCTATGAAGAAAGTTTGCATCAACAATATCAATCCAGCTGCTTCTGACTTCCTCTAGACTCAGTTCAGAAAATAGTTCACTTCTGAATCCATCAAACTAAAGGAACTCAGTTATGGGTATACTTAACACAATTTCTATGATCATCTGAATGTCTTCAAGGATCAAGTACTAAGACTCTGGGTGAGTAAACCTCTTCAACATCTGAACAACACTCCCTGGGAATCTTCACAGAAACCAGAAACTCGAGAACCATATCTTGAACCTCAACCTTTAGTCATATTCAAAGACAAGGGAAAATTTGTTAAAGAATTTTCTATCAAAGTAACTGTTGAAGAAACTGTCCTTGTTGATATAAACAGTTTTGGACTAAGTCTCAAGCATTTCAAATAACGTAACTTCTTTAATGTTTCTAAAAGAAAACAGGGAAAGTATCACTCTAAACTGGTGGTATGCTTTACATGCCTTCAACATAGGCTTCTCAGATCTTCCATCATATGCTCTAATATCCTTTCAGGGAAGTATCTATTTTTTATTTAACTTTTATCTGAGTATTCAACTAGCAGGAATACTCTGAATATTTTTATTCTGAATATTATAAATTGTTCATCAAAATATGTAAGTTTTGTCATCATCAAAAAGGGGGAGATTGTTAGTACATAGTTTGGTTTTATATCTAAGTATTAGTTTTGATGATAACAATTACATGATTATTATGAAGAACAATTATACTCTCTAATAGATTGATTAAATGTATAGAGAAGTTTTTATAAAAAAGCATAGAAGATGATGACGGAATTGCGCTATGATGCTCTGAAAGGAATATGCGTACAAACTCAGAAGCAAATCCAAGTAACATGCCTGAAGAAAAGAAATTCCGATGTTATAATTTCTGAGGCACCAAGCTACAAGCTATACTCCGATAAGTGAAATTCTGAAAGAACAAAGAAGCTTTAAACATATCTATCATATTCAAAAGTTTTGATCACAAGCAGTCAAGCTCAATATACTCTTAAGGACTGTATATCCAACATTACATTTATGACAAAATATTACAGCATCAAAAGTAACGGATGGAGCTAGACATGATCTATATTTTTGGAAAGAATATTAACACCTCAAATAATCAACCTTCTAAAAATAAGTTTTTATGTCTCCAACGGATCAAAAACTTCTTCTATATAAAGGAGACAATGAAGATGGATCAAATACAATACTCATGTGCATATCAACAAGAACAATCAAAACTCTCTCATATTTTTATTATCTCTTGAATTATCTTTGTGCTACGATTTTGTATAAACATTACAGTTGTGATATAGCTTATTAGAAGCATTTGTAAACACAATATATTTGTTTAAAAGTTGTAATTCCTTGAGAAACCAGGTTGTGGTTTGATCTCAAGAAGATGTTGATGGTTGTCTTCATGTTTTATAAATCACCTTTGATTAGTGGATTAAGACCTCGATTGAGAGAGGCGAAATCACCTTGGCGGGTGGACTGGATTAGTTTGAATTCAAATGAACCAGGATAACCAACGTGTCTTATTGCTTTAATTTTTGAAAACCCAAATTCAAACCCCTTTTTTTTCTATCCTTTAACTTGTACTTCAAAGAATCTAAAGATCCATGATCAACCCCGAGGATAAGTAGGATTCTAATGTGTGAGAGGAATCTTAGGCTTAGTTTGAGACAGTTGAATGACATGTCATAGAAGAATGTAGCTTGTGCAATAATTAACCTTAGTGCTCATATGGAACATTTTGTACCATCATGTATTCAAAACCTAACTTGCAATGTAGGATTCAAGTATCTTCTTTCATAAAGCCATAGTCACATGCCTTGTGATTCAAGTAATGATTGTATCATATCTTGTAATTTAATCCACAAAACTATCTTTATTTAATTATAAACATCATAACAATTCCTTGAAGAGTCCTTTGATGAAGATAAGACTTGAATGATGCTCGAGATGCATCCATAATCCATATAATCTCAATTGATGAACATAATCATACACAATGAATGTGAACTCCTAATTCAATAAGTCTTGAGGAAGAAATCTTAATTGGAGCATAATTATTGAGAAACCCTAACTTTGATCGCACATAAGGAAATAAACCATAATAGTCTCGTAGCTTGAGGTGAAGGAAATTCAAGATAACCATACAGAACACATTAATTACGCACTTCACTACTTGAAGAAGAACCAAAAGAAATAGAAGGACTCAGCCTTTATTGGATATGTACATCTCAGCCATTGTAAAACCCTAATATTGTTGATCTTTTGAGCCAAAGATGCCTTGTGTAGTTGGATGATGATGATGCTTTAAAATTCTTGCCCATGAATGTGCCATAGACTCATACAATCAAAACCCTAGCTCAAGGATCAACAAAAAAAAGAATGTTGAACAACATCTTAACCCTTGTAAACTTCAATCATTTGCTGCAGTGGTGAACATATTAAGATGTCTTGAGGCATAAGAAGCCCTTGTAGCTTTAATGATCATGAGATTGAGGATATCTCACCCTCCTTGCACTGATTGTTAAAACTTTCTCTTCTAAGGCTTCAAGAGAACCATGAAGACAAGAACACTTTGATCCCATCTCAATGCGTGAATATGTATGTTGTGATGAAACACGAGCCAATTAGGTTAAAGATAAGAGGGTAAATTTTGGGGTGCAACACTCACCTGTAACTTACTCCTTTGATATATAACCAATGCCAGATCAACCTTGAGCTGAAAAAGGGATTTTGAGAAAGCCATACAATTTTACACTGAAGTGATAACTTCAATGCAAGACTTGTCCTTTAGCTTGAGTATCCTTATGTCTATTATGATGTTGAGACATTTTGATTTCACATCACTGACTCAGCTTGATTGTTGATTGACAAATTTCTTCATTGCATGTTAGAAATTTAAAAATTAAGCCATGCCCCTTCAATCAACTTCCCAATATTGAAAAGACTCCTCCAAAATTTGAACCGTTGTTCAATATTTTTCTTTTATACTTTGGAGATCTTCAAAAACACTTTCTTCCTTTTCAGCTAGAAGATGTGAAAGGGAGACTTATAGATTACTTCCTTGATGACAAACTTCTTCACTTTTGATGCATAATTATTAGTAAGAATTAGCTAGATATTCATCATAGGAAACTACCCTTCTTAGGTCAAGATATAGAAATCCCCTTCAGATTTTATTGAATGTCTTCACTCTGATTGGATTTTATAACTAATCCAACTCCCATTATTGAGTAGCATAAATCTTGCTAATGTCAGAATAGATGTTCTAGACATTTGGACTTGACCTTCTATCCACTCTCCTTAGAACTTGGTGGAATTACTTCCAAAAAAAACTTTTCTTCCAAAGGGCTGAAAGCATTTGATATTACAAGGAAATTCATGTAAGGACATGAACTATTTGCTTTCATCATCTTTTATCACCCTGCTTACAAGATGAGATGTGATCAACTAGACATAAGATTGTACTATAAGAGATCTCTTGAGAAATTCCCAAGAAACTTTGGTCATGGCACACATCCTTATCAGTCCCACAAACCTTTATTAATTCTCAAGACAGAGATAAGAAACAACTCATCCTATTATGGCTTCAAAGAAAAATTCTTTCTTTATCAATAATACCAGAAGCATAATTTATGAACTGCTAGAGTTATTCCAGGCATAAGCAGCAGAAGACAAATTAAAAATGCCTCAACATATTCCAGGAAAGATGTCAGGACATCTTGTAGGACATCATTCACAGATAACCATCAGTAGTTGTCACAACAAGACCATCATTACAACCATCAGTAGTTGTAACCTTAGCACAACAATTAATAGTTGTAACCTCAAGACAACCATCAGTAGTTAACATTACAAACATCAATAGTTCTAATAATAGCATAAACATCAGTAGTTGTGATATAAAAACAACCATCAGTAGTTGTTTTAGCAGTAACAGAAACTGCAGAAGCGCACATAGAAGCACCAGATAACCATCAGTAGTTGTCCCTTAAGTCCAAGAAAGATATCAACCTTGCCTTCCAATAGCTAGATAGTACCAGAAAAATACTCCCTGAAGTTCACCTAATGATAGACCCGGGTGCATGCTCTGATGCCAATTGATATTTTGGCAGTAGTACACAACATGCTCATACTGATGTTTCCAACATCAGAGCATGATGTCAGGACAAATGTTACATCATCTATAGGCAGAATGAATAACAATATCAAACTGAAATAATATGCAAAATTATAAAAGCAGAATGATAAAGAACACAGTCAATTGTTAACCTAGTTCGGTGCAACTCACTTACTCTGCGGGCTACCAAGCCAGGAAGGAAACCCCCTATCAGTAGTATTAGTTTAAAGCCTAAATAGTCTTAATTTACAACTTCTTGCCTAATCCATACCCGGTGCACTTCTACCTAGGAACCTCCTAGATATGTGAAATCGCCATCTCACTTTCAATCACTACAGTGATAAAAGACCTACCTCAATCCCAGTGGCAATCTATAAACTAGTTACAATCACAGTAAGTAGTACAAGGATAAACCCAATAGAAGATTACACTTCAAATTTAATACCTAGTTAAGACTCTTAACTAAGAACAATATTTGGTCTGCTTAAAAGCTTCTTCCAAGAACAATGCTCGACTCTTTTCTTAAAAGCTTAGAGGATAACAATACTCAACTTATTACCTAAAGGTTTCTGAGTGAGAAAACTATGTCTACCAGAAATTATCAGAAGATACAGAGGGTGACATACATCACAAGGAACACGAGAGACTCTTAAAACCTAAACCCTTATTTTTAACTAAACAACAACATAAATTAATAAGAACTAATCTGCCCTAGGTCTTGGTCTTCCTTTTATAAGCTTCAGCTGCCCATGGGCTTTGAATTATCTGCTCAATTATACCTTGATTTGTATGTTGATTGCTGCAGATACTATCTCCTTAAATCTTGGAACAAATCTTCAAGAATCCTAAATTAGCTCAACAACCAAATTTATAAACTTTAATGCTGATGAAGATTTGATTCACTTGTTCCAGATTACATCTTCTTGATCTGAGAAAATAACTGAGATATATCCAAAAGGAATCTCAGAAATTCAAATCAAATCTTTTCAAGTTTTACCAAACAACGTCTGCTGCATCAGACCAAGATGTCATGACATTGTCTTCGACATCTGGTTGAAAATCACATAACAATAAACCTGTTATGACAAACCAAGTTTTGCAAAATTTAGCCAATCACAAAACCATGGTACTAACAAGTACCACCCCTGAAGTAACCCAGGTTGCTAATAAAGCTCATCAAATGTTTCTTCTAGTAAAAATCTTGTGTAGTAAGTTCCTCCTCCTTGTATACATATATATTTTTCTCCATAAGAAAGTGACTTTCAGTCCAGTACTTTGGGAATAACTCGTCACATCTTCCCTTCACTCTATATTCAATGATGAAAATCAAAGCATGAGCTTCCAGGCCAATGGGAGGACTAGAAAGAAGTGATCTTCAAAACAATGTAGCTCAAGAAGAGTCCAAAAGCCACACACGATCGACTCCAAAGAAATTAACCTTCTTCTCAAGTCTGAGCCACAAGAGTACATCAATATTTAAAGATAAGAAAGAAAAGGGTCACAAAAGACTTTCCTTTTTGGTATTCACATCAGTAATGATAGACCTTCACGTATACACAGCTCGCATGATGAAATTGTAAAAGAGTCATCGTCAAATGCTTCAAGACTTCTATCTCAAATCCATTAAAGGGTAGGCGAACACCCAAGATAGAGAAAGTGTTTTCATAAAAGGGAATGAAGCAATCGCCATACTTATTGTATATTCTTTCATCCTTGGTGGAAGATATGGCACCCCAATCAGATGATGGGCTAACTTCAATAAAGGCTCCATCAAGACTATTGCTCCTGGCAAAAACAAAAATGGTGGAAGAGTAAACATAATTCATCCAAGAATATGGAACACTCTTCTATATTTTTTACCCATAATGCACTAACTTTTCAAATGCAGGAAAATGAAATTCCAAAAAAGGGAGATAACTTCTAAATTGAGAAAAGAACTCAAAAGAAGGAAACATTGGCTCTTCAAAGAAGTATACTCTAGACTTCAAAAGGGAGTAAACTCTATCAAACGTGTCAAATCACTCGTGCACTCAAGTGTTTTGATTTTCAAGATTTGTAATTATGACACTTCTTAAAGGACATTTGAAGTATAGAACATTAATTCCATGAATCTCCAAGAAACCGAAACATTTGTTTTCCAAAGGTGGACAAAGTGTGGTCGACATCAAAGGCTAACACGACCAACCTTTAGTAAAGGCTTGTAAGGCAACTGTTTTGGTTCGACCATACCAGCCTCAACCGACCACTATGAAAGAATCACGATCATTCCAAAATATTCGCAACACACGAGGAATCTCGTTATATGGTCACAATAGATCACAGCTACATTCACATCCAATGGCTCTCTGCGATTTACTCCTAACAAATATCAAGTTTGTTATTTCCTCTCTTTATATATAGAGAGAAATTGCCAAATTCAAGGAACAAGTTTCATACACAATTTTAATCCACTCTTCTTCTTCACGTACAAATTTGAGTATTAGAATATTAAACTTACAACTTTCCTCTCTCCACTACACTAAAAGATTAGATCCACTATTACTTCTAACTATCACACTATTTCTGGTTCTAAAACGTATTCGTTTTTGCTATAAGAAAAACATATCCATTTTTGTTAAAATCATTGTCAATCTACAGTCAAACAACTAAAAGACAAGGCTAACACACTATCAAAAGTACCCTTCCCTTTTAAAATTAATTCCAAAACAAAAAGGCTCTTCATAAATGAAAACAGCAGGGAGAACTCCTAGGCTGGTTTGTTCATTGCATGTTGATTTCCATATTATCATTGGGAAGTTGTTGATCCTTTATCATATTATGGTCGAGGACTTGAAGTTCCTAGAGGAAGATATCACAGCTTGATAAATAAATATAAGTTACAGGATATGGTCATAACAGGTTTTTCTTTTCCCTTTTACCACCAATGTTGTCAAATAATGACTATTGCAGCACTTAGCAGAATTTTAGAAAATTGCTACTTTCCATAATACGCTATTTAATACAAATTTCAAAGTGTTGTAAAATAGTGGAGCACGGTTCGTGATTTATAAAACTGATTTCAATTTTCTTTGCCCTTTGTAATGATTTTATTCTCATTGATTTATGCTCTGATTGCATATCTTATCAATGAAATTAGCAGCAGTTAACCTAAGAATTGATTTCAACTTAGATTCATTCTTGTAGATCTTATTCCCTTTCTTTTCACTCTTGATTTTTCCCTTCTAGAAATTATAGATTGATCCTGTATGTCGGCGGCAGTAAAAAATCACTACGAATCGTTGGTTTATGAGATACTCAGATGAATCAGCGGGCAGTGGTGGTGGACTATTGGAATGAGATTCTTCTAATCAAATTTCATTAGTTTCAAAGCATAAGGATGGCGGATATTGTGATACGGTGGGAGAACTGACTTGAGATGTTTTGTGTTTGTGTTTGCAAATGTTGCGGTTTAGCAAGAGTCGCCATCGACTTTTCTTTTATCCAAAAGGAAAGGTGAAAAAGCACAGAAAATACCTTTAGAGATTGTTTCTTGAGTTCGGGGGGTAGATTATGAAAAGGGAAGGTATTAGCACCCTTTTCATCCATGGTTTTCCATGGGCTCTTAGTTACTTGCGAGATCACTTGCTTTTGTTTGAATGTGTTCTTGTGATGGTGATTTTTGAAAGTATTTTGAAAATGTAACTTCGTAATGGTTCTCGTCTCTATAAGAACGCATACAAAATGTTTGCTTCGAAAATGTTTTTCAAGAAAGTGTTTGTGAGATGTGTTTTTTTTAAAGTGATTTTGAAAAGGGTTTCCTTTGTAATGTCTCTCGTTTCTATAAGAACGCGTACAAAGTGTTGTCTTTCGAAAATGTTTTCAAAATGAAAGTGTTGGTGTATAAAAATGTTTTTGTTGTGAGCAAGCGAGCAACTAGGAGCGAATCTACCTACTCAAAAGGTCTTAATTGTTCTTTTACTCCTCCTTTAGATGTTGCTATCTTACCATTGTTTTGGTAAGAAGCCCCATCGTTGGATGTGAAGGGACGGGCGTGGGTCGTTTGTATAGTCATAGAAAGCAAACCCATGGGACGTTTTAGCAATGTCTTTTTCAGGGACTAGATCGTTTTACCGGAGGCAACATTGAGGGTCATCGAGGGACTACGATCTTTTATCGAGGGTCTTTTGCTAAAATGCCCATGTTCGAGGGACATGACTATTTTTGCCGATAGGCAACAAGTGAGATTACCCTAAGGGTGCATGGGTGCAAAGTGTGTTTGATTGCATGCATTTTAGTCTTGATTAGGGTGATCTATTTGTCAATTTCATGTCTTGCCATACACACCCTAATTACTAACAATATATGAAAGTAATAAAAGTGCGAAAAATAAAGATTCTACACTATTACAATCATTAGGGGGATGGGGTGTACATATTTACTAATGGGGATTGCAAATGAAATTAAATCCTAAGTTATTATTACAACCATATTGAAATGTACAATATAAGAAAGAAAAAAAGACTTATTTAAAAAATGGTTTTTTATCTTAATGAAAAAAGAAATAAATTAAAAGAAAAATATTTTTATTCCTTTTTATATTGATGAAAAGAGTTTTAATGTTGAAAGTGATAAAAAGGAAAATAAATGAGATATAAGCCTAGCGTGCTGCTACAAGCAAAACAGACGGAATCAGAATTTCTGAAGCCAAGAGCGTTGTGACTCAGCAGGAGACGTCAGTGGGTGTCTGAAGTTCTGAGTTGGTAAACTTCGGGGTCCTGCAAAGAACATTAAAGGGGAAACATAAAAGTTCTGGGTGGTATTCAGAAAGTGGACCACAAGTCAGAAGTTTTGTATTACACTAAAATAGTTAGTAAACTCCGGAAATTCAGTGTATCGTCAGCATGCAAAAATCAGAAACTCTGAGTGTTTAAAACAGCGAGGGGAAGCACCATAAGTTCAGTGTGTTTGACATGTAGGGGAAACTCAAAAGTTTTGGGTTGTGTTAGAATAGTGAGTGAAAAACGGAACTTCCATGTGTTAGAATGGTGAGTGACAAACAGAAGTTATGTGTTACATTTCAGCTCTTTCCTTATATCAATCAGTACAACGATAACTTATTCAGTTTTCAGCAAACAGCAAATCAGAAGGATAAAAGAACCACAGTTTATGGAAGTTCTGATCCTGATCCTGTGTCTAGCCTTAATCAGGAAGTTCTGATCCACAGTCTTTCTACTTACGCAGTGATATGGACAACATTAATACTATGATATTTACATGTTTAATGATGTTCTGAATGAGAAGATGCAGAGTCAGGGAGACTTACCTTGAACCTGGAGCGTGGTTGGGACTTGAGCTGCTTCCTTCATATATTCTGGAGTCAGCAAGAGCAACGAAAGAGAAAATACCAAGTTCTTTTACTTCAAGGGAAGAATAAGGGTTTTGGTTTTTTGCTTAGGAATTCTGGATTTTTTTATGGAGGTATCACAACTTTATTTTCTCTCTTTTGACGATTCTCTCTCTAAAAACCAGCCCCTTGCAAGTGTGATGGAGCCACTTATTTATAGATGAATTTGTTGTGGTTTTGGAGGGGAAAAACAGATGGGATTTAAACTTTTGGCACACTGCTCCATTGCTTTTTGATCACAGCTTTTTGTATTTGGTGCAAATACAAGATTTGGGAAAATGCAGGCGTGGACTAGATTAACTATTGGTTAGAGTACTGTAATGTAGCAGTGCAACAGGTTGTTTAAATGAGGTCTTGGGATTTGGTGATGTTCTGATTGCAGAAGATCATAAATGTAACCTCCAAATGCTGAAGGGCATGTTCTGACCAGAGTGTTAAACATAGCCTTCATATGCTGAAGAATCATGTTCTGGCTGAAGCATCATGTTCTGGCTGAAGCATCATGTTCTGACCAAAGAGCATCGCTTCTGCATGTTCTAATTGAAGCGTCATGTTCTGAACCGTGTTTGCAACTTCTGGATGCACTTGCATAGAGGTTGGCTCAGAAGTTCTGAAGTATCATATTCTCTAGACACTTAGAAAATTTTCTAAATGTTTAGAAAATTTGATTTTCAAAGTAACTTCTGACTTCTAATTTTTGATGAACCAATTTCATGCCTTAATGAAATATGATTCTTGGAACTTGATTTTTTATTCAAAAGTCATAGTTTGACTCCTTTGGTGTGCAAATGACCATTTTACCCTTGTGAATGATTTTCTTGGAATTTGTAATTCAAGATTTACAATTGGATAGAAGCAAACCTGAGGGTCCAGGTTGATCCTTTGAGAAATGAGAGGGCAAATTTTGGGGTACAACAGTTTCCCCTGTTCAATCTTCTTAAGCCTGAGGATGTAGATTGGCTGGTCTGCCTTTCGTTATCTGAAGGTGGAAGATGATTGAACACTAGAGTGCCCAGAAATTTGCACTCGCATGTAGGATTGCTGATTGGTGATGTCGAAAATGGGCTTAAAGATGCCATACGGAAAAGATCAGTTGTGTAAGAGATTCCTAGGCGAGAATTCTTGTACCTGCTGTTGAGGGGGACTTTGTCGGGGAACAATGATTTATGCCCTGGGAAGTAAAACCTAGGAGCTTCGGTTGTCTGTTACTCTATTGGGGAATTAACTCTTGATTGAGAGGGTGAAAATAGAATGTATACCTGGCCAGGGTCTAGGTTGTACAGTAACTTACTGGGGAAATGTGAAATCAATCGTATCGGGTCGAGTCCTGGCCTTATAGTGTTGTAAACTGTTGTCTGGAGATAAGGGAGAAGGAACCTGGATAGTTGGGTTTGGTGAAGGAACCTGGGTAGTAAGGTTTGGTAAAGGAACCTGGGTAGTAAGGTTTGGTGAAGGAACCTGGGTAGTAAGGTTTGGTGAAGGAACTTGGGTAGTAGGGTTACTTCATTATGAAAGCCTGGATAGTAGGGCTTGGTGAAGGAACCTGGGTAGTAGGGTTACTTCGAGATGAAATCCTGGATAGTAGGGCTTGGTGAAGGAACCTGGGTAGTAGGGTTACTTCGAGATGAAAGCCTGGATAGTAGGGCTTGGTGAAGGAACCTGGGCAGTAGGGTTACTTCAAGATGAAAGCCTGGATAGTAGGGCTTGGTGAAGGAACCTGGGTAGTAGGGTTACTTCGAGATGAAAGCCTGGATAGTAGGGCTTGGTGAAGGAACCTGGGTAGTAGGGTTACTTCGAGATGAAAGCCTGGATAGTAGGGCTTGGTGAAGGAACCTGGGTAGTAGGGTTACTTCAAGATGAAAGCCTGGATAGTAAGGCTTGGTGAAGGAACCTGGGTAGTAGGGTTACTTCGAGATGAAAGCCTGGATAGTAGGGCTTGGTGAAGGAACCTGGGTAGTAAGGTTTGGTGAAGGAACCTGGGTAGTAAGGTTTGGTGAAGGAACCTGGGTAGTAAGGTTTGGTAAAGGAACCTGGTTAGTAAGGTTTGGTGAAGGAACCTGGGTAGTAGGGTTACTTCGTTATGAAAGCCTGGATAGTAGGGCTTGGTGAAGGAAATTGGGTAGTAGGGTTACTTCAAGATGAAAGCCTGGATAGTAGGGCTTGGTGAAGGAACCTGGGTAGTAGGGTTACTTCGTGATGAAAGCATGGATAGTAGGGCTTACTCCGCTTGATCATGTAGATTAGTTAACCCATTTGATTTCGGGAACTGAGTTTCCATTAGTTGTCTGTAGATGTGATTTGTACAACTGTTGGATTCATTCGCCTTTTCCTGAAAAGATATCAGGGTTAATTATATGCGATGCATGAAATGCGGGGTGAGATGACATTCTCAAAATAAATGAGATTATTATGCATGTGATATGTGTGTGCATGTCATGATGTATGGACACGAGATGCTAGTTGTGACACATCCGAGTCTGGGAAAATAAATCCCTGACTGCTGCTGGAGAATAAATATTCCGTCGCGACGAGATGCTGGAGGATAACTCTACGGGGACCAATTTAGAGGAAAGGATACTTAGTTGGTAGATTTGCTGACCTGGAGGAATAAACTCGGCTGGGGATGAAATTCCGTTGCTGGAGATGTTGAGCTTTGTTGGAGATTGAGTTTTCGTACCCAGAGAAATAGACCCTGCTTGGGGAGATGAAAATTGTTGACTCGCCTACGATTACGAACCTTGGCTGGGGATAGTTATGCCCTGTTTCGGGAAGGATCACATCAATTCCTTCAGATACTCTTACTCTGTGGGGAGTGTACGTACCAACAATTATGTTTCCAAGCTGGCTTTATCCCGGTACCTGCTGGGCAGAGCAACCGTGGGGTTTGGCACTTCTTGTTTTTTTTTCTTCTGGAATTACGAGTAATTATCTTTTGTTTCTTATGTAAATATTTATGAGCAATAATCATTTTCAAATGTATATATCAAAAATAAATCATTGGACGTTCTTCCAAAACAAAACAGAAAAAGAAAAAACAAATTGAAGTTTCTTGTGAAAATGACTTGTATTGATTTTGAAGTTGGCCTGTAATAGGTGTTTTATACAAAGAGGTTGACGTCCTAGTAATAGAACATCGCCGAAAGATAGAAATTACAATTTGTGTATGTTGTACCCCAAATTTTCCCTCCCAAATTTCTCAAAACATTGCAAGAAAGATCTCTAAATTGCTCAAGATAGTCCAAGGGTTGACCAGACAAGCTCTCTCCTAAGGCAGTCTACCCCAAATTAGGGTTTTGTGTTGCATCAAGATCCTTGAGTCCAAGTGGTCCCAAATTATCACTAATGTCCTAATATGTTCTCAAGATCATCCATGTCAAGTTTCAAGCCTTGCAGAGGAATTTTGCCTAGTCAATTACTCAAAGGTCCAAAAATCGATTGTGCTAGGGCAAAAGTCAACTGTGACCTACATACAGTCAAACTTCAAGATTTTTGGTCAACATCATCATTTTGAAGTATATTTCATCATTTGATCAAGTTTTGATCATGATTCATCAAGTATTGCTCACAATTCATCAAGACTCAAAAGTTGCTAAATTAGGGTTTTGTAGGAAAAGTCAACCCAACTTTGACCAAGCATTACTTTCTCATACTTTATTAGAAATGACCCATCCAAATCTCATTTTTAATAGGATGCAATTCCCTACAATCCATCTTCATCTCCCAAGTTCAAAATATGCACTCACAAGAAGTTATGAATTTGGACATTATAGGTCATTTTGAAAAGTCAACAAAAACACCTTTTTTGTCAAAGCTTCATACTTGAGCATTGAATATCCAAATGATATGATACCAAAAGGGTTGCTTAGAGGACATCTCAATCTTTCTAAAAAGTCCAATAACACCTCCAAAGAGTCAAAATTGAGGAAGTTATGCATTGTTGAAGTTGGACTTTTTTGCAAAATTGCCAAAAGTCAACTATCCCCAAAACTTCAAATTTTTTCAAATGGGCCCATTCTTTTTCACTTGATTTGAGTTGGCATCATATCCCACGTGCTCTAGCCTTTGCCACTTGTCCATATCATATTTTTATTAATTATTTTTATTTTTATTTGAATTAATTTGATTTAAATCAAAATAAATCAAATAAAAATCCAAAACATTAATAACCAAGGATTTTGTGTTGTTTCAGGCTTCATTATACAGCTATCATCCTTCCAATTCATGCCAAGCCCTAGAGTGCATAAAAAGATTGAAAATAAGCCATATTTGGAAAGATCTTCAAAGGGTATCAAATCAAATCCAAAGTCATTGAAAGAAGAAGATTTGGACTGAATAAATAACCCTAATGCATAGTGTGATACATAAGGGCTGCGTGCAGATCAAAATCAAGGTTGGAAACAGGAGAGAGAGAGAGAGAGAGAGCAAAAAAAATCTGAAAAAATACCAAAAAAGTGTGAGTTCGAAATCACCTTTAGAGGAATTCTCAAAGCTTTCTATTGATACCAATCGCTTCCTGGCACTCTCTAGAAGCTAAAGCAATCAAAAACCGGTCCATTCCAGTCCTTAATCGCGTTGTAAGTCATTCATAACCCCGCTCTATTCTTGAATTCGTATCTTGGAATTTACGCATTGTTAACCTAAATCAATTGCATATTCTTAACCTATGAATCATTTGCAAGATTTTGACATTACCCAATTGCATTTTAATGGTCTGTAACGAAATCCACCATTGTTAGGGTTTCGTATTTGGTTTTAGGGCTTTTTGTTTCAGGAATAATTAGCCTTCATAATGGGCATGGTTGCAATCAGGAGGATGAGACGACCTCAACCATGGTCTTAGATATCATTTCCATGGCCTGTAGGAGATTTTGGATGAACCCCTATTTGCAGCGACAGACATCTGTCCGTAGGTATAGGTATTTGGAATTTTAGCGACGGTGCCATGACAGGCACAAAGACGTGGCCAGATTCCATTGGCTTGTTTAAACGAGCGCGCGTTTTTTATTTGTTTTTTTCAATTTTCTTTTGTTTTATATATTATTAATAGTTTGTATTATATTAACAAATAGAAACAAGTGGCGTAGTGGCAAGGGAGTGTATGGAATGTGCCTCAGGACCTGGGTTCGAATCCCAGGTCCCCCTATTTTCTCTATAATATTTATTTTCAGGTAATCATATGCACGCTCAAGCCTAATGTCCACCATATGCCTTCAGCATCAGACGTGCCACATGGCCAGATGGCCAGATCTGGTGGCCATCATTGAGGGCATACCAAAAGGCCAGTCAAACGCAATGTACAGGATTGGCAAAAGTCAAACAGACCTCTCCTCAATTGGGCCAGATTTCTTGCTTTCTACACCCTCCAATCAGGCCCATTTTCTCTCCTCATATCTTTTTATTCATTATTCATTTTATTTTATTTATTTTGTTTAATTAATTACTAACCAATAAATTAATTTTCTTTTTATCAAAAAATCACCAAAAATATTGTTTTACCCAATTAAATTTCAGAAATTTATTTTTCATTAATAAATATTAATTAAATTAACTAGGTTAATTTTAGGTAACTTTCATTTATTTTGTAAATAATTAAAAATCAATTAGAATAATTAGGTTTTAACATTAATTTAATTATTTATTTTTCTTTCCTAAATTAACGAAACTCCAAAAATGTGTCACTTAATTATTTTTCATTAATTAATTAATAACTAATTGATGTAGCATTCAACTTTAGGACTTAATTTCTTTTCTTAAAAAATATTAAAAACAACAAAAACATTTTCTTTTAATTAGGAGGGTCAAAACCCTAGTTTCGCGTTCGATCCAATTGTCTCGCGTACTTTTTTTTCCTTTATTCAATTATTGTATCTGCTCTCGGTTTGTAATAATTAATTAGGATATTTATTTATTTTTCCGCTTTTAAATTTCAAAGGGTTTGCTTTTGGCGATGTAAATACCCGACGCCTTGTAATAATTTAGTTTAAATTCCGCCCTTTAATTTCTGCAAATATTCAATTGTTAGATGTTTGATAATAGGACTTGCATGACAAGAATGAATGTTTAATCTTAAAACAGTTAGCTCACCCTAAACATGTGCAAAGATAAAAATAACTGAAATTAATACACTCGCACATGCGCACTCCTAGGGTACATCCCCACTTGGTTGCCTTCGTAAACAGTCATTGAGTATAGGTTGTTTTAGAGGTCGCTCTCTTGTCTAAAAGATCATAGTTGCCTCGAAATGGTTGCCTCAGATATCGTTGCCTAGGATAAATGATCTAAGACATTAGGGTTATCGCTAAGACGTCCAAACATTGCTTTAGTGACCGTATGTCCCTTTCAAATTGACCCTCAAAACTCCAACGACGGTGCTACCTACTCACCAATAGTGGGATAGTGTTGTCTAAAGGAAACGAACATAGAACGATTCTTTTTTCGAGTAGGTAGATTAGCTCTTAAGTACTTGCTCAAACAAAAACAAGCTTTGTCACACTTACACTCATTTACAAACAAAGTTTTCAAAAACACTTCATTACACTCTTGAAGACAGAAACAAGAGTTAAATCGAAGTTAAAACAAAAACTTTTCAAAACCCACAAACACAAAGAAAAAAATTTTGAAAATGATGAGCAAGTACCTAAGAGCCCGTAGATAACTATGGATAGAAAGGGTGCTAATACCTTCCCTTTCTATAAATCTACCCCCCGTACTCAGAAACATCTCGAAAAAGGAATTTTTCTGTGCTTTTTTCCTTTCCTTGTTGGATAAAATAAAAGACGGTGGCGACTCTTGCTTACCGCGACATTTGCGAATGCAAAACGCAAACCAGCATTTCTAAACAGTCAGTTCTTCCACCGTATCAGTGTAAAAGAAAGAAAAATAGCTATGTGTAACAACCCCATTGGGTTCCACCTTTGCTATTGCCTTTATATCTTCAAGCGTCTTATCACTTTGCTACTTGGCCGACGATTGATCAGATTGGTTGGCGCTGTTCGAGCTTGATAGTCGATACCGAAGTCTAGTCGCCAAATGATCCAATGAGACATAGTGGTACGCTTTAATCCCTAACTTTTTCCTGGATTACCCTTTTGGGTTTTCAATCCACCGGGATACCCATTTTTACCCAAGTCGCCCTTTCGGATTTTCGACTTGTCGGGTGTACAAATTTTTTCATTTTCATCCCTTACTTTTTCCCGAACCCTTTTGGTTCGCCAGGAAGCCCTTATTTTTCCTAGGCCACTCAACCCAGCGGGTCTTTGATTATACGTACTATCTTTTCACTGTCTGCATTGACAGGGTGAGGCAGGTCATCACTATCCATGGTGGTTAGAATCATAGCTCCTCCCGAGAAAATGTTTTTAACCACGAATGGCCCTTCGTACGTGGGGGTCCATTTGCCCCTGGGATCAAATTGCGGAAGTATCATGCGTTTGATTACTAGATCCCCAACTTGATAATCTTGACGCCTGACTTTCTTGTTAAAATCCTTGATCATTCGCTTTTGATACGTCTGACCATGGAAGATAGCAGTAAGTCTATTTTCATCAATTAGATTTAGCTTATTAAGTCGGGTTTGGATCCAGTCATCTTCGTTCAAACCCGTATCCTTCATAATCCTGAGAGAGGGTATCTGGACTTCGATGGGTAGGACTGCCTCCATGCCATATACCAGAGAGTAAGGTGTTGCCCCTGTCGACGTCCGTGCTGAGGTACGGTACCCATGAAGAGCGAATGGTAACATCTCATGCCAGTCTTTGTATGTCACCGCCATCTTCTGTACAATCTTCTTGATGTTCTTGTTAGCTGCTTCAACAACGCCATTCATCTTCGGTCGGTAGGGAGAAGAGTTGTGATGTTGTATCTTGAACTGTTTACAGAGCTCGGGGATTATTGTGTTGTTGAGATTCGTACCATTGTCAGTAATAATTCTCTCTGGTACATTATATCGACAGATCAAATTATGTCGGATAAACCGCGCCACAACGTTCTTGGTTACTGTGGCAAAAGAGGCTGCTTCAACCCACTTCGTGAAGTAATCAATGGCTACTAGGATGAAGCGATGTCCATTATAAGCGGTGGGCTTGATTTCTCCGATCATGTCGATGCCCCACATTGCAAAGGGCCACGGAGCTGTCAAGACGTTCAAGGGAACCAGAGGCACATGCACCTTATCAGCGTAGATTTGGTATTTATGACAAGTTCGAGAGTGCTGATAACAATCGGCTTCGGTAGTGGACCAGTAGTATCCTACCCGTAGGATCTTCTTAGCCATGGTATGTCCACTAGAATGGGTTCCAAAGGTGCCTTCATGTAGATCTGTCATGATCCTATCTGCTTCGCTCTTGTACACGCGCTGTAGTAGTGTGGAGTCGTGGTTACGTTTGTAGAGGATTCCATTACTAAGGAGGAATTTTACGGTGAACCTCCTCAGGAATTTCTTATCATTGACAGATGCCCCTTCGGGATACTCCTGAACTTCGAGATACCTTTTAACTTCGTGAAACAAGGGCTTGTCTGCCACTTCTTCGGTATCAATTTCACAGCAGTGTGCTAGTTCATCCAACCTTTCAATATGTTTAAGACGATTGAACAGGGGCAGCTGTTGTACCCCAAAAATTTTCCCTCTCATATTTCTCAAGCATTGTAAGAAAAAATCTCCAAGTGGCTCAAGGTTGCTCAAGAGTTGGATAGACAAGCTATCTCCTAAGGCAGTCAACCCCAAATTAGGGTTTTGTGTTGCATCAAGATCTTTGAGTCCAAATGCCCTCAAGTGTTCCCCAATGTCCTAGTATGTTCTCCAGATAATCCATGTCAAATTTCAAGCCTTGCAGAGGAATTTTTCTCAGTCAATTGCTCAAAGGGTCCAAAAATCGACTGTGCTAGGGCAAAAGTTAACTGTGACCCTAATACAGTCAAACCTCAAGATTTTTTGTCAAAATTCTCATTTTAAAGGATATTTCATCATTTGATCAAGGGTTGATCATGATTCATCAAGGATTGCTTAAAATTCATCAAGACTCAAAAGTTGCTAAATTAGGGTTTTGTAGGAAAAGTCAACTCAACTTTGACCAAGCATAACTTTCTCATACTTTATGATAAATGACCGATCAAAAGCTCATTTTTAATAGGATGCAATTTCCTACAATCCATCTTCATACCCCAAGATCAGAAAATGCACTCACAAGAAGTTATAAATTTGGACATTATAGGTTATTTTTGAAAGTCAACAAAAACACCTTTTTGACAAAGCTTATAACTTGATAATGGAATATCAAAATGAGATGAGACAAAAAGGGTTGGTTAGAGGACATCTCAATATTTCTAAAAAGTCCAAGAACACTTCCAAAAGTTCAAAATTGAAGAAGTTATGCATTGTTGAAGTTGGACATTTTTGCAAAATTGCCAAAAGTCAACTATCCCCAAAACTTCAAATTTTGTCAAATGGGCCCATTCTTTTCCAATTGATTTGAGCTTGAATCATTGTCCACGTGTCCTAGATTCAGCCATGATCCCATATCTTATTTTTATTATTTAATTTGATTTTTAATTGAATTTTTTTATTTTAAATCAAATAAAATCATAGAAAATCAAAAGTATTTATAACTCATGATTTTTTGGTTGATTTAGGCTTTGAATACAGCTATTATGTGATTCAAATTTGCATCAAGTGCATTTTTTACAAGAAGATATGATTTAGGCCAAATTTGGAAGGTTGTAATGGTGGAATCAAATCCAATTCATGATCATTGATTTAGAGAGATCAGTACCAAGTTTCTTACCCTAATGCAATATACATTATATAAGGAAGGCAAAGGCACGAAAATAATGGTTGGAGGCTGCAAGAAGAGGCAGAACAAAAGTTTGAAAAAGTGGTAAAAAGCTTGAATTTGAGATCATAACAAGAGGCGTTTTCAGAGGCCAAAAGCTATCCCAATCGCTTCCTGGGTGTTCACTCAATCTTCCAGGATCAAGAGCAAGCATTCTCACATACCACAAAGCACTGTAAATATCACGAAAATCACCTTGGTTCTTGAATTCGTGACTCATTATTCTTGCATCATTTGAACAAATTGCTTGCATATTCGTAACCCTCATGACATTTGTAAACTTTTTGCATTATTCAATTTGGTTTATAGGCGTTGTAACCCCAAAACACCATAGCTAGGGTTGCGTGTTTGTTTTTAGGGCTTTCTTTTTTCTGGAAAAATCAGGACTCAAGAAGGACATAATGTTAATCAGGAAGCCAAGACGAACTCAGCCATGTTTTTGGAATTGATTTATATGGCCCATGGAAGATTTTAGAGCAAGCTTGCGTATTTAGCTGCGGATCCAAATCCGCAGGTAATATTTGCAGGATTTGGAGGTAGAAGACGACGAGCTGTCTTTCTCCCATTGGCCAATTCAAATTAATTTTCGCGCATTTTTCATTTCTGGCATATAATTTGTTTTGTTTATATTATAATTTCTTTGTATTTTACTAACAATAGAATCATAGCAGTGCAGTGGCAAGCGTGCAAGCATATCACTTTCAGGACCTAGGTTCGAATCCCAGGTCCCCCACTTTCTTTGTTATTTTCCTTATTCAGGTAATCACATGTACATCCAAGCATGCAGCGCATCGTGCACTATCATCTATCCAACGGCCAGATGGCCAAAGGCCAGATCTGGTGGCCAAGATCTGAACGTCCACCAAAGGCAAAGTCCACGTGCGTGCATGGAATCCAAAAAGTCAACCAGGGCCAATGCAAATGGGCCTCAGCATTGCTATATGCACCACAAAATTCAGGCCCAATTGAAAAATTCTTTTCTTTTATAAAATAAAATCACAAAAAATATTTTTATTCAATATAACTTTAACTTTTATTTTTATTAATAAATACTAATTAAATTGATTTAGAGTTTTAATTAGAATAACTTTAACATTTTTGTAAATAATTAAAATTAACTAGACATAATTAGGTTTTAATTACTAACTTAATTATTTTATTTTTCTTTCTTTAAATAATCAAAAACCCAAAAATAATTTATTTTCGTTAATTAGTTTATTCAATTTAATTTAATAATTAATTTAGGATAGTATCTTTCTTAAAATAAAAACAAAAAAAAAATCTTTTCTTTAATCCAAAAGGGTGAAAACCCTACTTTGCGCTCGATTTAATTTCCCGCATGCGATTTACTTTCTTTACCCTATTATGTATCTGATTCCGGTTTGTAATAGTAAATAGGACCTTTATTTATTTTTATCGATTTATTTATTTTTAAAGGGTTTGTCTTTGGCGATGTAAATACCCGACGCCTTGTAATTTAAATTCCACAATTTATTTCCCGCAAATTATAGACTGTCAGATGTTTGATAATAGGAATGCATGACAAGACTGAATGTTTTAAACTAAAATCAAATTAGATCACCATTAACATGTACAAAGACAAAAAATAACTGAAAACAATACACTCGCACATGCGCACTCTTAGGGTACACCCCACTTGATTGCCTTCATACGCGGTCATTGAGTATAGATCATTTTAGAGGTCGCCCTCTTGTCTAAAAGATCATAGTCGCCTCGAAACGGTTGCCTCGGATATTGTTGCCTCAAAACAAATGATCTAAGACATTAGGGTTACCGCTAAGGCGTTCTAACATTGCTTTAGTGACCGTAAGTCCCGCATTCGAATTGACCCTCAAACTCCAACGATGATGCTACCTACTCATCAATAGTAGGATAGCATTGTCTAAAGGAAGATAGCATAGAACGACTCCTTTTTCGAGTAGGTAGATGGTTCTTAGATACTTGCTTCTTCAAAAACCAAAAACTTTTCACATTTACACTTTTCGAACAAAATTTTCAAAAACACTTCATATGCTCTTGAGGACAGAAGCAAGAGTTAAATCGAAGTTTTCAAAACAAAAACTTTTTCAAAACCCACAAGCACAAAGAAAGCAATTTTGAAAACAATATGAGCAAGTACCTAAGAGCCCGTGGATAACCACGGATAGAAAGGGTGATAACACCTTCCCTTTCTATAATCTACCCCCCGAACCCGAGAAATATCTCGAAAAAGGAATTTTTTTGTGCTTTTTTCCTTTCCTTGTTGGATAAAATAAAAGTCGGTGGCGACTCTTGCTTACCGCGACATTTTGCAAAAACAAACGCAAAACGCAAACCAGCATTCCAAAATACAGTCAGTTCTTTCCCACCGTATCACAGTTCTCATCCGGGAACTCAAAATTTATGGACTGATAGTCATCCAAGGCCTGATGAGCCAAATGATCAACTAGTACACTCCCCTTGATTGCTTTATGGGTTGTACATTGTATATCGTATTCAATTAAGGTCGTTTGCCACCTTGCTATCCTTCCAGAGTGAGCGGGCTTCTCGAAAATGTACTTGATCGGATCCATCTTTGATATCAACAAGGTAGTGTGAGTCAACATATACTGTCTTAGCCGGCGAGCATCCCATGCCAAAGCGCAGCAAGTTTTCTCGAGCAGTGAGTATCTTGTCTCACAGTCGGTAAACTTTTTGCGAAGGAAATAAATGGCGTGCTCTTTTTGACCAGACTCGTCATACTGCCCCAACACACACCCCATTGAATTATCTAGTACTGTCAAATATAATATCAAAGGTCTTCCTTCAACTGGAGGCATTAGAATTGGTGGTTCTTGAAGGTATTCCTTGATTCTTTCAAAAGCAGCCTGGAATTCATCATTCCACTTTACCACTTAATCTTTCTTTAGAAGCTTAAAGATTGTCTCACAAGTAGCAGTCAGATGTGAAATGAACCTGGAGATATAATTCAGACGTCCCAAGAAACCCATAACTTCCTTCTCTGTACAGGGAGTTGGCATCTCTTGTATGGCCTTTACCTTTGCATGGTCTACCTGAATACCTTTGTCACTGACGATGAAATCTAGAAGATTACCAGACCTTACCCTGAAGGTGCACTTGTTCGGATTTAACCTTAGCTTGTATATCTTTAACCTGTTGAACAACTTTTGGAGATGATCAATATGCTCTTCCTCAGTCTGAGACCTGGCTATCATGTCATCAACATAGACTTCGATCTCATGGTGAATCATATCGTGGAACAAAGCGACCATGGCTCGTTGATAGGTTTCCCCATCATTCTTAAACCCAAAAGGCATCACCTTTTAACAGAAGTCCCCCCACTGTGTGACGAAGGTTGTCTTCTCCATGTCTTCAGGAGCCATCTTGATCTGGTTGTAGCCAGAGAAACCATCCATGAAGGAGAATGTTTTGTGTTGTGCAGTGTTGTCAACCAGAACATCAATGTGGGGAAGTGGGAAGTCATCCTTGGGGCTTTCCCTATTCAGATCTCTGTAATCTACACACATCCATACCTTGCTGTCCTTCTTAGGTACCGGAACGACGTTAGCAACCCACTGCAGATAGGAAGTGATGGCTAAGAACCTTGCTGTTTACAGTGATTTCTGGTAAACAAACGCTAGTCCTCCAAACTATCGAATAAACTTACTGACTGTTATTCAATTTCTCTGGTAACTCGCAGGATCGACTAGATTGATCCTAGGACGTGTTGGTCATTAGGGTAACTCTCATGATCGAACAGGTATTCATGGTTGGTATTTAGGATGTTGTGTAGGTATTTAACTTATTTCGATTTCTCTCTTAAAGATCTAAAGGTGTAATCAAAATATGTGTGCGCGAAACTAAATTGCATGAAGATAAAGGTTAATTGTAAAGACATGTAAAAACTACATAAAAGACAAGTAAATGGCTTCGAAACGTAAAACAAAACAGTTAGTGTAAAAGATTCGAAATATGAAGAAAGCGTTTAATGCAAGAAATCTGTAAAATGACTTTAAGTAGAAATAGGTGTCCGAAGGATAAAAACTTGAAGATAAAGGCGTGAAAAGTATGACAGTTTCTGAAATGTAAAGTGTTTGAAATGGAAAGAAAGCATTTAAATGTAAGGCATCAATGAAAAGATTTCGAATAAAAAGACTTTAGATGCAAAAACTTGTAAATAGTATTGATATAAAGATAAAGGAAAGTACTGGAATTGATAAATGGTTTTCATTAAATCATAAACATGTGGTGCTATCATACGTACATTGCTCTTGCATTCGTTTCCCTAGCCATGTGGTAATTTGAATGTTTACTGAGTTTTTTGTACAAATAGATATGACACACGAAATCCTAATGCTAAGACTTCTATTTATACTACTTCGACCATAAATGCTCCAGCGCATAAATTTCAAACTTCGAACATCCCGCTTGCATTTGAATTTCAAATGTTTTGGCACTTCTTCGCTTCGAACGCACTTCTTTAGACACAGCCTTGTTATCATTTCGAGACTTCTTTGGATATATTCCCATAATTGTCACTCGAAGCTCCAAGCTTTGATATGCTCATTCGAAGCATTGCTTCTACTATTTCGAAACATGACGTTTTATTTCATTTCGATCGAAACGTCCAATTTACTTTGCTTCTAATAATACTATCAAAATCTTCAGCCAACAAAATGCCCCTTTAAAATATGTATTTTGATCTCTTTGAGAAATACTTATTTTAAACATATACACAAGATTTTGATGCGACCTTCGAATCATCGTAACATTTAATGCATTTGACTCCAGTCACGTCAATCATGACACTTTTTAGATTCCTTAACTGCCTTGAACCATTTCACAGTATGGTGCAGTTAAAAAAAAACAATGATTATCTTTAATCACGCCTATTACCAATGTTAACTTTACGCCACCTCTTTATCACACCAACCCATGATTACCACGTATCACAACCTTACTCAGTGGATGCTTAAACTTCCACATTATAAAAACCATCAACTTAGTCTTTTTCTTTTTCTTCCCATATTCTGAATCTTTTATCTTTCTTTTCTCACCGAAAACCCTAAGCTTTCAACATTCTTCCAACAATGTCTTCTTCTACTTCATCCCAACTAAAAAAGGTTTCCAAGAAGAAAGGAAAGACCGCAGGAACTACAATGGAAAGTAAAGTTGTCACTCACCAAGGTCAATCTGTTCTTGTTCCCCAGATGATCTCAAAGGAAAAAGAAATGCTTTATGCATCCCAGGTACTTATTCCTACCACCGCTGCTGGTAAGAGGTTAGCTTTAATGGGCCCTCTTACAATTTTTGAAATTTTAAAAGACACCAGGAAGATTTTCCCAGTTTGCTATAATTTCAAACCCCTGTTTAATAAAATGGATGCCCCTAAGGCAATAGAATATTCTGGCTCAAACACCGTGGAAAATCCAATTGTTCCTCCTAAGGACCCTTTTGTATTAGACTATGTAAAGAGTAATTTCAAACCGTTTCGATCTTGCCCCACCTCCGACACTGCTTATCAAAACTGGTTCAATAAGGTAGAAGCTAAGAAATCCCAGCAATGGGAAGAATTAGGTATCTACAACTTGATTAAGCTGTCGAAGCCGGGTTTTACTTACAGCCACCCATTGTTATTCGTGTCCCTATATTTCTGGGACAATACTTATAATACTTTCCACCTCCCTGGTGGAATGATTACCCCTACCTTCTTTGACATAGCGGCCATCACTGGGCTATCACCAGTAGGAGAAACATATATCCCTGACAACGAAGAACATTCGAGCATAATCGACTTCGAAGTCAAACTAGCAAGCTTTTCCAAATTTATCAGCCACTACCATGCTGAAGGAGACAGTGTGTCTGATGTAGAACACATTGCTTTCCTTACCCTATGGCTGTCAAGATATGTCTTCTGCAGTAGATCCCTACAGGTAGCCAGTAGGTTTATTCCTCTAGCTAGGGATTTGCATGAGAATCGAAGAGTGTGCTTGAGCGAATTGCTACTAGTTGATCTTTATGAAAGCCTAAGATCAGCTGTTTCGAGCCTAAAATCTCACACCTCTAAGAATATCCTGTTAGCTGGCCCTTTTTGGTTACTTCAGCTATGGTTAAATGCCATGTTCGAACCTTCCTTGTCAACTGCCAACACCATTGATGAACAAGACCCTGAAATAACTGATAGAATCGTTGAGGGCACTAGGCTGTGAAGACTAACCCCGAACGATGACAAGGATGACTTCAAAGTCCTATTCTCAAAATACATCATGATATTCTCCAAGAGACATAAGTTCGAAGAGACCATGGCGCCTTTTGCTTCGAGGGCTCATGGACCTTCATGGTTCACCATGGCTCTCTCAGAAGCTATCAAGAGCAAAGAGATTCAAGATGTATGGAGAGCCTTTTTGCTACCCAGACTAATCTCTTCAATAATAACTCCTGCCAAGAATCAGATTTTCCTCTTCGCTTACCAGCCAAATTTTGTTTCGAGACAGTTTGGCTTATGCCAACTAATTCCTGAACCCTTATTTCAAACTGAGAGTGCCATTACCTCTGGGCGAACCTTCAAGGCACGGGAAGCCAAGCTACAGCAAGAAAAATACCAAGGCTTTGCCCAGTTTGAGCTAATAACTTTCGAACCTACCCACCTTACAGCAAAAGGGTTTTTGGAATGGTGGAAAAAGTTTTATCAGACTTATATGTTCGATACTCTTACAATTCAGCAGAAACTAACTGATGCCTTCGATGTGCAGGTACCAACCAAGAAAGGTATGTTCACTCATGCCAAAGAGATTAAAGCTTTTCAAAATTATTTCGAAACTACTTATGATCCCACACACTTGGAATCCACTATGCATCAAGCGGCTGAGACCTTGAAGGAAAAATTCAAACAAAAAGTTTCTAAGCTAAAACTTCCTTCAGGGTTGTCACCTGAGGATAGGTATAGGTTGGCATTCGAAATGCATCCACCTAAATTTCCTAGATTACCTACCTCAGAACTGGCTCTGGCTTGGTTTCCTCCATACCCTTGGTGGTTCACTTGCAAAGAAATGTTCAAACATCTTCAAAATAAACCAAAGCCATCTGAGACTGTGACATGGGCTCGACACTGGCTCCACGATTTCCCAGGACATCTTCACTATGACCTTTCTGCCATGTCGATTAAATCTGATCAAGGCACAGGTGCGAATGCTTGGGAAAATCCCAAACGTTTTTCATTTTCCATATCTTTAACCTTTGCTTTAATTGTTTTGATTTTCAGCCATCAGGATAAAGACAGCTGCCTCAAAGTTGAAAGAAGGGAGTGCCTCTCAAGCCTCTATCGAAACCACTGACAATGTGACTCCATCCGAAACAACAACCATTGCTGCAACAACAACAACAATACCAACAACAACCAGTGTTCCAACTCCACAGGTAATCACTTAGCCTTGATGTTTCGAATTCACTAATGTTTCATGATTTGCATCTAACTCTTTGTTTTAAATCTTTTCAGACCAACAAACTTCCGCCTACCACTCTAAAGAAGCGAAAATCAAACACCACTGGGGAAGATCCCAAGGCTGGAGGAAACTTACCAACTGCTTCGAAGAAGAAGCAGAAGAAGGATATTTCGAAAAGTACCGTACCAACTAGTGTCTCTGGACTTGATTCCAGGGATGCTGCTCCCTCACCCAAATCCAAAATTCCACCTTCGACCTCCAACGTAATGTTGGAACGCATAGCTAGCAACCTCTCTTCCGAGAGTCCACAGGTAAATTGAACTTCAAATCTTTTTGAAAATAATAATTTCTCATTACCTTGGTGCATGCTTTTAATATTCTTTCGTTCCTTGCAGAATATCTTACATCCAGCTTCTACCACTTCGACCTCACCATCAAAAGCTGCTGCTCCACTCAACTCCTCTCCTCAAGGAGACTCCAGCAACCTTGTACAGAACAAAGGTTCCTCCAATATGGCGGTTCTGGCTGGGGCTTCTGAGCAGCAGGATGATCAGAGTACTTCCCCTCCTCTCAAAGAGACAAATGAAACACCACTCCATGAATCTGCAGAGGCTTTGCAACGAACTTCTCTTCAAAAGTCCCCTCTTGAAACCCTTCAAGAGGACCCAAAGGATACTCATGCTGAAGGAGAGAAAGCTGATTCTGGTCAAAGAAACGAAGAATCTGCAGAAGAAGAGTCTGAGGAGGAGGATGCCAACGATGGTTCGACTGTTGGGACAGAGTCCAATGCAAATAGCAGCGAAAAAGAAGACATCGAAGTGGTGGACTTGGATGACGATGAAGAAGATCATGAGCACGAAACGAATGAAGGGGATGGTGCCACAACCAACAAACCTATGGAAGTCGAAATGGACGTGACTCCCCTACGTGTGGAACTCCCTCAACCGTCTTTGTCTCGAATGACTGACGAGGAGCTTGCACTCCTGAGACGAAATGACCCTATTGGGTACATGAAGGCAAAGCTGGCTCAGAGGGACATTCCACTTGCTAGGGCTGGCACAAGTTCGACTAGCTATCCTCTTCCCACAGATGAAAGAATTGTGCTTCTTAACAAGATCAGGAAAACAATTCTTAATGTGGATATATTCGAAGTGCTCAAACAGGATAGCACTGCTTGCTACACTATGAAGGAGTTGCTTACAAAAGTCAACCTTGCTACGTGCTCCTTGCCAGTTAGTACTATCTTGTTCGATCTTCAGTCTTTGCTGGACAACGTAATTGGTTACCTTCTCCAAGATGAATCTGCTGCCAGAAAGATTCAAGAAAAGCGCACTGCAATGGATGCTGCTTATGAACAAGCTTCGAAACTCTCTCAAGAAGCTGAGGATCAAGCTATGCATCTAAAGCAAGCAAAAACTGATTATGAGGCTCGAGCTGAGTCCATCATTCTCTGGGAAAGGCAGATCCAAGAACTTCAACAGAAGGTTAAAGAGGCTAAAGAACAACAAATAGCCTTCGAAACCAATATTGTTGGTAACCAATTCGAAGAGCTTCTCAACCAGGGGCTTGCAGAAATGGAAACTGCAGAACAACTCAAGGGAGAAGTGGCAACCTTGGAAGGAGCCAGGCGTTTCGCTCAACAGAGACTTGAATCTTTTCGAAGTACCTTCAACAGACTGAAGAATAATTCTTATTTCTAAATTTCAGTGTTTATTTGATTACAATTTGGTTTTTTATATGTAATATTCGAACAACGCCATTTTGGCATCTCATCTTGCCATTTTGGCATTTTTATAATATTTTGGTTAAGTTATTACTATTCGAATCTCCTGCAGGCGTGGCTTATATTTCTTTAAATATTTCCCATTAACATTTAGGATACGCTTATCATCCATCAGTTCTTCGATTTCATATGCATTGTTTGAGAATACCTTTAGTATTCGAAAAGGCCCTTCCCAATGAGGTGACCATTTACCTAATGCTTTATTTTTCTTGTCCATGGGCAATATGACTTTCCAGACTAAGTCATTAATAATGAATGCTTTTTTCTTCACCCTTTTGTTATATGTCCTGGACACTCTTTCTTTTTGTCTTATCAATATTTCCAATGCATGTAATCTGACTTCGTCCAACCTAACTAATTCATTCATCATCATCTCCCAATATAATGCAGCTGGGATTTCGTTTTGTCTTTGAATTCGAACTGATTGTAGATGAATTTCTACTGGCAGCACTGTAACATGACCAAATGTGAGTTGGAAAGGCGTAGTGTTAGTAGCTTCCTTAGGAGATGTTCTACAGGCCCATAGTATTTGGTCTAAAGTTTTGTGCCAGTTTCTTGGCTTTTTACCAATATGTTTCTTGATTAACCCTATTATCACTTTATTGGCTGCTTCGACTTGACCATTTGCTTGAGCATAATATGGCGTTGATGTTAGCAATCTAAACCCCATTTCTTGGGCAAATTCTTGCATCTTTCTACCAGTAAACACAGAACCTTGGTCTGTGGTTATGCTCTCTGGAAATCCGAACCTATAGATAATGTGCTTCTGTATAAACTCAATAATAGCCTCTTGATCAGCAACTATTAATGGTATAGCTTCGATCCACTTGGTAAAATAATCTATTCCTACCAAGATATATTTCTGTCCTTTAGACGAAGTAGGATTTATTTCTCCTATCAAATCCAATGCCCATCCTCTAAATGGTCATGGTTTGATGATTGAATGCAATTCACTTGCAGGGGCATGTTGAATCCCTGCATCTTTCTGATATTCCTCACATCCTTTAGCAAAGTCTATACAATCTTTGAGCATGCTAGGCCAATACAAGCCGTATCAAAATAACAGCCATTTCATTTTATGGTCTGCTTGATGTGCCCCACATGCCCCATTGTGGACTTCTGACAATGCTAAGTATGCCTCACTTTCTCCTAGGCATTTCAATAATACGCCCTCTTGGGTCTTTTTGAACAATTCGTTCCCCATGAGGAGATATGATAATGCTCTGTATTTTGTCTTTCTATCCACATTAAGAGTTGGGTTTCCTAAATAACTCACCAGTGGACTTCGCCAATCTGCATCTGATAAAGTGTTTATGGCTAATATTTCGAATCCCTGTTTCTCAGCATATCCCAATTTCATACTTTCTAGATCTGATTGTGTGAATCTAGTAGCCATAACTCTACCCCTTAATTCAACTAAATCCTCAAAGTTCCTGACAGAAACTTTATAACCCGAAGCCAACTGTGCTAAGTCATTTGCTTCTTGGTTCTCTATTCTTGGTATGTGTTGAATATCCATGTATTCAAATTTCCTAAGTAGCCTGTTGACTATGACGAAGTATATCATCAAGTTTTCCTTTATGCATTTATACTCCTTTATAATTTGTTTGACCACTAATTCTGAGTCTCCTTTAATTTCGACTCTAGTTGCCCCCAATTCCAACAAAGCTTCAAGTCCAACAATGAGCGCTTCATACTCAGCTTCGTTGTTCGAGCAACGAGGACCATCTAATTTATACTTTAATTTTGTTGGAATTCCTTCAGGAGAAATTAGAAGGACTCCAACACCACTTCCATTCCTGTAGGTTGAACCATCAAAGTACAATTTCCATGGTTGTATTTCGATGTAACTCATGACAGTCTGCTCAATCAATGAATGGTCCACAATGAAGTCAGAAATCACTTGACCTTTCACAGCTTTTAAAGGCATGAAAGTCAAAGAATATTCTGTTAAGGCTAAAGCCCATTTACCAACTCTGCTATGCATTATTGGTTTTGAAATCATGTGTTTAATGACATCGAAATGAGATGAAACATAAACATCAACAGGCTTTATATAATACTTGAGTTTCATACAAGAGAAATACAAACAGAGACATAGCTTTTCTAAATTGCTATATCTGGTCTCTGCATCATTTAGTACTCTACTTAAATAGTATATGGCTCTTTCGATACCATTGCTATCTTCTTGTGCTAACATACTACCTATACTAACTTCAGAGGCAGATATGTACAATCTCATGGGCTTCCCCCATGAAGGTGGAGACAAGATAGGAGGCTGAGAAAGGTATCTTTTTATCCTGTCAAATGCCTCCTGATGGGCTTCGTTCCATTTGAAGGCTTGACCTTGCTTTAGACGAAGCAGCGGAGAGAAAGCTTGGGTTCTTCCACTCAGATTCGAAATGAACCTTCTGAGGAAGTTAATCTTCCCTAGCAGAGATTGCAGCTCCCTTTTTGACGTAGGTGCTTTCGTCTCCATTATGGCTTTGGTTTTGTTCTGGTTGATTTCAATCCCTTTCTTGTGAACCACAAAACCAAGGAAATCTCCAGCCTGCACAAAAAATGCACATTTAAGGGGATTCATCTTTAAGCCATGTTTTCTCATTCGTTCGAATGATTGGCTCAAATGATGCAAATGTGTTTCTGCAGATATAGATTTGATGACTATATCATCAATGTACACCGGCATAAAGGTTTCAATGAAATCATGAAAGATCGAATTCATTGCCCTTTGATAAGTTGCCCCGGCGTTCTTTAAACCAAAAGGCATCACCACCCATTCGTAGGTGCCTAAGGCTCCTGGGCAACGAAATCCTGTCTTGGCAACATCTTCTTCAGCAATAAAAATCTGATTATACCCAGAGTATCCATCTAACATACTCAAGTATTCGAACCCTGCAGCAGAGTCTACTAACATTTCTGCCACAGGCATGGAGTACTCATCCTTAGGGGTTGCAGTGTTTAAATCCCTAAAATCTATGCAAATTCTTAAAGAACCATTTTTCTTAATAACAGGTACTATATTTGCTAACCATTCGACGTACCTTGTGGTTCTGATGAATTTGCAACGCAGCAACCTTTCGATCTCAGCTTTAATCTTTGTGAGAACCGCTGGTGCGAATCTTCTGGGAGTCTGTTTGATGGGCTTCTTGCCATCTTTGATTGGCAGTCTGTGTTCGACTAACTCCCTCTTTAAACCAGGCATTTCGTCATAATCCCATGCGAAGCAATCTTTGTTTTTCTTGAGGACTTCGATTACTTCCTTCTTGAGGCCTGGGCTAAGTTTTGCACTTATGTAGGTTATTCTTTTCGTGTTTTCATCCCCTAGGTTGACTTCTTCAAGTGGATCCTGCGCCAACATTTTGGCACATGAGTATATGGGGTCCCTTTCGAAGCCTAAGGGTTCTTTATTGTAGATGGCGTCCAACCTTTGGTCCATCTCAAGTTCTTTGAAGGGTGAGCATTTCGAGCCATCCCCACTTATTTCGTTCATCTTTACAGCTAATTTATTTATTTCAGCCTCTAAAGCCGCCTTTGATTCGTTCTCAGCCATATAGGCCGAAATCCTTTCAAAAAAGGTGGACTCAGTCATGGATAAGGTTGTCGAAGTCCCAGCCTGCTGGCCGTCTTTGTATAGTACTTTCGACTTCCACGTCTTCACTGATTATTCTTCTATCCCAGTATAGGCCATCATGGCGAAGGGTCACGTAGTAGTGGGCGTTTCTGGTTTCGTTGATCTCATCATTTGGAACACACAGAGCAATCTTTGCCAGATGTTTATCATAGTCTCTCTTGTCAACTAAATTGACTGTTGACATAAAATAACTCTGGTCTGCTTCGATGTTTTCCACGATCCCATCATCTCTCCATAGAACTAGTCGCTGATCCATTGACGAAGGAACTACCCCTACGCCATGGATCCACTCCCTTACCAGCAATAAGTTGTAGTTGGCCTTGGCTTCGATCACCATAAACATGGTGGGCCTACAGCTTGAGCCTATTGTCAATTCCAACTGGACCACTCCCAGTGTTTTCCCCACTTTTCCTTCATAATTGGATAGAACCATATTGTGGGGCTTGATGTCCCCTTCGCGTATTTCTAACCTTTTCAGCATGAAGTGGGGTATCAAATTGACTGCAGCACCCCCATCCACTAGAACCTTATTCACGCCATGGGCACCAACTTTTGCCCGAATAAATAGTGGCTTAAGATGGTTCTTCATAGCAGGTTCTGGACGTTCGAAGAACGCATTTTGCTCCTCGACAGCCCCATTGTCCATCACATAGTAGCACACAGGCCTATGCTTCATCAAGTCTATGGTATCTTCTTCCTCATATTCATCAATTTCAGTTTCCTGTCCAAATTCACAGGGAAGCACAGATACCACGTTGCAGTTTAGGTTGAACGAAGACTCCCCCTCCGATTCGAAGTTATCTGTTATCATATCTTCGTCTTCTTCTGGGCCTGGAGTGTATTCCTTTGGTTCATCCAGTTGTACTTCATAAAAAAGCCTCCTATTAACTGGAGGTTTGTCTTCAGTTTGATTTTTTGGTTTGTTGGTGCTAGATTCACCTTGGTTCCTTGTTGAGGTTGCCCCTTTATTTGCCACAGCTTCCCTCTCAGCCTTTCGATTCCTATGTTGCCTTCGCCACTGGGATCTCGACATGGGGTTCCTTCCTTTGTAGTTCTCTAATCTTACCTCTTCCCTTTTTGCTATGTTGAATTGCCTTCTGTATGTCGTAGCATGGCGTGCATTTCGTTCGGTGTTTCTCCATCTGTCTTTGCCTTTGTCATTTCTGACTTGCAGCCATCTGTCGGTTGGCACTTCAGCAGGGAGTTTGAACGTCACTCTTCGAGCACCCCTGGGATGAGGACTATCGGGCCTTCGTTGTTTGTATGTGCTATCGAAGCGTGGGCCCATCTGCACAGTTTCTTGATGGTTCCAGCAAGGGGCGAAGGGAATCGTTTTGAAGGCTCTGGCCATGCTTTGATCATACACAGCAGAACACCTTGGGCAAATCAAGCACTTGGTTGCCCCTTTGTAGCAGCGAAACACAAATTCCAGCAAACTTTCTCCAGCCTTAGGATAACACCTGAATAGCTGGTTATCCTGGCGCCAATTGTTGCTAGTTCGAGCCCTCTGTACCCTCTCGAAGTTCACAGCGATTCTCTGATTGCAGAGGATGCTGCACCTAGGGAACAGTATCATGCCTGTATCTCCCTTGTGGCATGTCATGAGGTAATCCTTGAGACTAGCATCTCCAGCGTGATTATCCTCCATTTTATACTTCTCTTTTTCTAAGTATTTTTCTACCTCCTCCATCTCAGAGCGAGGCCTCTCCATATCCACCATGTTTACCTCAACATCTTCCCCCTTAGCTTCATCATCTCCCCATCCTGTGGGTTTTATATCTTCAATGTGGACCTTCGAACTCTCTGGGGCAGAATATTTGACCAAATAGTCAAATTTTCCACTGGGTTCCCCTAAAGTGTCCCATATTTCCTTATGAGGGGAAGTTGGCTTCGTGATTTGGACTTTCTCCAATTCTAGCCTCATGCCTTCAGTGACCTGTGTTAACTCTTGGTTTTGACTCTCCTGGCCTTCAGTAGCCTGGATTTCTTTTGCAACAACTAAGGGTGCTGCTTCAATCGAAGTCTCTGGTAGCTTCTAGACGTCTTCAATGACCTCCTTATCGACTTTGACCATCACCCAGCTTTCGTTTTCAGTACCTTTCTCTCCTATTGGGGCATCAATTTAGTCAGCTTCCACCATGTTAATCTCTCTAATGCATGCAGGCTCGGAGTAGTTGGTGTCTGCGACGTCCAAGGGATCTTCGTCCACTTTCATCTTTGCTTTATCAGCAAACTTCAGTCTGCCATCTTTGATTGCATTCTGAATTAGGTCCCTGAAAAGAAAACACTGTGAGGTTTTATGGCCTAGGAAACTATGATATTTGCAAAATCCTCTCTTCTTTCTTTGATCTAAAGGAGGTATTTTGACATTTGATGGCACAATGAGTTGGCCATCTTTGACAAGTAAATCAAAAATCTCGTCACATTTAGTGACATCGAAGGTATAAACCTTCTTTGGGAATTTGTCACTTTTCTCATTTTCAACAATCTCTTTCCCTTTTGTGGGAACCAATAATTTGCAGGAGTAGGGTGGTGCCTGTTTTAATTCAGCGAGGTCGATTTCGACCTCTTCGAATTCGAATTCAGGATAATCTTCTGCTTCCTCAGTTCCAACATAGGAGATCCTTTCTTTCTTGTTATTCTTAAAGACTCTGGCCTTTTCGGCCTTTAGCCTTTTGACCTGTCGAACCCTGTCGGCTAATTGAGCCATGTCCCTCAAATATTGAGTGTCTAGTTTCTTTCGAATAGAGTAATCCAAGCCACCAGCGGCCATTTCGACTAACTCATGTTCAGGCACCACTGTGTAACATCTGGATTTCAAAAGCCTAAACCTATTCAGATAATCATCTATGGGTTCAGTGAACTTTCTCTTGACACTGGCTAATTCCTTCAAGCTTATTTTTGACTGTCCCATGTAAAACTGTTCATGGAACAATCTCTCCAAGAGAGCCCAAGTATCAATGGACCCAGGAGGCAAAGTGGTGAACCATGTGAAGGCGTTTTTAGTCATGGAACTTGGGAAGTATTTGATCTTGAGGTCTTCATTATTGGCTATATCTCCCGCTTCGGTTAGATATCTGGCTATGTGTTCGACTGTTGACTCATTGGTATCCCCAGCGAACTTTGTAAATTTAGGGACTTTATATCCCCTTGGTAAATCAGTATGCATTATGCAATCCAATATAGGAGAAGCATAATTTGGCCTTCTAATTCCTGTGTTGAGGCCATTCTGGGCCATGACTCTCTCTATCATGGTGGTTAAATTGTTTTCTGCCAAGATGTTATCGTTTTGAATTCTATGAACGACAGCATCAGCATCTTGATTTCGACCCACCATGACAACCCCCCTAGGTTGTTCTTCTCGAAACTCTGGGACTTCCAGCCTTTCGATCCTTGCCCCTGGTTCCATAATTTCTCTTTGTGGGCCTGGGATCATTGGGGCTTCTAGCCTTTGTACCCTTGCCCCCAAGTTAACTTCTTCTCTAGGTGGTCTATAAGTTGGGTCGTTAACAACTTGTTCCATAACAGGCATGTTTGCTCGAACTCCCGCCTGATTCTGCCTACGCCTTTCTGGGGGAGCAAAGAAATCTGCTATTCGACTCATGTTATCAGCGTTTTCTCTGTTTGTCACAGTCACATTTTGTACTATTGGGGCAAAATATTTCCTGCATAGTTTGTGCCAATACCCCTATCATATTATGGTTGCTGTCATCCATCAATTGCCTAAAGGCCAACTGGTTTTCTGTGGTTAAAATAGGCATTATGCTATAACCCACTGACCCTTGGTTATTTGTCATAAACTGATTCGCCCCAGACCCAGACCCTAATTGTGGTGATGAATTCGATGTGGAATTGTGCAAACCTGCCATAAAGGATGTTGGCATTCCATAAGAGGAATTTCTGGTTCTATTACCATCGAAACTGGGTGGTCTAGTTAGTGGAGTGGCGAAATGGGATTGTGTCCCTGATGGTGGAACAAATCCCCCAGAATAACCAATGGTTCCAGTATTTCCTAAGATCGAACTATTAGTTGATATGCCACTTACTCCATTGGTGGCTATATTACTGGTTGAAGATGCAACAGACTGTGCATTCGAAGGGATCACATTAGATGTTCCCATCGAAGCGGATACATTAGTGCCTGTTGTATGTGGGGCATTTTGTTCCCCTTGTTGATTGTCAGAATTAGACATCTTGTTCAAACGTTTTCTTCTGGATAAGGGTTGATTGTTGTTGGTTATTTTACCACTTCTTAGGTTCATAAAACAACAAACTTATCACTCAGAGGGTCTTTTATAATGGTTACGTCTCAACAATCTCTATTTCTGTTCTAAATTCTGTAATGTCCAACGATTGGTCCCACTGGGCGTGCCAATTTGTTTACAGTGATTTCTGGTAAACAAACGCTAGTCCTCCAAACTATCGAATAAACTTACTGACTGTTATTCAATTTCTCTGGTAACTCGCAGGATCGACTAGATTGATCCTAGGACGTGTTGGTCATTAGGGTAACTCTCATGATCGAACAGGTATTCATGGTTGGTATTTAGGATGTTGTGTAGGTATTTAACTTATTTCGATTTCTCTCTTAAAGATCTAAAGGTGTAATCAAAATATGTGTGCGCGAAACTAAATTGCATGAAGATAAAGGTTAATTGTAAAGACATGTAAAAACTGCATAAAAGACAAGTAAATGGCTTCGAAACGTAAAACAAAACAGTTAGTGTAAAAGATTCGAAATATGAAGAAAGCGTTTAATGCAAGAAATCTGTAAAATGACTTTAAGTAGAAATAGGTGTCCGAAGGATAAAAACTTGAAGATAAAGGCGTGAAAAGTATGATAGTTTCTGAAATGTAAAGTGTTTGAAATGGAAAGAAAGCATTTAAATGTAAGGCATCAATGAAAAGATTTCGAATAAAAAGACTTTAGATGCAAAAACTTGTAAATAGTATTGATATAAAGATAAAGGAAAGTACTGGAATTGATAAACGGTTTTCATTAAATCATAAACATGTGGTGCTATCATACGTACATTGCTCTTGCATTCGTTTCCCTAGCCATGTGGTAATTTGAATGTTTACTGAGTTTTTTGTACAAATAGATATGACACACGAAATCCTAATGCTAAGACTTCTATTTATACTACTTCGACCATAACGGTCTTGCTATAAGATTCTGCCACGTTCAGAACATGCAGAGCAATGCCTCTCTCTTGCTTCCACGCGTCTTCAAAATGCTCCAGCGCATAAATTTCAAACTTTGAACATCCCGCTTGCATTTGAATTTCAAATGTTTTGGCACTTCTTCGCTTCGAACGCACTTCTTTAGACACAGCCTTGTTATCATTTTGAGACTTCTTTGGATATATTCCCATAATTGTCACTCGAAGCTCCAAGCTTTGATATGCTCATTCGAAGCATTGCTTCTACTATTTCGAAACATGACGTTTTATTTCATTTCGATCGAAACGTCCAATTTACTTTGCTTCTAATAATACTATCAAAATCTTCAGCCAACACCTGCGTCGAACTGCTTCATGACCTCTGCCTTGATCTTCTCTGCCATTTCGGGACGCATACGATGGACCTTCTGTTTAATCGGAGGACAATATTCTTTAGTTGGCAGGCGATGTACCACAATATCAGTGTCTAAACCAGGCATGTCTTCATAGGACCAGGCAAAGATCTCAACATGGTCGTGCAGTATCTGTATCAACCTCTGTTTGACACTGAGCTCCAGATTTGCACTTATTTTAACCTCTTTTATGTCCTCCTCAGTACCCAAATTCACTGTCTCAATCGGCTCTTCATGAGGCTGTATGGCCCTCTCTTCCTGTTGCAGTAGTCTAGCAAGTTCTCCAGGTACCTCACAATCATCCTCACCTTCGTCCTCGGCTTGGTTGATCAGACTTTCGAAGTCATAACTAGCAATACCAGAGCTGTTATCAATAGGATCCAGAGTGGATATGGATCTGTAGTGTGATACGTGAGTGTGTGTAAGAGCATAGCTGTATTGATAAAGTAAAGGCAGAAAAGAAAGACAGAGAGCGTAAAATTTGTATGCAAAGAAAGTCCAATGCTTCATTGATGAAATATGAGATGACATATAATAACCCTCACAAATAGAACCGTCGTGCCTCGGGTAAGACACAAGGCCAAAAATTTTTAATCGTTCATTATAAACTCAGAAAACAAGTAAGACAATTACTTCGGAATAAAAGAAACTGGAACAAAATCCCTAGCCGTACAGTTATTCGGACCACCATTGGTAGTCAGGTAGATCCAGCTGTCGATGTCAGGGTCTTCCTCACTTTCTTCAATAGAGTTGACCTCACGATTACTGATGTGTAGGGAAGGTCCTCCAACTCGAGCGCGTCGAACAACCCTTTGAGCCCCTAAAGTAAAGCCCAAGCCAAATTTGTCAGTTTTGTGAGTGAAATCAGGGAGCTGACCCCAATTGGCACACCCACCTTCTTCAACCATGGCCCTGGCGTCTTTGAGAGAAGCCATCTTCAGGGGAGGTTTGTTACTAGTAGTAGTTCCAGTTGATGCCAAGATCCACGGGACTTCTTCGAAGTTCTGACAAGGAGTTTCTATAAATTCCCCGTCCATCTCTATGTAGTAGAAAGAGTTGAGATGGCTCACCATATACTCCTCTTTGCCCCGTACAGTGACAATCTTCTCTTTTACCGGATATTTCAGCATTTGGTGGAGTTTGGAAGTAACTGCCCCAGCCTCATGGATCCAAGGACTACCCAACAAACAAGAATATGACGCCCTGATGTCTATTACATAGAAGATGGACTTGAAATTCTGAGAGCCTAACTTGACAGGGATGTCCACTTCCCCATGCACCATTCTTTTCGACCCGTCAAAAGCTCTTACCATAATGTTACTAGGCTTTAAAGTCAAACCATCACAATTCAACCGGTCCAACGCCTTCTTGGGCAGAACATTCAGCGAAGACCCAGTATCCACCAACACATGAGCCATGGTAGTGCCCCGATATTCGATCGAGACATGCAGAGCATCATTGTGTTTTCTCCCTTTTGGTGTCAAGTCTGCATCTGAAAAACCCAGCCCATTGTCAGCGGTCAGGCTAGCCATGCACTCTTTAAATTGATCAGCTGAAGTCTCTTGCGGCACATGCGTAGTTTTGAGGAATGCAATCAGAGCCTTCGCATGGGCCTCGGATTACAACAACAGGGATAACATGGATATCTTTGAGGGGGTCTGCCCCAGCTGCTCGACCATATTGTAGTCACTCTTTTTAATTATTTTCAAAATTTCCTCTATCTCTTGCTTAGAGGTTTCCACAACAATTTTTCTAGGTGCCTCTGTCCGAGCAGACTCACCTAAAGCTTCTTTGCCTCGAATCCCAGATGACTTATCGGCAGGAGTAACAGCTGGAGTTGTAACTAAAGTACTAGCGGGAGCAAAAGATGAAATAACGATAGGCTTAGTGACAGTCTTTGGGGAGATCTCAGGGGAGAAAACCCCACCACTTCTAGTAATCTTGCTGGTCCCGACAATGTTACCGACATCAGGATCAGCTTCTTCGTTCTTCAAGTTTTGTTTAACGCCATGATAGTAAACATCGAAGCCATAATGCCAAGGGACAGCTTTAGCTGAGGTGTACGGGATAGGACCAGGACATGTGATTATCAACGGAGCGACTCTCGTAGTGGGTGTAATCCTAAAAGGTTTTCTCGAGGAAACCTTGGAAGGACTGGCGGAAATGGTTATAATAGTGATATCTTCACACGGAACAGTTGGAGTCAAAGTCTTTTCAAACAAAATTTCTCTGTTGTCCATCAGGCGTTGGACACCTGTTTTCAACAAATGGCAACCAGAAGGCAAGGATGAACATATGTGGCAACCTTCACCACAACCTAGAAATAAACCGACCAGCAACAAATTCTTCTTAACAGTCATAAGGGGAGTAGAAACTTCATCAACTGAGGTCACAAATAGATTGGTATCAACGACGTTAACTCCACGATTGTGTCTAGGCATGGGAGAATTTATGACATTGGGCTTCTCCGGAGCGTCGAACTCAATCTCCTTGGCTTCAACCAGATCCTGTACTTTATTTCTCAGAGCCCAACAATCATTTGTATCGTGACCAGGACTCTCAGAATGGTAGGCACACCGAGCGTTAGGATTGTACCGAGGAGATGAGGTATTAGGATTCTTGGGAGCCTCTTTCAAAGTTGTCAAGTTGGATCTCAGCAGGTGAGGTAGCACCTCAGCTAATGTCATGTTGATGCGGGTAAACTGCTGTTGTGGTCTTTCCACCCTTTGTTGATTGTTGCATTGTGGAGCAACTGCAGGTATAGGTACCATTACGACACTTACTGTCTGGCGATGTTCAGCCCTGCTTTGGCCCCTCGGGTTATAGATGGCACTGGCTTCCTTTTTAAATGGCCTCTTTACTGAGCTCGAAGAGACGTCCTTCTGCATTTTGCCGCTCCGGATTCCAGCTTTCACCCTTTCTCCAGTTAGTATCAGCTCTGTAAAACCAGCTGATGAGCTACCGATTAAATGGTTGAAGAATTGACCAGATAGCGTCCCAAGAAACATGTCGACCAACTCCCTATCAGACAAAGGGGGTTGTACTCTCCCGGCCAAATCTCTCCACTTCTGCGCATAGTCCTTAAATCCTTCACTTGTACCCATGGACATACTCTGGAGTTGAGTACGAGTAGGGGCTAGGTCGGCATTATATTGATACTGCTTGTAAAAAGCGGCAGCCAAATTCTCCTAGTTTCGGACATTGATTCCCCCCAATTGGTAGAACCATTCAAGCTGAGTCCCTGACAGACTGTCTTGAAAGAAGTGAACCCATAAGTTTCTATCAGCGGTGTGGGGATGGATCTTCCTTACATAGGAACAGAGATGAAGCTTCGGGCAAGACACCCCATCATACTTTGCGAAAACCGGAGCCTTAAATTTCTGCGGTATGACCACTCCTGACACCAATCCCAATTCTTCGAAATCCAACCTTGGTATTCTCTGGATCTCCATAGAACTTAACCGGTCCTCTAACTACTTGTACATATCCTCAGTGGGAGGATATTGCTCATCATTGTAGTCGGTATCGTTGTCAGAGACTTCAGGACTAGGGTCCTCTTCCCTTGTCTTCCCCTCTTGGTTTTCCCCCTCTTTAGATGAGGAAGTCACATCGACTGGCTGCTTTAGTGGCCCCCCGAATCTTCTGCCCATATTGAGGGCACCGACGCGCTTCTTCTTCTTCTTCTCTTTCTCTTTCAGGATGAGGGCCTTTAGATCCTCCTGCCCTTTTTCCAAAGTTACGAACATTTGTTAAAATTGGGCATTTTGTGCCTGAAGATCTTTGATTCTTTGTTCATAAGATATATCTGCTTGAAATAAACAGCGGAGGAGATGAGAAACCTGTAACAGAACCTGCTTATGCAATGTCATGGATGGTATGCGTATGCAATGTTTTCAAGGAATTTAAAGATTTAAATTTGTTCAGACCAAAAGAGGAACACACATCATATTAATAAATCCAAGTTTGATTACATTATGCCTCTTTGGGCTTACAATGAAAGAAACAAACATACAATAAAACTCCTAAGACAAAAAGGTTGAACGCATCCTCTTTGGCGCAATATAGGCGTTCAGATTCTGCTCTTCATGAAGCTGCTTGGTGAGTTCCAGAACTTTCTTCTCACTGGTGTAAAATTGGGCTTCAAAAGTATATCGCTCCCCTTTGATTTGTATCCAATCCCTTTGGAGGTCTTCAAGAGATGTGGGCATGTCAAGATGTAGGATAGTGTATGGAACGTCTCCCTCCATGACAGGCTCAATGATTATCAGGAGAATGTAGGGGTAAGGCATCATAAGACTCTGAGCGCGAGTTCGTACCCATTTGAGGTAAGGCTCAAGAGGGGTGGAATTCTCGTGTCCCAAAGTCTTGCTATCCACCTTGTTTAGCATCCTCTAAGCTCGGATAAATCTCTGGCTAAGACCTTGATTGTCGTTGTCGTTGTCGAATACCAAACCTTGAATCAGCATCTCGTGCGGGCCATCCCTTAGGGCATAACCAAACTGCCTTAAAGCTAAGCAGGGGTTGTAGGTGTTACCTCCCCTAATGCCAAGTAAAGGGACATTAGGGAATTCTCCACATCGGTTAACAATGATAACATCCTCTTTGGATCGGGAGCACCAATGAATGTCTGAATTTTTGAGTGTCATTAACCTTTGTGACCACCTTGAACCTTGCTCATTCTTTATGACTGATTGGGGAAGATGAGAAATAAACCATCTTGACAAGAGATGAGTGCAACACATAAGGACACCTCTTTTCCTCATTGTGCAAGTGTGAAAATAGTGTAGGATATATCCTAGCAATGTAGGCACCGGGTTGCATGATATAAAGATTTTGACGGCGTTGACATCTATGAGTTGGTCAGGATTTGGAAACAAAAACATCCCATAGATAAAGAGATCCACAATTTCCTCAAAGGCTTGCAAGTCTAAGGAAATCCAACAACTTTGGGCTTTCTCAAACAGAAACTTTTCTAGGAAGCCTTTGACACCACTCCTTGTTTCCCAATGAGTTGTGACATCAGATGAGTGCAAGTGTAGAGCTTGAGTAATCTCTTCTGGCTTTGGGTCTCTTTCCGTACCGTTTAAAGATAGTTGATTGAGAATGGGAATCCTCAAGAGTTGGGAGAATTCTTCCAAAGTAGCCATAAGTTGATAGTCGGGAAATGTAAAAGCAATGGTGCAAAGGATCAAAGAACTGGAAGAACACCTTCATCATATCCTCATCTGTGTTTGAGGTGACCAAGTTGAGTAGACGACCATGTCTCTTGGTGAATGGAGAGTTTTCAGGAATCCTCGAAGCTAACTCCTTGAGTTGTGGAGGGATCCTTACAAGATTGACTTGAATAGTTTTCCTGCGAAGTGAATCCATATCCTACAAAACAAGAACAAAGATGAATCCCAAAATCCTTGAAATGGTTAGTGGATGCATATGATGTCCATGATGTAAGTTTAAGATTGCCCTAAGAGGGGGGGTGAATTAGGTGGTGGTCGATTTTTGACTTATTTTATACTTTCTGGTTTTGTTTTAGTGCTTTGGAAAATCTGTAAAGTGTAGAAAGTAAAGAGACACGGAGATTTATCCTGGTTCCTTCCACACCCCGGAAGTACGTCCAGTCCCCTTGCAAACACGCAAGAGATTTCACTATTTTGTTAGAACTTTTACAAGACTCTTCCTAGTCTTATCAACTAAAGACTCTAACAAATACCAAGAACACCCTCTTAGATTTCCAATAAGTCTCTTGAGAACAATCCTCTTAAAAGATACCTCTTATTTCCAACAATGGACAACAAGGAACAAAAGTATTCTAATTATTAATTCCAACAATCCTGGAAATAAGTTACACTTTGTATAATTCTATGAAATATGATTTCTTGAAAGATGTTTGTGATCGGTGGAAATAGAACTGACTGTTTTTTAAGCTGGTTCGCGAAATGTCGCGGTAAGCAAGAGTCGCCACCGTCTTTTATGTTCTCCAACATGGAAAGGACAAAAGCACAGCAAAATTCCTTCTTTGAGAATGTTTCTCGGTTCGGGAGGTAGATTTATAGAAAGGGAAGGTGTTAGCACCCTTTCTATCCGTGGTTATCCACGGGCTCTTAGGTACTTGCTCTTATGTTTTCAAAAATTGTTTGCTTTTCAAGTGTGTGTGGGTTTTGAAAAAGTTCGTTTGGAAAACTTCTAAGTAACTCTTGTATCAGTCCTTAAGAGTGTATGAAGTGTTTTGTTTGAAAACTTTTTGAAAGTGTGGGGTGCGAAAAGATGTTTTTTTGTTTGTTTGAAAGAGCAAGTACCCAGGAGAATCTACCTATTCTAAGGAATTAGGCTGTGTAAGAGTCCTTTAGATAGTGCTATCCCACCATTGAGAGGTAGGTAGCACCATCGTTGGAGTTATTAGGGTCAATTCGATGATTAGGGACAGTGTGGTCACCGAAGCAATGGTAGGACACCTTAGAAGTAATCCTAATGTCCTAGATCCTTTGTATCTGAGGCAACCGTTTCGAGGCAACTGGATCTTTTAGACAGAAGGGCGACCTCTAAGATACCCTATACTTGATGACCATGTTCGAGGCAACCAGTGAGGCGTACCCTAGGAGTGGCATGTGCTTTGTGTGTTGTGTTTCAGTTAAGGTTATCTTGTACATGTTATTTGTGAGCTACGAATTGATTTTATTATTCATACATTCTTGCAGGCATAATTAACAGTTAGGAGTGCGGAAAATAAATTGCGGAAAGATAAATTCTAACTATTACAAGGCGCGGGTCTATACATCGCCAAAAACAAAAACCCGTTTTGGAAAATAAAGTGCGAGAATTTAAATAAGGCGATAAAATCCTAATTAACTATTACATACTCTGTACAGATACATAAATATAATCAAAATAAATAAATACGCGCGAATAGAAATTTTAATCGGGAACGTCCTTAGGGTGTTGACCCTTTTTTTTTAGAAAAGAATGAGATTGTCTTTTTTTGCAATTAATTAAAAATTAAGCCTAATTACTAATTAATTAATTATTTAAAAGAAAAAAATGTTTTTGAATTTTTATGTTTTTAATGAAAATAAAAAATAAAAGAAATTAAAAGTCAAAAGAAACCCTAATTCTAAATTGTTTTTATTTATTGTAAAAAAAGTATTAAAGTTAACTAATTAAACTAATTTAATTTAATTTACATTTATTTACAAAATAAGTTAATAAATAATAGAAATGTTTTTTTGGTTTTTTTGAATTTTATGGAAAAATAATTATTTAGCTAATAATTAAAAGAAGAATAAAAATAAAATAAAGCAAATGAAAAATAAAAAGACAAAAATAAAATGCAAACCCATGGGGGGTTTGGGCCAGATATGGAGGTTTTTGTTGGCAATCTGAGCCCATTAAGAATAAGCCCTGTTGACTTTTTTGAATTATCCACGCTGGCTTTGACCTGAGCACATGGTGTTCATCCCCTTCTGGCCTTTGGATTGTTGATTTGAGGCCACATGGCAAGCTGGCGTGTGAGGTGTATGATGTTCATTATCTGGAAGCCTGCATAGGAATATACAAGAAAAAGTGGAAACAAATTATTTGGGGGGACCTGGGATTCGAACCCAGGTCCCAGCGCTCACTACACCAACGCCTTAGCCAGCTGAGCTGATTGACTTAATTGAAATAATAATAATACACAAATAATATATTGGTAAATCAAACAGTCCCCTGGAAAAAAAATAAAAACGCGCTTATTTTTGAAATGGCCAATCACGTGTATACACCTATTGTCTTCTTCGTTTTGCCTATAAAAAAGAAAACAATTAGCGGGGGTTTTTAACCCCCACAATATGGAATGGCAGAAAATAGCGAATAGGTCTCTATGCAAGATAAATTGAGCGCGAGGATAGTTTTGTGTTTGTCTCGTCAAGCCGGTTTCAACCATGGGCATGGGAAGTTCCAATTTTACTTATGCTGTAAAGCCCCAATCTGAGAGCTCTGAAACCCTAGAATTCAACAATGGTGTTTTGCAATTTTGGGCGCCATAATGCAATTCAATCACACTAATAGCTTCGTATGGGTCTTGTGAACACAATACACTCAACAAAACATATCAAATGTGCATGAATCAATGTATGTGATTATGAAAAAAATTTACAAACCGTGGGTCTGTGTAGTACGTGTTCTTGAGCTTTGAGGCTTGTTTTGGATTGCAATCTGTTCCTGGGAAGGCTAGCAACGTGTTTGAATTGCTCTAAGGGCTTTGAATTGGTCTGCAATATCAAAAACAGTTTTGATTTTTTGCTTGGATTTTTTGAATGTGGTTTGGCCGTTTGTGCAGTGTTTTCACGTGTAATGTATCAGGGTTGTGTTCAGCATATGTATGGGAATGCATTTAGGTCAGCAGCTAAGCCAATGATCCCTTGTATTGATGTTTTGAGATTCTTCATAACCACCATTAAAGGACTTTCCAAGTTTGTTCAAATTTTGAATTTTATGCATAATTGAGCTTGGCACGAATTTGGCAACTAGAATATGCTGTATGAAAGCCATTCAAACCACAAAGATGCCACTTAATTATTTTTTTGATTTTATTTGAATTATTAAGGATTAAAATGAGTTAAATCCATAAAAATTAAATAAAAAATGAAAAAATAAATGTTTGGTCTTGAAATTAGTCATGGGACACGTGGGTGGCATGAAAAGGCTGAATCAAGTGGAAGAAAGTGGACCCTTTTGTCAAAAATTGAAGTTTCAAGGATAGTTGACTTTTGCCATTTCACAAAAATTTCCCAACTTCTCTAATGCATATCTTGCTCAATTTTGATCATATGGATATGTTCTTGGACATTTTGGAAAGGTATTGAAGTCCTATAACCAATGCCTTTGGTCCCATGTCATTTTGATTTACCAATCTCAAGTTATGGTCTTTGACTTAAAATGCCTTTTTGTTGACTTTTGAAAATGACCTATAATGTTGAAATTGATAACTTTTTGTGAGAGCATTTCTTGGACTTGGAATGTGAAGATGAGTTATAGGAAATGTCCTCCCCTTAAAAATGAGCATTGGATGGGATTTTTCTGATGAACCATGAAAAAGTTATGCCTTGGTCAAGTTACAGTTGACTTTTCAACTGTCCAAAAATGGAAACTTCTGCATCTTGATGATTTTTGAGCCATGCTTGTGAAATCATGATCAAGACTTGATCAAATGATGATTATGGCTTCAAAATAAGATGTTAACCAAAAAATTTGACTTTTGACTGCCAAATGACCATTTTGCCCCTGTAGTTGATTGTGGAGCAATTAGGGCTTTTGACTGTGCAACTTGACCTTGTGAGCCTTGAAACTTGGCATGTAGATGCTTGACAATGTTTATAGGCATGTGGGACTTGATTGAGCCCTTGAAAACCTCAACTTCCTTGTAAGAACCAAAACCCTAATTTGACTGGCTTAGGAGGGTGGTTTGAACTGTGCAACCCTTGAGTAGACTTGAGCAAATTGAGATGATGCTTGTCAAAACTTTGAAGAATATGGGAGGGAAAATTTTGGGGTACAGCAATGTTGATCACATAGAGTGACTTCAATGAAGTTTCTTCTTTCTTCTCTTGTAAGCAATTCAAACTGTAACACAATGGTTAGATAATGCTCAAAGATTTCTGTTCTTATATGTGTGAAAGTGCAGAAAATCTTTGTTCTTAAAAGTTAAGAAATATGAAGTTTGAATATTTTACAAAGTTCAGAATTATTGCATAAGAGAAGAGTTGTTTTTTAATTTGAAAGATTTAGTATTTAAAGTAATCAAGATACCTTTCCAAATGGACACTTTTCTGTTTGAAAAACTTGAGAGGATGCAATGTATGACCATGCATCTATTGGAGAAAAGGTGTGAAGGATATCTTGAAACCAGTTCAGATTTTTCACAAGTTACAACGTGTAAATCGATTAGCATGAGATGTAAATCGATTGCACGGGTTTATAACATTCATGTTTTCAAAAAAGTTGAAGTGTAAATCGATTAGCATGATGTGTAAATCGATTTACAAGTGTTAAAAATTCAACTCAGTTCCGTGATCAATCAATTTACACTTCATGTAAATCGATTGCTGCCAGGGGCAATCAGTTTTTGAAAAAGCATGTGTAAATCGATTTACATGATATGTTAATCGATTTACATCAGTGAAAAACTTAGAATTTGTTTTAAACTTTAAGTGAAGTGTTGTGGCAAGTGTGTATATCATTTTTGAGCATTTCTAATCAATGTAGTTCAAAAGAGAATTGATATACTTGATTGCTTGCCATGATCCTTGAAGCTTTGAGTGAATGATGCTTTAAGCTAATTCCACTTCTTTTCCTTCTTGCCATAGTGCTTGTTTGTCTTTCATCAAAACTAGCTTGTTTGTCTTTCATCAAAACTAAAGTTGAGTTGAGGCTTGAGATTACACATGATGTCCATGATGTTATATACAAGTATGCATATACAAACAAAGCAAAACAAGTCCTAGGTTTAGGCTTGCATGGGGTTTTATAGGTAAGTACCCTCTTGAAGTTTAGTTGGCTTAAACCTGTCCTAATAATAGTAACAGGGTTCTAAAGAGCTCAATATCACTGGTTCGTTTTCTCGGGCATTGTTTTAGCGCAAGCCTCTTTAATGGCGACTGAAATATCCCAAAAAACTAAACCTCAATGAGTGTAGTATCGAGTATCTACCAACTTCGGACTGCACCAAAGTTGGTTATCTCACTATGTCATAAAGGCCAAGCTGGTCAAGTAAAGGTTCTAAAAGTTCATTAGTGCTTTATGACATCACTCAGTGGCCCCATATTCTCCTTGATTAACTCAAGGGCTACCGGTACCTACAAATATGACACACTAACATAGTTATTGCTTAGACCATGTCGGTATACCCTGCACAGTTTCCACAATGTATTGCTACTTACCTATAAGGTATCCCAAATTCGAGTAGAGGATTTAAACCCAAACAAAGAACCATAATGTAAATCATACAAGTCAAACAAAGAAAGCAAGTAAATGTGATCTAACCCTAAGGTAACCCCACTTTTAGAATCTTCCCTAGCAGAGTCTCCAGTTCTGTGATACGGTGGGAGAACTGACTTGAGATGTTTTGCATTTGTGTTCACAAATGTTACGGTTTAGAAAGAGTCGCCACCAGATTTTCTTTTATCCAAAAGGAAAGGTGAAAAAACACGGGAAAGACCTTTAGAGATTGTTTCTTGAGTTCGGGGGGTAGATTATGAAAATGGAAGGTATTAGCACCCTTTTCATCCATGGTTTTCCATGGGCTCTTAGTTACTTGCTAGATCACTTGCTTTTGTTTGAATGTATGCTTGTGATGGTGATTTTTGAAAGTATTTTGAAAATGTAACTTCGTTACGGTTCTCGTCTCTATAAGAACGCATACAAAGTGTTTGCTTTGAAAATGTTTTTCAAGAAAGTGTTTGTGAGATGTGTTTTTTTTTAAAGTGATTTTGAAAAGGGTTTCCTTTATAATGGCTCTCGTTTCTATAAGAACGTGTACAAAGTGTTGTCTTTCGAAAATGTTTTCAAAATTAAAATGTTGGTGTATAAAAATGTTTTTGTTGTCAGCAAGCGAGCAACTATGAGCGAATCTACTTACTCAAAAGGTCTTAATTGTTCTTTTCCTCCTCCTTTAGATGTTGCTATCTTACCATTGTTTTAGTAAGAAGCCCCATCGTTGGATGTGAAGGGACAAGCGTGGGTTGTTTGTATAGTCATAGAAAGCAAACCCATGGGACGTTTTAGCAATGTCTTTTTCAGGGACTAGATCATTTTACCGGAGGCAACATTGAGGGTCATCGAGGGACTACGATCTTTTATCGAGGGTCTTTTGCTAAAACACCCATGTTCGAGGGACATGACTATTTTTTCCGATAGGTAACAAGTGAGATTACCCTAAGGGTGCATGGGTGCAAAGTGTGTTTGATTGCATGCATTTTAGTCTTGATTAGGGTGATCTATTTGTCAATTTCATGTCTTGCCATACACACTCTAATTACTAACAATATATGAAAGTAATAAAAGTGCAGAAAATAAAGATTCTACGCTATTATAATCATTAGGGGGATGGGGTGTACATATTTAAAAATGGGGATTGCAAATAAAATTAAATTCTAAGTTACTATTACAACCATATTGAAATGTACAATATAAGAAAGAAAAAAGACTTCTTTAGAAAATGGTTTTTTATCTTAATGAAAAAATAAATAAGTTAAAAGAAAAATGTTTTTATGCCTTTTTATATTGATGAAAAGAGTTTTAATGTTGAAAGTGATAAAAAGGAAAATAAATGAGATATAAGCCCAGCGTGCTGCTACAAGCAAAACAAATGGAATCAGAAGTTCTGAAGCCAAGAGCGTTGTGACTCAGCAGGAGACGTCAGTGGGTGTCAGAAGTTCTGAGTTGGTAAACTCCGGGGTCCTGCAAGGAACATTATAGGGGAAACACAAAAGTTCTGGGTGGTATTCAGACAGTGGACCAGAAGTCAGAAGTTCTGTATTACACTAAAACAGTGAGTAAACTTCAGAAATTCAGTGTATCGTCAGCATGCAAAAATCAGAAACTCTGAGTGTTTAAAATAGCGAGAGGAAGCACCAGAAGTTCAGTGTGTTTGACATGTAGGGGAAACTCAAAAGTTCTGGGATGTGTTAGAACAGTGAGTGAAAAACGGAAGTTTTATGTGTTAGAATGGTGAGTGACAAACAAAAGTTTTGTGTTATATTTCAGCTATTTCCTTATATCAATCAGTACAACGATAACTTATTCAGTTTTCAACAAACAGCAAATCAGAAGGATAAAAGCACCACAGTTTATGGAAGTTCTGATCATGATCCTGAGTCTAGCCTTAATCAGGAAGTTCGGATCCACAGTCTTTCTACTTACACAGTGATATGGACAACATTAATACTATGATATTTACATGTTTAATGATGTTCTGAATGAGAAGATGCAGAGTCTGAGAGACTTACCTTGAACCTGAAGCGTGGTTTGGGACTTGAGATGCTGCCTTCAGATATTCTGGAGTCAACAAGAGCAATGAAAGAGAAAATACTAAGTTCTTTTACTTCAAGGGAAGAACAAGGGTTTTAGTTTTTTGCTTAGGAATTCTGGATTTTTTATGGAGGTATCACAAATTTCTTTTCTCTCTTTTGACGATTCTCTCTCTAAAAACCAGCCCCTTGCAAGTGTGATGGAGCCACTTATTTATAGATGAATTTGTTGTGGTTTTTTTTTGGGGGGGGGGGGGATAGATGGGATTTGAACTTTTGGCACACTATTCCATTGCTTTTTTATAACAGTTTTTTGTATTTGGTGCAAATATAAGATTTGGGAAAATGTAGACGTGGACTGGGTTAACTGCTGGTTAGAGTACTATACTGTAGCAGTGCAGCAGGTTGTTTAAACGAGGTCTTGGGATTTGGTGATGTTCTGATTGCAGAAGATCAGAAATGTAACCTCCAAATGCTGAAGGGACATGTTCTGACCGGAGTGTTGAACATAGCCTTCATATGCTGAAGAATCATGTTCTAACTGAAGCATCATGTTCTGACCAAAGAGCATCGCTTCTGCATGTTCTGATTGAAGCGTTATGTTCTGAACCGTGTTTGAAACTTCTGACTACACTTGCATAGATGCTGACTCAGAAGTTCTGAAGTATCATATTCTCTATACACTTAGAAAATTTTCTAAATGTTTAAAAAATTTGATTTTCAAAGTAACTTCTGACTTCTAATTTTTGATGAACCAATTTCATGCCTTAATGAAATATTATTCTTGGGACTTGATTTTTGATTCAAAAGTCATAGTTTGACTCCTTTGGTGTGCAAATGACCATTTTGACCTTGTAAATGATTTTCTTGGAAAATTTGTAATTCAAGATTTGCAATTGGATAGAAGCAAACCTGAGGGTCCAGGTTGATCCTTTGAGAAATGAGAGGGCAAATTTTGGTGTACAACAAATATCAATTCATCATGTTCCGCATATCAATCTATCAATTTTAAACCCAACTTCTTTTGTGTATATTGTTATTGCGTGATGCAGTTTAGTGAGGAGAGAAAGAGAGAATAATAAAAGACATAAGGATTTATATTATTGAATTATACAAATAATGATACATACTAGGACTATTTATATACAACCCTAATTAAGCTTTAGTCTACACAACTTGGATTATATTTAAATATTAAATATAATCAAATTAAATCTAATATAATATTTTAATAAATCTAATTTAATATTTCAAGACACCCCCATAATCCAAGTTGTCGAACAACCTCAAAAATAGTCAATCTGAACTTTTCCTAATTCCTTTCTCAAATTTAAGAATTTGTCAATCTTCAATCCTTTGTTGAAAATGTCGGCAACTGCGCTTCACTCGAGCAATGCCTTACTTCAAGACCTTTGATGTAGCACCATACATTGCTTCGAAATTTGAAATTTCATACCTAAACATAGACACCATACTCATATTTGCATTTGACAAATCCCAATTCGACTAAGTATGAGTCGATCTTCTTGTTCCATGCCCTAGGTGCCTGTTTGGGGCCATAGAGAGTTTTGTGCAACTTATATACTTTACTCGCTTTTTTCTGAATCACAAACCCTGATGGTTGTGTTACATAGACCTCTTCGTCTAAAGGACCATTCAGAAATGCTGATTTCACATCTAAATGAAATGTCGACCAACCTTGGTTGCATGCCAATACTACCACTAGTCGAGCAGTCTCCAATCTTGCTACTGGAGCAAATACTTCAGAGTAGTCAATTCCTTCTCTTTGAAGAAACCATCAAGCTACTAATATTGCTTTATGTCTTTCTATCAAGCCATCAACATTATGTTTCAACTTGAATCCCCATTTTACTTCGATAGCTTTTGTATGTGCTGCCAATTCGACTAACTCTCATGTGTTGTTTCTTTCGATTTCCTGTAACTCTTCGACCATAGCTAACTTCCACTGTTTAGTCTTCAAAGCTTCGATATAGTCAATTGGTTAATCACTTGCAAGTAAAGCAAAATGAACTAATTCTCCATCTGGTGTGACTTCATCATCACCCACCACTTCATAATCATGAAGTTTTGTTGGAAGAACTCTATTTCTTTGAGGTCTTTGGCTTATTTCAGCCACAACCTCTTCGGATGTGTCGAGAATGTCAGCAACTGCTTCTTCTTCGATTTCGACTGGATTCTCTCAACAATTCCCGTTGGTGCTCACAGAGACCATCTCCAACGGGCATGCGCTCCTCCCGAGCACCTTCCTCGTAGGGCTGACTTCCAACCTCTCCGGATTTCGCGGAGTCTTCATGGTCCCAGAAAGATCGCGTCCCTATCCTCCCTGTCTTGCGGAGGACGTTATCCAGGTAGGGGCCACATGTGGGTCCCCACTACACACGTAGAACCTGGCAGTCTCTTTGTTGGGCATGTTTGATCATCCCAATAAAGAGACCTTAGCCCAGCGCTGGGGCTATAAATACCCTCTCTTCCGAGAGGGTTAGGTATTCAACTCATATCTCAGAACTCTTACTTGCTTGCTCATCAATGACTTGTTAATTAAATTGCTAGAATTCTAATCCCAGGCAGAATTTTCATTAATCACAATATCTCGACTCAACACAATCTTCTCATTAATTGGATTGAATAGTCTATATGAACCAATTTTATGATATTCTACCAGAATCATAGGTTCACTCTTGTCATCAAGCTTCCTTCTTATTGCATGAGGAACATACTTGTAACACATAAAGCCAAACATCTTAAAATGACTCACTGATGGTCGTTTTCCACTCCATACTTCTTCAGGAGCTTTGTTCTTCAATATCTTGGTAGGATACCTGTTCTGGATTGGGCCTGCCCTTAGCCTAACTACCAATGAGGTCCAATCCAAGCTTGCCAACCTGCTGCGCTGAGCAGTATTTCCCCCGAGCACATCCCGACCACAAATGTCTTGTCGACCAAGACTGCTTCCTGTCGGTGCTTGCACAGACCATCTCCAACGGGCATGCGCTCCTCCCGAGCACCTTCCTCGTAGGGTTGACTTCCAACCTTTCCGGATTTCGCGGAGTCTTCATGGTCCCAGAAAGATCGCGTCCCTATCCTCCCTGTCTTGCGGAGGACGTTATCCAGGTAGGGGGCCACGTGCGGGTCCTCACTACACACGTCGAACCTGACAGTCTCTTTGTTGGGCCTATTTGATCAGCCCAATAAAGAGACCTTGCCCCAGTGCTGAGGGCTATAAATACCCTCTCTTCCGAGAGGGTTAAGTATTCAACTCATATCTCAGAACTCTTACTTGCTTGCTCATTCCGCTTCTTACTTTGCCATCGGAGTGTCTTGCAGGTACTCCCCCCCCCCCAATCTCATTCAACTTCTTCCCGAGCCAGCTGTGACGGTCCATCTCTGATCCGGTGAGATCAATACCTATTCAAAATATAAACTGCAGTCGAAACAACTTCTCCCTATAAATACTTTGGCAAATTCTTTTGCTTCAGCATGCATCTCGCTATATCTAATATGGTTCTGTTTCTTCTTTCAGCAATTCTATTATGTTGAGATTTATAAGGAGCACTTACCTCATGATCAACACCATGTTCTACACAAAAATCTTCAAATATCTTGGATGTGTATTCGCCACCTCCATCTATTCGCAGAACTTTGATCTTCTTCTCACTTTGGTTTTCGACAAGTATCTTGAATCTCTTAAAGATTTCAAATACTTCATCTTTTCATTTGATCACATAGATCCACAGCTTTCGACTAAGCTCATCGACAAACGAAATAAAATATTTGTTTCCACAAATTGTATCTTCGAATGGACCACATATATCTGAATGTACCACTTCGATTATGCAAGATGATCTCATTGGCATAGTTGAAACGAAAGAATTTCTGGATTGCTTTCCTACTAAACAACTTTCACAAAGTTTTTCAAGCATCTCAAGACTTGGATTTCCAGTGACCATATCTTGAGTAATCAGTTAATTAAGTGATCGAAAATTCAAATGTCCAAACCTCAAATGCCACAACCAACTATCCTTGTGGTCAATAACAGTTTTCAAACATTGAACTTCAGTCGAACTGATCATAATCTTAAATTTCCCAGTCTTCGACAAAGGAGATTTTAAGACCAAATTGTTCTTGGTGTCGAACAATTTCAAAGCTCCATCTTTCATGATAATTGAGAAACCTTTTTCGACTAGTTGTACAACACTTAGCAAGGTGCACTTTATTCAAGGTACATAAAGCACATATTTGATCATAACTTTCCCTCCATTACTCATTTGAAAGACTATATTTCAAGTACCTTCTGCTTGCAACGAACTATTATCAGCAAGTTTTACCTTGCTCTTCCTTGACTCGTTAAAATCTTCCAACCACTCATTTCGACCGGTCATGTGGTTCGAGCAGCCTGAGTCGAGAAACCAGATTTTGGGTTCGACATGGTTATCTGCAACTGTAGCCATAACCGCCATACCACCTTTAGAATCATCTGAATCTTAGCGTGCAAGGTCCTCTCTTTCGTCCTTGCTTGTCGATCCCTTTTCTTTTCTGTACCAACAATTCTTGGCTACGTGACCCCCCTTTTCACAATTATAGTATTACACACCTTTTTTTATCTTCTTTGTACTTTCGATAGTTTCCTCCTCTTCCTTTCGAGGATTCATAAGTTCAATCTTCGACCTAATGTTTGTGAGGTTTCGACCAAGACTTCTTTCCCCGAGTCTTGTCGAACTTGTCTTTGAATTTGTTGGAACCACCATCCTTTTTCAATGACTGAGCTTGTAGAGCCTGTATCGAGTCTTGCACTCCTTTTCTTTCGACAATCCTCATCTCACGCGCCTCCAACGAACCAACAAAACCTTCCATTTTAGTGGTTTCAAGATTGTTGGATTCTTGAATAGCTACGATAACGTGATCAAAGTGAGAGGTCAATGTTCTCATTACCTTCTCAACTATCATCTTATTAGTTATGGTTTCACCATAATCCTTCATGAGATGGACAGGTTTTTGAACCTTCGACACATATTCTGCAACTTTTTCATCTTCTATCATCGACAACAACTCATATTGTCGACACAAGGTTTGTAACTTGACCACCTTGACTTTCTCACCTCCTTCGTAATACTTCACCAGAATATCCCTTGCCTCATTCGCCGTTTCAACATGAGAGATTATGTCAAAGTTAGCAGCATCGACCGTCGTCTGAATGCAATAAGCAGCCTTGCAATCTTTTTTCTTGACTTTGTTGTGGGTTTTTTCTGTCCGTTGGTTGCATCTGCAGCCAACGCATGAATGTCGTCGCTAACCACTTTTAGGGTTTCATGGAAGCTAAACAAGGATTGCATCTGTTTTTCTATCAGATCCAATTCTTGTCGTCAAGCATTGGAAGAGAATTCAAAATACCCTTATCACTAGTCATCTTCGCAGCGGTTGATTCACTTGTCCTAGAAACACGGTCTCTAATGTGAAATTCTTGAAAACTTGATCAAGAACAATAACCAGAAGCTCTGGATACCAATTTGTTAGTGCGAGAGACACTTTAGTGAGGGGAGAGAGAAGAAATAATAAAAGAAATAAGAATTTATATTATTAAAATATATAAATAATGATAAAGACTATAATTATTTATATACAACCTAATTGAGTTTGAATTTACACAACTTGAATTATATTTAAATATTAAATCTAATATTTTAATATATATATATATATATATATATATATATATATATATATATATATATATATATATATATATATATATATATTAGTATTGCTCAGCAATGTAGCGTGCTTCTGAAAGTTAAAATAGTCTTCTCATTTATCATTTAACGCGATTTTAAATGCTTTTTGTAGCTACAAAATTATGACAGATAAACTTGGATTAGGCTGTTTGTGTAGTTCTTATGACACCTATTGATTATTTGGCATTGAAATTACCTGAGTCGGATGCTCCAAAAATTAGTTGGATGCAATTTTTCTGCAAAAATTGATGTTTGTTAGCAGGGCCTGTACCGTACAAACTGCTGCACAATTATTTTTTCTATTCAACATGCATCATTGGCAAACATATTATATAATAACCGACAAGGTTTTTGTTTCTCCATATAATAGTTTTTGGAAGAGTTAGTATTTTGCAATTGAAATTGATGTCTCAATCTTGAACTTTGTTGTCTTTTGTGTAGGTGTACATGTTTCTGGATTAACATTTTTTTAGTCTTAATGCAATTAGATGGATGAAACATACTTAGTCATTTATCTAATAATGAAGTGTGTAATTGGTACAATGACAAATGAAGTGTGTGAGTGATGAAGCGAGACACAATCAATTAAATCCAATTAATAAAACATTCAATATGCGTTTAAATACAATTCTACATTACATGGGATTTAACTAGTTTAAACATAAAACTATAAAGAAAAACCCCTAAAAATGTTATTAAAATAATTGTTCAAATCAAACCGTGTGTATTACCCTCCTCACTCAAACCGGAAACTCAAAACCCAAATGCATGGTTCGATTCAAAACATTGCTAAACACACACCCCCTCTCACAAACAAACAACAATGTCTCTCTCTTCTCAACTCTTGTCATTCCATCAACCATCTTCATCAACTCCAAGCACAAATTCACCTCAACTCCCTTCACAACGACACCCACTTGCTCTCAGAACTCGTTTACTTTTGTTCCCTCTCTCCCTTCAAAAGCCTCATCCATGCACGTAAGCTCGTTCATTACTTTTCCAACAACCCATCACCCATTTCATGGAACATTCTCATCAGAGGCTATTCATCAAGTGATTCTCCAAAAGAATCCATCTGGGTGTTTAAGGAAATGCGAAAAAGAGGTGTTAGACCTAATAAGCTTACTTTTCCTTTTGTTTTCAGGTCTTGTGCGGTTGATTCAGCGTTATGTGAAGGGACTCAGGTTCATTGTGATGTTGTGAAGTTTGGTTTGGATTCTGATGTTTATGTTGGTAACAATTTGATTAATTTTTATGGTTGTTGTAAGAGGATTGTTTACGCGCGTAAGGTGTTTGATGAAATGTGTGCGAGGACGATTGTTTCGTGGAATTCTGTTATGACTGCTTGTGTTGAGAATGTTTGGTTGAATGATGGGATTGAGTATTTTTTTAAGATGAGGGATTGTGGGTTTGAGCCGGATGAGACTAGTATGGTTTTGTTGTTGACTGTTTGTGCTGAGTTAGGTTATTTGAGCCTTGGAAGATGGGTTCATTGTCAGGTGATTTTGAGAGGGATGGTTTTGAGTGTTCAGTTAGGTACTGCTCTTGTTGACATGTATGGTAAGTCGGGTGATTTAGGTTATGCTCGGGTTGTATTTGAAAGAATGGAAAAGAGAAATGTGTGGACTTGGAGTTCTATGATAACGGGGTTAGCGCAACATGGTTTTGCGGAGGAAGCTCTTGTATTGTTCGAGATGATGAGTGATGAAAAGAGTAAAAATATTTTGCCTAATTATGTTACTTATCTTGGTGTTCTATGTGCTTGCAGCCATGCTGGGATGGTTGACGAGGGTTACCGATACTTTCGCGATATGGAAATTCTTCATGGGATAAAACCTATGATGGTTCACTATGGAGCAATGGTCGATGTATTGGGTCGTGCCGGCCGTCTTAGCGAAGCTTATGAATTTATACATAGGATGCCTTTTGCGCCGGATCCAATTGTGTGGAGGACTTTGTTAAGTGCATGCACGGTTCATGATGTTTGCGACCGTGCGGGAATAGGGGATAAAGTAAGAAAGAGATTACTTGGAATGGAGCCAAAGAGGGGAGGGAATTTAGTTATTGTTGCTAACATGTATGCAGAAGATGGAAAGTGGGAGAAAGCGGCGAATGTGAGGAGGGTAATGAGAGATGGAGGGTTAAAGAAGATGGCTGGAGAGAGTTGGGTTGATTTGGGTGCTTCTATGTATAAGTTCTTTGCCGGGTATGATTCTAGCTCAGATTTGATGCCTGTGTATGATCTGTTAGATGTATTGAATATGCACTTGAAGATGGTTCATTGATTTTGTTGTTGAAGTTGGTTTCAGTGAATTCAATTTGGAGCTGAAGTTGAAAATTTGAAACTAGAATGACATTTGATAGCTTATTTTTTAGGGTTTAGATTTATGCTCCGAACTTTTTTTTAATAAGAGTAAATGGAACATTTATTTGACAGTTTTCTTCTTCAACTTGAATGTTCATCACCCAGCATCCTCTACAAATGTGCTTTATGTTTAAAATTTTCTACTTATTTTATGTTTAACATCCATATGTTTTGGTGATTAAATCAATTATGTAAATATTATGCTTTGATGATTAGATCAATTATGTACCCATGATATGTACTCCACTAAATAAATTATAAGGTATAAGCTAATATTAAGTACCAAAATTAATTATAATGCTCATCATTAGAAAGTCTACGGATATTTTAAAAGATTCTTGAGAGGATGTTATAAGAACCATTATAAAGGAATTGCATTTATGTTATTGCAAAACCATTAAACAATATGTCTATATCACATTCTAAAATAAATGTTATGCTTAGATGACAATTATGTAGTAAGATGTAAAAAGCTTTAAATAGTTGTTATTTCTAATACAAATGTTAAATATATGACTTGGATATCTTTACTTATTATTGAGCAGAAAGTTGTATTTCTTGTGTTGAAAATTTCATTAATATTATTTACAGTGATAATAAATTAATCTTGCACGTACGAAAAACTAAATTTCATCCGGAAGTTCATTTTGTATATTTTGAAACTTCAAGTTATTTTTGATTGAAAGTCAAAAGTTAAATCTGGAAGATATGTATAATATCACCAAAGAAAAGATTTCCATATACCTTAATATAATATAGTTCTTAGATGATGCTTGATGCTCACACTAGGCCAATAAATGTTAAATTAATGTTTGATTTACTTTGTGCTAGCTTGAGATAGACTGATTAAGCCCTAATAGACAATTATATTTGTTGCATTTACTTTAGTATCATGATATTGATATATATAAAGAAATGATCCTTGACCTGAGTTAATGAGTCAATTAATTGAGATAAAGCTCCAATCAATTGACTAACTCATTTTATTGACTCTAGATTGAGGAGTAAAAAGTAGGATCTAAGACTTTATTTTTCTCTCACGGAAGATAGCATTCAACTTTGAAATCAACCGGTAGATAAGCTTTAGAGAACTTATTCTTTTTTATTCTTTATCGAACATGTCTCATAAGTCTTTGAAGTTTTCAAAACCGAAAGGAAATCATGAAGTCTACTTCTTTCTTGATCATATTTCTCCAAGAGATAATTATTTCCCCTTAAGATTGTTTTGAACAAACTATTTTTAGTCTCCTTAGACCTTAGACTAGTATTGGGCTATAGGTGTTTGACACCACTTTGCTCCATAGTCTTTCAAATCTCGAGATAACTTGAGAAAAATCCTTCTTTTGGAGAAATGACAAGCCATCGTCGGTTTTCTTTACCTTTTAAGAGGTTCCATGGTCAACATTAACACCTTGATCTCATTAATTGAAGAACACCATCAATGTCATGATCAAATCTATTCGGATTGACAATCACCATCGGGTAACCACTGCTTCTTATACACCTAAGATATTGCAAAAGACTCTCTTATCTTTCTATTTTAGTCTGCGTCATATCAGAAACATCCTTGCACAAGGATTCGTTAGTACCATTGAATCGACAAAAAGAACAAGCACAAGAAGGAAATGCTTGTTTTTGAATAAATGTTATATCATTCTTCCTTCTTAAGATCTTGTTTCCAAGAGAGAATAATAGTTTTATAAAGTCGGGAGAATGACATACTTCCGTATGAATGTAGCATTTCAAGAGTGCAATATTTCCATCCATTTGAAATATTTTAAGAAGATGCATGAAAAGGCTAGAACCCTTATTATGGCTTCTAGTTGAGCTACATGGGTATAAGTTTCATTGAGATCTATGCTTTGTTGTTGATTGTAATATTTCGTAATGAATCTTGTTTTATTTCTCAAAACATTTCTAAACACATCAAGTTTGTTCCAAAAGATCCACTAAGACTCCAATCACTCAACTAGCTTTGGGAAATAGATTCCAATAGTTATTTATCTCAAATTGATTTAATATTTGTTGCAGAGAAATAGATAAATGTTCTTTGATGATAGCTTCATCAATTTCTTTTTGCTCAGTTTGTGAAACAACAAGCATATGGTTATATACCTTGTTAAGGGAGTTTTGAGATGAAATTCCCTTAGAAATATCTCCATTAGCATTTTGAATAAGATAGTCCTTAATGATCATTCGTTCTTAAGATAGACCTTGATTAAGTTGACTTCTTTAAATTGTATCGCTGCATTTAGAATTTGGACATTCTCTTGTGGCTGATATTTTTCTTTCTCTTTATTTTCATATTTCAAGGATTTTCTTTAAGGGATAACTTCAAAATTAACAACATCTACTTTTACCTACTAGGGGTTAGTTCACCATAGGTAATATGTATGAATTCTCCCATAGTCATGGTCTTTTCGAAAAGAAGATTAAAATGGATTGAGGTTTTTATAGACCATGCATATAAAAGAATTAAACATACTCTATTATCTTTGTTACACGAGCTACTTAATACTAAGTAACTCGTGCAATAAAGCATTAATTAACTAGGACAACTAAATGGTAGGATTAGAGATCTTACCAAAAATAAAAAATTCAATGATTTTGTCTTGTTGTTATTGTGCGTAGAGATTTATTCCTTCATAGGAGTGAAACAATAGAACATATTTATTTCTTCAGTTAGGTCACTTGAAGAGAAATTATCGGTATCATCCTCTGCATCATAACTTGACTTTTCTATTTTTGATACTCATATCTTTTTGGATCCTTTGATGTTAGTGGAAAACATATTATGAGTAGACACCTTTCTATTTTTACGTTCATAATTTTCTTTATAAAATTAATGAAGAGATGTCCTTCTTTGCTCTCACGACTTTTTTTGATAAAACAGAACATGACAATATGGTCGTCTTCATTACAATAATTTCATTTTAGGGTTTTACATTTAGATTTTTGTTAGGTATTGCAAATATTGCTAAAAAAATTTCTATTGCTCTTAGGTTCATAACAAAGGCCAACCTTATTGTATCACACCCTTTGGTTACTTAACACAAGGTTCAAGTTGCATGTCCCTTTAGTGAATATATCGATTTTTTTGAAGATTATCAATTTTATTTTCAAAATATTAGATTGATCACACTTGATAGATTCATCTAAATCTTTATAAGATGAGGAAGAGTTTTGAATTATACCATATTGTCTCTATCTAAGACTTTTAATTTCTTCCAACAAGTTTTTATTTTTCAATTCAAGGGAAGAGATAGTGACTTCAGAGGTAGAGATAATTTGTTCTAATTTACTCATTGCTTTTGTTAGCTTCTCACAATTGCAAAATAAATATTAATAGAAAATGTGAAAGGTTATCTCATTGTCTTGATGATTCGCCATCAGAAAGAGGTTTTCTTCTTCTTTATTTGAAGATTCTATATCATAATTATCATATGGCATGTATAATCTCTTTTGATATTTCTTGAACTTTCTTGGTTTTTGGTTTCTAATCAGATTTTGAGAGCAGTCTAGTCATATGAGCCATTTCTCTTCACATTGATAACATGTAAGAATGGACGAGGAAATTTCTTCACTTTTCTTATGGATCCTTGAGGTTTCTTTTTCATGCTTTAGGAATTCTTTGAATTTACGAAACAAGAATTCCATGAATTCATTACAATGTTGTGTGTGTGTGTGTGTTTCATCTTGTGTTCCTGCAATTTTCCAAGAAGTGTATGTGTGTGTACATAGTCTCTAAATCCTTAAATTCACTAATCACAATGACTTTGGGTTTCAAGGTACAATTTATGCATCTAAGAATTCTTACAACTAGTTCTTCATTTGAAAATGTTTTTACCAGAGTTCTCATATGGCTCACAATATGCGTATATTGTGTTTGCACTTGATTAATGCTCTCTTCAGGTTTCATTCTGAAGAGTTCATACTCATGAATTAATTTTCCCAACCCTTCCCTATTTACCTCACTTGTTCCTTCTTGGGTAATTTGTAGTATGTTCCATATTTCTTTTGCAGTCTCACAGTGATAAACTCATAAAAATTCATCAAGACCGGGAGCAGTAATGGTGATAGTTTTCGCCTTCAAACTGCGCTGCCCATTTTCTTTATCATCTTTGATCCAATCCTTTTTAGTTTTGTTTTCTACAACACCATTAAATTTGTGTGTAGGAACAAATGAACCTTCACTCACAACCTTTCAAATACTACAACCCATCCCTTCTATGAAAAACATCATTTTATCTTTACACATACTATACCCTCCCCCATTAAAGAATATGAGTTTGTTGGACAATTGACTTCAAGCACAAGAAGAGGGAGTTGTGGTATTTAAAATTCGTGATTAATTTTATACTTTTCTCGATTAAGACTGTGTTAGTAGTTTCTTTAAGAGTAAACGACATCAGAAATAAAAGTGAATAAAAAATAACATAAAATAAAGAGAGTGAAGGTTAGAGAGGTTGCACTAGTGAGCTATTTAAGTTTGACCGAACATTGGCATAGTCATGCCCCCAAGAGTTATTCTTGAGATTTTGACTATAAACTTTTGAGCTTTTACAGATAATGTTCAAGAACCTTTAATAAAAACTGAGTTTAAAACTTTTACAAATTTATCCCCAACCAATAATAGCTTGTATCCCATGCTAATATAGAGAGTCGTTCTTATAGTTTTATGGCTTATCTCAATAACTAAAATAAAGTTTTTTCGACAAAGCTTAAGAAACCAATCACATAGATTTTATAATAGATTTATCTCAATAACCTAACTCAATCTCCCAAGAGTATCGCACACTTGAGAATTTAAACGACCGACACAATCACTTACAAAAAATCATTTCTCACAAGAAAAGCTTCACTCAAAAAGCACTAAGGCAACCTTAAGTGAAGAAAAATATTTATGAATAGAGAAAGAGGGAAAATTGAGAGAGAAATTCCAAAGAAAATGTAAATCATTGAAAAATGGTGGAGAATGAAGTGGAGACGGACCTTCTTTACATAAGAGTTGGAAAACCAATAAAAGAAATTATCCCTGGGCAGAATTAAAGAGTCTGTCAATTGGCTTAAAGCTTTGATCGATTAACCAACTCATTTTTAATCGATTATCATGTTCAAATATGTTATATTGGATATAGAGTTTTTTCAAGTCATTAATGTGTTGTCCTAATTGCTTGATTAATCAATTAACTCTACTCTAATCGATTGACTTAATGTTCTAATCGATTGAATGACTCAGAAAAGCTTTGTCAATTGATTGACACAATTTATCAATCAATTGGTTAGTTCAAAAGTAGTTTGGAAATGGTTTGGACAACTTTTTAATCACTTGACTTGGATTGGAGAATAATTTTCAAGATGAAAACATTTGAAAAAATATTTTTGTGTGTGTGTGTCAATTGTCTTAGTACTTTCAAGCCATTTTTTTCTTTCACAAAACTCGGGTCACTATGATAGACATGACCTGGTGAGCTTTCACACTTTATCCGAGGCTTCAAGATTCTTTGTTAGATTGCTTCTGATCATATAAACACTTTGATCTTGATTATCCTTTTATTTATCACCATCATGATATTTGAAAGCTTTTGCCACTGATTTTAACCATCGTTGTCGTCATCAAAACATCAAAAGAATCTTCTGTGGAATTTTCAACTTTAAACCTGCAAGCACATTGATTTACACTTTGATCCAATATGAATAAAAAATGCATGGTGATTCTCAAATAAGCTAATAGGAGATATTGAGTTTATTTGTTGTTATCAAGTATACTTTTTTTTGGCTTTTCACCACCGGTATAGTCCGGTTCATGGGTATGTTCTAGCATCAAGTGGTTCCAGCCTCCTCCCGATCGCAGTTGTTATCAGATATACTTAGGTACCAAAGAATATAATATTAGACTATACAAGGGTGACACGTTTTATGTATTGTGTTCAATATAGATATAAGGGAAAATGATAAGTGTACACGTGATTTTATCATAAAAAGGTTATGTCAAATCATATGCCATTATTGTCACTTGGATAGTAGTGATGTGATATTAGATATCATTCATTATTTATAATATTAAATAATTGATTTAATATTATTTTCAATGTTACATAAGTCTACACAATCATACACATTACATATAACGAATGATTAAATGAAATAAAATTTAATTTAATTAGATGTAAATTTTGTTATTTAATACATTAGCACAAAATAATTTATTTGATTAGGTATGATTTAATTAAATAAATTAAAATTAACCATTAATTAAATTAGCTATGATTTAATTTAATTAATATTTTATTTAATTATAAGAGCTTAATTAAATATAAATAATCTTGGATATATTTTGAAAAAAAATCAAAATAAGAACATTAGAATTTTAGTAGTTCTTTTTATAAATAGAGAAGTTTTTTCTCTAATGAATCTTAATTGTCATTTTTTTCCTCAGAAAATGATAAGTATTGCATTTCATTTTGTACTTGTGTGCACTTTGTAGAGACAATGGTATTTTTTACGTTCGTCAAAGTTAAAACACGCTTCAAAAGGTATTTCGTGAATCTTAACTTATTTTTTATTTATGATTAATGATTTAGTCAAGATGTGTTCATTGTGATTGTTTTTCTAAAAAGATTAAAATTTTGAAAAATCCCTCTTAAATCTCCAACAAAGAGTGCTTTGCTCACTTCTAAAATACAATTTTTTTGAACTTTCTACTCTCGTAACTCACTCGTTCTCCTTCTATTGTCATGTTTATTCACTAAAGTTTTTTCTTAGTACTAATAGAATGGAAGAATTTATCTTATAATTGTGTTCTTTAGTTCTTGCGCTGAATTTGTTTATTCAAGAGTTTAGTCGTCTTGTACTTTTGCAATAGACTTGAAGTTTGCAAGCTAAACCTGTAGAAAACATTGTGTAAGGTCGTTGGATTGGACATGTGTAAAAGATCAAGTTATTTATAGTGGAAATCTCAAGAGGAAACTCTTGAAGAATGGAGTGGATCGTGTGATTTAAGGTCGGACCAAGATTATCTCTAGTGCGATCTCTCTATCTCTATCTATTTATTTTCCGTCTTTTAATTTTTATGAGCTGCTTAATATCTATTTCTACCTTCTTAAAATCAATACACTTAAAATCAATAAGTTTCTTAAAAAAAATTTGAAAACCAAATATCACAATTCACAACTAAAGGTATCACATCTAGTATTTTAAGGTCTACCACTCTAGTTCCTAAAGAACTATCACTTATATCATCCCCACTAGATAAATCCATAAATATAATATTTAGGTTCCCTATGTTGGCCAAGACTAAGAAATAAATGGAAATCGTTGAAAGTATAGAAAAAACAAGTGTTACCTTAAAAAAATGAAGAGTTGGAGTCGAATTGGCAAAGGCATGATCACCAGAAACCCAAAAATAATGCCTAAGTGTGAAAGTAAAGATCAAAAAACAAACATTGGATCACTTGTGAAGGAGAGAAAGTAGGGAGAGATAGAAATACAAGACTTTGTGACAATAGAAGCAAAATAACATCTTATGGAGATCAACTCACTTTTTTAGTTAATCAAGAGTAGCATATCTATGGATGAGATTAAGAAGAATAATATAAGGCAGGATCAACTATTCAAGATTAACCTCGATGTAATAACAATTCTAGAGTACACTTTAATGCTATAATGGTGTTGCCACTCATTGCCTTAAAAGACTTGGGCGAAATGGATAAATTAAACTGTGAAATGTTTCAGTTACAAGTCAAGCATTTAATCTGTATATTTTTAAATCACCTACTCAAACTCAGTAAGCCTCCGGCCCCGCCTCCAAGATATGGATCTCCCTAGGAACTTGAGGGAGATAAGAAGGCTCAAAATTTCCATCACAATCCTAGCTTCATAAATGATAATAAAGACTTGGAGAGTCAACTATTCTAGGACAGTCAAACGGTCCATCAATATCAGTTCAACAATAAAGGCCCATTTTGGAATACTAACTCAAAAGAATGATGAACTGGTAGACCCCTACCAAAAGACTACATACCAGATCCGAACTACTCGCTCATCTTCAACCATTAGATATAATCAGATGATCCATCACATTTCACGGTGAGACAAACATAAGCAATTTTAACCGACTATCGAATATAAGCTCATATACATACCATAAGACATGCTTTGTGTTCACTCTTGTAAAATTACACATCATCGATCTTATTAATTTAGATGTTAGAGTGATAACCTTGTATCCACACACCCCTGCCTCCGTCATAGCAGAAGCCTGCATTCTTGTGTTGGAGGAGCTTTGTGTTGACACATCATTAGTCTTCTCTTTAAATTTATCTAATAAAAATGTTGTAACATAAATTTAATAATTTTTAAATAAAAATATATTAAACGAATAGAAATATCATTTTAAAGTGTACACATGATTTGACTTAACCACAAATATTATAATTAACTATAAAAGATTTATAAATATAGTAAATGCACTTTTTTTATAGGTTAATTACTATTTACGGATAGTGTAAAAAATCTTACATCATCAATTAATTATTATTATCTAATATCCAACGTATATGATTAATGATTAATTGTCAATATATTTTGATTAATTTTTTTATACTAAAAAGAATTTTCAACATTAAATTATTTTCACAAAACTTCCATAACCCCTCACGCCAAATAATGCAAACTAGTTCTAGACATTAAATATATAATTTTATAACTAAAAATATATATTAATTTTCTTTAAAATATTTTTTTTATCTTATTTGTACAATGTATAGAGAGCCTTGTTAATTGATTCCACAACGACTATCTGTCAGAAAATAAAGAATCTCTAACGGCTATATTACTTTTCAGATCCAGTCAAATTGACGTTTAATTTTCAAAATGTTAACAATAGTAAATTATTCGACCGTTGAAGAAGAGTCAATATAAAACAAGTTTTTCACTATCATATTTCATTCTTCAGATTCATTAATTTCTCTTTTTTCCATTAATATTATTATACACTCATTCCAATTTGTTGAAATATTTACTTATAAAACCCATCATAAAGGTATGTTCCTGAATTAGATTTTATTTTCAAATAAAATGCCATTAACCTAAATTTATTAGAGGTGTTCATCCAAGATCTACAAACATGTATGTAACATATTTCACTTAAGATTTCTCCATGAAGGTGGGCTTAAGGCTATTTAAGGTATGTTTATGTGACTTAATATCTTTATTGTTTATTATGACAATTTTGTCAACTTTTAATTGCTTTTTATTGATTTTTAATTTGGTAGATGGATAAACAATGAAAGATACCATTGATTCATGTTAATGTTGTACATATTTTCAACACAAATATTTATATTATCGTTTTCTTCAAGAATTGGTGTGATATTACTTTTGTTCTATATTTTTTAGTGAATTTAAGTGTTAGATTCATAAACAAAGTTTTGCTATTGAGTGTTAATAACAAAAAGATTTGGTTTCATGTAAGATGTTGTGATTTGGATAAAAGAGAAATTTTGTTTGAAAGGTTTGTTTTGATAAAAAAACATGTTAAGATTAGTTTTCATTAACCTATTTCATACATATTTGATTAATCAAGCATATGAACTAATATATTCACGTATCCTCTCAACACCACTCATGTCTAAGCAATATTGTGAGTATTATCATGTTAATCCTTAAATGATCTTTCAACCTAACTATTAACATGATAATCTTTAAAGTTTGATATTAGTGAATACTAACTCACAAATCTATGTCTAGAGTTTGCTCATTAATAGATGAATATCTTAGGTCAAATTTGAAACTTACTTCTCAATAATGATCCAAACACTATGCCAGAAATAACCTACGAAAGCGCTTTTTTTGGGCTTTAAAAGCGCTTAAAAGCGCTCTCGTAGGTGGCGCTGCTAAAGGTTTTAGCAGCGCTTTTTGTTCAGAAAAAAGCGCTCCCGTAGGCCAACCTATGAAAGCGCTTTTTGGTAAAAAGCGCTTTCATAGGTAGGCATACGAGAGCGCTTTTTTCTGAAAAAGTGTTTTCATAGGTGTATTCAGAATGCGTGTCAGGCAATCTAAAGTAGGCCAATAAGAGCGCTTTTTGTTCAGAAAAAAGCGCTCGCCTACCTATGAAAGCGCTTTTAATCAAAAAGCGCTTTCATAGGTAGGCCTACGAGAGCGCTTTTTTCTTAAAAGCGCTTTCATAGGTTTTCTACTGAGAGCGCTTTTTTCTTAAAAGCGCTTTCATAGGTTTTCTACTGAAAAATCTAAAATTTTAAAAATTTCTAAACCTGCATTTATTTGCAGCAAACCTGTAATTCTTAAACCGGTATTTTACAATCTAATCTAGAAATACCAATATATATTAGTTTTAATCCAAATACCAAATGTAATTCAAATACCAAATATTATATATATATACAAATACAATTATAATCAATTCATATCCAAAATATATATACACCATGGTAATTCAATATTAACATGTTTTTAAACGTAACAAAATACACCCTAAGAAATCAGCTATATAACACTAAGTAAATCAATCCTAATCTACATATATATCCAAGGTCCTGATCCTGCAATATGAACATAATAATACAGTCAGTGTTGTATACACAAAACAATATATTCATAATTAATCAATTTTCACACAACAATGTATTCGTACCTTATTATAAGATTCTTAGCTCAATAAAATATTGACACAACTCCTCTTTGAGTTCTTCCAATTGACGTGACGAGTAATATGGACAATTGTATTGATCAAAATACTACATTACAAAACAAAATATATGCATGATTTAGTTTAATGTAATAAATTATATGCAAAATCCGATAAGTAATAAAACAAAGTATAAATCCATACCGTGATTGGAATCTCGATTTCATTCATTTGAATGATTTCTTTGATAAACTTCAAAACAAAGTATCCGCAATCTATGCCGTTTTGTTGTTAAGGGCACTACATAGAAAAACAAATAAGATTATACACATCTATTGATTTATCAAGTAGCATAAATATTATAAGCAAAATTGTTGAAATTTATATACCTGTACTTTGATCCAATTAATGTTGTTTGATTTAGACCGTGGTACTCGTGCTTCCCTTTGACATCGGAATACTTGTATTGAACTGATGACAAAATTAAAATATTTATTTAGAACAATGACATTGGAATAATTAAATATATAAACACAAACGAATATTTAGAATAATGTCACTTACGTATCAATCACTAGCTTCATTTCCGGATAATTTGTCCAATCACCGTCAATCGAATTCAGGTAATAGACCACTTCTTTTATGGGATTGATTGCAAGCAACAATCAGTGACATCTATAAATTAAAGCAACAATTTAGAAGCGAATTTTAATGTAAAAAATACAAATATTAAAAGGAGCTTAGAATGAAAATCTAACCCTGTATTATAAGGCAAAAGATACAAGCTCTCTGTACTGGCAGTTGTCATGAATCTTTCGACCAAGTGTTCTCTTACTGAATCAGGTTCCCTAGAAATTGTTGCTCCGCTGACACGGGGGGAAGACACGAAACGGAATCTATTTGACAATTGATTCCCGCGCATCAATTTGTCAAATAACATCCTTAAATAAAAACATAATTAATATTAGACTATTTCAATTAAATGTTTAAAAAAAATATTCAACCAATTAAATAATATATTGATCGGGTTACCGGATGTACGAGTGCATCACACTGATGCCTAACTCTCGATGATGAAAGATTTGTTCCATGTCCTCTAATCCAATTGTTTCGGTACATGGAAAACCAAAGACAATTTCATCCACATCGATTTGACGAATTCCATCATTCATCAAATCTGATGTGCCAACTAGTGTCTCCAGACACTGTCGATACCTAGGCACAAATTTACGGACAAGAACCTTCTTCTTAGGTGGAACCCTACTAACTTTCTGGCTCACCTGCTGTGACTGATCTTGAGAAGGTACCTTAAAAATCATATAGAATTATGTAAGATACAAAGTTATGCAGTTTTTTATTCTGATCATAAATGAAACACTTTAAAAGTACCTGTCTTTGCGATGCAATAGACTCGCCGCGCTGCAAAATCCCTTTATCCTTAGATGCGGGTTTTGTAGGAGTCTAAAATTACCATGTATAAAATTCAGGTCAGAACTGTCAGTTGAATACTTAAAGATTCATAATGGTTTTCAACATACCTGATCATCTATGCAGATGAGGTCTGATGGCCATGCCACAAAAGATCCTACTGCATCTCGCAGCAATATGGTCTCCGCAACAATGTCAGGTACCGGTAGCAATGCATTCATATCTAAAACAACATCAACCGATACCTTCATGTGGCCATCCGGGAGCGGTCTATGGTGAATTAAATCTCCCGAGGTGTTGTGCACTTTTCCCTTGCCAACTACCCGATAAGTCGGAGACGCTAGATACAGCTGACAACATGAAATGCCCTAAACCAATAATAACCGTTAGACTTCCTTTAATGTTGACAATAATAACCGTTATAATTATACTTTCTCTAAATATAATGGATTATCATCTTAATTACCTCGGGAAAATTTTATTGACAGTTGATACTAGCCTTGTCACTAGTTTCTTTCAACTGTGAACTGCTCCTTTCTGCCATATATCTCTCTTTGTCCCTCTGCAGTTCACGGACTTGTGCTTGTAAATCCTGCAATGTTTGCATCACTTCTGCATTGCTAGGATTTCTTTTTCTTGGATTGTTATACAGAGAGGTAGGAGTCACACCATGGCCTTTACCCCTCACTCGTCCCGGATACTCAGCAACACATAGTGCTCGACTGAGTATGCTCCTGATATTCGGGTCATCACCCGTGGATACCGATTGCGATATAGTCTCCTGTAATTCATTTAAATATCGATAATTAAAGACACAACGTTAATTATATATTAATTAAAGACATAATGGTATACTTACACACTCATCATAAATATGTTGCAGATCGGGGTTAACAACTTGATCTCTGCCAACACGAGCTTCCTTCCATAGCACATGTGCAGGTAGTGATGTTTCGTCACTCTGCGTCTCCTCCAACTACGCATTGTTACAAATAATAAAATCATCAATACACATTGTTACAAATTAATAATACACATTGAGATAATTAATAAGATCGTAGAATTGAGATTTACTTACAATTTTTTCCTGTAAGCGTGCATATCCCAAACGACCTTTTTTATATGGATATGCGGGTTTTGACGCTCTCTCCCGATTTACAGCACTCACTTTCTTGAAATTCTCGTCTCTTCTTTGGCCCACAAAAGCAACCCATTCTTCGGGTGTAATGAAGCTCTCATATTTATTTGGTCGTTCAGGATCCTCTTCAAAATTTCCTTCATCGTCTTTAAGAAACTTATTTGTCAAAAAAATTTCTCCACCCTCTATGTCTTTTTCCGGCCAAGCCCATTATATACTTTTTGCGGGCATCTTCAATGTTAAAAGACCTCTACAAAAAAACATACGCATAGAGGGTGTTAGTATATGTAATTTAAAAACAATATTTTCATCAAAATAAAGCAAATAACAACAACCATATATGATACCTTTATCTCGGTCCAAATTCTTTCTTTAGCATCCAACTCTCCTTTTTTCCAGCTAGGAGTGGTGATCGGAATGTGCATACGAACAAGCGTACCGATGTAGCTTGTCAGCTTTGCAGAATTAGGCCCAATTAGTTGGTCATCATTATTCCAATCTACATTATACATAATACCTCTATCTCTATCACGGATGATTCCTCGCATGATAGTTATGCCTCGTGTGATGTCCTTATCTGAAGTGTCTTGTGGAACATTATCTTGTGGAACATCTCCCTGTGGAACATTTTCTGAATTATCTTGGTTACTAGCCATTCTGAATTTATACATGTCATTTAATTTAATCTAATTTTTCTTTAGTGGATGCATATGATGTCCATGATGTCCATGATGTTATGTACAAGTATGCATATACAAACAAAGCAAAATGTGAGGAGGGTAATGAGAGATGGAGGGTTAAAGAAGATGGCTGGAGAGAGTTGGGTTGATTTGGGTGCTTCTATGTATAAGTTCTTTGCCGGGTATGATTCTAGCTCAGATTTGATGCCTGTGTATGATCTGTTAGATGTATTGAATATGCACTTGAAGATGGTTCATTGATTTTGTTGTTGAAGTTGGTTTCAGTGAATTCTGTTTGGAGCTGAATTTGAAATTAGAATGACATTTGATAGCTTATTTTTTACAATTTATACTTCAAAATTCTTTCTTAAAGTGGTGAATAAATTTTTGATCATCAACATATGGTCTTTCTTATCTATCACGTCCACATTTTTGGGGGCAACTTTGGTCCTTGAGCTATGCGCGGTGTTTAAGAAAAATGATTAGATGTGTTGATTTTGAAAATAAATTCTCTCCCATGATATTTTAGTTCAAGGAAATCTAAATCCTTCACTTAAAAATACAAAATATAAAAAATGTAGAAAGAGGGAGATTTAAGGGTGGGGATCATGACTGTTCCACCTCCAGTGAAATTCACACCGGAGGGAATCTATTCCGTTGATTTTAAGGATAAAATTTATATCTTTATTAAAATGCTCTTATTTATTATAATTAATAGAATAGTTGAAAAATATAAAAGTTAATAAATAAGAGTATAGTAGTGAAAAAAATAATAAATATTTTATTGATATTCTAAAGAAATATTTATTTTGAGACATAGAAAAAGTATAGAAAAAGTGTAAATGAGACATTTTTACGAGACAAGAGTATTGATTTCTCCATTTTGTACATGCTACATTGGTTGGTTAAATGTGAAATCACACCCTCTTTGTCTTTCTATTTCAACTAAATCAAACTAGAAGCCTATCCTATCCCCCATGATGTAATATTTTTGAAATGGATGAGATACAAAAATACTTTAGTGTCATTTCAAATTAATTCCATCAATTTTCTCCATTTTTTTCTCATCACATTTCCTTTCTATTCCAACCTACCATTCTTTACTCATCTTAAACAAAAAAATTTCCTCCATTTCCATTTTCAAAGCCTACATACTCAAAATATCTCATGTAATAGATTTATGCTCTGAACTTTTTTTTAATAAAGAGTAAATGGAACATTTATTTGACAGTTTTCTTCTTCAACTTGAATGTTCATCACCCAGCATCCTCTACAAATGTGTTTATGTTTAAAATTTTCTACTTATTTTATGTTTAACATCCATATGTTTTGGTGATTAAATCAATTATATAAATATTATGCTTTGATGGTTAGATCAATTATGTACGCCGTGATATGTACTCCATTAAATAAATTATAAGGTATAAGCTAATACTAAGTACCAAAATTATTTATAATGTTCATCACTAGATCACTATCAAAAAAAAATCCATGGATACTTTAAAAGATTCTTGAGGAATTGCATTTATGTTATTGCAAAACCATTGAACAATATGTCTATGTCACATTCTAAAATAAATGTTATGTTTAGATGACAATTGTGTAAGATGTAAAAAGCTTTAAATAGTTGTTATTTCTAATACAAATGTCAAATATATGACTTGGATATCTTTACTTATTATTGAGCAGAAAGTTGTATTTCTTGTGTTGAAAATGTCATTAATATCATTTACGGTGATAATGAATTAATCTTGTACGTACGAAAAACTAAATTTCATCCGGAAGTTCATTTTTGTATATTTTGAAACTTCAAGTTATTTTTGATAGATAGTCAAAACTTAAATCTAGAAGATATGTATAATATCACCGAAGAAAAGATTTCCATATACCTTAATATAATATAGTTCTTAGATGATGCTTGATGCTCACACTTGGCCTGAATTAATGAGCCAATTGATTGACATAAAGCTCCAATCGATTAGCTAACTCATTTTATTGACTCTAGATTAAGGAGTGAAAAATAGGATCTAAGACTTTATTTTTCTCTCACAGAAGATAGCATTCAACTTTGAAATCAACCGGTAGATAAGCTTTAGAGAACTTATTCCTTTTGATTCTTTATCGGACATGTCTCATAAGTTTTTGAAGTTTTCAAAACCGAAAGGAAATCTTGAAGTCTACTTCTTTCTTGATCATATTTCTCCAAGAGATAATTATTTCCCCTCAAGAGTGTTTTGGACAAACTATTTTTAGTCTCCTTAGACCTTAGACTAGTATTGGGCTATAGGTGTTTGACACCACTTTGCTCCATAGTCTTTCAAAATCTCGATATAACTTGAGAAAAATCCTTCTTTTGGAGAAATGACAAGCCACCATCGTTTTTCTTTACCTTCTAAGAGGTTCCATGGTCAACATTAACACCTCAATCACATTAGTTGAAGAACACCATCAATGTCATGATCAAATCTATTCGGATTGACAATCGCCATCAGGTAACCACTTCTTCTTGTACACCTAAGATATTGCAAAAGACTCTCTTATCTTTCTATTTTAGTCTGCATCATATCAGAAACATCATTGCACAAGGACTCGTTAGTACCATTGAATCGACAAAAAGAACAAGCACAAGAAGGAAATGCTTATTTTTGAATAAATGTTATATCATTCTTTCTTCTTAAGATCTTGTTTCCAAGAGAGAATAATATTTTTATAAAGTCAGGAGAATGACATACTTCCGTATGAATGTAGCATTTCAAGAGTGTAATATTTCCATCCATTTGAAATATTTTAAGAAGATGCATGAAAAGGCTAGAACCCTTATTATGGCTTCTAGTTGAGCTACATGGGCATAAGTTTCATTGAGATCTATGCTTTGTTGTTGATTGTAATCTTTCGTAACGAGTCTTGTTTTATTTCTCAAAATATTTCTAAACACATCAAGCTTGTTCCAAAAGATCCACTAAGGCTTCAATCACTTAACTAGCTTTGGGAATTAGATTCTAATCGTTGTTTATCTCAAATTGATTTAATATTTGTTACAGAAAAATAGATAAATGTTTTTCGATGATAGCTTCATCAATTTCTTTTTGCTCAATTTGTGAAACAACAAGCATATGGTTATATACCTTGTTAAGGGTGTTTTGAGATGAAATTACCTTAGAAATATCTCAATTAGCATTTTGAATAATATAGTCCTTAATGATCATCCGTTCTTAAGATAGACATTGATTAAGTTGACTTCTTTAACTTGTATCTCTGCATTTAGAATTTGGACTTTCTCTTATGGTTGATATTTTTCTTTCTCTTTATTTTCATATTTCAAGGATTTTCTTTAAGGGATAACTTCAAAATTAATAACCTCTACTTCTACCTACTAGGGGTTAGTTCACCATAGATAATATGTATGAATTCTTCCATAGTCATGGTCTTTTTGAAAAGGAGATTTGTTGGCTCCTAAATTCGACCCCTTTGTTTTGATTGATGGCAGCCATTAAAAGCTGAAATATGCTTTCGACTGGCTAAGCTTGTCGAAGTGCCCGTCGAAAGATGGCAAAACACTTAGAGGATTTCTTCCAAGGAAGAAGGCTGATTGCCTTCGACGTCGAAGGAGTTTTCGTCGAAGACGTCTCTTGATGAAAGTGTTCGACGGTCCAGAGTGGAGCAGTTTGAAATTCAAAGCTTTGGAGGGAAAACGGTTTCCAGCAGTTACTACGTGCAAACGTGCAAGGATCTGGAGCGTCGAGCATGGAGAACGTGCCAAGTGGCTTAATCTCGAAGCAGCATAACTGCCCGACGGTTACTTGGAATGTTTTTGTATAAATAGGAGTAGACGTGTAGTTTCTCGCGTGTGTTCACAATAAATACATAGTCACTCATTTAGATTCAAGTACCCAGTGTGAGCGAAAGAATTGTTGAGAAATGTATGTGTGAAACACCAATTTTATCAATTAAAAGTCATTTACTTTTCCAGTATTTTACATGCTTTTCTCCTTTAAGATTCCTGTCGAACCTTTACTTTAAAGCCTTGTTTATTTTATCAAGCCTTTCCTTTATGCAATTTACTTGAAACATTTTACTTAAAGCCTTATCCACATTAATCAAACTTCAAAATCAACCTATGTCCATAGGATCAATCTGATCGATCCTGCGAGTAACCAAATAAGTAACCATTTGGAGGATCAGCGGTTGTTTACCAAAACCCAAGGTAAACAAATTGGCACACCTGGTGGGACTGTGTGTTGATTGTTGAAAATAATCTCATCTTTTCGAGTTGTATGTTATTGAGGAGTGGTAGAATATATACCAACGATAACAATACTGCCAGAAGAAGGGAAGAGATGGCGAATCCGCCAAACAATAATGAAATCCCACAAAAGAGTGTGGGAGCAACGGTTAATATGACCGTAAGTGAAGCGACGAACGTTGATTCGACACCAGCAGTGTCAGTCACAACCACGGGGCCAATAACTTCGTTTACAGGCCCCAGAATACCTTTGGGAACCCCCCCTCCAAGGGGAAATATAGGCCCAAGGCCTGTGGTTCCCCCAGGATTTATTCCATTCTATGGTATGCCAACTTCTGAAGTGGCAAGCCTGACGAATGCTGCGTCCACTTATTCAGACCCTTTCGTGAGTGCTACTTCGCCACTCCAAGGCTCTGGAGTAGGCATGGCGAATAGAAATAGGACCCAATTCCCAGGAGGAACGTCCCAAGTAGCCCATGGCCTTACAAATGCCTCGACAGCAGTCTTGAGGCAACAGATGGACGAAAGCAACCATGATATGGTGCAAATGTTGGCACAAACCTTGAGTACAGTGCTAAATCCTCTAATACAAAATACTACTCAATCGAATCAGCAAGTTACAGCGCAAATGACGCGTTTGGCTGACTTCTTTGGAGTACCCCCACCTATTCGACAGCCCCAAAGGGCGCAAATAAGGGGAAATCAGGGGATATTTGTAGAGGAAGAAACCACCATTAATCAGGCTCAACAGCCTGTAGAACAACCTGTCGAAGAACCTAGGGTAATAGCCCCAGAGGTAAGGTTAGTTAACAGAAACCAAAATGCTGACGAAGTGGTTCAGCATATCCAACACCAAAACATGGGTTTGGAAAATAATCTGGCAACCATGATCGAAAGGATCATGAATCAGAATGGGATGAACATGGGCTTTCGAAGGCCCAACTTTACATCTCCATTGTCAGAATATGTGTTACAAACTGATTTACCTCCTAGGAGCAAAGTCCCCAAATTTACTAAGTTCTCTGGGGACACGACAGAATCTACTGTCGAACATGTGGCAAGGTATTTGATCGAAGCAGGAGACATTTCAAATAATGAAAACCTAAGGATCAAATACTTCCCAAGTTCCTTAACCAAGAACGCTTTTACTTGGTTCACAACTCTACCCCCCAATTCGATCCACCATTGGACCCAGTTGGAAAGATTGTTCCATGAACAATTCTATATGGGGCAAACCAAGATAAGCCTGAAAGAACTGGCGAGTGTGAAGAGACGTTTCACTGAACCTATAGACGAATATCTGAATAGGTTTAGATTGCTTAAGGCGAGATGTTTTACACAAGTGCCAGAACATGAGCTGGTCGAAATAGCCGCAGGCGGTCTAGATTATTCCATTAGGAAGAAGCTAGATACCCAGTACCTAAGAGACATGGCCCAACTGGCCGATAGAGTTCGACAAGTCGAACGCCTCAAAGCTGAAAAAGCTAAGGCAACGAAAACTCACAAGAGAGAGAGAATAGCTTACGTTGAGATGGATGACGAAGATCTAGAATCCTTCGATGATACTTTAGCTGTCGAAGAAGGAGAAGTCGATTTAGCAGAACTAAAACAAGGGCCTCCATACTCTTGTAAACAGTTAGTCCCCTCAAATGGGAAAAATCCCATTGGTCCAGACAGGACCAACGATAGGTTCCCAAAAAAGACTTACAGCTTTGACATCACAAAATGTGATGAAATATTCGACTTGCTAGTTAAAGATGGCCAAATGATAGTACCCCCTGGGGTAAAAGTGCCTCCTCTTGATCAAAGAAAGAAGAGAGGTTTTTGCAAATATCATAATTTTCTTGGCCATAAAACTTCTCAATGTTTTCTTTTCAGGAATCTTGTGCAAGACGCTATTGAGGAAGGGAGATTAAAGTTTGCTGACAAATCCCCCATGGCTGTCGACTCCAACCCACTGAAGGCTGAAGCCCACTATGCAGAACCCTCTGAGGTGAACATGATAGAGGCAACCAGCATCCAGTCGAAGAAGCCAGGCATTGCCATGGTCGAAGTCTCAAAGGACCACATCAACATGCCAATCTTTGGCAGTTTTTCTGGAAATTTATCCAGGAAGACAATTGAGGCTGTCCAGAAAGCGGTCGAAGACCCAAAGTCGAAGACTGCTGAAGCACAAAAAACTGGACCAAAGCCCAGTTCCCACTTGGCCACTGTACAAGGCCAGACGGAGAATCTGGAGACACAAATGAAACAACTAACTCTTGCTACTAAGGATACCATGAATATTAACATGGTTGAACTTTCTGACCCTAAAGCTTCAGAAGAAGCCATAAGGCAAGAGCAGGCAAATAAAACGGCTTTCCCTAGGGAAAACGAAAACTTGGCAGATTTTTTACAAAGATGCCAGAAAAAGAAATCAGAGGTGATGCTGTGTCCAAGATGCAGTTCTATCTTTGATAAAAAAGCTGCTGAGCACATACAAGGCGTGAGAGCAGCGAACAAGAGAAGGGGGAATGCTGACCTTCGACATGATCCCAGAAGGGGTTCTAATCAAGACAAGAGGCCCTTGACTTTTAGGCCTCCAACAAATGTACCAGTAGACACTTGGTACAAAACATCTGGCCGGAAAAGGCCAAGTGAAGAGAAATGGCATTCTTTCGAAGTGCCAAGAGGTTCCTCTTTAATTCAGAAGAAAGATCCTCAAGTTGCTGCACCCAAGGTTGCTCAAGTGTCCAGCAACTACAAGGGAAAAAATCCTATGTCGAGATCCCAATGGAGGAGATATCAAAGAAGGCGAAAAGCTGAAAGAGAGGCTGCCAACGAACCTAAGGCAGAAACTAGTTCGAATGTGCCTCAAAGGAAACAAAGAAAGCCTCTTGAGAGAGAACCAGTTACCAACAGGCTAGTTTGGCCTAACCAGAGCGAAGTCGAAGACGAAGATGATGCTGAGTCCGACGATACTTTGGATATAATGGTGAACATTGTTTCAGTACTGCCTAGGGAATTCAATCGACAGGTAGAAGTCGAAGCTAGTGACTGGGAGGTGGAACAAGAAATGGCCAAACACAGGCCAGTGTGCTATTTTGTCATGGACAATGGCACTACAGAGGAACAAAATGGCTTCTTCGAGCCACCTACAGAGGCGATGAAGAATCACCTCAAACCTTTGTTCATAAGGGCTAAGCTCGAAGAGACCACTGTGAACAAAATATTGGTCGACTGTGGGGCCACTATCAATATTATCCCTCATTCTATGCTAAGGAAGATTGGCAAAAGGGATGAAGAAATCAAACCTCACAATATGGTCCTGTCCAACTATGAGGGAGGCATTGGGACCACCATGGGAGTGATCCAGCTCGACATAAAAGTTGGGTCGATCCTTCGACCAACAATGTTCATGGTCATATCGGCCAAACCTAACTACAACCTTTTGTTAGGCCGTGAGTGGATTCATGGTGTAGGTGCTGTGCCTTCATCGATGCATCAAAGGCTGCTTCTATGGCGTCCAGATGGGATGGTCGAAAACATAGAGGCAGATCAGAGTTACTACCTTGGCGAAGTGAACCACTTGGGTGTAACAGATTTCGACAAAAACTTGGCTCACATAGGGCCATGTCCAACTCCTGACTTCGACATGGCGCCAGCGCCAAACACCTTTTGTTCCCTATACCTGCATCCTGAGCATGGTTTCCAATGGGACAGAGAAGACTTGTCCCACATAGACTTTAGTGGGCTAACTGATATCCAACCAACTGGTTGGGGAAGTGAATTCAGTGATAATGACTGAGTCACAATCTCTGAAGCGAATTTCGGCTTATGTAGCCGAAACCAAGATGATAACGGCTCTCGAAGCCGAAGTGAAGTACATGGCCACACAGGCCAATGATCAACAATTATCTGCTGTTGGCCCAGGCAAGGATTTCGATCCAAGACCCCCTGATATCATGCCAGATGAAATGCAGGAACAGAGGCTCGACGCTATCTATGACGATGAGCCTTTGGGCTTCGAAAAGGATCCCTTGGCGAACAACATTAAGATGTTAGCACAAGACCCTTTAGAAGAAATCAACTTAGGCGAAGGATCAGAGAATAGGCCAACTTACATCAGCGCCAAAATTGATCCAGAACTTAGGTTGGAAGTAATCCAATTGCTGAAAGAGTTTAAAGACTGTTTCGCATGGGATTATGACGAAATGCCCGGTCTCGACAGAGGATTGGTAGAACTTCAGTTGCCAATCAAACCTGGAAAGAAGCCAATCAAGCAAAATCCAAGACGCTTCGCTCCAGAAATATTGTCGAAGATCAAAACAGAGGTCGAAAGACTTCTGAAATGCAAATTCATCCGTGTTACAAGGTATGTCGAATGGATTGCAAATATTGTGCCAGTAATTAAGAAAAATGGCACATTAAGGGTGTGCATAGATTTCAGAGATCTGAATGCTGCCACCCCCAAAGATGAATATCCAATGCCTGTGGCGGAAATGCTAGTCGATTCTGCCGCTGGCTACGAATACCTGAGTATGCTCGATGGTTATTCAGGATATAATCAAATATTCATTGCTGAAGAGGATGTGTCGAAAACAGCTTTTCGATGCCCAGGGGCCTTAGGCACTTACGAATGGGTAGTGATGCCTTTTGGCTTGAAAAACGCTGGGGCAACGTACCAGCGAGCAATGAATACTATCTTCCATGATTTTATTAACACTTTTATGCAAGTTTATATTGATGATATTGTTATAAAATCTGTTTCCAGGAAGAGTCACATTGACCACCTTCGACAATCATTCGAAAGAATGAGAGAACATGGTCTGAAGATGAACCCTTTGAAGTGTGCGTTCTGTGTAAAAGCTGGAGATTTCTTGGGTTTCGTTGTCCACAAGAAAGGAATCGAAATAAATCAGAACAAGACGAAGGCAATTTTGGAAGCGAAAGCGCCATCGAATAAGAAGGAATTGCAATCTCTCTTAGGCAAGATAAATTTCTTGAGAAGGTTTATATCTAACCTAAGTGGGAAAGCTCAGGCCTTTTCACCCTTACTTCGACTGAATAAGGAGGGGTTCGAATGGGGGCAAGAGCAACAGGAAGCCTTCGACAAAATCAAAGGGTACCTCACTAAGCCACCTATTTTGGTGCCTCCTTGTAGCAATAGGAGTATGAGATTGTACATAGCTGCATCTGACAAAACTCTGGGAAGTATGTTAGCCCAAGAGGATGAGAATGGAGTCGAAAGACCCATTTATTATCTCAGTCGAGTTTTGAATGATGCAGAAACTAGATATAGCGAAGTTGAAAAATTGTGTCTGTGTCTGTATTTCTCTTGTACAAAACTCAAGCAATATATTAAACCAGTTGATGTTTATGTTTCGTCTCATTTTGATGTTTTCAAATATATGTTGTCGAAACCTATCTTGCATAGTCGAATTGGCAAGTGGGCGTTAGCATTGACTGAATACTCCTTGACCTTTATGCCTCTTAAGGCAGTAAAAGGACAAGTGGTTGCAGATTTCATAGTCGACCACTCTATTCAAGTCGAGGATATTAACTATGTGGAGATAGAACCTTGGAAATTCTACTTCGATGGTTCCAGCCATAAAAATGGAACAGGAGTAGGAGTCCTGATTATTTCTCCAGATAAAATTCCAACAACGTTCAAGTAACAAATCGAAGGTTCTTGTTCGAACAACGAGGCTGAGTATGAGGCTCTAATTACTGGCCTTGAAATATTGTTGGAATTGGGGGCAACTCGAGTCGAAATAATGGGAGACTCAGAGTTAGTCATCAAGCAAGTCACAAAGGAGTATAAATGCATAAGAGAGAATCTCATTATGTACTTTGTGATAGCAAATCGTTTATTGAAACAATTTGAAAGTGTCAACATTCGACACATACCCAGAGTCGAAAATCAGATAGCCAATGACTTGGCACAGATTGCATCTGGGTATAAGATTTCAAAAACGAGATTACAAAGAGCAATCGAAGTTCGAGAGAAGATAAGAGCAACTTGTCTATCACCAACAGACTTGGAATCGACGAGGCTAGGTTATGCTGATCACTCAAACTTCGAGATTTCGTTCATTGATAATTTGTCAGATCAGGATTGGAGGAAACCCATTGTGGACTATCTTCAAAATCCAGGAGCTCCGACAGAACGAAAAACAAAATACAGGGCGTTGAGTTTTATACTCATGGGTAATGAGTTATTCAAGAAAACGCCTGAAGGGGTGTTGCTGAAATGTTTAAGTGAAACTGAAGCATACATAGCCCTTTCGACTACACATGCTGGGGCATGTGGGGCTCACCAAGCAGGCCATAAGATGAAATGGTTGTTGTTTCGACAAGGACTATATTGGCCCACTATGCTGAAAGATTGTGTTGAGTTCGCCAAAGGTTGCCAAGAGTGTCAAGTTCATACAGGCATCCAGCATGTACCAGCAAGCGAACTTCACTCGATAGTGAAGCCTTGGCCCTTTCGAGGATGGGCGTTGGATCTTATTGGAGAGATTCGACCAGCATCATCAAAGAGTCAGAAATACATATTGGTAGGCATTGATTATTTTACTAAGTGGATCGAAGCTGTCCCTTTAGTCAATGTAGACCAAGAAAATGTCATTGAATTCGTTCAAAAGAACATTATATTTAGATTTGGAATCCCTGAGACAATAACAACTGATCAAGGTTCAGTTTTCACTGGTCGAAAGATGCAGGAATTTGCTCAGGAAACAGGTTTCAAACTCCTAACATCCACGCCTTACTATGCACAGGCGAATGGTCAAGTCGAAGCAGCTAACAAAATAGTGATTAGCTTGATAAAGAAACATGTTGGGAAGAAACCAAAGAATTGGCATAAGACGTTAGACCAGATTTTATGGGCTTGTCGAACGTCCCCAAAAGAAGCCACTGGTACAACACCATATAGGCTAACTTTTGGCCATGATGCAGTATTGCCAGCAGAAATTTGTCTTCAATCTGCAAGAGTTCAGAGGCATTATGATATTCCTTCTGAGGTTTATTGGAATATGATGTTAGATGAACTGGTGGATTTAGACGAAGAGAGATTACACGCTCTCGACTTACTCAGGCTTCAGAAGAAAAGAGTAGAAGACTCTTATAATAGAAAGGTAAAACCTAAGGTATTTTTGCCTGAAGATTTAGTTTGGAAGGTAATTCTTCCCATGGATCGACGGGATCGAAGCATGGGGAAATGGTCACCCAAATGGGAAGGACCCTTCAGAGTTATCCAAACTTTTTCTGGTGGAGCCTATGAGGTCGAAGAGATAAGTGGTGATAAAAGGCTCTTGAGAGTAAATGGTAAATATTTGAAAAAATATAAGCCTATACTTCAAGAGATAAAAATAAAATAATAAAAGAACAAGTTAAATTAACCACAAAAATGCCAAAATGGAAATTTTTATTAATTTCAGCCAAAATGGCAATTGTTGTCGAAAGCGATTACAAAAGAGAATCAATCAAAAGGAAAGAGAATTCTTGAGTCGAAGATACTTGGCATGCTGCAGATCCAACCTCTTTTTGCACCAAGATTTTTCTTGCACCAGTTTGGCAATTTGAGCGTCGAGGCTTTGAGCCCTCTCAGCGAATTCCAGGCCTTGCTTGATCTCAGTCTGGCTCTCAGCATCTGTGATGGTCGAAAGAATTTCCTCCTGGAGTACAGTGTTGGCGTTTATCTTCGCCTCTATCTCTGCAATTTGTGCTCGGAAGGAGACATTCTCTCGCTCAATAGCATCGAACCTTTCCTGTGCAGACGCTTTCTGTTTCGACAACTCGGCAATTCGAGAAGTCGAACTTGAGACAGCAGTCCACGCAGATAGGCTCTTGCCATGCAGCGTTTCGAGCTGACTGTTAAAAGTTCGTTGACGCCGGTAATCCGCTGAGACTTGATCAATCATAGAATGTAATTCCATGATTAAGTCTGAGATTTCTGGGGCTACAGCATCGAAGTCAACAGCATTCAAAACCTCTTTTAAGCATGATGGAGCAGTGGGGTCCCCCTCTAAAGCCTTCATTAAATCTCTCTTGAAGAACTGGGCCTTAACCTTCGCCAATGCATCATCAAGAGGAGAAGTCTCAGTTGATTTCCCCGACAGAGTAGGGATTTCCTGACTAGTGTCAGAAGAACTCTTACTCTCGACGATTGCATTAAGGTAGCTGACAGGGTCAGTTTGTTTCAAGATTTCCAAGTCCTCCTTTGACCTGTGCTTTGAGGAGGTGACCCTTGCCATGGTATTGTCTTGGACTGGAGGCTGTTGAATGCTGAGTGCCTCGTTTGGTTGCTCTTCGATTTGAACTGAGGCGGTACTAGCATCGACTTGTGGATCTTTGTTAACATCACCTTGGGGTCCTTCGCCAGCGTCATTTTGTGGCTCTTCGCTAGCGTCACCCTGGTGGTCTTCGCCGGTACCACCTTGATGCTCTTCGTCAACAGCATCTTGATTCTCTTCGCCATTGCCTTGGTCTCTTCCTTCAGGATTCTCTTCTGACGACAAGTCTACCACAGGAACCGTTTCTGGCTGTGTTTCCTCCACCATAGGTTCTTCTGTTGTCTTCTCCACTGTTTCAGCATTGGCCTCATTCTCAGTATGGGCTTCGTCATTGCCCAAATCTTTTACCAGAGGCCTGCTAAGTTCAGCAGATTCTAGAGTTTCTGAAGTCCTTGGTGGAGAACTTTCAGTAGTGTCCTGAAGAAAAGAAAGAAGACAAGTCTTCAGATGTCGAAGGAGACATAATCGAATACTGGTATCTATGCCTAAATTATAAGAAGGGTCCAATAGATTACCTGTGGATTAACTTCAGCCCCAGGGCTGGAATTGTCACTTTCGACAGGCTTGGTAACAAGAGCGTTCAGTTCCTCCTCAGTTGGTTCCTCGATGACCACCGCAGGTGGCCTAGGCTTTCTCACGCCGACCTTTATTCTGACGGTTCGACCTTCAGGAGCAGGAGTAGGAACAGAAGCGTCCTTCGTTAACTTTCGCCTCTTTAAGGGAGAAGGAGGGGAATCACTGTCGTCATCACTTCCCGATTCGATCACCAAGGCTGCCCTTTTCTTGGGCGAAGGGGCCTAGAAAACCAATAGGAATTCGATTGAATAATCACGTCGAAAATAAAAAATCGAAAGCCAGAATGAAAATGAAGAAAATCTGGTTACCGATGCAGGAGGCCTCCTCGAAGAGCCTTCCCCCTGTTGGTTGCCCGTTGTCTTCGCCGGCGCTATAGTCTTCGCCGGTGGTGGAGGTCTTGTCGAAGGGACTCCTCCTTGTGGGCCTCCTGTAGCCTTCTTGGCCAAGGGTTTTCGAACGACTGAAAGCGAAAAGGAAAGTTAACAGGCTAACAGTCGAAGAGAAAGATAAAAAGTAAATGTGAGAGCATGAACTTACATTTCTTTACTTTGTCCAACACAAGGACAAAAGACTTCTGCAACTCTGCTATGAAGTCCCTCTCATCGAAGAAGTACTCAGCATAATAGCTTCTCCACCACTCTTCAAAAGATGGGGAGCAAAGGAAGTTAAGCTGGTAGTTGAACAGCGAGAGGATTGTTCGACCAGCATATCTTCCGATATGCTTGGTAGCAGCGTCTTCTGTATAATCGTTGCAGAAGTACAAAATTGACTTCTCTCTTTGGAAAATGGGAGAAGGCAGGGTTTGGATGATACCAAACTGGCGAGATACCAGATTGGGTTGATAGGCAAGCAGACTCAAATGAGTCTTAGAACTCTTAAATCGAAGAGGCATGATCCTGGGTGTCAGGAACGCCTCCCAAAGTACAGTGTGCTCATCGACGTTGGGACCACTCGACTCCTTTGGGTGTGGCCTTGTGAACCATGCTGGCCCCACTTTCCGTTGAGCAAATGGAGCCATAGTTGAAACAAATTCCTTCCTTCGAGCGAACATCAGAACGAAGTTAGTGAAGGTTTGTTGGAACTCTAGCCCATCTTCCACAGGTGTCAGTAGAGCCAGCCTAATTCCTTCGATACGTCTATTAGCTATCGCTGGGGCTTGTTCATTTATTTGAATCTTCTTGGGTAAGAAAGATTCGAAAGTGGCGTTGAGCCACAGTTGAAGTAGCCAGAAAGGCCCAGCGAGTAGCAAACTGTTCCTATCTTCGACATGTTTCAGGAGAGTAACCCCATTGCTGATTGAGTCATAAAGACTGGCCAGAATTAGTTCTGCCAAACAGATGTTCTGGCGGTGATGCAGTTGGGTGGCCAGAGTGACCATCTTTTTGGTCACTTGTAGAGATTTCGAGCAAAACACAAAGCGAGTTAGCCATAAGGCTAGAAACGCTATGTGTTCGACATCCGACACTGTGTCCGTCGACCTGTCGTGATAATGGTTGATAAAGGTGGTGAATGTTGGCTTGGTCTCAGAGAAACCAATTTGGTCCTCCGACATCTCCTCCGGGTCGAAGTAATCTCCGGTTGGTCGAAGGCCAGTAATGGCCGCTACGTCGAAGAGTGTGGGGGTTAACATCCCACATGGAAGGTGAAAGGTGAAGTGAGAGTTATCCCAGAACAGCATCGAAGCTATAAGCATCTCTGGGGAGTAGTTTAAACCTGTCTTCGACAGCATTACTAGGTCAAAGATTCCCATTTCCTTCCAGACTGGAGTTTGATGTTTCTCCAACTTTGTTAGCCAAGCAACATAGTCAGAGGTCAGATTAGGGCAAGACCTGAAGACTCTAACACTTTTGTTGAAGAAACGAAGGTCGATCTTCTCGTGTGTAGGGTCTTCGTTGTCTTCTGCGTCCTTCTTGGCGCATGCTACTGGCTTGAGTTTCTCGACGATGGGGAAATAGCTCTTGATCTTCAGAGCTTCAGAGATGCTTGGGTTCATAGGTCCAGACATTGCGAAGATTTGGTTGGAGTATCCAACCGGAATCATCAAGTGACGCGAGTAAGCATCGCGAACGGAGATGTCAGAAGGTTCAGGGACCCTTCGTTTCCCTGTAGAGTTCACTACCGGAGCAGTAACAAAGACCTTGGGCTTAGCAAGTTGTTCAGTTGGTGCGTTAGTCTTGGGGGCAGTAGAAGCAGAGGCCATTGTTGAGGATGAAGATGAAGTGGAAAAGGAAGAGTTTTTTCTGCAAAAAGAGCAAGTTTGTATGAAAGCAAGGGAGTTTGAGGGCTAGTGTGCGTGAAAAGTCCCACAATGGGATATTCACTACTATTTATAGTAGTGGGAGAAATTCCCAATAACGAGGACATTAAATGTCATTTAATGCTGCAGGAGTTAGTGGGACGCGTGGCAGCATCCTGTTGTTTTGGCCGTTTCTGCAGAAACAGAGAGACGCAGCGTGCGTCCTCGTTTTTGGGATTTGTCATAATGACAAATTCTGAACTGACGTTTGGTACTGCACGCCGTACTGAAAGTGACGTCCTAGGATCAAATCAATGATGGTTTCTTGGGATTGTCAATAGTTGGTAAAAAGCAACAAAAAGTGCACAAGTTAACTTGTGACTAAGCGTGGAAAAACAGGTGTCGAATGGTGTTTTCAAAGAATGCCTTTTTCTTTTAGAGTCGAAATAAGGCATTCTTGGGGGGCAATTTGTTGGCTCCTAAATTCGACCCCTTTGTTTTGATTGATGGCAGCCATTAAAAGCTGAAAGATGCTTTCGACTGGCTAAGCTTGTCGAAGTGCCCGTCGAAAGATGGCAAAACACTTAGAGGATTTCTTCCAAGGAAGAAGGCTGATTGCCTTCGACGTCGAAGGAGTTTTCGTCGAAGACGTCTCTTGATGAAAGTGTTCGACGGTCCAGAGTGGAGCAGTTTGAAATTCAAAGCTTTGGAGGGAAAACGGTTTCCAGCAGTTACTACGTGCAAACGTGCAAGGATCTGGAGCGTCGAGCATGGAGAACGTGCCAAGTGGCTTAATCTCGAAGCAGCATAACTGCCCGACGGTTACTTGGAATGTTTTTGTATAAATAGGAGTAGACGTGTAGTTTCTCGCGTGTGTTCACAATAAATACATAGTCACTCATTTAGATTCAAGTACCCAGTGTGAGCGAAAGAATTGTTGAGAAATGTATGTGTGAAACACCAATTTTATCAATTAAAAGTCATTTACTTTTCCAGTATTTTACATGCTTTTCTCCTTTAAGATTCCTGTCGAACCTTTACTTTAAAGCCTTGTTTATTTTATCAAGCCTTTCCTTTATGCAATTTACTTGAAACATTTTACTTAAAGCCTTATCCACATTAATCAAACTTCAAAATCAACCTATGTCCATAGGATCAATCTGATCGATCCTGCGAGTAACCAAATAAGTAACCATTTGGAGGATCAGCGGTTGTTTACCAAAACCCAAGGTAAACAAGATTAAAATGGATTGAGGTTTTTATAGACCATGCATATAAAAGAATTAAACATACTCTATTATATTTTTTACACGATGTTGTATCCCAAAATTTTCCCTCCCATATTTGTCAATACATTTCAAGTGAGGTCCTCAAATTGTTCAAGGAAGTCCAAGGGTTGACCAGACAAACTCTCTCCAAAGGCAGTCTACCTCAAATTAGGGTTTCAGTTTGCATCAAGATGTTTGGATCCAAAGGGTCCCAAATGCTCACCATTGTCCTAATATGTTCTCAAGATCATCCATGTCAAGTTTCAAGCATTGCAGAGGAAGTTTGCTCAGTCAATTGCTCAAAGGCCTGAAAATCGACAATGCTAGGGCAAAAGTTAACTGTGGCCCACATACAGTCAAAATTAAAGATTTTTTGGTCAACATTCTCATTTTGAAGTATTATTCATCATTTTATCAAGGGTTGATCATGATTCCTCAAGGATTTCTCACAATTCATCGAAGCCCAAAAGTTGCTAAATTAGGGTTTTGTAGGAAAAGTCAACTCAACTTTGACCAAGCATAACTTTCTCATATTTTATCAAAAATGACCCATCCAAAGCTCATTTTTAATAGGATGCAATTCTCTACAATTCATCTTCAGCTCCCAAGTTCAAAATATGCACTCACAAGAAGATATAAATTTGGACATTATAGGTCATTTTGAAAAGTCAACAAAAACACCTTTTGGGTCAAAGCTTCATACATTAACATGGAAGACTCAATTGATATTAGACCAAAAGTTTTGCTTAGAGGACATCTTAAGCTTTCTAAAAAGTCAAAGAACACATCTTTAGGGTCAAAATTGAAAGAGTTATGCATTGGCAAAGTTGACCTTTTTTGCAAAATTGCCAAAAGTCAAATGTGGCCAAAATTGCATATTTTGTCAAATGGGCCCAACTTTTTATGCTTGCACTGAGTTTGTAATGTGACCCACGACCCATGATCCCTTCCACTTGTGATTCTATTATTTTTGTCATTTATTTTGATTTTATTTCAATTAAATAAAATAAAATCAAAATAAAATCATGAAAATATCAAAAACTAATCAAAGCTTGAGATTTTGTGCATGTTTAGGTCTATTATACAGCTGGAGATGGAATCAAATCGTGCAAGGTTCAAATGGACACAAAAATATAGGATTTGCTTGATTTGGAAAGATTTGCACAAAGGATCAAATCATGAATCAATAACCATAATTGAGGGAGATTTGATACAAGTTTGAAACCCTAATTCATTCTAGGGTACATAAGGAACATGTTCATATCAAAAACAGGGAGATTGGAGGCGTGTAAGAGAGAAAGCAAGTTTCAAAAAATTCAAGAAAAGTGGCAAACTGATTTCCACATTTCAGACCAATTCAAAGCATTCTAGTCATCCCAATCGCTTGCTGGACATCCAAGGATCAAGATTCAATCATTAACAAGCTTCCTCACACCTAGAATCACACTGTAAGTGTCACACGGTTTCCATACTTTTTTGAAATCGAATACGATCATTCTGGCATCTTTAACATGATTTATTAGTATATTCTTAATCCTTGAGTTATTTGTAAGCTACTGGTAATGATTAATTGCATTTTTGTTGACTATACATCAAGATGCCATAGTTAGGGTTCTTGCTTCGTTTTTAGGGTTTTTCTGTACAGGGATAATTGGCCATGGATAGTGGTACCATGATGCTCGTGAGGTTGCAACGAGTTGATTGGTACCATTGGTTATGATTTATCATGCTTGTATGAAATTTTGGAGGAGCACAGGGTTATACCTACACTCAGATGACCGTAGGTAAAAGTATGTGACCTAAAACGACATAAGCAACGAAGGAGACGATGACGTGGCACGCTGTGAATGGACAATTCAAATTTCGCGCGTCTCAGAATTTCTTGTTTTGTTTTCATCATATAATATTTATTTATTATCAATTATACAACTAACCAAGCCAGCCCAGCTGGTAAGCGCGCAGTGGGATTATGCTCAAGGACCTGGGTTCGATCCCCAGGTCCCAACTTTGCTTTCTATTGTTTTTCTTTGCATAATCAGGTACGTTAGCCTCCCATGTGCCCACTATACGTCATCAATATCCCAGCCCTCAGATCATCAATATGCCAGATCCAAGGCTTCTCATATGAGGGCCTACCATACGCCCAGTCAAGCATGCCCATGGGATTGTGAAAAGTCAATGGGGCCATCAGCAGTTGGGCCCAGAATTTTCCATCAACACCCCCTCCTTTGCTATTTACCACCAGGCCCATTCTTATTCTTTCTTTTTATTTTCTTTTATTTAATTTAATTTGTTTAATTTATTTTCTAACAAAATTAATTTCTTTTTTACACAAAAATCATAAAATCAAATTTCACAAATTTAGAATTAGGTTTTATTTTATTTTACCAAATTTAGATTAATGCTAGTTTAATTTAATTTAAGATAATTCTAACCTTTCTTTTTATGATTAAAATCAATTAGAAAAATTAGGGTTTGCTTTTGATTTAATTTTTATCTCTCTTCTTAATAAATAAAAAATACAAAAATAAGTTAATTTAATTATTTTTCTTAATTTAAATTAATTAGTAATTAGGTTTTATTTATTTATTCAATTAAACCTTATTTTCTAAAAAAAAAAACACAAAACATGATTTTTCTTTTAATTAGGCTAAGTCGGGGTCAAAACCCTAATTCTCTCGTTTCCGACTCCTCTCGCGTGTTTATTGTTATTTTTGCAATATTAATGTAACTACTTACAGTATGTAATAGTTTAATTAGGATTTCCTTTTTATTTATCATTTTACGGGTTTTTTGACTATGTAATTAATCCCCCTTCCCGAAGCCTTGTAATAGCGTAGTTTTTATTTCTCGCATTTTAATTCTCGCAAATATTAACTGTTAGATGTATGTTAATAAGATTGTATGACAAGATTGCATGATAATTTTAAAATGGCTAGAAAACCCTAAATGTGCAAAGATAATAACTGAAATCAAATCACTCGCACATGCACACTCCTAGGGTATACTCTCACTTCGGTTGCCTTCGGTGAATGATCATTAAGTATATGGTGTTTTAGTGGTCGCCCTTCTGTCTAAACAAAGATCAAACGTCTCGTTCGGAAATGTCGCCTCAGAAAGGTTGCCTCGGAAATGTTGCCTCGAATATGATCTTAAGACATTAGGGTTATTACTAAGACGTCCTAACATTGCTTTAGTGATCGTACGTCCCTTTCGAATTGACCCTTACAACTCCAACGACGGTGCTACCTACTTCTCAATAGTAGGATAGCGCTGTCTAAAGGAAACGAGAATAGAAACAATCCTTTTCCGAGTAGGTAGATGCTAGTAGGTACTTGCTCAAAATCAAACTTTTCACACCAAACACTTTTTTCAAACAAAGTTTTCAAAAAACACTTCGTAACACTCTTGAAGACAAAAGCAAGGGTTAAAACGAAGTAAAACAAAACTTTTCAAAACAAGCACACACACAAGTAATTTTAAAAGATGAGCAAGTACCTAAGAGCCCGTGGAAAACCACAAATAGAAAGGGTGCTAATACCTTCCCTTTCTATAATCTACCCCCCGTACTCAAAAATCTCGAAAAAGGAATTTTTCTGTGCTTTTTTCCTTTCCAGTTGGATAAAATAAAAGTCGGTGGCGACTCTTGCTTACCGCGACATTTTGCGAACAAAAATTCAAAACGAAAACCAGCATTTTCAAAACAGACGGTTCTACCACCGTATCACAGAACTGGCTACTCTACTGGGGATTTAGAAGTGGGGTGTACCTTAGGATTTAGGTCATCATAAAATTGCTTCTCTTGTTTGTTTTGGTTGCTTTACTTTTAAGGGTTTTGTTTAGGAGTTACTATAGATCCTAACCCGGATCTGGGGACACCTTTTAGGTAAGTAGCAATAAACTGTGAGGGAACTGTATGGCGTATACCAATACGGTTGAAGCAGTAGCTATGTTGATGTGGCACATTGGTTGGTACCGGTATCCCTTATGGAGAAACGAGGAGAATACGGGGCCGCTATGTGTGTCATTAAGCATCAACTGACCTTAGAAGCTTTAATCGACCAACTTGGCCATTAGGAAGTAGTGAGATAGTCGGCCTCGGTGTAAAGCTGAGAAATGGTTGATACTCGATGCTACACTCATTGAGACCATACTCTCGAGATAGTTCCGGCCGCAAGAAAAGATTGTGTTAGCTGAAACCATGACCGATGGAGGATGGTCAGTGATATTGAGAACCTCTAGAACCCGGTTACTTTTTCTAGGACAGGTTGAAACCAACTGAACTTCAAGAGGGTAATACCTTAGACCCCATGCAAGCCTTAAACTTAAGGGCTTTTGTGTGACTTGTTTGCCTTTGCCATGTCTGTTATCTGCTATACCTGTGTTGTTTTTATCATGACATCATGCATCATAACATAGCATGCATACTTCATTATACTAACCATTTCAAAGACCGATAGGATTTATCTTTGTTCTGTTTTGCACTATTATAGCTTCCGTGTGCAGAAACACCATCCGAGTTAACTTTGTGTAAATACCTGCTCAACTCAAAGAATTAGCCTCAAGAGTTTCTGAGACTTCTTCATTCATTAAGAGACATGGTCAGCTTCTTAGCCTGGTCACCTCAAAGTTTGATGAGCAGATGATGAGTGTACTTTTCCAGTTCTTCGATCCCGTGCATCATTGTTTCACCTTCCCAGATTATCAGTTGGTTCCCACTTTGGAAGAATTTTCTCACTTATTGGGCATATCCATCCTTGAGCAGATGCCCTTCACAGGTATGGAAGAGACTCCTAGACCATAAGACATTGCTTCAGCTCTGCACCTAAAAAGGGCTGATGTAGTATCCAATTGGGAAACACGAAGCGGGGTTGAAGGTTTCCTAACCAAGTTTCTGATAGATCAAGCTCAGCTATTCTGGGATAGTTTGGACTTTCAAGCTTTTGAAGATATCTTTGCTCTCCTTATCTACGGTTTGGTTCTCTTCCCGAATCCAGATTCCTTTATAGATGTGAATGCGGTTAAGATCTTCCTGTCTCGCAATCCAGTGCCTACTCTACTGGGTGATATCTTGCATGCCCTCTACACGCATACTGTATGAAGAAGAGGGACTCTCATGTGTTGCATGCCGTTGCTGTCGAGGTGGTTTATTTCGCACCTCCCTAAGTCCGTGTTGATGAATGAAGAAGGTTTGGGATGGTCTTATAGGATAATGTCACTTGCCCATACAGACATTCTTTGGAGCTCCCGGGTTATGGAAAGAACGGTTGTCATTGATTGTTGTGAGGGATACCCTAATGTCCCATTGCTTGGAATCAGAGGGGGAATAACCTACAATCCTTGTCTAGCTTTGTGACAATTTGGTCGTGCTCGGAGAGACGGTCCCCATGAGCTACTTCTTACAGATATTGCATTTGACTACAAGGAAGACGTTGACGAGCATCGCCGGAGGTTTATACGAGCTTGGGGCATGGTGAACATATCTGACCCCCAAGAGCTAGGACCAAGGACTTCCCTTCCTATGCAGCCTTATCTCCAATGGGTTCGAGCTCGTGCCCAGAAGCTTGGGACTCCCTATGAAGCAGCACTGCCAGTAATTGTGGAGCCCACTAATGAAGAAGGTGTTCCTTACACAGTTCTATATCCTTACATGCCCACTGATCCTGGGGCATTGCAGAGGTCCTGGATTCAGCTGAAAGAGGAAAGGGATACTTACCGGGAGAAGTACCATGAGCAAGAAAGGAAGATTTTGAAGCTCACCAGGCAGCTCGAAGAAGAAAGAACGATCAATGACTACGTCAGCACAAAGAGGAAGCGTCCATGGGATTTTTGATTTTGCTTTTCTAGTTTAGATTTGTTTTCCATTTATTTCTTTGTAACGCCTTAAAGGCATTGTTGAACCTTTTTACAAGTTAATCTAATAAAGTTTGTTTATTTGTGGTTTGCAAATTTAAATCTCCCAAGGTCTTTGAAATTATTACATACGCGTCCCATTATCATGCACATCATTACAGGTACCATTACAGGTTTCTCATCTTCTTCGCTGTTTATTTCAGCACGAAATGTCTTATGATCAAGCCATCAAAGATCTTCAGGCACAAAACGCCCAATTCCAAGAGATGTTCTTGAGCTTGGCTAAAGGGCAAGAGGATATGAAGACTCTCATTCTGAAAGAGAAGAAGAAGAAGAAGAAGGTCGTTCTTCTGAATATGGGTAAAAGGTTTGGAGATAGGTTGAAACAGCAAGCTGGTCTGACCTCTTCATCCAAGGAAAGGGAGAACCAAGAAGAAGAAAAGGGCCCCAGTCCTGCCATCTCGGATGATGATACAGATTATGATGAGGAGCAATATCCTCCTACCGAGGATAGGTACAAGTAGTAAGAAGACCGTCTGAGTGCTATGGAGATTCAAAAGATCCCTAGTTTGTATTTTGGAGAGCTGGGACTGGTATCTGGAGTGGTGATCCCTCATAAGTTCAAAGCTTCGGTTTTTGCCAAGTACGATAGAGTATCCTGTCCAAAGCTCCATCTCCGCTCGTATGTCAGGAAAATCCAACCCCACACTGCTGATAGAAATTTGTGGGTGTACTTCTTTCAAGATAGTCTGTCAGGGACTCAGCTTGAATGGATTTATCAATTGGAAGGAGCCTATGTCCGAAGCTGGGAGGACCTTGCTGCTGCTTTCTACAGACAATATCAGTATAACACCGACCTTGCTCCCACTCGTACTCAGCTTCAGGGTATGTCTATGGGTGCAAGTGAAGGTTTTAAAGATTACGCTCAAAAGTGGAGAGACTTGGCGGGAAGAGTCCAACCCCCTTTGTCTGATAGGGAGTTGGTTAACATGTTTCTAGGGACGCTATCTGGTCCATTTTTCAATCATCTGATCGCCAGTTCGTCATCTGGGTTTACTGAGTTGATCTTGACTGGAGAGAGAGTAGAAGCTGGCATCCGAAGTGGTAAGATACAGAAGGATACTTCATCAAGTGCAGTAAAGAAACCTTTCACCGGTAAGAAAGAAGCAAGTGCAGTCTACGGCCCGAGGGGCCAAAGCAGACTTGAACACCGTCAAGCAGTAAATGCGGTAGTGATATCAAGACCTACAGTTGCTCCACAATGCAACAATCAACAAAGAGTGGAAAGACCACAAAGTCAGTACGCTCGGCTCAACATGACCTTGTCTCAAATTCTACCACAATTATTGAAGACCAATATGGTAACTTTGAGGGAAGCCCCAAAGAACCCCAACACCACTTCTCCTCAATATAACCCGAATGCCTGCTGCGCCTATCACTCAGAAAGTCCAGGTCATGATACAAACAACTGTTGGGCCTTGAAAAATAAGGTGCAAGACATGATCGAAGCCAAAGAGATTGAGTTTGACGCTCCGGAGAAGCCCAACGTCATAACTGCATCCATGCCCAAGCACGGCTCGGGAATCAATGCTATTGAGGTTGTCTCCGCCACAGAAGATGCTGATGATGAGAACCTGGATGTCAACAGCTGGATCTACCCTACAACCAATGGTGGATTGAACAACTGAACGACAAAGGACTTCATACCTGTTTCTTTTATTCCACAGTAATTGACTTTTGTTTTGAGATTTGTAATAAACAGTTTGAAACTTTACAGCCCGGTGCCTTGCCCGGGGCACCTTGGCTTTGCTTGTGAGGGTTTATTATTTGTCATTTTCATATATCATCAATAAACCATTGGACGTTTCTTGCATTACAAATTTTACGCTCCTTGTTTTTCTTTTTCTGCCTCTCGCTTTATCAAAAACAGCTATTGTCTTACACACACTCACGTATCATAATGCAGATCCATATCCACTCTGGATCCCATTGATAACAACTCTGCTACTACCAGTTATGACTTCGAAAATTCGATCAACCAAGCCGAGGACGAAGGTGATGACGATTGTGAGGTGGCTGGAGAACTTGCTAGACTGTTACTACAGGAAGAAAGGGCCATACAGTCTCATGAAGAGCCAGTTGAATCAGTAAATTTGGGTACAGAGGAAGACAAGAAAGAGGTCAAGATAGGTGCGAATCTGGAGCCTAGTGTCAAGCAACGGTTGATACAGATGCTACACGAATATCTTGAGATCTTCGCTTGGTCTTATGAAGATATGCCTGGTCTGGACACTGATATTGTGGTACACCGCCTGTCGACTAAAGAAGACTGCCCTCCGGTAAAGCAGAAGGTTCGACGCCAGATTTCTAGCTGTCACTTCTTACCCACAGTGGGTTGCCAACATTGTTCCAGTGTCTAAGAAGGATGGTAAGTGTTGTACCCCAAAATTTGCCCTCGCATTTTTCCACAAGAAATCACAGCTTCAGGCGTTTCCTGATTTTTCAGATTGGCTCAAGAATCGGTCAAACGAACTTTTCTCGTCAGTCAGACACAATTAGGGTTTTACTGGTTTTCATGGCTCTAGAACAGTTCACACAGTTGGCTTAGGGTTTTGGTTGACTTTGACTCAATTTTGATCAGGTGAACGTTTCTTTGGCATTTAATCAGGAATTAAGGCTTTTGTGGGCACATTCTCAGAAAGATTTAAATTCCACAGCACTTTGCAAGTTATTCCGAGATTCGGTTTGAATTCGCATTGTTTTGATTTAATCAGTAAAAGAGGCATTTGGTTTGAATTCACGTTTGTTTGATGAAATCAGTCAAGGGATATATGCAGTGTGGATTTACAGTGTTTGTTGAAAATCAGTGAAGAGGGAATGCGCCTGTTTAGTTTGTTTCGGTTAACTGTTACTTTGCTTTGGATATTGGAAAGGCCAGGATTAACTGATCAATTACTAAAGCATTGTTTTATTTAAATTATTTATTATTCTAAATTAAGTGATTGAAATTTATTTTTCAATTATTTTAATTCAAAGAGTTTTAAGTAATAGATAAACAATAAAGAAGGAGGAAATAGAATTGAGTGGATAATAAAGATTTTTATTGATTCTTGAATTATTTGTACAAATTATTGTTTATAATTTAATTACAAACAATGGTTTTACAATAATTTAAATTTAAATAAAAAGACTACTATCCTATTTTTTCTAATTCTTCATTCTTCACTTTGCTCCCCTCCATTCAATTATTCATCTGCAAAAAGAAAAGGAGAAAAGTCAGTGACTGATAAACACAGATAAAAGAAATTCATCATTAAGGGCCACTGATTGGGATCAGTTAACCCTCTCTGCAAATCATGGGATTTCTCCCGGTTCACAAAGAGGGAAGAATTTTATTTAAATCATGAATGCAAAGTTGAGAAAAAAAATGCAAAGTGTCAAATTGAAAAATCTCAAACTGCATAAGTTCAAAATTTCAAACTCCAAGTTCAAACCAAACTGAAAAAATCCAAATTGCAACTTTCTGTCAAAATGCAAAGTGTCAAACTTGCTGTCAAATGCCAAAAGGTACAAGTTATTGCACAAAGATATCAAAGAAGATAAAAAAGTACAAAAGCTGTCAAAGAAGAGATAAGATATGTAGAGGAAAACTATTGTGCAAGCAAGCATATTGACTTTTTCATCATTTCCCAATGGCCCTTTCAGAAAAGTACAGCAACAAACATATTTTAACATTTTTTAGCTGTACTGAGAGAGAAAAGAAAAGAGATAAAGAAGGCAGGTTTTTTAGGCTTTAGGCAGGCATAGATGGAAAGAGATACAAAAGAGCAAAACACAAAGAAAAGGATACAAACTGTTAAGCCTCAAGCTTAACCAAAACCTGTGAAGGTCAAGCCTGTCCCTGCTACCTCAAACGCCTAAACATCAAAAACCAGTATAACCTCCAAACCATTACCTACTGTAAAACACACAACCTGCATTGGCTCAAACCTAAAAAAGCTCAAAGCCTTACCATTTCCAAAACCTGAACTACCAAACAACCAAAGCATATACCAGCCACGCACATGACCTGCTAAACCAGCAAAACCTGTCCTAAACCAATATACAAACCAGCTGAAGCAAGTCAAAAGCCTAACCTGCATATGCAAAACCTAAGCCAAAGAGCCATACCAACATATATCATACAGACCCCTGTCAAACATTAAGCCTGCCTGAAGCTTTGAAGCAAGCCTAACATGAAGCCATAAACCAGTTCAGAATCCCCAACACCTAAACTATACACCCAACCTATTTAACCTGCATTAGCTTGCACCTCCAAACACATAACCATAAAAGATCAAAACCTGCTAGGCCTCAAGCCTGAAACCAGTCCAGAACCTCAAGCCTGAAACCAGTTCAAGCCTCACCTGAATCAGTCCAAACCCAAAGCCTAAATTCAAAAAAAAAACCTGAAGTCTGGCCATTCAAGCAAAACCTTGTCAACTTTCAAAACCAACACAAATTTACCCAGGCAACCTGTATACCCTGTGTACACCAGCACCATCCAAATAAAAATATCATTGAGCAAAATAACCAGTCAAAACCTCCAGCCCTCAGTAAAAAAGAATATCATTGGGCAATCAAAGAAGCATATTCAAAGGCAACTCAGGCCCTCAGAACCCTAGGCTCATCATAGGGCAAAGAAGAAGTAGATAAACCACCAACATTCAGAAGCACATTCTAAGCAAGCATACAGAAAAGGCAACATCAAAGCATACAGGTGAGGCCCTCAGAACTCTGAGTTCATCATAGGGCGGAAAAAGAAGCAACAAGCATACAGTGGTAAAGAAGAAGAAGAAAGAGGCGAATTCAAAAATAAGGTTTTCAGTCAAGTCATCATCACGAAACCTTAAAGATGGTAACAAAATAAAGGGTACCAGTAAGCTAGCTTCACAATCACGTCCTCTCCGCCGTCGAGCCCTCCAAAACGCCTCCTAACCATCTCCTCCAACGAAGGTAACTCCTTTTTTTTCCTTCTCTTCACACCTCGAACAAAAAGGACACGAATGGTCAGAATCATTAACGAAGCTTAATCGAAATCGGAATACAAATTAAACATGCAAGGCTTAACATTCAAAAAACCTAAAATGCGTTGAAAAAGAGTTATCACCTTACAGCCTCGTTGGACCGAAGAGGAAGAGGAGATGATGGTAGCGTGGTGGCTCAGGCAAGGAGACGTTGTTCAGTAGCCATGGCCAAGGGACGAAGAAGACGAGTGAAAACGAACACACGAACGGCGCGCTGCTCACGAAACCCTAAAGCCTTGTCCCAAATGAAAACACTTAGTGAACCCTAACAAAAAACATTTGTCTCAGCATCCTGGGCCTTGCCCATTCCAACATACGCCTAAAAGCCCAAAATTACTTAATACACCCCCCTCATTTCTCTTGTTCAGACCCAATACCCAAGGCCCATCTTAAAAAGCCTTAACCCTTTTATATATAAAACAAATTCTTTTTTCTGTTAATTAATTAATCTACTCCTTTTTATTTTATTTTATTAATTTAAAACATTTAATATTTTTAAACACCATATATTTTTTCTAACTTAATATATTTGTTACAATAATACACTAATGCTAAAATACTTAAAAACACATTTCTTATATACTTAACTTTAAAACATTTAATTAAATCTTTTTGTACATACAAACAAAGAACCATTTTTTTTATTACACCATAATTAAAATTGAAAACACTCTTTTTCTTAATTCAAATATTCTTATTAACAATATAAAAATACTTTTTTTTATATATCAAATGCAAAATAATAACTTTTAAACTTAGAATACTTTCTTTTCTTAAACTTTCTTTTTACACAAGGTTATTAATTAAATTAAATAAACACTTAGTTTTTTTCTTTAGGTTAAAAAATACCTTAATACACGTTTAATTTCACATCTCTAACCTTTAAATAATTACATACGCGAATGCATTATATACTTACACAATACAAATACATTCACATTGCCCCTATACACATTTGTTTATCTTATGCATTGATATTCGTCATTTACATTCGATCGCAAATTCGATTTGGTTGTAACTTATTGGATACTATAAGTCTCATCCCCATTCGTGAATATTGTACCCCCACTCCCAGATACTATTTTGTAATAGCGTAGACTTTACATTTTCGCAATTTACCGCTTTCAATTATACCATGGTTAGACCTAGGGTTTGCATGTACATAAAATCAAACGCTAGATAACCTAATACAAGACAAATACATGAAATCAATACACAATCACACTTGCACCCTCTAGGGTAATCCCACATGTTGCCTTCCAAAATGGGCCATGCTTGCACGTCGAGTATCTTTGGCAAAACAAAATCAAATGATCATAAGTCCCTCGATGACGCTTTCGAATGTTGCCTAAAAAGGAATGATCATAGTCCCTTCAAAGCAAATTGTCAAAGACACTTGGCACCATTGCATTCATGGTCCACACGATGACCCGCGCCCGTCCCGAACAAACTTCCTAAACGCAAGATTGTCCACCAAGTTCAATGGTGGAACAAAATTGTTAAAAGGGTTGAAAACATAACAAAAAACCTTTGAGTACAATAGGGTAGATTAAACTTAGTTACTTGAGATCAACTTGCAAAAACGCTTGCCTTCTTTTCAAAAACCACAATCCACGACACTTTCAAACAAACTCTCGAAACATTTTGAAACATCTTTTCGAAAAGATACACGCCTTTGTAAAATATTCGAGTAAAGAATTGTTACAAGGTTAGCCTAAGACAAGGCATCTTCTTCCAAAACATTTTCAAAAACACTCATACACACACCATTTTCAAGCAATCAAAATCAAGGCAAGTGATCTAAAAACCAAGTAACTAAGAGCCCATGGATAACCATGGATGAAAAGGGTGCTAATACCTTCCCTTTTCATAATCTACCCCCCGAACCCACGAAATATCTCAAAAGGTTTTTGCTGTGCTTTTTTTAACCTTTCCTTTAGGATAAAATAAAAAGTCGGTGGCGACTCTTGCTCAACTGCACAAGTGCGAATACGAACGCAAAACCACAGTCAGTTCTCCCACCGTATCACAGAACTGGCGACTCTGCTGGGGAAATTGAAACTTAAGTGGGGTTACCTTAGGGTTTAGATCACCTTTACTTTCTTACTTTGATTGACTTGATTGCTTTATCTTTTGGGTTCTTGTTTGGGTTTGTTGTAAATCCTACACCCGGATTTGGGGCACCTTTTTAGGTAAATAGCAAAAAACTGCGAGGGAACTGTGCGGGGTATACCGACATGGTTGAAGCAGTAAGCTATGTTAGTGTGACATATTTGTGAGTACCGGTAACCCTTGAGTAGTCAAGGAGAGTACGGGGCCGCTGTGTGATGTCATGAAGCACTAACGAACTCTTAGAACCTTAATTGACCATCTTAGCCTTTTTAGGAGTAGTGAGATGACCGACTTTGATGCAGTCCGAAGTTGGTAGATCCTCGATACTACACTCTTTTGAGGATTGTTTTCTTGGAATATTTTGGTCGCCAGTAAGTGGCTAAACTGAAACAATGAACACAGAAAACAATCCAATGATATTGAGCTCCTTAGAACCCGGTTTCTATTTTAGGACAGGATGAGCCAACTAACTTCAAGAGGGTAGTACCTGAACCTCATGCAAGCCTAAACCTAAGGACTTGTCTGCTTTGTGTGAATATGTTTGCCTATATATACACCCATTTGCTTGTGCATACATGTACATAACATCATGACATCATACCATAGCATTTTCAATAACCATTTCAAGGATCTCGAGGGTTCTTTTGATGCAGGGTTACGTTGAACCAGACTTCTACCAAGGGGCAAGAGGTTTCTCCTCTAAACAAAGTTCTCCAGTCAAAGATCAAGTGTAACAACTTGAATCAGTGGCTATGACCCACTCGACATGGTCAGCTTGATTCTCGTGGAAAGACATCCACTGATACAAAGCTCTCCAATCAAAGATCAAGTGCAACAACTTGAATCAGTGGCTATGACCCACTTGACATGGTGAGCTTGATTCTAGTGGAAAGACGTCCGCCGGTGCAAAGTTCTCCAATCCAAGAGCAGAGTTCAACCTCTAACATTCTCTTGTGTTTACCCCAAGAGATCCTTGAAAGCATGCATCCACATATCATGCATTGCATTTTGACAGTATTTCCTTTTTCAGGTTTCCTTACTCTCCTGCTGTTTATTTCAGTAAGAGATGGCGCTAGAGAGGTCTGTCAAAGACATCCAAGACCAGACTGCTCAGCTGCAGGAGATGTTCCTGAATTTGTCTCTAGGGCAAGAAGAGATGAAAGCTCTCCTCACAAAGGGCTTGGAGAATTCCAACAACGCCAGGAGTGATCAGCTTGCGGAGCTGCAGTTTGATCTGACAACCTTGAGAACCCAAGTGATGGGACAATTGGTGGGCCAGATGGCTCTCATCCAAGACCTATCTCAAAGACAAGAGGAACTCAGAGTTCTTGTCCGCCAACTGCTTCCAAACAGCCAACTGGGGCAAATATCTGAGGTCGAAGAGCAAGTCACCGCTCAGCCTCCATCCACTCAAGAAGACAAGGGGAAAAATCCTTTGCTTGCTTCAGGGTTACAAGCCCATCAACAACCTCGCCAGCGTCAACGGGGTAATCGGCGTAAGCAAGAAACGTCGGGAAGACAGTTCACGGAGACTGAAATACCATCATTTTTCATACTGAAGCATCTGATGGAAGTCAACTTGCTTACCTTAAAGGACCCTCCTCAGAAGCCCAATATCTCCTCTCCTCACTATCATCCCGACGCATTTTGTGTTTACCACTCCTACAGCCCGGGACACGACACCAACGACTGTTGGGCCTTGAAGAACAAGATTCAAGATCTGATCGACATTGGAGTGCTGGAATTCATGCCAGACGGCGAGATGAAAATCTTCCGTTAAAGGGTTCTCCACTTGAAGTGACGAAGCTCGAGCTGAAAGACTTTTGCTTCTTTTTGAATTTTCAAAGTTGTAATTTCTTTTGCTGTCAAACAATTATCTGTTGATGATAAACTCTGTTTTCATTAATGCATTGCATATGTTTGTCTTGAATCCATCCATTCGTTTCACTACTCTTATGCTTTTCTTTATGATATTTGACTCTTGATAAAAAGCTGTAAAGCCTTTAGAGGGAGGATGACGAAACAATACCATGATCTTATACAATATGCTTCTGAACGGACCTTGCTGATGATGTACAGGCATTTCTTTCAAATCCCAAACACTGGAGTTATAAGGAAGTTAATCCCTAGTCAACCCCTTCGAGCCAAAGAAGTAGGAGTTTTTTCTGTTCTAAACGATCAAAACCTTTGATATAAACCTGGGGCAGGGTAGTATCTCAGTTAATTCAAAAGAAAATGCGCATTGAAGTCGCAAACTCTCAGTTCTTAATACAACGAACGATGTCAAAAAAAGAAAGCATTCCTTTGGAATCAAAAGACAGGGGTGGTTCCCTATCACATAGACAGTCAATCTCTCAAAAGAGAAAAGCCCGCCAAGCCAAAACCTATAAAGGAGGCTTAAGAAAGCTGGGGCATCCCGCTGACAGTAATCCCGGAAAATGGTAACAGTCAGGCAAAAGTTAGGGATAACAAATAAAAATCAAAATAGCGAGGTCATTACAAAACCCTCAACAACATGAAAAATGTTGAAAAAGAAAAAGGAGATGATGACTGTCTCCCCAAATTCAACTGGTGAACCATCTCCCAAAAGTCGTTCAAAACTCAAAATAGAGTGTGATGCACAATTAACTGAGCTTAGGTTGAAGGACATCACGAAGAGCGGGTGGGGACAAATATACTTTGAGCCTTTATCCTTTGTTTCTTAAACCGTGAACCAGGCCACGTTACAACCCTTCAAAAGTCCTAATTGAAGCATGGGTTAGTTCGAAAGCATACTGTTACAAAAGGTATCCTGACTCCTGTAAGGCTTTACTCTAAATCTTGTGTTGATTTGTCTTATAAAAAGTTTTCTGCTAAAAAACACATTTTTCAAAACTTCGAGACAAACATAAACTTTGCATTATTCGAATATCACTGTCTGCATTTGGCTTTTTGTTTGACAGTAAAGAAATTCATACAGCGAATGTTCGGAGGAACGAAAACTCTCTCGGTAAGTAAAAAATCACTTCAATAGGACAACACTTCCATCAAATCTCCTATCAATAAGGGGCATGACATGTCGCCATCCAATTAACCTGGGGCAGTCCAGTCAAGGTCCAACAGATCTTTCAAAGTTCAGTTAACCTGGGGCAGTCCAGTCAAGGTCCAACAGATCTTTCAAAGTTCAGTTAACCTGGGGCAGTCCAGTCAAGGTCCAACAGATCTTTCAAAGTTCAGTTAACCTGGGGCAGTCCAGTCAAGATTTCAAGAAATCTCTCAATATGCGGAGTAATCTGATTCAAGACTCCTTCATCACCACTTGGGGCATTCGAATGTCAAAAGTGTTCAACAAATCAACTATCACATTTCCAGACTCGACTCCTGTATCCAGCCAGGGCACGTCTGAAGAATTCCAGATTAGAACCTATAACAAGCCAGGAAAACGTCTGTGGACGACCGATTGTAGACCAACCCCTGTAACAAGCCAGGAAATTATCTACATCACCACTTGGGGCATTCGAATGTCAAAAGTGTTCACAAACCGATGCAGCTTTACACGAGCTCATCGTCAGGAAGCCCTACACCGGTTCCTCTTCAAGACTTCTGAAAACAGTTTATGGATTCTTCCCAACAACGGATGTTAATCTATCAGCTTGTTCATATGCAACCTTTGAAAACAGTTTACGGACGCTTCCTAACAACGGATGCTGCTCTATTGCTGATTCAATCTCAAGATTTCTGAAAATAGTTCACGGGTTCTCTAAGTAACGGATGTTAACCTATCACTTGTTCAGATTCTTCTCAAGACTTCTGAAAACAGTTTATGGATTCTTCCCGACAACGGATGTTAATCTATCAGCTTGTTCAGATGCAACCTTTGAAAACAGTTTACGGACGCCTCCCAACAACGGATGCTGTTCTATCGCTTATTCAACTTCAAGATTTCTGAAAACAGTTCACGGGTTCTCCAAGTAACGGATGTTAACCTATCGCTTGTTCAGATTCTTCTCAAGCTAACTCCACTCAGAGTCAAGCTTCATTATCCCCAGCAAAGCTAAAACTTCAATCCCCAGCGGAGCCAGACTAGTGAGCCTTCTCCCCACAGAGTTTTGGGAGGGCAAATCTTTTGTTCCCCAGTGAAGTCGCCAGAGTTACTTCCCACCGAGCTGAAGATTCTCAATCTTACCTCCCCAGCATGAGTCTACTAGTTTGGAACTCCCCAGTAGAGGTCATCAGGAATTCTCTTCCCCAGCAACAGCCAAGGAATTATTTTCCCGGCAGCGGTCAAGATTCTTTTATCTTCAGCCATCCAAGATTCATTTATCCTCAGCAAGATAGCTCATCAGCTTACATGCGCATTCATCACATTCATGTCATAAACATTGATGTCACATACGTTGCATCATGCATCATGACATTGCATACAACTAACCCTTTGCCTTTTTCAGGTAAGATCAGTCGACAAACAAAGATCACCTCCCGAGATTCATCCAGAAATAGTTCAGATTTGACCCAGACACGGTGACATTCTGATACTTACTCCAGATCCATTCAGACGTATCATCAGGAAACCCTACACCGGTTCCTCTTCAACTTCAAGATTCTTGAAAACAGCTTACAGATTCTTCCCTACAACGGATGTCAATCTACCAACTTGTTCAGACTCTTCTCAACTTTTGAAAACAGTTTACGGACGCTTCCTAACAACGGACGTTGCTCTATTGCTTATTCAATCTCAACTCCTGAAAATAATTTACGGATTCTCCAGACATGGATGACAACCTATTGCTTATTCGGATCTCCCGATTCAGAGATGTTCCAAAACATGGACGCCTTCCTGATACTCATTCCAGATGGCATCTATAAGCCCATCCTCCTACCAGCAGTCACCAGATGGCATCTTTAAGCCCATCACCAAATGGCATCTTTAAGCCCATTCTCAGATGGCATCTCTAAGCCCATCCCTCGACAAGACTCTATCGTACCAGGTGGCATCTTTAAGCCCATCACCAAATGGCATCTGTAAGCCCATTCACCTCTACCATCACATCGCCGAGTGCAAATTTTCTGGGCACTTTAGTGTCCAATCTTCTTTTACCTTCAAGTCGCGAAAGGCAAACTTGTCAATCTAACTCTTCAGGTCCAAGAAGATTGAACAGGGGCAACTGTTGTACCCCAAAATTTGCCCTCGCATTTTTCCACAAGAAATCACAGCTTCAGGAATTTCCTGATTTTTCAGATTGGCTCAAGAATCGGTCAAACGAACTTTTCTCGTCAGTCAGACACAATTAGGGTTTTACTGGTTTTCATGGCTCTAGAACAGTTCACACAGTTGGCTTAGGGTTTTGGTTGACTTTGACTCAATTTTGATCAGGTGAACGTTTCTTTGGCATTTAATCAGGAATTAAGGCTTTTGTGGGCACATTCTCATAAAGATTTAAATTCCACAGCACTTTACAAGTTATTCCGAGATTCGGTTTGAATTCACATTGTTTTGATTTAATCAGTAAAAGAGGCATTTGGTTTGAATTCACGTTTGTTTGATGAAATCAGTCAAGGGATATATGCAGTGTGGATTTACAGTGTTTGTTGAAAATCAGTGAAGAGGGAATGCGACTGTTTAGTTTGTTTCAGTTAACTGTTACTTTGCTTTGGATATTGGAAAGGCCAGGATTAACTGATCAATTACTAAAGCATTGTTTTATTTAAATTATTTATTATTCTAAATTAAGTGATTGAAATTTATTTTTCAATTATTTTAATTCAAAGAGTTTTAAGTAATAGATAAACAATAAAGAAGGAGGAAATAGAATTGAGTGGATAATAAAGATTTTTATTGATTCTTGAATTATTTGTACAAATTATTGTTTATAATTTAATTACAAACAATGGTTTTACAATAATTTAAATTTAAATAAAAAGACTACTATCCTATTTTTTCTAATTCTTCATTCTTCACTTTGCTCCCCTCCATTCAATTATTCATCTGCAAAAAGAAAAGGAGAAAAGTCAGTGACTGATAAAGACAGATAAAAGAAATTCATCATTAAGGGCCACTGATTGGGATCAGTTAACCCTCTCTGCAAATCACGGGATTTCTCCCGGTTCACAAAGAGGGAAGAATTTTATTTAAATCATGAATGCAAAGTTGAGAAAAAAAATGCAAAGTGTCAAATTGAAAAATCTCAAACTGCATAAGTTCAAAATTTCAAACTCCAAGTTCAAACCAAACTGAAAAAATCCAAATTGCAACTTTCTGTCAAAATGCAAAGTGTCAAACTTGCTGTCAAATGCCAAAAGGTACAAGTTACTGCACAAAGATATCAAAGAAGATAAAAAAGTACAAAAGTTGTCAAAGAAGAGATAAGATATGCAGAGGAAAACTATTGTGCAAGCAAGCATATTGACTTTTTCATCATTTCCCAATGGCCCTTTCAGAAAAGTACAGCAACAAACATATTTTAACATTTTTTAGCTGTACTGAGAGAGAAAAGAAAAGAGATAAAGAAGGCAGGTTTTTTAGGCTTTAGGCATGCATAGATGGAAAGAGATACAAAAGAGCAAAACACAAAGAAAAGGATACAAACTGTTAAGCCTCAAGCTTAACCAAAACCTGTGAAGGTCAAGCCTGTCCCTGCTACCTCAAACGCCTAAACATCAAAAACCAGTATAACCTCCAAACCATTACCTACTGTAAAACACACAACCTGCATTGGCTCAAACCTAAAAAAGCTCAAAGCCTTACCATTTCCAAAACCTGAACTACCAAACAACCAAAGCATATACCAGCCACGCACATGACCTGCTAAACCAGCAAAACCTGTCCTAAACCAATATACAAACCAGCTGAAGCAAGTCAAAAGCCTAACCTGCATATGCAAAACCTAAGCCAAAGAGCCATACCAACATATATCATACAGACCCCTGTCAAACATTAAGCCTGCCTGAAGCTTTGAAGCAAGCCTAACATGAAGCCATAAACCAGTTCATAATCCCCAACACCTAAACTATACACCCAACCTATTTAACCTGCATTAGCTTGCACCTCCAAACACATAACCATAAAAGATCAAAACCTGCTAGGCCTCAAGCCTGAAACCAGTCCAGAACCTCAAGCCTGAAACCAGTTCAAGCCTCACCTAAATCAGTCCAAACCCAAAGCCTAAATTCACAAAAAAAACCTGAAGTCTGGCCATTCAAGCAAAACCTTGTCAACTTTCAAAACCAACACAAATTTACCCAGGCAACCTGTATACCCTGTGTACACCAGCACCATCCAAATAAAAATATCATTGAGCAAAATAACCAGTCAAAACCTCCAGCCCTCAGTAAAAAAGAATATCATTGGGCAATCAAAGAAGCATATTCAAAGGCAACTCAGGCCCTCAGAACCCTAGGCTCATCATAGGGCAAAGAAGAAGTAGATAAACCACCAACATTCAGAAGCACATTCTAAGCAAGCATACAGAAAAGGCAACATCAAAGCATACAGGTGAGGCCCTCAGAACTCTGAGTTCATCATAGGGCGGAAAAAGAAGCAACAAGCATACAGTGGTAAAGAAGAAGAAGAAAGAGGCGAATTCAAAAATAAGGTTTTCAGTCAAGTCATCATCACGAAACCTTAAAGATGGTAACAAAATAAAGGGTACCAGTAAGCTAGCTTCACAATCACGTCCTCTCCGCCGTCGAGCCCTCCAAAACGCCTCCTAACCATCTCCTCCAACGAAGGTAACTCCTTTTTTTCCTTCTCTTCACACCTCGAACAAAAAGCACACGAATGGTCAGAATCATTAACGAAGCTTAATCGAAATCGGAATACAAATTAAACATGCAAGGCTTAACATTCAAAAAACCTAAAATGCGTTGAAAAAGAGTTATCACCTTACAGCCTCGTTGGACCGAAGAGGAAGAGGAGATGATGGTAGCGTGGTGGCTCAGGCAAGGAGACGTTGTTCAGTAGCCATGGCCAAGGGACGAAGAAGACGAGTGAAAACGAACACACGAACGGCGCGCTGCTCACGAAACCCTAAAGCCTTGTCCCAAATGAAAACACTCAGTGAACCCTAACAAAAAACATTTGTCTCAGCATCCTGGGCCTTGCCCATTCCAACATACGCCTAAAAGCCCAAAATTACTTAATACACCCCCCTCATTTCTCTTGTTCAGACCTAATACCCAAGGCCCATCTTAAAAAGCCTTAACCCTTTTATATATAAAACAAATTCTTTTTTCTGTTAATTAATTAATCTACTCCTTTTTATTTTATTTTATTAATTTAAAACATTTAATATTTTTAAACACCATATATTTTTTCTAACTTAATATATTTGTTACAATAATACACTAATGCTAAAATACTTAAAAACACATTTCTTATATACTTAACTTTAAAACATTTAATTAAATCTTTTTGTACATACAAACAAAGAACCATTTTTTTATTACACCATAATTAAAATTGAAAACACTCTTTTTCTTAATTCAAATATTCTTATTAACAATATAAAAATACTTTTTTTTTATATATCAAATGCAAAATAATAACTTTTAAACTTAGAATACTTTCTTTTCTTAAACTTTCTTTTTACACAAGGTTATTAATTAAATTAAATAAACACTTAGTTTTTTTCTTTAGGTTAAAAAATACCTTAATACACGTTTAATTTCACATCTCTAACCTGTAAATAATTACATACGCGAATGCATTATATACTTACACAATACAAATACATTCACATTGCCCCTATACACATTTGTTTATCTTATGCATTGATATTCGTCATTTACATTCGATCGCAAATTCGATTTGGTTGTAACTTATTGGATACTATAAGTCTCATCCCCATTCGTGAATATTGTACCCCCACTCCCGGATACTATTTTGTAATAGCGTAGACTTTACATTTTCGCAATTTACCGCTTTCAATTATACCATGGTTAGACCTAGGGTTTGCATGTACATAAAATCAAACGCTAGATAACCTAATACAAGACAAATACATGAAATCAATACACAATCACACTTGCACCCTCTAGGGTAATCCCACATGTTGCCTTCCAAAATGGGCCATGCTTGCACGTCGAGTATCTTTGGCAAAACAAAATCAAATGATCATAAGTCCCTCGATGACGCTTTCGAATGTTGCCTAAAACGGAATGATCATAGTCCCTTCAAAGCAAATTGTAAAAGACACTTGGCACCATTGCATTCATGGTCCACACGATGACCCGCGCCCGTCCCGAACAAACTTCCTAAACGCAAGATTGTCCACCAAGTTCAATGGTGGAACAAAATTGTTAAAAGGGTTGAAAACATAACAAAAAACCTTTGAGTACAATAGGGTAGATTAAACTCTTAGTTACTTGAGATCAACTTGCAAAAACGCTTGCCTTCTTTTCAAAAACCACAATCCACGACACTTTCAAACAAACTCTCGAAACATTTTGAAACATCTTTTCGAAAAGATACACGCCTTTGTAAAATATTCGAGTAAAGAATTGTTACAAGGTTAGCCTAAGACAAGGCATCTTCTTCCAAAACATTTTCAAAAACACTCATACACACACCATTTTCAAGCAATCAAAATCAAGGCAAGTGATCTAAAAACCAAGTAACTAAGAGCCCATGGATAACCATGGATGAAAAGGGTGCTAATACCTTCCCTTTTCATAATCTACCCCCCGAACCCACGAAATATCTCAAAAGGTTTTTGCTGTGCTTTTTTTAACCTTTCCTTTAGGATAAAATAAAAAGTCGGTGGCGACTCTTGCTCAACCGCACAAGTGCGAATACGAATGCAAAACCACAGTCAGTTCTCCCACCGTATCACAGTAAGGTACGGATGTGTGTGGACTATAGAGATCTGAACAGGGCAAGCCCCAAGGATGATTTCCCACTTCCTCACATCGATGTTCTGGTCGACAACACCGTACAACATAAGATCTTCTCCTTTACGGATGGTTTTTCTGGTTACAATCAGATCAAGATGGCTCCCGAGGACATGGAGAAGACAACCTTCGTTACATAGTGGGGCACTTTTTGCTACAAGGTAATGCCTTTTGGGTTGAAGAGTGCTGGGGCAACTTATCAGCGTGCCATGGTCGCTTTGTTCCATGACATGATTCACCGTGAGATCGAGGTTTATGTTGATGATATGATTGCAAGGTCCCAGACTGAGGAAGAACACCTTGACCATCTCCAGAAACTATTCGACAGGTTGAACACGTACAAGCTGAGGTTAAACCCGAACAAGTGCACCTTCGGGGTAAGGTCTGGTAAGCTGCTAGGTTTCATCGTCAGTGATAAGGGTATTCAAGTGGACCCTGCCAAGGTAAAAGCCATACAGTAGATGTCAGCTCCCCACACAGAAAAGGAAGTTAGAGGCTTTTTGGGGCGTCTGAATTACATTTCCAGATTCATTTCACATCTGACTGCTACTTGTGAGCCAATCTTCAAGTTGCTGAAGAAAGATCAAGTGGTAAAATGGAATGATGAATGTCATACCGCTTTCGAAAGGATCAAGGAATACCTCCAAGAGCCACCAATTCTGATGCCTCCAGTTGAAGGAAGACCTTTGATCTTATACTTGACAGTACTGGACAATTCAATGGGGTGCGTGCTGGGGCAGCATGACGAGTCTGGCCAAAAAGAGCATGCTATTTACTACCTTAGCAAAAATTTTACCGACTGTGAGACCCGATACTCATTGCTCGAGAAAACTTGTTGTGCTTTGGCATGGGCTACTCGCCGGTGGAGACAGTATATGCTGACTCACACTACCCTATTGATATCAAAGTGGATCCAATCAAGTATATCTTCGAGAAGCCTTCCTTGTCCAGAAGAATAGCAAGATGGCAGATGATATTAACCGAGTATGACATCCAATACACAACCCAAAAAAGCAATCAAGGGGAGTGTATTGGAGGATCATTTGGCGCATCAGGCCATGGATGACTACCAATCCATGAATTTCTAGTTCCCAGATGAGAACATTATGTTGGTAACCGACTGTGAAGAACCTGGACCAGATGAAGGACCTAAGGAAGGATCTCGATGGTCTATGTATTTTGACGGAGCCTCAAACGCGTTGGGTTATGGAATTGGTGATGTGATTATATCTCTTGAGGGCTGTGATACGTCGTTCACCGCCCGATTATGTTTTAACTGCACCAACAATATGGCGGAATATGAAGCATGCATCCTGGGTCTGCGAGCTGCTATTGACCTGAGGATTAAGTTCTTGAGTGTATTCGGGGATTCTGCTTTAGTGATCAGTCAGATCAAAGGCGAGTGGGATACGAAGCACCCAAATCTTATTCCTTACAAAGAGTATATACTGACATTGCTTCCGCATTTTGAGGAGATAACCTTTGAACATTTCCCAAGAGAGGAGAATCAGTTAGCGGACATGCTAGCTACCATGTCCTCTATGTTCAAAGTCAGGTGGGACAATGAAGCTCCCCAGATTACCATAGAGAGGTTGGATGAACCCGCACATTGTTGTGACATCGAGACTGAAGAGGTAGCAGATAAACCCTGGTTCCACGAAGTGAAGAGGTATCTTGAGGCTTAAGAGTACCTCGAGGGTGCATCTGTTAATGATAAGAAGTTTATGAGAAGGTTTGTTGCGAAGTTCTTCATCAGTAATGGTGTCCTTTATAAGCGTAACCATGATTCTACCTTATTGCGATGTGTGGATAAGAGCGATGCAGAAAGGATCATGGCAGAGTTACATGAAGGTAACTTCGGAACTCATTCCAGTGGACATACCATGGCAAAGAAAATACTACGGGCAGGATATTATTGGTCCACTATGGAAGTAGATTATTATCAGCATTCTCGGACCTGTCATAAGTGCCAAGTCTATGCTGATAAGGTGCATGTACCTCCAGTTCCTCTGAATGTCTTGACAGCTCCTTGGCCTTTCGCAATGTGGGGCATCGATATGATCAGCGAGATCAGACCTACTGCGTCCAACGGGCATCATTTCATTCTGGTGGCTATTGATTACTTTACAAAGTGGGTTGAGGTAGTGTCCTTTGCTACAGTAACCAAGAACGTCGTGGTGCAGTTTATCCGACACAACCTGATCTGTCGATATGGTGTATCGGAGAGGATCATTACAGACAATGGTACAAATCTCAAAAATACAATGATCACCGAGCTCTACAAATAGTTCAAGATACAACATCACAACTCTTCTCCTTATCGGCCAAAGATGAATGGGGCCATTGAAGCAGCTAATAAGAACATCAAGAAGATTGTGCAGAAGATGACAGTGACATATAAAGACTGGCACAAGATGTTACCATTCGCTCTTCATGGGTACCGCACCTCAGCACAGACATCGACAGGGGCAACACCCTACTCGCTGGTATATGGCATTAAGGCAGTCTTACCCATTGAAGTCCAGATAAACTCTCTCCGGATTATGAAGGATGCGGGTTTGAGCGAAGATGACTGGATCCAGACTCGACTTGATCAGCTGAACTTAATCGATGAAAAGATACTTACTGCTATTTGTCATGGTCATACGTACCAAAAGCGAATGATCAAGGCTTTTAACAAGAAAGTCAGACGTCAAGAATATCAAGTCGAGGATCTGGTGATCAAACGCATCATACTGCCACAAGGTGATCCCAGGGGAAAATGGACCCCTACGTACGAAGGACCATTTGTGGTTAAGAATATTTTCTCGGGAGGAGCTATGATTCTAACCACCATGGATGGTGACGACCTTCCTCACCCCGTCAATGTAGACATAGTGAAAAGATACTACGCATAATCAAAGACCCGATAGGTTGACTGGCCTAGGCAAAAATAAGGGCTTCCCGGCGAACCAAAAGGGTTCGGGCAAAAGTAAGGGATGAAAATGAAAAAACTGTACACCCGGTAAGTCGAAAACCTGAAAAGGATGCTTGGGCAAAAAAGGGTATCCCGGTGGACTGAAAACCCAAAAGGGCAGTTCAGACAAAAATTAGGGATTGAAGCGTAACACCATGTCTCATTGGATCATCTTGCAACCAGACTTTGTTATCGACTATCAAGCTCGGACGGCGCCAATCAATTTGATCTACCTTCGACCAAGTAGCCAAGTGATAAGACGCTCGAAGATATAAAGGCAATAACAGAGTTGGAACCCAGTGGGATTGTTTCATATAGCTGTTTTTCTTTCTTTACACAAATTGTAATTTCTATCCTTCGGCGGCATTCTCTTACTAGGATGCCAGCCTCTTGTACAAAACGCCTATCACAGGCCAACTTCAAAATCAATACAATTCATTTTTCACAAGAAGTTTCGATTTGTTTTTCTTTTTTCTGTTTTGTTTTGCAAGAACGTCCAATGGTTCATTTTTTGATATATGCATTTGAAAATGATTGCTGCTCATAAATATTTACATAAGAAACAAAAGACAATTACTCGTAATTCCAGGAACAGGGGAAAATAAGAAGTGTCCAAACCGTACAGTTGCTCTACCCACCAGGTACAGGGATGAAGCCAACTTGAGAATACAACTAAAGATACATACATTCCCCGCAGAGTAGGAAGTATCCAAAAACAGTGGTGTTAGCTCTCCCCAGCCGAGGTTCATAATCAAGAATAAGTCGGCAAAATTCTCCCCAAGCAGAGTTTATCTATCACCAACAATAGAAGTTCACCATCAGTGGAGTTTATTTCTTCCACAGGTAGAAATTCAATCCCCGACAGAGTTCATCATCACCAGCAACGATAATTCATTCCCAGCAGAGTGGTTTCTCCAAATCAGCCGATCATCCAACAAAATATCTTTCTTCCCCACAGAGTCTCTCATGGCGAAATATTCTCAAGCAAAACGGACACAAATCTCTGGCTAATCATCTTCGGTCATTATCCCCGGCAAGAACGAAGAACTCACCTCCTTATATTCTCCAACGGCAGTCCGAGATTTATTTTCCCCAACTAGAGAACATCATAAGAACATTGCATATCCATATATCATGGCATGCACATACGCATCATACATCACAATCTCATTTATTTTGAGAACATCATTACTCAATACATGTCATACATCATGACATTACATACGACTAACTCTTTAACTTTCAGGGAAAGATACAATCAAATTCTCACAAGTTTTCTCTGGTTCAGTCAAATCGATGCTAAGATTTCTATTCTAGTTCAAGCTATGAAGCCCGGAAATCGACCGGATAATATCTTGATCTCTCAAAAATACTACGAATCCTGGAATCGACCAGATAGTGGTATCTCTTAAATACAAGCTATGAAGCCCGGGAATCGATCGGAAAACAACTTAATCCTCAACAAGTTATTGTGAAGCCTGGAAATCGACCAGATAGCAATACAAGATACCATGAAGCCTGGAATCGACCAGATAATGGTATAAGACACTGTGAAGCCTGGATCACAAAAGACACTAAAGCCTGGGACATGACCAAATAACAATATAAGGTACTGCGAAGCTTGGAATTCGACCAAATAAAAGTTTACTCGGCCAATTACTATGAAGCCTGGAAATCAACCGGATATTAGTATGCCTTAAATTCAAGTTGAAGCCCGGATGCGACCGGATAACAACTTGATTCCTTTTGAAGCCTGGAGCACGACCAGATAAGAAGTGAGAAATTGCAAAGCCTGGAAGACGACCAGATAGCAAGTTTAATCTCATCTCCCCAACAAGTCGCTGTGAAGCCTGAAGCACGACCAGATAGCAGTCAGTCTTATTTTTCTCAGCAAACCACAGTGAAGCCTGGAGCACGACCAGATAATAGTTCATTTTCATCTCCTAGACTAAGAGATGATTCACCAGTAGAGTAACGGACAATTGAAGTTCCTAAAACTCTATTTCTCTCAAGACAGAGGCCAGTATTCCCCAGTGAAATCTTCCTCAACAACAGGTATACGAGTTCTCGCAAAGGAATCTCTTATGCGATCGATACTTCTTCTGATGGCATCTTTAAGCCCATCTTCTGTCATTGATTTCCAAATGGAATCTATAAGCACATTCCCAACATTGCAAGACAAATACCACTTCATGCGAGTGAAAATTTCTTGGCACTCTAGTGTTCAATCATCTTCCACCTTCAGATCACGAAAGGCAGACAAGCCAATCTACATCCTCAGGTTTAAGAAGATTGAACAGGGGCAGCTCTTGTACCCCAAAATTTTCCCTCCCATATTTGTCAATACATTTCAAGTGAGGTCCTCAAATTGTTCAAGGAAGTCCAAAGGTTGACCAAACAAACTCTCTCCTAAGGCAGTCTACCTCAAATTAGGGTTTCAGTTTGCATCAAGATGTTTGGATCCAAAGGGTACCAAATGCTCACCATTGTCCTAATATGTTCTCAAGATCATCCATGTCAAGTTTCAAGCCTTGCAGAGGAAGTTTGCTCAGTAAATTGCTCAAAGGCCTGAAAATCAACTATGCTAGGGCAAAAGTCAACTGTGGCCCACATACAGTCAAACTTCAAGATTTTTTGGTCAACATTCTCATTTTTAAGTATTATTCATCATTTAATCAAGGGTTGATCATGATTCCTCAAGGATTGCTCACAATTCATCAAAGCCCAAAAGTAGCTAAATTAGGGTTTTGTAGGAAAAGTCAACTCAACTTTGACCAAGCATAACTTTCTCATACTTTATCAAAAATGACCCATCCAAAGCTCATTTTTAAGAGGATGCAATTCCCTATAATTCATCTTCAGATCCCAAGTTCAAAATATGAACTCGCAAGAAGATATAAATTTTGACATTATAGGTCATTTTGAAAAGTCAACAAAACACCTTTTGGGTCAAAGCTTCATACATGAACATGGAAGACTCAATTGAGATGAGACTAAAAAGGTTGCTTAGAGGACATCTTAAGCTTTCTAAAAAGTCCAAGAACACATCTTTAGGGCCAAAATTGAAAGAGTTATACATTGGCAAAGTTGACCCTTTTTGCAAACTTGCCAAAAGTCAAATGTGGCCAAAATTGCATATTTTGTCAAATGGGCCCAACTTTTTATGCTTGCACTGAGTTTGTAATGTGACCCACGATCCATGATCCCTTCTGCGATACGGTGGGAGAACTGACTTGGGATTTTGCGTTTGTGTTCGCACTTGTTCGGTTTAGCAAGAGTCGCCATCGACTTTTTATTTTATCCTAAGGAAAGGTCAAAAAGCACATGAAAGACCTTTGAGATGTTTTCTTGGGTTCGGGGGGTAGATTATGAAAAGGGAAGGTGCTAGCACCCTTTTCATCCATGGTTATCCATGGGCTCTTAGTTACTTGTTTTAGATCACTTGCCTTTGCTTTTCAATTGTTTGAAATGGTGCTTTGTGTGTGTGGTTTTGAAAAAGATGCCTTGTCTAGGCAACCTTTGTAATGATTCTTGTTTGAATATATACAAAGGTGTGTGTCTTTTTGAAAAGATAATTCAATGTTTTGAAAGTTGTTTTGAAATTGTTTTGAAGTTGTGTTGTGAAGTGTGTTTGAAAATGGCAAGGATGTTTTTGCAAGATTTTTTGATCAAGTAAATAAGAGTTGTCTACCCTATTTTACTTAAAGATCTTTCTTATGTTTTAACCCTTTTAACAGTGTTGTTTCACCATTGTGTTTGATGAATAACCTTGCGTTAGGATGTTTAACGGGACAGGCGCGGGTCATCGTATACAATCATTGAAGGCAACTTGTGAGACGCTCTAGCAATTTTGTAAGGGACGAGATCGTTTTATCGAAGGCAACATCGAGGGTCATCGAGGGACTACGGTCTTTGTTTATCGAAGGGACATTTGCTAGAGTGTCTCATACTCGAGGGACATGATTGCATTTCCGAGGCAACAAGCGAGGTTACCCTAGAGGTGCAAGTGTGAATGGTGTATTGATTTTCATGCATTTATCTTGTATTAGGTTATCTAGCGGTTGATTTTGAATCTTCGCATACAAACTCTAATTATTATACAGTATATGGAAAGCGATAAATTTCGGGAATTTAAAGTCTAAGTTATTACAAATGAGTATCCGAGGATGGGGGTACAAATGTTTACAAATGGGGATGAGTCTCATCGGAATAGTAATGTCCAAGTATTATGTTACAACCAAATCGAATTTGTCTCATTCTCAATGTAAAATTGTAACAAGACATAAAAAAAAAAAAGAGAATCAAAAGTATTGTGAGATGTATGTGGTTATTTACAAATGATCAAAATAAAATATTAACCTAGTGAAAATTAAGTATTTTTTTTTGTCAATGTTTTTTAGAAACTTATATAAAAAGATTAATTAAACCAAGTATTCTTTTATATTTAAAATTTATTATATAAATATTAAAGAAAATGTATCAAAACAAACTTTAATTTATTATTTCTTTTTACTATTAACAAAACAAATTTTTTAGAATAAATAGAAAGAAGAGTATTAATTTTTTTTTCTAAAAAAAGTAAATTAATTAGTAAAAAGAAAGTTTGAATATTAATTAAGAAGAAATGAAAGGGAAAGATGATGGGCCTTATGTTTTGTGGCTTGTCCCAAATGAAAACAAGAATGAAGGAGAACAATGGGGGGGGGGGGGTGCGCGTTAGAAAGCATTGGGCTTTAATGAGTTTTGTTGGCCGAAGGCCCATTTGAAACATACAACTTTTTTTTAGGGTTTGTGTTTGTACATTCAGAGATTAGGATTCGTAGCTTTGTACAGCGGCACCGTTCCTTTCTTCTTCGCTCTCTCTTCCTCGTTCTCAAACGGAGCAATGATGCCTCTCTCACGCCCAGCTGCTAGAGCGTTGCCTCCACCCATCTTTCATCCTCTCACAGTGGCCCACAGCGATTTTTGAAAGGTAACAAATTCGTTCTAAGCGCGTTTTAGGGTTTAGGTTGTATGCTTGCATGTTATTATTTTACAAAGCTTTAACCTTTGATATTTATGATATGGTGATGTAGGAAAAGAAAACAATACCTTTGGGGTTTTGTTTCTGGAGAGGCGATGGAGGGTTGGAACGGTGGCGCTCTCAGGTGGCCGGAGGAGGGAGGAGCGTGATGACGCTTATCTGGTACTTCGTATCTTTTGACTTCTCTTGAATTGTTTGATTATGATCTTGTCTGAAAACATATGCTTCTGAATCTCTCTTTCCCTCTTTAGTTGTTGACTTTTGATGACGAGGGCATATTTCTTGCTTCTGAATGCTTGATAATTTATTTCTGATTTGAGCTGATGATTTTGTTGGTTATTGTTTGTTGATGATGAATTTTATTCTGAAGATTGTTTGTTGTTGATGAATGTTATTTCTGAGACTTGCTTGTTTCAAAACTCTTCCTCTTTGTGGGCTTTGTTGATTCTGATGATGAATTTTATTCTGAAGATTGTTTGTTGTTCTCTTCACTTCTGACTGTTTCCTCTTCTTTGAATGCTGAATTTTGATGAACTTTATTTGTACTGAGAATTTCTATTTGTTCTTTTCACTTCTGACTTCTTCCTCTTCTTTGAGTATTGACTTTCGATGATGAACTTTATTTGTTCTGAGAATTGCTGTTTGTTGTTTTCTTCATGTTGATGTTGAAACTTGTTGGTGAGGAATGTATGTTCTGAAAAAAGGGGCCTATTATTAGCTTGGATTTGAGTTTGATATGCAGGCTGTAAGTTTGTGATTTGGCAGTTTGATGAACTTTAGGCAGGCTTGTTGTGCTTGCTTTACAGGCTCATGTGATTTATGTTTTTTTTGATGGTTTTAGTGTTTGAGTGGGTTTTAGGCAGTTTTATTTGTTGGAAGCAAGCTTATATAGTTTGTTTGTTGGAAGCAAGCTTATGTAGTTTGTTTGTCTATATTGTTTTTGATCTTTTGGTAAGGCAGGCTGTCTTACTTCTGACTTTGGAAGGCAGGTTTGATACTTTTGTTAAGCCTGTTTGAATGGTTTTGAAAGCAGGCTGTCTTGTTATGCTTGTGTTTACAAGCAGTTTGATAACTTGCAGGCTTGGTCACTTGCAATTTTTGCAGGTTTAAGTGGTTTGAGTTTTTGCAGGTTTGAAAGCAGGTTTGATTTTAGGCAGTTGTGATACGGTGGGAGAACTGACTTGAGGTTTTGCGTTTGTTTTCGCAAATGTTTCGGTTGAGCAAGAGTCGCCACCGACTTTTTATTTTATCCTAAGGAAAGGTTAAAAAGCACAGCAAAAACCTTTTGAGATGTTTTCTTGGGTTCGGGGAGTAGATTATAGAAAGGGAAGGTATTAGCACCCTTTCTATCCATGGTTATCCATGGGCTCTTAGTTACTTGCTTAGATCACTTGCCTTTTGTTTTCAATTTGTTTTGAAATGGTGCTTTGTGTGTGGGTTTGAAAATATTTATAAAAGAAGCCAATGTGGTGGCAACCTTTGTAATGATCCATGTGGGGATGTATACAAAGATGTACGTCTTTTGAAAAGGTTTTCATTTGTTTTTGAAAATTGTTTTGAAAGTGTATTGATGTGTGGTTTTTTGAAATAGACAAGTGTTTTGTTTTGCAAGTTTGATTCAAGTAACTAAGAGGTTATCTACTCCTAATTTTCTCAAAGATTATTGCTATGTTTTAACCCTTTTAACAAGTTTGTTCCACCATTGTATTTGGTGGACAATCTTGTGTTAGGATGTGAAAGGGACAGGCGCGGGTCATCGTTTAGACCATAATTGCAACGGCGTTAAATGTCTTTGGGCAATTTTCTTTAAGGGACTTGATCATTTGTTTTTGTTTGTTTTGAAAAGTTTTATCGAGGGACTATGTTCATTCAATTTTGTTTGTTTTGCCCAAAGAAGTTCAACATACAATATGGCCCATTTATTTGAAGGCAACAAAGTGGAGTACCCTAGGGGTGCAAGTGTGAGATGTGTTGTTTATTTTCATGCTCATTCATCTTGTATTAGGTCCAACTATTTTTTATCGTTTTTTTTTGCATGCAAACCCTAATTCTAACATGTTATTATTAGAAAGCAATAAAGTGCGAAATTTAAATTTACTAAGCTATTACAAAACCAAATATGGGAAGGGGGGTACAAATGTTCAAATGGGGATATTGACAAGTAATGTAAATCTAAACTATTACATCATTTTTGAATATTTGCAAAGTAAATAAATTGCATAATTAAATGGAAATTAAATAAATATGCAAAATGCAAAGAGAAGGTTTCTATATGTATGAAAAAAGTATGGTTTATGTAAAATAAAATAAGAAAATAAAAAGGCATTATTTTTGAGTATTTTGAATTTTTAGGGCAAAAACCCTAATTTTAAAGAAAATGTATTATTATACAAGTATTTATTTATTATGTACAAAAATAAAAATAAAATGAAGTATATTATGAAAAAAGTATTTTTGTATCAAATATTAATAAGAATGAAAAAATTAAGTATTTTTATATTTTAACTTAAATATATTAATAAACATATATATATATATATATATATATATATATATATATATATATATATATATATATATATATATATATATATATATATATATATATATATATATATATATATATATATATATATATATATATATATATATATATATATATATATATATATATATTAAGTTCTTAAATATGCATTATACAAAATAATATATTTAATATTTTAATAAAATAAATAAAAAAAGTATTTTTTATGTGAAATATTTTCAGAAGGTAAATAAAAATAAAATGTATTTACACTATTTTTTTCAAATATTCTAAATAATAATATGTATATGTATTTGTGTATAAACTAAAGGAAAATCAAATAAAATCAAATGAAAATCAAAAAATGGTGAGAAAAATATTTTCAAAATTTTAATATGCTGAGAAAAAATAAACAAGTCAAACAAAAAAAGAAAAAGTCAAAAAGAATTAAAAATAAGGCAAATGGGCTTAGGGGGTGAGAAAATGGAAATAGGGTGCAAAAAGAAGAAACCACACAGGCCCAGCCCATGTGGCTTCATCTTCAACCTTCGTTCAACAATATTCAAAAACGCGCGCCCTGTACTCCGGCTGCTAACTCCTGATTCCTGGCTTTTTAACAAAAACTCATAACATAAAAAATGCTCAGCATGAAGAGACGATTCCAACCATGTATAGAACTTGACCTAACTCTCTAAGATGAGGGAGAATTTCTCCTCCCCCAAATCCTAACCTAGTTTTTCTGCCATTTTCAAACTCCAAATTCTCTCTACTCAGGCAAAAGAAATGAAATGTAAAGATATGTACATGTTCAGGGCTATGAATAGAACCTTGTTTCTTCACAAACTTAAGACTAAAGATGCATGATAAGAGAGATACGAGTTCAAAGTTTTACCTGTGCAGTTGAACTTCTATCTGGAGAATGAGGAACTTCTAGTGCAAGGTGATGATTGGAAAAGCTTCCTTGAGGTCCAGGGATGCTGTTTCAATGCTTACTTTGTCTTGAAACTTCTTGTATCGAGCTGTGGAACTTCAACTGCAAAAGGAAAAAATGAAAATGGTGGGAACTGTTAGAGGGATTACAGGTCAGGTTTTAGGTCATGGTTAGCTTGCATACATGCTTGGGAATGTGTATGAATTGGTTTTGGTGAGAATGCTCGAGGGAAATGGGAGTTGGCACTCAAACTGCAGGCCTTGCCCTGTTTGAGCAGTTTAATGGTGTTTCTGAGATGGAGAGTGTTTTAGAGGTCAGGGATTCGTGCAAAAGCTTGGTTGGGATGTTTTGAATGTGTTGGATAACTTTGTTCTTGTGTTAGTGAGCTGAGATGAGAGTTGTCACAAGTTATGCTATGTTTCTTCTATGTGAAGCAAAGAAATGCAAGTTGGCTTTCTAGGTCAGTAGAGGACCCCCTAATGTGCTGCATAAGCCTCTCTTGATCAGTGTGTTATGCACATAATCTTGTGCCAAGTAGATCTTCCATGTACTTGTTGGATTTCTAATTTGACATAAAGCTAGCTTTTTACAAAAATGGATAAAGCACTTTATCTATTTTGAGATCAATCCACTATGCAATGCTAGAACACAAAGAACATGGCCTTGGCACAATGAATAAGCATTAAATTATTGAGTGCAAATTGGTTTAAGGACCTGTGATCTAACCTAAAGCAAGCTGAGTTCAAATTTGCAAAGTTATGAACATGTTTTGATGAAGAACAAAAGTGGATTTTTGCCAACTTGTGAAATTCGAATCTCTCAAGTTATGAGGTTGTTTGATGAGTTCTTGGACATTTTGGAAAGCTTGGAATTTGTACTACAATCCATCTTTGAAATGCAAATTGAAATTCCAAGTGGAAGGGTATGAAAAATGGCCTTGAAGTGGGGTAGAAAACCTTGTCAAAATAGGTTAAAATTTCACTAAGTTAAAAATGGTTTAGTGCCCTTATTCAAAAAATTGTAACTTGAGATACAAGCTTCAAATGAGAAAACTTTGTGAATCAAAGTTGTAGATTATGCAACAAGCTACAACTTTCATGTTTTGACTTTTGTTTGAATCCAAATGGATCTTGGTGAAAAGATGGGGCAAAGTTGGGAAAAAATTAGGGTTTTTCATAACTTAGAAAAATTCTAAGTTATGAAAAATTCCATTTTCTAACCCTAATTTGCATTTTGTGATTTCTTGGTGAACAAGTTTCATGATTTGGCAAGTTTTGATGAAAAATGAATCTTGACTCTTGATTTTGACCAAAAAGTCAAAGTTTGACTTTTCAGTGTACAGTCAAAATTGATCAATTGACTGGGAAATTCAACTGTCAATCTTGTGTACTTGGGATCTTTTGAGCTTGATGAATGTGTCAATACCATTTCATTGAGTCCTTGAGTCCATATGTGAGCTTGATTTGCCATTGGCTAGGTCAAACAGTCAAAAATTGCCTTTGTGTAGTCAAAACCCTAAAAATGACCATTTTGCCCTTTTGGTGATCTAATCAAATTTCTTGGAGAATTGTGATCCAAACTTGATCAAATGGTCCATATGAGTTCAATATGTTGATGTGGGTCAAATTTCATGAGGTTTGACTGTCAATTGGCCACAGTTGACTTTTTCCCCAATACAGCTGATTTCTAGGTCAACTGTCCAATTGACTGGGCAGAACTTGGAATCAAGACTTGACACTTGGCATGGGTAAACTTGGGAGTCCTATAGGAAGCATGAAAGTCATCTTAGGCATTCTAGGTCAAAACATCCTTGGGCAAACACAAACCCTAATTTGAGTCCATAGTGCAAGGAGAAGTCTTGAGCAGAGGAAACCCTAGCTGGATCTTGATCTTCAAAGGTCTTGTGATGGGAAAATGTTGAGGAAATGGGAGGGCAAATTTTGGGGTACAACAGTTGCCCCTGTTCAATCTTCTTGAACCTGAAGAGTTAGATTGGCAAGTTTGCCTTTCGCGACTCGAGGGTAAAAGGAGATTGGACACTAGAGTGCCCGGAAATTTGCACTCGCATGTTGAAGTATCAGCAATGTGATGTCAGGAATGGGCTTACAGATGCCATTTGGAGAGGTGGTAGATAGGGAGATGGGCTTATAGATGCCATCTGGAGACGTGACAGAACCTTGTCGGGAATGGGCTTATAGATGCCATTTGGAAGTGTCGATCGCATAAGAGATTCCTTAGCGAGAACTTGTGTATTTGAGAAAGGAGGATGTTTTCCTGGCTTGTTACAGGTGTTTGATCTTCAGTCTCCTTATGCAGATATGCCCTGGCTAGATACAGGTATCGAATCTACAATTGGTTGTTCACAGATGTGCCCTGACTGGATACAGGAGTCGAATCTGGAAATAGTCGTTAATAGATGTGCCCTGGCTGGTTACAGGAATCGAATCTTCGAACTCTTCAGACGTGCCCTGGCTAGATACAGGAATCGAGTCTGGAAACGTGGTCAACAGATATGCCCTGGCTGGATACAGGAATCGAATCTGGAGATGTTGTAGTTGATAGATGTGCCCTGGCTGGATACAGGAATCGAATCTGGAAATAGTCGTTAATAGATGTGCCCTGGCTGGTTACAGAAATCGAATCTTCGGATTCTTCAGACGTGCCCTGGCTAGATACAGGAATCGAGTCTGAAAACTGATCACTCTCAGATGTGCCCTGGCTAGATACAGGAATCGGATCTGGAATTGTGACAGTTGAAGGTAGTTGTTTTTGGGATTGTCTTTTTCCTAAAAAGGCAAAAACATAAGTTGTATGCGATGTCATGATGTATGATATGCATGATGTCATGATGTTCAACATGAGATGGTGTTGTATGCACTTTATCATATATGTAAGCAAGATGTATGAAAATGTGAAATGTTTATGAATGTAATTTTGTCTTAGGAAAATAAGTCCTTGATGAACGGCCGGGGAGTTGCTCTGTGGAAGAGATACTTGGCCGAAGTTTTGATTAGGGGCCTGTTGAGGACTTTAATGATGGATTCCGCTGGGGATAATGATGATAAACTCTGCTGGGGATTGAAGGAACTTTGCCGAGGGCGGTCTTCCGTGGTTTTTAGCTGAGGATAACCCAGTTATAAGTCCTTGTGAGGAAATAACTCTAAATAAAACTCGGGAGAGATGTCCGTACTCTGCAGGGGATAAGCTTCCAGAATCTACTGGGGATGAGCTTTAAGACCTGCCGGGGAAAGTTGTGCTTTTTCAGAATTGTCGGGGAGTCAATTCCGCTTGGGGAAAGTATTGTTGAACCTGGTCTTCCTCTGCGGGGAGTTGAGATGATTTGGTCACATTCTTCAGTTGAATCTAACTTGGTACCTTGGCGGTCAAAACAACCAGACTGCATCAGACAACTTTACATTGCCCCTGTCTCTGATGTCACCTGTAATCAATCTCTTGTTTCATATGTAAACATTTATGAATCAACAATTTAATGTCAAATGCATATATCAAAAATGAACATTGGACGTTCTTCGCAAGACAAAACAGAAAAAGGAAAACAATTGGCACTTTTAACTGAAAAGTATATTTGTATTGATTTAAACTTTGCCTGTGAATAGGCGTTTTTGTACAAGAGGCTGACGTCCTAGTAAGAGGACGCCGCCAAATAACATAGAGTTTACAATTTGAAAAAAGAAACAAAACAACTATGTGAACAATCCCACTGGGTTCCAACTCCGCTATCGCCTTTATGTCTTCGAACGTCTTATCGCTTTGCTGCCTAGTTTGAAGATGAAGCTGATTGGTCAATGCCGAAATCTGGAGCCGGATAGTTGATGCCGAATTCCGGATGCGAAGCGATCCAATGAGACATAGTGTTACGCTTTTATCCCTAACTTTTGCCTGGACCGCCCTTTCGGGTTTTCAGTCCACCGGGATACCCATTTTTGCCCAAGCCGCCTTTTCAGGTTTTCGACTTGCCGGGTGTACAGATTTTTATTCATTTCATCCCTTATTTTTGCCTGAACCCTTTTGGTTCGCCGGGAAGCCCTTATTTTTGCCTAGGTATGTCAACCTAGCGGGTCTTTTATTTATGCGTAGTATTTTTTCACTATGTCTGCATTGGCGGGGTGAGGAAGGTCGTCACCATCCATGGTGGTTAGGATCATGGCTCCTCCTGAGAACACACGTTTAACCACAAATGGCCCTTCGTATGTAGGGGTCCATTTGCCCCGGGGATCACTTTGAGGAAGGATGATGCGTTTGATTACCAGGTCCCCAACTTGATACTCTTGTGGTTTGACTCTCTTGTTAAATGCCCTGATCATCCGTTTTTGATACGTTTGACCATGACAGATAACAGTGAGCCTCTTTTCGTCAATCAGATTTAATTGATCAAGTCGAGTCTGGATCCAGTCATCTTCATTCAAGTCTGCATCCTTCATTATCCGGAGAGAGGGTATCTGGATTTCAATTGGCAAGACTGCCTCCATGCCATAGACCAAGGAGAAGGGAGTTGCCCCGGTTGACGTCCTTGCTGAGGTGCGGTACCCATGAAGAGCGAACGGTAACATCTCGTGCCAATCTTTATAGGTCACTGTCATCTTCTACACAATTTTCTTGATATTCTTATTGGCTGCCTCTACAGCCCCATTCATCTCCGGTCGGTAGGGAGAAGAATTGTGGTGCTGTATCTTGAATTGTTCACAGAGTTCAGTGATCATTTTATTATTGAGATTGGTACCATTGTCCGTAATGATTCTTTCCGGGACTCCGTACCGACAGATCAGATTATGCCGGATGAAACGTGCCACGACGCTCTTGGTTACTGTGGTGTAGGAAGCTGCCTCAACCCACTTCGTGAAGTAATCGATCGCTACCAAGATGAAGCGATGCCCGTTGGATGCCGTCGGTCGGATCTCACCGATCATATCAATGCCCCACATTGCAAAAGGCCAAGGTGCCGTCAGGACGTTCAGAGGAACCGGAGGGACGTGCACCTTATCAGCATAGATCTGGCATTTATGACAAGTTCGAGAATGTTGGTAACAATCGGCTTCCATTGTGGACCAGAAATATCCTGCCCTAAGGATTTTCTTTGCCATGGTGTGTCCACTGGAATGTGTTCCGAATGTACCTTCATGCAGTTCTATCATGATCTTCTCTGCTTCAGCCTTATCCACACAACGCAGTAGAGTCGAATCATGATTCCGCTTGTAGAGAATGCCGTTGCTGAGGAAGAATTTTGCAGCAAACCTCCTTATGAACTTCTTATCATTGACAGACGCACCTTCAGGATACTCCTGAGCTTCCAAGTACCTCTTCACCTCATGATACCAGGGTTTTTCAATCACCTTCTCAGCCTCCAGCTCACAGCAGTACGCCGGTTCATCCAACTTCCAGATAATGATTCGGGGAGCCTCATTGTCCCATTTAACTTTGAACATTGAAGACATCGTAGCTAGGGCGTCCGCTAGCTGATTCTCCTCTCTAGGGAAGTGCTCAAAAGTTATCTCTTCAAAATGGGGGAGCAAGGTCGATACATACTCCTTGTAAGGAATAAGATTCGGGTGTTTCGTATCCCACTCGCCTTTGATCTGATTGATCACGAGAGCGGAATCTCCGAAGACACTTAGAAATTTTATCCTTAAGTCGATTGCAGCTTGTAAACCCATGATACATGCCTCATATTCTGCCATGTTGTTGGTGCAGCTGAAACATAATCGGGCGGTGAGGGGAGTATGAGTTCCTTTGGGAGATATGATTATAGCGCCGACGCCGTTACCCAAAGCATTGGAGGCTCCATCAAAATGCATAGACCATCGGGATCCTTCCTCAGGTCCTTCATCCGGTCCAGGTACTTCACAGTCAGTTACCACCATGATGTCTTCGTCCGGAAAATCAAAGTTCAATGATTGGTAATCGTCCACAGGTTGGTGTGCCAAATGATCGGCCAGTACACTTCCTTTAATTGCTTTCTGAGTTGTATACTGGATGTCATATTCTGTTAAGATCATTTGCCATCTCGCTATTCTTCCAGACAGAGCGGGCTTTTCAAATATGTACTTGATGGGATCCATTTTTGAAATCAATAAAGTAGTGTGAGTCAGCATATACTGTCTTAGCCGGCGAGCAGCCCATACAAGAGCGCAGCAAGTTTTCTCAAGCAGTGAGTAACGAGACTCACAGTCGGTAAACTTTTTGCTCAAGTAATAAATAGCGTGCTCTTTTCGGCCAGACTCGTCATGCTGTCCCAGCACACACCCCATTGAATTATCAAGCACTGTCAAGTATAGTATCAGAGGTCTTCCTTCCACCGGTGGCATAAGAATGGGTGGCTCTTGGAGATATTCCTTTATCTTTTCAAAGGTAGCCTGACATTCATCATTCCAGCGTACTACTTGATCTTTCTTCAGCAATTTGAAGATTGGCTCACAAGTAGCAGTCAGATGTGAGATGAATCGGGCAATGTAATTCAGTCGTCCCAGGAAGCCTCTGACTTCTTTCTCTGTTTTTGGAGTCGGCATCTCTTGTATGGCTTTTACCTTGGCAGGGTCCACCTGAATACCTTTATCACTTACAATGAAACCAAGCAATTTTCCGGATCTTACCCCAAAGGTGCATTTGTTGGGATTCAACCTCAGCTTGTACAACTTGAGTCGGTCAAATAACTTCCTCAGATGGTCAAGGTGCTCCTCCTCAGTTTGAGACCTTGCAATCATGTCATCAACGTATACCTCAATCTCATGATGGATCATATCATGAAATAAAGCAACCATGGCATGTTGATAGGTTTCCCCAGCATTTTTCAATCCGAATGGCATGACCTTATAACAGAAGGTGCCCTACTGAGTCACAAATGTGGTCTTCTCCATATCTTCCGGAGCCATCTTGATCTGATTATACCCTGAAAAACCATCCATGAAGGAGAATACCTTGTGTTGAGCTGTATTGTCAACAAGGACATCAATGTGAGGTAGGGGGAAGTCATCCTTGGGGCTGGCCCTGTTCAGATCCCTGTAGTCAACACACATTCTGACTTTACCGTCCTTCTTCGGTACTGGCACCACATTGGCAACCCACTGAGGGTAAGAAGTCACTGCAAGGAACCCGGCATCAAACTGTTTCATAACCTCGGCCTTGATCTTTTCAGACATCTCTGGGCGCATCCGTCGGACTTTTTGCTTTACCGGAGGGCAATCTTCCTTGGTTGGCAGACGGTGAACTACAATGTCGGCATCCAAACCCGGCATATCCTCATAGGACCAAGCAAAAATCTCCATGTAGTCTTGTAGCATCTGGATCAATCGTTGCTTCACGCTGAGCTCTAGATTGGCACCAATCTTGACCTCTTTCCTATCTGTCTCAGTACCCAAGTTAATTGTTTCCACAGGCTCTTCATGTGGTTGAATAGCCCTCTCTTCCTGGAGTAGCAGTCTTGCGAGTTCACCAGGAACTTCGCAATCATCTTCACCTTCGTCCTCGGCCAAGTTGATCGGATTTTCGAAGTCATAACTGGCGGTAGCAGAGCTGTTACCAGTGAGATCCAAAGTGGATTGAAACCTGTATAAGTGAGTGTGTGTAAATATAGCTATTTTGCAATATATAACACAGAAAGGAAAAGAGCACAAGATTTGAAATGCAACAAACGTCCAATGTTCTGATTGATGATATATGAAAATGTCATACAAAAAGCCCTCACAAATGGAGCTACGATGCCCCGGGTAGGACACCGAGCCAACAAAGTTTTAACATATTGTTTGTTACAAATTGGAAATCAAAAGAAATTAATTACTGCGTGACAAATGTGATAGGGGTAAAATCCTTTGCTGTCCAGTTGCTTGGTCCGTCGCTGGTAGTCGGGTAGATCCAACTGTCAAACTCTGCTTCCTCCACATCCTCCTCGATAGCATTCACCCTTGAGCTGGAGATAAACACCGGAGCCTTTCTGACCTTCTCCTTACGCACAACCCTCTGAGCCTCTGCAGTAAAGCCCAGCCCAAACTTGTCATTCTTCTGAGTGAAGTCAGGAAGCTGACCCCAGTTTGCACAATTGCCTTTCTGAACCACAGCCCGGGCATCCCTTAGGGAAGCCATCTTCAAGGAAACATTCTCTTCGACTGTTGTTTCTGCTGCTGCTGAAATTGGATGTACCTCCTCGAAATGCTGAAAGGGGGTTTCAATAAACTCCCCATCCATCTCAATGTATCTGAAGGAATTCAAATGGCTCACCATATACTCCTCTTCTCCTTGCACAGTGACGATCTTCCCCCTGACAGGGTACTTCAGCTTCTGGTGCAAGGTAGAGGTCACTGCCCCAGCTTTATGGATCCAAGGTCGACCCAGTAGACAAGAGTATGATGGACGTATATCCATCACATAAAAAGTAGAGTCGAATACTTGAGAGCCCACACGAATAGGGATGTCAACCTCTCCATGAACCATCCTTTTTGAACCGTCAAAGGCCCTGACGATGATATTGCTGGGCTTCAGTTCCAGGCCTTCATAATCCAGACGGTCTAAAGCCTTTTTCGGTAGGACATTCAAGGAAGAACCAGTATCCACTAATACATGCGCCAGAGTAGTGCCCCTGCATTCGATAGAGACATGCAGGGCATCATTGTGGTCTCTTCCCTTCGCAGTCAGGTCAGCATCTGAAAAACCCAAGCCATTGTCTGCTGTCAGATTTGCTACGCAATCAGTGAACTAGACTGCAGATGTCTCCTGTGGCACATGGGCCGTCTTGAGAAATGAGATCAAGGCCTTAGCATGGGCCTCGGAGCATAGAAATAAGGAGAGCATGGAGATCTTGGAGGGCGTATGCCCCAGCTGCTCGACAACATTGAAATCACTCTTCTTTATTATTTTCAGGATCTCCTCCATTTCTTGTTGGGAGGCCTCAGCATTTATAGGTATTGGTGCCTCCATCCGGGCAGGCTCCTCTTCAATCTCTTTGCCCCGAGCATTAGATGACTCGGCGGCAGGGGAAACAACTTGATCAGCAGCAGGAACAGGTAAACTTGTAGGTGTTATAAGGAGGGGTTTTCGAATAGTGGGCGGTGCAATGTCAGGCGAGAAGAGCCTGCCACTGCGGGTGACCTTGGCTGGACCAGTGATGTCGCAGATACTGGCGCCAGTGTCGAATTCTTGTTTGATTCCATTTACATATACGTCTGCCCCATAATGCCAAGGGACAGCTTTATCAGATACGTAGGGGAGGGGCCCCGGAACAGTAATAACCACAGGTGCAACAGTCATGATTCGAACAGGCTTCTTCGGGAGAGCCTTGATTGGATTTTTGAAGATGGTAACCACAGAAACTTCCTTTACCGGAACCAACTGAACAACAGACTTCTTAAACAGAATCTCCTTGCTATCCATTAGGCTTTGGACGCCTAACCTCAGCAAGGGACAACCAGATAGGGAAACAGCACAGAACAGGCAACCTTCACTGCAACCCGGAAATAAACCGGCCCGCAGTAGGTTCTTCTTAACAGTCTTCAAAGGGGTAACAACTTCATTTACCGAAACAGCATACAATTCCTCCTCAATGGCATTTACTCTATGCTGGGGCATAGGAGCAGTTACAACATTTGGTCTCTCAGGCGCTTCAAACTGAATTTCCTTTGCGTCGATCAGATCTTGCACTTTGTTTCTCAAGGCCCAGCAATCATCAGTAGTGTGCCCGGGACTATCAGAATGATAAGCGCACCGGGCATTTGGGTTATACTTAGGAGACGCAGTGTTGACGACCTTAGGAGCTTCTTTGAGGGTCACCAGGTTGGTGGATAACAGTTGGGGTAAAATTTGAGATAAAGTCATACTCAGTCGAGTATACTGCCTCTTGGGCCTTTCGCTTCTTTGTTGATTGTACTGCTGAGGAGCAGCAACAGGTTTTGAGATGACCAAAGCATTGACGGCTTGGCGACTTTCGGGCTTGACTTGTCTTCTAGTACCATAGACGGCACTTGCTTCTTTCTTAAACGGCCTCTTCTCAGCACTTGTGGAGGCAGCCTTTTGTATCTTGCCTGACCTGATGCCAGCTTCAATTCTTTCTCCCGTCAATATCAAATATGTAAACCCAGCGGAGGAGTTACCAACCAAATGATTGAAAAACGGGCCAGACAACGTCCCTAGAAACATATCAACCAGCTCACGATCAGTCAATGGAGGCTGCACCCTGCTAGCCAAATCTCTCCATTTTTGAGCGTACTCTTTGAACCCTTCACCCGTCCCTAGAGACATACCCTGAAGTTGGGTACGCGTAGGAGCGAGATCAGAATTGTATTGGTATTGTCTGTAGAATGCGGTTGCCAAATCTTCCCAGTGTCGGATGCTAGTTCCATCCAATTGGTAGAACCATTCAAGCTGTGACCCCGAGAGGCTATCTTGGAAGAAGTGAATCCAGAGGTTCTTATCCGCCGTGTAAGGTTGGATTTTCCTTACGTACGACCTCAGATGCAGCTTTGGGCAGGAGACCCCATCATACTTGGCGAAGGCAGGCGCCTTAAACTTGTGTGGAATTACTACCCCAGAAGATAACCCCAAATCTCCGAAATCCAGCCCCGGCACGTTCTGAATTTCCATGGCGCTTAAGCGGTCCTCCAATTGCTTGTATCTGTCAGCAGCAGGTGGGTATTGTTCGTCGTTGTAGTCTGTCTCGTTGTCGGAGACTGCGGGACTAGGAGCTTCTCCCCCTTGGGGACTGTTTTTCTCAGCAGAAGAAGTAGTTGGATCAACTTCATTATGGAGTGTGTTCCCAAATCTGCGTCCGGTGTTGAACAACGCAGTCCTCTTTTTCTTCTTCTTCTTCAGGAGTAGAGTCTTCAACTCTTGCTGTCCTTGGGCTAGGCTCAGGACCATCTCTTGAAACTGTGCATTTTGGGCCTGAAGGGCCTTGATTGCTTGCTCACTGGATGAGTCTGGATTCATGATGACTGTGCACACAAACAACGAAGAAGATTAAGCAACCAGTGAAATAGGGTACCTGCTATGCATATGGTGCAATGGAATGCGTATGTATGCAATGCATTCAAGGATTTAGAATATTCAAAATTTGTTGTAGACAAAAAAAGAACGCACATCATATTAATAAGGAGAAATTCGTTAGTACATGAATGCCCCATGGGCCAAATATTACAAAATGACTCCTCAAGGCAAAAAAACATTGCGCATCCTCTTTGGTGCGATGTAGGTGTTGAGATTCCTCTCCTCGTGCAGTAGGCGGGTGAGTTCCAGGACCTTCTTTTCACTAGCATGTAGACTGGTCTCGAGAGAATTCCGTTCTTCCTTAAGCTGGACCCAGCTCTTCTGCATTTCTTCCCAGGAGGTGGGCATGTCGGGATGTTGAATGGTGTAGGACGCCTCTCCTTCCAAGACTGGTTCTTTGATCACAGGGAGCATATGAGGATAAGGCATCAATAACTTCTGGGAGCGGGCTCGTACCCACTTGAGATAAGGTTCCAACGGGATGGAGTTCCTGTGCCCCAGTGTCTTGCTGTCTATCCTACTTGGCATCCTCCAAGCTCTGATAAATCTCTGACGAAGTCCTTGAGTATCGTTGTCGAACTCAAAAACTATGTTAGGAATTAATATGTCATGAGGGCCATCCCTCCGAGCATAACCAAACTGTCTCCAAGCCAGGCATGAGTTGTAAGTAATACCTCCTTTGATTCCAAATAAAGGAACATTAGGGTACTCCCCGCAACGATCAATGATAGTGACGTCTTCCCTGGACCTGGGGCACCAATGTATATCTGCATGCGTGAGAGTCATTAACCGTTGTGACCATCTCAAACCCCGCTCGTTCTTCAAAACTGATTGTGGAAGGTGCGAAATAAACCACCTTCCCAGGAGAGGAGTGCAACACATAAGGACACCCCTTCTTCTCATGGTTCGAGTGTAACATGAGTGAAGGATGTCCCCCAGCAACGTAGGTATAGGATTCCTGGTCATGAAGATCTGGACAACACTGATATCAATAAGCTGATCTGGGTTAGGGAATAACACCAAACCATAGACAAGGAGGGCCATAACTTCTTCAAAAGCTTGCAGGTCAAGGGAGTTCCAACATTCTTGGGCCTTCTCGAACAGAAACCTGGCTAAGAACCCCTTGATACCACTTCTAACTTCCCAATGTCCCTTGAGGTCAGACGGTTGTAGGTGCAAGGCTTTAGCAATCCCTTCAAGCTTGGGCTCCTCTTCCGTACCGTTGTAGGGTAGTTGATCAAGGATAGGGATCTTCAGAAGTCGGGAGAATTCTTCCAATGTAGGCACCAATTGATAATCCGGAAAAGTGAAACAGTGATGCAGAGGGTCAAAGAACTGGAACAGGACCTTTATCAAATCTTCCTCAATGTTGGTGTTAACCAAGCTGATGAGTCTTCCATGTCTCTCACTGAATGAAGAACCCTCGGGAATCCTGGACATAAGTTCCTTAAGCTGAGGAGGGATCTTTACAAGGCTAATCTGAATTGTCTTTCTGCGAGCAGTTTCCATGTCCTATAAAACAAGAACAAAGATGAAGATTCGAAACCCTTGAAATGGTTAGTCAATGCACATGATGTTGCATGATGTCATGATGTTATGATTAAATACACCACAAATATTCACAAAGGCAAACATGGTAAGGCACACAAGTCACACAAGACAAACCCTTAGAGTTTAGGCCTGCATGGGGTCTGGGTATTACCCTCTTGAAGTTTGGTGGGCTCAACCTGTCCTATTAGAAGTAACCGGGTTCTAAGGGTCCCAATATCACTGGATTACTTTCATTGTTCATCGTTTCGATTTAGCCACTGAACTGGCGACCGAAATATCCCAGGAAAGCAACCCTCAATTGAGTGTAGTATCGAGTATCAACCAACCTCGGACTGCACCAAAGTCAGTTATCTCACTATCCTAAAAAGGCCAAGATGGTTCAATTAAGGTTCCTAAGGTCAGTTGATGCTTCACGACACCACGCGGCGGCCCCGTACTCTCCTTGACTGAACTCAAGGGTTACCGGTACACACCAAAGTGCAACATCAACGTAGCAGACTGTTTCAACCATGTCGGTATACCCCGCACAGTTCCCTCACAGCCTTGTTGCTACTTTCTAAAAAGGTATCCCCAGATCCGGGTTAGGATCTATAAAACTCCGATACAAAGCCCACAAATGTAAAAGCAAACAAGACAATCAATTGAAAACAAAGGTGATCTAAGCCCTAAGGTTACTCCACTTTTAAAAATATCCCCCCCCAGCAGAGTCGCCAGTTCTGTGATACGGTGGGAGAACTGACTTGAGGTTTTGCGTTTGTTTTCGCAAATGTTTCGGTTGAGCAAGAGTCGCCACCGACTTTTTATTTTATCCTAAGGAAAGGTTAAAAAGCACAGCAAAAACCTTTTGAGATGTTTTCTTGGGTTCGGGGAGTAGATTATAGAAAGGGAAGGTATTAGCACCCTTTCTATCCATGGTTATCCATGGGCTCTTAGTTACTTGCTTAGATCACTTGCCTTTTTTTTCAATTTGTTTTGAAATGGTGCTTTGTGTGTGGGTTTGAAAATATTTTGAAAAGAAGCCAATGTGGTGGCAACCTTTGTAATGATCCATGTGGGGATGTATAGAAAGATGTACGTCTTTTGAAAAGGTTTTCATTTGTTTTTGAAAATTGTTTTGAAAGTGTATTGATGTGTGGTTTTTTGAAATAGGCAAGTGTTTTGTTTTGCAAGTTTGATTCAAGTAACTAAGAGGTTATCTACTCCTAATTTTCTCAAAGATTATTGCTATGTTTTAACCCTTTTAACAAGTTTGTTCCACCATTGTATTTGGTGGACAATCTTGTGTTAGGATGTGAAAGGGACAGGCGCGGGTCATCGTTTAGACCATAATTGCAACGACGTTAAATGTCTTTGGGCAATTTTCTTTAAGGGACTTGATCATTTGTTTTTGTTTGTTATGAAAAGTTTTATCGAGGGACTATGTTCATTCAATTTTGTTTGTTTTGCCCAAAGAAGTTCAACATACAATATGGCCCATTTATTTGAAGGCAACAAAGTGGAGTACCCTAGGGGTGCAAGTGTGAGATGTGTTGTTTATTTTCATGCTCATTCATCTTGTATTAGGTCCAACTATTTTTTATCATTTTTTTTGCATGCAAACCCTAATTCTAACATGTTATTATTAGAAAGCAATAAAGTGCGAAATTTAAATTTACTAAGCTATTACAAAACCAAATATGGGAAGGGGGGTACAAATGTTCAAATGGGGATATTGACAAGTAATGTAAATCTAAACTATTACATCATTTTTGAATATTTGCAAAGTAAATAAATTGCATAATTAAATGGAAATTAAATAAATATGCAAAATGCAAAGAGAAGGTTTCTATATGTATGAAAAAAGTATGGTTTATGTAAAATAAAATAAGAAAATAAAAAGGCATTATTTTTGAGTATTTTGAATTTTTAGGGCAAAAACCCTAATTTTAAAGAAAATGTATTATTATACAAGTATTTATTTATTATGTACAAAAATAAAAATAAAATGAAGTATATTATGAAAAAAGTATTTTTGTATCAAATATTAATAAGAATGAAAAAATTAAGTATTTTTATATTTTAACTTAAATATATTAATAAACATATATATATATATATATATATATATATATATATATATATATATATATATATATATATATATATATATATATATATATATATATATATATATATATATATATATATATATATATATATATATATATATATATATATATATATATATATATATATATATATATATATATATATATATATATATATATATATATATATATATATATATATATATATATATATATATATATATATATATATATATATATATATATATATATATATATATATATATATATATATTAAGTTCTTAAATATGCATTATACAAAATAATATATTTAATATTTTAATAAAATAAATAAAAAAAGTATTTTTTATGTGAAATATTTTCAGAAGGTAAATAAAAATAAAATGTATTTACACTATTTTTTTCAAATATTCTAAATAATAATATGTATATGTATTTGTGTATAAACTAAAGGAAAATCAAATAAAATCAAATGAAAATCAAAAAATGGTGAGAAAAATATTTTCAAAATTTTAATATGCTGAGAAAAAATAAACAAGTCAAACAAAAAAAGAAAAATTCAAAAAGAATTAAAAATAAGGCAAATGGGCTTAGGGGGTGAGAAAATGAAAATAGGGTGCAAAAAGAAGAAACCACACAGGCCCAGCCCATGTGGCTTCATCTTCAACCTTCGTTCAACAATATTCAAAAACGCGCGCCCTGTACTCCAGCTGCTAACTCCTGATTCCTGGCTTTTTAATAAAAACTCATAACATAAAAAATGCTCAGCATGAAGAGACGATTCCAACCATGTATAGAACTTGACCTAACTCTCTAAGATGAGGGAGAATTTCTCCTCCCCTAAATCCTAACCTAGTTTTTCTGCCATTTTCAAACTCCAAATTCTCTCTACTGAGGCAAAAGAAATGAAATGTAAAGATATGTACATGTTCAGGGCTATGAATAGAACCTTGTTTCTTCACAAACTTAAGACTAAAGATGCATGATAAGAGAGATACGAGTTCAAAGTTTTACCTGTGCAGTTGAACTTCTATCTGGAGAATGAGGAACTTCTAGTGCAAGGTGATGATTGGAAAAGCTTCCTTGAGGTCCAGGGATGCTGTTTCAATGCTTACTTTGTCTTGAAACTTCTTGTATCGAGCTGTGGAACTTCAACTGCAAAAGGAAAAAATGAAAATGGTGGGAACTGTTAGAGGGATTACAGGTCAGGTTTTAGGTCATGGTTAGCTTGCATACATGCTTGGGAATGTGTATGAATTGGTTTTGGTGAGAATGCTCGAGGGAAATGGGAGTTGGCACTCAAACTGCAGGCCTTGCCCTGTTTGAGCAGTTTGATGGTGTTTCTGAGATGGAGAGTGTTTTAGAGGTCAGGAATTCGTGCAAAAGCTTGGTTGGGATGTTTTGAATGTGTTGGATAACTTTGTTCTTGTGTTAGTGAGCTGAGATGAGAGTTGTCACAAGTTATGCTATGTTTCTTCTATGTGAAGCAAAGAAATGCAAGTTGGCTTTCTAGGTCAGTAGAGGACCCCCTAATGTGCTGCATAAGCCTCTCTTGATCAGTGTGTTATGCACATAATCTTGTGCCAAGCAGATCTTCCATGTACTTGTTGGATTTCTAATTTGACATAAAGCTAGCTTTTTACAAAAATGGATAAAGCACTTTATCTATTTTGAGATCAATCCACTATGCAATGCTAGAACACAAAGAACATGGCCTTGGCACAATGAATAAGCATTAAATTATTGAGTGCAACTTGGTTTAAGGACCTGTAATCTAACCTAAAGCAAGCTGAGTTCAAATTTGCAAAGTTATGAACATGTTTTGATGAAGAACAAAAGTGGATTTTTGCCAACTTGTGAAATTCGAATCTCTCAAGTTATGAGGTTGTTTGATGAGTTCTTGGACATTTTGGAAAGCTTGGAATGTGTACTACAATCCATCTTTGAAATTCAAATTGAAATTCCAAGTGGAAGGGTATGAAAAATGGCCTTGAAGTGGGGTAGAAAATCCTTGTCAAAATAGGTTAAAATTTCACTAAGTTAAAAATGGTTTAGTGCCCTTATTCAAAAAATTGTAACTTGAGATACAAGCTTCAAATGAGAAAACTTTGTGAATCAAAGTTGTAGATTATGCAACAAGCTACAACTTTCATGTTTTGACTTTTGTTTGAATCCAAATGGATCTTGGTGAAAAGATGGGGCAAAGTTGGGAAAAAATTAGGGTTTTTCATAACTTAGAAAAATTCTAAGTTATGAAAAATTCCATTTTCTAACCCTAATTTGCATTTTGTGATTTCTTGGTGAACAAGTTTCATGATTTGGCAAGTTTTGATGAAAAATGAATCTTGACTCTTGATTTTGACCAAAAAGTCAAAGTTTGACTTTTCAGTGTACAGTCAAAATTGATCAATTGACTGGGAAATTCAACTGTCAATCTTGTGTACTTGGGATCTTTTGAGCTTGATGAATGTGTCAAGACCATTTCATTGAGTCCTTGAGTCCATATGTGAGCTTGATTTGCCATTGGCTAGGTCAAACAGTCAAAAATTGCCTTTGTGCAGTCAAAACCCTAAAAATGACCATTTTGCCCTTTTGGTGATCTGATCAAATTTCTTGGAGAATTGTGATCCAAACTTGATCAAATGGTCCATATGAGTTCAATATGTTGATGTGGGTCAAATTTCATGAGGTTTGACTGTCAATTGGCCACAGTTGACTTTTTCCCCAATACAGCTGATTTCTAGGTCAACTGTCCAATTGACTGGGCAGAACTTGGAATCAAGACTTGACACTTGGCATGGGTAAACTTGGGAGTCCTATAGGAAGCATGAAAGTCATCTTAGGCATTCTAGGTCAAAACATCCTTGGGCAAACACAAACCCTAATTTGAGTCCACAGTGCAAGGAGAAGTCTTAAGCAGAGGAAACCCTAGCTGGATCTTGATCTTCAAAGGTCTTGTGATGGGAAAATGTTGAGGAAATGGGAGGGCAAATTTTGGGGTACAACAGCAGTTTTGCAAGTTTGATAACTTGCAGTCATGCAGGCCACAGGTTTGGTGTTTTGGTAAGGCAGGTTGTCTTGCCTTTGCAGGTTTGCTATTTTTTGTGCAAGTTTGTATGGTTCCGAGGAAGTTTTTGCTTTTGGTTTGCTTTCAGTTGCAGTTTGTGGCTCCCTCCCTCTGAACTGTTAAAACTGTTCTATTTATTTTCTTTCTCATTGCTTTTGTACAGCCTGCCAAACTGCAAAACCTACTTCACTCTCTCTTTCTCTCTCCATAAAAGCACTTTTGCTTAATGTATTTTTTTATTCAGAAAAGCTTGTTTTGGCCAGAATATGATGAGATGTTTTGACAAGCTTGCTTGCTTGTATCTTGGTTTATCTATGCATTGTACTTTCTTCCAGATTTCCTGCATTGTATGCTTTTTGACAGCTTGTGTACTTGTTTGACAGTTTTACAACTTTAGTTTGCTTTTCTGTTTTGACAGTTAGTTTGCATTTTGAAACTTAGTTTGGCAGTTCAGTTTGACATTGTGTGCAGCTTTGTGCCTTCTTTGTGTGCAGCTGTTGTACCCCAAAATTTGCCCTCCCATATTTCTCAAAATATTTCAAGAAAAATTCACAAGTCCAACCCGGCGCGTCATATTCAGGTGTTCTTTCACCAAGATATCTCTGATAACGTATTCTCAAATTCAGGTTCGGCTCAAGAGTCAATTCTTTAAAGAAGGTATCCGAATGTGTGAGTTTTCTCGAAGAAATATGGTGAAAAAGTGTGCTGAAAGTGCAGTTTTTACGCGCTAAAAAATTCATAACTTGAAGATCGTGACTTGTTTTGAACCCGTTCCGGTGGCCAAAATTCCATCTTGATATTATCTACGTTTTCATCTCTCACGGCTGGAAGCCAATTTCGATCAGAAGGTCTTCAAAAATGTGGATTTATCAAGTATTTTCATACAGAAAATTTGTGACAGAAGTTTATTTGCGTCATGTTCAGAAAATCATAACTTGGTCGATTTTCATTGTATCGAGCTGGTTCCGGCGCCAAAATTTCACAAATTGAGTTGACTACATTTTCGCAGAAGGTATTGAGTTCAAACGGTATTCAAAAGGCCTTCGTTTTTTGCTCAGAGTGCATGACACGCCAAAAATCCTGAATGCTGAATATTATTTCATCTGGGCCGAAACTTCGAAAATTCATAACTCGGTCAATTTTTATCGGATTGGGCTCATATTTTTACACAAGGTCACTGAATCATAGATCTACGACTTTTCTTCAAAAGTCGAGACCGGATTATGCTCCAATCAATACCAGTTTTTTATTGTAGAACGTGTCAGAGTCGACACTGGAGCCCAAAATAAGTTTGTCTGAGCTGAAACTTCAAAAATTCATAACTAATTCACCGTTTATCCGATTGAGCCGATTTTCGGACATGAGTTAGTTATCGATGTCGGCTACATTTTGTTTTCACATTTCAACTTCAAAAATTGCACTTAAGTCCCTGCGATTTAGCCTGGAAAGTGACGAACTCAAGTGAACATTGGAGGCCCAATTGCACATTCAAAGCCCATTTTCTTTACCCTAATTTCCATTATATAATCACCTTCTTTTCACACAAACCAGGGAGGAGAAAAAAGAGAGAGAAAACCTTTCCACAACACTGTTAGAATATCAAATTCTTTCAAGAACCCTAAAACCTTGAAATCCTTATTACAAATCTCTCTCTCACTACAAACAAGCCATCACAGTTACAAACCAACACCTCACTACTTCTTCAGTAAGGGTAAGGCTGGTTTGATCTCCATGATCAAAAGGGTATAATCATTCATACATGCCATATTGTGCCTAAACATTAAATTTCTTCATATATTGGCTTTATTTGCATTTTATGATTTTATTTAATGTGTTCATGAGATTCAACACTGCAGATTTAGACAGGATCCCATGCAGGTTCATTAAGGAACGTTGAGGCCAAAAGCCAAATGGCCAAAAGCCAAAAGCCAAATTGCCAAAAGCCAAAAGCTAAAATCCAAAAGCCAAATGGCCAAAAGAACAACTTATGCATGACACCAATACATGGCGAGACAGACATCCTGAGAAGATTAAGGAACATTGAGGCCAGAACACAAATGGCCAACAGCCAGAACACAAATGTCCATGAAACCCAATCCAATGGCCAAAGAATGCAGACCGTTCAAAAAAACCTCCCCTTGGACCTGAAATCCCCCTTGGTTTGCATCCTTTTTAATTTTATTTTCTTTTCTTTTCTAATTCTTTTTTAATTGTTTTAATTGTTTTTTTTACCATAAAATAATTTTCCATAATAAAAACAGAAAAATCAAAAATACAAATATCTTTAATTATTATTAATTTCATCACTAACCTATTTTTTGTAAATAAACTCTAACAATTAACTTAGTTTAATTTAGGTTTTTAAACTTTAATCTTTTTCTTAATAAGTAAAAAGTATCTAGAATTAGGTTTTTTTGACATTTTCATCTTTTTCTTAAATAAATTATTAATCATCATTATTTATCATTATTATTAATTATCATTAATTTTGTAAATAAATATGTAAATAAATTAATTAACTAGTAAATTAGGTTAACTTTAATATTTTCATTCATAATTAAAATAATCTAGATTTAGGGTTTCCTTTTAATTCTTTTTCTTTATTTTTCATAAATACAAAAAACACTAAAACACTTTCTTTTCTTTAATTAAATAATTAATTGGACTTTAATTTAATTTAATTTCATGCAAAAGGTCAAAACCCTCGGACGTCCTAATTTTAATTCTTTTCACGCATTATTTCTTTCGATCATTATGTAACTGTTTCTCAGATGTAATAGTAATTAGGTTTATCTTTCCGTCTTTACTTTCCGCATTTTTATTCAAAACGGGTCTTTGTTAATTTGGCGATGTATAGACCCGCGCCTTGTAATAGCGTAGGATTTATCTTTCCGCACTTTTAAACTGCTAAAATTTGCATGAAAGAATGTATGGCCCAACTAAAATCAACTCGTAGCTCACCATAATGCATGATCAAAGATAATTGTTAAACTGAAAACAACACACAAATACACACACCACTTCTAGGGTACGCCTCACCTGTTGCCTTCGAAACGTGGTCGTCGAGTATAGGACATTTTAGTAAGTCCTTATGTCCATGATCAATGGCATAAGGGTAGCTTCTAAGGTGTCCTACTGTTGCTCTGGTGACCACACTGTCCCTAACAATCGAATTGACCCGAACACCTCCAACGGTGGTGCTACCTACATTTCAATGGTGGGATGGCACTACCTTAAGGACATTTACACAACCTAATTCCTTAGGGTAGGTAGATGACTCATAGATACTTTCTCTATTAAAAAACAAATCAAAAACTCTTTTCACACCGACACTTTAAAAAAGCTTTCAAAACAATTTTTCAAACACTCTTGAGGACAGATACAAGAGTCATTCTGAAATCTTTCAAAGAAACTTTTTCAAACCCACGCACATTGAAAAACAAACACTTTTGAAAACACAAATGAGCAAGTATCTAAGAGCCCATGGATAACCATGGATATAAAGGGTGCTAACACCTTCCCTTTCTATAAATCTACCTCCCGAACCGAGAAACTATCTCATAAGGAATTTTGCTGTGCCTTTGTCCTGTCCATGTTGGAGAAAATAAAAGACGGTGGCGACTCTTGCTTCCGCGACATTTCACGATCCAGCATTAAACAGTCAGTTCTAAATCCGCCGATCACAGAACTGGCGACTCTGCTGGGGAATTTATAAAGTGAGGTGTACCTTAGGACTAAGATCACTTGTGTTTTCAATTATCTGAATTGTTTGCTTTAAATTGTGGGCCTGTCTTGGGAGTTCTATAGATCCTAACCCGGATCTGGGGGATACCTTCTTAGAAAGTAGCAACAAGACTGTGAGGGAACTGTGCGGGGTATACCGACATGGTTGAAGCAGTCTGCTACGTTGATGTGGCACTTTGGTGAGTACCGGTAACCCTTGAGTCCAGTCAAGGAGAGTACGGGGCCGCCGCGTGGTGTCGTGAAGCATCAACTGACCTTAGGAACCTTAATTGAACCATCTTGGCCTCTTTAGGGTAGTGAGATAACTGACTTTGGTGCAGTCCGAGGTTGGTTGATACTCGATACTACACTCAGTTGAGGGTTGTTTTCTTGGAATATTTCGGTCGCCAGTTCAGTGGCTAAATCGAAACGATGAACAATGAAAGTAATCCAATGATATTGGGACCCTTAGAACCCGGTTACTTCTGATAGGACAGGTTGAGCCCACCAACTTCAAGAGGGTAATACCTAGACCCCATGCTGGCCTAAACTCTAAGGGCTATGGTGTGACTTGTGTGCTTTCATACTTGACTACTTGCATGCTTGTTATCTGACACTTGAGTTTCTTGCAGGTTTTGTTTATAGTCCTTAATTGGGACTCATAACAGGGTTTACCTACATTACCCCATGCATAACATAATATCATACCATTGCATACATCCTACATAAGGACTAATCCATTTCAAGGATCTCAAGGGTCTGTGATGCAGGTCATGATGAATCAACTGTCCAGCAAGGGGCAAAAGGGGATTTATTTTCCTCTAGCCAAGGTTGATGACTTAAGTCAGGGGCTATGATCCACTCGATATGGTGAGCCTTGACCCTTGAAGAAGGACTCTCAACAACATGCAGTTCCTTCAATCAAGCTATTGGATCCCAACTCTAACAATTTTCTTGTTTATCCCGCAAGATCCTTGAAAACATTGCATGCATACATACATATCATTGCATTACAGGTATCCCTTTTACAGGTTGCTTACCTTCTTCGCTGTTTATTTCAGCCGATCGTCATGAATCATGAATCATCTACTGAGCAATCCATCAAGGCCCTCCAGGCTCAGAACGCCCAGTTCCAAGAGTTGATCATGAGTTTGGCCCAGGGGCAACAGGATTTGAAGATTCTGCTCTTGAAAAAGAAGAAGAAGAGGACAGTGTTGTTCAACCCTAGACGCAAATCTGGGAATGGATCACAAAATGAAGTTGAGCAGACTACCCCATCTGTTGGAAAGGACAGCCCCCATGAGATAGAGATTCCTAGTCCAGTGGTCTCCGACAACGAGACAGAGTTCAATGATGAATAGTACCCTCCAGCTGAGGACAGGTACAAACAGTTGGAAGACCGGCTAAGCGCCATGGAGATACAAAAAGTGCCCGGTCTGGACTTCGAAGATCTAGGTCTGTCTTCTGGGGTGGTAATCCCACATAAATTCAAAGCACCTGCTTTTTCAAAATATGACGGGGCTTCCTGTCCTAAGCTGCATCTCAGGTCATACATAAGGAGGATCCAGCCCTACACGGCTGACAAGAATTTGTGGATTCACTTCTTTCAGGATAGTCTGGCAGGGACTCAACTCGACTGGTTCTATCAACTGAATGGAGCCAACATCCGCAGCTGGGAGGACTTGGCCACTGCATTCTATAAACAGTACCAATACAATGCCGACCTTGCTCCCACGCGCACTCAGCTTCAGGGAATGTCTATGGGTGCAGGCGAAGGTTTTAAAGAATATGCTCAAAAATGGAGGGACCTTGCTGGAAGGGTACAACCACCTCTGACTGACCGCGAGCTCGTCGACATGTTCTTGGGGACCCTGTCTGGTCCATTCTTCAACCACCTGATTGGGAATTCTGCTGCTGGGTTTACAGATCTGATCTTGACCGGGGAAAGAATAGAAGCTGGCATCAAGTCGGGGAAAATACAGAATGGTGACTCCTCAAACACTGAGAAGAAACCATCCAAGAGAGAATCTAGTGCTGTCTATGGCTCAAGAGGGCAGAATAGGTCCGAACACCGCCAAGATGTCAACGCGGTGGCTATTGCAAAGTCGGCCGGTGGTCCTCAGCGTCACAATCAACAAAGGGAAGAGAGACCTAAAAGGCAATTTACTCCCCTTGGCATGACCTTGTCACAGATATTGCCACAGCTGCTGGAAACCAAGTTGGTAACTCTCATGGACCCTCCAAAGAATCCTAACAGGACACCTTCAAGGTATAACCCCAACGTTCGCTGCGCTTACCATTCTGACAGCCCGGGGCATGCTACAGATGACTGTTGGACTTTGAGAAATAAGGTCCAGGATCTGATTGACGCAAAGGAAGTCCAGCTCGACTCTCCAGAGACTCCCAATGTGATCACTGCTCCCTTGCCAAAATATGGCTAGGACTGGATTTTTTTTGTTCATTCGAATGCTCAATTTGTAATTTTCTTTTGATTGTTCAAACATTTATTCATGTTAAACATTGTTATTTCATTAATTCACTACACATGTCTGTTTTGAAGTAATTATTTCGTATTCACTATATGCAAACTGTTTTCATTTTTTCTATGATGATCAAGTCTCGGTTAATAATTCTAAGCCTCTTGAGGGAGGATGACGAAAACGATACCACAATCTACATTATGCTTTTGAACAGACCCCGCTGATGAGGCACAGGCATTGTTTCAATTCCTAAACACTGGAGTTATAAGGAAGATAATCCCTCGTCAACCCCTTCGAGCCAAAGAAGTAGGAGTTTTTCTGTTCACAAAAAAATTAAAACCCTTAATTATAACCTGGGGCAGGGTAGTTCTCTCAGTTGATCCAAGTGCACAACGAATAGCACCAAAGAGGTCCTCACAAAACAAAAGACAGTGATTGGTTCCGAATAATCATAAAGATAGGCAGTCGTCATTTCTCAAAATAAAAACCCATTAAGTCAAAACCTATGAAGGAGACTTACAAAAACTGGGGCATCCCGCTGACTGTAATCACAAAAGAAACAGTTCAGGCAAAAAACAGGGATAACAAAATCAAAAAAGGAAGAGGTCCTATAAACCCTCAACAAAAAAAGGAAATGACTGCCTATTCAAAATAAATTGTCAACATGCGAACCATCACCGGAATATCAAGACAAAGACTCAAACAAGGTCTAATGCATGATTAACTGAGTTTAGGTTTGAAGAACATCACGAAGAGCGGGTGGGTACAAATAAATTTGAGCCTTTATCCTTTGTTTCTTAAACCGTGAACCAGGCCACGTTACAACCCTAAAAAGTCCTAGCTGAAGCATGGGCTAGTTCGAAAGCATACTGTTACAAAGGTATCCTGACTCCTTAAGGCTCGCAGTAAAATAACGAGTTTGATATCACAATTTACAAAAGAACTCACTTGTTTTATTAAAAAAAAACTGCATTTTCAAAAACTTCGAAACAGACATAAGCTTTGCATTTTTAACATAACTTTGTTTGCATACGACTATTTGTTTGAACAACATAGAAGCTCGCACGACGAATATCGGATGAACGAAAGCACTCCCAAACAAGGGGCACGGCATGATCATTGTCCATCATCTGGGGCAGTTAAGTCAAGATTCAGAGAATCTCTCAAATGCCAAATAGCCTGGGGCAAATCTCCGTCTAAGTCACTTGGGGCATTGGACGATCAAACGAAGATCTTCTGGTGGCATGGCAACACAACAACAGGGGCACCTCCCTACATTCTGAGAACGTGGACATAGTCGAAAAATACTACGCAAAATCAAAGACCCACTAGGTTGACACACCTAGGCAAAAATAAGGGCTTCCCGGCGAACCAAAAGGGTTCGGGCAAAAATAAGGGATGAAATGAAAAATCTGTACACCCGGCAGGTCGAAAACCTGAAAAGGAGGCTTGGGCAAAAATGGGTATCCCGGTGGACTGAAAACCCGAAAGGGCGGTCCAGGCAAAAATTAGGGATCAAAGCGTACGACTATGTCCCAGTATCTCGTCACTTGCCTACCAGAAGATTTATCAAACGGCAGTCATCAAACACCTTCACAGGTACCTTCTTCTCCAACAGAAACTGGGGCAATAATGAGTTGTCTAAGCAAGCTAGTTTTGCTGTCCACCAAGGTGCCAAGATAGGTTTGGATGAAGGATGTAGCCCAGATATCTTAATTCCCCAGAGAGTGAGCCAGCAAGTCAGCAATACTCTCCCCAAGCAGAGCTAACCTTCTAGCAGCTCTAAGGAAGTTGGGTATCCCCAGCAGATCTCAACATTCCTCAGCGGAGTATACAAACATTCTTAACAAGCATCCCCGGCAGTCTTGGTCTAAGATTGATTCCCGGCGGTATGCCAGACGTTCAGTGGAGCCACTTCCCCAGTACATCTCAAAAATTTCCCCAGGAAAGTGGAATCCGTCTCCCTAGCAGGAAGCTTATCCCCAGTAGATTCTGGAAGCTTGTCGCCCGCCTAGCACGAACGCGTCTCCCGGCTTTATTCAGAGGTTATTTCCCCACCAGGATATAACTGGGTTATCCTCAGCCAATAACCATGGAAAGATCGTCCCCGACGAAGTCTTCTTATCCCCAGCAGAGTTATCATCAACCTCAGCAAAGTACCTCACTTCCCACAGAGTTCACTCCCCGCAGAGTAATTTATTCGCTAAGTTTATTCCCCAACGGAGTCATCTTCTCCTACCGGTATTCTTGCAACATCAGCCCAGGATTCAACAAGCTCCCGGCATCCGTCAAGGATTTACTTTCCTAAACGAGAATACATTCATAAACATCGCATCTTCATATATTATGGCATGCATCATATCACATAATCTCATTTATGCTGAGAATATCACCGCTTGATCCGTACCATGCATTGCATAGGACTGACCTTTACCTTTCAGGAAGGATACAGTTACATGATCAGCTATGTCAAAAAAGACAAATTCAGTCAAAGTAGACAAATCCAGTCAAAAGAAGACAAGTCGAGTTAAAATTACTTCCACTCGTCGTCATAGACACTCGTCGTTATAGACACTCGTCGTTATAGACACTCGTCGTTATAGACACTTGTCGTTATAGACACTCGTCGTCATAGACACTCGTCGTCATAGACACTCGTCGTTATAGACACTCGTCATCATAGACACTCGTCGTCATAGACACTCGTCGTCATAGACACTCGTCGTTATAGACACTCGTCGTTATAGACACTCGTCGTCATAGACACTCGTCGTCATAGACACTCGTCGTTATAGACACTCGTCGTTATAGACACTCGTCGTTATAGATACTCGTCGTTATAGACACTCGTCGTTATAGACACTCGTCGTCATAGACACTCGTCGTTATAGACACCCGTCGTTATAGACACCCGTCGTCATAGACACCCATCGTCATAGACACCCGTCGTTATAGACACTCGCCGTTATAGACACTCGCCGTTATAGACACTCGCCGTTATAGACACTCGCCGTTATAGACACTCGCCGTTATAGACACTCGCCGTTATAGACACTCGTCGTTATAGACACTCGTCGTTATAGACACTCGTCGTTATAGACACTCGTCGTCATAGACACCCGTCGTCATAGACACCCGTCGTCATAGACACCCGTCGTCATAGACACCCGTCGTTATAGACACTCGTCGTTATAGACACTCGTCGTTATAGACACTCGTCGTTATAGATACTCGTCGTTATAGACACTCGTTGTTATAGACACTCGTCGTTATAGACACTCGTCGTTATAGACACTTGTCGTTATAGACACTCGTCGTTATAGACACTCGTCGTTATAGACACTCGTCGTTATAGACACTCGTCGTTAAAGACCACCTGTCCATGGAAATAACCTGTCAGTAGAGACAACTCACCAACCTTTCTGAATTCCAGACTCAATTCCTGTATCTGGCCAAGGCACGTCTGAAGAGTCCGAAGATCCGATTCCTGTATCTCGCCAGGGTGTATCTGTTGAAGACTAACATTTCCAGACTCGATTCCTGTATCCGGCCAGGGCACGTCTGAAGAGTTCGAAGATCCGATTCCTGTATCTCGCCAGGGTGTATCTGTTGACGACTAACATTACCAGACTCGATTCCCGTATCTTTCCAGGGCACGTCTGAAGAGTTCGAAGATCCGATTCCTGTATCTTGCCAGGGTGTATCTGTTGATGACTAATATTCTCCGGACTCGATTCCTGTATCCTGCCAGGGCACGTCTGAAGAGTTTAAAGATTCGATTCCTGTATCCAGCCAGGGCACATCTACGTAAAGAGTTTGAAGATCAACTCCTGTAACAGGTCAGGTAATTATTTTTCTTTCTCAGGTACGCAAGTTCTCGCTAAGGAATCTCTTACGCGATCGACACCTAGGTGACGTCTATAAGCCCATTCCCGACAAGGTATTATCATACTTCCAGATGGCATCTATAAGCCCATCCACGCAACAACAGTCTCCAGGTGGCATCTATAAGCCCATCCACGCAACAACAGTCTCCAGGTGGCATCTATAAGCCTATCCTCTCATCCATCAGTCTCCAAATGGCATCTATAAGCCCATTCTCTGCATCATACTGCTGACACTCTACTATGCGAGTGCAAATTTCTAGGCACTCTAGTGTTCAATCATCTTCCACCTTCGGATTACGAAAGGCATGCCAGCCAATCTACATCCTCAGGTTTAAGAAGATTGAACAGGGGTAACTGTTGTATCCCAAAATTTGCCCTCCCATATTTCTCAAAATATTTCAAGAAAAATTCACAAGTCCAACCCGGCGCGTCATATTCAGGTGTTCTTTCACCAAGATATCTCTGATAACGTATTCTCAAATTCAGGTTCGGCTAAAGAGTCAATTCTTTAAAGAAGGTATCCGAATGTGTGAGTTTTCTCGAAGAAATATGGTGAAAAAGTGTGCTGAGAGTGCAGTTTTTACGCGCTAAAAAATTCATAACTTGAAGATCGTGGCTCGTTTTGAACCCGTTCCGGTGGCCAAAATTCCGTCTTGACATTATCTACGTTTTCATCTCTCACGGCTGGAATCCAATTTCGATCAGAAGGTCTTCAAAAATGTGGATTTATCAAGTATTTTCATACAGAAAATTTGTGACAGAAGTTTATTTGCGTCATGTTCAGAAAATCATAACTTGGTCGATTTTCATCGTATCGAGCTGGTTCCGGCGCCAAAATTTCACAAATTGAGTTGGCTACATTTTCGCAGAAGGTATTGAGTTCAAACGGTATTCAAAAGACCTTTGTTTTTTGCTCAGAGTGCATGACACGCCAAAAATCCTGAATGCTGAATATTATTTCATCTGGGCCGAAACTTCGAAAATTCATAACTCGGTCAATTTTTATTGGATTGGGCTCATATTTTTACACAAGGTCACTGACTCATAGATCTACAACTTTTCTTCAAAAGTAGAGACCGGATTATGCTCCAATCAATACCAGTTTTTTATTGAAGAACGTGTCAGAGTCGACACTGGAGCCCAAAATAAGTTTGTCTGAGCTGAAACTTCAAAAATTCATAACTAATTCACCGTTTATCCGATTGAGCCGATTTTCGGACAGGAGTTAGTTATCGATGTCGGCTACATTTTGTTTTCACATTTCAACTTCAAAAATTGCACTTAAGTCCCTGCGATTTAGCCTGGAAAGTGACGAACTCAAGTGAACATTGGAGGCCCAATTGCACATTCAAAGCCCATTTTCTTTACCCTAATTTCCATTATATAATCACCTTCTTTTCACACAAACCAGGGAGGAGAAAAAAGAGAGAGAAAACCTTGCCACAACACTGTTAGAATATCAAATTCTTTCAAGAACCCTAAAACCTTGAAATCCTTATTACAAATCCCTCTCTCACTACAAATAAGCCATCACAGTTACAAACCAACACCTCACTACTTCTTCAGTAAGGGTAAGGCTGGTTTGATCTCCATGATCAAAAGGGTATAATCATTCATACATGCCATATTGTTCCTAAACATTAAATTTCTTCATATATTGGCTTTATTTGCATTTTATGATTTTATTTAATGTGTTCATGAGATTCAACACTGCAGATTTAGACAGGATCCCATGCAGGTTCATTAAGGAACGTTGAGGCCAAAAGCCAAAAGCCAAAAGCCAAATTGCCAAAAGCCAAAAGCCAAAAGCCAAAAGCCAAATGGCCAAAAGAACAACTTATGCATGACACCAATACATGGCGAGACAGACATCCTGAGAAGATTAAGGAACATTGAGGCCAGAACACAAATGGCCAACAGCCAGAACACAAATGACCATGAAACCCAATCCAATGGCCAAAGAATGCAGACCGTTCAAAAAAACCTCCCCTTGGACCTGAAACCCCCCTTGATTTGCATCCTTTTTAATTTTATTTTCTTTTCTTTTCTAATTCTTTTTTAATTGTTTTAATTGTTTTTTTTACCATAAAATAATTTTCTATAATAAAAACAGAAAAATCAAAAATACAAATATCTTTAATTATTATTAATTTCATCACTAACCTATTTTTTGTAAATAAACTCTAACAATTAACTTAGTTTAATTTAGGTTTTTAAACTTTAATCTTTTTCTTAATAAGTAAAAAGTATCTAGAATTAGGTTTTTTTGACATTTTCATCTTTTTCTTAAATAAATTATTAATCATCATTATTTATCATTATTATTAATTATCATTAATTTTGTAAATAAATATGTAAATAAATTAATTAACTAGTAAATTAGGTTAACTTTAATATTTTCATTCATAATTAAAATAATCTAGATTTAGGGTTTCCTTTTAATTCTTTTTCTTTATTTTTCATAAATACAAAAAACACTAAAACACTTTCTTTTCTTTAATTAAATAATTAATTGGACTTTAATTTAATTTAATTTCATGCAAAAGGTCAAAACCCTCGGACGTCCTAATTTTAATTCTTTTCACGCATTATTTCTTTCGATCATTATGTAACTGTTTCTCAGATGTAATAGTAATTAGGTTTATCTTTCCGTCTTTACTTTCCGCATTTTTATTCAAAACGGGTCTTTGTTAATTTGGCGATGTATAGACCCGCGCCTTGTAATAGCGTAGGATTTATCTTTCCGCATTTAAATTTCCGCACTTTTAAACTGCTAAAATTTGCATGAAAGAATGTATGGCCCAACTAAAATCAACCCGTAGCTCACCATAATGCATGATCAAAGATAATTGTTAAACTGAAAACAACACACAAATACACACACCACTTCTAGGGTACGCCTCACCTGTTGCCTTCGAAACGTGGTCGTCGAGTATAGGACGTTTTAGTAAGTCCTTATGTCCATGATCAATGGCATAAGGGTAGCTTCTAAGGTGTCCTACTGTTGCTCTGGTGACCACACTGTCCCTAACAATCGAATTGACCCGAACACCTCCAACGGTGGTGCTACCTACCTTTCAATGGTGGGATGACACTACCTTAAGGACATTTACACAACCTAATTCCTTAGGGTAGGTAGATGACTCATAGATACTTGCTCTATTCAAAAACAAATCAAAAACTCTTTTCACACCGACACTTTCAAAAAGCTTTCAAAACAATTTTTCAAACACTCTTGAGGACAGATACAAGAGTCATTCTGAAATCTTTCAAAGAAACTTTTTCAAACCCACACACATTGAAAAGCAAACACTTTTGAAAACACAAATGAGCAAGTATCTAAGAGCCCATGGATAACCATGGATAGAAAGGGTGCTAACACCTTCCCTTTCTATAAATCTACCTCCCGAACCGAGAAACTATCTCATAAGGAATTTTGTTGTGCTTTTGTCCTGTCCATGTTGGAGAAAATAAAAGACGGTGGCGACTCTTGCTTCCGCGACATTTCGCGATCCAGCATTAAACAGTCAGTTCTAAATCCGCCGATCACAGCAGCCTTGTGCCTGGTATCTTTACATTTAATTGATGCTTTGCAAATTATTTTACTTTCCTCTTTGTGAACCAAGAAGAGAAATCTTCTTGTGATTTGCAAAGAGGACAAGAAAAATATGATGAAACCAAAAACAATCTGATTTCGGCCAACAAGCTTTAATGATGATCTTTTTTTATTTATCTGCTTAAAACTGCTTTTCAATTTATCTGCACTGATTTCTTTTTCTTCTGTCCTTTGCAGGTAATTATCAGTTGAATAATGGAAGAAACAATAGAAGATAGAAGATTTCAAGAAACTTAGGCTTTAGATTTATTTTCTTTTTCATTTATTGTAATAAATATTATTGTAAACACTGTAAATAAATTTACAATATTCGAATAACATTTGTAACAATATTTGAAATAAATAAATAAAAGTCTTTGTCAAATAAGAATTCTTTACTGTCAAATATTTCCTTCTTTCCTTTGCACTGTCTATTTAATTATTTAAATCTCTTAAATTAAAACAACTGGAAATGCATCCCAATAAGTTTAACTCAGATAAAATAAATAATCAACAAACTTTGCAGTCTCGTAACCTTACATTAACCACAATACGCCCGACATTCCAATTAATCATATGCTTTGTACAGTTAAACAAACAAACATCCATACACTTTTCACTTCACTGATCAAACCAATGCTTCAAAGTTTCAATCAAAAGCCTTAGTTCTTATCCCAGATATTTAGACTTTGAGAAATAATTGGTAATCTGGAACAAGCGTAAAAATAATGTAACAGTCAATTGAATTATTGTGGATTCAATTTCTTCTGGGAAATACGAGTGAAAAACCCTAATTCCAGACTTGTCGTCAAAGAAAAGTCTGCTTGATCAATTCTTGAGCCAATTTCAATAAAATCAATGGAAACCCTAATTCTGGATTGACTGACAAAGAAAAGTCTGTTTGACCGATTCTTGGACCAATCTCAGCAAAAATCAGTGGAAACCCTAATTTTGGATTGATTGATAAAGAAAAGTCTGTTTGATCGATTCTTGGGCCAATCTCAACAAAAATCAGTGGAAACCCTAATTTTGGATTGACTGATAAAGAAAAGTCTGTTTGATCAATTCTTGAGCCAATCTCAACAAAAAGTGGAAAACTCTGAAGTTGTGATTTCTTGTGAAAAAGGGAGGGCAAATTTTGGGGTACAACACCTTCCAGTTGTCATTCTATTATATTTGTCATTTATTTTGATTTTATTTCAATTAAATCAAATAAAATCAAAATAAAATCATGAAAATATCAAAAAATAATCAAAGCTTGAGATTTTGTGCATGTTTAGGTTTATTATAAAGCTGGAGATGGAATCAAATCGTGCAAGGTTCAAATGGACACAAAAAGATTGGATTTGCTTGATTTGGAAAGATTTGCACAAAGGATCAAATCATGAATCAATAATCATAATTGAGGGAGATTTGATACAAGTTTGCAACCCTAATTCATTCTAGGGTACATAAGGAACATGTTCAGATCAAAAACATGGAGATTGGAGGCGTGTAAGAGAGAAAGCAAGTTTCAAAAAATTCAAGAAAAGTGGCAAACTGATTTCCACATATCAGACCAATTTAAAGCATTCTAGTCATCCCAATTGCTTACTGGACATCCAAGGATCAAGATTCGATCATTAACAAGCTTCCTCACACCTAGAATTGCACTGTAAGTGTCACACGATTTCCATACTTTTATGAAATCGAATACGATCATTCTGGCATCTTTAACATGATTTATTAGTATATTCTTAATCCTTGAGTTATTTTCAAGCTACTGATAATGATTAATTGCATTTTTGTTGACTATACATCAAGATGCCATAGTTAGGGTTCTTGCTTCGTTTTTAGGGTTTTTTTTGTACATGGACAATTGGCCATGGATAGTGGTACCATGATGCTCGTGAGGTTGTAACGAGTTGATTGGTACCATTGGTTATGATTTATCACACCTGTATGAAATTTTGGAGGAGCACAGGGTTATACCTACACTCAGATGACCGTAGGTAAAAGTATGTGACCTAAATTGACATAAGCGACGAAGGAGACGATGGCGTGGTACGTTGTGAATGGACAATTCAAATTTCGCGCGTCTCAGAATTTGTTGTTTTGTTTTCATCATATAATATTTATTTATTATCAATTATACAACTAACCAAGCCAGCCCAACTGGTAAGCGTGCAGTGGGATTATGCTCAAGGACCTGGGTTCGATCCCCAGGTCCTAACTTTGCTTTCTATTATTTTTCTTTGCATAATCAGGTACGTTAGCCTCCCATGTGCCCACTATACGTCATCAATATCCCAGCCATCAGATCATCAATATGCCAGATCCAAGGCTTCTCATATGAGGGCCTACCATACACCCATTCAAGCATGCCCATGGGATTATGAAAAGTCAATGGGGCCATCAACAGTTGGGCCCAGAATTTGCCATCAACACCCCTCCTTTGCTATTTACCACCAGGCCCATTCTTATTCTTTCTTTTTATTTTCTTTTATTTAATTTAATTTGTTTAATTTATTTTCTAACAAAATTAATTTCTTTTTTACACAAAAATCATAAAATCAAATTTCACAAATTTAGAATTAGGTTTTATTTTATTTTACCAAATTTAAATTAATGCTAGTTTAATTTAATTTAGGATAATTCTAACCTTTCTTTTTATGATTAAAATCAATTAGAAAAATTAGGGTTTGCTTTTGATTTAATTTTTATCTCTCTTCTCAATAAATAAAAAATACAAAAATAGGTTAATTTAATTATTTTTCTTAATTTAAATTAATTAGTAATTAGGTTTTTTTATTTATTCAATTAAACCTTATTTTCTCAACAAAAAAAAGACAAAAAATGATTTTTCTATTAATTAGGTTAAGTCGGGGTCAAAACCCTAATTCTCTCATTTCGGATTCCTCGCGCGCGTTCATTATTATTTTTGCAATATTAATGTAACTGCTTACAATATGTAATAGTTTAATTAGGATTTCCTTTTTATTTATCGTTTTACGGGTTTTTTGGCTATGTAATTAATCCCCCTCCCTGAAGCCTTGTAATAGCGTAGTTTTTATTTCTCGCATTTTAATTCTCGCAAATATTAACTGTTAGATGTATGTTAATAGGATTGTATGACAAGATTGCATGATAATTTTAAAATGGCTAGAAAACCCTAAATGTGCAAAGATAATAACTGAAATCAAATCACTCGCACATGCGCACTCCTAAGGTTTACTCTCACTTCAGTTGCCTTCGGTAAACGGTCATTAAGTATAGGGTGTTTTAGTGGTCGCCCTTCTATTTAAACAAAGATCAAATGTCCTGTTCGGAAATGTCGCCTCAGAAATGTTGCCTCGAATATGATCTTAAGACATTAGGGTTATTACTAAGATGTCCTAACATTGCTTTAGTGATCGTACGTCCCTTTCGAATTGACCCTTAAAACTCCAACGGTGGTGCTACCTACTTCTCAATAGTAGGATAACATTGTCTAAAGGAAACGAGAATAGAAACAATCCTTTTCCGAGTAGGTAGATGCTAGTAGGTACTTGCTCAAAATCAAACTTTTCACACCAAACACTTTTTTCAAACAAAGTTTTCAAAAAATACTTCGTAACACTCTTGAAGACAGAAGCAAGGGTTAAAACGAAGTAAAACAAAACTTTTCAAAACAAGCACACACACAAGCAATATTAAAATATGAGAAAGTACCTAAGAGCCCGTGGAAAACCACTGATAGAAAGGGTGCTAATACCTTCCCTTTCTATAATCTACCCGTACTCAAAAATCTCGAAAAAGGAATTTTCATGTGCTTTTTTCCTTTCCAGTTGGATAAAATAAAAGTCGGTGGCAACTCTTGCTTACCGCGACATTTTGCAAACACAAACGCAAACCAGCATTTTCGAAACAGTCGGTTCTGCCACCGTATCACACACGAGTTACTTAATACTAAGTAACTCGTGTAATAAAGCATTAATTAACTAGGACAACTAAATGGTAGGATTAGAGATCTTACCAAAAATAAAAAATTAAATGATTTTGTCTTATTGTTATTGTGCATAGAGATTTATTCCCTCATAGGAGTGGAACAATAGAACATATTTATTTCTTTAGTTAGGTCACTTGAAGAGCAATTATCGGTATCATCATATGCATCATAACTTGACTTTTCTACCTTTGATACCCATATCTTTTTGGATCCTTTGATGTTTGTGGAAAACATATTATGAGTAGACATCTTTCTATTTTTACGTTCATAATTTTCTTTATTAAATTAATGAAGAGATGTCCTTCTTTTCTCTCACAACTTTTTTTTGATAAAACAGAACATGACAAATGGTCGTCTTCATTACAATAATTTCATTTTAGGATTTTACATTTAGATTTTTGTTAGGTATTGCAAATATTGCTAAAATTTTTACTATTGCTCTTAGGTTCATAACAAAGGCCAACCTTATTGTATCACACCCTTTGGTTACTTAACACAAGGTTCAAGTTGCATGTCCCTTTAATGAATTTATCGATTTTTTTTGAAGATTATCAATTTTATTTTTCAAAATATTAGATTGATCACACTTGATAGATTCATCTAAATCTTTATAAGATGAGGAAGAGTTTTGAATTAGGCCATATTGTCTCTATCTAAGACTTTTAATTTCTTCCAACAAGTTTTTATTTTTCAATTCAAGGGAAGAGATAGTGACTTCAGAGGTAGAGATAAATTGTTCTAATTTACTCATTGCTTTTGTTAGCTTCTCACAATTGTAAAATAAATATTGATATAAAATGTGAAAGGTTATCTCATCGTCTTGATGATTTTCCATTAGAAAGAGGTTTGCTTCTTCTTTATTTTAAGATTCCATATCATCATTATCATATGGCATGTATGATCTCTTTTGATATTTCTTGAACTTTCTAGGTTTTTGGTTTCTAATCAGATTTTGAGAGCAGTCTAGTCATATGAGCCATTTCTCTCCACATTGATGACATGTAAGAATGGACGAGGAAATTTCTTCACTTTGCTTATGGAGCCTTGAGGTTTCTTTTTCATGCTTTAGGAATTATTTGAATTTACGAAACAAGAATTCCATGATTTATTACAATATTATGTGTGTGTATGTGTTTCATCTCGTGTTCCTGCAATTTTCTAAAAAGTGTATGTGTGTGTCCATAGTCTCTAAATCCTTAGATTCACTAATCACAATGACTTTGGGTTGTGTGATCGGTGGAAATAGAACTGACTATTTTTTAAGCTGGTTTCGCGAAATGTCGCGGTAAGCAAGAGTCGCCACCGTCTTTTATGTTCTCCAACATGGAAAGGACAAAAGCACAGCAAAATTCCTTCTTTGAGAATGTTTCTCAGTTCGGGAGGTAGATTTATAGAAAGGGAAGGTATTAGCACCCTTTCTATCCGTGGTTATCCACGGGCTCTTAGGTACTTGCTCACTCTATGTTTTTAAAAATTATTTGCTTTTCAAGTGTGTGTGGGTTTTGAAAAAGTTTAGTTTGAAAAACTTCTAGGTAACTCTTGTATCAGTCCTCAAGAGTGTATGAAGTATTTGTTTTTTGAAAATTTTTTGAAAGTGTAAGGTGTGAAAAATATTTTTGTCTTGTTTGTTTTGAAAGAGCAAGTACCCATGAGATCTACCTACTCTAAGGAATTAGGCTGTGTAAGAGTCCTTTAGATAGTGCTATCCCACTATTGAGAGGTAGGTAGCACCGTTGTTGGAGGTATTCGGGTCAATTTGATTATTAGGGACAGTGTGGTCACCGAAGCAATAGTAGGACACCTTAGAAGTAACCATAATGTCCTAGATCCTTTTTATCCGAGGCAACTGTTTCGAGGCAACTGGATCTTAGACAGGAGGGCGACCTCTAAAACACCCTATACTTGACGACCACATTCGAGGCAACTAGTGAGACGTACCCTAGGAGTGGCATGTGCTTGTGTGTTGTTTTCATGTTAATGTTTATCTTGTACAGGTTATTTGTGAGCTACAAATTTATTTTATTTGGCATTCATTCTTGCATGCATATTAACAGTTAAGAGTGCGGAGAATTAAAGTACGGAAATGTAAAGCTACGCTATTACAAGGCGCGGGTCTATACATCGCTAAAAAGAAAAACCCGTTTTGGAAAAGTGCGAGAAAATAAAGAAATAAAGCGATAAAATCTAATTAACTATTACATTCCGGAAACAGTTACATAAATAATCAAAAATAAGAATTAAAATTTGAAAGAAAATCAAATCAGGACGTCCTAGGTTTTTGACCCTTTTGAGAAAATCTGAATGAAATTGGTCCTTTTTGCAATTAATTAAATGTTAAATCTAATAACTAATTAATTAAATAAAGAAAGAAAAAAATGTTTTTTATGTTTTTTGTGTTTTTTAATGAAAATACTAAAAGGAATTAAAAATTAGTAAACAAAACCCTAATTCTAAACTAATTTTATTTATTGTAAAAAAAGGAATTAAAATTACCTAATTAAACTAAGTCAATTGGTTAGTACTTTATTTACAAAAATAATAATTAGTGAATTTAATAAATAATAAACATGTTTACAATTTTTATATTATCTGAATTTAAAAAATATTAATTTGTTAGGTAATTAAATAATTAGTTAAAAGAAAAATAAAAGAGAAAGAAAATAAAATAAAATAAGAATAAAAAAAACTAGGAACCAGGGGGGTATGCTGGACCCAAGGGAGGTTAATTTGGAATTCAAGCCCAATAGAACAAAGCCCTTGTTGACTTTCTGTGGTTGTCTACGTGTAGGTTGACTTGGATCATGGTGTTCTCTTCCCTTTTGACCATTGGATGGACGCTAGAAACACCTGGCATGCTGATCTGTGAGGGCATATGGTGGAATCCTTAACAAGCGCTGCATTAGAACATATGATGAAAAAAGATATAACAAGCGTTTGGGGGACCTGGGAATCGAACCCAGGTCCCAATGGTCATTGGACAAGTCATCCACCACTCAGCCAAGCGAACGCCTTTGATATTATAGTGGTCATTAATTATAATATATAAAAAAACAAATAATGTTCTGAAGAAACCAAAACGCGCGCTGTTTTTGAATCCCCCAACCACGCACTGACACTTATTATCTTCTTCCTCGTTTCCCTGTAAAACAAAACAAGATAGCGGGGGTTTTTAACCCCCACTAACTACAACGACTGAAAATAGCGATTAGAGTTAGGGTGCATATAAATTGGGCGCGATGATTCCATCTTGATCGTCTCATTCAGACGGTTTCAACCATGGGCCTTATGGTCTCTAATTTTACTTATGCTGAAAAGCCCCATTTGAGAGCTTCAAAAACCCTAGATTTCTCCAATGGTGGATTCTGATTCAGGGCGCCATAATCAAATTAAATCATACCAATAGCTTCAGAATGGTCCTATTAACACAAATCCATCCAAAAAAGAGATTAAAAATGCATGAATGATGATGTGCGATTATGGAAAACAAACCAAGCTGTGTGACTTGTTCTGGACAATTCTGATAGCTTCAAGGCTCGTTTCTGATTGCAAATCGTTCCTCAATATCCCAGCAAGCTATTGGAATCACTTTTAGGCTTTGAATCGTGCTTGAATAATGAATTCAGTTTTGAGTTTTTTGCTTGATTTTTGAATTTGGTTATGGTGTTTGCAGTAGCTTTAGCACGTGCCTTGCATTAGGGTTAGACTCAGTGTATATATGAGAAGGGAATTAGGTCATTAGCTGGCCTTGATCCATGCTGTTGTACCCCAAAATTTTCCCTCCCATATTCTTCAAAATATGCCAAGTCAATGCTTCAAAATTCCCCAAGGGTTGCACAGTTCAAGGGCCTCCTAACAGTCAAAAACTAGGGTTTTGGTTCTGGCAAAGAAAATGAAGTTTCCAAGGGTCTAATCAAGTCCCACATGCCTACAAACATGGTCAAGCATCCTCATGTCAAGTTTCAAGACTTACAGTATAAAATTGCACAGTCAAAAACCCTAATTGCACTACAGTCAACTGCAGGGGCAAAATGGTCATTTGACAGTCAAACGTTCAAATTTTTGGTCAACATATCATTTTGAAGCCACAAACATCATTTGATCAATGTTTGATCATGATTCTCAAAACTTGGCTCAAAAAGTCTCAAGATGCAAAAGTTTCCATATTTGGACAGTTGAAAAAGTCAACTGTAACTTGACCAAGGCATAACTTCCACATGGATTATCAGAAAAACTCCATCCAAAGCTCATTTTGAAAATGAAGACATTTCCTACAACTCCTCTTCACACTTCAAGTCCAAGAAATGCTCTCATAAAAAGTTATCAATTTCAACATTATAGGTCATTTTCAAAAGTCAACAAAAAGGGACTTTAAGTCAAAGGTCATAACTTGGGATTGGTAAATCAAAATGACATGGGACCAAAGATATTGGTTAGAGGACTCAAAGACCTTTCCAAAATGTCCAAGAACATGAGCAAATCTTAACAATTGAGCAAGTTATGCCTTGTGGAAGTTGGGAAATTTTTGGATATTTTGAAAAATCAACATTGCTTCAAAAGTCTTAAAAATGCTAATGGGCCTCTTTTCCTTCCAAAATCCATCATCCAAAACATGTGCACGACCATTTGGCCCAAAGGGAAGTTTTTCATCATTTTTATTTATTTATTTGGATTTTTAATGACTAATAATTCATTTAATTAAAATAAATATGTGGAAAATACTAAACCTAACTTTTTAAATCTTTTTATGCATGGAATAAGCTCAAGATTTCGTGCATGATCAGATATGGAAGGAATTAAAGTGATTGGCCACGATTTGTATCAAATATGCATGAAGAAATATTGGAAAAGATTCTTGAAAATCAAATCTTGAAAATCATTAAAAGCAAGGCTATGGGCTTGGATTATTGATCAAATTCGTTCTCTATACATGTGCAAACCTAACCCTACTGTCCAGAACCTCCAGGCTGCGCCATACATCAAGAACCAAAGTTGAGTTTTTTGTCAAAAATTTGAAAACTGAAAGTGGCCTTAGAGGACGATTCAGAGGCCAAGATTAATCCCAATAGCTTGCAAAAGTGTTACTGAAGCTAACTGAATAGTTTTCCAACCCTTACACGCCCAGAATTGGTATACAAAACTCAAACTGTTTCCAATTTTATTCACATTCGTATTTCAATTTTCAAGCATTTTCATGGCGTTTTTTTTTGTGGATTCATGCTAGTTAATTGCTTCTGAAACTAACCATATGATTTAATTGAGTTTTCATGCGTTTTATGAAGAGTTACCATTGAAGCACCTTAGGGTTTCAGATATGAAAAATTGGGGGTTTACTCCTATGGAAAAATTGGAACACGAGACTCAGCCTATTAGAATCAGGACCTTCATACCAATTCAATGATGGGGTCGCGCCCAATTTCTGATTACAGACGAGCTAATCGCTATTTTTTTTACACTGCATATAGTGGGGGTTTAAAACCCCCGCAATCTTGCTTGTTTTTGTTTCAGGAAAACGCAACAAGGAAGGAGATGACTATGTGGCAGGACATGATAGGGTGGTTTAAAAATAACGCGCGTTTTTATTATTTCTAGACCACTAACCAAGTTTTGTCTCATAATATTTATTTGCCATTCCATAAACAAGGCGCGCGTTTGGTACAAGTGGTAAGGGCATTGTCTCATAAGGCACTGGGACCTGGGTTCGATTCCCAGGTCCCCTCCCTTTCCATATTATTTTGCTAACCATGCTTATGTGCAATTCGCTTCTAGAGTTCCACCATACTCTCCACATCCAGGCCTTCCATGTGCTTACTAAGATCAATCCAAGGGGCATAATTTGAAGAACATCATGGACGTTAGTCAACGCACATGCATGCCAGCACAAAAGTCAAACGAGGCCATGAGCTTAATGGGCCTGAATTACTGAACAAAACCTCCTATTGGGGACAGACCCCCCATGGTTTGCCATTCTCTTTCTTTTCTCATATTTTTTCTATTTTTGTTTTAATTAGTTTTTTTTATTTAATTCTTTAAACCAATTTATTTTCATAAAAATATAAAAACAATAGAAAAATCAGAAAAGACAAAAAATTTAAATATATTTTATTTAACTAATATTTTTGTAAATAAACCTCACTAATGATTAATTTTTATAAATCAAATTGCATTAATTAATTAGATTTAATTTTAGATAATTTTCATATTTTCTTAACACATAAAAAAAACTAGAATTAGAGTTAAGTAATATTTTAATTCCTTTTAATTCTCATTAAAATCATAAATACCAAAATCTCAAAAATAATTTCTTTTTTCATTTTAATTTCGTTAATTTAATAATAATAATTTAATTCCTTTAAAAAGGGTCCAACGCCCTCGCTTTCAATTTGAATTCAATTCGCGCATTTTATTTTATTTCGTATAATATTGATGTAATTCTCCCAAAGCCATGTAACTCGGACAATTTATATTTCTCGCACTTTACTTCTTTATTTTCTGTCAAATCGGGTCCTGGATTAAATTTGGCGATGTGGACCCGCGCCTTTGTAATAGTTTAGGAACTTTACATTTCTCGCAATTTTTTAACTGTTAATCAATGCATGCAAGAATGAATGACAAAAATAAAAACAAAAGCGTAGATCACCCATGACATGACAAGACAAAAATAAATGAACATGACACACAAATCACACACCACCCCTAGGGTACGTCTCACTGTTGCCTTGCCTCGAAAGGTGATCGTCGAGTAGAGGATGTCTTAGTAAGTCCTCATGATCTGAGAACCTGGCATGAGGGTAGCTTCTAAGGTGTCTTCCCATTGCTCTGGTGATCACCATGTCCCGAACCTCGAATGTACCCGAACACCTCTAACGGTGGTGCTACCTACCTCTCAATGGTGGGATGGCACTACCTTAAGGACATTTACACAGCCTAATTCCTTAGGGTAGGTATATGACTCATAGATACTTTCTCTGTTCAAAAACAAATCAAAAACTCTTTTCACACCGACACTTTCCAAAAAGCTTTCAAAACAATTTTTCAAACACTCTTGAGGACTGATACAAGAGTCGACCTGCAATCTTTAAACGAAACTTTTTTCAAACCCACTCACACTTGAAAAGCAAACAAACCATTTTTGAAAACACAATGAGCAAGTATCTAAGAGCCCATGGATAACCATGGATAGAAAGGGTGCTAACACCTTCCCTTTCTATAATCTACCTCCCGAACCGAGAGCAATCTCTTTAAGGAATTTTTCTGTGCTTTTGTCCTTTCCATTTGGAGAAAATAAAAGACGGTGGCGACTCTTGCTTCCGCGATATTTCGCGAACCAGCGTTAAACAGTCAGTTCCAGATCCACCGATCACAGAACTGGCGACTCTGCTGGGGACACTTTAAAAGTAAGGTGTACCTTAGGACTAAGATCACTTGTGTTTTCAATTGTCTGAATTGTTTGCTTTATTATTGTGGGTACTGTCTTGGGAGTTCTATAGATCCTAACCCGGATCTGGGGATACCTTCTTAGAAAGTAGCAACAAGGCTGTGAGGGAACTGTGCGGGGTATACCGACATGGTTGAAACTGTCTGTTACGTTGATGTGGCACTTTGGTGTGAACCGGTAACCCTTGAGTTCAGTCAAGGAGAGTACGGGGCCTCCGCGTGGTGTCGTGAAGCATCAACAGACCTTAGGAACCTTAATTGAACTATCTTGGCCTCTTTAGGGTAGTGAGATAACTGACTTTGGTGCAGTCCGAGGTTGGTTGATACTCGATACTACACTCAATTGAGGGTTGCTTTCCTGGAATATTTCGGTCGCCAGGTCAGTGGCTAAATCAAAACGATGAACAATGAAAGCAATCCCGTGATATTGGGACCCTTAGAACCCGGTTACTTCTAATAGGACAGGTTGAGCCCACCAACTTCAAGAGGGTAATACCTAGACCCCATGCTGGCCTAAACTCTAAGGGCTCTTTTGTGTGACTTGTGTGCCTTCGTACTTGACTATTTGCATGCTTGTTGTCTAACACTTGAGCTTCTTGCAGGTTTTGTTTGTAGTCCTTAATTAGGACTCATAACAAGGTTTACCGAGTTTCTTACAGGTTTTGTTTTAGTCCTTAATTGGGACTCATGACAGGTTTTACTTGAGTTTTTTGCAGGTTTTGGTTTGTAGTCCTAAATGGGGACTCATAATAGGGTTTACCCATATTACCCCATGCATAGCATACCATCATACCATTGCATACATCCTAACCCATTTCAAGGATCTCAAGGGTCTGTGGTGCAGGTCATGTTGAATCAACTGTCCAGCAAGGGGCAAAAGGGGATTTATTTTCCTCTAGCCAAGGTTGTCAGGGGCTATGACCCACTGGATATGGTGAGCCTTTGACCCTTGAAGAAGGACTCTCAGCAAACATGAAGTTCCCTCAATCAAGCTACCTAGTTCTAACAATTTTTGTTTACCCCGCGAGATCCTTGAAAACATTGCATGCATACATACATATCATTGCATTACAGGTACCCTTTTTACAGGTCACTTACCCCCTTCGCTGTTTATTTCAGCAATGGCTTCCCAACAAGATAACCAGGACCTTCTTGCTCAAGAGACTCGGTTCGAGGAAATCCTCCTGAATCTATCCAAGGGGCAGGAGGAGCTAAGGACACTTCTCATGGAGACTTTTGTCAAGAACAGTGCTGAGGATGAAAGGCTGAAACACCTACAAGCTGAGGTGGATGCCTTGAAAGTCCAGATGCTGGGGCAGGTGACTGCCATTCAAGGGTTAGCTCAAAGACAAGACGAGCTCGGGGTTCTCGTCAACCAACTGCTTCAGGGTAACCAGCTGGGGCAAACGTCTAAGGGTAAAAAGCCAGTCATCGTTCAACCACCTTTGAGACAAGGAGATAAGGGGAGAGCTCCTCAAATGGCTCCAGTGTCACAAATTCAGCATCAACCTCACCGGCTTCAGCCAGACAAGTCCAGGAGGCAATTCACCCCGCTCAACATGTCGCTGTTTCAAGCTTTACAACGCCTGTTGAGATTGAATTTGATCACATTAAGGGCTCATCCCTAGAATCCCAACACAGCACATCCTACTTATGATCCCAATAAAAGGTGTGCCTACCACTCTGCCTCTCCAGGACATGATACAAATGAGTGTTGGGCTCTGAAGAACAAGATCCAGGACCTGATTGATGAAGGGGCATTAGAGTTCACACAAGATGGTCAGGCAGAATTTTTCTACCATCCCTCCAAGGCTCACCAGTTGAAGTGACAAGCCCTGAGACTAGAAAACTTTTGTTCATTCGAATGTTCAAGTTGTGTTGTTCTTTGATTGTTCAAACATTTATTCATGTTAAACATTGTTATTTCATTAATGCACTGCACATATCTGTTTTGAAATAATATATTCTTATTCACTATATGCAAGCTATTTTCATATTTTTTCTGATGTCAACTCTTGATCTAAAATTCTAAGCCTCTTGAGGGAGGATGACGAAAACGATACCACGATCTTTACAGTATGCTTTTGAACAGACCCTGCTGATGAGGTACAGGCATTGTTTCAATCCCTAAACACTGGAGTTATAAGGATGATAATCCCTCGTCAACCCCTCTGAGCCAAAGAAGTAGGAGTTTTTCTTTTCGAAATTTAAAACCCTTAATCATAACCTGGGGCAGGGTAGTCTCTCAGTTGATCCAAGTGCATAACGAATGGCACCAAAGAGGTTCTTACAAAACAAAGAAAGACAATGATGGTTCCGAATAATCAATAAAGAAAGGCAGTCATTATCTCAAAAAATGAAAAACCCATTAAGTCAAAACCTATGAAGGAGACTTACAAAACTGGGGCATCCCGCTGACTGTAATTCCAAAAAGGAAACAACTCAGGCAAAAAACAGGGACAACAAAATCAAGAAAGAAAAAGAGGTCATACAAACCCTCAACAAAAAAGGAAATGACCGCCCATTCAAAATAAACTGTCAATATCCGAACCATCACTGGAGCATCAAAGCAAAGACTCGAACAAGGTCTAACGCACGATCAACTGAGTTTTAGGTTTGAAGAACATCACGAAGAGCGGGTGGGTACAAATAATTTGAGCCTTTATCCTTTGTTTCTTAAACCGTGAACCAGGCCAGGTTATAACCCTTAAAAGTCCTAGCTGAAGCATGGGTTAGTTCGAAAGCATACTGTTACGACAGGTATCCTGACTCCTTAAGGCTTGCGATAAAATACGGAGTTGACATCAAGTTTTACAAACATTCACTTGTTTTATGAAAAAGCATGCATTTCCAAAAACTTCGAAACAGACATAAGCTTTGCATTTTTAACATAACTTTGTTTGCATATGACTTTTTGTTTGAGCACCAGGGAAATTCGCACGACGAATGCCTAATGAACAAAAGCACTTCCAATCAAGGGGCATGGCATGATCATGGTCCGTCATCTGGGGCAGTCCAATCAAGATTCGGAGAATCTCTCAAAGACCAAATAGCCTGGGGCAAATCTCCGCCTGAGTCACCTGGGGCATCCTAACAACAGATCTTGCCTGATCAAACACCTTCTGGTGGCATGATGAAACACTTCTAACAGGGGCAACTCCCTACATTCTGAGGGCGTGGATATAGTCGAAAAGAATACTTCGCGTAATCAAGGACCCGCTAGGTTGACACACCTAGGAAAAAATAAGGGCTTCCCGACGAACCAAAAGGGTTCGGGCAAAAATAAGGGATGAAATGAAAAAATCTGTACACCCGGCAAGTCGAAAACCTGAAAAGGCGGCTTGGGAAAAAATGGGTATCCCGGTGGACCGAAAACCCGAAAGGGCGGTCCAGGCAAAAGTTAGGGATCAAAACGTACGACTATGTCCTGTCATCTTGTCACCTGCCTACCAGAAGAAGGTTTGCCCGTCAACAATTATCACCTCATAGGTCTTCCTCCTCCACCTCAGAAACAGGGGCAATAATGAGTGGTCTAAGCGATCTAATTGTTCTGTCCTCCAAGGTACCAAGGGGGGTTCAGCTGAAGAACATGACTAGATATCTTAATTCCCCAGAGAGTGAGCCAGCAAGTCAGTACACTCTCCCCAAGCAAAGCTATCATCAAAATTAAGGAAGTTGAGTATCCTCCAGCAGATCTCAACATTCCCCAGCAGTACATGCATTCTTAACAAGCATCCCCGGCAATCTTGGTCTAAAGATTGTTCCCCGGCGGTATACCAAACATTCAATGGAGTCACTTCCCCGGTACAGCTCAAATCTTCCCCCAGGAGAGTCCAATCCAGTGTCCCCAGGAAAGTTGGAATCCATCTCCCCAAGCAGCAAGTTTATCCCTAGTAGATTCTGGAAGCTTATCCTCGCAGAGCACGAACGCGTCTCCCGGCTTTATTTAAAGAGTTATTTCCCTACCAGGATATAACTGGGTTATCCTCAGCCAAAAGCCACGGAAAGAGCGTTGTGATACGGTGGGAGAACTGACTTGGGTTTTGCGTTTGTATTCGCAAATGTTGCGGTTAGCAAGAGTCGCCACCGACTTTTTATTTTATCCTAAGGAAAGGTTAAAAAGCACAGCAAAAACCTTTTGAGATGTTTTCTTGGGTTCGGGGAGTAGATTATAGAAAGGGAAGGTATTAGCACCCTTTCTATCCATGGTTATCCATGGGCTCTTAGTTACTTGCCTAGATCACTTGCCTTTTGTTTTCAATTGTTTTAAATGGTGCTTGAGTGGGTGGGTTTGAAAATATTTTGAAAAGAGGCCAATGTGGTGGCAACCTTTGTAATGATCCATGTGGGGATGTATACAAAGATGTATGTCTTTTGAAAAGGTTTTCATTTGTTTTTGAAAGTTGTTTTGAAAGTGTAATGTTGTGTGGTTTTGAAATTAGGCAAGTGTTTGTTTTGCAAGTTGATTCAAGTAACTAAGAGGTTATCTACTCCTAAATTTCTCAAAAGATCATTGCTATACTTTAACCCTTTTAACAAGTTTACTCCATCATTGTATTTGGTGGGCAACCTTGTGTTAGGATGTGAAAGGGACAGGCGCGGGTCATCGTCTAGACCATAATTGCAACGGCGTTAAAGGTCTTTGGGCAATTTCTCTAAGGGACTTGATCATTTTGTTTTTGTTTGTTTTTGAAAAGTTTTATCGAGGGACTACGATCATTCAAATTGTTTGCTTTGCCCAAAGAAGTTCAACATGCAATATGGCCCATTTATTTGAAGGCAACAAGTGGAATACCCTAGGGGTGCAAGTGTGAGATGTGTTGTTTATTTTCATGCTCATTTATCTTGTATTAGGTCAAACTATTTTTTATCGTTTTTTCGCATACAAACCCTAATTCTAACATATTATCATTAGAAAGCAATAAAGTGCGAAATTAAAATTACTAAGCTATTACAAAACCAAATATGGGAAGGGGGTACAAATGTTCAAATGGGGATATTGACAAGAATTTAAATCTAAATTATTACATCATTTGAATATTTGCAATTTAAATAATGTACAAAAATTAAATAAAAATGCAAGATGCACAAAAAATGTTTTGTATATGTATGAAAAAATATTATTTATGTAAAAGGGAAAAGAAAATAAAAATATATTATTTTTGGAGTATTTTGACTTTTAGGGAAAAAAAACCCTAATTTTAATGAAAATGGATATTAATTGACTTAATATAACTATTTATTCATTATTTATAAAAATAAAAATAAAATGAAGTATATTATGAAAAAAAAAAGTATTTTTGTATCAAATATTAAAAATAATAAAATATATACATTTTGGTATTTTTACTCTAAGTATACTAATATATATATATATGTATATTTATATTATCTTAAATATGTATTATATACAAATAATAATAATAATTAATTTTTTTGAAAATAGTATTTTTTATGTAAAATATTTTCAGAGGATAATATAATAAAAAAATAAAAATAGAAGTGCTTTTACATATTTTTTCTATTTTTTCTAGATAATAATATATATGTGTATTTATGTATAAATAAGGGTAATAAACAAATAAATATGCAATAAATACAAAAAATGATGAAAAAAAAATATTTTTAATTTTTTAATGTCATGAGAAAAAATAAATAAAGTCAACCAAAAAAGTAAAAGTAAAAAAAAATCAAAAATGAAGCAAATGGGCTCAGGGGGTGTAAACATGGAAATAGGGTGTGAAAAGAAAATAGATCCAGGCCCAGCCCAGACCACTTCTTCTTCAACCTCTGTACAACATCCTTCAAGCAAAACACGCGTTTTTTATCTCTGGATTCCTGGACTTTCAAGCAAAACTCATAACATGAAAAGTGTAGAGCATTAAGAGACGGTTTCAACCATATAAATAACTTGACCTATCTCTCTAAGATGAGGGAGAATTTCTCCTCCCCCAATTTCTGACCTAACTTTTCATCAATGTTCAGACAGGAAATTCTCTAAGCACACGAAACATAAATGAAATCTAATCATATGAGCGTGTTCAGGGCTATGATTGTGACATGTTTTCTTCAAAAACCTAAAGCTAACAATGCCTAATAAGGGAGATAGAACTCCATGAATATACCTGTTCAGTTGGAATCGAGCTTGGCAATGGAGGATGTTTCAGAGTGAAATGATGACTTGTATAGCTTCCTTGAAGTGTAAGGATGCTTTTCCAAGTCCTACTTTATCTTGAAACTCCCTGAATCGAGCTAGTGAACTCCAACTGCAAAACAGAAATTTAAAAATGGTGAAGTGGCTTGGAGGTGTTACAGGTCAGGTTTAAGGACAGGGTTAGCTTGCATATGTTGTAAGGAAGGTAGAGGAACAAGTTTGGACAAGAATGCTCGAAGAGATTGAGAGATAGCACTCAATCTGCAGGGCTTCCCCTGTTTGTGCAGTTTCAAGGTGATTTTGAGATGGAGGGTGTTTGATAGGTTTAGGACTCGTGCAAAAGCTTAGATATGTTCTATGGAAGATGTTTGATAACTTTGTTCTTGTGTCTTTTTGCTGAAGAGAGAGTTAGCATAAGTTATGGACCTTTCTTCACACTTAAGCTACAAAATGCAACTTGGCTCTCTAGGTCAGTACAGGCCCTCCCACTATGCTGCTATCCCTTGCCTTGATCAGTGCAATTTGCTCACAAACTTGTGCCAAGAAGATCTTGATTGTACCACTTGGATTGCAAACTTGACATAAAGTTCTTCTTTTCAAGAATGGAAATAGTGCTTTTTCTAGTTTAGGCTTAATTCCTTGTGTAATGACCAAAGGCTTAGAATAACAACTTGGTTCAATGGTTTTGCATTAAATTAAGGAGTGTAATTTGGTTTAAAGACCTGTAAAGTAGCACAAACTATGCTGAGTTCAAATTTGCAAAGTTTATGAACATGTTTTGATGAAGAACAAAAGTGAATTCTTGCCAACTTGTGAAATTCGAATCTCTCAAGTTATGAGGTTGTTTGATGAGTTCTTGGACATTTTGGAAAGCTTGGAATGTGTACTACAATCCATCTTTGAAATGCAAATCAAAATTCCAAGTGGAAAGGTATGAAAAGTGGCCTTGAAGTGGGGTAGAAAACCTTGTCAAAATAGGTTAAAATTTCACTAAGTTAAAAATGGTTTAGTGCCCTTATTCAAAAAATTATAACTTGAGATACAAGCTTCAAATGAGAAAACTTTGTGAATCAAAGTTGTAGATTATGCAACAAGCTACAACTTTCATGTTTGGACTTTTGTTTGAATCCAAATGGATCATGGTGAAAAGATGGGGCAAAGTTGGGAAAAATTAGGGTTTTTCATAACTTAGAAAAATTCTAAGTTATGAAAAATTCCATTTTCAAACCCTAATTTGCATTTTGAGATTTCTTGGTGAACAAGTTTCATGATTTGGCATGTTTTGATGAAAAATGAATCTTGACTCTTGATTTTGACCAAAAAGTCAAAGTTTGACTTTTCAGTGTACAGTCAAAATTGATCAATTGACTGGGAAATTCAACTGTCAATCTTGTGTACTTGGGATCTTTTGAGCTTGATGAACATGTCAAGATAATTCCATGGGGTCCTTGAGTCCATATGTGAGCTTGGTTGGCCATTGGCTAGGTCAAACAGTCAAAAATTGCCTTTGTGCAGTCAAAACCCTAAAAATGACCATTTTGCCCTTTTGGTGATCTGATCAAATTTCTTATGGAATTGTGATCCAAACTTGACCAAATGGTTCATGTGAGTTCATAATGTTGATGTGGATCAAATTTCATGAGGTTTGACTGTCAATTGGCCAAAGTTGACTTTTTCCCCAATACAGCTGATTTCTAGGTCAACTGTCCAATTGACTGGGCAAAACTTGGAATCAAGACTTGAAACTTGGCATGGGTAAACTTGGGAGTCCAACATGAAGCATGAAATTCATCTTAGGCATTTTAGGTCAAAACATCCTTGGGCAAACACAAACCCTAATTTGAGTCCACAGTGCAAGAAGAAGTCTTGAGCAGAGGAAACCCTAATTGGATCTTGATCTTCAAAGGTCTTGTGATGAGAAAATGTTGAGGATATGGGAGGGCAAATTTTGGGGTACAACAGTTTCCCCTGTTCAATCTTCTTGAACCTGAAGAGTTAGATTGGCAAGTTTGCCTTTCGTGACTCGAGGGTAAAAGGAGATTGGACACTAGAGTGCCCGGAAATTTGCACTCGCATGTTGGAGTCTCAACAATGTGATGTCGGGAATGGGCTTACAGATGCCATTTGGAGAGATGGTGGATAGGGAGATGGGCTTATAGATGCCATCTGGAGATGTGACAGAACTTTGTCGGGAATGGGCTTATAGATGCCATTTGGAAGTGTTGATCGCATAAGAGATTCCTTAGCGAGAACTTGTGTATTTGAGAAAGACGGATGTTTTCCTGGCTTGTTACAGGTGTTTGATCTTCAATCTCCTCATGCAGATATGCCCTGGCTAGATACAGGTATCGAATCTACAATTGGTTGCTCACAGATATGCCCTGGCTGGATACAGGAATCGAATCTGGAAATAGTCGTTAATAGATGTGCCCTGGCTGGATACAGGAATCGAATCTTCAAACTCTTCAGACGTGCCCTGGCTAGATACAGGAATCGAGTCTGGAAGCGTGGTCAACAAATATGCCCTGGCTGGATACAGGAATCGAATCTGGAGATGTTGTAGTTGATAGATGTGCCCTGGCTGGATACAGGAATCGAATCTTCGAACTCTTCAGACGTGCCCTGGCTAGATACAGGAATCGAGTCTGGAAACGTGGTCAACAGATATGCCCTGGCTAGATACAGGTATCGAATCTGGAATTGTGACAGTTGAAGGTAGTTGTTTTTGGGATTGTCTTTTTCCTGAAAAGGCAAAAACGTAAGTTGTATGCAATGTCATGATGTATGATATGCATGATATCATGATGTTCAACATGAGATAGTGTTGTATGCGTTTCATCATGTATGTAAGCAAGATGTATGAGAATGTGAAATGTTTATGGATTGTAATTTCGCCTTAGGAAAATAAATCCTTGACGGCCGGCCGGAGAATTGCTCTGTGGAAGAGATACTTGGCCGAAGTTTGATGCGAGGCCTGTTGAGGACTCTTGATGATGGATTCCGCTGGGGATAATGATGACGTGACAGAACTTTGTCGAGGGCGGTCTTCCGTGGTTTTTAGCTGAGGATAACCCAGTTATAAGTCCTTGCAAGGAAATAACTCTAAATAAAACTCGGGAGAGACGTCCGTGCTCTGCAGGGGATAAGCTTCCAGAATCTACTGGGGATGAGCCTTAAGACCTGCCGGGGAATGTGGTGCTTTTTCAGGATCAACGGGGAACCAACTCTGCTTGGGGAAAGTACTACTGAACCTTGTTTTACTCTGCGGGGCGTTGAGATGATTTGGCCACATTCTTCAGTTGAACCTACCTTGGTGCCTTGGCGGACAAAACAACCAGACATGCATTAGACAACTTCAAATTGCCCCTGTCTCTGATGTCACCTGTAATCAATCTCTTGTTTCATATGCAAATATTTATGAATCAGCAATTTAATGTCAAATGCATATATCAAAAATGAACATTGGACGTTCTTCGCAAGACAAAACAGAAAAAGGAAAACAATGGTAATTTGTATGGACAAGTGAATTTGTATTGATTTAAACTTTGCCTGTGAATAGGCGTTTTTTGTACAAGAGGCTGACATCCTAGTAAGAGGATGCTGCCGAATAACACAGAATTTACAATTTGAAAAAGGAAACAAAACAACTATGTGAACAATCCCACTGGGTTCCAACTCTGCTATCTCCTTTATATCTCCGAACGTCTCATCGCTTTGTTGCCTAATTTGAGGATGAAGTTGATTGGTTAATGCCGAAATCTGGAGCCAGATAGTTGATGCCGAATTCTGGATGCGAAGTGATCCAATGAGACATAGTGTTACGCTTTTATCCCTAACTTTTGCCTGGACCGCCCTTTCGGGTTTTCAGTCCACCGGGATACCCATTTTTGCCCAAGCCGCCCTTTCAGGTTTTCGACTTGCCGGGTGTACAGATTTTTTATTCATTTCATCCCTTATTTTTGCCCGAACCCTTTTGGTTCGCCGGGAAGCCCTTATTTTTGCCTAGGTATGTCAACCTAGCGGGTCTTTTATTTATGCGTAGTATTTTTTCACTATGTCTGCATTGGCGGGGTGAGGAAGGTCGTCACCATCCATGGTGGCTAGGATCATGGCTCCTCCTGAGAACACACGTTTAACCACAAATGGCCCTTCGTAAGTAGGGGTCCATTTGCCCCGGGGATCACTTTGAGGAAGGATGATGCGTTTGATTACCAGGTCCCCAACTTGATACTCTTGTGGTCTGACTTTCTTGTTAAATGCCCTGACCATCCGTTTCTGATACGTTTGACCATGACAGATAGCAGTGAGCCTCTTTTCGTCAATCAGATTCAATTGATCAAGTCGAGTTTGGATCCAATCATCTTCATTCAAGTCTGCATCCTTCATTATCCGGAGAGAGGGTATCTGGACTTCAATTGGCAAGACTGCCTCCATGCCATAGACCAAGGAGAAAGGAGTTGCCCCGGTTGACGTCCTTGCTGAGGTGCGGTACCCATGAAGAGCGAACGGTAACATCTCGTGCCAATCTTTATAGGTCACTGTCATCTTCTGCACAATTTTCTTGATATTCTTATTGGCTGCCTCTACAGCCCCATTCATCTTCGGCCGGTAGGGAGAAGAATTGTGGTGCTGTATCTTGAATTGTTCACAGAGTTCAGTGATCATTTTGTTATTGAGATTGGTACCATTGTCCGTAATGATTCTTTCCGGGACGCCGTACCGAAAGATCAGATTATGCCGGATGAAACGTGCCACGACACTCTTGGTTACCGTGGCGTAGGAAGCTGCCTTAACCCACTTCGTAAAGTAATCGATCGCCACCAAGATGAAGCGATACCCATTGGATGCCGTCGGTCGGATCTCAGCGATCATATCGATGCCCCACATTGCGAAAGGCCAAGGTGCCGTCAGGACATTCAAAGGAACCGGAGGGATATGCACCTTGTCAGCATAGATCTGGCACTTATGACAAGTTCGAGAGTGTTGGTAACAATCGGCTTCCATTGTGGACCAGAAATATCCTGCTCGAAGGATTTTCTTAGCCATGGTGTGTCCACTGGAATGCGTTCCAAATGTACCTTCATGCAGTTCCATCATGATTTTCTCTGCTTCTGCCTTATCCACACAACGTAGCAGAGTTGAATCATGATTCCGTTTGTAGAGAATGCCGTTGCTGAGGAAGAATTTTGCAGCAAACCTCCTCATGAACTTCTTATCATTGACAGATGCACCTTCAGGGTATTCCTGAGCTTCCAAGTACCTCTTCACCTCATGATACCAGGGTTTTTCAATCACCTTCTCAGCCTCCAGCTCACAGCAGTACGCCGGTTCATCCAACTTCCAGATAATGATTCGGGGAGCCTCATTGTCCCATTTAACTTTGAACATTGAAGACATCGTAGCCAGGGCGTCCGCTAGCTAATTCTCCTCTCTAGGGAAGTGCTCAAAAGTTATCTCTTCTAAGTGGGGAAGCAAGGTCGACACATACTCCTTGTAAGGAATAAGATTCGGGTGTTTCGTATCCCACTCGCCTTTGATCTGATTGATCACGAGAGCGGAATCTCCGAAAACACTTAGAAATTTGATCCTTAAGTCGATTGCAGCTTGTAAACCCATGATACATGCCTCATATTCTGCCATATTGTTGGTGCAGCTGAAACATAATCGGGCGGTGAGGGGAGTATGAGTCCCTTTGGGAGATATGATTACAGCGCCGACGCCGTTACCCAAAGCATTGGAGGCTCCATCAAAATGCATAGACCATCGGGATCCTTCCTCAGGTCCTTCATCCGGTCCAGGTACTTCACAGTCAGTTACCACCATGATGTCTTCGTCCGGAAAATCAAAGTTCAATGATTGGTAATCGTCCACAGGTTGGTGTGCCAAATGATCTGCCAATACACTTCCCTTAATTGCTTTTTGAGTTGTATACTGGATGTCATATTCTGTCAAGATTATTTGCCATCTCGCTATTCTTCCAGACAGAGCGGGCTTTTCAAATATGTACTTGATGGGATCCATCTTTGAAATCAATAAAGTAGTGTGAGTCAGCATATACTGTCTCAGCCGGCGAGCAGCCCATACAAGAGCGCAACAAGTTTTCTCAAGCAGTGAGTAACGAGACTCACAGTCGGTAAACTTTTTGCTCAGGTAATAAATAGCGTGCTCTTTTCGGCCAGACTCGTCATGCTGCCCCAGCACACACCCCATTGAATTGTCAAGTACTGTCAAGTATAGTATCAGAGGTCTTCCTTCCACCGGGGGCATAAGAATGGGTGGCTCTTGGAGGTATTCCTTTATCTTTTCAAAGGCAGCCTGACATTCATCATTCCAGCGTACTACTTGATCTTTCTTCAGTAATTTGAAGATTGGCTCACAAGTAGCAGTCAGATGTGAGATGAATCGGGCAATGTAATTCAGTCGTCCTAGGAAACCTCTGACTTCTTTCTCTGTTTTTGGAGTCGGCATCTCTTGTATGGCTTTTACCTTGGCAAGGTCCACCTGAATACCCTTATCACTTACAATGAAACCTAGCAATTTTCCGGATCTTACCCCAAAGGTGCATTTGTTGGGATTCAACCTCAGTTTGTATAACTTGAGTCGATCAAACAACTTCCTCAGATGGTCAAGGTGCTCCTCCTCAGTTTGAGACCTTGCAATCATATCATCAACGTATACCTCAATCTCATGATGGATCATATCGTGAAATAAAGCAACCATGGCACGTTGATAGGTTGCCCCAGCATTTTTCAATCCGAATGGCATGACCTTATAACAGAAGGTGCCCCACTGAGTCACAAATGTAGTCTTCTCCATATCCTCTGGAGCCATCTTGATCTGATTATACCCCGAAAAACCATCCATGAAGGAGAACACCTTGTGTTGAGCTGTATTGTCAACAAGGACATCAATGTGAGGTAGGGGAAGTCATCCTTGGGGCTGGCCCTGTTCAGATCCCTGTAGTCAACACACATTCTGACTTTACCGTCTTTCTTTGGCACTGGTACCACATTGGCAACCCACTGAGGGTAAGAAGTCACTGCAAGGAACCCGGCATCAAACTGCTTCATAACCTCGGCCTTGATCTTTTCAGACATCTCTGGACGCATCCGTCGGACTTTTTGCTTTACCGGAGGGCAATCTTCCTTGGTTGGCAGGTGGTGAACTACAATGTCGGCATCCAAACCAGGCATATCTTCATAGGACCAAGCAAAAATTTCCATGTAATCTTGTAGCATTTGGATCAATCGTTGCTTCACGCTGAGCTCTAGATTGGCACCAATCTTGACCTCTTTCCTATCTGTCTCAATACCCAAGTTAATTGTCTCCACCGGCTCTTCATGTGGCTGAACAGCTCTTTCTTCCTGGAGCAGCAGTCTCGCAAGTTCACCAGGCACTTCGCAATCATCTTCACCTTCGTCTTCGGCCAAGTTGATCGGATTTTCGAAGTCATAACTGGCGATAGCAGAGCTGTTACCAGTGAGATCCAGAGTGGATTGAAACCTGTATAAGTGAGTGTGTGTAAATATAGCTGTTTTGCAATATATATAACACAGAAAGGAAAAGAGCACAAGATTTGAAATGCAACAAACGTCCAATGTTTTGATTGATGATATATGAAAATGTCATACAAAAGGCCCTCACAAATGGAGCTACGATGCCCCGGGTAGGACACCGAGCCAACAAAGTTTTAACATATTGTTTGTTACAAATTGGAAATCAAAAGAAATCAATTACTGCGTGACAAATGTGATAGGGGTAAAATCCTTTGCCGTCCAGTTGCTTGGTCCGTCGCTGGCAGTCGGGTAGATCCAACTGTCAAACTCTGCTTCCTCTACATCCTCCTCGATAGCATTCACCCTTGAGCTGGAGATAAACACCGGAGCCTTTCTGATCTTCTCTTTGCGTACAGCCCTCTGAGCCTCTGCAGTAAAGCCCAGCCCAAACTTGTCGTTCTTCTGAGTGAAGTCAGGAAGCTGACCCCAGTTTGCGCAATCGCCTTTCTGAACCACAGCCCGGGCATCCCTTAGGGAAGCCATCTTCAAGGAAACATTTTCTTCCACTGTTGTCTCTGCAGCTGCTGAAATTGGATGCACCTCCTCGAAATGTTGAAAGGGGGTTTCAATAAACTCCCCGTCCATCTCAATGTATCTGAAGGAATTCAAATGGCTTACCATATACTCCTCTTCTCCTTACACAGTGACAATCTTTCCCCTGACGGGATACTTCAGTTTCTGGTGCAAGGTAGAGGTCACTGCCCCAGCTTTATGGATCCAAGGTCGACCCAGCAGACAAGAGTACGATGGACGTATATCCATCACATAAAAGGTAGAGTCAAACACTTGAGAGCCCACACGGATAGGGATGTTAACCTCTCCATGAACCATCCTTTTAGAACCGTCAAAGGCCCTGACGATGATATTGCTGGGCTTCAATTCCAGGCCTTCATAATCCAGACGGTCTAAAGCCTTTTTCGGTAGAACATTCAAAGAAGAACCAGTATCCACCAATACATGCGCCAGAGTAGTACCCCTGCATTCGATAGAGACATGCAGGGCATCATTGTGGTCTCTTCCCTTCGCAGTCAGGTCAGCATCTGAGAAACCCAAGCCATTGTCTGCTGTCAGATTTGCTATGCAATCGGTGAACTGGACTGCAGACGTCTCTTGCGGCACATGGGCCGTCTTGAGAAATGAGATCAAGGCCTTAGCATGGGCCTCGGAGCATAGCAATAAGGAGAGCAGGGAGATCTTGGAGGGCGTATGCCCCAGCTGTTCGACAACATTGAAATCACTTTTCTTTATTATTTTCAGAATCTCCTCCATTTCTTGTCGGGAGGCCTCAGCATTTATGGGTATTGGTGCCTCCATCCGGCCAGGCTCTTCTTCAATCCCTTTGCCCCGAGCATTTGATGACTCAGCAGCAGGGGACACAAATTGATCAGCAAAAGGAACAGGTAAACTTGTAGGTTTTATAAGGAGGGGTCTTCGAATGGCGGGCGGCGCAATGTCAGGCGAGAAGAGCCTGCCACTGCGGGTGACTTTGGCTGGACCAGTGATGTCGCAGATACTGGCGCCAGTGTCGAATTCTTGTTTGATTCCATTTACATACACGTCTGCCCCATAATGCCAGGGGACAGCTTTATCAGACATGTAGGGGAGAGGCCCCGGGACAGTAATAATCACAGGTGCAACAGTCATGATTTGAACAGGCTTCTTCGGGGGAGCCTTGATTGGATTCTTGAAGATGGTAACCACAGAAATTTCTTTTATCGGAACCAACTGAACAGCAGACTTCTTAAACAGAATCTCCTTGCTATCCATTAGGCTTTGGATGCCTAACCTCAGCAAGGGACAACCGGACAGGGAAACAGCACAGAACAGGCAACCTTCACCGCAACCCGGAAATAAACCGGCCCGCAGTAGGTTCTTCTTAACGGTCTTCGGAGGGGTAACAACTTCATCTACCGAAACAGCGTACATTTCTTCCTCAACGGCATTTACTCTATGCTGGGGCATAGGAGCAGTTACAACATTTGGTCTCTCCGGCGCTTCAAACTGAATTTCCTTTGCGTCGATCAGATCTTGCACTTTGTTTCTCAAGGCCCAGCAATCATCAGTAGTGTGCCCGGGACTATCAGAATGATAAGCACACCGGGCATTTGGGTTATACTTAGGAGACGCAGTGTTGACGACCTTAGGAGCTTCTTTGAGGGTCACCAGGTTGGTGGATAACAGTTGGCGTAAAATTTGAGATAAGGTCATACTCAGCCGAGTATACTGCCTCTTGGGCCTTTCGCTTCTTTGTTGATTGTACTGCTGAGGAGCAGCAACAGGTTTCGAGATGACCAAAGCATTGACGGCTTGGCGATTTTCGGGCTTGACTTGTCTTCTAGGACCATAGACGGCACTTGCATCTTTCTTAAACGGCCTCTTCTCAGCACTTGTAGAGGCAGCCTTCTGTATCTTGCCTGACCTGATGCCAGCTTCAATTCTTTCTCCCGTCAATATCAGATCTGTAAACCCAGCGGAGGAGTTACCAACCAAATGATTGAAAAACGGACCAGACAAAGTCCCAAGGAACATATCGACCAGCTCTCGATCAGTTAACGGAGGCTGCACCCTGCCAGCCAAATCTCTCCACTTTTGAGCGTACTCTTTGAACCCTTCACCCGTTCCTAGAGACATACCCTGAAGTTGGGTACGCGTGGGAGCGAGATCAGAATTGTATTGGTATTGTCTGTAGAATGCGGTTGCCAAATCTTCCCAATGTCGGATGCTAGCTCCATCCAATTGGTAGAACCATTCAAGCTGTGACCCCGAGAGGCTATCTTGGAAGAAGTGAATCCAGAGGTTCTTATCTGCCGTGTAAGGTTGGATTTTCCTTACGTACGACCTTAGATGTAGCTTTGGACAGGAGACCCCATCATACTTGGCGAAGGCAGGCGCCTTAAACTTGTGTGGAATTACTACTCCAGAAGATAACCCCAAATCTCCGAAATCCAGTCCCGGCACATTCTGAATTTCCATGGCGCTCAAGCGGTCCTCCAATTGCTTGTATCTGTCAGCAGCAGGTGGGTATTGTTCATCGTTATAGTCCGTTTCGTTGTCGGAGACTGCGGGACTAGGAGCTCCTCCCCCTTGGGGACTGTTCTTCTCAGCAGAAGAAGTGGTTGGATCAGCCTCATTATGGAGTGTGTTCCCAAATCTGCGTCCGGTGTTGAACAATGCAGTCCTCTTTTTCTTCTTCTTCTTCAGGAGTAGAGTCTTCAACTCTTGCTGACCTTGGGCTAGGCTTAGGACCATCTCTTGAAACTGTGCACTTTGGTCCTGAAGGGCCTTGATTGCTTGCTCACTGGATGAGTCTGGATTCATGATGACTATTCACACAAACAGCGAAGAAAATTAAGCAACCTGTGAAATAGGGTACCTGCTATGCATATGGTGCAATGGAATGCGTATGTATGCAATGCATTCAAGGATTTAGAATATTCAAAATTTGTTGTAGACAAAAAGGAATGCACATCATATTAATAAGGAGAAATTCATTAGTACATAAATGCCCCATGGGCCAAATATTACAAAATGACTCCTCAAGACAAAAAAACATTGCGCATCCTCTTTGGTGCGATGTAGGTGTTGAGATTCCTTTCCTCGTGCAGTAGGCGGGTGAGCTCCAGGACTTTCTTTTCACTAGCATGTAGACTGGTCTCAAGAGAATTCCGTTCTTCCTTAAGCTGGATCCAGCTCTTCTGCATCTCTTCCCAGGACGTGGGCATGTCAGGATGTTGAATGGTGTAGGACACTTCTCCTTCCAAGACTGGTTCTTTGATCACAGGGAGCACATGAGGATAAGGCATCACTAACTTCTGGGAGCGGGCTCGTGCCCATTTGAGATAAGGTTCCAACGGGATGGAGTTCCTGTGCCCCAGTGTCTTGCTGTCTATCCTACTTGGCATCCTCCAAGCTCTGATAAATCTCTGGCGAAGTCCTTGAGTATCGTTGTCGAAGTCAAAAACTATGCTAGGAATTAACATGTCATGAGGGCCATCCCTCCGAGCATAACCAAACTGTCTCCAAGCCAGGCATGGGTTGTAAGTGATGCCTCCTTTGATTCCAAACAAAGGAACATTAGGGTACTCCCCGCAACGATCAATGATAGTGACGTCTTCCCTGAACCTAGGGCACCAATGTATATCTGCATGCGTAAGAGTCATTAACCGTTGTGACCATCTCAAACCCCGCTCGTTCTTCAAAACTGATTGTGGAATGTGCGAAATAAACCACCTTCCCAGGAGAGGAGTGCAACACATAAGGACACCCCTTCTTCTCATGGTTCGAGTGTAACATGAGTGAAGGATGTCCCCCAGCAACGTAGGTATAGGATTCCTGGTCATGAAGATCTGGACAGCACTGACATCAATAAGCTGATCTGGGTTAGGGAATAACACCAAACCATAGACAAGGAGGGCCATAACTTCTTCAAAAGCTCGTAGGTCAAGGGAGTTCCAACATTCTTGGGCCTTCTCAAACAGAAACCTGGCTAAGAACCCCTTGATGCCACTTCTAACTTCCCAATGTCCCTTGAGGTCAGATGACTGTAGGTGCAAGGCTTTAGCAATCTCTTCAAGCTTGGGCTCCTCTTCCGTACCGTTGTAGGGTAGTTGATCAAGGATAGGGACCTTCAGGAGTCGGGAGAACTCTTCCAATGTAGGCACCAATTGATAATCCGGAAAAGTGAAACAGTGATGCAGAGGGTCAAAGAATTGGAACAGGACCTTTATCAAGTCCTCCTCAATGTTGGTGTTAACCAAGCTGATGAGTCTTCCATGTCTCTCACTGAATGAAGAACCCTCGGGAATCCTGGACAGAAGTTCCTTAAGCTGAGGAGGGATCTTTACAAGGCTAATCTGAATGGTCTTTCTGCGAGCAGTTTCCATGTCCTATAAAACAAGAACAAAGATAAAGATTTGAAACCCTTGAAATGGTTAGTCAATGCTCATGATGTTGTATGATGTCATGATGTTATGATTAAATACACCACAAATATGGTAAGGCACACAAGTCACACAAGACAAACCCTTAGAGTTTAGGCCTGCATGAGGTCTGGGTATTACCCTCTTGAAGTTTGGTGGGCTCAACCTGTCCTATCAGAAGTAACCGGGTTCTAAAGGTCCCAATATCACTGGATTACTTTCATTGTTCATCGTTTCGATTTAGCCACTGAACTGGCGACCGAAATATCCCAGGAAAGTAATCCTCAATTGAGTGTAGTATCGAGTATCAACCAACCTCGGACTGCACCAAAGTCAGTTATCTCACTACCCTAGAAAGGCCAAGATGTTTCAATTAAGGTTACTAAGGTCAGTTGATGCTTCACGACACCACGCGGCGGCCCCGTACTCTCCTTGACTGAACTCAAGGGTTACCGGTACACACCAAAGTGCCACATCAACGTAGCAGACTGCTTCAACCATGTCGGTATACCCCGCACAGTTCCCTCACAGCCTTGTTGCTACCTAAAAAAGGTTTCCCCAGATCCGGGTTAGGATCTATAAAACTCCGATACAAAGCCCATAAATGTAAAAGCAAACAAGACAATCAATTGAAAATAAAGGTGATCTAAGCCCTAAGGTTACTCCACTTTTAAAAATCTCCCCAGCAGAGTCGCCAGTTCTGTGATACGGTGGGAGAACTGACTTGGGTTTTGCGTTTGTATTCGCAAATGTTGCGGTTAGCAAGAGTCGCCACCGACTTTTTATTTTATCCTAAGGAAAGGTTAAAAAGCACAGCAAAAACCTTTTGAGATGTTTTCTTGGGTTCGGGGAGTAGATTATAGAAAGGGAAGGTATTAGCACCCTTTCTATCCATGGTTATCCATGGGCTCTTAGTTACTTGCCTAGATCACTTGCCTTTTGTTTTCAATTGTTTTAAATGGTGCTTGAGTGGGTGGGTTTGAAAATATTTTGAAAAGAGGCCAATGTGGTGGCAACCTTTGTAATGATCCATGTGGGGATGTATACAAAGATGTATGTCTTTTGAAAAGGTTTTCATTTGTTTTTGAAAGTTGTTTTGAAAGTGTAATGTTGTGTGGTTTTGAAATTAGGCAAGTGTTTGTTTTGCAAGTTGATTCAAGTAACTAAGAGGTTATCTACTCCTAAATTTCTCAAAAGATCATTGCTATACTTTAACCCTTTTAACAAGTTTACTCCATCATTGTATTTGGTGGGCAACCTTGTGTTAGGATGTGAAAGGGACAGGCGCGGGTCATCGTCTAGACCATAATTGCAACGGCGTTAAAGGTCTTTGGGCAATTTCTCTAAGGGACTTGATCATTTTGTTTTTGTTTGTTTTTGAAAAGTTTTATCGAGGGACTACGATCATTCAAATTGTTTGCTTTGCCCAAAGAAGTTCAACATACAATATGGCCCATTTATTTGAAGGCAACAAGTGGAATACCCTAGGGGTGCAAGTGTGAGATGTGTTGTTTATTTTCATGCTCATTTATCTTGTATTAGGTCAAACTATTTTTTATCGTTTTTTCGCATACAAACCCTAATTCTAACATATTATCATTAGAAAGCAATAAAGTGCGAAATTAAAATTACTAAGCTATTACAAAACCAAATATGGGAAGGGGGGTACAAATGTTCAAATGGGGATATTGAGAAGAATTTAAATCTAAATTATTACATCATTTGAATATTTGCAATTTAAATAATGTACAAAAATTAAATAAAAATGCAAGATGCACAAAAAATGTTTTGTATATGTATGAAAAAATATTATTTATGTAAAAGGGAAAAGAAAATAAAAATGTATTATTTTTGGAGTATTTTGACTTTTAGGGAAAAAAAACCCTAATTTTAATGAAAATGGATATTAATTGACTTAATATAACTATTTATTCATTATTTATAAAAATAAAAATAAAATGAAGTATATTATGAAAAAAAAAAGTATTTTTGTATCAAATATTAAAAATAATAAAATATATACATTTTGGTATTTTTACTCTAAGTATACTAATATATATATATGTATATTTATATTATCTTAAATATGTATTATATACAAATAATAATAATAATTAATTTTTTTGAAAATAGTATTTTTTATGTAAAATATTTTCAGAGGATAATATAATAAATAAATAAAAATAGAAGTGCTTTTACATATTTTTTCTATTTTTTCTAGATAATAATATATATGTGTATTTATGTATAAATAAGGGTAATAAACAAATAAATATGCAATAAATATAAAAAATGATGAAAAAAAAATATTTTTAATTTTTTAATGTCATGAGAAAAAATAAATAAAGTCAACCAAAAAAGTAAAAGTAAAAAAAAATCAAAAATGAAGCAAATGGGCTCAGGGGGTGTAAACATGGAAATAGGGTGTGAAAAGAAAATAGATCCAGGCCCAGCCCAGACCACTTCTTCTTCAACCTCTGTACAACATCCTTCAAGCAAAACACGTGTTTTTTATCTCTGGATTCCTGGACTTTCAAGCAAAACTCATAACATGAAAAGTGTAGAGCATTAAGAGACGGTTTCAACCATATAAATAACTTGACCTATCTCTCTAAGATGAGGGAGAATTTCTCCTCCCCCAATTTCTGACCTAACTTTTCATCAATGTTCAGACAGGAAATTCTCTAAGCACACGAAACATAAATGAAATCTAATCATATGAGCGTGTTCAGGGCTATGATTGTGACATGTTTTCTTCAAAAACCTAAAGCTAACAATGCCTAATAAGGGAGATAGAACTCCATGAATATACCTGTTCAGTTGGAATCGAGCTTGGCAATGGAGGATGTTTTAGAGTGAAATGATGACTTGTATAGCTTCCTTGAAGTGTAAGGATGCTTTTCCAAGTCCTACTTTATCTTGAAACTCCCTGAATCGAGCTAGTGAACTCCAACTGCAAAACAGAAATTTAAAAATGGTGAAGTGGCTTGGAGGTGTTACAGGTCAGGTTTAAGGACAGGGTTAGCTTGCATATGTTGTAAGGAAGGTAGAGGAACAAGTTTGGACAAGAATGCTCGAAGGGATTGAGAGATAGCACTCAATCTGCAGGGCTTCCCCTGTTTGTGCAGTTTCAAGGTGATTTTGAGATGGAGGGTGTTTGAGAGGTTTAGGACTCGTGCAAAAGCTTAGATATGTTCTATGGAAGATGTTTGATAACTTTGTTCTTGTGTCTTTTTGCTGAAGAGAGAGTTAGCATAAGTTATGGACCTTTCTTCACACTTAAGCTACAAAATGCAACTTGGCTCTCTAGGTCAGTACAGGCCCTCCCACTATGCTGCTATCCCTTGCCTTGATCAGTGCAATTTTCTCACAAACTTGTGCCAAGAAGATCTTGATTGTACCACTTGGATTGCAAACTTGACATAAAGTTCTTCTTTTCAAGAATGGAAATAGTGCTTTTTCTAGTTTAGGCTTAATTCCTTGTGTAATGACCAAAGGCTTAGAATAACAACTTGGTTCAATGGTTTTGCATTAAATTAAGGAGTGTAATTTGGTTTAAAGACCTGTAAAGTAGCACAAACTATGCTGAGTTCAAATTTGCAAAGTTTATGAACATGTTTTGATGAAGAACAAAAGTGAATTCTTGCCAACTTGTGAAATTCGAATCTCTCAAGTTATGAGGTTGTTTGATGAGTTCTTGGACATTTTGGAAAGCTTGGAATGTGTACTACAATCCATCTTTGAAATGCAAATCAAAATTCCAAGTGGAAAGGTATGAAAAGTGGCCTTGAAGTGGGGTAGAAAACCTTGTCAAAATAGGTTAAAATTTCACTAAGTTAAAAATGGTTTAGTGCCCTTATTCAAAAAATTATAACTTGAGATACAAGCTTCAAATGAGAAAACTTTGTGAATAAAAGTTGTAGATTATGCAACAAGCTACAACTTTCATGTTTGGACTTTTGTTTGAATCCAAATGGATCATGGTGAAAAGATGGGGCAAAGTTGGGAAAAAATTAGGGTTTTTCATAACTTAGAAAAATTCTAAGTTATGAAAAATTCCATTTTCAAACCCTAATTTGCATTTTGAGATTTCTTGGTGAACAAGTTTCATGATTTGGCATGTTTTGATGAAAAATGAATCTTGACTCTTGATTTTGACCAAAAAGTCAAAGTTTGACTTTTCAGTGTACAGTCAAAATTGATCAATTGACTGGGAAATTCAACTGTCAATCTTGTGTACTTGGGATCTTTTGAGCTTGATGAACATGTCAAGATAATTCCATGGGGTCCTTGAGTCCATATGTGAGCTTGGTTGGCCATTGGCTAGGTCAAACAGTCAAAAATTGCCTTTGTGCAGTCAAAACCCTAAAAATGACCATTTTGCCCTTTTGGTGATCTGATCAAATTTCTTATGGAATTGTGATCCAAACTTGACCAAATGGTTCATGTGAGTTCATAATGTTGATGTGGATCAAATTTCATGAGGTTTGACTGTCAATTGGCCACAGTTGACTTTTTCCCCAATACAGCTGATTTCTAGGTCAACTGTCCAATTGACTAGGCAAAACTTGGAATCAAGACTTGAAACTTGGCATGGGTAAACTTGGGAGTCCAACATGAAGCATGAAATTCATCTTAGGCATTTTAGGTCAAAACATCCTTGGGCAAACACAAACCCTAATTTGAGTCCACAGTGCAAGAAGAAGTCTTGAGCAAAGGAAACCCTAATTGGATCTTGATCTTCAAAGGTCTTGTGATGAGAAAATGTTGAGGATATGGGAGGGCAAATTTTGGGGTACAACAAGCGTCCTCGACGAAGTCTTCTTATCCCCAGCGAAGCCTATTAACACTTCCAACACAACAATGGTATCCCCAGCAAGTTATTATCAACAACTCAACAAAGTACCTCTCTCCCCACAGAGTATTGCTTCCCAGCAAGACCACTAGAGTACTTTTCTCCCCGCAGAGTAATCCATTCGCCAAGTTTATTCCCCAACGGAGTTATCTTCTCCTACCGATATTCTTGCAACTATCATCCCAGCGGAAACAACAAAGCATTGTTCTTCAACATCAGCCCATGATTGACTTCCCGGCACCCGTCAAGGATTTATTTTCCTAAGACGAAAAGATACATTCATAAACATCGCACTTCCATACATTATAGCATGCATATACGCATCATATCTTACAAATCTCATTTATGTTTAGAACATCATTGCTTGATTCATATCATGCATTGCATATGACTGACCTTTACCTTTCAGGAAAGATCCAGTTGAGTTCTCAGCTATATTCAAGACCTTGACCGGTTCAGTTAAATCGACCCTAAGATTTTTCTGTCTCTTATCCAGTCAAAGGCCTTCTCTGGTTCAGTCAGATCGACCCTAAGATCTCCCTGTTTCTTATCCAGTTGAAGATTTCAAGACCTAGACCGGTTCAGTTAAATCGACCCTAAGATTTTTCTATTTCTTATCCAGTCAAAGGCCTTCGCTAGTCCAGCAAAATCGACCCCTAACAGATTTTCCTGATAAAGACTTAGTAGAAGATATCCAAGATTCTCTCAATGATTACTGTTGAGGTTGAAGTCGCCTGTGGTTCTCTCCCCGTTACTGCGGAGGTAGTAGTCGCCCAAGATTCTCTCAATGATTACTGTTGAGGTTGAAGTCGCCCAAGATTCTCTCAATGATTACTGTTGAGGTTGAAGTCGCCCAAGATTCTCTCAATGATTACTGTTGAGGTTGAAGTCTCCCAAGATTCTCTCAATGATTACTGTTGAGGTTGAAGTCGCCCAAGATTCTCTCAATGATTACTGTTGAGGTTGAAGTCGCCCAAGATTCTCTCAATGATTACTGTTGAGGTTGAAGTCGCCCAAGATTCTCTCAATGATTGCTGTTGAGGTTGAAGTCGCCCAAGATTCTCTCAATGATTACTGTTGAGGTTGAAGTCGCCCAAGATTCTCTCAATGATTACTGTTGAGGTTGAAGTCGCCCAAGGTTCTCTCAATGATTGCTGTTGAGGTTGAAGTCGCCTAAGATTCTCTCAATGATTACTGTTGAGGTTGAAGTCGCCCAAGATTCTCTCAATGATTACTGTTGAGGTTGAAGTCACCTATGGTTCTCTCCCTGTTACTGCGGAGGTAGTAATCGTCCCCAGATTCTCTCATCGTTACTGTTGAGGTTGTAATCATCTAAGGTTCTCTCACCGTTCCTGTTGAGGTAGTAACTATCTCTGGTTCATTCATCACCTTTTGAAGATCCAGATCCAGCTCCTGTAACCAGTCAGGACACATCTATACCAAGAATCTGAAGACCAGCTCCTGTAACAGGCCAGGTACTCATTTTTCTTTTGCAGGTACGCAAGTTCTCGCCAAGGAATCTCTTACGCGATCAACATCCAGATGGCATCTATAAGCCCATCCACCTTCCATCATCTCTTAGCATGGCATCTATAAGCCCATCATCCTATCCATCAATCTCCAAATGGCATCTATAAGCCCATTCCCCACCATCATACTACTATGTGAGCGCAAATTTCTGGGCACTCTAGTGTTCAATCATCTTCCACCTTCAGATTACGAAAGACACGTCTGCCAATCTGCATCCTCAGGTCTAAGAAGATTGAACAGGGGTAACTGTTGTACCCCAAAATTTGCCCTCCCATATTCTTCAAAATATGCCAAGTCAATGCTTCAAAATTCCCCAAGGGTTGCACAGTTCAAGGGCCTCCTAACAGTCAAAAACTAGGGTTTTGGTTCTGGCAAAGAAAATGAAGTTTCCAAGGGTCCAATCAAGTCCCACATGCCTACAAACATGGTCAAGCATCCTCATGTCAAGTTTCAAGACTTACAGTACAAAATTGCACAGTCAAAAACCCTAATTGTACTACAGTCAACTGCAGGGGCAAAATGGTCATTTGACAGTCAAAAGTTCAAATTTTTGGTCAACATCTCATTTTGAAGCCACAAACATCATTTGATCAATGTTTGATCATGATTCTCAAAACATGGCTAAAAAATTCTCAAGATGCAAAAGTTTCCATATTTGGACAGTTGAAAAAGTCAACTGTAACTTGACCAAGGCATAACTTCCACATGGATTATCAGAAAAATTCCATCCAAATCTCATTTTGAAGATGAAGACATTTCCTACAACTCCTCTTCACACTTCAAGTCCAAGAAATGCTCTCATAAAAAGTTATCAATTTCAACATTATAGGTCATTTTTAAAAGTCAACAAAAAGGGACTTTAAGTCAAAGGCCATAACGTGAGATTGGTAAATCAAAATGACATGGGACCAAATATATTGGTTAGAGGACTCAAAGACCTTTCCAAAATGTCCAAGAACATGAGCAAAGCTTAAAAATTGAGCAAGTTATGCCTTGTGGAAGTTGGGAAATTTTTGGATATTTTGAAAAGTCAACATTGCTTCAAAAGTCTTAAAAATGCTAATGGGCCACTTTTCCTTCCAAAATCCATCATCCAAAACATGTGCACGACCATTTGGCCCAAAGGGAAGTTTTTCATCATTTTTATTTATTTATTTGGATTTTTAATGACTAATAATTCATTTAATTAAAATAAATATGTGGAAAATACTAAACCTAACTTTTTAAATCTTTTTATGCATGGAATAAGCTCAAGATTTCGTGCATGATCAGATATGGAAGGAATTAAAGTGATTGGCCACGATTTGTATCAAATATGCATGAAGAAATATTGGAAAAGATTCTTGAAAATCAAATCTTGAAAATCATTAAAAGCAAGGCTATGGGCTTGGATTATTGATCAAATTCGTTCTCTATACATGTGCAAACCTAACCCTACTGTCCAGAACCTCCAGGCTGCGCCATACATCAAGAACCAAAGTTGAGTTTTTTGTCAAAAATTTGAAAACTGAAAGTGGCCTTAGAGGACGATTCAGAGGCCAAGATTAATCCCAATAGCTTGCAAAAGTGTTACTGAAGCTAACTGAATAGTTTTCCAACCCTTACACGCCCAGAATTGGTATACAAAACTCAAACTGTTTCCAATTTTATTCACATTCGTATTTCAATTTTCAAGCATTTTCATGGCGTTTTTTTTTGTGGATTCATGCTAGTTAATTGCTTCTGAAACTAACCATATGATTTAATTGAGTTTTCATGCGTTTTATGAAGAGTTACCATTGAAGCACCTTAGGGTTTCAGATATGAAAAATTGGGGGTTTACTCCTATGGAAAAATTGGAACACGAGACTCAACCTATTAGAATCAGGACCTTCATACCAATTCAATGATGGGGTCGCGCCCAATTTCTGATTACAGACGAGCTAATCGCTATTTTTTTTACACTGCATATAGTGGGGGTTTAAAACCCCCGCAATCTTGCTTGTTTTTGTTTCAGGAAAACGCAACAAGGAAGGAGATGACTATGTGGCAGGACATGATAGGGTGGTTTAAAAATAACGCGCGTTTTTATTATTTCTAGACCACTAACCAAGTTTTGTCTCATAATATTTATTTGCCATTCCATAAACAAGGCGCGCGTTTGGTACAAGTGGTAAGGGAATTGTCTCATAAGGCACTGGGACCTGGGTTCGATTCTCAGGTCCCCTCCCTTTCCATATTATTTTGCTAACCATGCTTATGTGCAATTCGCTTCTAGAGTTCCACCATACTCTCCACATCCAGGCCTTCCATGTGCTTACTAAGACCAATCCAAGGGGCATAATTTGAAGAACATCATGGACGTTAGTCAACGCACATGCATGCCAGCACAAAAGTCAAACGAGGCCATGAGCTTAATGGGCCTGAATTACTGAACAAAACCTCCTATTGGGGACAGACCCCCCATGGTTTGCCATTCTCTTTCTTTTCTCATATTTTTTCTATTTTTGTTTTAATTAGTTTTTTTTATTTAATTCTTTAAACCAATTTATTTTCATAAAAATATAAAAACAATAGAAAAATCAGAAAAGACAAAAAATTTAAATATATTTTATTTAACTAATATTTTTGTAAATAAACCTCACTAATGATTAATTTTTATAAATCAAATTGCATTAATTAATTAGATTTAATTTTAGATAATTTTCATATTTTCTTAACACATAAAAAAAACTAGAATTAGAGTTAAGTAATATTTTAATTCCTTTTAATTCTCATTAAAATCATAAATACCAAAATCTCAAAAATAATTTCTTTTTTCATTTTAATTTCATTAATTTAATAATAATAATTTAATTCCTTTAAAAAGGGTCCAACGCCCTCGCTTTCAATTTGAATTCAATTCGCGCATTTTATTTTATTTCGTATAATATTGATGTAATTCTCCCAAAGCCATGTAACTCGGACAATTTATATTTCTCGCACTTTACTTCTTTATTTTCTGTCAAATCGGGTCCTGGATTAAATTTGGCGATGTGGACCCGCGCCTTTGTAATAGTTTAGGAACTTTACATTTCTCGCAATTTTTTAACTGTTAATCAATGCATGCAAGAATGAATGACAAAAATAAAAACAAAAGCGTAGATCACCCATGACATGACAAGACAAAAATAAATGAACATGACACACAAATCACACACCACCCCTAGGGTACGTCTCACTGTTGCCTTGCCTCGAAAGGTGATCGTCGAGTAGAGGATGTCTTAGTAAGTCCTCATGATCCGGGAACCTGGCATGAGGGTAGCTTCTAAGGTGTCTTCCCATTGCTCTGGTGATCACCATGTCCCGAACCTCGAATTGACCCGAACACCTCTAACGGTGGTGCTACCTACCTCTCAATGGTGGGATGGCACTACCTTAAGGACACTTACACAGCCTAATTCCTTAGGGTAGGTAGATGACTCATAGATACTTGCTCTCTTCAAAAACAAATCAAAAACTCTTTTCACACCGACACTTTCCAAAAAGATTTCATAACAATTTTTCAAACACTCTTGAGGACTGATACAAGAGTCGATCTGCAATCTTTAAACGAAACTTTTTTCAAACCCACTCACACTTGAAAAGCAAACAAACCATTTTTGAAAACACAATGAGCAAGTATCTAAGAGCCCATGGATAACCATGGATAGAAAGGATGCTAACACCTTCCCTTTCTATAATCTACCTCCCGAACCGAGAGCAATCTCTTTAAGGAATTTTTCTGTGATTTTGTCCTTTCCATTTGGAGAAAATAAAAGACGGTGGCGACTCTTGCTTCCGCGACATTTCGCGAACCAGCGTTAAACAGTCAATTCCAGATCCACCGATCACACATGCCCATGAGAGAATTAGTCTTGGCTTTTTTATCATTAACAAACTTTCCCTTTTTTTTGCAAAACCAAGACTTGGTGTACAACATAACCCTTGAATGAGTTTGTGAGCTGGCCCATAATGTATGGAAGCTATTCAAATCCAAATGACACTATTCCATTGATTTTTAAATTTTATTTGAATTATTATGGATTTAAAATGAATTAAATCAATAAAAATTAAATAAAATAGAAAAATAAATGTTTGAACTTGAAATTAATCACGGTACACGTGTGTGGCATGACAAGGCTGAATCAAGTGGAAGAAAGTGGGCCCTTTTGTCAAAAATTGAAGTTTCAAGGATAGTTGACTTTTGCCATTTCACAAAAATTTCCCAACTTCTCCAATGCATATCTTGCTCAATTTTGATCATATGAACATGTTCATGGACATTTTGGAAAGGTCTTGAAGTCCTCTAACCAATGACTTTGGTCCCATGTCATTTTGATTTACCAATCTCAAGTTATGGTCTTTGACTTAAAATGCCTTTTTGTTGACTTTTGAAAATGACCTATAATGTTGAAATTGATAACTTTTTGTGAGAGCATTTCTTCGACTTGGAATGTGAAGATGAGTTATACGAAATGTCATCCCCTTAAAAATGAGCATTGTATGGGATTTTTCTGATGAACTATGAAAAAGTTATGCCTTGGTCAAGTTACAGTTAACTTTGCAGCTGTCCAAAAATGGAAACTTTTGCATTTTGATGAATTTTGAGCCATTCTTGTGGAATCATGATCAAGACTTGATCAAATGATGATTGTGGCTTAAAAATAAGATGTTGACCAAAAATTTTGACTTTTGACTGCCAAATGACCATTTTACCCCTACAGTTGATTGTGAAGCAATTAGGGCTTTTGACTGTGCAACTTGATGCTGTGAATCTTGAAACTTGACATGTAGATGCTTGGAAATGTGTATAGGCATATTAGGCTTGATTGAGCCATTGAAAACCTCAACTTCCTTGCAAGAAACAAAACCCTAATTTTGACTGGCTTAAGAGGATGTTTGACTGTGCAACCCCTTGAGAAGTTTTGAGCCATTTGAGGATTGATCTTGACAAATCTTGAAGCATATGGGAGGGAAAATTTTGGGGTACAAGAGTTGCCCCTGTTCAATCTTCTTAAACCTGAGGATGTAGATTGGTTTGCGTGCCTTTCGCGATCCGAAGGTGGAAGATGATTGAACACTAGAGTGCCCAAAAATTTGCACTCACATAGTAGAGTATCAGCAATGTGATGGCGGGAATGGGCTTACAGATGCCATTTGGAGAGATGATGGATAGGAGGATGGGCTTATAGATGCCATCTGGAGACTGTCGATCGCGTAAGAGATTCCTTAGCGAGAACTTGCGTACCTGAGAAAGAAAGATAATTTCTTGGCCTGTTACCAGTGTTGATCTTCAATCTCTTCATGCAGATATGCCCTGGCTAGATACAGGTATCGAATCTACAAACAATCATTCACGGACGTGCCCTGGCTAGATACAGGAATCGAATCCGGAACTTCAAACTCTGGATGGGTTGTCTCTACTGACAGGTTATCTCAGAAAAAGCCTTTAGGAATTGATTTAACTGAACCCAGGGAGGTTTCGTCTTCTTTGACGAGTTGTCTCTTTTAATGGGTTGTCTTCAAGGACGGGTTGTCTTTAACAACGAATGTCTATAACGACGAGTGTCTATAACAACGGGAGTCTATAACGACGAATTTCTATAACGATGGGTGTCTATAACGACGGGTGTCCATAACGATGGATGTCTATAATGACGGGTGTCTATGACGACGGATGTCTATAACGACGGGTGTCTATAACGACGAGTATCTATGATGACGAGTGTCTATGACGACGGATGTCTATAATGACGGGTGTCTATGACGACGGGTGTCTATGACGACGGGTGTCTATGACGACGGGTGTCTATGACAACGGGTGTCTATGACGACGGGTGTCTATAACGACGGGTGTCTATGACGACGGGTGTCTATAACGACGAGTGTCTATGACGACGGGTGTCTATAACAACGGGTGTCTATAACGACGAGTGTCTATAACGACGGGTGTCTATAACGACGAGTGTCTATAACGACGAGTTTGATCATAGATGTGCCCTGGCTAGATACAGGTATCGAATCTGGAATAAGTCGTCTACAGATATGCACTGGCTGGATACAGGTATCGAATCTGGAATTGCGACAGTTGATAGTAATCATCTTTGGATTGACCTTTTTCCTGAAAAGGCAAAACATCAGTTGTATGCAATGTCATGATGTATGAAAATGCATGATGTTCTCACAAATAGACGATGTTGTATGATATGATACGTATATGTATGTATCATGATGTATGACAATGTGATGTTTTATGAATGTATTTTCGTCTGGGAAAATAAATCCTTGACGAATGCCGGGAGCTTGTTAAATCCTGGGCTGATGTGTGAAGAGTAGAGTTCTTCGCTTCCGCTGGGGATGATGAACAAAGATGTTTGCCAGACTAAACCGGTAGGAGAAGATGACTCCGTTGGGGAATAAACCTGGTGGAGAGATTACTCTGCGGGGAATTACTCTGTGGGAAGAGATACTTCGCTGAGATTTTGATGATAACTCTGCTGGGGATCCCGTTGATAAGCTCTGTTGGGGAATTTGATGAACTCCGCTGGGGATAGGAAGAACTTTGCCGAGGCGATCTTTTCGTTGTAATTTGCTGAGGATAACCCAGTTATAAGCTCTGGTGGGGGATAACCTTTGAATATGGTCGGAGAGAGATACGTGTACTCTGCAGGTGATAAGCTTCCAGAATCTACTGGGGATAAGCTTCCAGAATCTACTAGGGAGGATGATTCAACTCTCCTGGGGAAACTTTTGAACTGAACTGGGGAATGGCTCCACTGGGGTGTCTGGTATTCCGCCGGGGAACAATCTTGGATTAAGACTGCCAGGGATGCTTGTATAGGAATATCTGTATACTCCGCTGGGGAATATTGAGACCTTCTGGGGATACCCAACTTCCTTAGGGCTGACAGTAGCCTAACTCTGCTTGGGGAGAGTGTTGCTAACTTGTTAGGGGAACTATGCCCTTTGAGGACTTATGGAAGACCAACTCTGCTTGGGGAGAGTATGGCTGAAACTTGTCTTACTCGGCTGGGAGTGAAGGTATTCTGGTTACGTTCTTCAGGCGAACCTACCTTGGTACCTTGATGGACAAAGCAACTAGATCACTTAGACAATTCATTATTGCCCCTGTTTCTGATGTCACCTGTAATTAATCTTTTGTTTCGCATGCAAGTATTTATGAGTTAGCAATTAATGTCAAATGCATATATCAAAAATGAACATTAGACGTTCTTTGCAAAACTAAACAGAAAAAGAAAAATAACTGGTAATTTGTCTGGAAAAGTGAATTTATATTGATTTTGAATTTTGCCTGTAAATAAGCGTTTATGTACAAGAGGCTGACGTCCTAGTAAGAGGATGCCACCGAACAAATAGAATTTACAATTTTGTGAAAAGGAAAACAAAACAGCTATGTGAAAAATCCCACTGGGTTTCAACTCTGCTATCGCCTTTATGTCTTCAAGCGTCTCATCACTTTGCTGTTTATTTGAAGATGAAGCTGACTGATTGATGCCGTCTGAACCTGATAGTTGATACCGGATTCTGGATGCAAGGCGATCCAATGAGACATAGTATTACGCTTATCCCTAATTTTTTCCTGGACCGCCCTTTCGGGTTTTCGGTCCACCGGGATACCTTTTTTTTTGCCCAAGCCGCCTTTTCAGGTTTTCGACTTGCCGGGTGTACAAATTTTTTCATTTCATCCCTTATTTTGCCCGAACCCTTTTGGTTCGCCGGGAAGCCCTTATTTTTGCCTAGGTATGTCAACCTAGCAGGTCTTTTATTCATGCGTAGTATCTTTTTACTATGTCTGCATTGGCGGGGTGAGGAAGGTCGTCACTATCCATGGTGGTTAGAATCATAGCTCCTCCTGAGAAGATATGTTTAACCACAAATGGCCCTTCGTATGTAGGGGTCCATTTGCCCCTGGGATCACTTTGAGGAAGAATGATGCGCTTGATTACCAGGTCTCTGACTTGATACTCTTGTGGTCTGACTTTCTTGTTAAATGCCCTGATCATCCGTTTTTGGTACGTTTGACCGTGACAAATAGCAGTGAGTCTCTTTTCGTCAATTAGGTTTAATTGATCAAGCCAGGTCTGGATCCAGTCATCTTTGCTCAAACCTGCATCCTTCATTATCCGGAGAGAGAGGGTATCTGGACTTCAATAGGCAAGACTGCCTCCATGCCATAGAGCAAGGAAAAGGAAGTTGCCCCTGTTGACGTCCGTGCTGAGGTACGGTACCCATGAAGAGAAAACGGTAACATCTCGTGCCAATCCTTGTAGGTCACTGTCATCTTCTGCACAATCTTCTTGATATTCTTATTCGCCGCTTCTACAACCCCATTCATCTTCGGCCGGTAAGGAGAAGAGTTGTGGTGTTGTATCTTGAATTGCTCGCAGAGCTCAGTGACCATCTTGTTGTTAAGATTGGTACCATTGTCCGTAATGATTCTCTCAGGTACGCCGTATCAACAGATCAGGTTATGCCGAATGAACCGTGCCACGACGTTCTTGGTTACGGTAGCGTAGGAAGCTGCTTCAACCCACTTTGTGAAGTAATCAATTGCTACCAAGATGAAGCGATGCCCGTTGGATGCCGTAGGTCTGATTTCACCGATCATATCAATGCCCCACATTGCAAAAGGCCAAGGTGCTGTCAAGACGTTCAGGGGAACTGGAGGGACGTTCACCTTATCTGCATAGATCTGGCATTTGTGACACGTCCGAGAGTGTTGATAACAGTCAGCTTCCATTGTGGACCAGTAATATCCTGCCTGAAGGATTTTCTTTGCCATGGTATGTCCATTGGAATACGTCCCGAAGGTACCTTCATGTAGCTCTGCCATGATCCTTTCTGCTTCAGTCTTATCCACACAACATAGTAAGGTCGAATCATGGTTTCGCTTGTATAGAATGTCGTTACTGAGGAAGAACTTTGCTGCGAACCTTCTCAGAAACTTCTTGTCGTTAACAGGTGCACCCTCGGGGTATTCTTGAGCTTCCAAGTACCTCTTCACTTCATGATACCAAGGTTTTTCTGTTACTTCTTCCGTCTCAAGATCACAACAATATGCAGGTTCATCCAGTTTCCAAATAACGATCCGGGGAGCCTCGTTGTCTCATTTGACTTTGAACATAGAAGACATCGTAGCTAGCGCGTCCGCCAACTGATTCTCCTCTCTTGGGAAGTGTTCAAAAGTTATCTCTTCAAAATGGGGGATCAATGTCAACACATACTCCTTGTAGGGAATAAGATTTGGGTGTTTCGTATCCCACTCGCCTTTGATTTGACTGATCACGAGAGCGGAATCTCTGAAGACACTCAAAAACTTGATCCTTAGGTCAATTGCAGCTTGAAGACCCATAATGCATGCCTCATACTCCGCCATGTTGTTGGTGCAGTTGAAACATAGTCGGGCGGTAAATGGAATATGAGAGCCATTAGGAGATGTGATCACAGCGCCGATACCATTACCCAAAGCGTTTGAGGCTCCGTCAAAGTACATAGACCATCGGGATCCTTCCTCAGGTCCTTCATCTGGTCCAGGTATTTCACAATCAGTCACTACCATGATGTTCTCGTCTGGAAATTCAAAGTTCATCGACTGGTAGTCGTCCACTGCCTGGTGTGCCAAATGGTCTGCCAATACACTTCCTTTGATTGCTTTTTGAGTCGTGTGCTGGATTTCATATTCAGTCAAGATCATCTGCCATCTTGCTATTCTTCCCGACAAGGCAGGCTTTTCGAATATATACTTGATTGGATCCATTTTTGAAATCAGCAGAGTAGTGTGAGTCAACATATACTGTCTCAGCCGGCGAGCAGCCCATACCAAAGCGCACCAAGTTTTCTCGAGCAGTGAGTATCGGGTCTCACAGTCGGTAAACTTTTTGCTAAGGTAATAAATAGCATGCTCTTTTCGGCCAGACTCGTCATGCTGCCCCAGCACACACCCCATTGAGTTGTCAAGTACTGTCAAGTATAAGATTAAAGGTCTCCCTTCAACTGGTGGCATAAGAATGGGTGGCTCTTGGAGATACTCTTTGATTCTCTCGAAAGAAGCCTGACATTCATCGTTCCAACGTACTACCTGATCTTTCTTCAGCAGTTTGAAGAGCGGTTCACAAGTAGCAGTTAGGTGCGAGATGAATCAGGCAATGTAGTTCAACCTTCCTAGAAAGCCTCTGACTTCTTTTTCAGTCTTGGGAACGGGCATCTCTTGTATGGCCTTTACCTTGGCAGGGTCCACTTGAATACCTTTGTTGCTTACGACGAAGCCTAGCAATTTTCCAGATCTCACCCCAAAGGTGCACTTGTTCGGGTTCAACCTCAGCTTGTACAACTTCAGGCGGTGAAACAACTTCTATAGATGGTCAAGGTGTTCCTCCTCAGTTTGGGACCTTGCAATCATATCGTCGACATACACTTCGATCTCATGATGGATCATATCATGAAACAAAGCAACCATGGCACGTTGGTAGGTTGCCCCAGCATTTTTCAACCCAAATGGCATGACCTTGTAGCAGAAGGTGCCCCACTGAGTAACGAAGGTGGTCTTCTCCATGTCTTCAGGAGCCATCTTAATTTGATTATAACCGGAGAATCCGTCCATGAAGGAGAATACTTTGTGCTGAGCAGTATTGTCAACCAGAACGTCAATGTGAGGCAGAGGGAAATCATCCTTGGGGCTCGCCCTGTTCAAATCCCTGTAATCAACACACATTCGGACCTTACCATCTTTCTTTGGAACTGGAACCACATTGGCAACCCACTGAGGGTAAGAAGTCACTGCTAGAAATCCGACATCAAATTGCTTCATAACCTCAGCTTTGATTTTCTCGGACATCTCTGGACGCATACGGCGGACCTTCTGTTTAACTGGAGGGAAGTCTTCTTTGGTAGGCAGGTGATGAACCACAATGTTGGTATCCAACCCAGGCATGTCTTCGTAAGACCAGGCAAAGATTTCCACGTAGTCATGCAGCATCTGAGTCAACCGTTGTTTCACACTAGACTCCAGATTGGTGCCAATCTTGACTTCCTTTCTGTCTGTCTCAGTACCCAGATTTACCGTTTCCACTAGCTCTTCATGTGGCTGAATGGCCCTTTCTTCCTGGAGTAACAATCTTGCAAGCTCACTAGGCACTTCACAATCATTCTCACCTTCGTCTTCGGCTAAGTTGATCGGATTTTCAAAGTCATAACTGGCAGTAGCATAGTCGTTACCAGTGAGATCCAGAGTGGATTGGAACCTGTATAGGTGAGTGTGTGTAAATATAGTTGTTTTGCAATATATAAAGAAAGAAAGGGAGCGCAAGATTTGAAATGCGAAAAACGTCCAATGCTTTTATTCATGATATATGAAAGTGACAAATAACAAGCCCTCACAAATGAAACCACGGTGCCCCGGGTAAGACATCGGGTCATAAAGTTTCAAATTATTGTTTGTTACAAATCCAAAACAAAAGAGTTCATTACTGAGTGACAAAAGTAATAGGTGTAAAGTATTTTGCAGTCCAGTTACTTTGTCCACCGTTGGTCGTTGGGTAGATCCAGCTGTTGAATTCAGATTCCTCTACGTCGTCTTCAATGGCATTAACCCCCGGGTTGGTGACGAACACAGGAGGCCTTCCAATCCTTGCCTTGCGAACAGCCTTCTGAGCTTCTGCAGTGAAACCCAAACCAAATTTGTCGGTCCTCGGAGTGAAATCAGGAAGTCGGCCCCAGTTTGCACATTCACCCTTCTCAATCACAGCACGGGCATCCTTTAAGGAAGCCATCTTCAAAGGAGAATTTTCTTCAGTCACGGTCTCTGCTGACGCCAGTGTCTGAGGCACCTCTTCAAAGTGTTGAAAGGGTGTCTCAATGAATTCCCCATCCATTTCTATGTACCTGAACGAGTTGAGATGGCTGACCATATATTCTTCCTCCCCCTGAACTGTCACAATCTTCCCCTTGACTGGGTATTTCAGCTTCTGATGCAATGTGGAGGTCACAGCTCCAGCTTTGTGGATCCAAGGACGACCCAGCAAACAAGAATAGGATGGTCGAATGTCCATCACAAAGAAAGTAGAATCAAAGGCTTGAGAACCCACCCTGATTGGAATGTCAACTTCCCCATGTACCATCCTCTTCGGCCCGTCAAAGGCCCGGACAACAATGTTACTAGGCTTGAGTTCTAAACCCTCATAATCCAACCTGTCTAGGGCCTTCTTAGGTAGTACGTTCAGCGAAGAACCAGTGTCAACCAGCACATGGTCAAGAGTAGTTCCCCTGCATTCAATGGAGACATGCAGTGCATCATTGTGGTTCTTCCCCTTAGCAGTCAGATCAGCATCGGAGAAACCCAAACCATTATCAGCTGTTAGGTTGGCCACACAATCGGTAAATTGAGCGGCAGATGTTTCTTGTGGCACATGGTCCGTCTTCAGGAAGGAAATCAGGGCCTTGGCATGGGCCTCTGAACACAACAACAGTGATAGCATAGAGATCTTAGAGGGGGTGTGCCCCAGCTGCTCAATCACATTGAAATCACTCTTCTTGATAATCTTAAGGATCTCTTCCATCTCTTGCTGGGACGCTTCAACATTAATAGTCTTCGGTGCCTCCACCTGGGCAGGCACATCAGTAGCAATCCCTTTGCCCCGAGGGTCAGATGACTCGGCAGCAGGGGTAGACACTTGATCAGAAGGGGAAACAGGCACACTGACAGGTGGGATAGCAAGAGGTCTCTGGATAGCTGGAGGTGCAATATCTAGTGAGAACAGCCTACCACTTCGAGTGACTTTGGCAGGCCCGGTAATGTTACTGATGCCGGTAGCAGCATCGAACTCTTGCTTTACTCCGAGCACATAAACATCTTCCCCATAGTGCCACGGGACAGCTTTGTCGGATGTATAGGGGATGGGCCCCGGAACAGTGATGGTTATAAGAGCAGTCTTGTGAACAGGCATAATTTGGACAGGCTTCCTCGGGGGAGCCCTGGTAGGATTGTTGAAAATGGTGACAACGGACACTTCTTCAGTAGGGACAATAGGAACAACAATTTTCTTGAACAAGATCTCTTTGTTATCCATCAGGTTTGGGACGCCTGACTTCAGCAAAGGACAACCAGCAGGTGAAACAGCACATAGAAGGCAACCTTTGCTACATCCCGGAAATAAACCGGCTAGCAACAGGTTCCTTTTGACAGTCAGCAGCGGGGTAACAATATCTTCCACAGAGGCCACATACAGGTCTTCTTCCACAACATTCACTCCATGTTGGGGCATGGGGGCAGTCACAACATTGGGTCTTTCGGGCGCCTCGAACTGTATTTCTTTAGCATCAATAAGGTCCTGAACCTTATTCCTCAGAGCCCAACAATCATCAGTAGAATGCCCCGGGCTGTCAGAGTGATAAGCACAACGGGCGTTAGGGTTGTACTTCGGGGATGTGGTGTTCACAACCCTCGGAGCTTCCTTGACAGTTGCCAGATTGGTTGACAGCAATTGCGGCAATATCTGAGAGAGGGTCATGCTGAGCCGAGTGTACTGTCTTTTGGGTCTCTCACCCCTTGGTTGGTTGTATTGCTGAGGAGCAGCAGCAGGCTTTGAAATTACCACCGCGTTGACAGCTTGATGGTGTTCCGGCTTATTTTGTCTCCTTGGACCATAAACAGCACTAGCTTCCTTCTTGAAGGGCTTCTTTTCAGAGCTCGAGGATGCACCTTTCTGTATCTTCCCCGACTTAATACCAGCTTCTATCCTTTCTCCAGTTAAGATCAAGTCTGTGAACCCAGCAGCGGAATTACCAATCAGGTGATTGAAGAATGGACCAGACAGGGTCCCCAAGAACATGTCCACGAGTTCACAGTCAGTCAACGGTGGCTGCACCCTGCCAGCCAGGTCTCTCCACTTTTGCGCGTACTCCTTAAAACCTTCACCCGTCCCAAGTGACATACCCTGGAGTTGGGTACGCGTGGGAGCGAGGTCGGAATTGTACTGATACTGCTTAAAAAACGCAGTAGCCAAGTCCTCCATGTTTCGAATACTGGTTCCATCCAGCTGATAGAACCATTCGAGTTGAGTCCCTGAAAGACTCTCCTGGAAGAAATGGATCCATAAGTTCTTGTCTGCAGTGTAAGGTTGGATCTTCCTTACATAAGAACGGAGGTGCAGCTTAGGACAGGAAGCCCCGTCGTACTTCACAAAGGCAGGCGCCTTGAACTTGTGTGGGATCACCACCCCGGAAGATAAGCCTAGGTCACCAAAGTCCAACCCGGGCACACGTTGAATCTCCATAGCGTTTAACCGGTCCTCCAGCTGTTTGTACCTGTCCTCAGCAGGAGGGTACTGTTCATCATTGAAATCTGTCTCGCTGTCGGAGACCACAGGACTAGGAACCTCTCTCCCTTGGCGACTTCCTTCCCCAACAGATGGAGTAGTCAGCTCAGCTTCATTCTGCAGTGTATTCCCGAGTCTGCGTCCAGTGTTGAACAACACAGTCCTCTTCTTCTTCTTCTTCTTCAGGAGCAAAGCCTTCAACTCCTGTTGTCCTTGGGTTAACTTCATGACCAGTTCCTGAAACTGGGCGTTCTGGGCCTGGAGGGCCTTGATAGCTTGCTCGGTAGTAGGTTCAGGATTCATGATGATTGCTGAAATAAACAGCGAAGAAGATTAAGCAACCTGTAGAAAGGGAGTACCTGTTATGCACATGATGCATGATGTGCTATTTATGCAATGCATTCAAGGGTTCGAAAGTTCAAATTCGTTGTAGACGAAAAAGGAACACACGTTATATTAAGAAATAATATGTCCAGTACATCAGGGCCTCATGGGAAAAACATTACAAAATAATTAATCCCAAAAGACACTACGCATCCTCTTTGGAGCGATGTAAGTGTTGAGAGCCTTTTCCTCGTGAAGCAGGCGGGTGAGCTCCAAGACCTTCTTCTCACTGGCATGTAAACTGGCTTCAAGAGAGTTCCGTTCTTCCTTGAGTTGGATCCAGCTCTTCTGCATTTCTTCCCAGGATGTTGGCATATCAGGATGTTGAATGGTGTAGGGCACCTCTCCTTCCAAAACTGGCTCTTTGATCACGGGGAGAACATGAGGATATGGCATCACCAGCTTCTGGGAGCGGGCTCGTACCCACTTGAGATAAGGTTCCAGGGGGATGGAGTTCCTGTGCCCCAGTGTCTTGCTATCTACCCTGTTGGGTATCCTCCAAGCTCTGATAAATCTCTGGCGAAGTCCTTGCGTATCGTGGTCGAAGTCAAAAACTATGTCAGGAATCAACATGTCATGAGGGCCATCCCTCCAAGCATATCCAAACTGCCTCAAAGCCAGACATGGGTTGTAAGTAATGCCTCCTCTGATTCCAAGTAAAGGAACATTAGGAAATTCTCCGCAACGATCAATGATAGTGACATTCTCTCTGGACCGAGGACACCAATGTATGTCAGCATGTGTAAGGGTCATCAATCGTTGTGACCATCTCAAACCCCGCTCGTTCTTCAAAACTGATTGTGGAAGGTGCAAAATAAACCACCTTGCCAGGAGAGGAGTGCAGCACATGAGAACACCTCTTTTTCTCATGGTTCGAGTGTAACATGAGTGGAGGATGTCCCCAAGCAGCGTAGGTATAGGATTCCTGGACATGAAGATCTTGACAGCATTGATATGTATAAGCTGATCCAGATTCGGGGACAACACCAACCCATAGACAAGGAGTGCCACAACTTCTTCAAAAGCTTGTAGGTCAAGGGAATTCCAACATTCTTGGGTCTTCTCAAACAGAAACTTTGCCAAGAATCCTTTGATACCACTTCTGACTTCCCAATGCCCCTTGATATCAGATGGTTGCAGACATAATGCCTTAGCTACCTCTTCAAGTTTGGGTTCCCTTTCCGTACCGTTGTAGGGTAGTTGACTAAGGATAGCAATCTTCAGAAGCTGAGAAAACTCTTCCAAAGTAGGCACCAATTGATAATCCGGGAAAGTAAAACAGTGGTGCAAAGGGTCAAAGAACTGGAACAACACTTTCACCATATCTTCTTCAATGTTGGTGTTGACCAAGCTGATGAGTCTACCATGCCTTTCACTGAAAGAAGAGTTCTCGGGAATCCTGGATGTAAGTTCCTTAAGCTGAGGAGGGATCCTTACAAGGTTGACCTGAATTGTCTTTCTGCGGATAGTTTCCATGTCTTACAAAATAGGAACAAAGATGAAGATTCGAACCCTTGAAGTGGTTAGTAAATGCATATGATGCTTTATGATGTTATGATGTTATGATAAAAGCACACCACAAGTATTCACAAAAGGCAAACATGATAAGGCACACAAGTCACACTAGACAGCCCTTAGAGTTTAGGCCAGCATGAGGTCTAGGTATTACCCTCTTGAAGTTGGTGGGTTCAAAACCTGTCCTATCAAAAGTAACCGGGTTCTAAGGAGCTCAATATCATTGGGTTGTTTTCTATGTTCACTGTTTTGATTTATCCACTGAACTGGCGATCAAAATATTCCAAGAAAACAATCCTCAATGAGTGTAGTATCGAGTATCAACCAACTTCGGACTGCACCAAAGTCATTCATCTCACTACCCCTAAAGAGGCCAGGATGGTTCAATTAAGGTTCCTAAGGTCAGTTGATGTTTCACGACACCACGCGATGGCCCCATACTCTCCTTGACTTGACTCAAGGGTTACCGGTACTCACCAAAGTGCCACATCAACGTAGCAACTGCTTTAACCGTGTCGGTATACCCCACACAGTTCCCTCACAGTTTGTTGCTACCTAAAAAGGGTATTCCCCAGATCCGGGTTAGGATCTATGAAACTCCAAGACAAGTCCCAAAATATTAAAGCAAACAAATCAAGAAATTGAAAACATAAGAGTGGTCTAATCCTAAGGTACACCTCACTTATATTTCCCCAGCAGAGTCGCCAGTTCTGTGATCGGTGGAAATAGAACTGACTGTTTTTTAAGCTGGTTTCGCGAAATTTCGCGGTAAGCAAGAGTCGCCACCGTCTTTTATGTTCTCCAACATGGAAAGGACAAAAGCACAGCAAAATTCCTTCTTTGAGAATGTTTCTCGGTTCGGGAGGTAGATTTATAGAAAGGGAAGGTATTAGCACCCTTTCTATCCGTGGTTATCCACGGGCTCTTAGGTACTTGCTCACTCTATGTTTTCAAATTTTTTTTGCTTTTCAAGTGTGTGTGGGTTTTGAAAAAGTTTAGTTTGAAAAACTTCTAGGTAACTCTTGTATCAGTCCTCAAGAGTGTATGAAGTATTTGTGTTTTGAAAACTTTTTGAAAGTGTAAGGTGTGAAAAGTATTTTTGTCTTGTTTGTTTTGAAAGAGCAAGTACCCATGAGATCTACCTACTCTAAGGAATTAGGCTGTGTAAGAGTCCTTTAGATAGTGCTATCCCACCATTGAGAGGTAGGTAGCACCGTCGTTGGAGGTATTCGGGTCAATTCGATTATTAGGGACAGTGTGGTCACTGAAGCAATAGTAGGACACCTTAGAAGTAACCCTAATGTCCTAGATCCTTTTTATCCGAGGCAACTGTTTCGAGGCAACTGGATCTTAGACAGGAGGGCGACCTCTAAAACACCCTATACTTGACGACCACATTCGAGGCAACTAGTGAGACGTACCCTAGGAGTGGCATGTGCTTATGTGTTGTTTTCATGTTAATGTTTATCTTGTACAGGTTATTTGTGAGCTACAGATTTATTTTATTTGGCATTCATTCTTGCATGCATATTAACAGTTAAGAGTGCGGAGAATTAAAGTACGGAAATGTAAAGCTACGCTATTACAAGGCGCGGGTCTATACATCGCCAAAAACAAAAACCCGTTTTGGAAAAGTGCGAGAAAATAAAGAAATAAAGCGATAAAACCTAATTAACTATTACATTCCGGAAACAGTTACATAAATAATCAAAAATAAGAATTAAAATGTGAAAGAAAATCAAATCAGGACGTCCTAGGGTTTTTGACCCTTTTGAGGAGATCTGAATGAAATTGGTCCTTTTTGCAATTAATTAAATGTTAAATCTAATAACTAATTAATTAAATAAAGAAAGAAAAAAATGTTTTTTTTATGTTTTTTGTGTTTTTTAATGAAAATACTAAAAGGAATTAAAAATTAGTAAACAAAACCCTAATTCTAAACTAATTTTATTTATTGTAAAAAAAGGAATTAAAATCACCTAATTAAACTAAGTCAATTGGTTAGTATTTTATTTACAAATATAATAATTAGTGAATTTAATAAATAATAAACATGTTTACAATTTTTATATTATCTGAATTTAAAAAATATTAATTTGTTAGGTAATTAAATAATTAGTTAAAAGAAAAATAAAAGAGAAAGAAAATAAAATAAAATAAGAATAAAAAAAACTAGGAACCAGGGGGGTATGCTGGACCCAAGGGAGGTTAATTTGGAATTCAGGCCCAATAGAACAAAGCCCTTGTTGACTTTATGTGGTTGTCTACGTGTAGGTTGACTTGGAGCATGGTGTTCTCTTCCCTTTTGACCATTGGATGGACGCTAGAAACACCTGGCATGCTGATCTGTGAGGGCATATGGTGGAATCCTTAACAAGCGTTGCATTAGAACATATGATGAAAAAAGATATAACAAGCGTTTGGGGGACCTGGTAATCGAACCCAGGTCCCAATGGTCATTGGACAAGTCATCCACCACTCAGCCAAGCGAACGCCTTTGATATTATAGTGGTCATTAATTATAATATATAAAAAAACAAATAATGTTCTGAAGAAACCAAAACGCACGCTATTTTTGAATCCCCCAACCACGCACTGACACCTATTATCTTCTTCCTTGTTTCCCTATAAAACAAAACAAGATAGCGGGGGTTTTTAACCCCCACTAACTACAACGACTGAAAATAGCGATTAGAGTTAGGGTGCATATAAATTGGGCGCGATGATTCCATCTTGATTATCTCATTTAGACGGTTTCAGCCATGGGCCTTATGGTCTCTAATTTTACTTATGCTGAAAAGCCCCATTTGAGAGCTTCAAAAACCCTAGATTTCTCCAATGGTGGATTCTGATTCAGGGCGCCATAATCAAATTAAATCATACCAATAGCTTCAGAATGGTCCTATTAACACAAATCCATCCAAAAAAGAGATTAAAAATGCATGAATGATGATGTGCGATTATGGAAAACAAACCAAGCTGTGTGACTTGTTCTGGATGATTCTGATAGCTTCAAGGCTCGTTTCTGATTGCAAATCGTTCCTCAATATCTCAGCAAGCTATTGGAATCACTTTTAGGCTTTGAATCGTGCTTGAATAATGAATTCAGTTTTGAGTTTTTTGCTTGATTTTTGAATTTGGTTATGGTGTTTGCAGTAGCTTTAGCACGTGCCTTGCATTAGGGTTAGACTCAGTGTATATATGAGAAGGGAATTAGGTCATTAGTTGGCCTTGATCCATGCCCATGAGAGAATTAGTCTTGGCTTTTTTATCATTAACAAACTTTCCCTTTTTTTTGAAAAACCAAGACTTGGTGTACAACATAACCCTAGCATGAGTTTGTGAGCTGGCCCATAATGTATGGAAGCTATTCAAATCCAAATGACACTATTCCATTGATTTTTAAATTTTATTTGAATTATTATGGATTTAAAATGAATTAAATCAATAAAAATTAAATAAAATAGAAAAATAAATGTTTGATCTTGAAATTAAACATGGGACACGTGTGTGGCATGACAAGGCTGAATCAAGTGGAAGAAAGTGGGCCCTTTTGTCAAAAATTGAAGTTTCAAGGATAGTTGACTTTTGCCATTTCACAAAAATTTCCCAACTTCTCCAATTCATATCTTGCTCAATTTTGATCATATGAACATGTTCTTGGACATTTTGGAAAGCTCTTGAAGTCCTCTAACCAATGCCTTTGGTCCCATGTCATTTTGATTTACCAATCTCAAGTTATGGTCTTTGACTTAAAATGCCTTTTTGTTGACTTTTGAAAATGACTTATAATGTTGAAATTGATAACTTTTTGTGAGAGCATTTCTTGGACTTGGAATGTGAAGATGAGTTGTAGGAAATGTCATCCCCTTAAAAATGAGCATTGGATGGGATTTTTCTGATGAACTATGAAAAAGTTATGCCTTGGTCAAGTTACAGTTGACTTTTCAACTGTCCAAAAATGGAGACTTTTGCATTTTGATGAATTTTGAGCCATTCTTGTGGAATCATGATCAAGACTTGATCAAATGATGATTGTGGCTTCAAAATAAGATGTTGACCAAAATTTTTGACTTTTGACTGCCAAATGACCATTTTACCCCTACAGTTGATTGTGAAGCAATTAGGGCTTTTGACTGTGCAACTTGATGCTGTGAGTCTTGAAACTTGACATGTAGATGCTTGGCAATGTGTATAGGCATATTAGGCTTGATTGATCCATTGAAAACCTCGACTTCCTTGCAAGAAACAAAACCCTAATTTTGACTGGCTTAGGAGGATGTTTGACTGTGCAACCCCTTGAGAAGTTTTGAGCCATTTGAGGATTGATCTTGACAAATCTTGAAGAATATGGGAGGGAAAATTTTGGGGTACAACAGGTTGCAAGGTATAATTTATGCATCTAAGAATTCTTACAACTAGTTCTTCATTTGAAATTGTTTTTACCAGAGTTCTCATATGGCTCACAATATGTGTAAATTATGTTTGCACTTGATTAATGCTCTCTTCATGTTTCATTTTGAAGAGTTCATACTCATGAATTAATATTCCCAACCCTTCCCTATTTACCTCACTTGTTCCTTCTTGGGTAATTTGTAGTATGTCCCATATTTCTTTTGCAGTCTCACATTGATAAACTCACAAAAACTCATCAAGACCGGAAGCAGTAATGGTGACAGTTTTTGCCTTCAAATTGCGCTGCCTATTTTCTTTATCATCTTTGATCCAATCCTTTTAAGTTTTGTTTTCTACAACACCATTAAATTTGTGTGTAGGAACAAATGAACCTTTATTCACAACCTTCCAAATACTATAATTCATCCCTTATATGAAAAACATCATTTTATCTTTACACATACTATACCCTTATCCATTAAAGAATGCAAGTTTTTTGGACAATTGACTTCAAGCACAAGAAGGGAGATTTGTGGTATTTAAAATTCGCGATTAATTTTATACTTTTCTCGATTAAGACCGTGTTAGTAGTTTCTTTAAGAGTAAACGACATCAGAAATAAAAGTGAATAAAAAATAACATGAAATAAAGAGAGTGAAGGTTAGAGAGGTTGCACTAGAGAGCTATTTAAGTTTGACCGAACATTGGCATAGTCATGTCCCCAAGAGTTCTTCTTGAGATTTTGACTATAAACTTTTGATATTTTACAGATAATGTTCAAGAACCTTTAATAAAAACCGAGTTTAAAACTTTTACAAATTTATATGCAACCAATAGTAGCTTGTATCCCATGCTAATCTAGTGAACCGTTCTTATAGTTTTATGGCTTATCTCAATAACTAAAATAATTTTTTTTCGGAAAAGCTTAAGAAATCAATCACATAGATTTTATAATAGATTTATCTCAAGAACCTAACTCAATCTCCCAAGAGTATCACACACTTGAGAATTTAAACGACTGACACAATCACTTACAAAAAATCATTTATCATAAGAAAAGCTTCACTTAAAAAGCACTAAGGAAACCTTAAGTGAAGGAAAATATATGTGAATAGAGAAAGAGGGAAAATTGAGAGAGAAATTCCAAAGAAAATGTAAATCATTGAAAAATTGTGGAGAATGAAGTGGAGGCGGACCTTCTTTATATAAGATTTGGAAAACCAATAAAAGAAATGATCCCTGGGCAGAATTAAAGAGTCTGTCAATTGGCTTAAAGCTTTGATCAATTAACCAACTCATTTTTAATAGATTAGCATGTTTAAATATGAAATATTGGATATAGAGTTGTTTCAAGTCATTAATGTGTTATCCTAATTGCTTGGCTAATCAATTAGATCTTCTCCAATCGATTGACTTAATGTTCTAATCAATTGAATAACTCAGAAAATCTTTGTCAATCGATTGACACAACTTACCAATCAATTGGTTAGTTCAAAAGTAATTTGGAAATGGTTTGGACAACTTTTTAATCACTTGACTTGGCTTGGAGAATAATTTTCAAGATGAAAACATTTGAAAATATATTTTTGTGTGTGTGTGTGTGTATGTAAATTGCCTTAGTACTTTCAAGCCATTTCCCTTCTTTCACAAAACTCAGGTCACTACGACAGAAATGACCTGGTGAGCTTTCACACTTTATCTGAGGCTTCAAGATTATTTGTTAGATTACTTATGATTATATAAACACTTTGATCTTGATTATCCTTTTATTTATCACTATCATGATATTTGAGAGCTTTGACCACTGATTTTAACCATCATTATCGTCATCAAAACATCAAAAGAATCTTCTATGGAATTTTCAACTTTAAACCTGCAAGCACATCGATTTACACTTTGATCCAATATGAATAAAAAAATGCATGGTGATTATCAAATAAGCTAATAGGAGATATTGAGTTTATTTATTGTTATCAAGTATATCTTTTTTTGGATTTTCACCACTGGTATAGTCCGGTTCAAGGGTCTGTTCTAGCATCAAGTGGTTCCAGCCCCCTCCTGATTGCAGTTGTTATAAGATATACTTAGGTACCAAGGATTATAATATTGGACTATACAAGGGTGACACATTTTATGCATTGTGTTCAATATAGATATAAGGGAAAATGATAAGTGTACAAGTGATCTTATCATAAAAAGGTTATGTCAAATCTATTATAATTAATTTAGATTTAATTAGATATTAATTTATATTTAGGAATATCTTTTAGATTATATCTTTGTTAGAAGATATAAATCTCAGATCTTCTTATATCTTTGTAGAAGATATATTTTAGTTTTGATTTGTGTGTATAAATAGCCTAGTGGAGTAGGTTATTGTAATTAATTGTAAATCCTTATTTCTGAAGCTATCAGTAAATATTCCTTTTGTCTTTTATCTTCCTTGTGCTTCAATGCGTTTGAGATGACAGATCTTGGAAAAATGAGTTTCTTTCTAGGGATGGAATTTATATACTCTAAGAAAGGAATCATTTTACATCAGATGAAGTATGAACTAGAGCTTTTGAAGAGATTTGAGCTAGAAAATTGCAAGGTTGCTATCACACCTGCTGATACGAATCAGAAGTTGGATTATGATTCTGATGGAGAGGATGTGGATGCTACAACCTTCAAACAGATGGTTGGTTCTCTAAGGTATTTGTGTAATACCAGACCTGATATTTGCTATGCAGTTGGAATGGTTAAAAGATTTATGAGAAAACCAAAATGGTCCCATTACCAAGCTGCAGTCAGGATTCTCAGGTATGTGAAGGGAACTCTAAAATATGGAGTGTCATTTCCGTCTGGAAGAAAGATCGAATCAGAACTTCTGATCTATTCTGATTTTGATTGGTGCAGAGATAGAGTTGACAGAAGAAGTACTTCTGGGTACTTATTCAAATTTCTGGGAGGTCCTATTTCTTGGTGTTCTAAGAAGCAGCCTGTTGTTGCTCTGTCAACCTATGAAACTAAATATGTTGCAGGTGCTCTGACTGCATCTCAAGCTGTGTGGATTCTGAACTTGCTGAAAGATCTGAAGATTGAGGTGAATAAACCTCTGAAGCTAATAATTGATAACAAGTCTGTAATCAATCTGGCCAAGAATCCGGTGTTGCATGGGAGAAGCAAGCATATTGAGACCAAGTATCATTTTCTGAGAAATCAAGTTTATAATGGAATAATAGAGGTTGTGCATTGTAGCACTCAGAAGCAGCTGGTAGATATTCTGACAAAGGCTACCAAAACTGATCAATTTCTTAGTTTAAGGGATGGAATTGCTGTTGTCAGTTTTGGGTAAATATAAATTAAGGGATGGTGTTAGAATTAATTTAGATTTAATTAGATATTAATTTATATTTAGGAATATCTTTTAGATTGTTTATATTTTTGTTAGAAGATATAAATCTTAGATCTTCTTATATCTTTGTAGAAGATATATTTTAAATTTAATTTATGGCTATAAATAGCCTATGGGAGTAGGTTATTGTAATTCATTGTAAATCTTTATTTCTGAAGCTATCAGTAAATATTTCTTTTGCCTTTTATCTTCCTTGTGCTCCAACAAAATCATGTGACATTATTGTCACTTGGATAGTAGTGATGTGATATTAGATACCATTCATTGTTTATAATATTAAATAATTGATTTAATATTATTTCCAATGATACATATGTCTACACAATCATACGCATTACATATAACGAATGATTAAATGAAATAAAATTTAATTTAATTAGATGTAAATTTTGTTATTTAATACATTAACACAAAAATAATTTATTTGATTAGGTATGATTTAATTAAATAAATTAAAATTAACCATTAATTAAATTAGCTATGATTTAATTTAATTAATATTTTATTTAATTATAAGAGCTTAATTAAATATAAATAATCTCGGGTATATTTTAAAAAAAAATCAAAATAAGAACATTAGGATTTTAGTAGCTCTTTTTATAAATAGAGAAGTTTTTTCTCTAATGAATTCTAATTGTCATTTTTCTCTCAGAAAATGACAAGTATTGCATTCCATTTTGTACTTGTGTGCAATTTGTAGAGACTATGGTATTTTTTACGTTCGTCAAAGTTAAAACACGCTTTAAAAGGTATTTCATGAATCTTAACTTATTTTTTATTTATGATTAATGATTTAGTCAAAGATCTCATTGTGATTGTTTTGCTAAAAAGATTAAAATTTTGAAAAATCCCTCTTAAATCTCCAACAAGTAGTGCTTTGCTCACTTCTAAAGTAAAATTTTTTCGAACTTTCTACTCTCGTAACTCACTCGTTCTCCTTCTATTGTCAAGTTTATTCACTAAAAATGTTCTTAGTACTAATAGAATGGAAGACTTTATCTTATAATTGTGTTCTTTAGTTCTTGTGCTGAATTTGTTTATTCAAGAGTTTAGTCGTCTTGTACTTTTGCAATAGACTTGAAGTTTGCAAGCTAAACTTGTAGAAAATATTGTGTAAGGTTGTTGGATTGGACATGTGTAAAAGATCAAGTTATTTATAGTGAAAATCTCAAGAGGAAACTCTTGAAGAATGGAGTGGATCGTGTGGTTTAATGTCAGACCAATATTATCTCTAGTGCGATCTCTCTATCTCTATCTATTTATTTTTCTGTCTTTTAATTTTCATCAGCTGCTTAATATCCATTTCTACCTTCTTAAAATCAATACACTTAAAATCAATAAGTTTCTAAAAAAAATATCACAATTCACAACTAAAGGTATCACATCTAGTATTTTAAGATCTACCACTCTAGTTCCTAAAGAACTATCACTTATATCATCTCCACTAGATAAATCCTTAAATATAATATTTAGGTTCCCTATGTTGGCCAAGACTAAGAAATAAATGGAAATCGTTGAAAGTGTAGAAAAAACAAGTGTTACCTTAAAAAAATGAAGAGTTGGAGTCGAATTGGCAAAGGCATGATCACCAGAAACCCATAAACAATGCCTAAGTGTGAGAGTAAAGATCAAAAAACAAATATCGGATCACTTGTGAAGGAGAGAAAGTAGGGAGAGATGGAAATACAAGACTTTGTGACAATAGAAGCAAAATAACATCTTATGGAGATCGACCCCCTTTTTTAGTTAATCAAGAGTAGCATATCTATGGATGAGATTAAGAAGAATAATAGAAGGCATGATCAACTATTCAAGATTAACCTCAATGTAATAACAATTCTAGAGTACACTCTAATGCTATAATGGTGTTGCCACTCATTGCCTTAAAAGACTGGGGCGAAATGGATAAATTAAACTTTGAAATATTTTAGTTACAAGTCAAGCATTTAATGTGTATATTTTTAAATCACCTACTTAAACTCAGTAAGCCTCCGACCCCGCCTCCAAGATATGGATCTCCCTAGGAACATTGAGGCAGATAAGAAGGCTCAAAATTTCCGTCACAATCCTAGCTTCATAAATGATAATAAGGACTTGGAGAGTCAACTATTCTGGGACAGTCAAATGGTCCAACAATATCAGTTCAACAACAAATGCCCATTTTAGAATACTAACTCAAAAGAATGATGAACTGGTAGACCCCTACCAAAAGACTACATACTGGATCCGAACTACTCGCTCATCTTGAACCATTAGATATAATCAGATGATCCATCACATTTCACGGTGAGACAAACATAAGCAATTTTAATCGACTATCGAATATAAGCTCATATGCATACCATAAGATATGTTTTGCGTTCACTCTCATAAAATTACACATCATTGATCTTATTAATTTAGACGTTAGAGTGATAACTTTGTATCCACACACACCCTTGTCCCCGTCATAGCAGAAGTCTGCATTCTTGTGTTGGAGGAACTTTGTGTTGACACATCATTAGTCTTCTCTTTAAATTTATCTAATAAAAACATTGTAACATAAATTTAATAATTTTTAAATAAAAATATATTAGCGAATAGAAATATCATTTTAAAATGTACACATAATTTGACTTAACCACAAATATTATAATTAACTATAAAAGATTTATAAATATAGTAAATACACTTTTTTTTATAGATTAATTACTATTCACGGATAGTGTAAAAAATCTTATATCATCAATTAATTATTATTATCTAATATCCAACGTCTATGATTAATGATTAATTGTCAATGTATTTTAATTATTTTTTTTATACTAAAGAATTTTCAACATTAAATTATTTTCACAAAACTTCCATAACCCCTTACGCCAAATAATGCAAACTAGTTCTAGACATTAAATATATAATTTTATAACTAAAAATATATATTAATTTTCTTTAAAATATTTTTTTTATCTTATTTGTACAATGTATAGAGAGCCTTGTTAATTGATTCCACAACGACTATCTGTCAGAAAATAAAGAATCTCTAACGGCTATATTACTTTTCAGATCCAGTCAAATTGACGTTTAATTTTCAAAATGTTAACAATAGTAAATTATTCGACCGTTGAAGAAGAGTCAATATAAAACAAGTTTTTCACTCTCACATTTTATTCTTCAGATTCATTAATTTCTCTTTTTTCCATTAATATTATTATACACTCATTCCAATTTGTTGAAATATTTACTTATAAAACCCATCATAAAGGTATGTTCCTGAATTAGATTTTATTTTCAAATAAAATGCCATTAACCTAAATTTATTAGAGGTGTTCATCCAAGATCTACAAACATGTATGTAACATATTTCACTTAAGATTTCTCCATGAAGGTGGGCTTAAGGCTATTTAAGGTATGTTTATGTGACTTAATATCTTTATTGTTTATTATGACAATTTTGTCAACTTTTAATTGCTTTTTATTGATTTTTAATTTGGTAGATGGATAAACAATGAAAGATACCATTGATTCATGTTAATGTTGTACATATTTTCAACACAAATATTTATATTATCGTTTTCTTCAAGAATTGGTGTGATATTACTGTTGTTCTATACTTTTAGTGAATTTAAGTGTTAGATTCATAAACAAAGTTTTGCTATTGAGTTTTAATAACAAAAAGATTTGGTTTCATGTAAGATGTTGTGATTAGGATAAAAGAGAAATTTTGTTTGAAAGGTTTGTTTTGATAAAAAAACATGTTAAGATTAGTTTTCATTAACCTATTTCATACATATTTGATTAATCAAGCATATGAACTAATTAATGATCGATATATTCACGTATCCTCTCAACACCACTCATGTCTAAGCAATATTGTGAGTATTATCATGTTAATCCTTAAATGATCTTTCAACCTAACTATTAACATGATAATCTTTAAAGTTTGATATTAGTGAATACTAACTCACAAATCTAGTTTGCTCATTAATAGATGAATATCTTAGGTCAAATTTGAAACTTACTTCTCAATAATGATCCAAACACTATGCCAGAAATAACCTACGAAAGCGTTTTTTTTGGACTTTAAAAGCGCTTAAAAGCGCTCTCGTAGGTGGCGCTGCTAAAGGTTTTAGCAGCGCTTTTTGTTCAAAAGAAAGCGCTCTCGTAGGCCTACCTATGAAAACGCTTTTTGATAAAAAGCGCTTTCATAGGTAGGCCTACGAGAGCGCTTTTTTCTGAAAAAGCGCTTTCATAGGTGTATTCAGAATGCGTGTCAGGCAATCTAAAGTAGGCCTATAAGAACGCTTTTTGTTCAGAAAAAAGCGCTCTCGTAGGCCTACCTATGAAAGCGCTTTTAATCAAAAAGCGCTTTCATAGGTAGGCTTACGACAGCGCTTTTTTCTTAAAAGCGCTTTCATAGGTTTTCTACTGAAAAATTTAAAATTTAAAAAATTTCTAAACCTGCATTTTTTTGCAGCAAACCTGTAATTCTTAAACCGGTATTTTACAATCTAATCTAGAAATACCAATATATATTAGTTTTAATCCAAATACCAAATGTAATTCAAATACCAAATATTATATATATATACAAATACCATTATAATCAATTCATATCCAAAATATATATACACCATGGTAATTCAATATTAACATGTTTTTAAACGTAACAAAATACACCCTAAGAAATTAGCTATATAACACTAAGTAAATCAATCTTAATCTACATATATATCCAAGGTCCTGATCCTGCAATATGAACATAATAACACGGCCAGTGTTGTATACACAAAACAATATATTCATAATTAACCAATTTTCACACAACAATGTATTCGTACCTTATTATAAGATTCTTAGCTCAATAAAATATTGGCACAACTCCTCTTTGAGTTCTTCCAATTGACGTGGCGAGTAATATGGACAATTGTATTGATCAAAATACTACATTACAAAACAAAATATATGCATGATTTAGTTTAATGTAATAAATTATATGCAAAATCCGATAAGTAATAAAACAAAGTATAAATCCATACCGTGATTGGAATCTCGATTTCATTCATTTGAATGATTTCTTTGATAAACTTCAAAACGAAGTATCCGCAATCTATGCCGTTTTGTTGTTGAGGGCACTACATAGAAAAACAAATAAGATTATACACATCTATTGATTTATCAAGTAGCATAAATATTATAAGCAAAATTGTTGAAATTTATATACCTGTACTTTGATCCAATTAATGTTGTTTGATTTAGACCGTGGTACTCGTGCTTCTCTTTGACATCGGAATACTTGTATTGAACTGATGACAAAATTAAAATATTTATTTAGAACAATGACATTGAAATAATTAAATATATAAACACAAACGAATATTTAGAATAATGTCACTTACGTATCAATCACTAGCTTCATTTCCGGATAATTTGTCCAATCACCGTCAACCGAATTCAGGTAATAGACCACTTCTTTTATGGGATTGATTGCAAGCAACAACCAGTGACATCTATAAATTAAAGCAACAATTTAGAAGCGAATTTTAATGTAAAAAATACAAATATTAAAAGGAGCTTAGAATGAAAATCTAACCCTGTATTATAAGGCAAAAGATACAAGCTCTCTGTACTGGCAGTTGTCATGAATCTTTCGACCAAGTGTTCTCTTACTGAATCAGGTTCCCTAGAAATTGTTGCTCCGCTGACACGGGAGGAAGACACGAAACAGAATCTATTTGACAATTGATTCTCGCGCATCAATTTGTCAAATAACATCCTTAAATAAAAACATAATTAATATTAGACTATTTCAATTAAATGTTTAAAAAAAATGTTCAACCAATTAAATAATATATTGATCGGGTTACCGGATGTACGAGTGCATCACACTGATGCCTAACTCTCGATGATGAAAGATTTGTTCCATGTCCTCTAATCCAATTGTTTCGATACATGGAAAACCAAAGACAATTTCATCCACATCGATTTGACGAATTCCATCATTCATCAAATCTGATGTGCCAACTAGTGTGTCCAGACACTGTCGATACCTAGGCACAAATTTACGGACAGGAACCTTCTTCTTAGGTGGAACCCTACTAACTTTCTGGCTCACCTGCTGTGACTGATCTTGAGAAGGTATCTTAAAAATCATATAGAATTATGTAAGATACAAAGTTATGCAGTTTTTTATTCCGATCATAAATGAAACACTTTAAAAGTACCTGTCTTTGCGATGCAATAGACTCGCTGCGCTGCAAAATCCCTTTATCCTTAGATGCGGGTTTTGTAGGAGTCTAAAATTACCATGTATAAAATTCAGGTCAGAACTGTCAGTTGAATACTTAAAGATTCATAATGGTTTTCAACATACCTGATCATCTATGCAGATGAGGTCTGATGGCCATGCCACAAAAGATCCTACTGCATCTCGCAGCAATGTGGTCTCCGCAACAATGTCAGGTACCGGTAGCAATGCATTCATATCTAAAACAACATCAACCGATACCTTCATGTGGCCATCCGGGAGCGGTCTATGGTGAATTAAATCTCCCGAGGTGTTGTGCACTTTTCCCTTGCCAACTACCCGATAAGTCGGAGACGCTAGATACAGTTGACAACATGAAATGCCCTAAACCAATAATAACCGTTAGACTTCCTTTAATGTTGACAATAATAACCGTTATAATTATACTTTCTCTAAATATAATGGATTATCATCTTAATTACCTCGGGAAAATTTTGTTGACAGTTGATACTAGCCTTGTCACTAGTTTCTTTCAACTGTGAACTGCTCCTTTCTGCCATATATCTCTCTTTGTCCCTCTGCAGTTCACGGACTTGTGCTTGTAAATCCTGCAATGTTTGCATCACTTCTGCATTGCTAGGATTTCTTTTTCTTGGATTGTTATACAGAGAGGTAGGAGTCACACCATGGCCTTTACCCCTCACTCGTCCCGGATACTCAGCAACACATAGTGCTCGACTGAGTACGCTCCTGATATTCGGGTCATCACCCGTGGATATCGATTGCGATATAGTCTCCTGTAATTCATTTAAATATCGATAATTAAAGACACAACGTTAATTATATATTAATTAAAGACATAATGGTATACTTACACACTCATCATAAATATGTTGCAGATCGGGGTTAACAACTTGATCTCTGCCAACACGAGCTTCCTTCCACAGCACATGTGCAGGTAGTGATGTTTCGTCACTCTGCGTCTCCTCCAACTACGCATTGTTACAAATTAATAATACACATTATTAATTTGTAACAATGCGTAGTTGGAGGAGACGCAGAGTGACGAAACATCACTACCTGCACATGTGCTATGGAAGGAATCTCGTGTTGGCAGAGATCAAGTTGTTAACCCCGATCTGCAACATATTTATGATGAGTGTGTAAGTATACCATTATGTCTTTAATTAATATATAATTAACGTTGTGTCTTTAATTATCGATATTTAAATGAATTACAGGAGACTATATCGCAATCGATATCCACGGGTGATGACCCGAATATCAGGAGCGTACTCAGTCGAGCACTATGTGTTGCTGAGTATCCGGGACGAGTGAGGGGTAAAGGCCATGGTGTGACTCCTACCTCTCTGTATAACAATCCAAGAAAAAGAAATCCTAGCAATGCAGAAGTGATGCAAACATTGCAGGATTTACAAGCACAAGTCCGTGAACTGCAGAGGGACAAAGAGAGATATATGGCAGAAAGGAGCAGTTCACAGTTGAAAGAAACTAGTGACAAGGCTAGTATCAACTGTCAACAAAATTTTCCCGAGGTAATTAAGATGATAATCCATTATATTTAGAGAAAGTATAATTATAACGGTTATTATTGTCAACATTAAAGGAAGTCTAACGGTTATTATTGGTTTAGGGCATTTCATGTTGTCAGCTGTATCTAGCGTCTCCGACTTATCGGGTAGTTGGCAAGGGAAAAGTGCACAACACCTCGGGAGATTTAATTCACCATAGACCGCTCCCGGATGGCCACATGAAGGTATCGGTTGATGTTGTTTTAGATATGAATGCATTGCTACCGGTACCTGACATTGTTGCGGAGACCACATTGCTGCGAGATGCAGTAGGATCTTTTGTGGCATGGCCATCAGACCTCATCTACATAGATGATCAGGTATGTTGAAAACCATTATGAATCTTTAAGTATTCAACTGACAGTTCTGACCTGAATTTTATACATGGTAATTTTAGACTCCTACAAAACCCGCATCTAAGGATAAAGGGATTTTGCAGCACGGCGAGTCTATTGCATCCAAAGACAGGTACTTTTAAAGTGTTTCATTTATGATCGGAATAAAAAACTGCATAACTTTGTATCTTACATAATTCTATATGATTTTTAAGATACCTTCTCAAGATCAGTCACAGCAGGTGAGCCAGAAAGTTAGTAGGGTTCCACCTAAGAAGAAGGTTCCTGTCCGTAAATTTGTGCCTAGGTATCGACAGTGTCTGGAGACACTAGTTGGCACATCAAATTTGATGAATGATGGAATTCGTCAAATCGATGTGGATGAATTGTCTTTGGTTTTCCATGTACCGAAACAATTGGATTAGAGGACATGGAACAAATCTTTTATCATCGAGAGTTAGGCATCAGTGTGATGCACTCGTACATCCGGTAACCCGATCAATATATTATTTAATTGGTTGAACATTTTTTTTAAACATTTAATTGAAATAGTCTAATATTAATTATGTTTTTATTTAAGGATGTTATTTGACAAATTGATGCGCGGGAATCAATTGTCAAATAGATTCCGTTTCGTGTCTTCCTCCCGTGTCAGCGGAGCAACAATTTCTAGGGAACCTGATTCAGTAAGAGAACACTTGGTCGAAAGATTCATGACAACTGCCAGTACAGAGAGCTTGTATCTTTTGCCTTATAATACAGGGTTAGATTTTCATTCTAAGCTCCTTTTAATATTTGTATTTTTTACATTAAAATTCGCTTCTAAATTGTTGTTTTAATTTATAGATGTCACTGGTTGTTGCTTGCAATCAATCCCATAAAAGAAGTGGTCTATTACCTGAATTCGGTTGACGGTGATTGGACAAATTATCCGGAAATGAAGCTAGTGATTGATACGTAAGTGACATTATTCTAAATATTCGTTTGTGTTTATATATTTAATTATTTCAATGTCATTGTTCTAAATAAATATTTTAATTTTGTCATCAGTTCAATACAAGTATTCCGATGTCAAAGGGAAGCACGAGTACCACGGTCTAAATCAAACAACATTAATTGGATCAAAGTACAGGTATATAAATTTCAACAATTTTGCTTATAATATTTATGCTACTTGATAAATCAATAGATGTGTATAATCTTATTTGTTTTTCTATGTAGTGCCCTCAACAACAAAACGACATAGATTGCGGATACTTCATTTTGAAGTTTATCAAAGAAATCATTCAAATGAACGAAATCGAGATTCCAATCACGGTATGGATTTATACTTTGTTTTATTACTTATCGGATTTTGCATATAATTTATTACATTAAACTAAATCATGCATATATTTTGTTTTGTAATGTAGTATTTTGATCAATACAATTGTCCATATTACTCGCCACGTCAATTGGAAGAACTCAAAGAGGAGTTGTGCCAATATTTTATTGAGCTAAGAATCTTATAATAAGGTACGAATACATTGTTGTGTGAAAATTGGTTAATTATGAATATATTGTTTTGTGTATACAACACTGACCGTGTTATTATGTTCATATTGCAGGATCAGGACCTTGGATATATATGTAGATTATGATTGATTTACTTAGTGTTATATAGCTGATTTCTTAGGGTGTATTTTGTTACGTTTAAAAACATGTTAATATTGAATTACCATGGTGTATATATATTTTGGATATGAATTGATTATAATGGTATTTGTATATATATATATATAATATTTGGTATTTGAATTACATTTGGTATTTGGATTAAAACTAATATATATTGGTATTTCTAGATTAGATTGTAAAATACCGGTTTAAGAATTACAGGTTTGCTGCAAAAAAATGCAGGTTTAGGAATGTTTTAAATTTTAGATTTTTCAGTAGAAAACCTATGAAAGCGCTTTTAAGAAAAAAGCGCTCTCGTAGGCCTACCTATGAAAGCGCTTTTTGATAATATATATTAGATTGTAAAATACCGGTTTAAGAATTACAGGTTTGCTGCAAAAAAATGCAGGTTTAGAAATTTTTTAAATTTTAGATTTTTCAGTAGAAAACCTATGAAAGCGCTTTTAAGAAAAAAGCGCTCTCGTAGGCCTACCTATGAAAGCGCTTTTTGATTAAAAGCGCTTTCATAGGTAGACCTACGAGAGCGCTTTTTTCTGAACAAAAAGCGCTCTTATAGGCCTACTTTAGATTGCCTGACACGCATTCTGAATACACCTATGAAAGCGCTTTTTCAGAAAAAAGCGCTCTCGTAGGCCTACCTATGAAAGCGCTTTTTACCAAAAAGCGCTTTCGTAAAAAGCGCTTTCATAGGTAGGCCTACGAGAGCGCTTTTTTCTGAACAAAAAGCGCTGCTAAAACCTTTAGCAGCGCCACCTACGAGAGCGCTTTTAAGCGCTTTTAAAGCCCAAAAAAAGCGCTTTCGTAGGTTATTTCTGGCATAGTGAAAAGAATAAAGAAAGCAAAGATATTCAACATATATTAATCATCAACCAAGTTCATATACAAAATGATCAAAAGAAATACATAATAGCTATGTTAACTACCTCTAATCTTGACACAAGAGATGTTTAGCTCCTCATAGTCATGATAGCTTGATCAATAAATAAGCAACAAAGCTTTATGGACATCAATCTTGAAGTATCAAAGATTGAGGATGCAAAGCTTTGATTTTGGTAGAAATAGAGGAAAATGAGGTTTTCTCTCAAAAGTGATGTTTCTAGGTTACAAAGTACAAGAGATTGAAGAAGATTGTTATAAAATATCACAAAAGTGTCATATAAGCATGAACAGTCAGCCTACCATCATCGGACGATCATAAAGCATCTTCGGACGATGTTGGCTAAATGAACCACGTGACAGTACTAGAGGTATGGAACAAGCAGAAAAATATCAACCATCGCTCAACGACAAGGATGCTTCGTGGGGTGACTCTTCTTTCGCCGGACGCTTCAGGGGCGAGACACTCCAAAAGTCATTCCAAAATTCAGCCGTTCTCCTAAGTTTTCTCCTCTACATCGTCGGGCGATGCATCCTTGCAAGGCCAAATCTACAAGCTTGCAACTTCAATAATGAGCTGGCTTCAGGCCGCATTATCTAAACAAAAAATTGTTGAAAAACTAACAAACAAATTAATACATTCAAAATTATTTGTATTTATGCAAAATGACTTAATATAAGTGTTTATCCTAATTAAAAATATAATAAAGGGTTTGAAAGTGTCAAAAGTTGACACTTAACAATTATCCCTAACTAAAGTCTTTATTTGTCTCCAAATCAAAGGTAAAAATCAAGACAACAAGATGAATTCATAAGAACAAAAATAACAAGAGAAATTTGGATGGTTCAAACTCAACAGATGCGGCCACAAACATGAATCAAATGTTTTCAGAATCAAAACATGATAATGAAATAAGTTCTAAACACAAACATCGAGCTATGTATAAATTAATAATAACATGTTCATATTTGAATCACCTACTCTCAATCAACAAAATATGGATTATGTACACATGACAATGGATAAAACACTCTCATTAGTAATTGTGCTAGCATCAAGAACAATCCATACATTCATCAAATAAGTTGAAAAGGAGATCAAAGAAACATAGATCACAAAAGGACTTTTATTGGTTGTAACTTGCCTTGGGTTAAAAACAAATGATTATATATCGAAGACCATTAAAGCAAAATGGGTAAAGATCATGAAGAGCATTTCCAATTATGCACAATATTCATTCCTGCTTCATCCTTATTTTTATCACAACCTTTGATTTCTTTTCTCACAATGCTCCTTTCTCTTTCCTCCCTTTTTTTGTTGATATTTTTCATTATTATTATTATTTTCAAAATTCTATACACTCTTTTCTTTTTTGAGTTTTTCTTAAAGGATGCATTGTGCCACCAATTCTTTCTTTCTCTTAAACAATCTCCACAACTTTCAACATTTCTTTCCTTTTTATTTAAACAAATGCTCTTCAAACAAGGCTATTTCAAACAATTGGGTAAAGTGTTTACAAACAAGAATTTTTTTAAGAATGAATCATCATTGAATATCTTTTTGATCATCAACAAAATTACTAAGTGGTCTACTTAAGAATTTGTTGGCTTATTGATAGATTCATTCCAAAAATTTATAATTTAAAGCTCAAAAGAGTTCACAAAGATTCACATACTCACAAGGTTAAATAAGGTCCTTTTGGAAATGGTGGTAACTCTCGTAATACAAAAATAATGCCTTGATCCCTTCAAAGTTTCCAAAATTTATATTCAAAAACAAGATTTAACATGAATCACACGAGCTAAAACAATAATTACTAAAATATTAACGATTTGGTGAACAATGGAAAGTCACTCACATTTGTGGTTATGTCCTAATAATTCAAACATGCACACTTATTTACACAATAATGCATAACTATCTTTTTTCCTAAAGCACTATTTTCATTATTATGCTAACATTCTATAAAACAGTAAAATAATACCTTATTTGCGCATATCATTGAGATTTTTATCATCACCATCCAAATTACGAGATTGACCATGCCTCAAAAAATCAATCTTGCTCCTTGAGTACTTAATTCCAACTATTTACAAAGAGAAACAAAACCAACATTCTATGTACACACCATAATAAAATATAATACTACTATATTTTTTTTTGAAATTAAAAACTATAATTTAAACATAATAAAATAAATAAATTCCAACAAAAAGGGTACCAACATCCACCAAAAGGATTCAATCCCAAAATACAACCAACAAATTTCAAAACAAAAGCAAATTGTTCCAACAATTAAATTCTAAAACCAACATAAAGTTGAAAAATATATAAAAGCTCTTCACTTTGACGCACAGAATCTTCACTGCTCCATTTTATCACCACCATCAGCACCAACAGGTGCTGCCCCTCCGAAAAGAATAGGCGCTTGTTCACAAACCAATTACAGTAGGCATCATATTAGGCATGGGAAGGGAAAGAAACTTCCTCTTGAGGATTAGACTGGAATCATGAAGAATGCTTCCAGGCCTTTGATAGGCTTTCTACATGTCCCAAGTATAGTTACAAGTCTCTTTCATCCTAGGATCCCAATTTGCATAATCGAGACCCTCAGATGTCTCTTGAGGATTAGACTGATTCACCCCTACCACTTCTCTTTTTCCTTTTCATAGCCAACTTTCCCAAACAATATCGACCAAGATAATCATCATCAATAACCCCCTCACTTTTTCATTAATTTCTTTCAGCATCGAAATTCCTTTGTCAAGGCACATAGCAGTAAGGAAAAGGTAGAGGGACACGAGAGTTTACCTCCTTAGTCTCAGTGCTTTCAACAAACTGCTTCATTTCCTTAGAAATAATGCCAACAACATCCACCGACTTGTCTTCCAAGATACATTTCACAAGCACGACAACATCAATAGAAATGGTTGACCTATGAAGCTTGGATTTGATGTTGTTTAAAATCAAAAGAATCACAACTTATATTTCAGCCGTCATATCATCCCGGTTGTATCTTAAAGGAAGACCCGCTGCATTCAATTCTACGCTTCTTTCTTCCAGCAAAATTGCACTAGCAATAGAATCATGGTTTCTTACTTTGTCAAGCTCCTTGTTGAAGTCATCTATCTCGTGAACACACAAATGAAATGGGTTACCCAAAAACTTGTTTATGGAGTCCGCATCAAAATGCAATGATTTTCCTCTCACAACAGTCTTGAAAAGAAATTGCTCCCCCTCAGCAGGAAGAGCATTTGCGTAAAACTCTCTAACCAAATCATAGCTTATCTGGTCAACCAGATCAATCAACACATCCCACTTCTTTCTCAGGAAAATATGCATTGGCTTCCCATAAGGATCGTTGGTGTCAATCACTTTTTTTTTCCTGACACAAACTGCCTTCCTACTAGAAGGTTGAATCTTGCTTCAGTTTCAGCATTAACAAATCGGTGTTCATTAAAATTTCGTGGTTGACTCGAACTATCCCCATCGATTTCCCTCACAGGCTTCAAGCAAAAAGCTCTCTTAAGACCCATATGCAAGAAATTAAATCAAAACAAAAAAACAGACAAATCCTCCTGTTAGACATAAAAAATAACAAAAAAAATGCAGAACACACAAGAATAAACAGAGATGTCGCCCTTGACATGCATCGCCGGGCGGTACCATACGAACAGGGTAATTCTGCAGAATTTTTTTACTCACAAATCCCGTTCTTTCACTTCCAAACCAAATTTCCTTTGTGATTTCAGACAAATTTATGGTGAGTGATGATTGCAAACAATGGGCAATGAAGATCCTAACCACATGCATACTAATCAAGACTATAAAATTCTAAATTACTAAACCTAATTTACTAAGCATGGACATAGTAATCAAAATTCTAAAAAAAACTATACTACAAAACCTAATTTACTAATCACAAGGAAGAAAAAGAAACTTTACCTTTGAATATTGAAAGTAGGAATGAAGGTGCAAGGACTGGGAGAGAGAATTGGTGAAAATGACCCCAAATAGGTTAAAACTCTCTTATAATAGAAGAATGACTCATGGGCCTAAAATAACCCACTAAATTGAAATACAAAGATAAGTGCTAGTTAAACAGCACCGCCCATCGACAGAAACGATTGCTCGACGATCCTTGACAGAAACAGAAAAAAGTTTCTGTTGTAGAATTTGTTTCACAAATCCTATTCTGCTGCAGACTAATTGAAAATGACACAAAAACAGAAATACTTACAATGTTAGGGTGCCTCCTAATGAGCGTTTTGTTTAACCTCGTTTCGAGCTCGACGATCCAAGGTGATCACATATCACAAAGACAAATAACACTAGTACCCCGATTCACCTCCCCTCTGAGATATATTTTTAAATGCTTACCATTCATCATCCAACTTTCCTTTGAGATAGGGTCCTCCAACAAAGTAGCTCCAAAATGCTTCACTTCTTTTATCAAGAGTGGCCCCGACCATTTAGATTTTAGTTTTCCTGAAAATAACTTTAACTGATAATTGAACAATAAAACCAATTGACCAACTTCAAAATGCTTTGGATTGATTTTTTATCATGATACTTCTACATTTATTTTGTAAATCCTTGAAGATTCATAAGCATGCAATCTCAGTTCATCTAATTCATGTAATTCTTCTTTCCTTTTCGAGGCAGCTTGATCTTGATCAAAATTCAAAAACTCCAATGCCCAAAATGCCTTATTTTCAAGTTCCACCAGAAGATGGCATGATTTCCCATAAACCATTTGAAACGGAGTAAGACCTATTGAAGCTTTGAATGTCATACGATATGCCCAAAGAGCTTTGTCCAACTTCAAAGACCAATCTTTTCTTGACGAAGAAATAATTTTCTCAAGAATTATTTTTATTTCCCGGTTTGACACTTCAGCTTAGCCATTGGTTTGAGGATGATACGGTGTATCAACCTTGTGCTTAACTCTATAATGCTCTAAAGCTCGCTTCAATTGGGAATTGCAAAAATGTGAACCTCCACCACTTATCAAAACTTTTGGAGTACCAAAATGTGTGAAATGTTTTTATTTTGGAATTTAATCACAATCTTGACATCCTCTTTTGGAGATGTTATTGCCTCAACCCACTTTGACACGTAATCCACTGCTACCAATATGTATTCATTAGAAAACGAGGAAGGAAAAGGGCCAACAAAGTCTATCTGTTTTACCCCAAAATTTTCCTCCCATTTTCTTCAAGGCATTCTTCTAAGATTCTCAAATACTCAAGGATTCTCAAGAATTGATCAGAACAACTCACCTCCTAAGCATGGGTCTTCAACTAGGGTTTTGTGCTTTACAAGGAAGATTGGGTTGAAAAGGTCTCAAATGATTTTCATGGTTCATCAGAGGTCCTCAATAATGCTTATGTCAAGTTTCAAGTCTTGCCTCACATGTTTGCTCAGTCAATGGCTCAAATGACTAAAAATCAACTGAATTGGGTAAAAAGTCAGATATGGTCAACATACAGTCAAACTTCAAGATTTTTTTGTCAACATCAACATTTTGAGGTGATATTCATCATTTGATCAAGGGTTGACCATGATTCCTCAAGGAAATCCCTCAAATCATCAAAGGTCAAACGTTGCCAAAATTAGGGTTTTGACTGAGGATGACTGATCATTGACTTTGGGCCTAGTGCATGACCTAATGGCTTGAAGCATGATCTCAAGACCTAAGATACAACATCTTGACCTAGTTACATGGCTCAAAACATTTCCAAAGATGCAAGTAATTGATAGTTGAAAAATTGAATCAACTGATGAAAAGTCAACAGTCACTCAAAAGTTAAACTTTGACTTTTTGGTCAACATTGGAATTCGAAAGTCAAGAATCATCAAGATAGTTAAAACTATTAAACTTGATAATCAAGAAATCAAAAAGTCAACAAAAGTCAAATTTGGAAAATTTTCTAACACAGAAAAATTCTAAGTGTTTTTGTTCTTAACAAAAGTCCTAACTTCATGGCTATTTTTTCACTAAGATCCATGTTGATTCAAAGAAAACTTTCAACATGAAAGTTGTAGGGATTGATGAATTCTACAACTTTGTCAATGAGGGTGGATTTCCAAAAAGTTTTTGGATTAAGAGATATGAGCCCATGAAGTTGTGATATTTTAATCCAACACTTAGAAAATTTCAAAAATTTATGGATTCGCTGATACCCAATTGCTTTCTTGATCTCAGAATGTAAGCCATTCTCAAACTTGACACACTTAGAAAATCCAGCTGTCTCTTTCGTGTAGTGAGGATAAAAGTTTGCCAACTCCACGAATTTGGCAGCATACTCAGTTACCGTTAAATCCCCTTGTTTTAGCTCCAAATATTCAATTTCCTTCTTCCCACGGACATCCTCTGGGTAATACTTCACCAAGAATTCCATACGAAACAAAGCCCAAGTAATAGCCACACCCGTGCCTTCCAATCTCTGGCGAGTAGCAACCCACCAGTCATCTACCTCTCTTGTCAGCATATGTGTACCAAAACGCACTTTCTGTGCATCAGAACAGTCCATGACTTGAAAGATCCTTTCAATATCCTTGAGCCACTCTTGCGCTCCTTCAGGATCATGCTTCCCTTTGAACGTAGGTGGATGGTTCCTCTGAAAAGCTTCTAAAACACGTGTCCCATCGTTCCCACTAGCATTAGGCCGATTCTGCATTGCCTGAGCCAAAGCCTGTAACACATTAGCAAGTGCACCATTGCCTCTTCCAGCCATTACTCTGCTTCACGTCACAACATCAAACAATGGTTAGATAGAAAAACATCGACAGTATTCCATTATCATACTATACTAGTGACTCAACAACCTGGCCGGACGGACCGACCTTCTCTGATACCAATTGTAACACTCCATTTTCCCATATGAATATTTATAATGAAATATATGACAAATGCATCAGAGTTCACAGTGGGATGCCACATAATCATAAAATCCATAAAGTTCTCAAATACTTTATTACTTCACGTATCTAAAAATGGTTATTCGGCAGCGGAAAATCAACATAAAAGTAGTTCATTGGCATTCTAGCCTTAACAATAATTCAAATCCATAATACGTGGTCCATCATAAGTTTAAATAAAATGTGCAACATTTAAAATTATGCAAAACATGATAAAACTCCTGAATCCCGTGTTACATATCAGAGCGTCTCCTAAGACTCGATCTGGTAACATCACTTCAAGCACTACTCGGGTACCTGATTATCTGTATTCCCAAAGAGTACAGACACAACAACACAAAAGGGGTGAGAATTTCATTCAATAATTATACGGCGAAATAAAACATGCTAAGGAGTAGTAAATCACAACATACAAAAAAGTATATCACAAACAACCATCATCATATCGTACAACATCAATTCAGTGTTTATGCAATGAAATAGTCCTTCATCAACATGAATGTGGTACCATCAAGGTATAATCCTTCAACTCAATGCCAAATGGGCAATAACAGAGCATAAGCCCTCAACACAACGTCAATCCAGGCCAACATCAGGGCATAAGCCCTCATCCATGAATGCATGCAATATGAACATGCAACAACGTGAAATCATACAACCACAAGGCACAAGCCTTCATCACCATGGAAATTTAAGCCATATGTATCATCCTCATCATAATCATCAACATTGCCTCATACCGACATCATCAACAAAAGAACACCGCAGAAAACAACCCACCGTTTCGGTGTAACAACGGGGAATAATTCCTATTTTAACTTAGTTACTATAATTATCCTTCTAAATCTTTATTTTACTCTACCTACTTCAAGTTTATGATTTTATCTATCCAACACTTCGAACGACGCATCAAACGGAATTACGGTTCAAAAGTTATGGCCATTACAAAAATATGTCCAAAATTGGGTTGTTTGAGTCGGTGCAAAACCTCTATGAGTCAACGCAAAACCTTATTGTCTACCACGGGTATGATCAGGTCGACCCATGATTCGATGCAACTTGAGTCGACGCAAACCTTCTTTGAGTCGACGCAAACTGCTTGATGCTGAGTTTTTCTGCGATTTTTCTGCGATTCTTCTATGATTCCACTAAATTTTGGGTCCTAAAACATTATCTAATCGTAGGAATTCATCATCTATTATCATCCTATATTTCTACATCAATTATACATCATTAGGGCATTATTATTCATCTTATATTTCATCAAATCCTCATCCAAAAATCCTCAAATCCTAATTCATTACTTATAGGTTCTAGATTGGGGTTTTATGCAACAATCATCATAACAACGCAAATCAAAACAAAAATCACAACATAACATCACAGATCCATGTATAATCATATACAACACATCAACTCAATCAAACCAAACAAATTATACATCAATCATATAAAACAACCTAAGAGGGAAAGGAACCCTCACTACCCTCTCATGTAAGATCACCAATTAGAGAAATCATTCATCCCCCTTACCTTAATTCAAAGCTTTGATCTTCCCAAAAGCTGTGGAATCCTTTTGACCTAGATTTTCCCTTCTCCTTGCCTTTTCTCATTTTACGATATGTTTTGTCGTACTCTCACTCTTGTTTTTCTTATAACACAATTTAGACCCCTAATACCTATATCCCAAAACTGCCCTTATCCTCTTTAATTAAATATTTAATCACTAAAATTATAAAAATTATTTTATTCATAGTAATAACAATAGTAATATAATAATAATAATATTAATAACAATTAAATAATACTCGTATTCTCTAATCACCTCCTGTTCTCTACACTATTAGTCATACACCCCTCCACATCTCAAACTCTAATTTTCCCCAAATTGCATCATATCACATCATAAAATATATCGACACAAGTAAACACATCATCTCATATAATTATTTTAAATAAAATAATCTTAATTAAATCGAGGCGTTACATAGACCGTGTGAGGTTATTTTGGAAGGCAAATCTTCAATTTTGAAAAGATTTTAAACACAATATGGAAACAAATCATGCAAGCCTTAAAATTCCATGAGATTTTGACCTAGAATGCTTGGCCTATAAATACACAACACATTCAGACCTCAAAGAGGACACATGCTTCAGCTATAGACAAACCCTAAAGCTCACAAATTTTCTCAAAATTAGGGAGCGGTCAAACCTTTATCTCCAGGCATTTTCAATCGACTTCAAACATCACACTAGCCTCCTGAAGGTCCCAGGAGTTCATACCAATCATTACTGAAGCTCGTAGCGTCCCAGATCATCACAACCAAGCACATCGATTTTTGGTAATTTTCTTGAATTCAAATCTTTTAATCTATGCATATTTAACTAATTTTGTATGCCCAAATGAGTTCTTCATGGTGTTTAGAACAAGTTTGAATAAGAAAATACAAACTTTGACGCAGGGATGATGAGTTACCATGGCTAGGGCACGATCAGATTCTCTCTTCGAAACTCCTTTTCCACTAATTTTTAGTTTTTTTTTTACCATGTATTCGGGCTCAGAGTGAAATTTTAAGCAAGATATTGTTTTCCTTTTTTTGATTTGATGAGTTTTTGTAGGATTGAGGATGAAGACCGTCGGAGAAGACAATGGTTTCCACCACCTCGGGCCAGTCTGATTTTTGCAGGGGGTGGTCAAGGGCCTGCGTGGCAGTTATAAGCTATATGCTTTTCCCATTCAAATACTCACGGGCTCGCACGTGTTTCTTTTTTTATTTGATTATATTTGAAGTTTATTTTATTATATATATTTTTACTCACATCTAAATAACAAGAAACAATAATGGCATAATTGGTAAGGGCGTTGTATAGTATAGGTATAGGTGTGAGTTCGAGTCTCAACTTCGGCATTTTTTCTCTCATCTTTTCCAAACCACACATATTTGTTTAAGTTGTTTATATTTTGGTTGATACCTGATTCAATAGCAAGCAACAACAGGTGGCGTGGTGGTATCATTACTGGTGAAGGGAAGGGCGTGAGTTTAAACCCTACCCCATATATTGTCATGTTTTCTTTATTTCAAACTTTTATTTAAATAACTTAATTAATTTCTTTTTTTAATTAAAATTAGAAAAATCACAAAATACCAAAATTTTTAACTTGTGACATTTTGACATTTAGGATATTAAAAACAATTTTTAACATGTACTTTTATTTATTTGTTATTTATTTTTATTAGACAAATGTATAGGTTTCACGCTTGAAATTGTAATAGCTGTAGATTTAATTTCTCGAAAGATTTTATTAAGTATTGTAACTTCCTCGAAGCCATGTAATAGCTTAGGATTTTTTATTTCTTGCTTTTATATTTTATATACTTGTATATATATGTAACTGTTAGCTAATAGGATTGTATGGCAAGAATTAAAAGCAAATCTAGAAAACCCTAATCCAAGATAAAATAACTGAAAACAAACACTCTTCACACTTGCACCTCTAGGGTAACCTCTCTTGTTGCCTTACGAATACTTGGTCACGTCCCTCAAAAGCGGGGATACTTTAGCAAAAGATCCTCGATCAAATCATCATGGTCCCTTCGAATAAAGATCATAATCCCTCGATTACCCTTCGAGTTTCCTACAAAATGATCTAGTCCCTTCGATGACCCTACGAGAAAAATGATGATAGTCACTTTGACGCAATTGCTAAAGTATCCTTACATGTTTCCTTCGGAGACCATACGATGATGACCCTACGCCTGTCCCTTCATATCCAATAGATAAGATTACCTACCAACTAATGGTATGGATAATACTCTCTCCAAAGGAGAAGGAAAAGAATAAGAAATACCATACTTAGTGGGTAGGACTCTTGAATGTTTTCTCACAACCTTTTTCACAAACAAATATATTTTTTCACACTACACTTTCAAACAAGATATTTTCAAAAACACTTTGTATACATTCTTGAGGACCGACACAAGGATTATTACAAAGTTAGCCTTACATTGGCATTTTAAAATATTTTCAAACAAATTGTACACATACAAAGCAAGTTTTAAAAGTGATCTAAGCAATTAAGATCCCATAGATAACTACGGATGAAAAGGGTCCTAATACCTTCCCTTTTCATAACTTACCCCCCCGGACTCAAAATCTACCAAAGGTCTTTCCTGTTCTTTTCACCTTTCCTAAATATTGGATAAATGAAAAGTCGATGACGACTCTTGCTAACCGCAACATTTGCGATAAAACCAAAAAAGTCATTTCTCCCACCGTATTACACACTCCTTCAAGTTTTCCTACTATTTCCTATATAATATGCAATCATTATGACATGCATATATTTTGACATAGTTAGAATCCATTGGACACAATATCTTCTTGGTCTCATAACTACGGTTTGCCAACGTGTTACCTTCTAAAAGTATTTTTTGCAACAATTTAAGCAATTTAGTGAAACTTCTATCTTTCCACCCACCTTTTGCATTAAGATTAAATAGTCTTAACACAACTGACAATCTTGTAAAAAATGTGCATCCCGGATATAACGACTCTTCCATGTCTCTTTGCAAAGTATCATCCACATGATCTTTCTTAAAAGCATATACTCCAATGTAACGAATCATATCTTTTAGAGTATTATTCATAAATTCATAAACTCCAACTCTATGTAACACAAGTATTTTTTTGTCACTTTTCCATGTCATACCTATTTCGTGTAATTTTAAATAATTTCATCACAACCTAAATGATTGAATATATTATCCTTTGGATGTTTTTGCATATATTGAAAATTTGAGAAGGACAAAAAAAATCTCATTGTTGTTAGGAAGGTTTTTTTTTTGGGAATTCAAGAAATTGAGTCACATAATTCTCACACTCTTTACTTAATATATTAGCTTTCATCTAACAATGATCCATAATCACATACAACTTTTGAAAATAAAATAAAATTAGTAGACAACCAACAACAATGAATATTCCATCTCTATAAAACAACAATAACAATAAATAACATCAACTACAAATACCTGGAAAAAAGACAACATTATAACCTAAGTCTCAAAAACCATAACAATAACAACAACGACAATAATAACAACAACAACTACTACTACTACTACTACTACTACATTATTCATACAATCATTGAGAAAGTTTTACATACAAAAACATGATGAGAGAGTCAAAGAAAAATGTTGATTTGAGCTTCCTTCCTCCTTGAAAAAAGATGAAGAATGATGTTTCATTTTAATAGGTGGAGAATATGAAAAGTAGTGTTTCAGTTTGTTAGATGGAGAAAATGGAGAATGGTATTTCTTTCGTTCGCCAGGGCGCAAAACATTTATGAGAAATAATGAAAAGTGAATGAGACTTAAAAATTATGATATAGGAATAAAATATTCTTTAGATTATATTTCGGTTTTTAGAAAAAACCGAAATATAAAATATGAGATAAAAGTTCAGTTCAATTTAATTAAAAATGAAATATTCATCAACATTTCATGTTGGTTTTTTAGAAAAACGAGGAACAATATGATTTTTAGAATAAGGACGTCATTTTGATTCTAAATAAAGTATGAAATTGCAGGAGTTGCGAATTGAAGCTTGAACCCTGAACTATACTTATTATCGATTTTCTACAAAACTGAGGAATAAGATTTATTTTTTTAAAAATAAAAAATAACATGGCGCGTTTCAGGTCATTTGACCTTAATTTTTAATAGAATGATGTGAAAATTTTGTTATAAAATATATTATTTGTAGTGGTAGTCAATCTATCCTAGGTTGATAACTCGTCTAGCCAAATAAAGTGTATTCCTTCCTAGAATCCCATGCACCAATTTTATAGCAAGCTTTCTAGCCGTAAATTACCTACATCTAGATATCTTAGTTGCATACCTCACCCTTACAATTAATTTTGCAACCCAAGAAGATTTAAAATTTCTGATGAGCATAAGTCTCAACAATGTCTTCACTCTGAATGTATTTTTACTACGAATATACTACACAACAAAGTGTAGTCATACTTCTTCTTATACTTGCATATAACCCTTCATCTCTTAGCATTATTTTTTTGCAAATCCAACTTCCCTATAATTCAAGACGTTATTCTCAAGTATTTCTTCTTTCAATAGATTCAACGAGAACTCCATTCCAATATTGCATGAGAAATTCTTAGTTATGGAATCTTCTTTATTGAACTTAACTACAATAGGTCTATCTTAACTACTACCACTATGATATTATGCTACACTGTCAAATTTATATGTGAAGTATTCATCCTCTAGAACATAATCCTTTCCCATCTCAATTTTAGTAAATTCACTTGGTAATGTTGTTTCACTAATGGTTCCATGAAATAATTTCTTAGCATCATTTTCAACACTACTGGGTGTGGCACCATCAACATTATATGAGTTATATGTATGACTTTCATATGCAACAATTGTGAAAACATCAACAAACAATTAACCAAACCATGCCAACCTCTTTTCCTCATTATTACAAAAAAAAATGCATACCTCTAATTGAATCACCCCTCATATACTCAAGTGATCATTGTCATCAAGAAAAATACATGTTTCCCTTTATTCTCTCTAACTTGATCAACATTATATTAGTATTGGTGTCTAATGTGTTGTGAAGAACAAGATCCAATGTAGGATCAGGTATGCAACTAAGATACTTAGATGCGTGGAATTTAAGATTGAGAAGCTTGCAATAAAATTTTATGCAATGTATTCTAGGAATCAAAACACTTTATTATGGTCATATGGTTCCAAATTTAGAAAAGCTTCACCTGAAAATACTTTCAAGTTAAATACTTTCAACGACTGTGTCTACATTTGTTTTAGAGCATTGCTATGTAGACAATTTTACCATTCCCTTGCAATGGAATTAACACGTGAAATTAAATAAAAAATTAACCACACTGCATATGTTTAATTGGATTTAGAAAATTTAAAACGTGAGAACTCATACTACTCTTTAGGTTTAAATGGACCTCAACAATTATTAAATATCGAATGTAATTGAGATTAACGGCGAATTCCTTTTAAGATATTTTGAATAACTTAATATAAATTGCACAAAGCCTCGAACAAATTAATCTTATCCTTTGATAATAGGTTATACAAAAATGTATCCTACACTTTGCTCATTCATTAATAAAATTAAAGATATTTAAAATAATCGTAACATGAGAGAAATGAATTAAAATAAATTGTATTTTCTTATGTCTTTTTTTATTCACAAATTCTCTATTTATAGAGAAGTTTATACCACTTGGTGAAGAAAAACATATTTTCCATTAAATGATGCATTTGATAATAGGTAATACATTATGTAGTGACTTTTCGGACAAGTGTGCCCCCATGTACTTTTCAAATTTAAGAGTTTTAAATTTGGCAGACATAACAAAATTTGACACTAAGCACATGTTTTCTGCAGCAACACCAAAGATATCATTGTCTTCCATAGCTCTCGGTTTCTTTTCCAAAGTCTGATATTATTCTCTAACTTCTTCAATATTTTTAGCTTCTCCTTGACTTTCACTTTGGAGACCAGCAACATGGTACAAAAAGCGAGGATCTTCATAAGCACCTTAAGCAACAATATGCACAATAGGTTTAGATTCAGTGATCACTGGAGCTTGGAATACAAGTTGTGCGGATTGGAAAACCCTTTGAGTATTTGATAAGGGTGGATAATAGTTTAGTGGTAACCCATATTCTGGCCAAGAAGTAACTGATTTCTGGAAATTCTATAGGTCAACAACAACACTAGTAATTTTAGAGATGACAGACCTCATAGGTTAAACTTCTCTAGCAACCAAAGCTTTCATCATTTCTATGATATTGCTCACGCTTCCTTTCAACTCATCAATGTATCCTCTAACTCTTTCATTATGTTGCTCTTGGTCTTCCATTCTTCTTCTGATGTTAGCTCTAGTTCCTTACTTATGTTCAGGAATTAGCTTGACAGTAGACAGACAACTCTGAAGACGAAGACAAATAAAATTAATTTTCTCGTCAACTTGGATGTATGCATGAAGTTTTATGCAAAGGAATGAAATGAAATGCAATATCATCAATGTAAACTCAACCAATACGAGGTAAAAATAATGTAATGCATTGTTTAATGTCATGCAAGATTCAAAAGTAAACAAAACCTGGGAAAATTCTGAGGGCAGCAAGATTTTAAGATACCATCTAACCAATAACCCCTCACGAGTAGGCTTCAGGGTTTAAGAAGGTTTTTAGAGTCACGAATTCATATTGAAAATATTTTCATCAATCGCATATAATTTACGAGCCAACAATATCTTCAAGTGGGTCTCATCTAAATGAGGTTCACGTGCCAACCCAATGAGACAATTACGTCTAACATGTCAACACTACACAACCTTGGTCTTAATAGCCATAGATTTGGGTTTACTAAAGGTCCCTGGGTTACAAAACCCTTTTAAAAATATTTTCATCGACGCAAATAACTTGCGAGCCAACAATACTTCCTAAATGATCTACTTTATGCAGGATTTTTGCATTGACTCAACGAGACAATTTTGTTCAGCAAGTCAATATTACGCAACCACCATCCTATCTTTGGTGTTTTCTCGAAGCCCGGGTAGTGGAATTTTCCTTACAATACCAGGAACCAGAAGATTTCAACCATACGATATATAAGAAACCATACAATGATAAAGGAAAATAAAGAAGCAAGTAAATAAAGCTAACAACATCACCAGAACAAATAAACTAGGGTGAACTCACTTTAGGAAAGTCTCCCCAGCAGTTTCGCTAGCTGTCGTGGTGCGAAAAATACTCGAGCATATTGCGCGCTTGAAATACAACAAATTCTCCACCTATCTTTATTTATTCCAAAAGGAAAGGGAAAATATCGAATAAAACCAATGAAAGAAAAGAAAATGGTCGTTGCAACCATGAGCGGGTTTGGGAGTCAATTATGAAAGGGGAAAGTATTAGAACCCCTCACATTTGTTGTACTCAACGGGATTCATTAAGTTAGTTTTGCGAATGATGTTTGTGTTCTTCAAATTATTATGCGATAAAAAAGAAAGAAATGAAAAATGTTTTTAGATTTTTTATTATTGTGCTCGCCAAGATTTCCAAATCTTGTGCCTACATATTCTCATAGTACAATGAGAAAATTGGAGCTTCGTAGTATAGGGTAGTAAATGTTTCTGTGTTGGTCGATTTTAGAGAAAGATTCTCAAGTCACATTTGAACGGAAAACATTGTTGTCTAGAACATGGATAATCGAACATTTGCATCACCTCAAGAACAAATGACTGCATTTGGGTCGACACAGATTCTTTCCATCATTTCATTCGAGTGTAAAACGTTTAATCTTCACATGTGAAAGTGTTGTTTGCATCGTTGGAGAATGGATGGAGCATATTTCATTTTATGAAAAAGATTTTAATTGAAAATCCAAAAGGAAAATGGTTTGAGTGAGTTGAGATTGTTTTTAGATTTAGTTTTAATGTGTTTATGCTTAACGTGATCGAACTATATCTCCACAAGACAACTATTGAATATGATAAACTTATGATCATGATGGTTTCAGGTATAGAAATTTGATAATCATGTTTATTGTTGTTTTATATGTTTCTTGTATGCAGTAAAGGATCTTATATGCTTATTGATAGCAAAGCAAAATTTTAAGAGTATTGTTTGTTATTAAATGGTTTGTACTGGTCAAAAAGTACAAGTATGCATGGTATCCCTACAAGGGTAAGAGATACTCAGAGGCCTTAGTAGGTTTATAACAACTTAAAGTGGTTAGGTCTTGCCCACGGTGGAAAGATGTTCTGTATGGTGGTTTTACGATAATTTTAGAGGATTTACTCACGTGAGGTGAGAGACTTTATATATTAACATGGTACTTTGGGTGTTATGTGTAACTTATGATATGTCATTTCTCCCATTATGGGAGAAGTATATATGGATGTTTTGGGCCTAGGGTTTAGGAAAATTGTAGAAGCGGTAATCGCTCCCCCATGACTAGCAAAGATACCAGTACTATACATGTCACTTGCCCCAAAGGCGAGCCCCCATGTTTAGTGAGGATATCGTTATGCCAATATCACGCTAGGCCGGGACCCTGGAGTTGCTCTGGTTTAAGACTCTCATAAATATAATATTACATGGTTTAATAGCTAAATAATTTAAAATAATAGTATGAAATACAAAGCAATCCAATGACTACATAGTCATGGATGTGTAATAGTTGGTTAAAATATCAAAACTAAAGAAAATGCATAATTGTGCGTGTGTTTGAATATTCAAAATTAATAAAATATAAATATCTTTCAATTATTTGACAAAATGGTTGGCAAGGATACAATGTATAAGACATCGTGTAGGTATGTGATGAAAGGCCATTGTTGTACCCAAAAATTTGTCCTCCCATATTTCTCAAAACATTTCAAGAAAGATCCTCAAGTTGATCAAGGAAGTCCAAGGGTTGACCAAACAAGCTCTCTCATAAGGCAACCTACCTCAAATTAGGGTTTCATGTTGCATCAAGATACTTGAGTCCAAGGGATCCCAAATGGTCACCATTGTCCTAATATGTTCTCAAGATTATCCATGTCAAGTTTCAAGCCTTGCAAATGAAGTTTGCTCAGTCAATTGCTCAAAGGCCTGAAAATCGACTGTGCTAGGGCAAAAGTCAACAGTGGCCTACATACAGTCAAACTTCAATATTTTTGGTCAACATCCTCATTTTGAAGTATATTTAATCATTTGATCAAGGGTTGATCATTATTCCCCAAGGGTTGCTCATAATCCATCAAGAACCAAAAGTTGCTAAATTAGGGTTTTGTAGGAAAAGTCAACTCAACTTTAACCAAGCATAACTTTCTCATACTTTATGAGAAATGACCCATACAAAGATAATTTTTAAGAGGATGAAATTCCCTACAATCCATCTTCATCCCCCAAGTTCAAAATATGCACTCACAAGAAGTTATGAATTTGGACATTATAGGTCATTTTGAAAAGTCAACAAAAACATATTTTTTTCAAAGCTTCATACATGAACATGGAATACCAAATTGAGATGAGACCAAAAGGTTGCTTATAGGACATCTCAAGATTTCTAAAAAGTCAAAGAACACCTTCAAAGAGTCAAAATTGAGGAAGTTATGCATTGGTGAAGTTGACCTTTTTTGCAAAATTGCCAAAAGTCAACTATGCCTCAAAATGCAATTTTTGCTAAATGGGCCTAATCTTTTGCACTTGTTTTGAGTTGGTAGCATGGTCCACGAGCCCTAGCTCTTGCCACTTGTCTTTATCTTGTTTTTATTATTTATTTTGATTTTTATTTGAATTAAATCAATTTTAATCAAAACAAATCATGAAAAAATCCAAAACATTGAAACCTCAAGATATTATGCATGTTTCAGGTCTTATATCCAGTTGGCAAGTGATTGAAATCGTGCAAAGCCTTGGTGTGCACAAAAAGATTGAATTTGGCCTATTTTTGGAAGTATCTTCAAGTGAATCAAATCCAAATCAAAATCAATAATTGGCAAAGATTGAGATCATGTTTGCAACCCTAATCCAATCCTTAATACATAAGGAACATTTGTAGACCTAAAACAAGGGGTTAGAGTGGCGTGAGAAGTCAAAACAAACTTGAAAAAAACACAAGAAAGTGTTGAGTCAAATTCATAGTTCCAGGCAATTACAAGGCTTCCTAACCATCCCATTCGCTTCCTGGGAGTGCAAGCAAGCGAAACCAATGAAGAACAAGGAGTTTCCAGCACTGTAACTCGTTGTAAGTCAACCACGACAATGCCTTTTTCTTGAATTCAAATTGCATCATTCTGACACTTATAGCATGAAATAATTATAGATTCTTACTCCTTGAAGCATTTACAAACTATCTGTAACGTTTAATTTCATTTTTATGGACTGTATCAAGATTCACCATGGCTAGGTTTTGTTGCTTCATTTTAGGGTTTTTGTGTGCAGGCAAAATTGGCCCATAAAAAGGGCATCATAATACTCAGCAGATCCAGACGAGTTGATCCATGGCATTAGATATCATTTATCATGCCCATGGAGAATTTTGAGATAGGCCAGGGATGTAGCGACAGAGGCTTGTCCGTAGGTAAATTTTTTTAACTTTTACTAACAGAGCAAGGTTGGGGATGACCTGCGTGGCACCCTTCTACTGGGTCTTGAATTATGATGCGATTTTGTTTTTCTATCTCCACTAACACCCATTATTGTATATTATCTATTATTATTATTATATGTACAATAAGAACGTGCAGCTCAGTTGGTGGCCAGGCATTGGAAAAGTGCTTTGGGGCCTGGGTTCGAATCCCAGGTTCCCCCATTCTTTCACATTATTTTTCTTTTCAGGTTCAGGCGCACATACAAGGTCAAGGGATCACCATATGCCCTCAGGATCTAACCCTTGGATCTCCAGATGGCCAAATCTGATGGCCATCATTTAAGGGACCATCATGTGACCTAGTCAACGCAAAGCTTGGGAGCATGGAAGTCAACAAGGACCTCAGATTTTTGGGCCCAAGGCTTGCTATATACACCCCTCCAAATTACTTTTCCAGGCCCAGTTTTCTATTTTCTTTTCTTTTTATATTTCCATTATTTAGTTTATTTATTTATTTTACTAACAAAAATAATAATTCCTTTTACCAAAAATCAAAAATAATATTTTCACCCAATTAGATTTAGGTTTATTTTTATCAATAAATTAATTAATTTAATTAGGTTATTTAATTTCTAGGGTAACTTAAATTATTTTTGTAAATAAATTAAAAACAATTAGAAATTAGGGTTTTGTCTAAATTTAATTCTATTTTCTTTTTCTTAAAAAATAACAAAACACAAAAATAAGCCATTTATTTATTTTCATTAATTAATTTAATTAGATAATTAATTGTGTACTTAATTTAAAAACCTAATGTTGTACCCCAAAATATGCCCTCTCATATTATCAAGATTTTCCTTACAAGACTCTTTGGACTCAAGACCAGATTAGGGTTTGCTCAGCTCAAGACATTTCCTTGCATTGTTGACCTGAAATTAGGGTTTGAGTTTGCACAGGGATTTTTGGGCTTCCAATGCTTCATGTGACTTTCATACTTCATGTTGGACTCCTAAGATTGATCATACCAAGTTTCAAGCATTGAATTAAATTTTTGCCCTGTCAATTGGACAATTGACCTAAAAATCAACTATATTGGGGAAAAAGTCAACCATGCTCAATTTACAGTCAAAATTCATAGTTTTTGATCCACAACAACATTATAGACTCATATGAACCATTTGATCAAGTTTTGACCACAACTCCTCAAGAAATTTGATCAGATCTTCAAAAGGGCAAAATGGTCATTTTTAGGGTTTTGACTGTAGAAGGGAAATTTCTGATTTTTAACCTAGCCAATGGCAAATTGGGTTCAAGCATGGTTTCAAGGACTCAATGGCACCATCTTGACCTAATCACAAGGTTTAAAAGATCCCAATTGCATTGAATTGACAGATGAATTTTCCAGTCAACTGATCAAAAATCAACTATATATTGAAAAGTCAAACTTTGACTTTTTGGTCAAAATCAAGTACCAAGGGTCATATTTCATCAAGATGTGTAAAAATATGAAACTTGTTCACAAAGAAACCTAATTTTGAAAATTAGGGTTTAAGTTTGAAATTTTTCATAACTTGGAAATTTTCTAAGTTATGAAAATTTCTTATTTTTTCCCAACTTTTCCCAATTTTTTCACCATTATGAAATTGGATTCAAAGAAAACTTCCAACACGAAAGTCGTAGTCCTCCACAAAATCTACAACTTTGATTCACAAATTTTTCCCAAAAGATGCTTGGATCTCAAGTTATGATTTTATGAATAAGGGTCCAAAAACTTTTTAACTTAGTGAAATTTTGCCCTAGTTTAGGCAGATTTTTGACCTTACTTCATGGAAACTTTTCACCTAGTTCCAAGAGGAATCTAAAAATGAATTTCAAATATGGATTGTATAGCATGTTACAAGCTTTCCAAAATGTGCAAGAACTCTCCAAGATCATTTATGGTTAGGGAGAATCGAAGGAAAGAAAATGGCCATTTCTCACTTTTGTCCATGTCATTTTTCACATTGCTACAAGTTGCAAATCTGTCCTAAGCATGCTTGTACTTGTTTTATAGGTCTTAAACCTTTCCACAATCCTTAATTTAATTCAAATACGATGGATATTGGCTTTGTACTGAGCTATGGAACTTTGCACAATGAATTAATCCATTTATGGCATAAAGGTAACAATACCATTTCCATAAAGCTTTCTTTTTTGCAACTTTGTATTCCTTGAGCATTGAACCTGATCTCTGGCTACAAACAAGATCCACAAACTTGAGGAAAGGTACACCAACTATGCTCATACCTCAAGCTAGCTTATACTGGCTTTGAGCTTTGTCAACTCACTTTTGCTTCAAAAGCAAGTAAGCTTGCAAAAAGTCCATAACTTGAGTATCTGTTAAAACCAAGTCTTGGCATCATTTCAAACGACCTCAGCATATGGTAGAAAGCCAGAAACACGATTTCCAAGCTCTAAAACACAAAACACTAACTTCTGCCCAAAACAGGGCCATCTCTGCAAATCACAAGCCACTTCCATATTCCCTCGTGTGTTTTGCTTGAAACACACTCCACACATCACACCTAAGCTGTCCAAGCCATTGTTTAGCAACTGTAACCTCATTTTCAAGCTTCACCATTTTCAATTTCTGAGTTTGCAGGTTGACTTCTACAAGGAGATTCAAGCCATTTCAAAGCAAGCTTAGCATTGGGAAAGCTTGAGGGAACTTCAAGCAAGCTCACGAGTACATCAGGCCTCACTCAAAGTTGCTACATTGCCATAGCCAAATTCAACTGAACAAGGTAATTTTCAAAGTTCTATCTCCTTATTTAGGCATCATTAGGCTTAGGTTTGTGAAGCAAAAATGTAGTCTTTAATGTGCTTGAACTGTACATATGCATAATTCTTATTTATATTAACTGAGCTAGGAGAATTTGGATGATGAACATGCTGAAATTTTTAGGTCAGAAATTAAGGGTGACAAAATTCTTTGATCTTTGAGAGTTAGGTCAAGTTTTTTATATGGTTGGAATCGTGATTGAAAATGCTATAACTTTCATGTTGTAAATTTTTGATTTTATGCAAACAATAGAGAGAACAGGTTTTAAACACAGGGCGCGCGCGTTTGGCTCTGTTCAAAGGACATGGATGAAGTGAAGTGGGCCTGGCGCCTTGGGCTTGGTTCTATTTGCACCCCCCATTTTGTTATTTGCACCCTCTTGGCCCTTTTCTTTTATTTTTCATATTTTCTTGAATATTCCACATTTCTGACTTTTATTTATTTTTTCTAAACATTAAAAATCACAAAAAATATTTTCTTTATTTTTTGCATTTTATCATTTTTTTGGCATAAAAAATAGTTATTAGGTTAATATACTTATACTTTCTTAAATAAACTTGTAAATAATATAAAAATATCCTACATTTTTATTTTTATTATTTATACACTTAAAATATTATTTTCTCACATATTTTATTTTTTTAAAACATTTTTGTATATATTTTTTATTTATTTTCTTGTACATAAATGAAATAAATAATAATAGAATATATATTTTCTTTTAAACTAAAAATTAGGGTTTTCACCCCTTTCAAAAATAATCACTTTATTTTCTCTTATTTTTAAGACTTGAATAAACTTATTTTCTCATGCATAAAACAAATACAAAAAACATTTTGCATATTTACAATTTATTCCATATTTAAATACTTGTTTATTTATTTATTGTTGTATAAATTCAATTGGGTTGTAATAGTAAATTAGGGTTTTATTTTGAGCAATATCCCCTTATTCAAACTTGTACCCCCTTCCCATAATATTGTGTAATAGTTTAGATTTACTTTACGCATTTATTACTTTCATATACCATGATAGTAAATTAGGGTTTTGTATGCAAAGACCAAAAATCAAAACAAATAGCATGACTTAATACAAGACAAGAAATGCATGAAAAATGACAACACCTTGCACACAAGCACCCCTAGGGTTTCATCCACTTTGTTGCCTTAAAAAATGGCCATCGTATGCATGCTAGGTATCTTGGCAAAATCAATCAAAACAAAAAGATCATAGTCCCTCGATGACGCTATCTTGATTGCCTAAACAAAAATGATCTAGTCCCTCAAAAACTTGCTAAGATACTTGGCAATATTGTTATCATGGTCATACGATGACCCACGCCCATCCCGTTTAACATCCAAAGATAGGGTTGTTTACCAAATACAATGGTAAAACAACAATGTCAAAGGAATAAAAATGTATAGGAAAGACTTTTGAGTAGGGTAGATAACTCCTAGTTACTTGATTAACTCAAAGGCTACCCCGTATTCTCTTTGATTAACTCAAAGGCTATCCGGTTACTATTTCTAGGACAAGTTTAGCCAACTAAACTTCAAGAGGGTACTTACCTATGAAACCCCATGCAAGCCTGAAACTAGGAACTTGTGTGACTTGTTTGTACATATATACTTGTGCATAACATCATGGACATCAAGAAGCATCATATGCATCCACTAACCATTTCAAGGATTTGGATCTTCATCTTTGTTCCTGTTTTGTAGGTAATGGATTCACTTCGCAGGAAAACAATTCAAGTCAACCTTGTAAGGATTCCTCCTCAACTCAAGGAGCTAGCTTCAAGGATTCCTGAGAATTCTCCATTCACCGAGAGGCATGGTCGTCTTCTTAACTTAGTCAACACCAACACTGAGGAGGACATGGTGAAAGTTCTCTTCCAGTTCTTTGACCCCCTACACCACTGCTTCACATTTCCTGATTACCAGCTTGTGCCTACTTTGGAGGAATTTTCTCAACTCCTGAGAATTCCTATTCTCCATCAACTACCTTTCAACGGCACGGAAAGATATCCAAAGCCTGAAGATGTTGCTCAAGCCCTGCACTTGCAACCATCAAATGTCATAAGTCATTAGGAAACCAGAAGTGGTGTCAAGGATTTCATGGCAAAGTTTCTGTTTGAGAAAGCCCAAGAATGATGGAACTCATTGGACCTGCAAGCTTTTGAGTAGATTGTAGCTCTTCTCATCTATGGGATGGTCTTGTTCCCAAACCCTGACCAACTTATAGATGTAAGTGTTGTCAAAATTTTCATGGCTCGCAACCCGGTGCCTACATTGCTTGGGGATATTCTCCACTCTTTTCACACTCGAACAATGAGGAAAAGAGGTGTTCTCATGTTCTGTACTCCTCTACTGGCAAGATGATTTATTTCTCATCTTCCCCAATCAGTTTTGAAGAATGAGCAAGGTTTGAGGTGGTCACAACGATTGATGACTCTTACACATTCAAATGTTCATTAGTGTTCTCAATCCAGAGAAAATGTTATCATCATTGACCGTTGTGGGGAATTCCCTAATGTCCCTCTATTTGGCATTAGGGGAGGCATTACCTACAACCCTTGCTTGGCTCTGAGACAATTTGGGTATGCCCGAAGGGATGGCCCATATGACATGCTGATTCCAGACTTGGTTTTTGACTTCGACAACAATGATCAAGGACTTTGACAAAGGTTTATCCGAGCTTGGAGGATGCCCAACAAGGTGGACAGTAAGACCTTGAGACACAGGAACTCCATCCCCCTTGAGCCTTACCTCAAGTGGGTACGAACCCGCGCCCAAAGTCTTATGATGCCTTACCCCTACATTTTACCTGTGATTATAGAGCCTGTTATGGAAGGAGAGGTTCCATACACCCTCCTACATCCTGACATGTCAACATCACTTGAAGATTTACAAAGGAGTTGGATACAGCTCAAGAGAGAGCGCGACACTTTCGAAGCCCAATTCTACACAAGTGAGAAGAAGGTTTTGGAACTTACTCGTCAACTTCACGAAGAGCAGACTCTCAACACCTACATTGCACCAAAGAGGATGCACAACGTCTTTTTACCTTAGAATTTTGTATTATTTTGCCCATGGGGCATTGATGTACTAACAAATTCTATCTTATTAATATGACGTGTGTTCCTTTTTTGTTTAAAACAAATTTGAATTTCTGAATCCTGGAATGCATTACATGAATACATATCATTCATCATATGCATAAACAGGTCTTCATACCAAGTTTCCTCATCTCTCTGCTATTTATTTCAACAAGATGGATCTAGAACAAACGGTCAAAGACTTGCAAGTGCAGAATTCCCAGTTTCAGCAGCTACTTCTGACCTTGGCTAAGGGGCAGGAGGAGCTCAAGACTCTACTAGAGAAGGAAAAAGAGAAAAAGAAAAAGAAGAGAGTTGGTGTGGCTACCTTGGGCAGAAGATTTGAAGGTCAAGCCAGAAGGGTCCTGGATTTCCCCTCAACATCTGATGAAGGGGTAGGAAAAGGAAAGGGAGTTGTGGTACCATCTGAGTCCGAGGATGAAGAGGATGAAGACTATTCTGAACAGCAGTACCCTCATGCAGATGACAAATACAAAAACTTGGAGGAACGTCTGGCAGCTATGGAGGTACAGAGGGTGCCTGGGCTGGACTTCGAAGAGTTAGGACTGGCTTCTGGAATTATGATCCCTCCTAAATTCAAAGTACCTCTATTTTCTAAGTACGATGGGTTGTCTTGTCCCAAGATGCACCTACGATCTTATGTAAGGAAAATTCAACCACATTCTTCTGACAAAGACATGTGGGTCCATTTCTTCCAGGACAGTCTTTCGGGAACGCAACTGGATTGGTTTTATCAGTTGGAGAGGTCTGATGTGCATAATTGGGAAGATTTAGCGGTCGCCTTCTACAAACAGTATCAATATAATGTGTACTTAGCACCAACCCGTACTCAATTACAGAGTATGGGCATGGTCTTAAATGAAGGCTTCAAAGAGTATGCCCAGAAATGGAGAGGCTTGGCAGGAAGGGTGCAGCCACCTTTATATGAAAGAGAGCTTGTGGATATGTTCTTGGGGACTCTGTCAGGTCCTTTCTTTAATCACCTGATTGGAAGTTCGTCTACGGGGTTCACCGAGTTGATTCTAACTGGTGAGAGAGTTGAAGCCGGCATTAAAAACGAGAAAATTCAAAAAGATGCATCTGCTTCTACTGCCATCAAAAAGACTTTTCCAGCAAAGAAAGAAGTCTCAGCTGTCTACTCCCAAAGAGGTCAAGGAAGAGTTAAGCGCCAACCAGCGGTGGGGGCAGTAATGATTCAGAAGTCTGCAGTTGATCAACCCAGAAACCATCAACCAAGAACCAACCAAGCAAGGGTGGAAAAGCCTGTATGGCAATTCACCCAAATTAACATGACTCATGCTCAGGTTCTACCCCATCTCTTGAAGTTAAACCTTGCCAGTATGAAAGAGGCCCCGAAGAATCCGAATACAACTTCTCCTTACTACCATTCGAACGCCAAGTGTGCTTATCATTCGGGGAGTATAGGGAACAACACCAACAATTGTTGGGCCCTCAAGAATAAGATTCCGGATTTGATAGATGCTAAAGAGGTTAAATTTGTCGCCCCTGAAAAGCCGAATGTAATCTCTGCTCCAATGCCAAAGAATGGCCAAAATGTCCATGCTGTTGAAGAAGATCGTTTTGTTGCTATTGTTGATGATTTGATGACTCCGCTACCGATAATCAAGTTGAATTTGCTGAAGGTTGGGATTTTCCCAGGTTGTGAAGAAGATTGCTGCCTTTGTTCATCCTTACCAACCGACTGTCCGTTGTTGAAGTTAGGCATTCAGCGCCTAATGGATAACCAAGAAATCCTTTTTGAAAAGACTCCTGTTACACCGACTCCTGTCAATGATGTTTCAATAATAACCATATCCGCCAATCTTTCCAAGGTCTCCAAAAGACCTGTTAAGATTACATCCGCTCCAAAGAAAGCACCTTTGAAGATAACTATGCCCGGGCCCACCCCGTACAAGTCCAACAAATCAATACCGTGGAACTATGATGGAGAAATCTACTACCACGGTATTAAGCAAATTGAATCAATTGAAGAGAGTTCTGATGAAGAGACTTCCGACATTAGAAACATTGTTGGAGCGAGCAAAATCACCCGCAGTGGAAGAATTTTCTCTCCAAAGATTGCGCCTCCAAAGGCAATCTCTGGACCCTCAGCTGCTCCTAAGGTTACCCCTGCACCGATCAACATATCTGCGAGAACTCCAATTACTGAATAAGTTGTAATTCCTGTGGTTGTCCCCTTTGTTGCTGCTGATGATAGAGGGAAAGGGATCCAAGAAGAGCCCGTCATGACGAGGGCTCAGCCGTTGGTCATCCCTGAAACCTCTCAAAAAGAAATGGAAGAGATTTTGAAAATAATCAAGAAAAGCAATTATGATGTTGTGGAAAAACTGGGGCAAACCCCCTCAAAGATCTCTATGTTGGCCCTGCTGCTCTGTTCAGAGGTTCACGCTAAAGCTTTGATAAAGTTCTTGAAGATGGTCCATGTGCCACAGGAAACCTCCGCGGATCAGTTCCAGGAATGTGTAGCTAGCTTAACAGCTGACAATGGTCTAGGATTCTTCGATGTCGATTTAACATCTGAAGGGAGAAAACATAATGACGATTTGCATGTCTCGGTGGAATGCATAGGGACTACTCTAGCACACGTACTGGTAGACATTGGTTCATCGCTGAACGTCTTGCCGAAGAAAGCCTTGGATAGACTGGATTGTGAAGGTTTAACCCTGAAACCTAGCAATATATTTATTAGAGCCTTTGATGGTTCTAAAAGGATGGTCCACGTGGAAGTGGACATCCCGATTAAAGTGGGAGCTGAAACCTTCAACTCCATATTCTACGTGATGGACATTCGTCCTTCCTATTCTTACTTGTTAGGAAGACCCTGGATTCACAATGCTGGAGCCGTCACTTCTACTCTGCATCAAATGATCAAGTACCCTGTCCAGGGGAAAATTATAATTGTTCATGGCAAAGAGGAATACATGATAAGCCATCTAAATTCGTTCCGCTATGTAGAATTGGATGGTGAATTCATCGAGACCCCTTTCCAACACTTTGAGGAAGTTTCTGAAGAGATAGCGGCAACCAACACAGTATCTTCTGTATCCATGATTACCAGACCTCCGCCTCGGATGTCGTCTCTCAAAGATGCAAAGGCTGTGATTGAAGAAGGATGAAGTACAATATGGGGGCAGCTTCCTGACTTTCCTTTTAAATCAGATAAATTTGGCTTAGGTTTCACTTCGGCTAGTCAAAAGGCTGTGCGTCGCTCCCGTTCCGGAGGGCCACCAGTGAAGATCACCCATCATGGAGTCAATGCTTTGGAGGATAGTGAAGAGGAGAGCAACTTGGAAGACTGGATTTTCCCTACTGTTGACGGAGGACTGTGCAACTAGGAAGCAAAAGACTTTGTTCTGATTACTTTCATACCGCAGCAATTTATCTTTCAAACATTTCTGTTGGTTTGTAATAATTCTCAAACAATTCGTACACTTTTAACCTTGTGCCTTACCCGAGGCATATAGGTCCATTTGTAAGGGTTTGATTTTTCATCTTCATATGCCATTTTAAATGAATCATGGACGTTTTCACATATAAACTTTTGTGTTCATTGTCTTTCTTTTTACATTTTATTTGTTTAAAGGTGGCTATCCCTTACACACACCCACACTTACAAATGCAGGTACCCTTCCATTCCGGATTCAATGGGTAACAATTTTGCTATGGCCTTCAGTGACTCTGAAGATCTGATCTACCACGCCGAATACGAAGGTGAGGAAGATTGTGAGGTGCCAGGAGAATTGGCTAGACTGCTACAACAGGAAGAAAGGGTTATTCTACCTCATGAGGAGCTATTAGAGACAATTAACTTGAGTACTGAGGAAGACAGAAAAGAAGTCAGAGTGGGTGCCAACTTAGAGCCAAGTGTCAAGGAACGCTTAATTCAGCTGTTGAATGAATATGTTGAGATCTTCGCCTAGTCATACAAAGAAATTCCGGGACACGATACAAATATTGTGGTACACCGTCTACCCACAAGAGAAGATTGTCCACCAGTTAAACAGAAAGTCTGCCGCATGAGGCCCGACATGTCAGAAAAGATCAAAGCAGAAGTTATGAAGCAGTTCAATGTTGGATTTCTTGTTGTTACTTCCTATCCATAATGGGTTGCTAACATTGTGCCCGTGCCTAAGAAGGACGACAAAGTGAGAATGTTCGTGGATTACAGAGACTTAAATAGGGTCAGCCCTAAAGATGACTTTCCACTTCCGCACATTGACATCCTGGTCGACAACACAGCTCAGCACAAGGTATTTTCTTTCATGGACGGATTCTAAGGCTATAACCAGATCAAAATGGCTCCTGAAGACATGGAGAAAACTACTTTTGTTACACAGTGGGGTACGTTCTGCTACAAAGTGATGCCATTCGGACTGAAGAATGTCGGGGCAACCAATCAATGCGCCATGGTAGCTTTGTTTCATGATATGATACATCATGAGATAGAGGTCTACATAGATGACATGATATCGCGATCACAAACTGAAGAAGAACACCTCGACCACTTGCAAAAGCTATTTGTCAGGTTGAAGGAGTACAAGCTCATACTGAACCCTAACAAGTGCACTTTTGGAGTCCGATCCGGTAAACTCTTGGGTTTTATTGTCAGCAACAAAGGCATCGAGGTTGATCCTGCCAAAGTCAAATCTATACAAGAAATGCCTGCTCCTCGCACTGAAAAGGAAGTCAGAGGTTTCTTGGGACGCCTAAACTAAATTGCAAGGTTCATCTCTCACCTAACATCTACCTGTGAACCAATCTTCAAGCTGTTGAAGAAAGATCAGGTGGTTAAATGGAATGATGACTGTCAATTTTCTTTCGATAAGATCAAGGAGTATTTTCTAGAACCTCCCATCTTGATGCCACCCGTCGAAGGAAGACCGCTATTCATGTATCTGACTGTCCTAGAGAATTCAATGGGGTGCGTATTGGGCCAACATGACGAGTCTGGCCGAAAAGAGCATGCCATTTATTACCTTAGCAAAACGTTTACCGACTGTGAGACCCGATACTCACTGCTCGAAAAAACTTATTGCGCTTTGGTATGGGCTGCTCGCCGGCTAAGGCAGTATATGTTGACTCATACCACTTTGCTGATATTTAAGATGGATCCGATCAAGTACATCTTTGAGAAGCCTGCTTTATCTGGAAGAATAGCTAGGTGGCAGATGATCCTAACAGAATATGATATATAGTACACGACCCAAAAATCTATAAAGGGGAGTGTGCTAGCTGATCATCTAGCCCATCAAGCTGTCGAAGATTACCAATCCATGAGGTTCGACTTCCCTGACGAGGACATCATGACACAGGACAACATTGAAGACTTAAGACCATATGACGGACCTAAACAAGGATCCCGATGGACCATGTACTTTGATGGTGCCTCCAATGCACTTGGCAACGGTATCGGTGCAGTACTCATCTCTCTATAAGGTTGCCATACTCCTTTCACAGCCATACTTTTCTTTAACTGCACCAACAACATGGCCAAGTATGAAGCTTGTATCTTTGGACTCAAGGCTGCAATAGATTTGGGAATCAAATCCTTGATTGTGTTTGGGGACTCAGCTTTGGTCATCAGTTAGATCAAAGGAGAGTGGGACACTAAACATCCAAACCTCATCCCTTACAAAGAACATGTCCTGACATTGTTACCACATTTTGAGCAGATTACCTTCGAGCACTTCCCGCGAGAAGAAAATCAGTTAGCGGATGCTCTAGCTACAATGTCCTCCATGTTTAAACTTAACTGGGATAATGAGCCTCCCCAAATCACCATCGAGCGAATGGACGAACCGACATATTGTCACGAGATTAATACCGAAGAAGTAGTGGACCGACCTTGGTTTCATGAAGTCAAAAGGTATCTCGAGGCTCAAGAATACCCAAAAGGAGCTTCAGTCAATGACAAAAAGTTCTTAAGGAGATTCTCAGTTAAGTTCTTCTTGAGCAATGGTATCCTATACAAGCGCAATCATGATTGCATTCTGCTCCGTTGTGTGGACAAGATTGAAGCTGAGCAGATCATGGCTGAACTACACAATGGTACCTTTGGCACTCACTCTAGCAGACATACGATGGCTAAGAAGATTCTAAGGGCAGGCTATTACTGGTCTACCATGGAAGCTGACTGCTATCAACATTCCAGGACTTATCACAAATGTCAAATCTATGCGGACAAGGTACATATACCTCCAGTTCCTCTCAATGTATTAACAGCTCCTTGGCCATTCACTATGTGGGGAATCGACATAATTGGAGAGATCAAGCCTACAACATCCAATGGGCACCGTTTCATTCTGGTGGACATTGACTACTTCACCAAATGGGTCGAAGCAGCTTCCTTCGCATCTGTTACAAAGAATGTGGTTGCCCGCTTCATCAAGCAAAACCTCATTTACCGGTACAGCATCCCCGAAAGGATCATCACTGACAACAGTACAAACCTTAACAATACTATGATCACTGCCTTGTGCGAGAAGTTCCAGATTCAACATCATAATTCATCTCCCTATCGGCCAAAGATGAACGGTGATGTCGAAGCTGCGAACAAAAATATCAAGAATATCATACAAAAGATGACAGTCACCTACAAGGACTGGCATGAGATGTTACCGTTTGCTCTTTACGGGTACCGTACCACGACGCATACATCAACTGGGGTAACACCCTATTCCTTGGTATATGGCATGAAGGTTGTTTTACCTATCGAGGTTCAGATTCCCTCTTTGAGAATCATGAAGGATGCTGGTTTGAGTTAAGACGATTGGATTCAGACCCGGCTTGATCAACTTAATTTGATTGATGAAAAGCGACTTACTGTTGTTTGCCATGGTCAAACGTATCAAAAACGGATGATCAAGGCATTCAACAAAAAATTCAGATGCCAGACATATCAAGTCGGGGATCTTGTAATCAAGCGGATCATCTTGCCGCAAAGTGATCCCATGGGAAAATGGACTCCTACCTACGAAGGACCATTTGTGATCAAAAACATCTTTTCTGGTGGGGCAATGATTTTAACCACCATGGACGGCGACGACCTGCCGCACCCTGCGAATGCAGACATAGTCAAAAGATACTACGCATAAATGACCCGCTAGGTTGACACACCTAGGCAAAAAAAGGGCATCCCGATGAATCAAAAACCCGAAAGGGCGGTTCAAGTAAAAATTAGGGATAAATAAAAGAAAAAATCTGTACACCCGGCAAGTTGAAAACCCGAAAGGGTGACTTGGGCAAAAAAGGGTTTCCCGGTGGATCGAAAACCCGAAAGGGCGGTCCAGGAAAAAGTTAGGGAATTAAAGCGTATGACTATGTCTCGTCGGATCACTTTAAGGACAATCTCTTCACAGACAAGCTCCGAGTTTCTGATCAATCCAATCATCTTCGGACGAAGCAACGAATGGACAAGATATTCAGAGTTACGAAGGCTATAGTAGAATGGGAACCCCATGGAATTCTTACACATAGCCATCTTTCTTTGTATAAATTTTTCTCATTTTTATGACAACGTTCTCTTACTAGGATGTTTGTCTCCTTTGTACAAAATACTTACATAAAGTTAATACAAAGATACTTCAAAATGCAGAAAACTATTTGTTTTTTCCTTTTTACACTTGTGTTTTATTTGAAAACGTCCAATGATTTATTAATAAGCATATGCATTTGAATATAATCATTGTTTACAAATAAACGAAATGGGAAAAATAATTACTGACAGGTTGAAAGTATAGGAAAATGTCTTTAGGCTATTCCAGGAAAAATCCCCTGCAGTACATCATCTAGGTCCCCAGCGGAGCTAAAACCTCGAAATATATATATCCCCAGCGGAGTTATAATTTCAAACCCTTAATCCCCATCAGAGTTAAAACTTCAAACTCCCAGTCCCCAGCGGAGCAAAAACTTTGAATTACAGATCCTCAGCGGAGATGAAACCTTCTTCCCCTGTCGAGTCAAATTTCCAACTATCAATCCCCAGTGGGAACCATCCAAATTCCCCAGCAAGTTGTCTTAAAAGTCTGAGAATCAACCAGATAACAATTAACTTTTATCCCCAACCTAGGATAACTCCCCAGTAGATTGGCATACAACCCAAACTCCTGATCTCCCCCAGCAGGATAGCTACTCCCTAGCAGGATAGCTACTCCCCAGCATTATAGCTTTTTCCCCCAGAATCCTGAACTTACTCTCCAGCAGGAAGCCTTCTTCCCCACAGAGTTTTTTACTCCCCAACAGAATGAAGATTCTCATTCTCGAATTCCCCAGTGAAGTTTCCAGAGTCTTCATTACTCCCCAGCATGAATTTGTCAGAATTTTTAATCCCTTACAGATCGAAGATTCTCATTCTTGACTCCCTAGCATGAAGTCCCCAAGGATTCAAATTCCCCAGGAGATTGAAGATTCTCATTCTTAGCTCCCCGCAGAAATCATCGGAGTTTTCCCTATTCCCCAGCCGAGTAAGGATTCCCATTATTTAACTCCCAGTAGAAGTCTTCAAAGTTCTATGGATTCCCCAAGCAGATTCCTCAAGCAGTTTGACATTACTCCCACAACATATTTTGTCAATACTCCAACTTCAAGACATAAAGGATTCTCACATCCCCACAGAGGTTGTCAGGAATTTTCCATCCCCAACAGTCACCAAGGATTTCTCATCCTCAGCAATCAAAGATTTTGAATCTCCAGCAGCGGTCAAGGATTTATTTTCCCCGGCAGAAGTCAAGGGTTTTATTATCTCCAGCTATCAAGGATTTATTTTCCTCAGCAATACAACAAATCAGCTTACATGCACATACATTACATTCTTATATCATAAACATTGATAAAACACATTTTATTGCATCATACATGTCATGCAACATAACTTTGTGTTTCAGCTAACATTTTACCCTTTTCAGGATAAGATTAACAACTATCTTTAACAAATATTCAAAGATTTCAGATACAGTACAGATACACTCCAGACACGAAAGTCATTATGTTACTCATTAAGATCTCTTATTCAGATACAGTATGGATACACTCCAGACACGGAAGTCATTTTGTTACTCATTCAGAATTCAAAGTCAAGATACAGTACGAATACGCTCCAGACACGGATGCCATTCTGTCACTCATTCAGACTTCAACAATCATGATAGAGATTAGATACGCTCCAGATACGGAAGCCATTCTATTTCTCATTCAGATTCAACTATCAATTTCAAGTTCAGATAGACTCCAGACATGGAAGTCATTATGTCACTTATTCAGATCCCAGTTACAGTTCAGATACACTCCATACACAGAAGTCATTCTGCTACTCATTCAGATCTCAACTTTAGATACAGACCAAATACACTCCAGACACGGTTGCCATTCTGTCACTTATCCTAACTTTTTCCCCAGCCCAGAGATGCTCCAGACACGAACGTCATTCTGTCGCTTATTCAGATTTCATATTCAGATACAATACAGATACACTCAAGGAACGGAAGTCATTCTGCTATTCATTCAGGATCAAGTACGGTTACAACTCAGATACGCTCCAGACACAGCAGCTATTCCCTTTCTCATACAGATTCAGTCTCCAGATACAGTTTAGATACGTTCCAGACATGGATACCATTTTGATACTCATTCTTCTGACTCACAATTCAACAAATATTCTTGGATGGCATCTTTAAGCCCATCTCCAACAAGATTATGTAACATCTCCAAATGGCATCTTTAAGCCCATTTCCTCAACTACATTTTGACGAGTGCAAATTTACGGGCACTCTAGTGTCCAATCATCTTTTACCTTCGAGTTACGAATGGCAAAATTCGCCAATCTAACTCTTCAGGTTCAAGAAGATTGAACAGGGGAAGTTGTTGTACACCAAAATTTGCACTCTTATATTATCAATATTTTCCTTACAAGACTCTTTGGACTCAAGACCAGATTAAGGTTTGCTCAGCTCAAGACATTTCCTTGCACTGTTGACCTGAAATTAGGGTTTGAGTTTGCACAGGGATTTTTGGACTTCCAATGCTTCATGTGACTTTCATACTTCATGTTGGACTTCTAAGATTGTTCATACTAAGTTTCAAGCCTTGAATCAAATTTTTGCCCAGTCAATTGGACAGTTGACCTAAAAATCAACTGTATTGGGGAAAAAGTCAACCATGCTCAATTTAAAGTCAAACTTCATAGTTTTTTATCCACAAAAACATTATAGACTCATATGAACCATTTTATCAAGTTTGGACCACAACTCCTCAAGAAATTTGATCAGATCTTCAAAAGGGCAAAATGGTCATTTTTAGGGTTTTGATTGTAGAAGGGAAATTTCTGATTTTTAACCTAGCCAATGGCAAATTAGGTTCAAGCATGGTTTCAAGGACTCAATGGCACCATCTTGACCTAATCACAAGGTTCAAAAGATCCCAATTGCATTGAATTGACAGATGAATTTTCCAGTCAACTGATCAAAAATCAACTGTATACTGAAAAGTCAAACTTTGACTTTTTGGTCAAAATCAAGTGCCAAGGGTCATATTTCATCAAGATGTGTCAAAACATGAAACTTGTTCACAAAGAAACCTAATTTTGAAAATTAGGGTTTAAGTTTGAAATTTTTCATAACTTAGAAATTTTCAAAGTTATGAAAATTTCTTATTTTTTCCCAATGTTTCCCAATTTTTTCACCATGATGCAATTGGATTCAAAGAAAACTTCCAACATGAAAGTTGTAGTCCTCCACAAAATCTACAACTTTTATTCACAAAGTTTTCCCAAAAGATGCTTGGATCTCAAGTTATGATTTTATGAATAAGGGTCCAAAAACTTTTTAACTTAGTGAAATTTTGCCCTAGTTTAGGCAGATTTTTGACCTAACTTCATGGAAACTTTTCACCTAGTTACAAGAGGAATCTCAAAATGAATTTCAAATATGTATTGTAGAGCATGTTACAAGCTTTCAAAAATGTCCAAGAACTCTCCAAGATCATTTATGGTTAGGGAGAATCGAAGGAAAGAAAATGGTCATTTCTCACTTTTGTCCATGACATTTTTCACATTGCTACAAGTTGCAAATCTGTCCTAAGCATGCTTGTAATTGTTTTACATGTCTTAAACCTTTCCACACTCCTTAATTTAATTCAAATACGATGGATATTGGCTTTGTTCTGAGCTATGGAACTTTGCACAATGAATTAATCCATTTATGGCATAAAGGTAACAATACCATTTCCATAAAGCTTTCTTTTTTGCAACTTTGTATTCCTTGAGCATTGAACCTGATCTCTGGCTACAAACAAGATCCAAAAACTTGAGGAAAGGTACACCAACTATGCTCAGACCTCAAGCTAGCCTGTACAGGCTTTGAGCTATGTCAACTCACTTTTGCTTCAAAAGCAAGTAAGCTTGCAAAAAGTCCATAACTTGAGTATTTGTTAAAACCAAGTCTTGGCATCATTTCAAACGACCTCAGCATATGGTAGCAAGCCAGAAACACGATTTTCCAAGCTCTAAAACACCCTAAAACACAAAACACCAACTTCTGCCCAAAACAGGACCATCTCTGCAAATCACAAGCCACTTCCATATTCCCTCGTGCGTTTTGCTTGAAACCATTTCAAACACACTCCATACATCACACCTAAGCTGTCCAAGCCATTGTTCAACAACTGTAACCTCATTTTCAAGCTTCACCATTTTCAACTTCTGAGTTTGCAGGTTGACTTCTATAAGGAGATTCAAGCCATTTCAAAGCAAGCTGAGCATTGGGAAAGCTTGAGGGAACTTCAAGCAAGCTCACGAGTACATCAGGCCTCACTCAAAGTTGCTACATTGCCATAGCCAAATTCAACTGAACAAGGTAATTTTCAAAGTTCTATCTCCTTATTTAGGCATCATTAGGCTTAGGTTTGTGAAGCAAAAATGTAGTCTTTTATGTGCTTGAACTGTACATATGCATAGTTCTTATTTATATTAACTGAGCTAGGAGAATTTGGATGATGAACATGCTGAAATTTTTAGGTCAGAAATTAGGGGTGACAGAATTCTCTCTGATCTTTGAGAGTTAGGTCAAGTTTTTTATATGGTTGGAATCGTGATTGAAAATGATATAACTTTCATGTTGTAAATTTTTGATTTCATACAAGCAATGGAGAGAACAGGTTTTGAACACAGGGCGTGCCTGTTTGGCTCTCTTCAGAGGACAGGGATGAAGTTAAGTGGGTCTGGCGCCTTGGGCTTGGTTCTATTTGCACCCCCCATTTTGTTATTTTCACCCCCTTGGCCCATTTCTTTTATTTTTCATATTTTCTTGAATATTCCACATTTCTGAATTTTAATTTTTTCTAAACATTAAAAATCACAAAAAATATTTTCTTTATTTTTTGCATTTTATCATTTTTTTTTGCATAAAAAATAGTTATTAGGTTAATATACTTATATTTTCTTAAATAAATTTGTAAATAATATAAAAATATCCTACATTTTTATTTTTATTATTTATACACTTAAAATATTATTTTCTCACATATTTTATTTTTTAAAAACATTTTTGTATGTATTTTTTATTTATTTTCTTGTACATAAATGAAATAAATAATAATAGAATATATATTTTCTTTTAAACTAAAAATTAGGGTTTTCACCCCTTTCAAAAATAATCACTTTATTTTCTCTTATTTTTAAGACTTGAATAAACTTATTTTCTCATGCATAAAACAAATACAAAAAACATTTTTCATATTTACAATTTATTCCATATTTAAATACTTGTTTATTTATTTATTGTTGTATAAATTCAATTGGGTTGTAATAGTAAATTAGGGTTTTATTTTGAGCAATATCCCCTTATTCAAACTTGTACCCCCTTCCCATAATATTGTGTAATAGTTTAGATTTACTTTACGCATTTATTGCTTTCATATACCATGATAGTAAATTAGGGTTTTGTATGCAAAGACCAAAAATCAAAACAAATAGCATGACTTAATACAAGACAAGAAATGCATGAAAAATGACAACACCTTGCACACAAGCACCCCTAGGGTTTCATCCACTTTGTTGCCTTAAAAAATGGCCATGGTATGTATGCTAGGTATCTTGGAAAAATCAATCAAAACAAAAAGATCATAGTCCCTCGACGATTCTATATTGATTGCCTAAACAAAAATGATCTAGTCCCTCAAAAACTTGCCAAGATACTAGGCAATATTGTTATCATGGTCATACGATGACCCACACCCATCCCGTTTAACATCCAAAGATAGGGTTGTTTACCAAATACAATGGTAAAACAACAATTTCAAAGGAATAAAAATGTATAGGAAAGACTTTTGAGTAGGGTAGATAACTCCTAGTTACTTGATATCTTTCAAACGATCCTTGCTATTTTCAAACAAGCACATACACAATTTCAAAACAATTTCCCAAACAACTTTCAAACATTGAAACATTTTTCAAAAGACAAACACCTTTGTATATATTCAAACAAGAATCATTACAAAGGTTGCCTAAACAAAGGCCTCTTTTCAAAATACTTTCAAAACCACACACAAAAGCACCATTTCAAACAATTGAAAAAGCAAAGCAAGTGATCTAAAACAAGTAACTAAGAGCCCATGGAAAACCATGGATGAAAAGGGTGCTAGCACCTTCCCTTTTCATAATCTACCCCCCGAACCCAAAAACAATCTCAAAGGTCTTTCCTGTGCTTTTTTACCTTTCCTTTTGGATAAAATAAAAGTCGGTGGCGACTCTTGCTAAACCGAAACATTTGCAAACAAAAAACGCAAAACCTTAAGTCAGTTCTCCCACTGTATCACACCTAATTCTTTTCTTAAAAAAAATATTAAAAAACAACAAAAACAATTTTGCTTTTAATTAGGTTAGAAGGGGTCAAAACCCTAGCTCTCTCTCTCGTTCTTAATTTCATCGCGCGCGCTTTGTTATTTATTTTTGCTATATTGATGTAATTGCTCACAAGTTGTAATAGATTAATTAGGATCTTTTATTTTCATTTATCGCTTTGTTTTACGGGTTTGTTTTTGGCTATGTAAATACCCGAAGCCTTGTAATAGCGTAGCTTACTTTCTGCACTTTAAATTTCCGCAAAATATTAAACTGTTAGATGTATGATATTAGGGATGCATGATAAGAATGTATGTAAAACTTTAAAACAGTTAGCTAACCCTAAATGTTCAAAGATAATAAACTTGAAATTGAATCACTCGCACATGCGCACTCCTAGGGTACACTCCCACTTCGGTTTCCTTCGGTAAACGGTCATTAAGTATAGGATGCTTTAGTGGTCGCTCTCTTGTCTAAACAAAGATCAAAGTCCCGTTCGGAAAATTTGCCTCAGAATGGTTGCCTCGGATTTGTTGCCTCGAATAATTGATCTAAAGACATTAGGGTTATTACTAAGACGTCCTAACATTGCTTTAGTGATCGTACGTCCCTTTTGAATTGACCCTTAAAACTCCGACGACGGTGCTACCTACTCACTAATAGTGGGATAGCACTGTCTAAAGGAAACAAACATATAACAATTCTCTTTTTCGAGTAGGTAGATTAGTTCTTAAGTACTTGCTCAATCCAAACAAACTTTTTACACTTACACTCTTTTTAAAACAAAGCTTTCAAAATATACTTCGTAACACTCTTGAAAACAGAAGCAAGAGTTAAATCGAAGTCAAAAACTTTTTCAAATCAAACACACAAGCAATTTTGAAAATGATGAGCAAGTACCTAAGAGCCCGTGGAAAACCACGGATAGAAAGGGTGTTAATACCTTCACTCTCTATAATCTACCCCCGTACTCAAAATCTAGAAAAAGGAAATTTTTCTGTGCTTTTTCCTTTCATGTTGGATAAAATAAAAGTCGGTGGCGACTCTTGCTTACCGCGACATTTTGCAAACACAAACGCAAAATGCAAACCAGCATTCCTAAAACAGTTTCGGTTATGGACACCGTATCACACCCATATCTAATTAATCAGCAATAATAGAAACTCAACTCACACTTGATTAACATTAGTTCAATGATGAAAGTTGATTATTAGAGTGATGTCAACTACTTAACTATATATATCCCAAAGAACAAAAATACTTGGAGACCATAAGTAAAAAGTTGAAAGGTTGAGTTTACCTTTAATGGACATATAACAAGAATTTGTTGAAATGCATATTATGGTTGCGTTTCTGATATGATCTATCTATACGAGAATGAAATGGGTCTGTCATACTCCACTTCGCCCTTTTTACATTATTTCCTACATTCATCTGATGCATAGTGTTATTTTTGAAAAAATTCAATACAAAAAGTCAACATGATTTCTGAATCTTCCTCTAAGTGATCAACAAGTAATAACACCAACCAACCCGCAAAACAAATTTAAAATGCATATCACAACACTTACAATTTGTGAAGAAAATGTAGCAACGACCTTTAGCAAACCACAAAACAACAAATTTCGACAGCAACATCGAGTAGAGACAAAGAGAATTCAAAAGGCAACAAAGAAATAGGAAACTTAAAATTGTACCTAGGTATTTCGGCCAAAGTATCCTCTTCATAGGTAACATCCCACCCTTGTTTTCATCTATCCAAGTTGTTTAGTTGTTGTATTTTCATTTCCATGTGGGTTAATTGTCTGTTTGAGCGAATAACTTTGTGATTCATTGAGGTTGTCTAATTGATGATTTCATGGTTATTAGTTTGTTGTATGTTTAATCTTGAGTTCTATTGGCTTTTTATGTTTGTATGGTATCGAGTTTTTCAGGAGAAAAGAAAAGAGTGTTACAAATTTTTTGTTAGAGAAGGTCAAGAGATTGGGAGGTTATTTTGGGATTAGGATGAATGCTTGTGAATAAGGGGTTTCCGTTGATTTTGTTTTGAGTTTTTTTGCAAGGAAAGTGTATAAGATAAGCAAAGAAGCAGGCTGAAAGAGAGTACAAAGGAAATAAATTAGGAAGAGAAGGAAAAAGGTTCGTGGGGAAGTTGACCAAGAATGAGGCGGTTGGGGCTTACACATGGAGGATTTCTTTTTCCACCATATAGTTTTCTAGTGCACCATGCGAAATTCCAAAAATTCCCCTTAAAACCGGAAATTTATTTCCGGCATGCACCTTGCCCAGGCATATATGGTATATAAAAGTTGGGTACAAACCAGAAATACACCTCCAGTTGCAACCGTAAATATATTTCCGGTTGCATCCAAAAAATACACAATGGCCTGGCCTTAGAATCCAAGCTCCAGTCAAGATATAAACCAGAATTGAATTTACGGTGGCAATCAGAAGTATATTTCATGTTTGTGTTCTGACTTAAAGGTGCGCTTCCTTTTCCCCTCCCTTTACAGTAGCATTTTCAAACACACAAAAAGAACACACAAAACACAAATTTCCTCTCAAACTCCATTGTTACAAAATCAAACCACTTTGCAAAAAACTCGTCAAGAATTATAAAGCATTAGTTAACTTAACTTTTCAACCATATTCAATCAAGAGACATCATTAATTGTAAGTTGTTTTTGAGTTTTTTAGATTTTATGTAATTTCTACTCAAATTTGGGATTCATGTTATAAATTGTGAGTTTTTTGTGTGTTTTCAATATTAAAAGTCATTAGAAAAGTGTTGGAAGTCTCATTTTTATGATCAATGACCATTTTTTGAAGGTCATTTGTGGCTCTGCTTCGCCATTGATGAAGTTCTAAAATTTAAGGTCGTACCAGAAATGTATTTTCGATTTTCATTTTAACATTGAAGAAAACCTGTAATGCATTTTCAGTTTTAGTCTGTTTCTATTTTTCCATTCATTTTGAACATTAGTACTCATGTTAAAGTTTGTTTTGTACTTCTACAGGAGTAATGAATAAAAGACCATCTAGGTTGAGACACGGTAGGCTTGCACATCATGCTTCTGTTTAGACGGAAAAGAGTCAGGCATCCCAGGCTCCTTCTACCTCTAGACAGGTTGTGCCAGATGCGCCTACTACAACCTTAGCCTCCAGTGTTCCTATTTCTACTCCGACTTCATCGTCCTCCCACAGCAGGCGGGATTCTCCAATTCATCCCTCCCCGCCTTCGTCCTCCCATAGAAGCACTTCCTCACCGATGATATTTGAGGCGAGAGAGGCATCTAGTTCCCAACTGACACCAGAGGTCACACAACCGAGACCTAAGGCTCAGCCACAGCCTACATGCTAGATAAACTGGTGAAAATTTGAGATCAAGCCATTGATTGACTTAACTCATACAGTGAAAGTCGCCACCGCGCTTTATTATTTCCAAAGGAATGGAAAAAAGAAAAATAAAACCCATAAATATGAAAAGTAAAAGCAACACTAAAAGTAAAGCAAGAACAATATAATTAAAAAGATCAATGGTACGAGGTGGGTTATACAAAGGGGGAGATATTATAACCCTATGTGTCAATATACTCTATAGAAACCTCTGGTAATATTTTTGTTTTTTTTTTGTTGCTAAAATTGGGTGTTTGCTAAAAAAATTAGTGGTTTAAGGATCAAACATGAAATAAAGATAATAAAAGGAAGCAACAAACATACAAGTCAAGACTAAAACATGACAAAATAGTCAACAAATACAATCCCTTCCCTTGGATTAAAATACAAACACCATCGACATTGTATTTATCAACAAATTAATCATCAAACAATAAAGCATGGCAAAGTAAATGACCAAAGGTCAAAATAAATCAAACAAAGTATCAAGATATGTCAATAAAAGTCAATGTCACAAATGAACAAGTGGACAAGTGAAATTAAATAATCGAAAAGCAACTAAACAATTAAATGATCAACATACAAATTAATTAAGTTAAATGAAAATATTTACTAAAACTAATTGATCAATATTGGTTAGAGTAAATAAGATCATTTAACAAAATTAATTATTAACAACAAATAACAAAAATAAAACTAAAAACAATTGAAATAAATAACAATGAAAAGAACAAAGTAATTGGGCTTGAGATGAATCGATTCGAAAGCCACAAAATAGGTCGGTAAATGAAATTTATGCACCTATACATATTCGAGAGCTAAATTAAAAGTAACTCTGAAATCGCAATACAATGAAAAATCAACATAATTGAATTTATATACAAAAATTTAAACCAAAAGTCTACCATACAATTATTGACACATAATAAACAAATAAATAAATAAAAACTATAGAAACAAATAATTCTAAATCTACACTTCTCTTTTTTTCATTTTTTTTTTTGTTTATTTTGAAAATAACCATAATTGACATATAACTAATATTATACACTGTAAAAACAAAACAAACTAACATTAATTAATTAAAGAAGCAAAAATTTAAGTAGAAAGAGATATCAAAGCTATATAAAATACTACGACAAGTTTAACCAAACTCTTCTAAAGAAACAAATACCAAGATTTAAAATGAATCTAAAAATTAGAAAAAAGAAAAATACCATGGAAGAAATGGTGAGAGATGATTTTTTAGTGCCTTGAAGTTTTGAGAATGAAGAATGATGATGATAGTTTATGAAACAAGCTATGGAAGAAGAGTGAAAGTTGATGAAAATTGGAGGAAGAGTTTGAATTTTTAATTTGGGAGCATAACCTTCTTTTTTCTTTTTGGTTTTGAAGTATTGTATTTATAGTGATAATGGTGTGAAAATGTGCATGAAAGTGTGAGAAGATTTAAATTTGAAATTTGAGGGGAAATTTTTTAGTGAAAATTTTGGAGTTATGATGGAATTATGTATCAATCCATCTGATGTTGCAAGAACAAATGTGAGCCTTTGATAAAAAAGAATGAATGATGTAGATTGAGTGTTGTAATGAGTTTTGATTTGTGAAGTTTGGTGATCCATGTGATATTGTAAGTGTAGTGGACCTTTGATAAAAAATTATTGATGGATGAGAATCAAAGTTGGAAAGTGTGTTGTTATGTGAGGGTAAACTCAATTTGCAATGTGTACTTGATTTTTGTCATTTTGTATGACTTGTACTTTGTACTATTTTATTTTTATTTTTTATTTTTACAAAGGAAAAAATAATACTAATAATAATACTAATAAAAGGAAAAGAGTTAGTATAATAATAAAAATGATAAAACCTAAAAGAATAAAATAAAATCAACAAGAAAATATTTTAAATTTAATTTTTTTCTAAATAAAAAATGAGATCATAAATAATAAAAACTGATAAAAAAACGAACAGCTAATTAATAAAAAAAAGAAAATAAACACATTAAAATAAATTATACGCGACAAAGATTAATAAAAAAGAATGCAAATGATCAAAATCAAAAATAAAAATACTCGGGTAAACAAGCACTTACAATTAAAATTGCGACTGCAAACTATATCAAAAAATAAAGCGAGCATACCAACATGATCTACGCGAAACGTAGATTCACAAAATAGTTAGTTAAAGATCAAAGATGGAAATATTTTGCCCACTAATTTTCCGCACAGTGTCGATCGCTTTTACCAATCTGCCTTTAGAACTGAAATATTAATATTGTTGGATTTTAATCAATTTTGCGCAAGACATGAAGCAGAGAAAAGAAATAAAAATGCATGAAGTGAGATTTCAGGTATTTTTTTACTTTAAAATAATGCAAATATTGATTTAAGTTGACTTTGAAAAATGCCACAAATAAAAATAAGCAAAAGACTTTAATATATGATTTAAATTTTAATAATTATCCAACATAGAAAAGATATTTCAAATTGAATTATGACTAAAATTATAAACCAAAAATAATATTGAAATAAAAGAAATAAAATCATGGACCAAGAACTTTGACTAAAAAATGAATTAAAAATGCAAATAAAAATGCAGAAATGATGCAAAGAGGTGGGGTCTTACGTCAAAATCTAGGGTATGACAGATGCTCCTATACTTAAATACAACATAAAACCCAATTTTTGGTCCTAAGCTGCCACAAAAAGGATATGATATGATATGCATGTGTAGCGGTAGAAATATTAATACTAAGTCATTGGATTGACTTGACTCGCACATATCAAATAAAAATCGCCATCGCGCTTTATTGTTTCCAAAGGAATGGGAAAAGAGCGAATAACCCAAAAAAGAGGGGGAGAGAATCTAAGTTCGGGGGTTGGTTATGCAAAGGAAAGATATTAGCACCCTAAACATCTACGGTACTCTGCAAAAACCTCTTTGAAAATATGTGTATTTTGGCTATAAGAGTTGTATACAAAAATAGATGGTGGAGGTGAAAAGAAGTATTTTTTATAATTTTTGCACCTGCGGCGGTTGCGAACCTTTAGTACCTATGTACCACCTTCCGTGTAATAGGGGACCGGGGTACTCGTAGTTCACCTTTAAAAAATTTAAAACACAAGTGTGTTGGTTAATTTTAAGAGACGAGACATCATCATCTTATCTGAGTGGAAGAACATACTTACTACCCACGATTTATGAGAAAGGAGAATTTACATCATCTCAAAGTGGAGGATTTGGGTTGGATTTTAAAATCAACAAAGCCCCGCTCAACACCCAAGTGGAAAATATCTCACTTCATTACATATCGTAAAGTATAGCCGCTCGCATCACTACAAGGATTGACAAGAGTCTAATCTTTTGAGAAAAGTTTTAAAGTAAAAAGCCAAAGTGGAAAAATGATTTGAATGAGATTGATTGAATTTTAGTCTTCTTGCAAAAATGTCAAAGTATTATTAAGTTGATTAAAGTTTGATTAAGAAAATATTTTTTGAAAATGCATGGACATAAGTCCAAGTTTTTTGTGAAAGCGGTTCAAGTTTAAAAAGAAGAATAGTTTTGAAAGGAGTGGGAATATTTTTTAAATTAAAGAAGATGGGAGGAGATGAAGGGACTATCATAAAGTATAAGGTACAAGTTAGGAAAAAGAACCGTCTAACCAACAAGAAGCGAACACTTAACATAATGAGTCAATGTAGAATTCCCATCCTTTGAATTTGAAACCAAATAAGCAAAGATGATAAAACCTCTTAAGAAAACCAAGCTTCAAAGGCATTAAATCTTCAAAAAAAATTGGCAGAGTAACGGCTGTATACAAATAAATTCTCAATCACAGACAAAGCACATAATCAGAATAACTTGCACACAAAGAAAACAAACAACCCAATTTCTTAGGGTAAACCCCAAGAACTCAAGACAAAATTGCAATAGAAGTTACTAGGTCTCAAGGTAGGTCAAGGTCTCTACTTCTAAGTCCAAGAAATCCACAACTCCAAAATGTCAAGGATAGTAACCAAATAGTCCATGTAACATTAAAGCTTTTTATGATTGTTTCCAGTGATTTCTGGTAAACAACCGCTAGTCTTCCAAACTATCGAATAATCTTTATTAACGCTATTCAATCTCTTTGGTAACTCACAGGATCGACTAGATTGATCCTAGGACTCCTTGGATATCAAGGTTACTCTCACAATCGAACAATTATTCATAGGTGCCATTGTACAAATGTTTGGTTTATTTCGATCCCTCTCTCTAAGAGTTTAAAATATGGTCAAAATGTATGTGAAAACTAAGTTATACGAATGATTGCTAATTGTAATGCTGATTGAAAAGACATATAAAACTGTATGGAAAATGAAGTAACTGGTTTCGACCCATAAAACATTTAACATAAAAGGTTTCTGGAATGTGGAAGTTTAAAACGTGAGGAAAGCGTTTAATGCAAGAAATCTAGAAATGACTTTAAGTGAAAGTACAGGTTTGAAGAATAATACTTGAAAGTAAAGGTATTGAGAGCGTAAAAGTTCTCTGAAATATAGAGTGCTCGAAATATAAAGAAAGCAATGAAATGTAAAAACTTTGAAGAAAAGACTTTGAAATGAAAGGACAGTAGATAAAGAAACTTGCAAATGTTATTCGACAGAAAGAAAAAGAAGGAAAGTGCTGGAAATAGTAAAAAGGCTTTTATTAAATTAGAAATACATGGTGCTATCATACATACATCTCTCTTGCATTCGTTTCCCTTGCCATGTGGTAGTTTGAATGTTATTGAGTATTTTGTATAACAGATATGACACACTGAAATCCTAACACTAAGACTTCTATTTATACTAATTCGACCCTAACGGTCTCGCTACAAGATCATGCCACGTTTCGAACATGCAAGACAATGCTCCTTTCATCTTTCCACGTGTCCCCAAATGCTCCAACACATAACTTTCAAACTTTGAAAGTCCCGCCTTCATTTAAATTTCAAATGCTTTGGTGTTTCTCTGCTTCGAACGCTCTTCTCAGACTTAGCTTCGCTGCTGTTTCGAGACCCCTTTGGATACGCTCCCAAGATCACCGTTCGAAGCTCCAAGCTTTGACACACTCATTCGAAACACTGCTTCTGCAATTTCGAAGCGTGGTGTTTTAATTCCATTTCGATCAGAACTTCTAGCTCTTTTTGAATTCTAAATAACACTATCAAAATCTTCAGCCAACAAATTGCCCCTTTAAAATATGTATTTCGATCTCTCTGAGAAATACCTATTTTAAACATTTATACAAGATTTTGATAGGATCTTCGAATCATCATAGCATTTAATGCGTTTGACCCTAGTCACATCAATCATAGCACCCTTTGGGTACCTTAACCGCCCAAAGTCACTTCACAGCATGGTGCAGTTATAAGTAATGATTGTTTTTAAAATCACGCCTATTACCTATATCAACTTCTCGCCACCTCTTCATCACACCAATCCATGATCTCCACGTATCATACTTTCACTCGGTGGATGTTTCATCTTCTTATTATAAAACGTCAATTTACCCTTCCTTTTTCACTCTAAACCTTTCAAACTCTGGAATTTTACTCTTCTTCTCTCATAAACACTCTAAGCTCTCAAACAACAAAAATGTCTTCTTCCACATCATCTCAACTCAAGAAAGTCTCCAAGAAGAAGGGAAAAACTACAGGAGCAACTATGGAGAGTAAAATCGTCACCATTCAAGGCCAATCTGCTCTTGCTCCTCAAATGATTTCCAAAGAAAAAGAAATACTGTACGCATCACAGGTACTCATCCCTACCCATGTTGCTGGTAAGAGGTTAGCCTTAAATGGCCCTCTTACAGTTTTTGAAATACTAAAGGACACCAGGACCATTTTTCCCGTGTGTTATAACTTCAAACCTTTATTCAACAAAATGGATGCCCCTAGGGCAGTAGAATTTCTTAATCCGAAAACCACGGAAACCTCAACTGTTTATCCTAAGGACCCATTTATCTTGGATTATGTAAAAAGCAATTTTAAACCATTCCGATCTTGCCCTACTGCTGATGTTGCTTACCAAAACTGGTTCACGAAAGTAGAAGCCAAAAAATCCCAGCAATGGGAAGAACTAGGCATTTATAACCTCATTAAGCTATCGAAACCTGGATTCACCTATAGTCATCCTCTGCTATTTGCGTCCCTCTATTTCTGGGATAGTACCTACAACACTTTCCATCTTCCAGGTGGAATGATCACCCCAACCTTCTTCGATATAGCAGCCATTACCGGGCTGTCGCCAGTGGGGGAAACTTATGTTCCTGACAATGAAGAGCACTCAAGCATAATTGACTTCGAAGTCAAGTTAGCCAGCTTCTCCAAATTTATCGGCCATTATCATGCTGAAGGGGATAATGTGTCTGACACAGAGCACATTGCTTTCTTAACTCTGTGGCTGTCTAGGTACGTTTTCTGCAGTAGATCCCTGCAGGTAGCTAGTAGGTTCATTCCTTTAGCTAGGGATTTACACGAAAATCGCAAAGTGTGCCTAAGTGAATTACTCTTAGTTGACCTCTATGAGAGCCTGAGGTCAGCTGTTTCGAGCCTCAAATCCCACACTTCCAAAAACATTCTCTTAGCTGGCCCATTTTGGTTACTTCAATTATGGCTCAACGCCATGTTCGAACCTTCTTTATCAACTGCCAACACCATAGACGAACAAGATGCAGAAATAAGTGATAGGATAGTCGAAGGCACTAGGCTTCGAAGACTAACCCCTAATGATGACAAGGATGACTTCAAGGTTCAATTTTCGAAGTACATCTTGATACTCTCAAAAAGACACAAATTCGAAGAGAGCATGGCGCCCTTTGCTTCGAGGGCTCATGGACCTTCTTGGTTCACCATGGCTCTCTCAGAAGCCATCAAGAGTAAGGAAATCCAAGATGTGTGGAGAGCTTTCTTGCTTCCTAGACTTATCTCTTCAAGGATAACCCCAGCTAAGAACCAAATTCTTCTCTTTGCCTACCAACCAAACTTCGTTTCGAGGCAGTTTGGCCTATGCCAACTGATTCCTGAACCTTTGTTCCAGACTGAGAGCGCCATCACATCTGGTCGAACTTTCAAGGCAAGGGAAGCCAAGATCCAACAAGAACAATATCAGGGCTTTGCCCAATTTGAACTGATAGCCTTCGAACCTACCCATCTCGCGGCCAAAGGATTTCTGGAGTGGTGGATTAAGTTTTATCAAACTTGTATGTTCGATACACTTACTATTCGACAGAAACTAATTGATGCCTTCGATGTGCAGGTACCAGCAAAGAAAGGTATGTTTACTCATGCCAAAGAAATAAAAGCTTTTCAAAATTACTTCGAAACTACTTACGACCCCACACGCTTGGACTCCACTGTGCATCAAGCGGCTGAGACCTTGAAGGAAAAATTTAAACAAAAAGTTTCCAAGCTAAAACTTCCTTCAGGGCTGTCACCTGAGGATAGGTATAGGTTGGCATTCGAAATGCATCCACCTAAATTTCCCAGATTACCTACCTCAGAATTGGCTCTGGCTTGGTTTCCCCCATATCCATGGTGGTTTACTTGCAAAGAGATGTTCAAATATCTTCAAAGGAAACCAAAGCCATCTGAGACTGTGACATGGGCTCGACACTGGCTTCATGATTTCCCAGGACATCTTCGATATGACCTTTCTGCCATGTCAATTAAATCTGATCAAGGCACAGGTGCGAATGCTTGGGAAAAACTCCCAAATATCTTTTATTTCCAAATCTTTAACCTTTGCTTTAAATGTTTTGATTTTCAGCTATCAGGATAAAGACCACTGCCTCGAAATCGAAGGAAGGGAGTGCCTCTCAAGCCTCCATCGAAACTACCGAAAAGACTAATCCACCCGAAACGACTACTGCTGCTGCAACTACACCACCAACAACAACGCCAACAACAACAAGTGCCCCAATTCCAACGGTAATCACTTAGTTTTTTATGCTTCGAATTCACTCAATCCTTTTATATCTAACTTCGTTAAAATTCGTTCAGACCAACAAGCTTCCCCCCACTACTCCCAAGAAGCGGAAACCAAGCACCACTGGGGAAGATCTGACTGCTGGAGGAAACTCAAACATTGCTTCGAAGAAGAAGCTAAAGAAAGCTACACCAAAAAGTATTGTTCCTACTAGTGTCTCTGGACTCGACTCCAGGGATGCTGCTCCCTCACCAAAATCCAAAAATCCACCTTCGACCTCCAACCCACAGTTGGAACGCATAGCTAGCAACCTCTCTTCTGAGGGGCCACAGGTAAATCGAACTTCTTCTAAAAATGTTTAACTTCTTATTACCTTGGTGAGTGTCATCCTTTAACACTTTGCTGCTCCTTGCAGAACATCCTGAATCCCACTTCTACTATTTCGACCTCACCGTCCAGGGCTGCTGTTCCGCTTAACTCCTCTCCTCAAGGAGATTCCAGCAATTTGGTCCAAAACAAAGGTTCTTCCAACGTGGCGGTTTTGGCTGGAACTTCTGAGCAGCCAGATGACCAAGGTACCTCCATTCCTCTGAAAGAGGTGAACGAAACCATACCTCAAACGTCTGCAGAGGATTCACAAAGGGTTCTTCAAAAGTCCCCCCTTGAAACTCTTCAAGAGGATCCAAAGGATACTCAGACTGAAGAGGAAAAAGCTGATTCTGGGCAAGGATTCGAAGAATCTGCAGACGAAGAATCTGAGGAGGAAAACGCCAATGATGGGGAAAACGACAATGATGGTTCGACTGCCGGGACGGAGTCTAATGCACATAGCGGTGAAAAGGATGGTATCGAAGTGGTAGATTTGGTCGAGGATGAAGAAGACCAAGAGCACGAAGCAAATGAAGGGGATGGTGATACAATCAACGAAAACCCAGAGGTTGAAACAAACGAGGTTCCCCTACGCGTGGAATTCCCCCAATCCTCTCCGTCTCGAATGACTGACGAGGAACTGGCACTTCTGAAGCGAAATGACCCTATTGGGTACATGAAGGCAAAGTTGGCCCAGAGGGACATCCCACTTGCTAGGGCTGGCACAAGTTCAACCAGCTATCCTCTTCCCACAGATGAAAGAGTTGTTCTTCTCAACAAAATTAGGAGAACTATTCTCAATGTGGATATCTTCGAAGTGCTTAAGCAAGATAGTACTGCTTGCTATACTATGAAGGAGCTGCTTACAAAGGTTAATCTTTCCAGCTGCTCTTTGCCAGTTAGTACTCTCTTGTTTGATCTTCAGAATTTGCTGGACAACGTAACTGGCTATCTTCTCCAAGACGAATCTGCTGCCAAGAAGGTTCACGAGAAACGCATTGCTATGGATGCCGCCTATGAACAAGCTTCGAAGCTTTCTCAAGAAGCTGAAGATCAGGCTATGCATCTGAAGCAGGCAAAAACTGAATATGAGGCTCGAGCTGAGTCCATCCTTATTTGGGAAAGGCAGATTCTGGAACTTCAGCAGAAAGTTAAGGAGGCTAAGGAACAACAACTAGCCTTCGAAACTAATCCTGCAGGTAACCAATTCGAAGAGCTTCTCAACCGGGGGCTTGCAGAAATGGAGACTGCAGAACAACTTAAAGGAGAAGTGGCAACCTTGGAAGGTGCCAGGCGGTTTGCTCAGCAGAAACTTGAAACATTTCGAAGTACTTTTACTCGATTGAAAAATAATGTTTATTTCTAGATTTTTTGTCTATCTGACCATAACTTTGGTTCTTTTAATGTAATATTCGAACAACGCCATTTTGGCATTCTTATCTTGCCATCTTGGCTTTTTTTATAATATTTTGTTTACGTTGTTACTATTCGAATTTCCCGCAGGCTTGGTTTATATTTCTTTAAATATTTCCCATTAACCTTTAGGACACGTTTATCATCTAAGAGTTCTTCGACTTCGTAGGCATTGTTAGAGAAAACTTTTAGTACTCGAAAAGGTCCTTCCCAATGAGGTGACCATTTACCTAATGCTTTGTTCTTCTTATCCATAGGCAATATGACTCTCCAAACCAAGTCATTAATAACGAATACTTTTTTCTTCACCCTCTTATTGTATGTTCTGGCCACTCTTTCTTTTTGCCTCATCAAAATCTCCAACGCACGTAATCTAATTTCGTCCAATTCAACTAATTCATTCATCATCATTTCCCAATATAACGCGGCTGGAATTTCGTTTTGTTTCTGTATTCGAACTGATTGCAGATGAATTTCTACTGGTAACACTGCATCATGGCCGAATGTAAGTTGGAAAGGAGTAGTGTTAGTGGCTTCCTTTGGAGATGTTCTACAAGCCCATAACACTTGGTCCAGAGTTTTGTGCCAATTTCTTGGCTTCTTGCCAATATGCTTCTTGATTAATCCTATTATTACTTTGTTTGCCGCTTCGACTTGTCCGTTTGCTTGAGCATAATATGGTGTTGAAGTCAGCAATCTAAACCCCATTTCTTGGGCAAATCCTTGCATCTTTCTACCAGTAAATACAGAACCTTGGTCTGTAGTTATACTTTCTGGTAATCCAAACCTATAGATAATGTGCTTTTGTATAAATTCGATAATTGCCTCTTGATCAGCAACTACCAAAGGTATAGCTTCGATCCATTTGGTAAAATAATCTACTCCTACCAAGATATATTTCTGACCTTTGGACGAAGCAGGATTTATTTCGCCTATCAGATCTAATGCCCATCCTCTGAATGGCCATGGTTTGATGATCGAATGCAGCTCACTTGCAGGGGCGTGTTGAATTCCTGCGTGTTTCTGACATTCCTCACATCCTTTCGCGAAGTCTATGCAATCTTTAAGCATGCTAGGCCAATACAAACCATATCGAAATAGCAACCATTTCATTTTATGGCCTGCTTGGTGTGCCCCACATGCCCCATTATGGACTTCAGACAATGCTAAATATGCCTCACTTTCTCCTAGGCATTTCAATAAAACACCTTCTTGGGTCTTTTTGAACAATTCGTTCCCCATGAGGAGGTATGACAATGCTCTATATTTTGTTTTTCTATCTACTTTTAGAGTTGGGTCTGCTAAATAACTCTTTAATGGACTTCGCCAATCTGTATCTGACAAAGTATTTATGGCTAGAATTTCGAATCCCTGTTTCTCGGCATATCCCAATCTCATACTTTCCAGATCCGATGGTGTGAATCTAGTAGCCATAACTCTTCCCCTTATTTCGACCAAATCCTTAAGATTCTTGGTGGATACTCTATAACCTGAAGCCAACTGCGCTAAGTCATTTGCTTCTTGGTTTTCTAATCTTGGTATGTGTTGAATATCCATGTATTCAAACTTTCTCAATAGCCTATTGACTATGACGAAGTATACCATTAGATTTTCCTTTATGCACTTATATTCTTTTGTAATTTGTTTGACCACCAACTCAGAATCTCCTTTAATTTCGACTCTGGTTGCCCCCAATTCCAACAAAGCTTCAAGTCCAACAATGAGCGCTTCATACTCAGCTTCGTTGTTCGAACAACGAGGACCATCCAATTTATACTTGAATTTTGTTGGAATTCCTTCAGGAGAAATTAGAAGGACTCCAACGCCACTTCCATTCTTGTGGGTTGAACCATCAAAGTACAATTTCCATGGTTGCATTTCGACGTAACTCATGCTTGTCTGCTCAACCAACGAATGATCCACAATGAAATCAGAAATTACTTGGCCTTTCATAGCTTTTAAGGGCATGAACGTCAATGAATATTCTGTTAAGGCCAGAGCCCACTTTCCAACTCTACTATGCATTATTGGCTTTGAAAGCATATGTTTAATGACATCGAAGTGAGACGAAACATAAACATCAACAGGTTTTATATAATACTTGAGTTTCATACAAGAGAAATACAAACAGAGACATAGCTTTTCTAAGTTGCTATATCTGGTCTCTGCATCATTCAGCACTCTACTTAGATAGTATATGGCTCTTTCGACACCATTGTTATCCTCTTGTGCTAACATACTACCTATGCTAACTTCAGAGGCAGATATGTACAATCTCATGGGCTTCCCCCATGATGGTGGAGACAACATAGGAGGCTGGGAAAGATATTCTTTTATTTTGTCAAACGCCTCCTGGTGAGCTTCGTTCCATTCGAAGGCTTGACCTTGCTTCAGGCGAAGTAACGGAGAGAAAGCTTGAGTCCTTCCACTCAGGTTCGAAATGAATCTTCTGAGGAAGTTAACTTTCCCTAGCAGAGATTGCAACTCCCTTTTTGACGCAGGTGCTTTCGTCTCCATTATGGCTTTGGTTTTGTTCTGGTTGATTTCAATTCCTTTCTTGTGGACCACAAAACCAAGAAAATCTCCAGCCTGCACAAAGAATGCACATTTAAGGGGATTCATTTTTAAGCCATGTTTTCTCATTCGCTCGAATGATTGGCTTAAATGATGCAAATGTGCTTCTGCAGATATAGATTTGATGACTATATCATCAATATACACCTGCATGAAGGTTTCGATAAAGTCATGAAAGATTGAATTCATCGCCCTTTGATAAGTTGCCCCAGCATTTTTTAAACCAAAAGGCATCACCACCCATTCGTAGGTGCCTAAGGCTCCTGGGCAACGAAATGCTGTTTTTGCAACATCTTCTTCAGCAATGAAAATCTGGTTATATCCAGAGTATCCATCTAACATGCTCAAGTATTCGAATCCTGCAGCAGAATCTACTAGCATTTCTGCCACGGGCATGGAATATTCATCCTTAGGGGTTGCAGTATTTAAATCCCTAAAATCTATGCAAATCCTTAAAGAACCATTTTTCTTGATAACAGGTACTATGTTTGCTAACCATTCGACGTACCTTGTTGTTCTGATGAATTTGCAACGCAGCAACCTTTCGATCTCAGCTTTAATTTTTGTGAGAACCGCTGGCGCGAATCTTCTGGGAGTTTGTTTGATGGGCCTCTTGCCATCTTTGATTGGCAGCCTATGTTCGACCAACTCCCTCTTTAAACCAGGCATCTCATCATAATCCCACGCGAAACAATCTTTGTTCTCCTTAAGGATTTCGATCACTTTTTCCTTGAGGCCTGGGCTAAGTTTGGCACTTACGTAAGTTACTCTTTTTGTTTTGTCATCCCCTAAGTTGACTTCTTCGAGCGGGTCCTGTGCCAACATTTTGACACCTGAGTTTATGGGATCCCTTTCGAAGCCTAAGGGTTCTTTGTCATAGATGGCATCCAACCTTTGATCCATCTCCAACTCTTCGCTGGGTGAGCATTTCGAACCCCCCCCACTAACTTCATTCGTTTTTTCAAATGATTCATTTATTTCAGCCTCTAAGGCCGCTTTTGATTCATTCTCAGCCATATAGGCCGAAATCCTTTCGAAAAAGGTAGACTCAGTCATGGTTAAGGTTGTCGAAGTCCCAGCCTGCTGGCCGTTTTGGTATAGCACCTTCAACTTCCTCTTCTTCACTAATTATTGTTCTATCCCAGTAGAGTCCATCATGACGAAGTGTCATGTAGTAGTGGGCATTTCTAGTTTCATTTATCTCATCATTTGGAACACATGGAGCAATCTTTGCCAGATTTTTATCATAATCCCTTTTGTCAACTAGATTGACAGTTGACATAAAGTAACTCTGGTCTGCTTCGATGTTTTCTACGATTCCGTCATCTCTCCACAGGACTAGTCGTTGATGCATTGACGAAGGAACTGCTCCCACGCCATGGATCCACTCTCTTCCTAGCAGTAGGTTATAGTTGGCCTTGGCTTCGACAACCATAAACATGGTGGGCCTGCAACTTGAGCCTATTGTTAATTCCAACTGGACCACCCCCAGTGTTTTACCCACTTTTCCTTCATAATTGGATAGAACCATATTATGGGGCTTGATATCCCCTTCGCGGATTTCCAACCTTTTTAGCATGAAATGGGGAATCAGATTGACTGCAGCACCCCCATCCACTAGAACTTTGTTCACACCATGGACACCCACTTTCGCCCGAATGAAAAGTGGTTTGAGATGATTCTTCATTGTAGGCTCTGGACGTTCGAAGAACGCATTTTGTTCTTCAACAGCCCCATTGTCCATCACGTAGTAGCATACGGGCCTATGTTTCATTAAATATGTGGTGTCTTCTTCCTCATATTCATTGATTTCGGTTTCCTGCCCGAATTCGCATGGAAGCACAGACACTACGTTACAGTTCAGGTTAAATGAAGATTCCCCCTCCGATTCGAAGTTATCTGTTATCATATCTTCGTCCTCTTCCGGGCCTGGAGTGTATTCCTTTGGTCCGTCTTGTTGATCTTCAGAGAAAAGCCTTCTGTTGACTGGAGGTTTCTCTTCCGTCTGACTTTTTGGTTTGTTGGTGCTCGATTCACCTTGTATCTTTGTTGAAGTATCCCCTTTGTTTGCCACAGCTTCTCTTTCAGCCTTTCGAATCCTTTGCTGTCTGCGCCACTGGGATCTTGACATGGGGTTCCTTCCTTTGTAATTTTCTAATCTGACTTCCTCCCTTTTTTGTGTGTTGAATTGCCTCCTGTATGTCACAGCATGGCGTGCATTTCGTTCAGCATTCCTCCATTTGTCTTTGCCTTTGTCATTTCTGGCTTGCAGCCATCTATCGGTTGGCACTTCAGCAGGGAGTTTGAAAGTCACTCTTCGAGCAACTTTGGGGTGAGGGCTATCAGGTCTTCGCTGTTTGTATCTGCTGTCGAAACACTGACCGATCTGGGCAGTTTCTTGATGGCTCCAGCAAGGGGCGAAGGGGATCGTTTCGAAGGCCCTAGCCATGCTTTGGTCATACACAGCAGAACATCTTGGGCACACCAAGCACTTAGTTGCCCCCTTGTAGCAGCGAAAAACAAACTCCAACAAACTCTCTCCAGCCTTGGGGTAGCATCTAAAAAGTTGGTTATCCTGGCGCCAATTGTTGCCAGTTCGAGCCTTCTGTACCCTTTCGAAATTTGCAGCAATTCTTTGGTTGCAGAGGATGCTGCACCTAGGGCACAGTATCATGCCTGGATCTCCTTTGTGGCATGACATGAGATAGTCTTTGAGAGTATCATCTCCAGTGTGATTGTCCCCCATCCTATGCTTTTCTTTTTCTAAGTATTTTTCCACTTCCTTCATCTCAGAACGGGGCCTTTCCATGTCCACCATATTTATCTCCAAATCCCCCTCTTTTGTTTCGTCATCGCCCCATCCTGTGGGCTTTATATCTTTGATCTGGACCCTCGAACTTTCTGGGGCAGAATATTTGACCAGATAGTCATATTTTCCACTGGGTTCCCCTAGAGTGTCCCATATTTCCTTCTGAGAGGGGACTGGCTGCGTAATTTGGACTTTCTCTAATTCCAAACTCAAGCCCTCAGTGACTTGTGTAAATCCTTCGTTGTGATCCCCTTGGCCTTCAGTAGCCTGGGTTTCTTCTGCAACAGCCACAGGTCCAGCAATCGAAGTGTCTGGTGTATTCTGGATGCCTTCAATGACTTCCCCGCTGACTTCGACCATCACCCGGTTTTCGCCTCCAATGTCCTTCTCTCCTGTTAGGGTGTCGCTTCGATCAATTTCCACCATGTTGACTTCTCCAATGCATGCAGGCTCGGAGTAGTTGGTGTCTGCGACGTCCAAAGGATCTTCGTCCACTTTCATCTTCACCTTATCAGCAAACTTTAATCTGCCATCTTTGATTGCGTTTTGAATCAAATCCCTGAAAAGAAAACATTGTGAGGTCTTGTGGCCTAGGAAACTATGATATTTGCAAAATCCCCTTTTCTTCCTTTGGTCCAAAGGGGGTATTTTGACATTTGATGGCACAATTAGTTGGCCATCTTTGACAAGCAAGTCAAAGATTTCGTCACATTTAGTGACATCGAAGGTGTAAACCTTCTTTGGAAACTTATCACTTTTCTCATTTTCAATAATGTCTTTCCCTTTCGTAGGAACTAACATTTTGCAGGAGTAAGGCGGGGCCTGTTTTAATTCAGCGAGGTCGATTTCGACCTCTTCGAATTCGAATTCAGGATATTCTTCTACTTCCTCAGTTCCAACATAGGAAATCCTTTCTTTCTTACTATTCTTAAAGACTCGGGCTTTTTCGGCTTTTAGTCTTTCGACCTGTCGAACCCTATCGGCTAACTGAGCCATATCCCTCAAATGCTGAGTATCTAATTTCTTTCGAATAGAGTAATCCAATCCCCCAGCGGCCATTTCGACTAACTCATGCTCAGGCACTACTGTGTAACATCTGGATTTTAACAGCCTAAATCTATTCAAATAGTCATCAATGGGTTCAGTGAACTTTCTCTTAACACTGGCCAATTCCTTCAGACTTATTTTCGATTGTCCCATGTAAAATTGCTCATGGAATAATCTTTCTAAAAGGGTCCAAGTGTCAACAGACCCAGGAGGCAACGTGGTAAACCATGTGAAGGCATTTTTTGTCAAGGAACTTGGGAAATATTTGATTCTAAGATCTTCATTATTGGCTATATCCCCCGCTTCGGTTAAATATCTCGCTATGTGTTCGACTGTTGACTCGTTGGTATCCCCAGCGAACTTTGTAAACTTAGGGACTTTGTATCCCCTTGGTAAATCAGTATGCATTATACAATCTAATATAGGAGAAGCGTAATTTGGCCTCCTCATTCCCATATTGAGGCCGTTTTGGGTCATGATCCTCTCTATCATGGTGGTCAGATTATTTTCTGCCAAGACGTTATCGTTTCGAATCCTATGAACGACAGCATCGGCATCTTGGTTTCGACCAACCAAAACAACTCCCCTAGGTTGTTCTCCTCGGAATTCTGGGGCTTCTGGTCTTTCGATCCTTGCCCCTGGTTCCATAACTTCCCTTTGTGGGCCCGGAGTTATTGGGGCTTCTAACCTTGGTGCTCTGGCCCCTAAGTTAACCTCTTCTCTGGGTGGTCTATGAATTGGGTCGTTGGCAATTTGTTCTATAACAGGCACGTTTGTTCGAAATCCCGCCTGGTTCTGCCTACGCCTTTCTGTGGGAGCAAAGAAATCTGCTATTCGACTCATATTGTCAGTGTTTTCCCTGTTCGTCACAGTCACATTCTGAACTATTGGGGCGAATATTTCCTGCATGGTTTGCGCTAACACCCCTATCATATTGTGGTTGCTTTCATCCATCAATTGCCTAAAAGCCAATTGGTTATCTGTGGTTAGGGTAGGCAACGTGCTATAACCCACTGACCCTTGGTTATTTGACATAAATTGGTTTGCCCCAGACCCAGATCCTAGTTGTGGGGATGAATTCGATGTGGAATTGTGTAATCCTGCCATAAAAGATGTTGGCATTCCGTAAGAACAACTTCTAATTCTATTCCCATCGAAGCCGGGTGGTCTAGTTGATGGAGATGCGAAATGGGATTGTGTCCCAGGTGGCGGAACGAATCCCCCAGGGTAGCCCATAGTTCCAGTATTTCCTAAGATCGAACTGTTGGTTGATACGCCACTTACTCCGTTGGTGGCCATGTTACTGGTTGAAGATGCAACAGCCTGTGCATTCGAAGGGATTACATTAGATGCTCCGCTCGAAATGGACGCGTTAGTGCCTGTTGCCTGTGGGCCACCTTGGTCTCCCTGTTGATTGTCTGAATTAGACATCTTGTCCAAACGTTTTCTTCTGGATAAAGGTTGGTTGCTGTTGGTTATCTTACCACTTCTCAGGTTCATATAACAGCAAACTTCTTAGGTTCCTACGTTTCTGGGATGGCTATGTCTTGACAATCCTTAATTCTGATATCCAACTATTGGTCCCACCAGGTGTGCCAATTTGTTTCCAGTGATTTCTGGTAAACAACCGCTAGTCTTCCAAACTATCGAATAATCTTTATTAACGCTATTCAATCTCTTTGGTAACTCACAGGATCGACTAGATTGATCCTAGGACTCCTTGGATATCAAGGTTACTCTCACAATCGAACAATTATTCATAGGTGCCATTGTACAAATGTTTGGTTTATTTCGATCCCTCTCTCTAAGAGTTTAAAATATGGTCAAAATGTATGTGAAAACTAAGTTATACGAATGATTGCTAATTGTAATGCTGATTGAAAAGACATATAAAACTGTATGGAAAATGAAGTAACTGGTTTCGACCCATAAAACATTTAACATAAAAGGTTTCTGGAATGTGGAAGTTTAAAACGTGAGGAAAGCGTTTAATGCAAGAAATCTAGAAATGACTTTAAGTGAAAGTACAGGTTTGAAGAATAATACTTGAAAGTAAAGGTATTGAGAGCGTAAAAGTTCTCTGAAATATAGAGTGCTCGAAATATAAAGAAAGCAATGAAATGTAAAAACTTTGAAGAAAAGACTTTGAAATGAAAGGACAGTAGATAAATAAACTTGCAAATGTTATTCGACAGAAAGAAAAAGAAGGAAAGTGCTGGAAATAGTAAAAAGGCTTTTATTAAATTAGAAATACATGGTGCTATCATACATACATCTCTCTTGCATTCGTTTCCCTTGCCATGTGGTAGTTTGAATGTTATTGAGTATTTTGTATAACAGATATGACACACTGAAATCCTAACACTAAGACTTCTATTTATACTAATTCGACCCTAACGGTCTCGCTACAAGATCATGCCACGTTTCGAACATGCAAGACAATGCTCCTTTCATCTTTCCACGTGTCCCCAAATGCTCCAACACATAACTTTCAAACTTTGAAAGTCCCGCCTTCATTTAAATTTCAAATGCTTTGGTGTTTCTCTGCTTCGAACGCTCTTCTCAGACTTAGCTTCGCTGCTGTTTCGAGACCCCTTTGGATACGCTCCCAAGATCACCGTTCGAAGCTCCAAGCTTTGACACACTCATTCGAAACACTGCTTCTGCAATTTCGAAGCGTGGTGTTTTAATTCCATTTCGATCAGAACTTCTAGCTCTTTTTGAATTCTAAATAACACTATCAAAATCTTCAGCCAACAATGATTCAAGTTGATTATTTGGTATCTTCAAAAAGAAAATTAAAAGCTCGAGTGAGCAAAACAAAATGACATAAAGATAAATACTCAAATGAGCAAAGATGAAAATAACATGAAATGAAAATGCTAAAATAAATGTGCTTAAAGTAAAAAGCATAAAGTAAAAGCATAAAATAAAGTCAATTGTTAGAAATTAGAGGTTAGTTGAATGACCATCTTGAAACTTGAATTTGAAAACTCATTAGAAGATTGATAAAATCAAAGTCTCTCAACAACAAGTTTCATTTTCTTTTTGTCAAGTATATCTATCATTCATTTCAAAATCTCAAGGCGACAATAAATAATCAACGATGTTTAAATGATTCACTTTGTTCCAAAATTTATGAAGATTCATTAGAGGATTGATAAGATCAAAGCCTCCTAATACTGAACCTTAAGGTTATTGGATCAAAGGTTTCAAATTAAACATACTTGGGCTTGCAAACATGGGTTTGGGCCATGAATGATCATTCCTCGAATCGGGACAAAATTTAGCGCTATGTTAAGCAATCGTAAGTGGATTTATATAGAAGTCGCACCTATTTTGAGGCTGATCAATAGCAATCTATGTGCCATAAGTTTGGAGTGATGATATGTAGATCATTCTCTAACAACATGTAACACAAAGAAGAAGAGGATGAGATGAAGAGGGAGGGGATACATTTGAATAAAAAATTTAGTGGAGTTAAACTCAACACCCAAGATCCAATGATGTTAATGAAGTTTATGACCAACAATCACATAGCCAGAATATATTAAAAAAATAAGTTGCATTTAATGAATAAAGTAAAAAGTAAAATGATTTTTAAATTGTTTTTTAAAATGAAAATAAAAAGTTAAAATAGTAAACTATGTTCAAAGCATCAAATAAAAATTTAAAAATACCATGGAAAAATCTGAGTTGACCTCAAATATTTTTATAATTTTTTTGATGATTTTTTAAAACAAGGAAGTATTTTTAAACTAATTAAAATTACTTAAATAAGTGAAGAAAAATATTAAAAATAGTAGAAGTCAAGATAAAATTCTAGAGAACTTTCAGAAAGTCGGAAATGAGTAAAATGGTTTTTATAAAAATTTTCAGAATTTAAAAACATCAAAAAGTATTTTCAAATGATTAAAAACAAGTTAAAATAAAGGAGAAATTATAAAAAAAATATATCAATTCTGAAGATAAAATTATGAAAAATTAAAAATCAAGAAGAGAATATTTGGAAATATTTTTGTGACTTTTTTCATAATTTTTGAGTCAAAAATGAATTTTATATGATTTTTTGAAGTTTAAATCAATTAAAATAAAAAAAAATCAGAAAATAAAATAACAAACCAAAAAAATATTGGTCATCTGATCATTGTCAAAATACGTTAGTAAACAGATCCAATAGATCTGGCACGCTGTTCATGTCATAGACTTTATTGAATATCACACCTAATCATTTTTTATAAAATAAAAATAACTTCAAATGTGGCACGTTGGATGGAGTCTGACTCACTAAAGTAATCAGATCATAAGGCTCACAACACGCACACATGGTAAAGTGAAACACCAAATCTGTTTCAAAAAAATAACATGGTTAAACATCATTGGTTGAAGACAGACATGTCATCGTGTTCAACCTCCAGCCAACCTCAAATTGAATTCCACAAACTATAAAATTAGCAATCCAGGTCGGTAACATTAGGTTCATCTCTTCAAGACGATTCTAATTGTACCATCGCGCCAAATTTATATAAGTTAAGCAAGGCTTAAATTTGAAAAATGCATAAATAATAGCAAGCACGAAATTGTGGAATATCTCACTCAAATCTCAATGAAATTGCAAATTATAAAAAGCACGAGAATCAGAAGGATGCAAAGAGTAGATTAGTCTTTTATTTGGATCGATTTGACCAAAGAATCTACCTGAACAAAGTAGCACAAGGTAGCTCTGAAACTGGACTTCTGTAGATCAGTATAGGTTATAATTCTTAAAGGTAAGAGTGTGGTTAGCTTCAGAGAAGTTCAATGAAGCTAACTGAATGGAGCTTTTAGTGTTTTGGAGTGAGAAAGCAAGAAATCAGAAAATCAAATTCAGAGTTCGTGTGAGATCTGAAAAATGGTCAATTGGCTATCAAAGCTTGAGAAAATGAGTGAGATATAACCCTCTATTTATAAGGAACCAAATTTGATGCTCAAGCGTGTGGAATGATGAAGTTTGGAGGGAATTCATGTGAAGTTGCAAGCATGAAAAGTGTGACTCGTATTTTGCTCAAAACTTAATCAAAACTTGTGTTTCATGGTGCTAATTACTTCTGGAAGATTGTTAAACATAATTAGAAGTAAAAACACGCAAAATTTTAGTGATTAGAAGCTGAATTGTACATTTCCACTTCTGACTTGGAGGAAAAAGTCAGTTTCAAGGTACCAACTTTGAATCAATGGTATTCACAACTCAAGGAGTCTTAGGGAATGATTCTTGAAGCAATTGAAATATAAGGTCACAAATTTTACAATGTGAAAATAATGAGATCAAATTGATACTTGAGCTAGCAGTTGTGATGAGTCAAAGTTGAGAAAAAGATGTTGACTTTTTGTACTTAGAAAAATTCTAAGTTTTTCTCAAAAAATGTCCTATAATGTTTTGACTTCAAACAAGGACTTCCTCCAAAATTGAGCTTTGATCAATGATACTATCTTAAAGTATACTTCCCAAAGAGCATTGTGAAACTTGAATCACTCAAAAATACCAAGTATTGAAAAAGTTATGGTCTTGCAAAATTGGTGAAAATCTATGAGATGACCTATAATCTCTTGCATTCTTAGGGCATCTTCCATCCATTTTCAAGCTTTTCACATAAAAGAAGAGTTGAATTTCACATCCTTAAGATCATTGTGGAAAAATAATGGGATCAAGGAGATAAAATTGACCAAGATATGATCTTTTGAAGTCACATAAGAGAATTTGATGGCGTATCTAGAGGACATGTGATCTTTATCCATCATTAGGCATCTTCCACATAAAATTCTCTTGAAACTTTTGAATTTATTGGTTTATAACTCTTTAAAGAGAAACATTTCTTTTGAATCACTCAAAAATACCAAAATATGAGCAAGATATAGCCCTTAGAAGTTCAAAACCCTAGCTCCTAGAGCACCAAAATGACTTGGAAAACCCTTTCAATTTTGACAATATTCCTTGCACAATAACTCTTTCCATGTGAATAGAAGTTGTTATGGATGATAATAAGAACCGATAGCTACAAAAACCAACTCCAAATATTAAGACATGAGAGAGTTGTGCACTTGTGATCAAGAAATCAAGATTTTGTCCAATTAGGTCAAACTTCTTCAATCAATTCTTGCATCTTTTGATTTTTTTTTGACAAATTAAGGCATGATAAATCATAGTAGACCTTGTCATGATATTACTTCAAAGTATCTTCAATAATGAAGCTTGAATCTCACTGAAATGTTTTTTTAAGAAGGCATGGAAATAAACTCATGAACCTATAAATCAAACTGATGAAATGTGTTGTGCCCTTACCTATAATATCATCAATTAAAGAAAACATTTATTATATTTATTAGTTAAAAAATAATCAATACAAAAAATACATGCTCACAATATATAAATCAAGGTGCTTAGTGATTCCTCATGAGTAAACCTAAAGATAGGGAGGAGAACCAAACCCTAGTGTGACCTTGTTATGATTGAGTTGATATGATATGATAGAGGAATCTCAGGGGGGGGGGGGGAATTTGGGTACAACAACTTTCCTTATTTAAGTGTCTTCTATCCAGATATAAGAAGGTTAAAATCTTCGTGTCGACGCGATTGAAGATACTTAAATATAAAACAAGCCCTATTTTTTGGCCCTAAGAGGCCATGCGATGCTTATGATTGTGCATGCAAATAAACAGATCCAAGGGTGACATGGTACACTGTTGGGGAAACAGAAAATAAAGGATCAAAAGAAAATTAGACTAGGAAAATAAATCGTTGGTGAACAGAAGACTCGACTCTATTGGGGTAAAGCCCAAGGAGAAGATAAAGCAACATCAACTCAAATATTGAGGAGAGAAAGTAAAGGATAATAATGATCGACAAATAACCGCAAACTATCCATTCACTAAGAAGATAGCAAAAAAGGTAATGTCGACCCACAGGGGGAAAGAAGTGGTAGGATAATACCAGCAAACATCAATATTAGGGTAAGCCACAAATGACCAGCATCAGTACTTATGACCAGAAACAAACAAACTTCTTCAGAGCAAATTGAATCTCAACGAAAAACTATCTCCCATAATAACGAGACTACCATTCATCGGAGTAACAAATCTCAACAAAGAACTATCTCCCATAATGAGGATACTACCATTCATTGGAGTAACATATGTCAACAACGAACTATCTCCCATAATGACGAGACTACCGTTCATCAGAGTAACAAATCTCAACAACAAACTATCTCCTATAATGACGAGACTAACATCCATTGGAGTAACAAATCTCAACAAAGAACTATCTCCCATAATAATGAGACTACCATTCATCGGAGTAAAAAATATCAACAACGAACTATCTCCCATAATGGAGAGACTACCATCCATCGGAGTAACAAATATCAACAACAAATTATCTCCCATAATGACGAGACTACCATTCATCGGAGTAACAAATCTCAACAATGAACTATCTCCCATAATGACGAGACTACCATTCATCGGAGTAAAAAATCTCAATAACGAACTATCTCCCATAATGACAAGACTAATATTCATCAGAGTAACAATCATGAGTCTTCTTTGGGAACTAACAAACTTATTGGGGAAGTACAAGTTGCTCAAATAAAGAGATCTGCCACTTGCTGTTATGAGAGGGAGTTGTAATAATGACTTCCTGGGGAAATGCCAATATATTCTTGCTGAGGAGATAAAATCTTCACGTGCAAAATAAATGCACATTCTGAAACTAGAGCTCAAAGCCCGCAGAAATCCAAAATAGTAATGTTACCGGGGACCATAAATTCAAGCCAGAAATAATCCGGAATAAAACAGTCAACCAAGATAGCACGTGATGAGAAATAAACTCAAAAGGGAAAAATAGATCTAACCAGATAATGAGCTGAATAGGAAGGCTAAAGCAAAATTCTTCCACGAGGGATAATTCAGTGGGGAAATCGAAAGAATATACACTTTCTGCTTAAGGTTGACAATCTATTGGAGAGAGGGTAACATAACTCTACAAAATAGGGTAATATGCCAACAAAATATTATAACAAATGCAAATGAGCAATGAATTTTAATTCAACTATGCATGATGTATGTATGAATGTTATCATGTATATTCTGACAAAACAGACATACAGCACTGGGAATAACCAGAAAAAACCAGTTTGGGTAAAGTCAACACTCGTCTAAATCACATCCAGGAGGAAAATTTTATAAAAAAGTAAGCACCAACTGAGGAAACAAATTCCTATTCCACAGCTTAACTTCACTGGGAAGAAACACAATCTGAAAGGAAATTAAAACAAAAAAGAAAATCAATACAAATACAGGGACATAACATCCTCCTTCAGGCTTCGCCGGGGAACATCACACAGACTTCAATGGGGAAAACAAATATCTCAACATCTAGACTTCCACTGGAGATTACAATATTGACTTTATTAGGGCAGATGAAAACCGCATTATCGAGATATTAACTGGGGATCCCGTGCTAACTTTAATAGGGAGGGCAACACCACATCATTGAGAGGAGCCAAAAATATATTCTTCAATACCGAGAGTGAATACTACACAAACCTCCTTGGGGAGAAATTATGAAACCACATGGGGATAACAACTTTCAAAGAGAAACATTATCTCAGTTTTACTTGGGGATTTAAGAAGTCAAATAATACCGCAAGAAATAAAAAATTATGGGGATTTTAAATCAAACCCAGCACTTGGCGGGAGAAAACCCAAAAAGTTGACAACTGTTTCAACATTTCTTAGAAAATATACTACCCTTGTCTAGTTTCCTAGGAAATAAACAACAAAAATAATGCCAACACTGCAAAAGGGCGAAATTTGCAAATGATTCCACCTCATCACGCAAAGGGAGAAGGAAATTTCGTCATATGAGCGAAGACCTTACTGGGGAATCTAGAATAGAGGCTTCAGACCATACAAACCTGAAATCAAAATAAACTAAGACTTGACTAGGGAAAATGGGATCACAAACCCAACACCGCACCATACAACAATTGGTATCATCTCCAACTATCTGAGACACATAAGAAGATCATACGCTTACCAACAAAAGTGACCTGGGAGAACCTTCCTGGGGAATACATACTTCCAAAATTTCAGAGTCCATCCATCATTGGAATCACCATTTTTGTTTTTCTTGAGTCACAAAATCTAAAGTAAAAAGTAATTTGTAAATTCTTTTCAAAAAACAATTTTATTTTTTAATCTTTTTTTTTTTGAAAATTACTATAAATAATAAATGGAGTCTTTGTAAGCAGAATAAAATAAGAATTGCAAAGAATTGGATAAAAGCTTAAGCTTTATTAATAGAATGGTAGTCTGCGAATGGCGAGACTCCATAGATGAATACAAAGTTTGGAAAATGGTAATATATTGGAAAAGATACATTGAAATACTATGACCACTATTCTCCCTAACAACTTTGAATTCCTTAGCAGCGACTTCTGTTGAAGTATGGTGATAATCCGAGAAGATTTTTGCTTCAATGATCAAGTCTCGTCTGACGTAGTTACTTGCCAAGAAATCCCTAACTTTTGCCTAGGTTTCCCTTGCGGGTTTTCAACCTAGAGGGAAGAATTTATTCTGTTTATGTCTCTTATTTTTGCCTAGATAGCCCTTTCAGGCTTTCAGCCTACCGAGACACTCTTTTTTGCCTAAGCCGCCCTTTCAGGTTTTCAACTTAGCAAGCTGTTATTTTATTTCTTTAGGTGAAGTATTTCTTGACTATCATACCCAAAATTTGTCCTACATGTTTTACTTTTGTCTGGCTTAGGCTTGGCATCTCATCTACAACATCTTCACTAGTTCATTTGCATATCATACATTTCATTGAATAAAGACACCTGAGGTCCAAGAGTTTAGTGGTTGTGCAATTTTAAAGTTTCAGTGTTTTTAGGAAACTAGGATTTTTGCTTCAAGGTCACATTGAGCTTTATCTCCTTCTACAAGTAAATTGCTTATCATGTGGATTAAAATTTTATTTGAGGAGTTTCTTGAGGGGTGAAACCAGGGAATTCTTCTCATGTGGATTAAAATTTTATTTGAGGAGTTTCTTGGGGGACTAAATTTTGAACTAAGAGGGCATCTATCATTTTCAAAGTTGTTTGAATTTGTCATAAAGATTCAAAATTGAAAGAGAAAGAAAACTTGGATTTGGATTGCAAATTGGAAATAATGGAAATTGGTATTTCATACAATGTCTTTGGTTCACAAATCACCAATTCCTTACATCACAAGTTACTATGTTCAAGATTTAATTCATTTAGTTACCTTGCAATTTTTATTCATGTCATGACCATTTGAAACCATACAAAATAATTTCTCATTACAAGCCCAAAACCAGCCCCACAAAACAGGCCCAAAGTTTGCACCTACCTGCCCCATAAAACTGTCCAAACAATGTTGTCCATTCTGCTGAAAAACCCAATCATGTTATCTGTTATGCAACACAGCTCCATAAACCTGCATCACATTGTAAAACAAACAAAATAGTCCAAAAACCTGCAAAGACAGTCTGCTAAAACCGTCAAAGCTGCTGCCAACAAATGCCCCAAACATTACACAAAATAGAAGTCACCCAAATTTGTATTGGAAAAGGAGTGAAACAGCATGTCAAAATTCTTTGAAATCTCACCAACCTTTCCCCCCAGTTTCCACCTCTCAGCTGATATACAAAAAATAGACAGCAAAGAAAAAAGGAGAGAGCAAGGTTGAGGAAGAGTTTTGTATGAAAAAAAGGGGAGATAGAAATAGACAGCAGAGAGAAAAGGGAGGAGAGATACAAGATTGATATTGAAAAAAGACAAGAGCCATATTTAGAGAGGAGAGTTTTTGTGAAAAGAAAGAGAGAAAAACATTGTGAGAAAGAGAGAAAAAAAGTAGCAACCAAAGGGATCTTAATTCACAAAAACAAAACCTCAATCCACTATTTAACCTTGCATGCCTTCCCCTAAACCAACTATACAAACATTTCATATGCATTAGAGAGATGACTCAAATACAAAAACAGCTTCTATGATACGATCCTCACCACCTTCCAAACACAAAAACAAAACTTCAACCCCATGTACAACCTTGAAGCTCTCAATACAAAATCAAGGATAGGAGAAACTTCCTGGAGGATCACTGAAGCCATTCTGATCATCACAACCTCTTGAAAGGTGTTCAAACTCATAACACAAATTTCATTTTCATGGTAAGTCTTCTTGACTTTGAGCTTTTCATTTCAAGCATCATTAGCAATACATTTTTGAAGATAAATGTAGATATCATACCCTTGAAGCTAACCACATGTTTTCTTTTCATTTTTATCAATTACATGTTGAGAACGTACTTCTCATGTAGTAGAGCAATGTTAGAACCATAAAATAGCAGTATGAGTCGACACGTGTCTCTATGAGTCGACGCATATCAGGCACAAAACAGGTTATGTATCGACAGAAAGTGCGGATGTGTCGATACAAAAGGGGTATGAGTTGATACAAACCTTTATGTGTCGACTCATACTGTGTTATTTTGTATTTCCAGGGGAAAGGAAGTTGTATGAGTCGACACAAAGCACGAATGTGTCGACACAAACAAGAAATGAGTCGATACCATTATGTATCGACTCATACTATGTTATTTTTTATTTCCAGAAACAAGAATTGTTATGTGTCGATGCATGAATGCATTTGTCGACACATAATAGGCAAAAAACAATCTTTCTTTCTTTTTGCACTATCTTTATATTTGTTTTATGTTTTTTTCATTGTTGGTCATTTATTCAATATGGTTGTAATAATTTAATTAGGTTTTTTCATTTCATCCCCATTTATAAACTTGTACCCCCACCCCCGTATAATTGTAATAGCTTAGGATTTATTTTTTTTATGTTTTAATTGTTGCTTAATTATGCATATGTCATTCAATTAGAAAACATGGCCTCCTCTTGGGCTCATCCTCAATGAAAAGGTATACACTTACAAATGCACACTTGCACACATTTCATAGCTTGGTCCTGGGCTTTCTTACAGTGACAACTATTCGATCGATTGTTTTGATTGGTCGTTTAGAATACTAGTGCCACGCTAGTCCCACTTTCTAGGAGCATGCATATAGCCATCTTGTATGGGATTTTGATTTTCATCTTGTACATTGAATCAACTTCTCTCCACTTGGTTTAAATACCCAACATCTTCTTAAAGGGTCTCATAGTTGAGTTTGGGAATGGCCATTCTCACGAGGTTAATCAAGTATTTCCTTGGTTAACCATAACCTGAATCAACCACTTTGATCCATATACCAAGCGTTTCCATGCACAAAGGGACTCATAGTTGAGGGTAGGAGAACCTACTCTCACGAGATTAATCAAGTGCACCCCTTGGTTAATCATAACCCGATTCAATTCCCATACAACAAGCATTCCATTCACACCTTTCATGATACTACTCATTTTGTCGTCACTTTTGCCATGGCCACCATGCATGATCACTCTTAACCAACACTTTTTCCATTTACTTTATGTTTATAACATGCCCCCTTAGGATGATAGTTTCCTCTTCTTAAGATGAGAACTAATTAGACCTTAGGTTGGAACCCATGCATGATAACATTAGGGTTTTTTAGTCTCCCTCTTAACCTTTTCTTCTTTTGTAAATTAAAACTTATCATTCACAAATCAAAAATCCAAAAACATTTAATCATTATTCAAACTCATTTAAAACTTGCAAAACACTCAACCAATTAAAACCTCCCATAAAGGGCATGTTATATTTGTTCTACCGCGATACAGGTCGTGCCTATTTCTAGAATGTGTGTGTGATACTGTGGCATAACCGACTGCTATACTCGTTTTGCATTTGTGTTCGCAAATGTTGCGGTAAGCAAGAGTCGCCACCAAATTTTCTTTTATCCAACAAAGGAAAGGGTGAATAGAACAAAAAAGACCTTTCGAGAGTTTTCTGAGTAAGGGGGTATATTATGGAAAGGGAAGCTATTAGCACTCTTTCCATCCGTAGTTTTCTACGGGCTCTTAGATGCTTAGCTTATTTTGAAAATAACTTTTTCTTTGTGTATTTTTGAGTGTATTTTTGAAATTCCAATAGTATTGATAAAGCATTTTTGAAAATGTTTTTGAAAGTTGTTTTCTGTAAGTGTAAAAATTTGCTTTGAGCATAGCATCTAAGAACTATCTACTTTTACTCGAAAGGTTGTTCTTTTCCTCTTTTCCTTTAGATGGTATTATCCTATTATTAGTGAGTAGGTAGCCCTAGCCGTTGGATGTTTGAGGAACAATCAAAGGGACGTTTATAGTCATAAAGGCAACTGGGCAAGAAACCTTAGTAACTACCCTAGGTTTTTAAGATCATTTTTACCAATGCAACGTCGAGAGGGTCATCGAGGGACTTATGATCTTTAAACCGGAGGGTAGCCACTAAAATCTCTCACATTTCGAGAGTTCTGACTGTTTTCCGAAGGCAACCAAAGTGGGATACCCTAGAGGTGCGCATGTGCAATTGTGTTATGCTCACTTATTTATCTTGTGTTAGGTATGCTAACATTTTATTATTAAGCTCTTGCCATACAATCCTATTAGTCATGCATCTAAACAGTTTTCAAAAATGGGGAATAAAGCAGAAAAAATAAAAGTCCTAGTTATTCTATTACATCCAGTAGGCAGTTACAATAGTATGAAAGATAATAATGCTAAAATAAAATCGCATGCGAATTAGAAAGGACGTCTAATCCTAAAAAATGAAATCTTTTTGTTGGTTTTTGTTTAATAAAAGAGAATAAAATATGAGTCTACTTGGTTTTAATTTTAAGAAAGTGTTTAGGTAATTAATAATTAATTAACAAAATTAACTTTAATAAAAAAAAACTAAAACCTAATTTTTTGTGATTTTTATATTTGTTTTTTCTGATTAAATAAAAAAAGAAATTAAAGTAAATAAATTAATGAAACAAAAAAAAAGGATGGGCCTGATGTCAAAACAAAATTGGAGGGTGCAAGTTGGGAAAAATGTGAGGCCCAAATCTGGGGAGGCCTAGATTAACACTGACTCCAGTGAGGGAGACTCCTTGAGGGTCCATGGTGAGACTTCATATTGGGGCACTTGGATCCAGATTAGATGGTGTGATACGGTGGGAGAACTGACTTGGGATTTTGCGTTTGTGTTCGCAAATGTTTCGATTTAGCAAGAGTCGCCATCGACTTTTTATTTTATCCTAAGGAAAGGTCAAAAAGCACAGGAAAGACCTTTGAGATGTTTTCTTGGGTTCGGGGAGTAGTTTATAGAAAGGGAAGGTATTAGCACCATTTCTATCCATGGTTATCCATGGGCTCTTAGTTACTTGCTTAGATCACTTGCTTTGCTTTTCAATTGTTTGAAATGGTGCTTTGTGTATGATTTTGAAAGATGTTTTGAAAAGAGGCCATCATTGTGGCAACCTTTGTAATGATTCTTGTTTGAATGTATACAAAGGTGTTTTTGTCTTTTGAAAAGTTTTCAATGTTTGAAAGTAGGGTTTTGAAATTGTGTTGTGAAGTGTGTTTTGAAAATAGCAAGGATGTTTTTTGCAAGTTTTGATCAAGTAACTAAGAGCTATCTACCCTATTTTACTCAAAGATCTTTCTTATGTTTTAACCCTTTTAACAGTGTTGCTTCACCATTGTATTTGGTGAACAACCTTGTGTTAGGATGTTAAACGGGACAGGCACGGGTCATCGTATAGACCATGATAGCAATAGCGTCAAATATTTTTGGCAATTTTCTTGAGGGACTTGATCATTTTGTTTAGGCAACTCAGATAGCATCATCGAGGGACTATGATCTTTTGTTTTGTTTTTGTTTTGCCAAAGTACTTGACATGCATATCATGGCCCATTTTTGAAGGCAACAAGTGGATTATAACCCTAGGGGTGAAAGTGTGCATTGTGTTTGTTTTTCATGCATTGTTATCTTGGATTAGGTCAAACTATTTGTTAATTTGATTTTTGCATACAAAAAACCTAAGTCTAATCATGGCATAATTGAAAGCTTAAAGGTGCGAGAATTTAAATTCTACACTATTACAACATGATATAGGGAGGGGGTACAAATTTGAATTGGGGATTATTTTGCAAGAAATTAAATCCTAAATTATTACAACCAAATCGAATGTGTAAGACATAATATTCAAATGTACAATAATTAAATAAAATACAATAAATAAATGTTAGAGAAAATGTATTATGCAAAAAAAAGTTTGTATGTATGTAAAAAAGGATTTTTTTATGTGAAATGTAAATAAATAAATATAAAAAAAAAGTCAATTTTAATTATTTTTGTTTTTTAGGGCAAAAAACCCTAATTTCTTAAATAAATAGTATTATTTATTATTTATATACAATAATGTATTAATTTGTACAAAAAATAAAAGTATATTGAAAAAAAGGTATTTTTAGTATAAAATATTAATAAAAATAAAAATGTATTATTTGTGTTTTTTGTTCTTATTATTTAATAAAATATATTATATATGTATATATATGTATTAAATATATTAAGTGTGTATAAAAATAAAATAAATTATTTACAAAATGTATATATTTTAAGAAAATATTTTCAAATATGTATAAAAATAATAAAATAAAAGTTTTTACATTATTTTTACATTTAAACAAAAGTAAATATAAAGTATTTAATGTATTAATACTAGAATTAATTAAAACAAATATCAAATAAATATAAAAATTTATGAAATTATTTTTTAATTATTTTTTATATTTGAAAATAAAATATCAAGGTCAGAGAAAAAATAAAAATGAAAAAATAATGAAAATACAAAGCAATGGGCTAGGGGGTGTGAACTGAGAATGCATGTGTGAGAAGCAAAAATAACCAGGCCCAGCCCAAGCAACTTCGTCTTCTTCCTCAGTTCAAACAAAAACGCGCGTTTTCCATACAACCTGCTATCTCCTGATTCTGTGCTTTTTTGACAAAACTCATAACATGAAACTTGTAGAGCATCAAACAAAGAATCTAACCATATAAAAAACTTAAGCTAACTCTCAAAGACCAGAGAGAATTTCTCTGGCCCTAATTCTTAACCTAGTTTTTTCAGAAAGTTCATGAACGAAATTCTCCTAGCATGATTAATATAAATGAAAACTAAGCACATGTATGGTTTCAGGGCTATGAATACAACATCTTTCATTCATAAACCTAAGTCTAACTATTCCTAAATAGAGAGATAGAAGTTCATGAAATACCTGTTTCAGTTGACTTCGAGCTGGACAATGCAGCAACTTCCAAGAGTGCTTGAGGTTCTTTTGAGCTTGCCTGAGGTCCACTGAAGCTTTCCCAATGCTTGGTTTGTTTTGAAGTAGCCTGAATCGTGCTATAGAACTCAACCTGCAAAGCTTCCAAACAAAAATGACAATGTGCATTAATGGAGTTACATCAACTTGTGGATGGTCTGGATAGCTCAGGTATGTTGGTTGGAAGGTGTTTGAAGTAGCTTTGGACAAAACGCGCGATGGAATTTGATAATGGCTTGCAAAATGCAGAACTGGCCCTGTTTTTCAAGAAAATGGGGATTTTGTGCACAAGGAGTTTTGAGAGGTCAAGGGCTCGTGCTTCTGGCTTGCTAGGGTGTATGAAACTTGTTTTACAACTTTGTTTTAGTTGGTTTTATCAGGTGTGTGAGATGCCTTGTGTTTTGCAAGTTTTCTTCTTTTTGAAGCAAGAGAGTGGAAGTGAGGTTATAGACTTGTACAGGCCATCCTATCACCCTGCACACAACCCTCTTGGCCCCTCTAATTAGTGGATTTTTTTTCAGCATAAGATCTGGTTCAATGCTCTAGGATGTTGTTTTGACATAAAGCAAAGTTCAAGCAAAAATGGCAATGCTACTTTTTCCATTTAAGGCTTAATCTAGTGTACAATACCCTAATGACCAAGACAATTCCTTGTCTCAATGGATTTGCATTAAATTATGGAGTACAAACTGGTTTTGAGGCCTGTAATTGTGTACAAAGCTATCTTGGTCAGATTTGCAACTTGGTATCAACATGTATTGGCCATGGATCAAAGTGAGTTTTTGCCAACTTCAAACATTCGATTCTCCCTAACCAAAAAGGTGTTTGAGGAGTTCTTTTACAATTTGGAAAGCTTGCAACATGTACTACAATCCATATTTGAAATGAAACTTGAAACTCCAAGTGGAACTATGTGAAAAATGGCCAAGAAGATGGGTCGAAATCCTGCCTAAAATAGGGCAAAATTTCTCTAAGTTAAAAGTTTTAGATACCCTTGTTCCAAAAATCATAACTTGAGATCCAAGCTTCTTTTGAGAAAACTTTGTGAGTCAAAGTTGTAGAATTTGTGATGGACTACAACTTTCATTTTGTAAGTTTTGTTTGAATCCATTTGCATCTTGGTGAAAAAATGGGACAAAGTTAGGAAAAAAATAAGAAAATTTTATAACTTAGAAATTTTCTAAGTTATGAAAATTTTCCATTTTAAACCCTAATTTGCATTTTTGGATTTCTTGATGAAAAAGTTTCATAATTTGACATGTCTTGATGAAAAATGACCCTTGGCACTTGATTTTGACCAAAAATTCAAAGTTTGACTTTTCAGTATACAGTTAAATTTTGATTAGTTGACTGAAAAATTCATCTGTCAATCCTATGCATTTGAGATCTTTTGAACTTGTTGAATGGATCAAGATAATGTAATTGAGTCCTTGAGTCCATGATTGAGCTTTATTTGCCATTGGTTAGGTCAAACAGTCAAAAATTGCCTTTATACAGTCAAAACCCTAAAAATGACCATTTTGCCCTTTTGATGATCTGATCAAATTTCTTGTGGAATTGTGATCCAAACTTGATCAAATGGTTCATATGAGTTCATAATATTGATGTGGGTCAAATCTCATGAGGTTTGACTGTCAATTGGCCACAGTTGACTCTTTCCCCAATACAACTAATTTCTAGGTCAACTGTCCAATTGACTGGGCAAAAATTTGAATCAAGGCTTGAAACTTGGTATGGACAAATTTATGAGTCCAATATGAAGTATGAAAGTCACTTTGGGCATTGTAGGTCAAAACATCTCTGTGCAAATACAAACCCTAATTTAGGTCAACAGTGCAAGGAGGTGTCTTGAGCAGAGCAAACCCTAGCTTGACCTTGAGTTCCAAGAGTCTTGTGATGAGAAATGTTGATGAAATGAGAGAGCAAATTTTGGGGTACAACAGTTGCCCCTGTTCAATCTTCTTGAACCTGAAGAGTTAGATTGGCAAGTTTGCCTTTCGCGACTCAAAGTTAAAAGAGGATTGGACAATAGAGTGCCCGTAAATTTGCACTCGTCAAAACATAGATGAGGGAATGGGCTTAAAGATGCCATTTGGAGAGGGTAGAATCTTGCTGGAGATGGTCTTAAAGATGCCATCCAAGAATGTTTGTTGAATTGTAATGTGGTAGGTCAGAAGAATGAGCATTAAAATGGTATCCGTATCTGGAATGCATTTGAACTGTATCTTGGAGACTGGGTATGTATGTGCAAAAGAATGGCGTTCGTGTCTGGAGCGTATCTGAGTTGTAACTGTATTTGAACTTTGAATGAATATCAGAATGACTGTCGTGTTTGGAGTGTATCTGTATTGTATCTGAATTCTGAATGGGCGACAGAGAAACATTTGTGTATGAAGCATCTCTGGGCTGGGGATAAATTCCGAATGAGTGACAGAATGGCAACCGTGTCTGGAGCGTATCTAGACTGTATCTGAAGTTGAGATCTGTATGAGTAGCAGAATGACTTCCGTGTCTAGAGTGTATCTGAGACTGTAACTGGGATCTGAATAAGTGACAAAATGACTTTTGTGGCAACTGCACTGGGGAGAATCAAACTGCTGGTGTAAAGTCCAGAATGGCATCCGTGTTTTTGAGCGTATCTGAACTTGTGGTTGATAGTTGAATCTGAATGAGAGATAGAATGCATGCCGTGTCTGGAGCGTATCTAGTCTGTATCGGATTGCTGAAGTCTGAATGAGTAGTAGAATGACCGCCAAGTCTGGGGTGTATATGTACTGTATTTTGACTTGAAATTATGAATGAGTAATAGAATGACCGCCATGCCTGGGGTGTATCCATACTGTATCTGAATAATTTTTAACAATAGCCTTTTAATCTTATCCTGAAAAGGGTAAAATGTTAGCTAAAACAAAAAGTTATGTTGCATGATATGTATGATGCAATGAATTGTGTTTCATCAATGTTTATGATATATGGATGTAATGGATGTGCATGTAAGCTGGGTAGTTGTCTTGCTGAGGGAAATAAATCCTTGATAATTGGAGATAATGAAATCTTTGATTGCTTTCGGGGAAAGTAAATCCTTAACCGATGCTGGGGATTAAAGATCTTTGATTGTTTGAGAAAGAGAAACCTTTGGACCACTGTTGGAGATTGAAAACCCTCGGTGATTTGTGGGGATTAACAAGGCCTTTGACAACTTCTGCAGGGAATGAGAATCTTTCATGACTTTCTGAGGAAATAAGGAAAACTCTGAAAATATCTACCGGGGAGTTAAAACCTAAGAGGCTTCTGCTTGGAGAAATGAGACCGAGAATCTTCGATCTTGCTGGGAGATAACTCTGTGGGGGAAATGTTCACTATTCTGGCTCCGCTGGGGAAAGGATTTTCAGGGTTTTCGGGTTCCACTGGGGATCTTGAAGCTTAACTCTAATGGGAATTTTGAAACTTAACTCAGCCGGGGAATCAAGTTTCAGAAAGCACTGGCTCTGCTGAGGATCTTGAAGCTTAACTCAGCTGGGGAAATATACTCCAAATTTTAGCTTTGTTGAGGATCTGAATGATGTATCATGGGGATTTCTTCTGAAATGGCACAGAGATATCTTCCTACACCTTCAACCTATTATCCTTTTTCAATTTCGTTTTATTTATAATCAGCGATTATATTCAAATGCATATGCCTATTTAACAAAACATTGGACGTTTTCAAATAAAACACAAGTGTAAAAAGAAAAGAAAGGCAAGCAAATTTCTGCACTTTGAAGTATCTTTGTATTTAAATTTCGTGAATATATTTGTACAAAGGAGACAGACATCCTGGTAAGAGAATGTTGTCGTAAAAATTGAAAAATTTTATACAAAAGAAAGATGGCTATGTGTAACAATTCCATGGGATTCCCATTCTGCTATAGCCTTTACAACTCTGAATATCTTGTCCATTTGCTGCTTCGTTCGCTAATGACTGGATTGATCAGAAGCTTGGATCTTGTTGGTGAAGAGATTGTTCTTAAAGTGATCCGACGAGACATAGTCATACGCTTTAATTCCCTAACTTTTTCTTGGATCGCCCTTTCGGGTTTTCGATCCACTGGGAAACCCATTTTTCCCAAGTCGCCCTTTCGGGTTTTCAACTTGCCGGGTGTACAGATTTTTTTTGTTTTATCCCTAATTTTTGCCTGAACCGCCCTTTTGGGTTTTCGATTCACCGGGATGCCCATTTTTTCCCAAGTTGCCCTTTTGGGTTTTCAACTTGCCGGGTCGTTTTATGCGTAGTATCTTTTGACTATGTCTGTGTTCGCGGGGTGCGGAAAGTCATCGCCGTCCATGGTGGTTAATATCATTGTCCCACCAGAAAAGATGTTTTTGATCACAAATGGTCCTTCGTAAGTAGGAGTCCACTTGCCTCTGGGATCACTTTGCGGTAAGATGATCCGCTTGATTACAAGATCTCCGATTTGATATACTTGACGTATGACTTTCTTGTTGAAAGCCTTGATCATCCGTTTTTGATACGTCTGACCATGACAAATAGCAGTAAGTCTCTTCTCGTCGATCAAATTGAGTTGGTCAAGTCGGGTCTGAATCCAATCGTCTTCACTCAAACCAGTATCCTTCATAATCCTCAAAGAAGGAATCTGAACTTCCATAGGCAAAACAGCTTCCATGCCATACACCAAAGAAAATGGGGTTGCCCCTGTTGAAGTACGTGTCGTAGTAGGATATCCATGCAGAGAAAACGGTAACATCTCATGCCAGTCCTTGTAGGTGACTGTCATCTTTTGAATGATCTTCTTAATATTTTTGTTCGCGGCTTCAACAACACCGTTCATCTTCGGCCAATAGGGATATGAATTATGATGATAAATCTTGAATTGTTCGCATAGAGCGGTGATCATAGTGTTGTTCAAATTTGTACCATTGTCCGTGATGATCCTGTCAGGGACACCATACCGGCATATGAGGTTTTGCTTGATAAAGAGGGCAACCACATTCTTTGTAACTGAGGCATGGGAAGCTTCTTCGACCCACTTGGTGAAGTAGTCAATAGCCACCAGGATGAAGCGATGTCCATTGGATGTCGTAGGCTTGATCTCTCCAATCATGTCAATTCCCCACATTGCGAATGGCCAAGGAGTTGTTAGAACATTGAGAGGAACAGGAGGAATATGTACCTTGTCGGCATAGACTTGGAAATTGTGGCAGGTACGGGAATGTTGATGACAATCAGCTTCCATGGTAGACCAATAGTAGCCTTCCCTTAGAATTTTCTTAGCCACCGTATGTCCGCTCAAGTGGGTGCCAAATGTGCCACTGTGTATCTCAGTCATGATCAACTCTGCTTCAGCTTTGTCCACACAACGAAGTAGAACACAATCATGGCTGCGCTAATAAAGGATGCCATTTCTTAGGAAGAACTTGGCAGCAAATCTCCTTAAGAACTTTTTGTCATTGACGGAAGCTCCTTCAAGGTATTCTCTAGTCTGAAGATATCTTTTGATTTCATGAAACCAGGGTTGTTCCACTACTTCTTCGGTATTAATCTCATGACAGTGCGCAGGTTCGTCCATTCACTCGATGGTAATTTGGGGAGCCTCGTTATCCCAGTTGAGTTTAAACATGGAGGATATTGTAGCCAGAGCATCTGCTAGCTGATTTTCTTCTCGCGGGAAGTGCTCGAAAGTAATCTGCTCGAAATGAGGCAACAACGTCAAGACATGTTCCTTGTATGGGATAAGATTAGGATGTTTGGTATCCCACTCTCCTTTGACTTAACTGATAACCAAAGCTGAGTCCCCAAATACGACCAAAGATTTGATTCCCAAGTCTATAGCAGCCTTGAGACCAAAGATGCAAGCTTCATATTCAGCCATGTTGTTGGTAGAGCTGAAGCAAAGTCGGCAGTGAAGGGTGTATGACAACCTTCTGGAGAAATGAGTACCGCACTGATACCATTGCCAAGGGCATTTGAAGCACCATCAAAGTACAGGGTCCATCGGGATCCTTGTTCAGGTCCGTCATACGGTCCGTTACCTTCAATGTTGTCCAATCATGATGTCCTCGTCAGGGAAGTCAAATCTCATAGATTGGAAATCTTCGACGGCTTGATGAGCTAGATGGTCAGCTAGTACACTTCCTTTTATAGCTTTTTGGGTAGTATACTGGATATCATACTCAGTCAGGATCATTTGCCATCTAGCGATTCTTCCAGATAAAGCAGGCTTCTCGAAGATATACTTGATAGGATCCATTTTGGAAATCAACAGAGTGGTATGAGTCAACATATACTGCCTTAGCCGGCGAGCAGCCCATACCAAAGCGCAACAAGTTTTCTCGAGCAGTGAGTAGCGGGTCTCATAGTCGGTAAACTTTTTGCTAAGGTAATAAATGGCATACTCTTTTCGGCCAGACTCGTCATGTTGGCCCAGCACACACCCCATTGAGTTATCCAAAACAGTCAGATACATGATTAACGGCCTTCCTTCGACGGGTGGCATCAGAATAGGAGGTTCTAGCAAATACTCCTTGATCTTATCAAAAGCAACTTGACAATCATTGTTCCATTCAACCACCTGATCTTTCTTCAATAGATAGAAGATTGGCTCACAGGTATATGTCAGGTGAGAGATGAACCTCGCAATATAGTTCAAGCATCCCAAGAATCCTCTAACCTCCTTTTCAGTACGGGGAGCACGCATTTCTTGTATAGCCTTTACTTTAGCTGGATCAACCTCAATGCCTTTGTTGCTGACAATAAATCCCAAAAGTTTACCAGACCTAACCCCAAAAGTGCACTTGCTTGGGTTCAGTCTGAGCTTATACTCCTTCAATCTGGCAAACAACTTTTACAAATGACCAAGGTGTTCTTCCTCTGTCTGTGATCGAGCTATCATGTCGTCTACGTAAACTTCGATCTCATGATGTATCATATCATGAAACAAAGCTACTATGGTGCGTTGATAGGTTGCCCCTGCATTCTTCAGTCCGAATGGCATCACTTTGTAGCAGAAGGTACCCCATTGCGTGACAAAAGTAGTTTTCTCCATGTCCTCGGGGGCCATTTTGATCTGGTTGTACCCCGAGAATCCATCCATGAAGGAAAAAACCTTGTGTTGAGTTGTGTTGTCAACAAAGACGTCGATATGTGGCAGTGGGAAATCATCTTTGGGGCTAGCCCTGTTCAAATCCCGATAGTCCACGCACATTCTGACTTTGCCTTCCTTCTTAGGCACGGGCACAATGTTAGCAACCCATTGTGGATAGGAAGTAACAGCCAGAAAGCCAGCATTGAATTTCTTCATTACCTCAGCTTTGATCTTTTCAGACATGTCGGGCCTCATTCGGCGGACCTTTTGCTTGATCGGTGGACAATCTTCTCTTGTAAGGAGACGGTGGACCATGATATTTGTGTCTAGTCCCGGCATGTCTTTATAAGACCAGGCGAAGATTTCAACATATTCGTTCAACAACTGCACTAAGCGCTCCTTAACACTTGGTTCCAGGTTGGCACCCACTTTTACTTCTTTCCTGTTTTCCTCTGTCCCCAAGTTGATGGTTTCTAGCAGCTCTTCATGAGGCAGAATAGTCCTCTCTTCTTGTTGTAGAAGTCTGGCTAACTCTCCCGGAACTTCACAGTCTTCGTCAACTTCGTACTCAGCATGATTGACCAAATCCTCAGAGTTATCAAAGGCTAAAGCAGAATAGTCACCCATGGAATCCGGAGTGGATGGGTACCTGCATTTGTGAGTGTGGGTGTGTGTAAGGGATAGCCATCCTTAAACAAACAAAATGCAAAAGGAAAGAAAATGAACACAGCAGTTTATAGATGAAAAACGTCCAATGATTCATTAAAACATGGCATATGATAATGAAGAAGATCAAACCCTTACAAATGGACCTACATGCCCCGGGCAAGGCATGAGGTGAAAATAGTGTGCGAATTGTTTTAGTTATTACAGACCATAAATGGGAAATTGTTCAAAGATAAAATTACTGGTTGATAAAGGTGATGGGAATAAAATCCATTGCTTCCCAGTTGCTCAAACCCCCTTCGACGGTCGGAAAGATCCAATCTTCAAAGCGGCTCTCTTCATCTTCATCTTCTAAAGCATTGATTCCATGGTGAGAGATCTTGACGGGTGGTCCTCCAGCCTTGGAGCGACGCATAGCCTTTTGTCCTGCAGCAGTGAACCCTAACCCAAATTTTTTCGTCTTATGGGGAAAGTCAGGCAATTGTCCCCATGCTATGCTATTCCCTTCTTTAATCACAGCCTCTGCGTCCTTGAGAGATGCCATCCTAGATACGTGCTTGGGAACGACAGGCACCTCAACCATTGTCTTCGCAACTGCTACCTCAGGGGAAACTTCCTCAAAATGTTGGAAAGGCGTTTCGATGAACTCGCCATCCAACTCCACATAGCGGAAGGAATTGAGATGACTTATCATGTACTCTTCCTTGCTGTGCACAGTTATAATCTTACCCTTAATAGGATATTTCAGCATTTGGTGCAAAGAGGAGGTAACTGCCCCGGCATAATGGATCCACGGTCTCCCTAACAAACATGAATATGACGGACGGATGTCCATCACATAAAAGGTGGAGTTGAAAACTTTTGTGCCTACTTTGATAGGAATGTCAACCTCTCCATGAACCATTCTTTTGGACCCGTCAAAGGCCCTAACAATGATGTTACTAGGTTTGAGGGTCAACCCTTCGCAGTCCAAACGGTCTAAGGCTTTCTTCGGCAGCACATTCAAGGAAGAACCAGTATCAACTAAGACATGGGAGAGGGTGGTCCCCCGGCATTCAACTGAGACATGTAGCGTGTCGTTGTGTTTCCTTCCTTTGGGACTCAAGTCAGCATCGGAAAAGCCAAGGCCATTATCAGCAGTAAGACTGGCCACACACTCCTGAAACTGGTCAGCCGAAGTCTCTTGGGGTACATGTGCCGCCTTCAATAATTTGATCAGGGCCTTAGCATGGGCCTCAGAGCAGAGTAGAAGAGCCAACATTGAAATTTTAGAAGGGGTCTGCCCTAGCTGTTCCACAACGTCGTAGTCACTTTTTCTGATTATTTTCAAGATTTCATCCATTTCTTTCTGAGTGGTTTCCGGGATAACCACAGCATGAGCCTTCGTCCTGACAGGCGCTTCTAGTACCCCCTTACCCTTATTGGTAATATCAGCAGATGGTCTTACTTCAGGAGTATCCAATTCTTCAATCATCGGGCCTTGCACAGATGGTCCAACAGGTACAGAAGTTTTCAAGGGTTCGAAAACTGCTCGAGAGGGAGCAATCTCCGGAGAAAAGATCCGGCCGCTGCAGGTTATCTTGCTTGCACCCGCAATGTTCCCTATATCAGGGTTTTCTTCTTCAGAATTCTCTTGGACTGCCTCAATTTGTTTGATACCGTGATAGAAGATTTCTCCTCCATAGTTCCATGGTATCGTTTTGCTGGATTGGTACGGGACAGGTCCCGGCATGGTGATCTTTAATGGTACAAATTTAGGGTTGGGTGTAACCCTGACAGGCCTTTTGCAAGCCTTGGGAGGATTGTCGGAAATGGTTATGATTGCAATATCGTTGGTTGAAGTAGAAAAAGTAGCAGGAGTAACAGGATTGAAGGTATCAACAGGGGTTTTCTGGAAAAGTATCTCTTGGGTATCCATCAGGCGTTGGACACCTGATTTCAACATGGGGCAGTCAGCTTGTATGTTCAAACAAAAATAACAGTCCTTCCCAAAGCCTGGGAATATCCCAGCTCTCATCAACTTCTCTTTAATCACTAACAACGGAGTCAAAAGATTGGCAACATCAGTAACATGGAGGTCTTCTATAACGGCATGAATATTGTGGTCGTGCTTGGGCATCGGAGCTGATATCACATTGGGCTTCTCAGGAGCATCAAATTATACTTCTTTGGCATCAATCAGGTCCTGGATTTTGTTCTTAAGCGCCCAGCAATTATTGGTATCGTGCCCAACACTGTCAGAATGGTAAGCACATTTGGCATTAGAGTGGTAGTATAGAGAGGAGGTGTTAGGGTTTTTTGGCGCTTCCTTCAAACTGGTAAGATTTAGCTTCAACAAATGAGGGAGTACCTGAGCGGACGTCATGTTGATTCGGGTGAACTGCCGTTGTGGCCTTTCTACCCGTTGTTGATTAGATCTCGACTGATTTCCGCGAGGTTGATCATTTGAAGAATTTTGAATCATCACAGCCCCTACAGTTGGCCGGCGCTCGGTTCTCCCCTGACCCTTCTGAGAATACACAGCAGATGCTTCCTTCTTAGCTGGGAAGGGTTTCTTAACAGCTATGCATGCGGAAGCATCCTTTTGAATCTTTCCACTCTTAATACCGGCCTCGACCCTTTTTCCGGTCAAAATTAGTTCAGTAAATCCTGCGGAAGAACTCCCGATTAGATGGTTGAAGAAAGGGCCAGACAGGGTCCCCAGAAACATGTCAACTAACTCCCTATCTGACAACAGTGGCTGCACCCTTCCAGCCAGATCACACCACTTCTGGGCATACTCTTTAAATCCTTCATTGGAAGCCATCCACATACTTTGTAACTGAGTACGACTGGGCGCCAAATCAGCATTGTATTGATATTGACGGTAAAAAGCAGCTGCTAAGTCTTCCCAATTGTGAACCTCTGATCTCTCGAGTTGATAGAACCAATCTAGTTGCGTGCCAGACAAACTATCTTGGAAAAAGTGTACCCAGAGGTCTTTATCAGCTGAGTGGGGTTGGATCTTTCTGACATACGATCTCAGGTGCATTTTTGGACACGCCAGACCGTCATACTTGGAAAATGTTGGCACATTGAACTTGGGAGGGATAACAATCCCAGCTACCAGCCCCGGTTCTTCAAAATCCAAACCAGGGACCCTCTGCAACTCCATGGCTGCCAGTCTATCTTCAAGATTCTTATATTTATCATCCGCTGGGGGATACTGTTGTTCGGAGTAGTCTTCGTCTTCTTCCTCTTCTTCCTCTTCAACCTCAGATTCAGAAGGTACAGCAGCCCCTTTCCCTTTACCAGCCCCTTCGTCAGACGTTGAGGGGAACTCAAGAACCTTCCTAGCATTGCTTTCAAACCTTCTTCCAAAAGTGGCTACTCTGGGTCTCTTTTTCTTTTTCTCTTTATTCTTCTCCAACAGAACTTTGAGGTCCTCTTGACCCTTTGCCAAGGTCATTAGGAGTTGTTGGAATTGTGAATTTTGTGCCTGCAGATCTTTGACCGTCTACTCCAAATCTATCTTGCTGAAATAAACAGCAGAAAGATAAGGAAACCTGGTGTGAAGACCTGTTTATGCATATGATGAATGGTATGTTATTCATGTAATGCATTCGAGGATCCAGAAATTCAAATTTGTTGCAAACAAAAAGGAACACACGTCATATTAAGAAGAAATTGTTAGTACATAAGTTCCCCATGGGCAAAATATTACAAAATTCTTAATGTAAAAAGACATTGCGCATCCTCTTTGGTGCGATGTAAGTGTTGAGAGTTTCCTCCTCATGAAGTCGGCGGGTAAGCTCCAAAACCTTCTTCTCACTAGCATAGAAGCTGGCTTCAAAAGTATTCTGTTCTTCCTTGAGTTGGATCCAACTCTTTCGCATCTCTTCCCATGATGTTGGCATGTCAGGATGTAGGATGGTGTATGGAACCTCTCCTTCCATAACAGGCTCTTTGATCATGGGGAGAATGTGAGGGTATGGAATCATAAGATTCTGGGAGCGGGTTCGTACCCACTTGAGATAAGGCTCAAGGGGGATGGAATTTTTGTGCCCCAGTGTCTTACTATCCACCTTGTTGGGCATCCTCCAAGCTCTGATGAACCTTTGTCGAAGTCCTTGCGCATTGTTGTCGAAGTCAAAACTAGGTCAGGAATCAACATGTCATAAGGGCCATCCCTCCGAGCATATCCAAATTGTCTCAAAGCTAGACAGGGGTTGTAGGTAATGCCTCCCCTAATGCCAAGTAGTGGGACATTATGGAATTCCCCACAACGATCAATGATGATGACATTTTCTCTGGACCGAGAACACCAATGTACATCAGAATATGTGAGGGTCATCAATCGTTGTGACCATCTTAAACCCTGCTCATTCTTCAAAACTGATTGTGGAAGGTGAGAAATAAACCACCTTGCTAGGAGAGGAGTACAGCACATGAGAACACCTCTTTTCCTTATTGTTCATGTGTAAAATGAGTGTAGGATGTCCCCAAGCAATGTAGGTATAGGATTCCTGGATATGAAAATCTTGACAGCATTCACATCTATAAGCTGATCTGGGTTTGGGAACAGGACCAACCCATAAATAAGGAGTGCCACAATCTCTTCAAAGGCTTGTAAATCAAGAGAATTCCAGCAGTCTTGTGCCTTCTCAAACAGAAACTTTGCCAAGAAACCCTTGACACCACTTCTAGTTTCCCAATGTCCCTTGATGTCAGATGGTTGCAAGTGTAGTGCTTGAGCAACATCTTCAGGCTTTGGTTCTTTTTCTGTACCGTTGTAGGGTAGTTGATTAAGAATAGGAATTCTCAGGAGTTGAGAAAATTCCTCCAAAGTAGGCACCAATTGGTAATCAGGGAATGTGAAACAGTGGTGCAGGGGGTCAAAGAACTGGAAGAGAACTTTTACCATGTCTTCTTCAATGTTGGAGTTGACCAAGCTGAGAAGTCTACCATGTCTTTCACTGAAGAGAGAATTCTCTGGAATCCTAGAAGTAAGCTCCTTGAGTTGAAGAGGGATTCTCACAAGGTTGACTTGAATTGTTTTCCTGTGAAGAGATTCCATGACCTACAAAACAAGAACAAAGATGAAGATCCAAACCCTTGAAATGATTAGTGGATGCATATGATGCTTTATGATGTTCATGATGTATGCACAAGCACATGTACAAGCAAGTCACACAAAACCCTAGTTTCAGGCTTGCATGAGGTTTCATAGGTAAGTACCCTCTTGAAGTTAGTTGGCTCAACCTGTCCTAGAAATAGTAATCGGGTTCTAAGGAGCTCAATATCACTGGGTTGTTTTCTATGTTCATTGTTTTGGTTTAGCCACTTAACTAGCGACCAAAATATTCCAAGAAAACAACCCTCAACGAGTGTAGTATCGAGTATCTACCAACTTCGGACTGCACCAAAGCCGGTCACCTCACTACCCCTAATAAAAGGCCAAGATGGTCAAGTAAGGTTCTAAGAGTTCATTAGTGCTTCATGACATCACTCAGCGGCCCCTTATTCTCTTTTATTAACTCAAAGGCTACCGGTACTCACAAATATGTCGCACTAATATAGATATTGCTTCAACCGTGTCGGTATACCCCGCACAGTTTCCACAATGTATTGCTATTTACCTATGAATGTTTCCCAAATCCGGGTGGAGGATTTCAAACCCAAACAAGAGAATCAAATGTAAAGCAAACAAAGCAAACAATATAATCATGCAAAGGGTGATCTAAGCCCTAAGGTTACTCCACTTTTAAATTTGTCCCCAGCAGAGTCGCCAGTTCTGTGATACGGTGGGAGAACTGACTTGGGATTTTGCGTTTGTGTTTGCAAATGTTTCGATTTAGCAAGAGTCGCCACCGACTTTTTATTTTATCCTAAGGAAAGGTCAAAAAGCACAGGAAAGACCTTTGAGATGTTTTCTTGGGTTCGGGGAGTAGTTTATAGAAAGGGAAGGTATTAGCATCCTTTCTATCCATGGTTATCTATGGGCTCTTAGTTACTTGCTTAGATCACTTGCTTTGCTTTTCAATTGTTTGAAATGGTGCTTTGTGTGTGATTTTGAAAGATGTTTTGAAAAGAGGCCATCGTTGTGGCAACCTTTGTAATGATTCTTGTTTGAATGTATACAAAGGTGTTTTTGTCTTTTGAAAAGTTTTCAATGTTTGAAAGTAGGGTTTTGAAATTGTGTTGTGAAGTGTGTTTTGAAAATAGCAAGGATGTTTTTTGCAAGTTTTGATCAAGTAACTAAGAGTTATCTACCCTATTTTACTCAAAGATCTTTCTTATGTTTTAACCCTTTTAACAGTGTTGCTTCACCATTGTATTTGGTGAACAACCTTGTGTTAGGATGTTAAACGGGACATGTGCAGGTCATCGTATAGACCATGATAGCAATAGTGTCAAGTATTTTTGGCAATTTTCTTGAGGGACTTGATCATTTTGTTTAGGCAACTCAGATAGCGTCATCGAGGGACTATGATCTTTTGTTTTGTTTTTGTTTTGCCAAAGTACTTGACATGGATATCATGGCCCATTTTTGAAGGCAACAAGTGGATTGTAACCCTAGGGGTGAAAGTGTGCATTGTGTTTGTTTTTCATGCATTGTTATCTTGGATTAGGTCAAACTATTTGTTAATTTGATTTTTGCATACAAAAAACCTAAGTCTAATCATGGCATAATTGAAAGCTTAAAGGTGCGGGAATTTAAATTCTACACTATTACAACATGATATAGGGAGGGGGTACAAATTTGAATTGGGGATTATTTTGCAAGAAATTAAATCCTAAATTATTACAACCAAATCGAATGTGTAAGACATAATATTCAAATGTACAATAATTAAATAAAATGCAATAAATAAATGTTAGAGAAAATGTATTATGCAAAAAAAAAGTTTTTATGTATGTAAAAAAGGATTTTTTTTATGTGAAATGTAAATAAATAAATTTAAAAAAAGTCAATTTTAATTATTTTTGTTTTTTAGGGCAAAAAACCCTAATTTCTTAAATAAATAGTATTATTTATTATTTATATACAATAATGTATTAATTTGTACAAAAAAATAAAAGTATATTGAAAAAAAGGTATTTTTAGTATAAAATATTAATAAAAATAAAAATGTATTATTTTTGTGTTTTTTGTTCTTATTATTTAATAAAATATATTATATATATATATATATATATATATATATATATATATATATATATATATATATATATATATATATATATATATATATATATATATATATATATATATATATATATATATATATATATATATATATATATATATATATATATATATATATATATATATATATATATATATATATATATATATATATATATATATATATATATATATATATATATATATATATATATATATATATATATATATATATATATATATATATATATATATATTATTTACAAAATGTATATATTTTAAGAAAATATTTTAAAATATGTATAAAAATAATAAAATAAAAATAAAAGTATTTTTTTCATTATTTTTACATTTAAACAAAAGTAAATATAAAGTATTTAATGTATTAATACTAGAATTAATTAAAATAAATATCAAATAAATATAAAAATTTATGAAAATATTTTTTAAGTATTTTTTATATTTGAAAATAAAATATCAAGGTCAGAGAAAAAATAAAAATGCAAAAATAATGAAAATACAAAGCAATGGGCCAGGGGGGGGGTGAACTGAAAATGCATGTGTGAGAAGCAAAAACAACCAGGCCCAGCCCAAGCAACTTCGTCTTCTTCCTCAGTTCAAACAAAAATGCGCGTTTTCCATACAACCTGCTATCTCCTGATTCTGTGCTTTTTTGAAAAAACTCATAACATGAAACTTGTAAAGCATCAAACAAAGAATCTAACCATATAAAAAACTTAAGCTAACTCTCAAAGACCAGAGAGAATTTCTCTGGCCCTAATTCTTAACCTAGTTTTTTCAGAAAGTTCATCAACGAAATTCTCCTAGCATGATTAATATAAATGAAAACTAAGCACATGTATGGTTTCAGGGCTATGAATACAACATCTTTCATTCACAAACCTAAGTCTAACTATTCCTAAATAGAGAGATAGAAGTTCATGAAATACATGTTTCAGTTGACCTCGAGCTGGACAATGCAGAAACTTCCAAGAGTGCTTGAGGTTCTTTTGAGCTTGCCTGAGGTCCACTGAAGCTTTCCCAATGCTTGGTTTGTTTTGAAGTAGCCTGAATCGTGCTACAGAACTCAACCTGCAAAGCTTCCAAACAAAAATGGCAATGTGTGTTAATAGAGTTACAGCAACTTGTGGATGGTCTGGATAGCTCAGGTATGTTGGTTGGAAGGTGTTTGAAGTAGCTTTGGACAAAACGCACGATGGAATTTGATAATGGCTTGCAAAATGCAGAATTGGCCTTGTTTTGCAAGAAAATGGAGATTTTATGCACAAGGAGTTTTGAGAGGTCAAGGGCTCGTGCTTCTGGCTTGCTAGGGTGTATGAAACTTGTTTTACAACTTTGTTTTAGTTTGTTTTATCAGGTGTGTGAGATGCCTTGTGTTTTGCAAGTTTTCTTCTTTTTGAAGCAAGAGAGTGGAAGTGAGGTTATAGACTTGTACAGGCCATCCTATCACCCTGCACACAACCCTCTTGGCCCCTCTAATTAGTGGTTTTTTTTTGCAGCATAAGATCTGGTTCAATGCTCTAGGATGTTGTTTTGACATAAAGCAAAGTTCAAGCAAAAATGGCAGTGTTACTTTTTCCATTTACGGCTTAATCTAGTGTACAATACCCTAATGACCAAGACAATGCCTTGGCTCAATGGGTTTGCATTAAATTATGGATTACAAACTGGTTTAGAGGCCTGTAATTGTGTACAAATCTATCTTGGTCAGATTTGCACCTTGGTATGAACATGTATTGGCCATGGATCAAAGTGAGTTTTTGCCAACTTCAAACATTCGATTCTCCCCTAACCACAAAGGTGTTTGAGGAGTTCTTGGACAATTTGGAAAGCTTGCAACATGTAATACAATCCATATTTGAAATGCAACTTGAAACTCCAAGTGGAACTATGTGAAAAATGGCCAAGAAGATGGGTCAAAATCCTGCTTGTAGGGCAAAATTTCTCTAAGTTAAAAGTTTTAGATACCCTTGTTCCAAAATTCATAACTTGAGATCCAAGCTTATTTTGAGAAAACTTTGTGAATAAAAGTTGTAGACTTTGTGATGGACTACAACTTTCATGTTGTAAGTTTTGTTTGAATCCATTTGCATCTTGGTGAAAAAATGGGACAAAGTTAGGAAAAAATAAGAAAATTGTATAACTTAGAAATTTTCTAAGTTATGAAATTTTTCCATTTTAAACCCTAATTTGCATTTTTGGATTTCTTGATGAACAAGTTTCATAATTTGACATGTCTTGATGAAAAATTACCCTTGGAACTTGATTTTGACCAAAAAAGTCAAAGTTTGACTTTTCAGTATATAGTTAAATTTTGATCAGTTGACTGAAAAAATCATCTGTCAATCCTATGCATTTGAGATCTTTTGAACTTGTTGAATGGATCAAGATAATGCCATTGAGTCCTTGAGTCCATTATTGAGCTTGATTTTCCATTGGTTAGGTCAAACAGTCAAAATTTTCCTTTGTACAGTCAAAACCCTAAAAATGACCATTTTGCCCTTTTGATGATCTGATCAAATTTCTTGTGGAATTATGATCCAAACTTGATCAAATGGTTCATATGAGTTCATAATGTTGATTTGGGTCAAATTTCATGAGGTTTGACTATCAATTGGCCACAGTTGACTTTTTCCCCAATACAGCTGATTTCTAGGTCAATTGTCCAATTGACTGGGCAAAACTTTGAATCAAGGCTTGAAACTTGGTATGGACAAACTTGTGAGTCCAATATGAAGTATGAAAGTCACTTTGGGAATTGTAGGTAAAAACATCTTTGTGCAAATTCAAACCCTAATTTAGGTCAACAGTGCAAGGAGGTGTCTTGAGCAGAGCAACCCCTAGCTTGACCTTGAGTTCCAAGAGTCTTGTGATGAGAAATGTTGATGAAACGAGAGGGAAAATTTTGGGGTACAACAGATGGGATCTGATGGTGATAGCTAGATGATGTATGGTGCATACGTGGTGTCTAGAAACACTGGATCTGCAATACGAACGTTAGAAAAATAAAATTCTAGACCTGGGTATCGAACCCGGATCCTTCCTTATTGCATGCACTTGTATCACCACTCAGCTAACCTGTCATTCATTGATACAAACAAAAAATTAACAATGTATGTGAAACAAAGTCAGAAATATATTTGATTTAAAATCACGCGCGATAGGGTTGCATGGACCAATAGTGAGACGACGTCTGGAAACCAGAGTCAGCCCACTGGAGTCAACTTTCTGGTTGTCTTCTGTGGTGGTCTCCAACACTTGAACCTGCAAAATAGCCAAAAGCAAATATTGAAAGCTACCATATCCCCTTAATTCGAACCCCCTTGATTCCCAACCTGAGGTCTGTTTAGCTTGAAACAACCTAAATCCAGATATTCGAAGGAAATCTCAGATCATGCCCTAACAATGGAACGATCTCATTCTTATTCCTTAGCTTTCATTTAGCATGTTAGATCTGTACTATCAATAGTCCTAAACATGAATCAAATGGTTTAAAGTATTAATATGCCATGAAAATGCATTTTTGGTTTTGCAAATCCTTACCAATTGAAGATGTTTGGATTTGTGGCTTTGGGCGGGGAAATGCTTGCTTAAGGGCTTGAATGCCTTCCTGTGAATCTCAGGAGGAAGATAGGATAATTGGTTTAGAGTGATAATGGTTGTAACTTGCTATTTAAATTTTGACATGTTAGAGATTTTTTTTGAAATTTTGGGAGCTTTTGTGAGGCAATGTATTATGTGTGTGGCAATGTTTTTTTTTTGCCCTTTGATAGACAATCCCGTCTTGTATTTATAGGGGTGTGGTGGTGAACGAAAATGGCATGATTCAGCCATTAACCATGGCTTTGAAGGTAAAATAGAAAGATTTAAGAAGTTGCCATTTTGAGATATTTTCTACCATTTTGGACTTTGAGTGAACCTGGACAGTATTCGTTTCAACTTTCCACATCTTGATTCTTTCGAATGCTCCCAAACTTTGTTCTTTTCGATGGCTCTTAGTCCCAATTAGAATGGTTCAAGGCCTCATCATCATGGCCTCTTCGATTGGGTCACTATCTGCCTTAGTTGCTTGATATGAAAACTATCCAATCAGCCCAATCGAACTCAGCTCTTGTTCCTTTCGAATCTCTTTTCCTTCAATCAGACCAATCGAAGCATCACCACTTCATCTTAACCTGTCGAAGCTTCGTTTTGTTCTTTCTTTAGAACACAATTGTATAGGTGGTTCTTTGATTCCAACTCCCACCGTTTTCTTTTATCTACAATAATATCTTTATTGCTCACTAGTCCACCTTCGATTGGTGAATACAGCTTGTATGCGCCAATAGAAGGATAACCTATGAACAATCAAGACTTTTACTTTGATCATCCATCCTCTTCCTCACCTGTTCAGGTACATGCTTGAAACTGTCCTTCGATCACACCATGTTTGAAGGTTGCATGTCCTTCAAACCATTAGACTTCCACGTGCTTCTTTGGATAAGATAAAATCTTTCGAATTCAAAATGTCCTTCTATTCGAAGTGCCCATTCGAATAACATGTCAGTCGAAGTGTGCCTTCCTTGTAATGCTCTGAATAGCTTATATATCCATGGTTCAAAAATGAACCCTTCGATGACACTCTTTACTAGCTCTTCCAATCGAAGACTTCATAAAAATCCTCCACACGCTTCCTTTCGAACCATCATTCCTTCGATCCTGGTGCTTCGTTAGGCATAAAATTAGACTGCATACTGCTGTCAAAGCTGCTTCGACCCAAAAGCTCTTAGGCATATTTTCAGCTTTCGACCTACACCTTGTTATGTACACTTCTTTTTCTTCTTTCAACTGTGCCACTATGCTGAGGCATATAGGGTTCCATGGAAATCATTTGAAACTTCTTGCGCAATTGAGGACCTCAATGAGCATGTCTTGAGTAAAAATGAAAGGGCAAATTTTAGGGTACAATAGCTTCCCCTGTTTAATCTTCTTAAACATGAGGATTTATATTGGCTTGTATGCCTTTCATGATCTGAAGGTGGAAGATGATTGAACACTAGAGTGCCCAGAAATTTTCATTCGCATGAAGTAACATTGTTGGTTGATGATATCAAGAATGGGCTTACAGATGCCATTTGGAGAAGTTGATTGAGAGTTGTCAGAGATGGGCTTAAAGATGTCATCCAACATAAATGTTGACTTCATAAGAGGTCTCTTTGTGGGGATTCATGTTCCTGTTGTCTGGGGAGGACTCCACTAGAGAATGTTGATTTCTATTTTTGCTTGAAGAAAACTTTGTGGCGAATAGAGTCTAGGAGATTTAGTTATCCATGGCTCTATTGAGGAGTTATCTCTGGACTGAAAATATATTAGAAGGAGCCTATGCAGGGATGCTTCAGGTTGAGTCAGTGTTAAAATTCATCTGCAGATATATGAGAAGGATTTTGTGTAGGGCTGCTTCAGGATGAGTCCGTGTGAAACTGCATCTGAAAATCGCAAGAAGGAATCCATGTAAGATTGCTTCAGTATGAGCCCATGTAAATCTGCATCTGGAGATCATGAGAAGGAACCCGTGTAAGATTTCTTTAGGAGGAGCCCGTGTAAAGTTGCATCTAGAGATCATCAGAAGGAACCCGTGTAAGATTGCTTCGGGATAAGCCCGTGTAAAGCTGCATCTGGAGATCATGAGAAGGAACCCATGTAAGATTGCTTTGTTTGGTCGTGTAGATAGTCACCCTATCTTATTTCGGGAATTGATCCATAATCAGTTGTTCATAGATAGTTGCCTTATCTGATTTTAGGAATTAATTTGGAACTTACTTTTGTTGGTCATTGAGACAGTTGTCCTGGCTTGTTTCAGGAATTAATCTCTGACCTAAGAGAAAGAAAGATAGTTTCTATGTCTTGTTTCGGGAGTTAACCTTTAATATGTAGATAACTGTCCTGTCCTGTTTCATGTATTAATCTATAATCAGTTGTTCACAGATAGTTGTCCTGTCTTGTTTTAGGTATTAATTTAGAACTCGCCTTTTGCTGGTCGTAGAGATAGTTGCCCTGGCTTGTTTCAGGAATTAATCTATGAACTAAGAGAAATAAAGATAGTTTCCCCGTCTTGTTTCGGGAGTTAATCTTCAATTTGCTCATGTAGATAGTTGTCCTGTCTTGTTTCAGGTATTAATCTACAATCAATTGTCCACGGATAGTTGTCCTGTCTTATTTCAGATATTAATCTGGAACTTGTTTTTTTTGTTGGTCGTAGAGATAGTTGCACTGGCTTGTTTCAGGAATTAATCTCTGACCTGGTCTTGTGGATAGTCGCTCTGTCTTGTTTCGGGAATTGATCTACAATCAGTCGTTCATAGATAGCTACCCTGTCTTATTTTAGGAATTAATCTGGAACTGCTGTATTTTTTGGTAAACCCATCATGCTCCGGGAGTTCATACCACCTGGTCGTGTAGATAGTTTCCCCATATGGTTTCGGGCATTAATCTTTGACCTGCTATGTATAAGTTGATAGTATTTGTCTGTCTACAAATTCAACTTGAAAAGGTAAAGTCAGTTTCATGTGATGTCATGATGTATGAATTGCATGATGCTCTCAAAATAAATGAGATTGTGATATATGCATTTGTACTACATACGCTATGACGTTTGTAAAATGATGTATGAATGCAATGTATGGACATATCAGTTATTTTATTGCAATGTTGTTGAACTAAGGAAAATAAATCCCTTATTGTTGCTGGGGATGTAAGTCTTCAAATTTTGTTGAAGTTGAAATGTTGGGAGATGGATTTCCATTGTTAGAGAAATAAACTCTGTTGGGGAAGGGAAACTCCATAAACTGCTCGGGGATTTTTATGAAACCTTGTTAGGAAACCCAAGAAGCTTATGAACCAGGCTAGGGAATTCTTTAAGATGCCGGGAAAATAATTGGAGATTCTTGCTCTACTGGAGATATCAGAAACTTTGATATCATTAGGATGTAAACTGAGGATATGGAAGCGACTTTGTAGTAGGGCGTCTCTTCTTCTGCACCTGCTGGAGAAAGTATCTGCGGGGATTTGCAAATGGCCTTTTTTAGACACCGTCCCGATTCTTAAAGCCATTAGTAATTGTGTCTCTGTTTTATATGCGTGTATTTGTAAACAGTAATCACATTCAAATGTATATGTTCAAACAATTTTTAGAGAGGATTTTTATTAGATTTTCATTTATTTATTTGACATTTTGTTCTTACAATTTTTGGAATTCTATTTTTCAGTATTTTTTGGAATTTTATCTTTCAATTCAGTTTTATTATGAGTTTCATTTATTTTGTTTATTTACTGCATTAGTATCATATTATTTACGTATATAAATATATATGTTATGCTTAAATACTTCCATATTATTTATTCATATATATTTATGTACAAGCATTGAGAAAAAATATACCCAATAGCGGAACTGGAAATTATTACGCATGTTGTTCGCCACACAAACGTGATACCCGTCACGCTTCACATAACCTAGTCCCGCTCGGCACATATGTGTGACGGCCGCACACACTGATAATACAGAAGTGTTTCTGTATTCTTAGAGAAACCCTCGCAAAACCTTTCACCCTTCCATTTTCTTCAACCATTTCTCATAATAAATTGAACCTATTGCCTATTTCTCTTCCCCATTATCATTGCCATAAAAATCCACTAAACCCCACTTAATTCCATCGTTATATCTCTCTATAAATCATCTCCAAACCAATTACCAATTCAAAATCCCCAATCTCTCACACAAACTTTCACCCATCTTCTTTTCTTCCTTTAACAATGGCACGAAGAAATTCCAGACCTGGACCATATCTTTCTGGCATTACATTTTGCAACGGAGAAGTCGGAGAGCACCAAAGGGCTCAGTACCTCAAGTTCTATCAACGCTCCATCGTACTGACGCAGTTTATGGATACTGAGTGCCTCCGAAAATTAGGCTTGCTCGATAGCGTCCAGTGGTTACTCCATCACTCCGACTTAGCGTCCTTCTGCATGCAGAACCTCCCAACATATGAGTCGCTAACCTTGGAATTTTTGAGCTCGTTCTCATAAAACTTGTCGTGTGACGAGAACGAGCACCTATCCAGCTCCGCCACTTTTAGAATGTTCAACAATGAATATTCTGTAAGTCATTCCACTCTAAGTGCCTTCTTCCACTTTACTACTGAAGGGATGGTACACCATTGCATTCTAGAAGACCTTGATTGGGCATCTACAAGTTTCGCGCTTTGGAAGGTTCTTACCAAAGAGGAACCGAACAGTTGTGAAGGACTTTACGCTTCATCCATTTATAATCCTGCAATAAGGTACTTCCATTGTGTCATCTCCAATACCATTTTCGGAAGAATGAACAACAACAAAGTTAATTCTAAAGAGTTGTTCCTCCTCCATTGTACCTTCAAACCCAACCAAAGGATCAATGCAAGCACCTTCCTCCTATCGCATATCCAGTCCTTGTGCGCCAGAGGATCTACGCCTTTCTGCATTGGAGGGATAGTAACCTCTATAACACTTGGGATTGGCCTTCAAGACAAGCTTGCAAATTTGCCATCACTACCGCCCACATTCATTGACATTGACTACTGTAGAGCTGGCCACTTGATTAAGGTCAGGAGGGATGGTAGATACAATCTTATAGTGCACAACAAGGTAGTTCCAAGTATCTTTTTGCCAAACTTTGCGCTTACTAATGTTACAGATTTATCTAAGTGGCTTTATGACCTTGATGCTCCTGCACCTGGAGATGATGCGTGAAGCAACCAGGGGACTGTCCAAACGGATGAAATGGAGCAAGAAATGGAACAAGGAGACACTGAACAGCAAGCTCCTCCTGAAAATGTGGCAAGCACGTCCATTGGGCCCGGGAGAAGAAGAGAAAGAGTACCTTCGTCGAATGATGACATTATGGTTGCCATAATGGAACAAGATGAGAGAATGAAGGCTATGCAAAATAACCAAAATGCAATGATGCAACTTATGTTGGCCATGCAAACTTAACAACAAGAATACGATGAAAGAAACGAGCCCCGGACTGCAAGATTAACTGAGGAAATGGAGGCCTTGACTGTACGCATGGATGGATTTCAGGATTATATATACCATGTAGCTATGCCCCATCCTTCGGGTACATGTGGACGAGCATGAGGAAGAGGAAGAGGACGCGATAATGAGCAAGAATAGATCTTTTTTGTTTCTCTTCTCGTTCCTTCTTATTTTAAGAATTCGGACATTGCTTGTTTCAAGCTTAAGGGAGCTAGTTAGTTAAGGACTCTTTGTTATTTCCTAGGTAGATCTTTCATTTCTATTTCTTGTAATCAAGACAATATTTGTACTTTCAACTTCATTTATGCAATTTTTCCGTTGTTATCTAATTTTCCACTTTCTTGAGCCATAACAAAAAAAATTGTTAGTTACTTGCATAATTTGACGCGTTCGAAGAATATATAGGTTGCTCACTTTTCAAAATATATATGAGAAGCTTTGAGTGAAACATAAGTACGATGGATTTCGTCATAACACTCTAAATCTCTAGATTGTGCTAGATCGATTTCAGTACCCTTTATACCAAAACCTTAAACTTTAGCTTTAAAATAACCCCGAGTAGTTTATCTAGCAGTCAGCACCGTCTTAAACATAAACTACATAGGGAGTCGATGAATATAAGTGAATGATCCAGTATATTTGTGAGATATATATGCTTTACTGTAAGAAAATAGGGAATGCACCAATTAAGTTAGGAAACTCTCACCCGGTCGCTTAATCCAATGGATGTAGTACCTACGTGATATAACATAAAAACCCTATTGTTAGTTGGTTCAGAGGTGTCTGGTACTGAACTTGGTAGGGCGGACTACGGTCCGATCCCCCGCGACTTGCAATTAGGTGAATTAAAGGAGTTTACCTCATTTATGTTCCAGAACCTCATGCTTAAAAGGATCATAGTCACTAATCGGATACTCTACTAGGTGTGTGTGAAGATAAAAGGCTTAATGTGATTGCACTAGAACGAAAACGGGTAAAATTTATCAAAAAGAATTAGGTTGAGTTATAATGGCATGACTGGAATCGGTCTGCACAATAGAGGATGTTTAGTGTTATTACCGTATCTTTTGTGTTATGTCGAGCTTACGTTTCCGCAAAATCTTTAGCAGCCTCTTATGATTCAAATTGCATCATGAAATTTCATTTAACTTGTGCCTTATTAGTTTTTAGACTTTATTGTTTGAGGAAAAGAAAAGGTTCAAGCTTAGGGGAGTTTGATAACACGAAAAGATATAGCATTTTCCGCCTGAATTACAAAGATTAAATGTTCGACTCTTTGATTATTATATCACATTTTATCCCTTTTGTAGTTTTTAAAACATATTTCAGGAACTTAACATTTGCAAAGCATAAATAAGAAAATGAAGAAAAATAATGGAAAAAAATGAAGAAGAAATGGCTATAAAACAGCAAAACTGAACATTTCTGTAAATAGGAGCATGCCGCCCACCACAAGACGTTATGACCGGGACAAGCTTAGTTCATGTTACGACCGGGACATACATGGATTATGTGCCCCACGTCACAATACACACCATGCTCACCATAATGGAAGCAGTTACAAACCTTTCGCCACTGAAGCGTACAAAATGCATGTTCTCCTGGATTCTCTCCATGCTTCAGGAACGAAAATCATGGGAAGTTACCTATTTTTCCTCAACTAAATGTACACTATTTATGGAAGCAATTACAAAACATTGAATCTCTCTGATCTCTCACTCACGCTAGATTTCTTTCTGGAACTTTGAACAATTAAGCAATATTTTTATTTTCAAGTTTACTTTCCCGTTCACCATTATTTTTTATTGTATTTCGTTTGATATTTTTCAGTTAGATTTCCAGCATTACTTTTTCCACTTTTCTTAGTATTCTGTAAGCAACAAAAATCCTACCATCAAAGCAGTATATTTCCACATCAGAGAAATACTGCAACATTAGTTTGTTTCCAAGCTTCCAGAATTTGGTTAGGATTACTTAAGTTTAATTCAATTTATTTTTACTTCAAGTCAATCCTGCCGGCTTGTGGAGGATTCGCATTGTTGGAATTAATCGCTTGTTATTCACTTTTTAGGTTCTTATTCTAAATAGCATAATTTATTTATTTCTTACTATGCATGAGATGTTGAATTTACATTTTGATTTTATGATATTCTGCAATTATATTATGTTTGGCTAGATTCCCTGATACCGGAATGTAAAACTTGACCGAAAGGATTCGGTAATTAATTGGCATTATTATTTTTTCAAAAACAATTTTCTGGTTTTAATTTCCAATTGAATATTTAATCATTTTTGTACAGAAGTGAGAAACAGTCTAAGGTTAAAATCAACAGAGCGGAAGTTTGAGGTTTTAACTAGATAGTGGTTATTAAAACATTGATTTTAAAAACAGCGAAAGTGCTTTAAAGTTAATTGAACCTTTTTTTTTCAAAAAATACTTTTAAGTTTTAAATGAAACAGCGGAAGCGCTCATTTTGAGCTTAACTGATATGATCTGATTCAATAGAACGGAAGTTTGAGACGGGGGGTTTTAAATGAATAGTTTCACCGAAACCGTGTTTTAATATTAAAAACAAATGCCAATGATTTACTGAATCCCTTAAGTTGACGAAATACATACTGGTGTCCCGTTATTAATTATTAAATTCTAGTTAATTCCCGATTAAACCCAAACTCCTAAATTTTATAATTATCATTAGCTTTACATAGTAACCCTTAGATAACATTAGTTTTGACCATCAGTCCTTGTGGGTTCAATATATTTTAAAACTAAGCGATAGATTGTGAACTTCCAGTCGCTACACCCGATAGACTCATAAAGTCGCGATCAGTGATCTAGCTCTATAGTAACCCCGCTTTTAAGTACTCCCCAACACAGTCGCCAGTTCTGTAATACGGTGGGAGAACTGACTTGGGTGTTTTTCATTTTATTGCAATTGTTGCGGATAGCAAGAGTCGCCACCGACTTTTCTTTTATTCAATAAAGGAAACGGTGAAAAGAACAGGAAAGACCTTTCGAGAATTTTCTTGAGTTCGGGGGGTAAGTTATGAAAAGGGAAGGTGTTAGAACCCTTTTCATCTGTAGTTATCTACGGGCTCTTAGTTGTTTGATCACTTTGAAATGCTTTGTTTGAAATGTGTTTGTGATAGGTTTTGAAAATATTTTTGAAAAGTGCCTTTGTTTAGGCGAACTTTGTAATGATTCTCGTTTAGGCGAAAATGTATACAAATTGTTTACTTTTGAAAATATTTCACGGAAAAGTGTTGGTGTATTTGAAAGATGTTTTGAGATGTTGTGAGAAAGCAACTAAGAGTGTTCTACCTACTCAAAAGTCTTTGTTCATTTCCTCCTCCTTTAGATATTGTTATCTTACCGTTGATTAATAAGAAGTCCTATCATTGGATGTGAAGGGACGGGCGTGGGTCATCGTGTAGTCATAGAAGGCAACATTATAGGATACCTTAGTAATTTTTTGTAAGGGTCTAATATCTTTTACCGAAGGCAACATCGAAGGGTCATCGAGGGACTACGATCTTGTATTCGAGGGTCTTTGCTAAAGTATCTCAAGTTCGAGGGACATGACTATTTTTATCCGAGGCAACAAGTGTGGATTATCCTAGAGGTGCGTGTGTGCGAGTGTATTAATTTCATGCATATTTTTCTTGAATTATGGTTGTCTACTTATTGATTTTAAGTCATTCCATACACACCCTAATTACTAGCAATAATATTGAAAGCGATAAATTGCGGAATTTTAAAGTTCTACACTATTACATCTATTTTTGGGGATGGGGATACAAGTTTATGAGTGGGGGATGAAAGCACTAAAGTTCTAATTATACTATTACAACCATATTTAATATTGAATAACAATAAAAATATAAATAAATATAAAGATAATGTAAAAAAATAAAAAAAATTGGTTTAAGAAAACTTTTATGTATTGACACATGAGCTTATGTGTTGATACAAAAATTTTATGTGTTGACGCATGCATTGGCTCACATCTGTTTTGCATTGGCTCATATCATATCTTTTCCCATGGAAATCAAAATCAACTCAGTATGATTCGACACATAAGGGTTTTGTATCGACTCATACTACTTTGTATCGACACATACAAGTTTTGTATCGACTGATACTTATTTCTAGCTCCTAGAAGTCAAAACAACTCAGTATGAGTCGACACATAAGGGTTTTTATATCGACTCATAATGCTTTGTATCGACACATGTGCGTTTTGTGTCGACTCATAACCTTTTTTGTACACAATATGTGTCGACTCATAATGTTTCGTATCAACTCATACTGCTATTTTTTGCTTCTGTCGTTGTTTTGCTACATGTAAAAGTCAATTCTCAACACATGGTTAGTGAAAATGAAAAAAAAAATGGTTAGCTTCAAGGCAATGATATCTACTTTTTATCTTCACAAATGAACTATTAATGATGCTTTTTATGAAGAGTTCAAAGTCAAGAAAAACTTACCTTGAAATTGAAATTTGTGCTTTGAGTTTGAGTTGGAGAAATCAAGTTGCAGGTGGATGTTTTTGAGTTTTGAAAATAGTGATGTTACAGAATTTGTTCTTGAGTTTGAACAACTTCTATGTGATGTATGTTGAGTTTTTGGATGGTTTGTTTGGACAGAACTTGCAAGGTGTGAGAGGTTCAAAAGGTTTGGACTTCAAAGCTCAAAGATAGAGGCTTTTGTGGGCAGTTCTGGTTTTTAGAGTATGAGGGGGGTTTGAGGATTTTTCAATACACAAGAATCTCTCTATTTTTGACTTCTTTCCCTTGAAAATGCTCCCTTTATTTATAGGCAAAAGGTTTGTGAACAAGGGCTGATTATGTTTACAAGACAGCATGTTACGGTTTGGTTGGGATGCAAATATCAAACTATGTCAAGTATTCCATGATCCCAAGATGAAGTACCAAAGTTTCTGGTATAGAGGAGCTACTTTCCATGATTTATGGTGGAGTAAAATCAGAAGTAAACAAGGTATGGGCTGAAGACAAGTTTTGTGCCAACAAGCTTGCTTTTCAAGAATTGCAATGGTGCCTTTATGCCATAAATGGAAAGATCTTTTGGACAATGGCTAAAACACTTGGGTAACAGTTGAAAAATATGTGTAAGCATTAAATTAAGGAGAGATTGGCAATTTAGGAGGCCTGCAACACAAGATTATGCAGCATAGCATAAGGATTTTGTTATATGTTCTTCAACAAAAGGACTTGCAATTCAAGGATGGATGCCCAACTTCATACCCTTGAATCTCTTAGCTCAAGTATGATAAATTCATGCTCTTGGATGTTATAGAAAGCTTGAAAAATCCTCTATAACTTTCATGTTGACCATTTTGACAAAATCATCTTGGAACTATGTGGAAAAAAATGCCAAGAAGTTGGGATAAAAGCCTAACAAAAATTTGTTGAAAATTTCTCTAAGTGTTGGATAATGATGTCATGACTTCATGGGATCATATCTTCAAATCTAAGAATTTTTTGGACATCAATCCTCTAATACAAATTTGTAGAATTCATCAAGATTTACAACTTTCATGTTGAAAGTTTTCTTTGAATCATCTTACATCCTGGTAAAAGAATGTCATGAAGTTATGAGATTATCATGTATGAAAACACTTAGAAAAATTTCTAAGTCTTGGAAAGTTTGAATTTTCAAATTGACTTTTGACTTTCTTTATTTCTTGATGATCAAGTTTCATATTTTTAAATGTCTTGATGGATTTTGATCTTTGAGACTTAATGTTTACTAAAAAGTCAAAGTTTGACTTTTGGCGTATCAGTTGACTTTTCGTTAGTACAACTGATTTTTGGTCGTCTGGTCAATTGATTGAGCATAATTTTTTATACAATACTTGAAACTTGACATGAGCATTCTTGAAGGTCCATAAGATCCATGAAAGTCATTTGAAGTATTAGGAGTCCAATTGTCCTTGTGCAAGCTCAAACCCTAATTTTGAGGTATCAGTGTTGAGGAGACGTCTTGACCTAGTCAATCCTTGTGGAAGCTTGAGCTATTGAAGATCTTGTGGGAAATGTCTTGAGAAAAAGATAGGGAAATTTTTGGGGTACAACAACTAGCATTGGTAGGAAGCCATTTTCTGGTTTCGTCAAGAAGAAAGAGGGTGAGACTAGTGTTGTTACAATCAACCAAGGGAAACCTCCTGCATATCCTCAAGTTCGATTTCCTTATTTTCCAACACCTGCTGTTGTTCCTAATCAATTTTTTCCTCAAGTTTATGCTGCTACAACTCTGTCACCATGGATGGCCCCACAACGGCCTTTCACTCCTCAACCACTATATCTTCCACAACAACAATTTGCACAACCTCTGACTTATCAACAACAGAATCATCTACCTCAAGGTCCTATAGCTCCACAGAGACAAAGAGCTCCTAAAAGAAGATTTGATCCCATTCCTATGTCCTATGCTCATATTCTCCCTCAGTTACTTGCCAATCAGTTAGCTCAACTACGTGAATTTGGTCCACCACCTAATCCTCTCCCTAGGGGGTATGCCATTAATGATCATTGTGAATTTCATTCTGGAGCCCCAGGCCACACGATTGAGAATTGTAGAGCACTCAAATGTAAAGTTCAAGACCTCCTCGATGCAAAGGCCATAAATTTCAACCTTGTTGGTCCCAATATTCAGAATAATCCCATTCCTCCTCACCCAGAGGCAGCGGTCAATGTTATTGAAGAAAGTAGTGAACAGACTATGGTAACCAAGGTTGATGAGATTGATATCTTGGAAATTCCTTATTATCCAAGAAGCATTTCAGCAACACCAGGAACCCCGTTGACAATTTAAGCTCCTACTACCCCGTTTATGATTCAAGCTCCCTCTACCCCCACAACAACACAAGCTCAAATTCCTCCTCTATGTAACAACTCAAAAGCAGTTCTGTGGGAGTATAATGTGGTATATATTCATGGGAAGAAGCATGAGTGTCCTCCAGTGGCTGACAAGAATATTACCAACATTGCAGGAATCAGTAACATGACTCGTAGTGGCAGGATACAAAAGGGGTATGACTTGATACAACCCTTTATGTGTCAACTCATACTGTGTTATTTTTTATTTCCAGGGGCAAGGAAGCTGTATGAGTCGACACAAAGCACGAATGTATCGACACAAACAAGAAATGAGTCAACACATACCATTATATATCGACTATACTGTGTTATTTTTTATTTCCATAAACAATAATTTTCATGTGTCGATGCATAAATGCATGTGTCGACACATAATAGGCAAAAACAATTTTTCTTTCTTTTTGCACTATCTTTATATTTGTTTTATGTTTTTTTTTCATTTTTGTTCGTTTATTCAATATGGTTGTAATAATTTAATTAGGTTTTTTTTATTTCATCCCCATTTATAAATTTGTACCCCCACCCCCGTATAATTGTAATAGCTTAGGATTTATTTGTGTATGTTTTAATTGTTGCTTAATTATGCATATGTCATTCAATTAGAACACATGGTCTCCTCTTGGGCTCATCCTTAATGAAAAGGTATACACTTACAAATGCACACTTGCACACATTTCATAGCTTGGTCCTGGGATTTCTTACGGTGACAATTATTCGATTGATTATTTCGATTGGTTGTTTAGAATACTAGTGTCACGCTAGTCCCACTTTCTAGGAGCATGCATATAGCCATCTTGTATGGGCTTTTGATTTTCATCTTGTACATTGAAGAAAATTCTCTCCCCTTGGTTCACATACCCAGCATCTTCTTAAAGTGTCTCACAGTTGAGTTTAGGCATGGTCATTCTCATGAGGTTAATCAAGTATTGCCCTTGGTTAACCATAACCCGAATCAACCACTTTGGTCCATATACCAAGTGTTTCCATGCACAAAGGGTCTCATAGCTGAGGGCAGGAGCACCTACTCTCACGAGATTAATCAAGTGCACGCATTGGTTAATCATAACCAGATTCAATTCCCATAAACCAAGCATTCCATTCACACCTTTCATGATACTACTCATTTTGTCGTCACTTTTGTCGTGGCCACCATGCATGATCACTCTTCACCAACACTTTCTCCTTTTACTTTATGTTTATAACATGCCCCCTTAGGATGATAGTTTCCTCTTCTTAAGATGCAAACTAATTAGACCTTAGGTTAGAACCCATGCATGACAATATTAGGGTTTTTTAGTCTCCCTCTTAACCTTTTCTTCTTTTGTAAATTAAAACTTATCATTCACAAATCAAAAATCCAAAAACATGTAATCATTATTCAAACTCATTTAAAACTTGCAAAACACTCAACCAATCAAAACCTCCCCTAAATGGTATGTTATCTTCGTTCTACTGCGATACAGGCTGTGCCTATTGATAGAATGCATGCGTTAACATCACCCACTAAAAACCACCAACAAACCAGCATTTTCTAGAGGAACTACGGTGTTCTGATTCCTTCACTGGATACATAGGAAAAGGGTCGTGAAACCCTCACGAATGCACTAATAAAAAACGGTTTCTTTCCCCTTAAGCAAGTATAATTATAGATAAACACACCCTTAGATACAAACAAACAAAATGGATCTCGTTGAGTACAACAGATGTGAGGGGTGCTAATACCTTCCCCTCGCATAACCGACTCCCTTACCCTTTCTCTTGGTCGCAAGATCATCTTATCCATCCTCTTCTGGTTTTCTCGATATTTCCCTTTCCTTCAGGATAAATAAAGTTTGGTGGCGGCTCTGTGTTTTCTGTCGGTAGCTTCATTGACTGCATCAGCATTCATAGGACATGGGAACTCCTCGCCATCCATAGTTTCAAGAATCAATGCACCGCTAGAGAAGGCTTTCTTGACAACATGTGGGCCTTCAAAATTGGAAGTCCACTTGCCCCTAGAATCAGCGTTAAAATACATGATCTTCCTGAGCATGAGGTTGCCTTCTCTGAATTCACGAGGCTTGACCTTCTTATCAAAATCTTTCTTCATTCTCTTATGGTATAATTGGCCATGACACAAGTCCGTGATTCTCTTTTCTTCAATCAACTTCAGTTGGTCAAACATGTTATGGACCCATTCAGCCTTTGACAACTTGGTTTCCATTATCATACATAAAGAGGTAATCTCAACCTCGACGGGGAGCACTGCTTGCATACCATACACGAGAGAGAACGAGGTTGCCCCTGTTGAAGTGCTGACAGATGTACGGTACCCATGCAAAGTAAAAGGGAGCATATTGTGCCAATATTTATAGGTAAAAACCATCTTCTGGATGATCTTCTTGATGTTTTTATCAGCAGCTTCAACAACCTCATTCATCTTTGGCCTGTAAGGAGATGAATTGTGATGGACAATCTTGAATTCTTCACAAATTTCTTTCATCATCTTGTTATTTAGATTTGAGCCATTATTAGTGATAATCCTGCTTGGCACACCATATCGACACATAAGATTATTCTTGATAAAGCGTACTACCACTTGCTTAGCAACATTAGCATAGGAAGCTGCTTCCACCCATTTGGTGAAGTAGTCAATTTCTACCAAAATAAAATGATGTCCATTTTATGCCTTAGGTTCAATCATTCCAATCATGTCAATACCCCACATAGAGAAAGCCCACGGGGAAGAAATAACATTGAGAAGCATCGGAGGCACATGAATTTCGTCAGCATAAATCTGGAATTTATGGAACTTCTTTGCAAAATTGTAACAGTCAGATTCCATTGTCATCAAATAGTAACCTTCCCTAAGCATCTTCTTTTCCATCGAATGTCCATTAGCATGAGTGTCAAAGGAACCTTCATGGATCTCACGCATCAACATGTCTGCTTTGTGTCTATCCACGCATCTGAGCAAGACCATGTCATAATTTATTTTGTATAGCACATCTTCATTGAGGAAGAAGCTTCATGCTAACCTTCTCAATGTCTTTTCTATCTTTGTTTGACGCACCAAACGGGTATTCCTGAGTCTGGAGAAAATGCTTGATATCATAATACCAAGGTTTTTCGTCTGACGTTTCCTCTACTGCAAACACATGAGCCGGCCTATCCAAATGTCATACTGTGATACGAGGCACGTCATTCCAAGTATTCACATGATACATAGAAGCCAGAATGGCCATAGCATCTTCCATATGATTTTCATCTCTGGGAATATGATGGAATTCAACTTTATTAAAGAAGGGTAATAATCTTCTAGCATAGTCTTTGTAGGGAATCAAGCCAGGGTGACGAGTATCTCATTCTCCTTTAATCTGATTTATTATCAAAGATGAATCACCATACACATCTAGAATTTTGATTCTGAGATCAATAACCTCCTCGAGTCCCATGATACAAGCTTCATACTCTGCCATGTTATTGGTGAAATCAAATGTCAACTTTGTAGTAAATGGGATATGCGTTCCATGGGGAGTGATAATCACAACACCAATTCCTTTCCCATAAGCGTTTACAGCTCCATCAAACACCATGACCCAACGAGATTCAGGATCAGGACCTTCCTCAAGCAACGGTTAATCACAATCTTTTATTTTGAAAAACATAACATCCTCATCACGGAAATCATATTTAACAGACTGATAATCATCAACCGGTTGGTTAGCAAGATAATCCGCTAACACACTGATTTTTATAGCCTTCTGAGTATGGTATTCAATATCATATTCAGAAAACAACATTTGCCAACGGGAAATTCTCCCAGTAAGAGCAGGATTTTCAAAAATATACTTAATTGGATCCATTTTGGAAATCAACCAAGTAGTATGATTCAACATATATTGCCGCAACCGTTTTTCCGCCCAGGCCAGAGCATAACATATCTTTTCCAGCATAGAATATCGTGACTCATAGTCAGTAAACTTCTTCCTGAGATGATAAATGGCATATTCCTTCTTCCCTGTTTCATCTTGTTGTCCCAAAATACAGCCCATAGAATTATCTAACACTGTCAGATACATAATCAATGGTCTTCCTTCAACGGGAGGGAGAAAGATAGGACGTTCCAGCAGATACTCTGTAATACTATATAATTCCCTTTGGCAATCATATGTCCACACACAACCCTGATCTTTCTTTAACAACTTAAAGATTGGCTTACGTGTTGCAGTCATATGGGAGATAAATTTGGAAATGTAATTCAAATGCCCAAGGAAACCTCTAACTTGCTTTTCAGTTCTTAGTGTCGGCATTTCTTGAATTGCCTTAACTTTATCAGGATCAGCTTCAATTCCTTTTTGGCTAACAATGAAACCTAACAATTTTCCTGATCGAACACCAAAGGTGAATTTGTTCGGATTCAAGCGGAGATGATACTTCCTCAAACACTGAAACAATTCTAACAAATCTTCTATATGCCCCTCTTCAGTCTGGGACTTAGCAATCATATCATCAACGTATATCTCAATTTCCTTGTGCATCAGATCATGGAATAAGGTTGTCATATCCCTCTGGTGCATTGCACCAGCATTCTTCAACCCGAAGGGCATCACTCTGTAACAGAATGTTCCCCAGGGTGTGATAAACTTTGTTTTTTCCATGTCCTCAAGAGCCATTCTTATTTGATTATATCTGGAAAATCCGTCCATGAATGAGAATACTTTGAATTTTGTTGTACTATCAACCAACATATCAATATGTGGCAATGGAAAATCATCTTTTGGACTAGCTTTATTTAAATCTCTATAATCTACGCACATGCAAACCTTTCCGTCTTTCTTTGGTACTAGGAAAATATTGAAAATCTACTGAAGGTACACTGATGTCACAAGAAAACCGGAATTAATCTGCTTTAAAACTTCTTCTTTAATTTTCACTTCCATATCAGGGTGAGTTCTTTGCAATTTCTGCTTGATCGGTGGGCATTCTGGCTTTAGTGGCAAATGATGTTCCACAATACCAGTATAGAACCCCGGCATATCTTGGTAAGACCAAGAAAATATATCCATGTACACTTTTAACAATTAAATCAACCTGCTTTTCAAGTCGGGATGCAGCAATGCTCCAATCTTGACTTCCTTTGGATCTTCCTCTGAACCCAATTTGATTGTCTCCAATGGCTCTTTATACGGCTGAATGGCACTTTCCTCGCACTCAAGAAACCGTGAAACCTCTTTTGGGATTTCATCATATTCTTTTTCTTCAGACACATACGCAGGATATTCAAAGTTGGGAGAGGGTGCAGGGTCTTTGTACTCAACGTGCTTTTTAATTAATTTGCACATATGATTTATGATTGCTTTTAGAAACTGACCCATATAATAAGTGATTATGCAGATTAAAGTTATTATTTATTTTGAAAGGTATTTTTCTGATTACTATTTTCCAAGAAAAAGCAGAAAATAAAGACACAATTTGGGAATCAAAGACAACTTTTATTATTGATTTTAAAGATCAAAGCAACAGATATGCCCATACAATATCAATACTTTCACCTTGGGAAGAGCGAAAGAATTTTTTGAAAAGATTAATAAAAAACAAACTACTTTGAAATATGAATGCAAGAGGTAACATCGATAGTGATCCAATTTTGGACTCTAACTCCATGCGTCACGTAGTTCGGTATCTCCTGCTCTGCTTCACCTTCCATAATAACATTGATTTCAGGAACAGTTGGATGAAGATAACCTCCGCTGTGAAAGATATCCTGATATTTACCCAAAGCAGACTTCGGCTTCATGTTCTCGCCTTTATCATTCTTCACATAGAATCCCAAGCCAACTTTATTCTTATTCACAGGTGGATCCATAATATTCCCCCATACTTTACTAGGGCCATTACGAACTACCTGTTGAGCATCCTTAAACGAAGCTAAAGAATTCTTATTTTTCCCTTGCATTATCAACGGATAAAGCTTGGAAATAAGTTCCAACAGCAGCTTCATCTGCTTCCACAACACTGAAAGAGGATAAATGAGATATTAACAAATCATGTTCTTCATTTATGATGACCACCTTTCCTTCCCGAACAAACTTCAGCTTCTGGTGCAAAGTTGAAGTAACAGCCCCTGCCTCGTATATCCACGGTCATCCCAGTAAACAGCTGTAAGCGGGCACAATATCCATAACCTGGAAAGTAATTTGAAATAGGTGTGGGCCTATGTGAATAGGAAAATCTACTTCCCCGATGACAGACATCCTTGATCCATCGAAAGCTTTCACAATTATGCCACTTGGGCGCTTGGGAGTTCCTTGGTACTTCAACTTCATAAGTGTGCTCCTCAGTATGACATTTAAAGCGGATCCATTGTTAATCAGCACATTTGACAATGAATCATTCTTACAGTTCATGGAGATATAGAGAGCCAAGTTATGATTCCTTCCTTCATCAGGAAGCTTGTCATCACGAAAACTCAGGTTATTACAGAATGTGATATTCCCGATAACACTACTGAATTGGTCCAAAGGCATATCACTTTCCATGAAAGCTTGATCCAATACTCTCATCAAAGATTCCCTGTGGGCAGAAGAGTTCATTAGCAAGGCTAGAATAGATATCTTTGATGGAGTCTGCAACAATTGATCTACGATCCTGTAGTTGTTCATCTTGATAATCTTCAATATATCATCCACATCCTTTTCCAGAGTAGTACCACTAGATTCCCCCACTGCTTTCTTAGGTTCAGTACTTTCAACAACCTTTTTATCAGCATTAACATTCCCTCAACTGACTGGTGCGAAAACACGCCCATTACGGGTCACCTAGCTGGCTTCAGCAATATTCTTGACATCAGACAAAGGTTCGATAGGAACTCCCACACCATCCTCCAAGATTGTAGCATTGTATTTGTATGGCACGGCTTTGTCTGATTCGTAAGGAATAGGAGTCGGCAAGAAAATCACCACTAGAGCAATAGTTGGTTTGCTATGGTACTCAATCTCTATAGCGGCGGGAACACCAAAACAAGGCACAATAACATTTACCCCTTTTTCAGAATACTTAGACATCACAAAATCATTACTGGAAAACACATCTTCATCTGAGGAAAAGAATTCATCTGCAGAAGCATACTCATCATCTGACACAGTCTCAGCCAAGCAATCTTCAATCACATTAATCCCATTACAATCATCTCTATTGCCTGAAACTTTGATAGTAACATTGTCCAACAATAACTGAATACCCCTTCTCACTATGGAACAACCACTTAAATCTCTGTAGCAGATCCGGCAAGACCCATAATGGTGTTCTTCTTGACCAACCATGTGATAGAAGGTAGCGTCCAACTACACCAAATCATCATTCATATGATTCACGTCAAAAATCCGGAATTCTCCAGGACATCCAAAGACCATATTCACATCTTCCTCGTACTCTTTCCTAGGCCTGATCATATGAATGAGGCCTTCATCCATCATTTCCTGCAGATCAGCTTTTATCTTATCACATCCTTGGATATCACTACTGCAAATATCACAACCAGCATGGTTGTGCGTATAGTAACTAAACTCGTAGAGGTCAGCATGAATACCAAATATCCTCTAACCAGGTTTATATCAAAAATACGGAAGTCTCCTAGACAACCAGCAACCATGTTTACATCATTTGCTCATCCATGTTGTGGTAAAGGATTATCTTTCACGTTAGGGCCAGCATCTTTAAAGGATAAAAGGCCAGATCTCACCATCTTTTGTACTTCAGATTTCAAAGGATAACAGTTCTCAATATTGTGCCCTGGTGCTCCCTGATGAAAAGCACACGTCTGGTCTGCCTTATAATACCAAGGTAAAGGTGATGGTATAACAGGGGGTGGCCTTGTTTGAACCAACTTCTTCTGAATCAAAGTCAGGAGTAACTCTACATAGCTCATCGGAACTCAGTCAAAGGCTTCTCTCTTATGACTTTGCCCTTAATTCCCTTGAGGAGATGGTCTCTTATAGGCAATTATGGTTGGAGTTACATTGAGGACTGGAGTCATAGAAGCAACTTGTTACTGGTACCGTTAATGCCTTCTAGTTGGTCTAATCTTCCTTTCTCCAATAACAGCATTTGTTTCAATTTCTTTATTTCGAGAGAAACCATACGACTACTTCTTTGTCCCTTCATATCCTGTCAAATGCCCCTCTCTGGCATCCCCTTCCAAACGAACACCCATGCTTACCATTTCGGTAAAATCACTCGGCGCACTGGCGACCATCCTTTCGTAATAAAATGATCCAAGGGTTTTTAGGAAGATCTTGGTCATTTCTTGTTCTCCCATAGGTGGCACCACCTGGGAAGCTATCTCGCGCCATCTCTGTGCATATTATTTTAATGACTCCTTATCTCTCTGAGCCATTACCCTCCACTGGTCACGGTCAGGTGCCATAAACATGTTGTACTTATACTTTTTAATGAAGGCTTCCCCTAAATCATGGAAGGTGCGGATACTACTACTGTCAGGACTCATATACCACTTCAGAGCAGAACCAGTTAAACTACCTTAGAAGAAATGAATGAGAAAATGCTGATCATCAGTATGGGTGGACATCTTTCTTATATACATCACAAGGTGGTCACGAGGGCAAGATTTTCCCTTATACCTCTCAAATTTCGGTACTTTGAACTTGGTTGGCACCTTTACATTGGGAAAAAGGAAGATTTTACTGACATTCTATCCAAACAATTATTTTCCTCGAATGGCCTTTATTTCCTTCTGCATCTTATTGAACTGGTCTTGAAAGTCATCTAACTGGTCATAGAAACCCACACTTTAACTCGGTGGAGGAACATAATGATAAACTTCATCATTAACAAACGGCATAGAATTCACCGAAGGAGGTGCAGTATAGTGGATCACATTTCTAGCAGCATGAGTAATATGCCTCACAGGAGGTGCGAGAGTAGCAGCAGTTTGCACAACTGAGAAGATGGAGCGTCAAGATTAAAACCTTCTAGCATGAAGTTTCCAGGCATTCCCTACGGGTAACCCTGAGGTATACGGTTCTGAGCAATAGTTATTGGGGTAACAGAAACGGGAACTGATGGACCTTCAGAAGCATTTGATGTTTGTTGAGGTTGAGCAAGTGGTGGCTGATTCTGAGCAGCCACCAATGATTCCATCAAAGCAGTCAGATTAGCCATACCGGCCTTTAAAGCAGTAACTTCTTCACACAGCTCGTGATTATCTTGTTCAAGATTCTTCATTTTCTTTCTGGAATTAGCTCGAGTATTGTACTGGATCGCTGAACGAAGTAGAGAAATTCAGTAAGAAACCTGGGTATGAACAGAAATGCAAGAATTATGTACCAAATGATGCATGATATGTGATGCACGTGATTTATTTTTTATTATTAATATTTCAAGGGACTCAAAGAATTATAGACAATTTGCAAATATTAAAGTTCCAATACATTTTGAAATACTGAAATCTCATTATAATAACTTTAAAATGGATTACAAGTTTTTAGTACAAGTTTTAACAATCTCAAGTACAAGAAGAGATAGAATCTAACATACTAAAAAAAAGCAAAGATGGTGAAGATCACTCCACACACTGACGCTTTCCTATGAGTCTTACAATTTGAGCCTTTTACTGCTTGTTCTCTTCTGCGTACCTGTCGGCAACCACTTTCCAATCACCAGAGTCAGGAAGTGAATGACTAAGTCCTGACTGAGCTCTAGAGGAAAATAAATCCTCTTGCCTCTCCATCATCTCTACATTACGACTCTCAAGAATCTCGATCAAGTTATCCTTCTCCTTCAAGTCTGCTCGGTAGGACATCTCTAAAGTATGACACTTATTCTTCCAAGCCTCCTTCTCCTGGTGCATCTTGACTAGGGCAAGCTGAAGCTCTTCCACATCATCTAAAAGAGGAGGAGTGGTCTTCATGAACATATCAGGTAAAGGTTCCTCATGGGAATATGGCATCTTCAACTGAATTGCCATTGCTTGTACCCACCAGAGATAAGGTTCCAAGGAAACAACTCATCTAGGTCCCAAGTCCTTTCTACTCTTCCTGTGAATATGGTGTCAAGCCTTTTCAATCTCCTCCTTAGCTTTCTTATGTTACTCTCCATCTTTGAGAAAGAAACCACTCAGATGAATACTATTTGGCTTATCTCTCATCAGATATCCAAGTTATCGTCGTGACAGAACGAGATTGTAGTTAATTCCTCCCTTTGTACCAAGAAGAGGTACATTGGGGAAACTACCACAACTATTGAAAATCTCTACATCATGGTAAGCCTAATGATACCAAACAACATTTGAATAAGTGAGGGCCACAATCTTTAGATCCCAACGAGGTTCCTTCTTGACATCCCAGAAAGCATCGGACCGAGGTAAGTGAGAAATAAACCACTGATATAACAAAGGCGTGCAGCAAATGATCATCCCTCCATGATAAGAATCCCAAAGATGAATAGAGTAATAAGCATCTCCTAATAATGTAGGTACTGTGTGATCGGTGGATCTGGAACTGACTGTTTAACGCTGGTTCGCGAAATGTCGCGGAAGCAATAGTCGCCACCGTCTTTTATTTTCTCCAAATGGAAGGGACAAAAGCACAGAAAAATTCCTTAAAGAGATTGCTCTCGGTTCGGGAGGTAGGTTATAAAAAGGGAAGGTGTTAGCACCCTTTCTATCCATGGTTATCCATGGGCTCTTAGATACTTGCTCAATGTGTTTTCAAAAATGGTTTGTTTGCTTTTCAATTGTGGGTTTTAAAAAGTTTCTTTGAAAATTCTAGTTCGACTCTTGTATCAGTCCTCAAGAGTGTTTGAAAAATTGCTTTCGAAAGCTTTTTGAAAAGGTGTCGGTGTGAAAAGTATTTTTTGATTTGTTTTGAAATTAGAGCAAGTATCTAGAGTCGTCTACCTACCCTAAGAAATTCGTCTGTGTAGATGTCCTTAAAGTAATGCCATCCCACCATTGAGAGGTAGGTAGCACCACCGTTGGAGGTGTTCGGGTCAATTTGAGGTTCGGGACATGGTGATCACCAGAGCAATGGGAAGACACCTTAGAAGCTACCCTCATGCCAGGTTCCCGGATCATGAGGACTTACTAAGACATCCTCTACTCGACGATCACCTTTCGAGGCAAGGCAACAGTGAGGCGTACCCTAGGGGGTGGTGTGTGATTTGTGTGTCAGATTCATTTATTTTTGTCTTGTCAGGTTATTGGTGATCTAACGTTTTGTTTTTATTTTTGTCATTCATTCTTGCATGCATTTATTTAACAGTTAAAATATTTGCGGAAAAGTAAAGATCTAAAGCTATTACAAAAGGCGCGGGTCCACATCGCCAAAATTAAACCAGAACCCGATTTGACAGAAAAATAAAGAAATTAAAAGAATTTAAAAGCGTGAGAAGTAATTTACATGGCTTCGGGAGATATACATAAATATTTAAACGGAAAAGAAATAAGTATGCGAATTAATAATTAAATCGAGGGCGTTGGACCCTTTTTTGCAAAATTAAATTACATGGAATTAATTAATTAATTAAAGCTAAAAGAAAGAAAGGACTTGTTTTTGGTGTTTTTAGTATTTTAGGATTTAATATGAAAAAGGAATTAATTAAAATAAGATGCAAACCCTAATCCTAATTATTTTTAATTTATTAAAAAAAATATTGAAGTTTTTTAACCTAAAATTAACCCTAATTAATTTACAATTTAATTATAAAAATAAATATTTAACTATTTAATTATTTATGAAAGAAAAAATAAAAAGATGAGAAATTATTAATTAAACCTAATTCTATGTTTTTTTAGATTTTATTATGAAAAGAATTAAAATTACAACCTAATTTAAAACTAAGTTTAATTACATGCAAATTTATTTAAGAAAATACTTAAAATAAAATATTTATTATATTTTTGCTCTTATCTGATTTTTTTTATGTGTTTTATGTTTTTATGAAAATAATTAATTAATTGAAAGCAATAATTAAAAGGAAAAAATAGAAAATAATAAAAACAAAGAAAATAGAGAGAATTACAAACCCAGGGGGTTCAGACCCCAAATTAGGAGGTATCTTTAGGAATTTTAAGCCCATTTATCCATTGGTCCGTTTGACTTTGGCATTAGCATGTGATGCGTTGACCGGGATTTATCATATGCCTCAATTCTTGGCCTTTGATCTGAGGCTCATATGCACGTGGACGGTTTGATCTGGAGGGCGTATGGTACGCTCTTGCTATTGAAACTGCATGTGAACATATATTGAAAAATAATATTGAGACAAAGAAGACCTGGGACTCGAACCCAGGTCAGGAATGTTGCAACCACTATGCCTTGCCAGCTGAACCAACCAACGCATGTTAATATATAATAACAAGAAAATAATATAAAAGAAAAACACGCATGGATAATGTTTTTAGCGCGAAATTTAAAAGAGCCAATGATTGTTGGCCACGAGTTCGTCTTCTTCGCGTGTTTTATTTTCCTGAAATAAGAACATATTAAGCAACGGTTTTCTGAGCGTTTTCTTAGGCCGGTTTTGGAAAAATAACGATTAGCCCTATGGGCTCCATAAATTAGGCGCGAGGGTATGTTTGAGATCGTCCAGACGCGCTGAGTTGAATGGTGGTGGTCTTGAGGGTCAATTTTTCCTCATTCAAAAACCCCTAATCCAAGGTCCTGTAAACCCTAGAAAACGATAATGGTGAAATCGTCTACAGCTTGCAAAAACTCAATTAAACGCATGGGTTAGCTTTAGAATCATACCAGGAACATGAATCAATAATTAAAATGTCATGAAAATGCATAGATTTGAAAACACGATTATGAATTTTTCATGAGATATTTCGAGTTCTGTATACCAATTCCTTAAGCTTTGAAGAATGTTCTTGATTGGGAAACGTTCAGTGATGCTTGAGGAAGCTAATGAGATAAAAATCGTGCCTTGAAACCACCTGCAAATTAGTTTTCAGTATTGAGATTTTTGGCCAAATTTTCAAGTTTGATAATGGTTTTTCTGAGCAGCTGCGTGTGTAGAATGATTAGGTTTGTATTTAGGCTTATGTATTGAGTCAATTAGGGTTGAAAAACTGATCAAAATCTCTTGCAATAATGGTTTTAGAGATTTGATTTTCAAGCATTATTTTCCAAATATCTTCCATGTGCTTTTTGTACAAATCATATCCAATTGCTCCAATTCTTTCCATATTGAATTATGCACGAAATCTTGAGAGTAAAACATGCACAAAAAGATTTAAAACTTTAGGTTAAGTATTTTTCATATATTTAATTTGATTTAAATGAATTAATATAAATAAAAATTCAAATAAATAAATAAAAAATGAAGAAATACTTCCCTTTGGGCCAAGTGGTCGTGCACATGCCTTGGATAGTGAATTGTGGAAGAAAAATGGGCCCATTAGCAATTTTAGGTCATTTGAATCAATGTTGACTTTTCAAAATATCCAAAAATTTCCCAACTTCTACAAGGCATAACCTGCTCAATTTTTAAGCTTTTCTCATGTTCTTGGACATTTTGGAAGGGTCTTTGAATCCTCTAACCAATGCCTTTGGTCCCATGTCATTTTGATTTACCAATCTCAAGTTATGGCCTTTGACTTAAAGTCCCTTTTTGTTGACTTTTGAAAATGACCTATAATGTTGAAATTGATAACTTTTTGTGAGAGCATTTCTTGGACTTGAATTATGAAGATGAGTTGTAGGAAATGTCTTTCTCTTCAAAATGAGATTTGGATGGGATTTTTCTGATAATCCATGTGAAAGTTATGCCCTGGTCAATTTACAGTTGACTTTTTCAGCTGTCCAAATAAGGAAACTTTTGCATTTTGATGATTTTTGAGCCAAACTTTGAGAATCATGATCAAGAATTGATCAAATGATGTTTGTGGCTTCAAAATGATATGTTGACCAAAAATTTGAACTTTTGACTGTCAAATGACCATTTTGCCCCTACAGTTGACTGTAGTGCAATTAGGGTTTTGACTGTGCAATTTTGAGCTGAATGTCTTGAAACTTGATATGAGGATGCTTGACCATGTTTATAGGCATGTGAGACTTGATTGGACCTTTGGAAACTTCATTTTCTTGATCAGAACACAAACCCTAATTTTGGCTGTATAGGAGACCTTTGCACTGTGCAACCCTTGGGGAACTTTTGAAGCTTGACTTGGCAAATCTTTGAAGAATATGGGAGGGCAAATTTTGGGGTACAACAGTTGCCCCTGTTCAATATTCTTAGACCTGAGGATGCAGATTGGCTGACGTGCCTTTCGTAATCCGAGGGTGGAAGATGATTGAACACTAGAGTGCCCAGAAATTTGCGCTCACATAGTAGCAGTGTGATGGAAATGGGCTTATAGATGCCATTTGGAGATTGATGGATAGGATGATGGGCTTATAGATGCCATCTGGATGTTGATCGCGTAAGAGATTCCTTAGCGGGAACCTACATACCTGCAAAACAGAAAATGATTACCTGACACGTTGCAGGAGTTGATTTTCAGATGCTTGGTATGGATATGTCCTGACTGGTTACAGGAGCTGGATCTGGAGCTTCAAATGGTGATGAATGAACCAGGGATGGTTACTACCTTAGCATGAACGGTAAGAGAACCTTGGGTGACTTTAACTTCAACAACGCTCGTTGAGAAAACCTTGGTGGGAATTACCATCTTCGCAGTATCGGAAAGAGAACCAATAGGCAATTATAATCTGAAAGGGGATTACATCTCACGCACCGTCGGGGAGAGGACCAAAGGAAATTATAACCTGAAAGGGAATTATCACCTCACGCACCATCGGAGAGGGAACCATAGGAAATTATAACCTAAAAGGGAATTATCACCTCACGCACCATCGGAGAGGGAACCATAGGAAATTATAATCCAAAAAGGAATTATCACCTCACGCACCATCGGAGAGGGAACCATAGGAAATTATAATCCAAAAAGGAATTATCACCTCACGCACCATCGGAGAGGGAACCATAGGGAATTATAATCCAAAAGGGAACTATCACCTCACGCACCATCGGAGAGGGAACCATAGGGAATTATAATCCAAAAGGGAATTATCACCTCACGCACCATCGGAGAGGGAACCATAGGGAATTATAATCCAAAAGGGAATTATCACCTCACGCACCATCGGAGAGGGAACCATAGGGAATTATAATCCAAAAAGGAACTATCACCTCACGCACCATCGGAGAGGGAACCATAGGGAATTATAATCCAAAAGGGAATTATCACCTCACGCACCATCGGAGAGGGAACCATAGGGAATTATAATCCAAAAGGGAATTATCACCTCACGCACCATCGGAGAGGGAACCATAGGGAATTATAATCTCAATAACTTCTACTGAGTCTTCATCAGAAAAATCTATTGGGAGTCGATTTAGCTGGACTAGAGAAGGCCTTGGACTGGATAAGAAATCTTTGAAGTCGATTAACTGAACCGGTCTAGGTCTTGAAATATGATTGAGAATTTAGCCGAATCTTTCCTGAAAGGTAAAGGTCAGTCATATGCATTGCATGATATGAATCAAGCAATGATGTTCTCAACATAAATGAGATTTGTATGATATGATGCGTCTATGCATGCTATAATGATGTATGTGATGTTTTATGAATGTGTTTGTCTAGGAAAGTAAATCCTTGACGGGTGCCGGGAAGTCACTCCTGGGCTGATGTTGGAAAATAAGCTTTTACTTCCGCTGGGGATAATAACTTGCAAGAATACCGGTAGGAGAAGATGACTCCGTTGAGGAATAAACTTGGCAAATGGAAGATTCTGCGGGGAGAAAAATACTCTAGTGACCATGCTGGGGAGTGATACTCTGTGGGGAGAGGGATGCTTTTGCTGAATTGTTGATGGTAACTTGCTGGGGATACCCTTATTGCTGGAAGTGTTGATAGACTTCGCTGGGGATACCCTTATTGCTGGAAGTGTTGATAGACTTCGCTGGGGGTAAAGAGATTTCGTCGGGGACGCTCTTTCCGTGGCTTTTGGCTGAGGATAACCCAGTTATATCCTGTTAAGGAAATAACTCTTTAAATAAAGCCGGACGACGCGTTCGTGCTCTGCGAGGGTAAGCTTCCAGAATCTACTAGGGATAAGCTTACTGCTTGGGGAGATAGATCCCAACTTTCCTGGGGAACTAGATTGGACTCTTCTGGGGAAGTTTTGAGATGCATCGGGGAATTGATTCCTTTGAATGTTTGATATACTGTCGGGGAACAATCTTTAGGCCAAGACTGTCGGGGATGCTTGTTAAGAATGCATGTACTACTGGGGAATGTTGAGATCTGCTGGAGGATACCCAACTTCCTCAAGTTTGATAATAGCTTCGCTTGAGGAGAGTGTACTGACTTGCTGGCTCACGCTCTGGGGAATTAAGATATACTGGTTATGTTTTTCAGCTGAACGTCCCTTATATCTTGTGGACAGAGCAATTAAATTGCTTGGACGGCTCATCATTACCCATGTTTCTGAGGTGGGAGAGGAAGACCTGTGAGGTGTTGATAGCTTGTTGATGGACAGACCTACTTCTGGTAGGCAGGTGACAAGATGATGGGACATAGTCGTACGCTTTGATCCCTAACTTTTGCCTGGATCGCCCTTTCGAGTTTTCAGTCCACCGGGATACCCATTTTTGCCCAAGCCGCCCTTTCAGGTTTTCGACTTGCCGGGTGTACAGATCTTTTCATTTCATCCCTTCATTTTGCCCGAACCCTTTTGGTTCGCCGGGAAGCCCTAATTTTTGCCTAGGCATGTCAACCTAGCGGGTCTTTGATTATGCGTAGTGTTTTTTCGACTATGTCCATGTTCAGGGAATGTGGGGAGTTGCCCCTGTTGGAAGTGTTTTGTCATGTCACCAGAAGATGTCTGACCGGGCAAGATTCGTTGCTGGAATGCCCCAAGTGACTCAGGCGGAGATTTGCCCCAGGCTATTTGGCCTTTGAGAGATTCTCCGAATCTTGATTGGATTTCCCCAGATGATGGACCATGCTCATGCCATGCCCCTTGATTGGAAGTGCTTTTGTTCACTAGGTATTCATCGTGCGAATTTCCCTGCTGTTCAAACAAAAAGTCATATACAAACAAAGTTATGTTAAAAATGCAAAGCCTATGTCTGTCTTGAAGATTTTGAAAATGCATTCTTTTTTCATAAAACAAATGAATGTTTATAAAACGTGATGTCAACTCGTTATTTTATTGCGAGCCTTAAGGAGTCAGGATACCTTTTGTAACAGTATGCTTTCGAACTAACCCATGCTTCAGCTAGGACTTTTGAGGGTTATAACGTGGCCTGGTTCACGGTTTAAGAAACAAAGGTTAAAGGCTCAAATTATTTGTACCCACCCGTTCTTCGTGATGTTCTCCAAACCTAAACTCAGTTGATCATACGTTAGACCTTGTTTGAGTCTTTGCTCTGATTTTCCGGTGATGATTCGGATGTTGATAACTTATTTTGAATAGGAAGTCATTCCTTTTTTGTTGAGGGTTTGTAAGACCTCTTTCTTGTCTGATTTTTGTTATCCCTTTCTTTTTTGCCTGAACTGTTTCCTTTTTTGGAATTACAGTCAGCGGGATGCCCCAGTTTTGTAAGTCTCCTTCATGGGTTTTGACTTAATGGGTTTTTTTTATTTTTTTGAGAAGTAATGGCTGCCTGTCTGTATGATTGTTCGGAACCATCACTGTCTTTTGTTTTGTAAGGACCTCTTTGGTGCCATTTGTTATGCACTTGGATCAACTGAGAGAACTACCCTGCCCCAGGTTATCATAAAGGGTTTTAATTTTCGAAAAGAAAAACTCCTACTTCTTTGGCTCAGAGGGGTTGACGAGGGATTATCTTCCTTATAACTCCAGTGTTTAGGGATTTGAAACAATGCCTGTACTTCATCAGCGGGGTCTGTTCAAAAGCATACTGTAAATGTCGTGGTATCGTTTTCGTCATCCTCCCTAAAGAGGCTTTAGAATTATTAATCGAGAGTTGACATCAGAAAAAATATGAAAATAATTTGCGTATAGTGAATACGAATATATTGCTTCAAATCAGACATATGCGATGCATTAATGAAATAACAACGTTTGATATGAATGGAATGTTTGAACAATCAAAAGAAAATTACAACTTGAAAGATTCTAATGAACAAGAATTTCTCAATCCTAGCCATGTTTTGGCAAGGGAGCAGTGGTCACGTTGGGAGTCTCGGCGGGCTCGAATTCGATCTCTTTAGCATCGATCATGTTCTGAATCTTGTACTTCAGTGCCCAACAATCCTCAGTATCGTGCCCCGGGCTACCAGAATGGTAAGCGCACCTTGCTTCTGGGTTGTAATTTAGAGAGGAAGTCTTTGGATTTGCAGGAGGGTTGATCACCGCAATCAGGTTCATCCTTAACATGTGCTACAAAGCTCGTGACCATGGCATGCTGATGTTGGTGAATTGTCTCTTAGGCTCGCACGACCTGTTCTGATCAACCCGCTGTTCTTGGCGAGGTCGTTGTTGGACCTGTGAAGTAGTAGCAACTCGGAGAAGTCTATTCATTGGACCCGACCTTTGCCCTCTTGGAAGCTGTTCCATGACCTGGTCCCTGATTTGGGCCGGTTGCTTCATGCTTTGAGGAAGCTGACTGATCATGGCCCTCAGCTCTCCTTGCTCCTGAGCTAAACCTTGAATGAGGGCCCTTTGCCCCAGCATCTGGGTTTTCAATGTGTCTACCTCAGCTTGTAGACGTTTCAGCTGTTTGTCCTTGTCATCTTCAGGACTCTTTCTGATCAGGTTCCCCATGAGGAGCGTCCTCAACTCTTCCTTCCCCTTGGATAGGCTTAGGAAGATTTCCCTGAACTGAGTCTCTTGAGCGTGAAGGTCCTGGTTATCTTGTTGTGAAGCCATTGCTGAAATAAACAGCGAGAAAGGTAAGTGACCTGCAACAAGGATACCTGTTATGCAATGATGAGTATGACATGCATGTAATGTTTTCAAGGACCTCGCGGGGTAAACAAGAAAATTTGTTAGCATTTGGATCCGGTAGTTTGATTGAAAGAACTTCATATTTGTTGAGAGTCTTTCTTCCAAGGGTCAAAGGCTCACCATATCCAGTGGGTCATAGCCCCTGACTTTAGTCATCATGTTTAATTCTGGCTTCCAAACAACCTTGGTTAGGGGAACCTTCTCCAGGAGTCAAAGCTCACCATATCAAGTGGATCATAGCCCCTGACAGCCTTGGCTAGAGGAAAATAAATCCCCTTTGCCCCTTGCTAGACATTTTGTTCATCATGACCTGCATCACAAGCCCTTGAGATCCTTGAAATGGGTTAAGATGTATGCAATGGTATGATGTTATGGTATGCATGGGGTAATGTAAGTAACCCTGTTATGAGTCCTAATTAAGGACTGCGAACCAAAACCTGCAAGAAACTCAAGTAAAACCTATCATGAGTCCTAATTGAGGACTATAAACAAAACCTGCAAGTAGTTCATGTGTCAGATAACAAGCATGCAAGTAGTCAAGTACGAAGGCACACAAGTCACACAAGACAAACCCTTAGAGTTTAGGCCAGCATGAGGTCTAGGTACTACCCTCTTTCAGTTTGTTGGTTCATACCTGTCCTATCAAAGTAACCGGGTTCTTAGAGGATCCCAATATCATTGACTACCCTCAATCGGTCATAACTCCAGCATCGCAATCTTTTCTTGCGGCCAGAACCATCACGAGAGTTTAGCCTCAATGGGCGTAGCATACTGCTACTGTTCTAATGGCCAAGTTGTGTCATTTAAGGTTCTAAGGTTGTTGGTGCTTAATGACTCCTCAGAAGACCCATATTCTCCCCGTTGCAACACAAGGGATATCGGTACAGACCAAGGTGCCACACCAATGTAGCCACTGTTTCACCCGTGTCGGTCTACGCCGGACAGGTTCCTCACAGCTTATGCTACCTAAAGAGGGTATCCCCAGATCCGGGTTAGGATCTATGTAACTCTGATGCAACCCACAAATTTAAAGCAGACAAGTCAATACAATTGAAAACACAGTTATGAACTAACCCTAAGGTACACCTCACTTTAAGTTTTAAATCCCCAGCAGAGTCGCCAGTTCTGTGATCGGTGGATCTGGAACTGACTGTTTAACGCTGGTTCGCGAAATGTCGCGGAAGCAAGAGTCGCCACCGTCTTTTATTTTCTCCAAATGGAAGGGACAAAAGCACAGAAAAATTCCTTAAAGAGATTGCTCTCGGTTCGGGAGGTAGGTTATAAAAAGGGAAGGTGTTAGCACCCTTTCTATCCATGGTTATCCATGGGCTCTTAGATACTTGCTCAATGTGTTTTCAAAAATGGTTTGTTTGCTTTTCAATTGTGGGTTTTAAAAAGTTTCTTTGAAAATTCTAGTTCGACTCTTGTATCAGTCCTCAAGAGTGTTTGAAAAATTGCTTTCGAAAGCTTTTTGAAAAGGTGTCGGTGTGAAAAGTATTTTTTGATTTGTTTTGAAATTAGAGCAGGTATCTAGAGTCGTCTACCTACCCTAAGAAATTCGTCTGTGTAGATGTCCTTAAAGTAATGCCATCCCACCATTGAGAGGTAGGTAGCACCACCGTTGGAGGTGTTCGGGTCAATTCGAGGTTCGGGACATGGTGATCACCAGAGCAATGGGAAGACACCTTAGAAGCTACCCTCATGCCAGGTTCCCGGATCATGAGGACTTACTAAGACATCCTCTACTCGACGATCACCTTTCGAGGCAAGGCAACAGTGAGGCGTACCCTAGGGGGTGGTGTGTGATTTGTGTGTCAGATTCATTTATTTTTGTCTTGTCAGGTTATTGGTGATCTAACGTTTTGTTTTTATTTTTGTCATTCATTCTTGCATGCATTTATTTAACAGTTAAAATATTTGCGGAAAAGTAAAGATCTAAAGCTATTACAAAAGGCGCGGGTCCACATCGCCAAAATTAAACCAGGACCCGATTTGACAGAAAAATAAAGAAATTAAAAGAATTTAAAAGCGCGAGAAGTAATTTACATGGCTTCGGGAGATATACATAAATATTTAAACGGAAAAGAAATAAGTATGCGAATTAATAATTAAATCGAGGGCGTTGGACCCTTTTTTGCAAAATTAAATTACATGGAATTAATTAATTAATTAAAGCTAAAAGAAAGAAATGACTTGTTTTTGGTGTTTTTAGTATTTTAGGATTTAATATGAAAAAGGAATTAATTAAAATAAGATGCAAACCCTAATCCTAATTATTTTTAATTTATTAAAAAAAATATTGAAGTTTTTTAACCTAAAATTAACCCTAATTAATTTACAATTTAATTATAAAAATAAATATTTAACTATTTAATTATTTATGAAAGAAAAAATAAAAAGATGAGAAATTATTAATTAAACCTAATTCTATGTTTTTTTAGATTTTATTATGAAAAGAATTAAAATTACAACCTAATTTAAAACTAAGTTTAATTACATGCAAATTTATTTAAGAAAATACTTAAAATAAAATATTTATTATATTTTTGCTCTTATCTGATTTTTTTTATGTGTTTTATGTTTTTATAAAAATAATTAATTAATTGAAAGCAATAATTAAAAGGAAAAAATAGAAAATAATAAAAACAAAGAAAATAGAGAGAATTACAAACCCAGGGGGTTCATACCCCAAATTAGGAGGTATCTTTAGGAATTTTAAGCCCATTTATCCATTGGTCCGTTTGACTTTGGCATTAGCATGTGATGCGTTGACCGGGATTTATCATATGCCTCAATTCTTGGCCTTTGATCTGAGGCTCATATGCACGTGGACGGTTTGATCTGGAGGGCGTATGGTACGCTCTTGCTATTGAAACTGCATGTGAACATATATTGAAAAATAATATTGAGACAAAGAAGACCTGGGACTCGAACCCAGGTCAGGAATGTTGCAACCACTATGCCTTGCCAGCTGAACCAACCAACGCATGTTAATATATAATAACAAGAAAATAATATAAAAGAAAAACACGCATGGATAATGTTTTTAGCGCGAAATTTAAAAGAGCCAATGATTGCTGGCCACGAGTTCGTCTTCTTCGCGTGTTTTATTTTCCTGAAATAAGAACATATTAAGCAACGGTTTTCTGAGCGTTTTCTTAGGCCGGTTTTGGAAAAATAACGATTAGCCCTATGGGCTCCATAAATTAGGCGCGAGGGTATGTTTGAGATCGTCCAGACGCGCTGAGTTGAATGGTGGTGGTCTTGAGGGTCAATTTTTCCTCATTCAAAAACCCCTAATCCAAGGTCCTGTAAACCCTAGAAAACGATAATGGTGAAATCGTCTACAGCTTGCAAAAACTCAATTAAACGCATGGGTTAGCTTTAGAATCATACCAGGAACATGAATCAATAATTAAAATGTCATGAAAATGCATAGATTTGAAAACACGATTATGAATTTTTCATGAGATATTTCAAGTTCTGTATACCAATTCCTTAAGCTTTGAAGAATGTTCTTGATTGGGAAACGTTCAGTGATGCTTGAGGAAGCTAATGAGATAAAAATCGTGCCTTGAAACCACCTGTAAATTAGTTTTCAGTATTGAGATTTTTGGCCAAATTTTCAAGTTTGATAATGGTTTTTCTGAGCAGCTGCGTGTGTAGAATGATTAGGTTTGTATTTAGGCTTATGTATTGAGTCAATTAGGGTTGAAAAACTGATCAAAATCTCTTGCAATAATGGTTTTAGAGATTTGATTTTCAAGCATTATTTTCCAAATATCTTCCATGTGCTTTTTGTACAAATCATATCCAATTGCTCCAATTCTTTCCATATTGAATTATGCACGAAATCTTGAGAGTAAAACATGCACAAAAAGATTTAAAACTTTAGGTTAAGTATTTTTCATATATTTAATTTGATTTAAATGAATTAATATAAATAAAAATTCAAATAAATAAATAAAAAATGAAGAAATACTTCCCTTTGGGCCAAGTGGTCGTGCACATGCCTTGGATAGTGAATTGTGGAAGAAAAATGGGCCCATTAGCAATTTTAGGTCATTTGAATCAATGTTGACTTTTCAAAATATCCAAAAATTTCCCAACTTCTACAAGGCATAACTTGCTCAATTTTTAAGCTTTTCTCATGTTCTTGGACATTTTGGAAGGGTCTTTGAATCCTCTAACCAATGCCTTTGGTCCCATGTCATTTTGATTTACCAATATCAAGTTATGGCCTTTGACTTAAAGTCCCTTTTTGTTGACTTTTGAAAATGACCTATAATGTTGAAATTGATAACTTTTTGTGAGAGCATTTCTTGGACTTGAATTATGAAGATGAGTTGTAGGAAATGTCTTTCTCTTCAAAATGAGATTTGGATGGGATTTTTCTGATAATCCATGTGAAAGTTATGCCCTGGTCAATTTACAGTTGACTTTTTCAGCTGTCCAAATAAGGAAACTTTTGCATTTTGATGATTTTTGAGCCAAACTTTGAGAATCATGATCAAGAATTGATCAAATGATGTTTGTGGCTTCAAAATGATATGTTGACCAAAAATTTGAACTTTTGACTGTCAAATGACCATTTTGCCCCTACAGTTGACTGTAGTGCAATTAGGGTTTTGACTGTGCAATTTTGAGTTGAATGTCTTGAAACTTGATATGAGGATGCTTGACCATGTTTATAGGCATGTGAGACTTGATTGGACCTTTGGAAACTTCATTTTCTTGATCAGAACACAAACCCTAATTTTGGCTGTATATGAGACCTTTGCACTGTGCAACCCTTGGGGAACTTTTGAAGCTTGACTTGGCAAATCTTTGAAGAATATGGGAGGGCAAATTTTGGGGTACAACATACTGGATTCCCTATCAAAAAGATCCTGATGGCATTGATATCCACAAAGTTGTCGACATTCGGAAATAAGAACAACCCATAAGCAAGCAAAGCAAAGATAGCTTCAAAGGCAACTGTACTCTTCATCCTAGCAAAATAACGAGCTTTCTCTAATATAAATTGAGTGGGTAATCCTCTAATTCCTCCTTTGGTGGTCATATGGGCCTCAATCTGGAACTTCCCCAAATGAACCATATCAACAATCTCTTGCGACTTTGGCTCCTCCTCCAAACCAGTGAAAGGAACACGATCGATAATAGGTAAACTCGGTAGATAAGAATACTCCTCCAATGTAGGCATCAACTTATAATCAGGGAAAGTAAAACATAGATACATCGGATCATAGAACTGGACCAAAGCCGAGAGAATACCCCCCTTCATCCTGAGCTTCATGAGAGACACGATGGGTCCATACTTCTTCCGAAAATATGTAGAACTCTCAATCTCGGGAATTAGAATCATCAAATCATCTATCTTAGGATTCTTGAAATTGTACTTCTGAGTCTTTCTTTTCTAGAATCCATGGTCAAAAGTACCTGAGATATTCGCAAAAAGTCAACTTTAAGTCCATTGAACCAAAATGTTTTAAAAGATGCTCATGGGTGCATGAATGCATGATGCACCAATTACACACAATATCACAAACATGGGGGGTTCATAGGTTTGACGTCACGAGTATGAAGTTAAAGGTACTACCCACAAGGTATGGTCTAATAGTTTATCACCTGCCGAACAAGGTTCTAAGAGGTTCCCAGAGTCTACATCCTTCCTTCGGATATTACCAACGCCCCGTTTGACTCGATAATTAGTAATATTCTCAAGAAAAACTCGTCTTAGTCCATATTAACCCAATTTGTGTATTCTTGTTTGATTTTTCAGAATTCGAAGATTGAACATCAGAAACCGTCTGATTTGATGCAACCGTTATCTATTCCTGAATGGAAATGGGATTATATTTCTATGGATTTTGTTTCTGGTTTACCTAGAACACCGAGTAATTTTGAGGCTAATTGGGTTATTATGGACAGGTTGGTGAAAAATGTTCACTTTATTTCGTAGAGAAAGGATTATTCAATGGAGAAGTTATCAAAGTTGTACATTGAAAGGATTTCCAGTTTGCATGGTATTTCATCTGTCATTGTGTTAGATAGGGATACGAGATTTACTCGAGATTTTGGGAAGGTTTGCAAAATGTGTTGGGAATGAAGTTGCGTTTGAATTCTACTTCTCATCCGCAAACAAATGGTTATACTAAGAGAACAATTCAGTCACTTGAGAATATTTTGAGAGCTTGTGTATTTGAATAAGGAAGTGATTTGGATAGTTACTTGACTTTGATTGAGTTTACTTATAACAACAGTTTCCGTTCGAGTATTGAGATGGAACTGTTTGAGGCTCTATATGGTAGAAGGTGTAGGATGCCTTTATATTGGTATGAATCGGGAGAGGGTGTTGTGGTTGGACCTGAGATAGTCAGGCAGACTACTGATAAGATTAAGATGATTCAGGAGAAGATGAAGGCTTCTCAAAGTCTTCATAAGAGTTATCATGATAAGAGGAGGAAAACACTTGAGTGTGAGAAGGGAGATTATGTGTTTCTTCGAGTTACTTCGGTAACGGGTGTTGGTAGAGCCTTGAAGTCGTGTAAGTTTATGCTGTATTTTATTGGTCCTTATCAGATTTCAGAGAGGGTAGGTGAAGTGAATTGGCGAGGGAGATAGAGCAAAAAGCTGAAAATATACAACCATACCAGGAATCTATTAAGACCATTAACCTTGGCACAAAAGAATATCTGAAAGAGATCAAGTTATGGGAAACCTTGGAGAAAAGTGTCAAAGAAAGACTGATCAAGTTGTTACATGAGTATGTGGATATATTTTCCTAGTCTTACAGGGATATGCCATGATTAGATACATGCATTGTAGTGCACAGACTGCCTCTTAAGGAAGGATGCTCTTTGGTTAGGCAGAAGCTCAGAAGAACTCGTCCAGACATGTCCAATAAGATTTGAGAAGAGGTTCTTAAACAATTTGACACAGGATTCTTAGCGGTGGTAGATTATCCACCTTGGATAGCTAACATCGTACCAGTAACCAAAAAGGATGACAAAGTACGCATGTGTGTAGATTATCGGGACCTGAACAAAGCAAGTCCCAAACATGATTTCTCTTTACCTCACATAGATGTTTTGGTGGAAAATACAGCTCAAGCTTCGGTATTCTCGTTCATGGATGATTTCTCAGGTTATAATCAAATCAAAATGGCACCCGAAGATATGGAAAAGACCACTTTCATGACACCTTGGGGTACATTCTATTATAAAGTAATGTTGTCCGGTTTGAAGAACGCATGGGTAACTTATCAATGGGCCATGGTCACACTATTCCATGATATGATTCACAAAGAGGTTGAGGTGTATGTGGATGATATGATTTCTAAATCTCATACGGAGGAGGATCACATCGTGCATTTACAAAAGCTATTCGAGCGTCAGTGCAGGTTCAAACTAAGGTTGAACCAAACAAATATACATTTGGTGTCAGGTCAGGCAAGATACTGGGTTTTATTGTAAGTCAACACAGTATTGAGGTGGACCCCGACAAGGTAAAAGCCATACAAGAAATGCCAGCTCCGAGGGCAGAGAAAGAGGTTAGTGGTTTCTTAGGACGATTGAATTACATTTCAAGGTTCATATCACACCTAACTGCTACATGCAAGCCTATATTCAAATTATTGCGAAAAGACCATACAATGGTATGGAATAATGATTGCCAGACAACTTTCGAGACAATAAAGAAATATTTACAATAAAGCAATAATAATGGCCTTGAATATTCTGACTACAATTCTTCAAATCTATCCACAATTGTTTCCTTTGTTGTAATTGGTTGTGAGCATAAATGACAGTAAACCAGTTAGTCAATCTACCATTTATGTCATAAACCTTGCAGTGAATAAATTGGTCAGAGCAATCAACCATTTTGATGTCAATTTCCCCCATGCTTCCGCAAGATCTAGATCCTGCCATTGGTGGGTTGATCATAATTGTCCAACCAGTTCTAATTATTACCAAAATAATTCATGATTGTATTAGCATTCTTATTCTTGACTCATGTTTCTAAAAGTGCAGTACAAGACACATGTATTTTCTTGAGATGAGCTCCAATTTCAACATGTCTTGGCCTTTTATTCAAGCCCTTCACATTCTAGACCAGCATCATGTTATATTGTAACCAGCCGACCCCGGGCTTGTTCCATAACCTAGGATTGCAAAACCATTTTTACATCCAACTGTGAGATTTTCCACCATTATCTCTTTTCCTTTTTGTTTGATAGTTAACTCCACAATTGTCCAGTCATTCTGATAACTACTTGAGTGTTGCTTTGTTTTGTCTGATATATCTTTTTTAACAATATCATCTGGATGTATGTTTTTTTGTTATTTGGGAGCTCATACTTTCTTCTCTTTTTCAAGTAATTTCTTGGGGGGGTTGTTGTTGATTTCCTTGCATTCATGCCCAACTTTGTTACATTTGGTACAAAAGGGAGATTTTCATCCATAGTGCACCAATTGTTTTGTCATGTCTTCTTTTGACTCCCTGGTGTTGATGTGATTCTTTAATTCTACTATGACATCAATTTCAATTAAAACTCGAACGTGCCTAAGTCTTGGAAAAGTACTTTAGAGATCGAGACAATGCACAAGCAAAAAGGAAAGAGCAGATGATAGCAGAATAGAAAAGACAAAATATCAACTTTCACAACACGGCAAGTGAGTTACAAGACTTTCCTAATGTAGGACGGATGACACTTTCCTAATCTCCGCCAAGAAGTGTCATTGAAAGAACTTTTCCCTTCATCCCGTTCTTATGGGAAAAAACCCCTAACTTTGAAATCTCAAGCAGATAATCTCTACAAAGATCCCATTAAAAGATACAAATTGAGATCTCTAGAATTAACCCTTAAACATTATAAAATTGAGTTTGAGAATAAGTTTAATTTGAGTGTATCTGGATTTTAAAATTCAAATTTGTTTACCTTTGATTGATTTAGCAAAAACGTGAGAGCTTGACAATTTAGATGCATCTGAAGAATGAAATGTGAATTATATGAACATTATTAAATTTTCACCATGGTGAATGAGTAACCTATAGGATGGGAAAAGTAATTCCCTTTTAGAATGGCATATCAGGGTTATACCCAATACAACACCAGATATGTCATCACACTCAATCACTACTATTTTACCAAATTAGTGTCTAAGACTACATATTTGAGAATGTGACTACATATTTATGAATGTGATTCAATCGCTACTTTTATCAAAGTAGTGAGGTTGACTACATATTTGTTTATGCATATATATAGTAGCAAGTGTCCATGTCAATACTTCATAGGTTCATCTAAGATAGATATTAGGCCCATTTGTTTCAACTTAAAAAAATGGATTTTCTTTTTATTCTTGAAAATAGATATTAGAAAAAAGTTTTTAAAAATATTAGAAGTTTTTTTATATTTGTTTATTCAAATTGAAACATTAATTTTGACATCCATAAATATATATATATATATATATATATTATTGAAGATCAAAACATAATCGAAATTATAATTTTTTCAAAAAATTATATTTCAAAAATAATTTTTATAAAAATCTATTTGAAATAGCTTCAAAGTTAAATGATTTTTTAAAATTTTGATATCCAAAAAAAATTTTAATAAGAAGATGAAATACATAAAATAACATTTTAGAAATAATTGTTCAAATTAAATTTCCATTTGAAACTTTTATAAAAAAATATTATAAATTTCTTTTACACAATTATATAATATTATAAAAATTATTTTTAAAAAAAAAACAAAACAAATGGACTGATAGTTAACTCCACAATTGTGAAGGCCAGATTTTTATGCCGTAGATATGAGTAGAAATAGGTCAGATTGATAATAGGAGTCTACGGCCTAATTTAAATAGGTTCAAGTCGACTAAATTTTCTTTTTTAATAAAAAAAGTCTAGACTTTTTTATAAACCTATTTAATTAAAGAGCAATGTTATATAGTAATAATAATTAGAATAAGAAATGCAAGAATGTATATTTATCAGGATAAAATTAAATTTACTTTGAAAATTTAATTTTCTTTTTAATAGGAATTATGAGATAGTAATTGTAATGAATGGTTGAGATTTAATTCTTGTCTTTCTTGCTTTCATATTTTCTTATTAATAAATATTTTCCCTTTTACGTCTAACAATATATATATGAATAGTTTTTTTAATTATCATTATATTATGTTTTGTACTTTGAATCAAATATAAAAATAAAACTTGATTATCTTGAAGAACTTATGAAAATAAGATGAAAACACCTTATTAACAATACTATAAGTTGTTTTCTCAAATTCTCTTGACAAATAATCTCACAAAACTTATGCTAATAAATAAGTTAAAATAAATCAATACAAACAAACTTTTAGTCTAATTGATTTTTTAGTGTTAGTCTATTTAAACATTATTTAAATTTCTTCTTTACATATGTCTAATATAATAAGCTTTTATGTAGACTAATAGGTTAACCAGGCCTAAAAAAGACCAGACTCAGGCCTAAAAATAAATCTATGATCGACTATAGACTTCAATTTTTTTTGACAGATCAGACTTAGGCTTGAGAAAACCTAACTTAGTCCAACCTATTTCTACCCCTAACTGAGATGATAACACAGTTGAAAACTTCATACAGTATTTTAATAAAAATTTCAAAATATGCAAACACAAACTTAGTCCAACCTATTTCTACCCCTAACGAGATAATAACACAGTTGAAAACTTCATACAGTATTTTAATTAAAAAATTCAAAATATGCAAACACAACTTCAAATTATCGTTGCATATAATAAATAGTCCACTACAAAGAAATATTGAGGAAGTACAATTACATGATTATTACTTATACAAAATAGAATACATCGACTCGCAAAAGCAATTTGTATATACTCTAATCACATAAGGGAAAAAATAAATAAATAGTCAAGTACCAGAAACAATGAGGAAGTTTAGTACCATAATTATTGTTGATTCAAAATAAAATACATCCAAATAGCAAAAGCAATTTGTTGTGTATACTTAACCTATTAAGGGTGTGTTTCATCTAAAGGAAGCTCTTCTTTCTCTACCAAACTGCACATAGGAACTAGTTGAGAGTAGTCCTGCAAATCCCTTTGAAAGACAACCTTCAACTGCACATTGGGACTTTGATGAACACAAAGGGCTACTCTGTCTACTAGTATCCATGCATTCTTCAAGTGTGTTGTTCCCTTGTGGATTGTCCTCCTCGCAATCAGCAACACCGAATGATCTACTTCTTTTACAGTTTGACGAATTCATCTCCTCGGATAAATAAGTGTACTCCATATCATCTTTTCTTGCTTCCTCGGCTAACTTCCTCTTTAGACCAGCAAAACTTCTTCGTCCTGTATGAAAACCAAAATCAACGTTACATTTTTAGGGCCTTGGTTGGATAAACAATTTTAGTATATTTATGTATTTGCTAAAGGTCTGTTTGGATAAACAACTTATTTGTAACTTATAGTACAAGTGCTTATCAAAATAAACATTTATGAATAAGCTCGCATAACCTGTTTCATAAGCTATTTTTTTAACAAAAGATAAAATACATATAAATTGTTTTTATATATGTTACAAGTAGTTTTCACTAGCTATCTTAGAGAATTTATAAAAATAAACTCAAAAATATATATAAAAGATGTCATTTTGATAAAGTCTCTCACGCAGTGTCACAAAACTTATGACAGAAGAGAAGCTCAAATAAGTCAATCCAAACAGGCTCTAAATCTATAACAAAAGATAAAATAAATCAATATGTTTTCATATAAGTTATAGGCTATTTTTATAAGCTATCTTGATTGAGTTTATAAAACTAAACTAAAAACAGCTTCTGGACAGGTCGTAAGATGTTTCTATAAAATCATTCGAACAGTTTTATAAGTGATTAAGTAGATTGGCTCAAATATGCCAAATCCAAACTGACTCTAATTATATACCAGAAAGATTGTATTTCCTTATATTAGTGAATGGCTGTAAGTAGTAAATTCAATGAACTAACCAGGAATTGACAGAGATTCAGGATCACCACAGTTACACTGGAAGTTGGAATTTTCATAATACGATCCCGGTTGTCTGCAGGATAAAATCCAATGAGTTCAAATTTATCAAGAAAAAGAGTACCTAAAATTAGGGTGTCGCAAAACATCAAAACTTGCCCCGGCTGGAAAGGAAACCACATACAAGTCACTAATTTTTACTATAAATCAAGACTTCAAAGCACAAAGCATAAAAGTAAACACACTCACAAGCAGCAAACCATATCCAACAATACTATATTCCATTAATTCAACAATACCGCCAAAGATGTTCTAAAAAATTCAAATTTCGGATTTGAAAGGTGATAACCCTAACCAAAGAACCGGGTTTGGCTACTGTTAAAGACATAACACTCCGGATATTTAAAGTTGTTTAGTGAAGGCTTGCGATTAGTTTTACATCTCTAGGCATGGCCCTTCAGTCATGTATGAATAATGCACAAATCTGCTCTTTATGCTGAACTAACTTAAAAAAACTGTTAAAAGATCGGAGTAGCGAGGATTGAACTCCAATAAAATAGATCAAAGAGGTTCAGATATCACGTTGAAAACCAACTCTCCTATTTCTTATTCAATTCAGCGAAGCTTATCATTGGTTTTATATCGATAAGTATGTAACTTCTCCAAATTGCAAGTAACTTATCTTCTTCATTAGCAAGGCTCTCATCACTAACCTATGTAAGTGATCTGAGAGCTCCTTGTTCTTTTCTGTCTGAATTGACACAATTTCTATAATTTTTATGCCATCTATGAAATCTAAAATTCACACCATGACGGAACCCAGGTAGGAAACTTAGCATAAAGTGAAGTGCTACTACTCAGTCATGCAATCAAGCAACCATGACATAACTCACTCTATTTTGATGAACATTCTTAGCTAAATCTCAAGTCGTCAATATCTGGAACAGAGAAATGCCTAAATCTGTAGCAATTCTAGATATTAGGATCAGGAATTCATCAATAAATCCACTAGCATGAAAAATTCAAGAGATTTTTCAAACAAATCTTTAATCAATAGAGGTTCCAAAAATTCAAACAAATACATGCCACCATTATGCTGATCGACCTATTTATTAACCTTGTCCAAAATATGATGAAAGACATTCTACAGAAACCCTCGAAAACTTACATACTTGTCTGTAACGTACTGTTGGAGAATCTCGTGATCCCAGGATAGCACCGCCATCGGCAGGGAAGCCCAACACACCCCTCATGCTAAGCAATATGATCTCTCTAAGCAATGTGGAACTGAATTCACCCCTTCATACCCAATACACTTATGGTGTTGGAGGCTGCAATGAAGGCAACCCAAATGCCGCAATTAAACAGCTAGGGGTGGACCGCAATGAAGGAGGAATTTCCAACAATTGTATTCTCTCTACTTTAGACCAGCCTTTGGCTAAGGAATAAACATAACAGCACTCGCCCTATTTTCTTTACTAACAAAAATCTTAAAAGCATACTTATCAACAACAAAAAACAATCTTATGTATAAAAAAGACAACAGCTGAGAACTGGTTTACATGTTTTTCATGAAATTAACTTACTCAACATTTTACTCTACCTACATGACATCAACCAAAACCAATAAAATGCTTATCGAAGTTGTTAATCGTAGATAGCGTTATTAAAATGATCTCACTATGCCATAGTGCTATAGCATCACTATAGCTGACAATATTTTGTACTAAATAACATATCAAAGAACAATAACTGTTTGTCCAGATTATGCTAGATTATGCTTGATTATACAGTATACCGCCGCCACAGCTTTTATTTAACAGCACTGGTAGTAATTATTAACCAACCATTTAGAATCTTAAAGGATTATATGTATCAATCAATGCCATCAAGCTTCTATCAAAAACAAAATTTACAGCAAATCCAACAGTAATAATTTCATCATCAAAATCCTTATAAGAACTCAAGATGCCTTGTTTGACCATAAAGAAACCTAACCTGTACATATGCTCCACAAAATCATCAATTAAAATAGGCCAAGCACCTGCAAGCACAAAAAAAATCATTGCATCAATTAGTAAAAACATCATGATTACCTCGGCATCCGTTCCAATGCATATTCCTCAAGTAATCATATACAACAAACTTCTAATTTAACCTTCCATTTTTTAACGGTTGGAATCTTTTTTTTAATCAAAATGAAAGTGTTTCCAAACAAAGAAAATCCAAATAGACATGCAGACGCAGCATGAGGAGCAAAATTAATATTCAACCATGCAAGTATTGATGTATTAAAAAAAGCTTTAATGACATGAAGAGGTATATAAAGTACAAATTTCTGCAACTATGTGGCTAATTGTAAACAGTCAACAAAGGGAACAGTACCTTCAGGATCATAAGCATCTAGATTATCACGCGTACACAAGCTGAAAGACAGAACCTGTTGCCATGTATCCTCAGATATGTTGTATCGTTGATTTTTCTAAACAAAAAGTAATAATAGATCAGTTTCCCATAGAAAAATTAAATGAAAATAACAAGACCCTACTAGGTTGTACAGATGGATTGGCCCACAGGTTATATAAAATGGGCGTTTATGATGGAGATTTAAATTAGTTGAGACTTGAGAGAATAAATATCCCTAACCCTAGATCAGGGTTATATAGGATTGCGCACAAGCACAGTAATAAAATATTGCACTAAAAAAATTGAAAAATGAAGAGTGCACATTATCATTGGAAAATTGCCAGACATCTTTTATAAATATTTTTGTAATAACACCATCTGTTGCTTGTGAAATTTAAGTGCTTCAAATTCAACAAAGATGACGAGTTGTATTATTGTAAGCATTACTATACCTCAATAAATTCACACCATGGATGAAGTAGTGGAAACCGCCCATTAAGAACTAATTTCCAAGCAGTCACTGCCTTGCTTACAGCTACAAATTATCAAATTTCAGAAAACAAAGGATAACCAGTGAGTGAGTATACATTCTACTTCACCATTGAAAGGATTAAATAGAAGACTGTACATGAATAATTTATCTGAGATACTTACTGATGTTCTTTTGACCATTTTCGCGACACATGAAGAAAACAAATTCATAGAACCGAGCAAACTCTGAAAGGGTTGCCTAGAGAGAGAAACACGGGAGGTACTTCAGAGAGGAAACAATAAAATGAATGCAATAACTCTTAGCATCCTGCTAGATATTTTTTCTTCTCTCTCCTCATAATATAGAGAATGCACCTCTCAAAATGTCACTTTTGGAGTCTCACTTCTGTGTGTACTTGTAGACAGAAAATGTCATGTTAAACACATATATGCATGACTGAATGTGGTAAGAAAAAGGAAACTGACCATCAAACCCAGCCGTGACATGAGCATTGAAAGTTCATCAAAAATCGTTGCCCTGAAAATTTAACACATCATGAAATTTAAAGTTAGAGAAGAAAGATACCCACTTGATGCAATCTTGGGATTTTATGAACATTTAAATTTCATTAATCTATAAATGGTACAGAAGTAACATTGAGATAAACATGAAAAAGACAACCACAAAAAGGTGGAAACTCCACCGTGGAGAAGAAAAACAAATTTGTTTCTGTAGAAGCATAACTTTAATGCAGACAGTAAATGTAAAGCACAAAAGACTGCCTGGATTCAGCTCATGCATGCCTTCATTTTTTCCAATATACCAAAACCTCAAATTGTAATAAACACAGTTGATCATCACATAAGGTACAAGCGTTGCAAGAAACTAGAGCTTAAAATTATTAAGCTAAAAATCTGATAGATGGCGAGTGTTGGTAAACTCGGACCAACCAGTTTGACAAGTGTTGAATAATGAGAGAATAAGAGGAAGGTTGGATTGAATCTGTGTGTTTGAATTACACATCAGAGCTCATTATATATAATAGGAGGTGAAATTCTGGCTGCAGATACTCAATGTCACGTTCAATGTTATGACACCGTATCTGACTTACTATATGACAGTAAATACAAAAACAATAAAGAACACAGTCAATTGTTTACCCAGTTCAGTGTGCAACAACACCTACTCTGGGGGCTACCAAGCCAGGGAGGAAATCCACTATAAGAGATGTTAATTCAGGAATAAACCAACCAGTTTATCTCCTTCACTTAAGACCTACCCAATGCAATTTCAATCTAAGTACAACTTAAACCTGAGTTCCTACTCACTCCCCCTCAATCACAGCAGTGATACATAAAACAATTTGACTAATGAATTGATGAAGACACTCTTCAAAAACATACACTTGATTAAGCTTCACAGCTTTTTAATCAAGTAACACAACCACTCTTGCTTCACAGCTTTGAGTGATACACAACTTAACTTGACTCTGCTTCACAGCTTTAGTCAAGAAACATTCAAACACTCTTGCTTCAAAGCTTTGAGTGCTACACAACCCTTACAATTAAAAACCTATTCCAAGTCACTTATCACAATGATAATTGCTTGGAGTACAATAATTAAACCTATACAGATTACAAATGATCTTCTGACCAAAAAGGGATTACTTGCAAAACAGCAGCTCTGTTGAATATATAGCAGCTGCAACTTCAGTTAGGGTTTCCACAAAAACCTAGGGTTAATTCCGTTTGACCTTAAGACTAGGTCACAGGACTTTATTAACCAGGTTAGGGTTGAGCTAGGTTAACCCTCAGAAAACGCAGGATTCTGTTCTGGAAAGACTGAGTTATTTTCCTGAAAAAACTCAGAATTAACCAACCTGCAAACCTGTTAGTTCAGGACAGGATGTCTTAACATCTGTTATGACATCTGAGGAACCTGTCAACTGATTTAGGAAAATGTGATCATTTTGCAAAATGCTCAGATACACACTTATAAACATCAGTACCTGAATGACAATATTTTTCTGCAAAGGTACCTAATGAATCAGTACAAGCTAAACTAGAATGTTATGACATCAGTCATGACATTCACACATACACTTGGGTTTTACCAAAAATGCAAGCCAATACCTAAACAACTACAAACTCCCCCTTTGGCAGATTTTTGGCTAAAGACCCTAAGCAATCAGAGATAGATAGCAGCAGAAAGAAATGACTGCAGAAAAATAGAATGTCTAATTGAGCAAGTACTAATTAAGTAAGTACCAAAATATTCTCCCCCTCTTTAGCCACAAATGGGCCAAAGATACATGTTCATAATGATTATACAGTTATCCAAAACAAATAATAAGAGCAGCAGCAGAAAAAAAACTGAACACACTTCCAAACTCCACCAGATATCAGCACCAACCAGCAACACCACCAAACAGCAACCAACCTTTAAGCACTGTCATCAGACTCAGAGGAGCTAGTTTCTTCAATGTTGAGATGACCTTCAGCTTCTACACCTTCTTCCCTTCTGTTTCCTTCATCTTCCTCCTTTTCTAACCTGGCAATTAGGATTTCTAGGGTCTTTTTCCTAGCATCCAGCTCTTTGCAAGTCTCTTTTAAAACAGCTATGACATCAGATGTCTTGGACTGGGTCTTCACAGACGATGTCTCAGCTGATGTTATGACAATATCTGGAGCATGAGATCCCTGAAACAGTTTGTAGTGCAAGCCAAGGGCAGGAGCTCTTTTGCAGGCTGTATCTCTTGCCACAAGGATATAAGGGTATTGTGCAAGGATAATTCCACAAAGGAGGGAGGGAAAGGCGATTGGTCCTTTGACAGCATAACTACCAGCATGCTTTAAAGTTTGTTCAAAGATGTACCTGCCATAGTCAAAAGCAGTCTTGGTTCCCACAGCATAAATAAATCTCCCCAATCCTGTGGAGATAGTTGATTTATGATTTGTAGGCACCCAGTTGGCTGCACCTATCTTATGCAGGATGGCAAATTTCATGCTGAGTTTGCTGGCATTCAGCTTGCCTTTCAAGGGCCAGCACTTCACTTGCCTGGCTGTGATGGTTTGACAAACTTCATTGTCAGTGGCCTCCAGATCAGGACAATCCTCATTTGTTCTTCCAAGAAACTTGTTAATTCCTGATGGAGAGAACTTGACCCTTCTTCCTCTAACAAAAACACTTTCAAAGTCAACTGACCTTCCATCAGCACAATCATTAGACAAGTTCACTACAAACTCCTTGACCAGATTTTCATAACATTTGTTAAATTTTATCACTGTCTTCATCAGTCCAGCATTCTTGATCAGGTCCATGATGTCTTTGCACTCCAAGGCATCATTGTTGAGTTCTCTTTCTAAAGCTATTCTCTTTAAGCAAACATACTTCCATCTGTTTGCATTGTCAGGATGATGGAAAGAGATGTTGTCTGTTGGGACTTCAGGCACTCTAGCAATTTTGCTGGAGGGGAGCTTCTTTCTAATAGGAATTTCTTCAACATCAATTTCAATTTCTGATTTCTCATCAAAACCAGAAGATTCAGATTCTTTTCTCTTCTTTGAAATTGGTTGTTTAGCAGTATGCACCTGGGCCTTCTTCCCTTTTGTCTGAATATTTTTCTCAGCCATGCCTTCAGCCTTGGATTTCTTAACAGCAGGTTTATCATTCTGATTACCTTTTCTTTTCATCAATCTCCTAGCTATGCTAGGGTTTACATTGGCAATCAGATCATTATCTGAGTAATCCTCATCCACATCAATGATAGGTGGATCAGCAGTCTTTTCTGAGGAGTTCTGAATGTTGTCTTTTTGTGTCACAACATTCTCAGAGACATCTACATTCTCAGAGATGTCCACATTTGGGCTTTCTGATTGATTTAAAGGGACAGAAATCCCCGGTACAGGTTTGTTTCCGCTTAGTATACTAGTAACAAGCCTAGCAATAGCTTGATGAACTTGAACTGATCCTTCTCTATTTGGAACAGAAGAAGAAGGATGAGAAGGATTACCAGAGGCTGCAGCTTGAGCTCTTCCTGCATGTCTGGTTCTTAGCTTTTTGACTTTGGCTGGGTCAGTTGCCATCTCCCTGAGAGGAGTGACCTCAAGAACTTCAGATTCTATGCATGTGGTGATTGCTCTAGAGTCGTGGTCAGATGATGAGGATGATGAGGATGATGAAGTCGCCTTGGTTGAAGATGATGTCTGAGACATTTTGATTGACTTTGAGTACCAGTGGCAATTTGAGAAAAATCTTTGATTGAGAGGAGGGAACAGGTTGCAAAGACGAGAGAGGTAGGAGGCAAAAGAGAGTCTTTTCAACTTCTTAAGGATTTTGAAAGAATTGGGAAAGCATATGATTAACCCACTAAAAGTAGACTTAATAAAATTAACTCCTTCAACCCTTGTTTTAAGCAAAATTAATTGCTATAATTTCTCATGTTGGTAAATACCTAACCTGCCCCTCAAGTTTTCAAGTTTATTTCCAACAACAGAAGAATCAGTCAGCTGAAGCTTAAAGGTACTATGTTCCAGTTTAAATGACTTCTTCTCTACAAAGTCAATGTGCTTGTTCCTGTTATGCTGAATAGGGTTTAAGGAAATATTGATTGTATTCAGATTGTCACAACACAATGTCACAACATCTTGTGAGACATTATACTCAGTGAGCATCTGTTTTGACCAGATATTTTGAGAACAGTTATTCCTTGCAGCAACTATTTCCGCACAGAGTTGGGAAGGCATTCTTTTGATATGAATCATAGTTCTGGTTGATTCTTGAATGATTTTCTTTTTGTCCAGTCCATTTTGATGGAGAGTTATAGGAGAGGAGACTTCAAGCTTCATTTCTTCAGGGAAACAGAATTTATTAGACTTGTTATTTCCAACATCCTTGTCAAGATAACTTATGGTTCTGACAACACATCCTTCTTCAAGTTTATTTGCCACATCACAGCCATTATCAACCTGTGGTTTTGGAGTCCTTTTGACTGCTTCCATAGAGGTAGTTCTTTTCATTCTTCTTAGATGAAGATGACCAAGCTTATGTTGCCACAGTTTCATCTCTTTTTCTTCTTTGGTAATTGGACACATAGTGGAGTTATCAGTGTTCTCAGGCTGCCACAAGTAGCAGTTATCTTTGGATCTGATTCCTCTCATTACAACTTCTAGTTTTTCATTAATTACTAGACATTCAGATTTTGAGAAGTTGACCTTGAATCCTAGATCACATAATTGACTGATACTAATGAGATTAGCAGTCAACCCTTTTACCAGCAGTACTTTATTCAGACTTGGAACTCCAGGGCAGTCCAAATTACCAACTCCTTTGACTTCACCTTTAGCACCATCTCCAAAGGTCACAAAACTGGTGGTGTGAGGCTTAACATTATTGAGGAGATTTTTGATTCCAGTCATGTGTCTGGAACATCCACTGTCAAAGTACCAGCCTTCCTTTGCAGACATTCTCAGGGAAGTATGGGCTATCAGGGCAGTAGCCTTTTTCTTCCAATGAGGAGTATGTGGTACCTTTTTGGCTTAGGTTTAGCACCTGAGTTTTGATTAGGGTATCCATGCAATTTGAAGCAGAAGGGCTTTATGTGTCCATACCTCCCACAATGATGACATCTCCATCTTTGGTATTTTTTCTTCATGTATTTCTGATGTTGAGAGTTGTGTTGAGACATCTGCTTTGACAATTGTTTAACATGCCTAATCTTCTAGTCTGCACCAGATTTCTTAGCTTCCACAAATCCTATACCAGATTTGTTTCCCACATTTTGTCCAACTTGAAGGATCTCTTCCAATTTATCTGATCCATTGGTCAACATCTTGACAGATTTTGTCATTTGGTTCAGTTGTGAGTTCAGTAATTGAACTTCCCCTTCTAGGTGACTTATAGTTTCAAGATCTGCCCTTTTTTCAGCCTCCAGCTTTATAATGAGTTTTGATTGTTTCTCATTCTGTACACAGACTTCAGCACTTCTGATACACAATTTCTTGTAGGTATCAGTCAGTTCTTCAAATGTCACTTCTTCATCACTAGTGTCACTTTCAGAAGTACAAACACTAGTTAGAGCAGTAACTAGTTTGGCAGATTCTTCTTCAGAATTACTTTCTGAATCATAGTCAGACCAAGTAACAGTCATTCCTTTCTTTTGTTTCTTAAGAAAGGTAGGACATTCAGCTCGAATATGTCCATATCCTTCACATCCATGGCATTGAATACCTCTGCCTTGGTTTCCCTTTTCTTCTGACCTTGGTCTTCTGCTGGAACTGTCAATGTCAGAGGGAATGTTATGAACATTAGACTTTGACTTTGGATCCATTCTTTTGATGAGCTTGTTGAACTGTCTTCCAAGCATGGCAATAGCTTCTGAAATATTCTCTTCATCCTCCTCCTTGTTTTCAACATCAGTGTTGGATACAAGTGCTATGCTTTTGTTCTTCTTGTCACCATTATCAGTGATCCCCATCTCAAAAGTCTGAAGAGACCCAATAAGTTCATCCACTTTCAACTTGCTGATGTCCTGGGCTTCCTCTATGGCAGTTACTTTCATTGCAAATCTTTTAGGCAAGGATCTGAGAATCTTCCTCACCAGTTTTTCTTCTGACATCTTTTCTCCCAGTGCTCCTGAGGTGTTGGCAATCTCCAAGATGTTCATGTGAAACTCATGAATGGTTTCATCTTCCATCATTTTTAGATTCTCAAACTTGGTAGTCAACATCTGAAGCCTTGACATTTTTACTTTGGAAGTGCCCTCATGAGTAGTTTTGAGAGTGTCCCAAACTTCCTTGGCCAGTTCATATTGATGTACTAGTCTAAAAATGTTTCTATCAATTCCATTGAACAAGGCATTTAAAGTTTTGGAATTTCCCAGAGCTAACTCATCTTCTTCTTTACTCCAATCTTCCTCAGGCTTCAGACTGATTGTCCCATCTTTCTCAGTTATGGTGGGATGGATCCATCCTTTGTCAGCAGCTCTCCAAGCCTTTTTGTCCAGAGATTTTAGGAAGGCAATCATACGAGGTTTCCAGTAGTCATAATTAGTTCCATCCAGAATGGGTGGTCTATTTCCAAAAACTCCTTCTTTGTCCATAGTGCCAGAAAGTGATATCCCTAGATCTCACCCAGTAATACAGGCAGGGTGTCTGCTCTGATGCCAATTGAAATTCTGGCTGCAGATACTCAATGTCACGTTCAATGTTATGACACCGTATCTGACTTACTATATGACAGTAAATACAAAAACAATAAAGAACACAGTCAATTGTTTACCCAGTTCAGTGTGCAACAACACCTACTCTGGGGGCTACCAAGCCAGGGAGGAAATCCACTATAAGAGATGTTAATTCAGGAATAAACCAACCAGTTTATCTCCTTCACTTAAGACCTACCCAATGCAATTTCAATCTAAGTACAACTTAAACCTGAGTTCCTACTCACTCCCCCTCAATCACAGCAGTGATACATAAAACAATTTGACTAATGAATTGATGAAGACACTCTTCAAAAACATACACTTGATTAAGCTTCACAGCTTTTTAATCAAGTAACACAACCACTCTTGCTTCACAGCTTTGAGTGATACACAACTTAACTTGACTCTGCTTCACAGCTTTAGTCAAGAAACATTCAAACACTCTTGCTTCAAAGCTTTGAGTGCTACACAACCCTTACAATTAAAAACCTATTCCAAGTCACTTATCACAATGATAATTGCTTGGAGTACAATAATTAAACCTATACAGTTTACAAATGATTTTCTGACCAAAAAGGGATTACTTGCAAAACAGCAGCTCTGTTGAATATATAGCAGCTGCAACTTCAGTTAGGGTTTCCACAAAAACCTAGGGTTAATTCCGTTTGACCTTAAGACTAGGTCACAGGACTTTATTAACCAGGTTAGGGTTGAGCTAGGTTAACCCTCAGAAAACGCAGGATTCTGTTCTGGAAAGACTGAGTTATTTTCCTGAAAAAACTCAGAATTAACCAACCTGCAAACCTGTTAGTTCAGGACAGGATGTCTTAACATCTGTTATGACATCTGAGGAACCTGTCAACTGATTTAGGAAAATGTGATCATTTTGTAAAATGCTCAGATACACACTTATAAACATCAGTACCTGAATGACAATATTTTTCTGCAAAGGTACCTAATGAATCAGTACAAGCTAAACTAGAATGTTATGACATCAGTCATGACATTCACACATACACTTGGGTTTTACCAAAAATGCAAGTCAATACCTAAACAACTACAGGAGGCATAAATGCCATAGTAATTACATAATATTCTATAATAATTACATAATATTCTATTTCCTATTTACATGATATCCTAATTACTTACAGAATATTCTATTTACATAATATGGAATATTCCGATATCTAACACTCCCCCTCAAGCTGGAGCATATATATCATATGCACCAAGCTTGTTACAAATATAATTAATTCGAGGACCTCTCAAAGGCTTAGTGAAAACGTCAGCTAACTGATCATTTGAATTGACAAAACTAGTGCTGACATCTCTAGATAAAATCTTCTCTCTGATGAAATGACAATCAATCTCAATGTGTTTGGTTCTCTCATGGAACACTGGATTTGATGCAATATGCAGAGCTGCCTGATTGTCACAAATAAGTGTCATTTGTGAAACATCCCCGAATCTCAGGTCGTGAAGCAATTGTTTAAGCCATATAAGCTCACAGGTTGTTGTTGCCATGGCTCGATATTCTGCTTCCGCACTTGACCTTGCCACTACACTTTGTTTCTTACTCTTCCAGGAAATTAAGTTACCACCCAAGAAAACACAATAACCTGAGGTGGATCTCCTATCAAAAGGAGAACCTGCCCAATCTGCATCTGAGTATCCTACAACTCGAATGTGTCCCTTGTCTTCATAGAGTAAGCCTTTTCCTGGAGCTCCTTTAATATATTTCAAGATGCGAATCACAGCTTCCCAATGCCCTTCACACGGAGAGTTAAGAAATTGACTTACCACACTAACAGGAAATGAAATATCTGGGCGAGTAACAGTGAGGTAATTCAGTTTTCCAACTAATCTTCTATATTTTCCAGGATCGGAGAGTGGCTCCCCCTGAGCTGGCATAAGTTTAGCATTGGGATCCATTGGAGTGTCAACTGGCTTGGAATTTAACAGATTTGTCTCCTCCAAAATATCCATAGCATACTTCCTTTGTGAAATCACAACCCCCCGTTTGGATTGGGCAATCTCTATGCCCAAGAAAAAACGAAGTCTGCCGAGGTCTTTTGTCTGGAAATGATGACAAAGGTGTTGTTTTACCTGTGTGATTCCATGATGACCATTACTGTAATGACAATGTCGTCCACATACACAATTAAGTAAATACACCCAACAATTTAGTGACGATAAAACACTGAATGATCAGCTTCACATCGCGTCATACCAAACTCTTGAATAACAGTGCTAAATCTCTCAAACCAAGCCCTAGGAGATTGCTTAAGTCCATACAAAGATTATGAAGACGACAAACTAGTCCAGAAGACTCCCCCTGAGCAACAAACCCAGGAGGTTGCTCCATATAAACTTCCTCACACAAATCACCATGGAGGAATGCGTTTTTGATGTCAAGCTGGTAAAGGGGCCAGTGGCGAATAGCTGCCATTGAGAGAAATAATCGAACCGAGGCCATTTTAGCCACGGGAGAGAAGGTGTCACCATAATCTAGGCCAAACAACTGTGTATAACCTTTGGCCACTAAACGTGCCTTGAGACGATCAACTTTTCCATCAGGCCCAACTTTGACTGTGAAAATCCACCTGCAACCTACAACAGATTTTCCAAGAGGAAGAGGAACCAGGTCCCACGTGCCACTGTTCTGAAGAGCACACATCTCATCAAGCATAGCTTGTTTCCAGCCAGGGTGAGATAAAGCATCACCTACAGTCTTAGGAATAGACACAGAAGACAAAGAGGAAATACAAGCATAATGCAAAGAAGACAAGCGATGATAAGACAAATTAACATAATGAGGAGATGGATTACGAGTGGAACGTATACCTTTGCGAAGTGCAATTGGGAGATCAGTCTCAGGGGGCAGGACCGGAGGGGACGAAGGAGTTGGATCCGGAGGGGAGTCTATGGTGATTTCTGCATTAGTTAATGGTAGTGGAGGTGGCCGTGGTCGACGCCGATAAACCTGCAAAGGAGCTAATGGGGGTGGATTGGCTGGTAAAGGAGACAGAACTACGTTTGGTGGGGCAGTAGTGGGAGATGAAGAAAATATGGGTGATAGGGACTCAGACCCTGTAGACGTCCCAAAGTAAGGGACTGACTCAAAGAATGTGACATCAGCAGAGACGAAATATCGACAAAGAGACGAGGAGTAACACTTATATCCCTTTTGAGATCTTGTATAGCCTAAGAAAACACACTTATGAGAACGAGCTGAGAGTTTGTCTAGTCCAGGACTAACATTATGGACAAAACATGTAGACCCAAAGACTCTAGGCTGTAATGGGTGAAGAGACTGGTGAGGAAATAGAATAGAGTGAGGGATCTGATTGTTGAGGACAGATGATGGCATCCTATTTATGAGATAACAAGCCGTAAGGACAGCATCACCCCAAAAATGTTGAGGAACATTTTTGTGAAGTAAGAGTGTCCTAGTGGTTTCAACTAGGTGTCTATTTTTACGTTCAGCGACTCCGTTTTATTGTGGTGTGTGAGCACAAGACGTTTGATGAAGCATACTGTTAGTAGCCATGAAAGTTTGAAATTGAGTAGATAAATATTCTCGAGCATTGTCACTGTGCAAAGTACTAATGGATATACCAAACTGATTTTTGATTTCATTATAAAATGTTTGAAAAATAGCAAATAACTCCGATCGATTTTCCATTAAAAATAACCAGGTACATCGAGAATAATCATCAATGAAGGTAACAAAATACTTAGACCCTAAAGTGGAAACAATGCGACTAGGACCCCAAACATCCGAATGAACTAGAGCAAACGGAGACTTAGAACGACGATTGACACGACTCGGAAAAGAACTACGAACATGTTTTCCTAATTGACAAGACTCACAAGATAACGTAGATAACTTGGAAAGGTTGGGCACCAACTTTTGTAACTTTGCAAGACTTGGATGTCCTAACTGAGCATGAACCAGGAGGGGAGAATCCACCACGGAACCAACATGTGCAGATGGTTGAAGAAGATAAAGACCATTAGACTCACATCCGGTGCCAATCATCCGTCTCGAACTCCGGTCCTGCAAGAAAAAAGAATCTTTCGTGAATGAGATAGTACAATCAAGAGATCGAGTCAAACGACTTAGAGACAATAAGTTAAACGGAGATCAGGGTACATAAAGAACATTAGTAATGGAGAGCGAGGGAAAAAGGTGGATAGTACCAGTACCCTGAGATTGAGTTTGGGAACCATTTGCTAATGTGACAAAGGGTAATAAACCAGAAGTAGAGAATGAAGAAAAAAGAGATTTATTACCAGTAATGTGATCAGTGGCGCCTGAATCAAGGATCCATGGGCCAAGAGATGTGGAGTGAGAAAGACCAGCAAAAGAATTACCCGTGTGCGCAACAGATGCAGTGGAACTAGCGGCCTGACGCTCCTCATACCACTTGATAAAGTCGTTAAAGATAGCAGGTGAGGTGGCAGAATCAGTCGGAGTAGCAGCCTCTGGAGGTGGAGCGGTCTGGGCAACGTGGACAGTCCGAGGAGAGGGACGTCCTTGTAAAGCATAACACCGATCGATAGTGTGGCCAAGCTTATGACAATGATCACACTTAGGACGAGGCTTTCCAGTCTTCTGAAAGTGGCCACGGTCACCACCCGGAGCACGATTACCTCCTTGAGAAACCAAAGCAGATGAATCAACTAGTGTGGGTGGGACTCCGCCGTCAGATGATGGTTTTGCTGGGACACGCAGCAAAGTAGACCATGCAGTATCCATAGTGGAGATTGTAGGAGACCCCAATATCTGATCGCGAACAGACGAATACTCCGGAGGTAGGCCATACAGAGCTAGAAGCATGAAGAAGGATCGACGTTGTTCAAGTTCCTTAGCAGTGGTAGCAGCTGGGGGCAATAATTCATTGAAATCATGAAGAAGACCTTGAACACAACCCAAGTATTCAGCCATAGAACCATCCAGGTGACGAGGGGAAATAATATTCTGCAAATTTTGACACACTCCATATAAGCGTTGTGTATCATTGGTATAAAGGATCTTAGCCTGTGCCCAAACAGATTCGCAAGTCTCATGAGAACGAAAGATCTGTTTCAAGGATGGACTAATAGTCGACTTAATGAGACTGCAGAGTTGAGCATCAATTTTCTTCCAACGAGCACTATCAGTGGCAGCCACCGAGTCAGCCTTCGTAGTGAGGTGATCTTCATAGGCCTGTCCCCGGAGCCATAACTTGACGTCGGAAGCCCAAGAATCATAGTTAGTACCGTCCAATTTGTCAACGGCAAGAGGAGTAGTGATATAACTTGTGAAAATAGGGGCCTCAGCCCTTGGAGGGGGAACGGCGGCCATGGATTCCAAAAACGGTGAGAGAAGTGACAAAAAAAAATGGAAGATCTGAGAAGGAATATCGGAAACCGGAGATGAAGCATGGTTACCGGAAGAAAAAAAAATGGCGCCGATAGATAGTGGATCTACCGGGAAAGCACGGATTAGGGTTGCCTCTTGTTAGGCTCTAGATACGATGTTGAATAATGAGAGAACAAGAGGAATGTTGGATTGAATCCGTGTGTTTGAATTACACATCGGAGCTCATTATATATAATAGGAGGCATAAATGCCATAGTAATTACATAATATTCTATAATAATTACATAATATTCTATTTCCTATTTACATGATATCCTAATTACTTACAGAATATTCTATTTACATAATATGGAATATTCCGATATCTAACAACAAGCTTAACTGGAAAACGGACCCATAGCAGGTCCATTCATGCATTTGGATTGCTTCTGCCACTAAATTGGTTATTGTTGAATAATGAGAGAACAAGAGGAAGGTTGGATTGAATCCGTGTGTGTGAATTACACATCGGAGCTCATTATATATAATAGGAGGCATAAATGCCATAGTAATTACATAATATTCTATAATAATTACATAATATTCTATTTCCTATCTACATGATATCCTAATTACTTACAGAATATTCTATTTACATAATATGGAATATTCCGATATCTAACACTCCCCCTCAAACTGGAGCATATATGTCATATGCACCAAGCTTGTTACAAATATAATTAATTCGAGGACCTCCCAAAGGCTTAGTGAAAACATCACCTAACTGATCATTTGAATTGACAAAACTAGTGTTGACATCTCTAGATAAAATCTTCTCTCTGATTAAATGACAATCAATCTCAATGTGTTTGGTTCTCTCATGGAACACTGGATTTGATGCAATATGCAGAGCTGCCTGATTGTCACAAATAAGTGTCATCTGTGAAACATCCCCGAATCTCAGGTCGTGAAGCAATTGTTTAAGCCATATAAGCTCACAGGTTGTTGTTGCCATGGCTCGATATTCTGCTTCCGCACTTGACCTTGCCAATACACTTTATTTCTTACTCTTCCAGAAAATTAAGTTACCACCCAAGAAAACACAATAACCTGCGGTGGATCTCCTATCAGAAGGAGAACCTGCCCAATCTGCATCTGAGTATCCTACAACTCGAGTGTGTCCCTTGTCTTCATAGAGTAAGCCTTTTCCTGGAGCTCCTTTAATATATTTCAAGATGCGAATCACAGCTTCCCAATGCCCTTCACAAGGAGAGTTAAGAAATTGACTTACCACACTAACAGGAAATGAAATATTTGGGCGAGTAACAGTGAGGTAATTCAATTTTCCAACTAATCTTCTATATTTTCCAGGATCGGAGAGTGGCTCCCCTTGAGCTGGCATAAGTTTAGCATTGGGATCCATCGGAGTGTCAACTGGCTTGGAATTTAACAGTCTTGTCTCCTCCAAAATATCCATAGCATACTTCCTTTGTGAAATCACAATCCCCCGTTTGGATTGGGCAATCTCTATGCCCAAGAAATAACGAAATCTGCCGAGGTCTTTTGTCTAGAAATGATGACAAAGGTGTTGTTTTACCTGTGTGATTCCATGATGATCATTACCTGTAATGACAATGTCGTCCACATACACAATTAAGTAAATACACTCAACAACTGAGTGACGATAAAACACTAAATGATCAGCTTCACATCGCGTCATACCAAACTCTTGAATAACAATGCTAATCTCTCAAACCAAGCCCTAGGAGATTGCTTAAGTCCATACAAAGACTTATGAAGACGACAAACTAGTCCAGAAGACTCCCCCTGAGCAACAAACCCAGGAGGTTGCTCCATATAAACTTCCTCACACAAATCACCATGGAGGAATGCGTTCTTGATGTCAAGCTGGTAAAGGGGCCAGTGGCGAATAGCTGCCATAGAGAGAAATAATCGAACCGAGGCCATTTTAGCCACGGGAGAGAAGGTGTCACCATAATCTAGGCCAAACAACTGTGTATAACCTTTGGCCACTAAACGTGCCTTGAGACGATCAACTTGTCCATCAGGCCCAACTTTGACTGTGAAAACCCACCTGCAACCTACAACCGATTTTCCAAGAGGAAGAGGAATAAGGTCCCACGTGCCACTGTTCTGAAGAGCGCACATCTCATCAAGCATAGCTTGTTTCCAGCCAGGTGAGATAAAGCATCACCTACAGTCTTGGGAATAGACACAGAAGACAAAGAGGAAATACAAGCATAATGCAAAGAAGACAAGCGATGATAAGACAAATTAACATAATGAGGAGATGGATTATGAGTGGAACGTATACCTTTGCGAAGTGCAATTGGGAGATCAGTCTCAAGGGGCAGGACCGGAGGGGACGAAGGAGTTGGATCCGGAGGGGAGTCTATGGTGATTTCTGCATTAGTTGATGGTAGTGGAGGTGGTCGTGGTCGACGCCGATAAACGTGCAAAGGAGCTAATGGGGGTGGATTGGCTGGCAAAGGAGACAGAACTACGTTTGGTGGGGCAGTAGTGGGAGATGAAGAAAACATGGGTGATAGGGACTCAGACCTTGTAGACGTCCCAAAGTAAGGGACTGACTCAAAGAATGTGACATCAGCAGAGACGAAATATCGACGAAGAGACGAGGAGTAACATTTATATCCCTTTTGGGATCTTGTATAGCCTAAGAACACACACTTATGAGAACGAGCTGAGAGTTTGTCTAGTCCAGGACTAACATTATGGACAAAACATGTAGACCCAAAGACTCTAGGCTGCAATGGGTGAAGATACTGGTGAGGAAATAGAATAGAGTGAGGGATCTGATTGTTGAGGACAGATGATGGCATCCTATTTATGAGATAACAAGCCGTAAGGACAACATCACCCCAAAAATGTTGAGGAACATTATTGTGAAGTAAGAGTGTCCTAGTGGTTTCAACTAGGTGTCTATTTTTACGTTCAGCGACTCCGTTTTGTTGTGGTGTGTGAGCACAAGACATTTGATGAAGCATACCGTTAGTAGCCATGAAAGTTTGAAATTGAGTAGATAAATATTCTTGAGCATTGTCACTGTGCAAAGTACTAATGGATATACCAAACTGATTTTTGATTTCATTATAAAATGTTTGAAAAATAGCAAATAACTCCGATCGATTTTCCATTAAAAATAACTAGGTACATCGAGAATAATCATCAATGAAGGTAACAAAATACTTAGACCCTAAAGTGGAAACAATGCGACTAGGACCCCAAACATCCAAATGAACTAGAGCAAACGGAGACTTAGAACGACGATTGACACGACTCAGAAAAGAACTACGAACATGTTTTCCTAATTGACAAGACTCACAAGACAACGTAGATAACTTGGAAAGGTTGGACACCAACTTTTGCAGATGGTTGAAGAAGATAAAGACCATTAAACTCACATTCAGTGCCAATCATTCGTCTCGAACTCCGGTCCTGCAAGAAAAAAGAATCTTTGGTGAATGAGATCGTACAATCAAGAGATTGAGTCAAACGACTTAGAGACAATAAGTTAAACGGAGATTCGGGTACATAAAGAACATTAGTAATGGAGAGCAAGGGAAAAAGGTGGATAGTACCAGTACCCTGAGATTGAGTTTGGGAGCCATTTGCTAATGTGACAAAGGGTAATAAACCAAAAGTAGAGAATGAAGAAAAAAGAGATTTATTACCAGTAATGTGATCAATGGCGCCTGAGTCAAGGATCCATGGGCCAAGAGATGTGGAGTGAGAAAGACCAGCAAAAGAATTATTCTTGTGCGCAACAGAGGCAGTGGAACTAGCGGTCTGACGCTCCTCATACCACTTGATAAAGTCGTTGAAGATAGCAGGTGAGGTGGCGGAATCAGTCGGAGTAGCAGCCTGTGGAGGTGGAGCGGTCTGGGTAACGTGGGCAGTCCGAGGAGAGGGACGTCCATGTAAAGCATAACACCGATCAATAGTGTGGCCAAGCTTATGACAATGATCACACTTAGGACGAGGCTTTCCTGTCTTCTGAAAGTGGCCACGATCACCACCCGGAGTACGATTACCTCCTTGAGAAACCAAAGCAGATGAATCAACTGGTGTGGGTGGGACTCCACCGTCAAATGATGGTTTTGCTGGGACACGCAGCAAAGTAGACCATGCAGTATCCAGAGTGGGGATTGTAGGAAACTCCAATATCTGATCGCGAACAGACGAATACTCTGGAGGTAGGCCATACAGAGCTAGAAGCATGAAGAAGGATCGACGTTGTTCAAGTTTCTTAGCAGTGGTAGCAGCTGGGAAGACCTTGAACACGGCCCAAGTATTCAGCCATAGAACCATCCAGGTGACGAGGGGAAATAATATTCTGCAAATTTTGACACACTCCATATAAGCGTTGTGTATCATTGGTATAAAGGATCTTAGCATGTGCCCAAACAGATTCACAAGTCTCATGAGAACGAAAGATCTGTTTCAAGGTTAGACTAATGGTCGACTTAATGAGACTGCAGAGTTGAGCATCAATTTTCTTCCAACGAGCACTATCAGTGGCAGTCACCGAGTCAGCCTTCGTAGTGAGGTGATCTTCATAGGCCTGTCCCCGGAGCCATAACTTGACGTCGGAAGCCCAAGAATCATAGTTAGTACCGTCCAATTTATCAACGGCAAGAGGAGTAGTGATATAACTTGTGAAAATAGGGGCCTCAGCCCTTGGAGGGGGAACGGCGGCCATGGATTCCAAAAACGGTGAGAGAAGTGACTAAAAAAAAATGGAAGATCTGAGAAGGAATATCGGAAACCGGAGATGAAGCACGATTACCGGAGAAAAAAAATTGACGCCGATAGATAGTAGATCTACCGGGAAAGCACGGATTAGGGTTGCCTCTTGTTAGGCTCTAGATACCATGTTGAATAATGAGAGAACAAGAGGAAGGTTGGATTGAATCCGCGTGTGTGAATTACACATCGGAGCTCATTATATATAATAGGAGGCATAAATGTCATAGTAATTACATAATATTCTATAATAATTACATAATATTCTATTTCCTATTTACATGATATCCTAATTACTTACAGAATATTCTATTTACATAATATGGAATATTCCAATATCTAACCGTTATGAACCGATTGAATTGGTCAAAACCAGCCCATTTCGATTCAAAAGAAAACTGGCGCTCTCGCCTTTCAATATCTGATGCAGCTTACTGGTGTTTCAAGGCGAGTCTTTTCAATGTTTGTTAGTAATTAATTAACTTCTTTTGTTCCCTGATAGTAATTGGAATTCAATGCGCTGCTTTTCCAACTTTATAAGCAGCGGACATCATGAAACCCACTTGTAAGCAGCAGCAATTTTGTAGTTATTACTTATTAGTCTAGAAAAAAGCTTTGATATAATTTCCTAAAAAACGAAACTTACACTGGTGGGATTTGATACCACATCCAGAAGCCTAGTTTAATTTAAAATGGAACCACCATGCCACATAGCTTATTTAGTTTTGTATATGATTTTATAATATTTAACCGTGTAACTTACTAACAAATAAAATGCGTGGGCACGGATTTATCACGTGTGTGCTGGTAGTACTAAAGATAAATGACATTCTCTTCACTAAATATATGATATAGATATCATAGAAATTTATTAATTAATATACACCAATTCATGTAGTTCAACAAGTGATCCACTAGTTCAATAACTTATAGAAGGTATTAGAAAAAGAAACTTCTAGATTATACAATGTACTACTCTAATCTAGAGCTAAGCACACAAAACAGAAGAACACAACAGTAGGCAATTAGAGCATCAGCTAACAGCATAGCAATCATAATTCATAAAAATCTCACTCACAGAAACCAATAAATTAGTATCAAACCATAGATCAATAACTTTCCTAGATTATCCATGAATCACAAACATCATAGTAAATCATATTATTGGAACTAGGGTTTTAAATAGAGGTCCGAAACCGTGATCTAGACCGCAATGTAACCAAAATGAGGCATCAACTAAGGCCACATTTAACCATGATTCTCCCCAATATCAATAATTGTGACACAATCGTTACCACAGCCGCTATTTAAAACCCTGAGTCGAACAACTATTTGGAAATTATCCTAAAAAAATCTCAAAGAGAGAGAAACAAACCCTGTACAAACTCTGGACTCCACCAATTTTGAGAGCTGTGTCAGTGCCTCCCTTGACACCTTAGCCTTCTGAAACTCACTGTCTTGTCTATACCCTTCTTCACCATCAACAAATGCATGTCCTGATTTTATATCTATACAAAGCACAAACAAACTCAAAACATCAAATATATAACTTGAGAGTTAAATATATTCTTAGTCCAACAAAATTTAATTTTTTTCCCTGACTCATGTATCATAGGTTTTATAAAATGGTCGCAGTCACATAAAAGCTTTCGCAATTTCAGTTAGTACAGGTGTTACGACACTGATTGAGGTCGTCACCGTGTGAATCAACCACAAATTGTTCTTTAACATAAAAATGGTGAATAACAGTATCAGTATCAGCATCCGCCAATCTGCCAATAGAGTTTTGTCGCGGCCGCGACTAAAACCTATGAACTATCAAAAGTTTTAAAAAACCGTCGCAGTCGCGTAAAGGCTTTTGCAATTTCGGTCAGTACGGGCGTCACGGATTGTGGTAGTTGATGTGTGAATTAACCACAATTTATTCTTTAACATAAAAACGGTTAATAACATTATCAATATCGGCACCTGACAGTACCGATTTGTCGCGGCTGTTACCGTCGTTTAAAACCTATGAACTATCCACTCATACAAATTACAAAACTGCATGCAATTAGTTCAACATACTTAACACTAAATAATAACACATACTAACCAAAAAAACTATAAAAAAGAATTTGCTTCAAGTTCTATGCTAATTCATGAAACGGCAACAATCATAACCCTACTACGCTGTTCAAATTCAACAATTCCACTACAAAACAATGAAAATCAAAAGCTGAATTCAACGATTCAAAAGGGAACTTCAAAACGAAAAACAAGAACCGGCACAAAATAATTGAGAATTGAAGAGAGAAGGTGGAGGAGATTACCACAGAATCTTCGATAAATCTCGAAGATGTCGATCTGAGACGCATCCATGGAGAAGAAACTTGTCCTCGAAGTGGCGAAAGGATGAAGATGAGGTAGAAACCGCAATGTAACAAATAGATTTTTATTTTCAAATTTGTTGAGACTTAATTAGGTGATGTGAGTTTATATCTATATACTATTGTTACTCACACGAGAAGATTAGTGTTAAATCTTCAATAAGATTATAAGATTTGTTTTTAAATGGAAAGTTAGTTAGTTGGGTTGGGTTGGGTTGGGTTGGGTTGGGTTTGAGTTTCTAACTCGTTTAAATTTGACAATTTCTTAATGAATTCTATTTTTTTTCTAGCGCACCGTACGAAAGTATATTTGTTTATTGTAAAAATTAGTAAACAACCGCTGATCTTCTAAAAAAGGTAATTTTTGGTTACTTGTATGATAGATCAGTTTGATCCTAGGACATATGTTAAATATTTGTGTTGTTTTGATAAAAATGTTAATTTTAATAAAGAACACATTCGACTGAGAAAGGTGGAGGTTAGATGCAGACGAAAACTTGATAAAAGTGCAAGTAAAAGTAAGTAGAAAGGGGTTGAGAAGAGTTTAAGTGTAGAAATCTGGTAAAAAGTGCAAGTAAAATGCAAGGGAAAATAAACTTTGCAAGTAAGATAAAAGGCTGTAAGTAAGAATGGCAAGAAATGTAAAAGACTTTGATTATAAAATATGGTGTTTCAAACGTACATTCTCAGTATTCTTTCTCACGCAGCGGGTACTCGAATAGTATTGAGTGACTTGTACAATTAGTTGAACACACAGAAATCTACATAAACTTTCTATATTTATACTAGTAAAAAGCAAATGCTAGACGATTACTTCGATCCAGGATTAGGACAAGTGTCCTTTGCATGTTCTTCGATCTCCAACTTCATGTCACGTTGCTTTCTTCAACTGTCAGGTGAACTGCTTTTCTCTCCTTTCTTCAGATTTGACATCACTTGTTGCTGATACGAACGCTTCCAGGTCAAAGGCTCTTACAAGATCGAAGCCTCTGGGTCGTAGACCATTTCTAACTTAGAGAACTCTCTAAGTGTTTTCTCCTTCTTAACAAGGATGACTTCGATAGGTCTTCTCAAAGGCTCTCAATTCGAAGTATCTTCGAATTAGACTATGTTTCTAAATCGAAGGGTCTTTAATTTAGACTTCTTCAATCTCTTAGATTTCTTCAATCTATTTTTATCCAATACGGCCAATGTATCTGAGTGTCGAATTTAGGAGCTAACAAATTGCCCCCCGAGAATGTCAATTTCGACGCTAGAAGAAATGGTCATTCTTTGATATTCTTATTCGACACATGTCTTCTTTTTGGCCACAAAAGTCAATTGTGCGCTTTTCACCTTCTACCAACCACTGCTGGTACTCAAAGTCATCATTACTCTTTTCCCAAGACGTTACTAACTGTCAGTCGATTTCACGCTGCCATGATGGTCATTATCCCTACAACCTAGAAAGGTATGGCAAACGTTTCCATCACATGTACGATAACTTCCTCAACGGTCGCCACGTGCCCCACTAACTCTGCAGCATTAAATGGTTTTGAGAGCACTCTTCCCTGGACACTATAAATAGCCACGAATTCTCTTCTTTGGAACTTTTACAACTCCTAATATTCCTTATTTCCTTGCAAAAAGAAATCTTAAGAACTTCATATTTTTCATTCTTTTACTACCCTCAACCATGGCTTTCCTTTCAAATGCACCAAACAATCCCAATACCAATAACGTTTCTGACTTACAACAATAACCATAAATCTTTTCCACTAGTTTTGTTCTTGCTTCGACTGGGGAGCGAAGGGTTATTTCTGAACCCATGACTAGAGAATGGCGTGAAGCTTACGATTCTCAGGTACTTATTCCCGTTAGGTACTTTGGGCACATGTACGCCATGTCTGGTCCACTATCTGCATGCGTTGAGAACCCCAAGCAGAATAATGCCATCTTCCCAACTCACCCTAGGCTCAAGCCTATAGGTTGCGCGAAGAAACCCAAGAATGATCCTGAGGATGCTACTCCTGCTAACCAACATCACTATCAAACGAAGGAAGAAATAAACATTCAGTTTATAAACAAGGGGAACAGGATCTTTCGATCTTGCCCTAGCCTTACTTCAGAGTATTCAGAATGGCTAAGTAAGATGGAAACAGTGCAGACCCAAATCTGGAAAGATATGGGGATTTATGACTTGGTCATGTTATCAAAGTCTGGGTTACCTTATTTCCCTTTTATGTTGGTATCTTCGCTGTACTTCTGGGATAACACGTATTTCACTTTCCATTTACCCTGTAGAATGGTGACTCCAATTCTTTTCGATATAGCAGCCATTATTGGTCTTCGATCAACTGGTGACTATTTCGACCCTAATGATTTATCTGAAGATACTATTGGGTTTTCGGCCACGAAACCCACATACATTATATTTATCAACTACTTTCACGACAAGTCTAGCAAAACTGTCTCTGAAGTGGAACACATAGCTTTTCTAGCTTTATGGTTGTCTCGCTTCGTTTTCTGCACCAAGTCACTTCAAGTGACTAAGGAGATGCTCACCCTTACGATGCAGCTTCATCATGGCTACAACCTTTGTTTGGCTGAATTGATTTTGGCCAACCTGTATGAGTCCATCAGCAATGGTGTGACTCAGCTTAAAGTTATTGGAGATAAGGCGAGTTTTCTCCTTTTTGGCCCCTTCTGGCTCCTTCAACTTTGGTTCAACACCGCTTTTGAATCTTTTCTTCCTCAGAAGAACAAGATTAATGAGAAGGCCCCAGAAATCTTAAACAGAAGGGTCGAAGGAACTAGATTAGTCCTGTTGACTCCAACTGATGAGGGTCAACAATTCCAGAAAGCGTTTACTAGCTTTGTAATGATGTTTGCAAAGCGTGAGGAATTGGTTTCGACTATGGCTCCCTTCACCAGTCGAAAGGTTGGTCCGGAATGGTTTATTCGACCATATCCACCATCTGATGAAGAGGACCAAGTGGAGGAGTATGTGGCTATCTGGGAATCGTTTCTTTGCCCAAGAATTATGCTACCGAGATTTAAGAGTTCGAAGAATCAACTTAGTTTGATTGCTTATCAATCGAATCTTGTCTCTCGCCAATTTGGCATCATTCAATCACTCCCTTCTCCAATATATCCCCGAGAAAAGTCTATGTTGTTTTATAATGCAGACTATTCAGAGGATGTTACTACCAAGCATATTTGTAGGTACGTTGGTCGAACCGTACTAACTTTGTTCGACTTCAAACTCAACTTTATGTGTTCGCCTATCTTTGAAGACTGGTGGAAGCAATACTATGACGGAGAATTCTTCGATGCAAAAGACTTTGCTGAGTGTTTTCAAGAGGAATTGATACTGGTCTCTGACAAGATCAAAAAAGGTAATCTTTCTTTTCAAAGCAAATGCCTTATTTTCTTTGATTCAATCATTCGACATCTGGCTTATACTTGTTTATTTTCTAGCCGTCAAGAGAACCATTACCAAGAAAGTCGCTGAAAGCGCAAAGGGAGGAGACCTTTCTGTAAAACCTCCACCACAGGTAAATAATTTCTGCTATAACATTCTTTTCAACATATTAATATTAATGCTGATGCTTTCGACTCCTTTCTTTTTTGGGTATTAAGAAAACTACTCCAAAGAAAAGGAAAGTTCAAGAAATTGAAATTTTCAGTGATGAAGAAGAAGAATCTCCTCATGTCCCTCTTAAGAGGAAAAAATTAAAGAAACCAGTTCCTCTTTCTGAACCTCGTCCGAAAACCAAGACCAAGGTTATGGCTACTAAGTCGAGGCCTCCTCCTGTCATCATCAAAGAGCCAATGGAACGAGAAATAGCTGCTAGGCTGAATAATTCCAGTGAAAGTGATAATCCAAGTCCTGGTGCTAAAGTTCCACCACGAGTAACAACTTCTACCATCTAAAAATCTTCTTTGAATTATTTTACAATAATTTTAATAATACTCTTTTGATCCTCAGGACACTACTGGCACTTCCAAACAGGCTCCTACACCTGTAGAAGAATATGTCACTTTAATAAACAGTGAGGGCGATCCCACTTATAGGCCTTCTTCAGCAAATGGATCCTTTGTGAGCTCATCCAATGAGGTGAACCAAACCTCTGAGCATCAAGTTGTAACTGTTGGGGAGCAGAATAAAGAAATCCATAGTGAGGAGAATTCTGACCTGCCACGCACTACTCTCAGAACCTCACTAGCCACTGATGATGAACAAGAAGAGGAAGAGGAAGTTGCTGATGATGCAGTCGAACCGGAGAGGGAGTGCATACCATAAGGAGAGAATTAAAATGAGGATATTCTGGCGGCTGATGAGAGAGATAACCCTGCAGGGGGGAGCAAGAAACCCTACAAATGTTGAAGATGCCCATGTCCAGATACAGGATTTATCTGTCGGAGAAAATGTGGCCCGTGTCACCAATGAGAGAGTCACTTCGACAGGGTCCCGTACTAAGGAGGATTTGGCATTACTAAAACAGAATAATCCTCTTGGCTACTTGAATGCCATACTCGAGGGCAGAGAAAGTTCTTCCGATCAAATTCACAATGCTTCGACTACGTCTGGCAAATCTACTTCAACATCTCCTCTTGAGGAGGCACTTCAGAAAGTCAAGGCGCAACTTTCTAAAGAGATTCAATATTGACCGTAGAGGGAGAACTTGCTGCTCATTCCTTTCTGAAGACCACTTTAAGAGCTTTCGACCTTCTTGCTTCCTCACCTGACATCACCAGCGTTATTTTGGATTTGACTTCGATCATCGATCAGGTCTCATCTGATTACAATCGTCGAAGGACTCTCAATCACGAAATTTAAGAGGCCAATGGCCATGTAGCTGCTGCCTGGAATGTTGCTACTGAATCAGCTTCAAGGCTAAAGGAGTTGTCGAAGGAACAAGAGGCTAGGCAGAAAGAAGTCGGAGAAATTGACCAAAATACAACCAACATGAAGGCTCAGATCAAAGAATTAGAGGCTAAGATTGCCGCAAATGATAAAAGAAAAGAAGAACTTCTTGCTATCAACATTGATTCTGAGAGCCAAGAGGAACTCAACGACGGATTAAAATATGCTGATCAGGCCCAAGCATTAGATGCTAAAATCGAAGCTCTTCATCAGTCAAAAGCTTTGTGCGAAAGACGTTTGGAGCTGCAGAAAATCAAATATCTCCAAATCAAATCCAACCTCCCATTTTGATATTGAATTTTTATTTGTATAATTTATGTTTTTGTAATGACTTATAGCCATTTTGGCTGCTTAATGCATTTTCCATTTTGGCTATTTACTTCCACTGAGATTAAACATTGGTTATTTTAACCTCTTGAAGTACAGGTCTATACTTTTTCAAGTATTTACCATTTACTCTCAAGAGCCTTTGATCTTCATTTAACTCTTCGATCTCATAGGCACCACCAGACAATGTTTGGATAATCTTAAAAGGTCATTCCCATTTAGGAGACCATTTTCCCATATTTCTATCCTTTCGATCCATTGGGAGAATTACCTTCCATACCAGATCATCAGGCAATAATGTCTTGGGTTTTACTCTTTTATTGTAAGATTTTTCCACTCTTCTCTTCTGTATCCTTAAGAGATCTAAAGCTCTCAGTCTTTCTTCATCCAAATCAACTAATTCATCTAACATTATATTCCAATAAGTTTCAGAAGGGATATATTAATGTTTCTGAATTCTTGTTGACTGCAGACAATTTTCTACTGGCAAAACTGCGCCATGCCCATAGGTTAATCGAAATGGTGTCGTTCTGGTAGCTTCCTTAGGAAAAATTCGACATGCCCATAAGATTTGGTCCAACGTTTTATGCCAATTCTTTGGATTTTTTCCTACATGCTTCTTTATCAAGCCAATTACTACCTTATTTGCTGCTTCGACTTGTCCATTAGCTTGCGCATAGTAAGGCGTAGACGTTAACAACTTGAATCCCATTTCTGTGGCGAACTCCTGCATTTTTCGACCAGTAAATATTGATGCTTGGTCAATTGTTATTGTCTCAGGGATTCCAAACCTATATATAATGTTATTTTGAATAAATTCAATGACATTCTCTTGGTCTATGTTGACTAAAGGAATTGCTTCAATCCACTTAGTGAAATAGTCAATGTTCACCAATATATATTTTTGGCTTTTAGACGATGCTGGTCGAATCTCCCCAATGATATCCAAAGCCCATCCTCTAAAAGGCCAAGGTTTCACAATTGAGTGAAGTTCGCTTGCAGGTACATGCTGGATGCCTGTATGTGTTTGACATTATTGGCAGCCTTTTGCAAACTCCACGCAATCTTTCAGCACAGTAGGCCAATAAAATCCCTGTCAAAACAACAACCATTTCATTTTATGGCCTACTTGATGTGTCCCACATGCCCCAGCATGTGTAGTTGAAAGGGCTATGTACGCCTCTGTTTCACTTAGGCATTTCAGTATTACTCCTTCAGGCATCTTTTTAAATAACTCGTTTCCCATTAGAATATAACTTAGCACCCTGTACTTTGTTTTTCTTTTTGTCGAAGCCATTGGATTTTGCAAATAATATACTATAGGCTTTCTCCAATCTTGTTCTGTTAGATTGTCTATGAACGAAATTTTGAAGTTTCCTTGGTCAGCGTACCCCAGTTTTGTTGTTTCTGAATCTGTTGGAGACAACTTGGTTGATGTTACTCTTCCTCTAACTTCAATTGCTTGTTGTAATTTTTCTTTCAAAATTTAATACCCATATGTAATATGTGCTAAGTCATTAGCCACTTGATTTTCCAATCTTGGTATATGTCTAATGTTGATCACTTCAAAGTTTTTCAATAAACGATTGGCTATTACAAAATACATGATAAGATTTTCTCTTATACATTTGTATTCTTTCGTAACTTGCCTTATGACTAACTATGAGTCTCCCATTATTTCGACTCGAGTTTCCCCCAATTCCAATAAGATTTCAAGGCCTACGATTAGAGCTTTGTACTCAGCCTCATTGTTCGAACAAGAACCTTCGATCTTGTACTTGAATGTTGTTGGAATTTTATTTGGAGAAATAATTAGAACTCCTACTCCAGTTCCATCTTTATGACTGGAACCGTCGAAGTATAACTTCCAAGGTTCAATCTCCAAGTAGTTTAATGATTCTTCATTTATTGAGTGGTCAACTATAAAGTCTGCTACCACTTGACCTTTTACAGCCTTGAGAGGCATAAAGGTTAATGAATACTCAGTTAATGCAAGTGCCCATTTTCCGATTCGACTATGCAAGATGGGTTTCGATAACATATATTTGAAAACATCAAAATGAGACGAAACATAAACATCAACTAGTTTAATATATTGCTTGAGTTTTGTACATGAGATGTAAAGACATAAACATAGTTTTTCAACTTTGATATATCTAGTTTTTGCATCATTTAAAACTCTACTGAGGTAGTAGATGGGTCTTTCGACACCATTTTCATCCTCTTGAGCCAACATGCTCCCTAGGGTTTTATCAGATGCAGCTACGTACAATCTCATACTCCTATTTCTACAAGGAGGTACCAGAACAAGTGGCTTGGTGAGGTATCCTTTGATCTTGTCGAAGGCCTCTTGTTGTTTTTGCCCCCACTCGAATCCTCTTTTGTTGAGTCGTAGTAGTGGTGAGAAGGCTTGCGTTTTTCCACTTAAGTTGGATATAAATCTCCTCAGGAAATTTATCTTGCCAAGTAGATATTGCAACTCCTTCTTGCTAGTTGGCGCTTTCGCTTCCAAAATGGCTTTGGTTTTATTCTGATTTATTTCTATTCCTTTTTTGTGGACCACAAAACCTAAGAAGTCCCCTGCTTTGACGCAGAAAGCACACTTTAGAGGATTCATCTTTAGACCATAGCTTCTCATCCTTTCGAAGGACTGTCGAAGGTTGTCAATGTGATTCTTCCCTGAAACAGATTTGACAACAATATCATCAATATAAATCTACATAAAAGTTTCAATAAAATCATGGAAGATGGAATTCATTGCCCTTTAATATGTTTCCCCTGCTTTTTTTAGGGCAAAGGGCATCACTACCCATTCATAAGTACCTAAAGCTCCAGGGCATCGAAATGTTGTTTTCGACACATCCTCTTCAGCAATGAAAATTTGATTATACCCAGAGTATCCATCAAGCATACTCATGTATTCAAAGCCAGCGGCAGAGTCGACAAGCATTTCCGCCACAAGCATTGGATATTCATCTTTGGGTGTTGCAGCGTTTAAATCTCTAAAATCAATGCACACCCTTAAGGTGCTATTTTTCTTTATAACATGTATTATATTTGCAATTCATTCGACATACCTGGTCATTCAGATGAACTTGCATTTTAGTAGTCTTTCGACTTCCGTCTTGATCTTCGACAAGATCTCTGGTGCAAAATGCCTTGAAGTTTGCTTGACAGGCTTTTTTTCAGGCTTTATTGGTAGTTGAAGCTCCATCAATCTTCTGTCGAGACCAGTCATTTCGTCATAATCCCACGTAAAGAAGTCTTTAAACTCCTTCAACAATTGTATTATTTCGACCCTGAGCACTGGATCTATCTTCGCATTGATGTATGTTGGTCTTTTCACCAAACCTTCGCCCAGGTCTATTTCTTCCAGAGGATCTTGCGCTGGCATTTTAACATTATCTTCCAACGGATCCTTTTCAAAACCCAAAGGCTCATCATCGTAGATGGAATCTAGCCTCTGGCTTCTTTCTTCCTCCCTTCTTAAGTCAGGTGGTTCTGGTTTGAAGTCTTTCCCAGGACCTTCTGGAAGAAACACTTGCTCATTGGCTTTAAAAGCCATATACTTGACTTCAGCCTCTAAGGCTGCTATCATTCTACTTTCGGCTACATATTCCGAAATCTTTTGTAACGCTTGTGATTCAGTCATCATCACTAAATTCACTTCCCCAGCTTGTTGGTTGTATGTTATTAACTCCTCCATAGTCAATGTTTGATAAATCTTCTCTATCCCACTGGAACCCATGGTCAGAGTGTAGGTAGAAGGAGAAAAAGGAATTTGATGTTGGTGCCAAATCAAAGTCCGGAGGATTGCATGGCCCTATGTGAGCCAGATTTCTGTCGAAGTTTGTTCTATCGACATTATTAGCTTCGACCATATAGTAGCTTTGATCTACTTCAATATTCTTCACTATACCATCTGGGCGTCAAATGGTAACACGTTGGTGCATTGATGATGGCACTACTCATATGCCATGTATCCACTCTCTACCTAAGAGTAGATTATAGTTGGGCTTCACTGAAATAACCATAAACATAGTTGGTCGAAGTATTGTTCCCACCTTGAGATCTAATTGTATCACCGCCATAGTAGTTCCAATACCTCCCTTATAGTTCGATAGAACCATGTTGTGGGGTTTGATATCTTCATCCACTTTTCCTAGTTTCCTCAGCATAACTTAGGGAATTATATTTATTGTGGCCCCACAATCGAACAGAATTTTGTTGATGGTTGCTTCCCCTACTTTTGCTCTGATGAACAATGGTTTAAGGTGATTCTTCATCTCCTCAGTGAGGCGTTCGAAGAAAGCATTATGCTCTTCGAAACAGTCGTTGTTCATAATGTAATAACAAGTTGGCCTATGTTTGGCCATCTCCTGTTCGACCTCCCAGTCAATCTCTTCGACTTCAACTTGGCGGTAGTATTCCCTGGGTAGTATTGACACCACATTCACCATAATATCCAAAGTAGCATCAGATTCAGAACTACCTTTATCATTTGATTCACCTTGTTCTGGCCACACCAATCTTCTAGCAATTGGTTTTCTTTCCAAAGGATTTATTTGTTTGCCTTTTTCCTTTCTTTGTGGCACATTAGTGCTTGATTCTGGTTGAGGCTCCTCTGTAGCCTCTTTTTCAGCTTTTCGCCGTCTTTGATATCTCCTCCACTCGGAGCGTGACATGAGGTTTTTTCCCTTGTAGTTGCTCGACACATGAGCCACTTTGTTTGTTGTTGTAGTTTGGAATTACTTTCTATAGGGAAAGGATGATCCTCTTGGCACATAAAATGTTCACCATTTCTCCTCACTGGGCCTTTTCCTGCTTGCTATTTTCAGCCAAGTGTCCACAGGGACATTTGTTGGAGGCCTGAAAGTTGATGGCCTCTTCACCTGGTTCATTGGTCCCTTCTGATATCCCCTTCTGAGATCATATCTGACCTCAGGATCCATTTTGGGTCAGGAATTGGTGCCCCATTTCTCCTTTGCTGCCTTCCCACCATGTATGTGTTCTGCAGCCTTTTTGTCGAAGATGGAGCTGCATCTTGGACACAACATGACTTCAGACTTATTTTTCTGGCATTGTTGCAGAAAATCTGCCAGATTCTCATTCTCTTTAGGAAATGTAGTTTTATTGACTTCCTCTTGTCTGATGGCATCTTTTGAAGCCTTCGCCTCAGATACTTCAACCATATTGACTGCTACGTTGCTCTTGGCAGCGAGGTCCAGCCTCTGCATCTTGGCTTCTAGGTCCTCTATCGAACCTGTGACAACATCCAAATAAGTACCTGTAGTAGTCCCTTTGTTTGAGCCTTCAGTAGCTCCTTTGTTTAGGCTTTCAATAGCCTTTCTCACCCCTTCGACAGTCTTTCTGGGGATGTTCCCAGTGAAACTTCCAAAAACAGGCTTGTTGACGAAGTCTTCTGAAACTTCGACCATGTTGATGCCTGATGGTTCAGCATAGTGGGCATCAGCTTGCAATGGGTTTGCATCGATTTTCATTGGAGGTTTGTCAGCAAACTTGAGTCTGCCTTCTTTGATCGCTCCTTAAACGAGATCCTTAAAAAAACATTGTGAAGTTTTATGGCCCAAAAAATTATGATACTTACAAAAACCTCTTTTCTTTGTTTGTTTTAATGGAGGCATTTTTGCCCCTGGGAGCACTATCATTTGGACATCTTTAACTAACAAGTCAAATATCTCATCACATTTTGTGACGTCGAAACTATATGTTTTCTTTGGGAATCTATCACTGTTCTTTTCAGACTCAGTAGGATTCTTCCCATTTGAGGGCATTAGCAATCTGCAAGAGTGCGATGGCCCTTGCTTTAATTTTGCTAAATCTATTTCACTTTCTTCGACAGCTATAGGATCACTAGATGTCTCTGGATCATCATCATCCATTTTGACATAGGCTACCCTTTCTCTTCGATGAGTCTTAGTTGCTTTAGCTTTTTCAGCTTTAAGACGTTCTACATGTCGAATTCTATCAGCCAATTAGGCCATATCCTCAGGTATTGGGTATCTAATTTTTTCCTAATAGAATAATCTAGGCCCCCTACTGCCATTTCAACCAACTCATGCTCAGAAACTTGTGTAAAGCATCTGGCTATGAGCAGTCGAAATCTATTTAGATATTTATCTATTGGCTCAGTGAATCTCCTTTTCACACTAGCCAGTTCTTTCAGACTTATTTTGGTTTGTCCCATGTAAAATTATTCATGGAACAACCTCTCCAATTGATTCCAATTATGGATCGAATTGGCTGGGAGGGTTGTAAACCAAGTAAAAGCATTTTTAGTTAGGGAACTTAGGAAGTACTTAATCCTAAGGCTCTCGTTATTTGAGATTTCCCCAGCTTCTATCAAATATCTCACCACATGTTCGACCGTAGATTCTGTTGTATCCCCGGAAAATTTGGTGAACTTTGGAACTTTCCACCTAGGGTTAAATCTGTTTGCAAGATATACTCTGACAATGGGGATGTAAAGTTTGGCCTATGAAATCCAATGTTCATTTCATCTGTATCATGATTCTTTCGATCATGGCTGTCAAATTATTATTTGTTCCATAATTATGGTGTCGAACCCGCTGTATCACTTCATCAGCATATTTTGGTTTCTATTTACCATAATTACATCTTGATCGACATCTCTAGGGATCTGTGGGGGACTCTGGGTATTTCGACCCTAGGTTGTTCGATCTCCATTATATGGTTCATTCCAACTGGTTGTAGATTTTGGTTAATGGTCACATTGTAGGAAAATTGCGATCAAAAGCGCAGCGGAATTTAAAAATTTTCCTTTAGCGATCCTTACGAATGAACATGGTCAGTGATAGAAATATTTACCTCTTGTGGTGATTCAGACCTTTGATGTTGTGATCACGAGCGTTGATGAAGAACAACGCCTCTACTCAGTCCACACGAACAGATCGCTTCCGGTCACAGTGCTAGCTGATCACGAACAGAAACCTTGAGTGAGAGAGAGAATCAAAAACGAAATTGCATCAAGTGAAATTGCTTCATCACAAGGGATCTATTTATAGAATCACTCGTGTGGGCTACAAGCTAAAAGCCCAATTAAGGCTATAAGCTAAAAGCCCAATTAAGCTTATGGACATCATACCTTATGATGTACCATATATCACTTATCCACGTGGTACCTTACCACTTTCCGTATTACACTTAAGTGCACCGTATCTTACGATGTTCCTTATTTATTCTATCTCTCATCAACCTGTCCTTATGTGTGTGACCCTGTAGGTTTTCGCGACGTTGACAATTATATTAAATCACACATTTAATATAATAAACAGTGAGTGGTATCTAGCAACACATCACTGTTACCCAAGTCACGAAAATGTCATGTGATCTGACCAAACCTTTTCTGTGATAATATTTGTGTTGTACAATTACCCTTTTGCCCTCATGTCTATATTGAACACAAGGCATACACTGTGTCACCCTTGTCCAGTTCAATATTGGGCCCTTAGACATTTATCCTGTTATGCAGGATGAGCAAATTCCATCTAGGTCACTCATGTCCCTTAGCATGCTTTGTGAAGTACCCATCAACCGTCTTTATAGTCATCCAGTTACGGATGACGTTTGATCAGCAATAAAGTACTTGACTCTACATCTAGGGTCCATAGTGGTTTCAGGTCGAAGGGTGGTATACACCATTATCATCATGAGAATAACTTATGACACTTTGCATAACATTCTATGTAGTATTCTCATAGCGGGTCAATCCAGTATAAATATTACTCCTAATATTCATACCCATGTCAAGACTTGATAACTCCTTATCTATGATCCATGAGATGTGATCATTAATCTATCTTCATAATAATCTTAATGCTTTAATGTTATCCCACTTCATATTAAAGCTTGACTACGGATACTTTAAGAATAATGTCTTATGTTTAATGGGATCTCATGATTAAGTCACACTTAACATTTCATTAAACAAATAAACCATTCTAGGGACTTTATTATTTTAGAAAGCAAACATAATAAAGAAATGCCTTTTATTATTAATAAATAATTCGATACAAGTACCAAAAGTATTGACCTCTAGGGCTTACACCAACAATCTCCCACTAGCACTAGAGCCAATCAGGCATACCCCTAATACCCATAGATCTAGTATGTCCATCATGCTTCAGCTGCGCAAGAGGCTTTGTTAATGGGTCAGCAACATTGTCAAGTGTAGGTACTCTGCATATTTTCACATCTCCCCGATCGATTATCTCTCGAATGAGATGATAACGCCTAAGTATGTGTTTGGATCGTTGGTGAGATCTAGGCTCCTTAGCTTGTGCGATAGCACCATTGTTATCACAATAGAGATCAATTGGATCCACAATGCTATGGACTATGTGTTGTACCCCAAAATTTGCCCTCGCGCTTTTCCACAAGGAATCTAAGCTTCAAGCATTTCCTGACTTCTCAAACTGGCTCAAGAATCGGGCAAACAAACTTTTCTTGACAGTCAAGCAAAATTAGGGTTTTTACTGAGTTTCAGAACCCTGATTTGTTTTATACAGTGGGCCTAGGGTTTGATTGATTGTTGGTCAAGCAAGAGTGATTTGGCATTCAATCAGGGATTAAGTTTTATGAGCATATTCTCAGAAGATTCTGAATTTCACAGCACTTTGCAGTTTATTTCGAGATTCGGGTTAAAATTCGCGTTATCTTGGTTTAATCAGCAAAAAGGACAATGGTTTTGAATTCAGTACATTTTGATTGGGCCAGTCAGATATATGCAGTGTTGAATTCACAGTATTTTTGCACTTGATCAGTCCATTTAAGTTAATTACTGCTTCGCTCTGGATGTTGAATAAGACGGACTTAATTGGTCAATGTTGTTTTATTTAAGCTATTTATTATTCTGAAATTAAATGATTGAATTTATTTTTCAATTGTTAATTCTAAGAATTTTAAATAAATAAATAAACAATAAAGAAATTAGATTTAATTAGATAATTTGAATTTTTATTGATATTTAAATTATTTACAAATTGTTGTTACAAACAATAATTTACATTTAATTTAAATATTACAATAAAATGAAAAAAGTATCCTATTTTCTAAATACTCTTCATTCCTCACTCTGCTCCGGCATTCCATTTTTCATCTGCAAAAAGAAAAAAAAAGAAACAAGAAAAGTCAAAAGCAGTTAATTGGAAAAGACAGTTAAATTGCTCATCATTAGGGGCTACTGACTGGGATCAGTTGCCCTCTCTGCAAATCACGGGATTTCTCCCGGTTCACAGAGAGGGAAGATTATTTTATCTCATGAAATGCAAATGTCAAAAATGCATAGGCTACAAATTTTAAGCTACATAAGAATCTCAATTTCCAATTTCAAACCATTTAGTTCAAATCCAAATTTCCCATTCAAAACTGAACTGAAATGCCAAGATATCAAAGAAAATCAATAAAAGCATACAAGCTGTCATGGAGAGATTTTTGGAAAAAAAGATATCCAAAGGCAAAGCCACATAAACTGTCAAAAGAGATAAAGATGCAAAATGTAGGATGCAAGCAACTTGGATTTTTTCATCATTTCCCATGGTTAGCCCCTTCAGAGAAGTACAAGTATAATCATATAAAATTCAAACTGTACTTTAAGAGAAAAAAAAGAGAGATAAGGCAGCAGGCCAAGACAGTTCAGGAAAGGCAGTTCAGAGTAAGAGAAAAGGGAAAATACTCAGTTCACAGCAGACATTAGAGAAGTGAGAAGAAAACAAAATACACAAAAGCCAAGACCGGGTTCAGCAGGCATAGCAGTTCAGCAGGCATAGCAATTCAACATAGGCACAGTTCAATAGCAGCACAGCAGGTAGTAGGCAAGTCAAAGAAAAGATATACAAGATAAAAGAGACAAACTCAGTTCAGAGGTAGCAGCAGGTGAGAGAGAAGGGAAAGTATACAAACTAAGCACAACTCTGCATAAAAGCAGAAAACCAGTTCAGCAGCATAGCAGAATGAGATAGAAAAAGAAAGATAGCAGTTCAGGACAGTTCAAAAAATATACAAAACAAACCACAACCTGCCTAAGTAAAAGAGGAGCTCACTACTGTCCAGAACGATAAAACGAAAACTCAAGCCTCAACTTTCAAACCTACTGTACCAAGCTTCAACACCACATAGCACATTCTCAAAAAACACCATGACCAAACCTTTATACCAAACACAAGAAACCTGAGATCCCAACTCAAAAACACCCCCATTACTGTTATCAAACCATAACCATCATCCCAAACCAACCCTGCATAACACAAGGAGACAGAAGCCAGAATAGAGAAGTAAGGCAAACAAGAACTCAGAATAACCTGATCAAGCCTCACCATCTTATGAAGCCAAGCATCATTCACGAAACATAACCCAAGCCTCAGAAGCTAGCTTCATCACAGGCATCTCAGCAAGGCACATCTCAAAGCACACAAGCAAAACATCAAGGCAATATTTGTTCATAATCAAGCAAGTCATCACAGGGCAACACGAGATTAGAAAGAAGCAACTCAAGAACATTCAAGACCAGTTCAGAATCATAAGCATCAGTGGCATAGAAGAGAAGATAAAGAAGCAAGGATTTAGGTTTTCTCAGCGAATATCATCATCAAAAACCTGAGCAAAAGATAAAAGAACGAAGTTACCAAGAAGGCGTCCAAGCAAGCATCAAGCTTCACCGCTCCGGCCTCCTCAACGCATCCCCTTTCTCTCCTCCATCTCCAGGAATCAGGTAACGAATTTGCTATATCTTTCCCTTCACCTTATAAAAAACGAAACAAATAAAGAGCTCAGAACAATTCCACGCGTATCAGTCATAGAAGAAAAAAGGGAATACTGAAACGAACCTGGAGCAACGTATCCATTGCCTTGGAGGGAAGAGAGTATGGGTTGCGTGGGTGGCCGGAGATGAACGCTCAGAGGATTGCCAATCGGAGAAGACGAACCAAACGCGCCGTCGCTGCCTCGAGCTCAAACCCTAATGTTCGTTCAATAAACAAAAAAACTGCCTAACCCTAAATTTCGTTGTTGGATCAAAAGGGCCTGACCCGTTTCCTAATTCATCTCTAAAAGCCCAACAGGAAATCACCTAATTTTCTAATACTGATCTTATAAAACTCTAACTCTTTTCATCCTTATAATAAAAAACAATGTTTATTCTTTTATATACTAACTCATTTATTTCCTTGTTTCTAAAACATATAATTTATTTCTTAATATTATTAAGCATACTAACTTAATCTAAATACTTGTATACATAATTAACTAAAAATATTTTTGAAATATATTTGTACATATCATATAAGTTAAATTTGAAAATATTTTCTTAATACACATTTGTACATAATAATTTAAATACACTTTTCTAATACAAAATTCAATTCTTTTAATTTAAATTTAAATACTTTGTTGTATATAAACAAATAAAGAGACATTCTTGATTTAAACTTGAACATTATTTGTGCATATTATACATTTTTCATACATAATTAAAATTAAACTTTTTTAATTAACATTTTTTATACATAACCATTCAATACATTTCTCTTCTAATATTTAAAATTACAAACATTTTGACTAAAATACTCTCCAATTAAAACTTAACACTTAATCAAAACCCTTCATTGGTACATAATTCATATAAATCAAAAATACAGATTGAAACATTATCTAGGTCAAAACCCTAATACGACTCAATTTCATAATTCGCATTTGTACATATTTACACTTACATATACATTTGCACTTACACAATATATTGCCCTACACACATTTTATCTTACATTTATACATTTGACATTTATACTTTGATTGCGACATTCGATTTGGTTGTAAGTACTATAAGTCTCATCCCCTTGTACATTTATACCCCCACTCCCGGACATTATTTTGTAATAGCGTAGATTTACATTCCGCAATTTACAGCTTTTCAATTATACCATGGTTAGACCTAGGGTTTGTATGTACATAAAATCAAACGCTAGATAACCTAAGACAAGACAAATACCTGTAATCAATACACCATCACACTTGCACCCCCTAGGGTAATCCCACATGTTGCCTTCAAAATGGGCCATGCTTGCACGTCGAATGTCTTTGGCAAAACAAAACCAAATGATCATAAGTCCCTCGATGACGCTTTCGAAAGTCGCCTATCAAAATGATCAAGTCCCTTCAAGCAAATTGCCAAAGACACTTGGCACCATTGCATTCGTGGTCCATACGATGACCCACGCCCGTCCCGAATAAACTTCCTAAACGCAAGATTGCCCATCAATTTCAATGGTGGAACAAAATTGTTAAAAGGGGTTAAAACATGACAAAAAACCTTTGAGTATAATAGGGTAGACAAAACTCTTAGTTACTTGAGATCAAACTTGCAAAAACACTTGCCTTCTTTTCAAAAACCACAATCCACGACACTTTCAAAAATCAAACTTTTTTCAAACTTTTGAAACATCTTTTCGAAAAGATATGCACCTTTGTAAAACATTCGAGTAAAGAATTATTACAAGGTTGGCCTAAGACAAGGCATCTTTCTCCAAAACATTTTCAAAACAACCCACACACGCACTATTTTCAAAGCAATCGAAAAACAAGGCAAGTGATCTAAAAAGCCAAGTAACTAAGAGCCCATGGATAACCATGGATGGAAAGGGTGCTAATACCTTCCCTTTTCATAATCTACCCCCCGAACCCACGAAATATCTCAAAAGGTTTTTGCTGTGCTTTTTAACCTTTCCTTTAGGATAAAATAAAAAGTCGGTGGCGACTCTTGCTAACCGCACAAGTGCGAATATGAAACGCAAAACACTAGTCAGTTCTCCCACCGTATCACAGAACTGGCGACTCTGCTGGGGATTTCATTTAAAGTGGGGTTACCTTAGGGCTTAGATCACTTTCTTGCATGACTAATTGGTTGGTTTGCTTGCTTTATACCTTGGTTCCATTGTTTGGGTCTATAATCCTCCGCCCGGATTTTGGGGAAACATTCATAGATAGCAATACGTTGTGGAAACTGTGCGGGGTATACCGACACGGTCTAAGCAATAGCTATATTAGTGCGACATATTTGTGAGTACCGGTAACCCTTGAGTTCAATCAAGGAGAGTACGGGGCCGCTGAGCGATGTCACTAAGCACTAATGACCTAGAACCTTACTTGACCATCTTGGCCTTTTATTAGGAGTAGTGAGATGACCGGCTTTGGTGCAGTCCGAAGTTGGTAGATACTCGATACTACACTCATTGAGGGTTGCTTTCTTGGAATATTTTGGTCGCCAGTTAAGTGGCTAAACCAAAACAATGAACAATGAAAGCAATCCAGTGATATTGAGCTCCTTAGAACCCGGTTACTATTTATAGGGCAGGTTTTAAGCCAACTACACTCAAGAGGGTACTTACCTGTGAAACCCCATGCAAGCCTGAAACTAGGGTTTGGTGTGACTTGCTTGTACACATGTTTTATGCATACATCATAAACATCATGAAGCATCATATGCATTTACTAACCATTTCAAGGGTTTAGACCTTCATCATTGTTCTTGTTTTGTAGGCCATGGAAATTCCTCGCAGAAACACCATTCAAGTCAACCTTGTGAAAATCTCTCCTCAACTCAAGGAGCTCACCTCAAGGATTCCGGAAAATTCAGCCTTCAGTGAAAGACATGGTAGACTGCTCAACCTAGTCAACACCAACATCGAAGAAGACATGATGAAAGTGCTATTTCAGTTCTTTGACCCCCTTCACCATTGCTTCACTTTCCCGGATTATCAGTTGGTGCCCACTTTGGAGGAGTTTTCTCAACTCCTAAGAATCCCTATCCTTAATCAACTACCCTTCAACGGTACGGAGAAGGAACCAAAGCCTGAAGATATTGCTCGAGCATTACGTCTACAACCGTCTGAAATCAAGGGGCATTGGGAAACCAGAAGCGGTGTCAAAGGATTCTTAGCAAAATTCTTGTTTGAGAAGGCGCAAGAATGTTGGAACTCATTGGACCTGCAAGCATTTGAAGAAATTGTGGCACTCCTTATCTATGGGTTAGTCCTATTCCCAAATCCTGACCAATTGGTAGATGTCAACGCCGTCAAAATCTTCTTGTCCAGAAATCCAATACCAACATTGCTTGGAGACATCCTTCACTCATTTTACACACGAACAATGAGAAGGAGGGGTGTTCTCATGTGCTGCACTCCTATCCTCGCAAGGTGGTTTATTTCGCACCTTCCACAATCTGTCCTGAAGAATGATCAAGGTGTAAGGTGGTCCCAGCGATTGATGACCCTCACTCATGCTGATATACATTGGTGTTCTCGGTCGAGAGAAAATATCATCATCGTCGATCGTTGCGGAGAATTTCCCAATGTCCCTTTACTTGGAATTAGGGGAGGTATCACCTACAACCCTTGCCTAGCTTTGAGGCAATTTGGGTACGCACGGAGGGATGGCCCTCATGACATGCTGATTCCTAGCCTAGTTTTTGACTTCGACGGCGATATGCAAGGACTTCGCCAAAGGTTCATCAGAGCTTGGGGAAAACTCAACAAGATTGATAGCAAGACCCTGGGACACAAGAACTCCATCCCTCTTGAGCCCTACCTCAAGTGGGTACGAGCCCGCGCTCAAAGTCTGATGATGCCTTATCCCCATGTACTCCCAGTGATCAAAGAGCCCGTCCATGAAGGAGAGGTCCCCTACACCATCCTACATCCAGACATGCCTACATCGTGGGAAGAAATGCAGAGGAGTTGGATTCAGCTCAAGGAGGAACGAAACACTTTTGAAGCTAGCTACTACGCCAGTGAAAAGAAGGTCCTGGAGCTTACCCGCCGACTCCACGAGCAAGAGGCCCTCAACGCCTACATCGCACCGAAGAGGATGCGCAATGTCTTTCTGCCTTAAGAGGTTTATGTTGTAACATCTGGCCCATGGGGCATCTATGTATTAACAGATTTCTTCTTAATATGACGTGCGTTCTTCTTTGTCTGAAACGATTTTGAATGTCCTAAATCCTTGAATGCATTGCATACATCAGCATACCATTCATCATATGCATAAGCAGGTCTCGCTCCAGGTTTCCTTATCTACTCGCTGTTTATTTCAGTAGGATGGATCTCGAGCAAACGGTCAAAGATCTACAAGCCCAGAATGCACAATTCCAGCAACTCTTGATGACCTTGGTCAAGAGTCAAGAGGATATCAAGGCTCATCTGGAAAGCAAAGACCCAGTGAAGAAGAAAAAGAGGGTCGGAGTGGCTACTTTGGGGAGAAGGTTTGACAGAGAAGCTCGGAGGGTGCTCGAATTTCCTCCTACTTCTGACGAGGGGACTAGTAAAAGAGATCGGGTTGCAGTGCCTTCCGAGTCTGATGCGGAAGAGGAAGACGTGGAAGAAGACGAGGATTATTCGGACCAGCAGTATCCTCCCGCTGATGACAAGTACAAGGGCTTGGAGGACAGATTGGCTGCAATGGAATTACAGAGGGTGCCGGGTCTGGATTTTGAAGACATGGGCTTGGTCGCCGGAATTGTGATTCCTCCAAAGTTCAAGGTGCCGGCATTTGTAAGGTATGACGGGCTGTCTTGCCCCAAGATGCACCTCAGGTCCTATGTGAGGAAGATTCAGCCCTATACAGCTGATAAAAATCTCTGGATTCATTTCTTTCAAGACAGTCTGGCGGGAGCCCAGTTGGAATGGTTTTATCAGTTAGAGGGAACCAGTGTCAGGAATTGGGAAGATTTGGCCACCGCTTTCTATAAACAATACCAGTATAATTCCGATCTTGCTCCTACCCGTACCCAACTTCAGGGTATGTCGCTAGGAACAAGTGAGGGATTCAAGGAATACGCACAAAAGTGGAGGGATTTGGCTGGCAGGGTGCAGCCTCCTTTAACCGATCGTGAGCTCGTTGATATGTTTCTTGGGACCCTATCTGGGCCATTTTTCAATCATTTAATCGGTAACTCTTCAGCGGGATTTACTGATTTGATCTTAACAGGTGAGAGAATCGAGGCTGGCATCAAGTCGGGAAAAATTCAGAAGGGTGTCGCCGCAAGTATGGAGAAGAAGCCGTTTAAGAAGGAGACAGCTATGGTATATTCTCAAAGGAGAGCAGGGAAGACGGAGCGTCGGCCGACTGTGGGGGCCGTGATGATCCAAAATGCTCCAAGCGAGCAGCCTCGCTACAACCCATCTAGACCAAACCAGCAACGGGTGGAAAGGCCACAACGGCAGTTCACTCGTATCAATATGACCCCAGCACAGGTACTTCCCCACCTGTTGAAATTGAATCTAGCCTCTATCAAAGAAGCGCCAAAGAACGTCAACACATCCTCTCCACACTACCATGCCAATGCTAAGTGCGCCTATCATTCAGACAGCGTTGGGCATGACACCAACGATTGTTGGGCCCTCAAGCATAAGATCCAGGACTTAATAGACGCCAAGGAGGTCGAGTTTGACGCTCCAGAAAAACCCAATGTGATCTCTGCACCTATGCCGAAGCACGGTCGGAACGTCAACGCCATTGAAGAGGATCGGTATGTTACTGACGTTAGTGATCTAACTACTCCACTGTTAACCGTTAAGCTAAATTTGTTAAGGGCCGGGATCTTCCCGGGATGTAATGAAGACTGTTACTGTTGTCACTCTCTGCCGTTGGGTTGTCCGCTACTAAAGGAAGGCATCCAAGGCCTCATAGATAGCCGACAAATTCTGTTCGAGAAAGTTCCTGTTGTTCCAGTTCACGTTGAAAGTATCTCAATCATAACCATCCACGCCAATCTTCCCGAGGCCGTCAGAAAGCCAGTTAAGATTACGCCAGTTGCAAAGTCCATACCATTGAAGATAACGAGGCCGGGGCCGGTTCCCTACGTCTCCGAGAAGTCGATACCGTGGAACTATGGTGGTGACATCTACTACCATGGTATCAAGCAAGTTGAAATAATTGAAGAGGATTCAGATGATGATGAAGCCAGCATCAGTAACATTGCGGGCACCAGCAAAATCACCAGAAGTGGGAGGATATTTTCTCCAGAGATTGCTCCTCCAAAAGCAGTCTTTGGACCCTCATCAGTAAAAGAAGTCATCCCTGCACCAGCAAGACTCTCTGCCAGAACTCCTTTGATCAAAGAAATTTTCGTTCCTAGTACCGTCTCTCCTACCATCGCCGATAAAGGAAAAGGAATACAAGATGAGCCCGTCAGGACGAGGGCTCAACCCTTGATGATTCCGGAAGCTTCCAAGAAGGAGATGGACGAAATTTTGAGGATAATCAAGAAAAGTGACTATGATGTGGTGGAACAGTTGGGGCAAACCCCCTCCAAGATCTCCATGTTGGCACTGTTGCTTTGCTCAGAAGCGCACGCTCAAGCTTTGATTAAGTTTCTAAAGGCAGCTCATGTGCCTCAAGAAACCTCCGCAGATCAATTTCAACATTGCGTGGCTAGCCTGACCGCAGATAATGGATTAGGTTTTTCTGATGCCGACCTGACCCCTAAGGGCCGAAATCACAATGATGCGTTACATATTTCAATCGAGTGTCGCGGAACCACCCTTGCACATGTTTTGGTTGATACCGGTTCATCACTGAATGTTTTGCCTAAGAAGGCCCTGGACCGGTTAGATTGCGAAGGGTTGGAATTGAAGCCGAGTGATATCATCGTCAGAGCCTTCGATGGGTCGAAAAGAATGGTCCATGGAGAAGTTGAAATTCCTGTCAAGGTAGGTACCGAGGTGTTCAAATCCACTTTCTATGTAATGGACATCCGTCCATCATACTCCTGCCTGCTGGGTAGACCTTGGATACACCATGCTGGGGCAGTCACCTCCTCCTTGCACCAAATGCTGAAATATCCTGTAAAGGGTAAAATCATTACTGTCCATGGCGAGGAAGAGTACATGATTAGCCATTTAAATTCTTTCCGGTACGTGGAAGTCGAAGGGGAGTTCATCGAGACACCATTTCAACATTTCGAAGAAGTGTTCCCTCAGATAGCAGTGACGAAGTTGGCAGCTGAGACACCAAGGCAGATGGCCAGGATGGCATCTCTAGAGGATGCAAGGGCTGCAGTTAAAGAAGGAAAGAATTCGGCATGGGGGCAGCTACCCGACTTTCCGCATAAGGTTGACAAGCTTGGTTTAGGCTTCACCACCACTGGTCAGAAGGCTATGCGCCGATCAAAGATTGAGAGAGCGCCAGTCAAGATTTCCCATTACCAAGTTAATGCCCTGGAAGATGAAGATGAAGAAAGCAACTTTGAAGAGTGGATTCACCCGACGGTCAGAGGAGGGCTGAACAATTGGGAAGCTAAAGATTTTGTCCCTGTCACTTTCATTCCTCAGTAATTTATCTATCAAACATTTTCTATCTTGGTCTGTAATATTTTTATATTCAAACAATCAGTACACTATCTTTCCACCTCCTGCCTTACCCGGGGCATGTAGGTCCACTTGTAAGGGTTTTGACTGTTTTTCATATTCATATGCCATGTTTAATGATTCATTGGACGTTTTTCATTTGATAAACTGCTTGTGTTCATTCTTTTTCCTTCTGCATTTTTGTTTAAGGATGGCTATCCCTTACCCACACCCACACTCACCAATGCAGGTACCCATCCCCTCCGGATTCCATGGGTGACTATTCTGCTGTATCTTTCAATAACTCTGAAGACCTGGTCAATCTAGCCGAGTATGAGGACGACGAGGGTTGTGAAGTACCAGGGGAGCTAGCCAGGCTCCTGCAACAAGAGGAGAGGGCCATCTTACCGCATAAAGAGCCGTTGGAAACTATCAACTTGGGGACCGAGGAAACTCGGAAGGAGGTACAAATGGGTGCCAATCTGGAACCAGAAGTCAAGAAACGCTTGGTACAGTTATTAAATGAGTATGTTGAGATCTTCGCTTGGTCCTATGAAGACATGCCGGGCCTAGACACCGACATCGTGGTTCACCGTCTCCCCACAAGAGAAGACTGTCCACCGATCAAACAAAAAGTTCGCCGAATGAGGCCTGACATGTCCGAAAAAATCAAAGCAGAAGTGATGAAGCAGTTCAATGCTGGCTTTCTGGCTGTCACATCCTATCCTCAATGGGTCGCCAACATTGTGCCAGTACCTAAGAAGGACGGCAAAGTCAGAATGTGCGTGGACTATAGGGATTTGAATAGGGCCAGCCCTAAGGATGATTTTCCGCTACCTCACATTGACATCCTAATTGACAATACAGCTCAGCACAAGGTGTTCTCTTTCATGGATGGATTCTCCGGCTACAATCAAATCAAAATGGCCCCCGAGGACATGGAGAAAACAACTTTTGTCACGCAATGGGGCACTTTCTGTTACAAGGTGATGCCATTCGGGTTGAAGAACGCAGGAGCAACCTATCAACGCGCCATGGTGGCTCTATTTCATGACATGATACATCATGAGATTGAAGTTTACGTGGACGATATGATAGCCCGGTCACAAACAGAGGAGGAGCACCTTGAACATCTGGAAAAGCTGTTTGCCAGATTGAAAGAATACAAACTCAGGCTAAATCCAAGCAAATGCACTTTTGGAGTTAGGTCCGGTAAACTCCTGGGATTCATCGTAAGCAACAAAGGCATTGAAGTCGACCCGGCAAAAGTAAAAGCAATACAAGAGATGCCTACGCCTCGTACTGAAAAGGAAGTTAGAGGTTTCTTGGGGCGCATAAACTATATTGCCAGATTCATTTCACATCTGACTTCTACCTGTGAGCCAATTTTCAAACTCTTGAAGAAAGATCAGATAATTGAATGGAACGACGACTGCCAAGCTGCTTTCGATAGAATCAAGGAATATTTGCTAGAACCTCCTATTCTGATGCCACCCGTCGAAGGAAGACCATTGATCATGTATTTGACAGTTTTGGACAATTCAATGGGGTGTGTTTTGGGCCAGCATGACGAGTCTGGTCGAAAAGAACATGCCATTTATTACCTTAGCAAAAAGTTTACCGACTGTGAGACTCGCTACTCGCTGCTCGAGAAAACTTGCTGCGCTTTGGTATGGGCTGCTCGCCGACTAAGACAGTATATGTTGACTCATACTACCTTGTTGATATCCAAAATGGATCCTATTAAATATGTCTTCGAAAAGCCCGCTTTATCAGGAAGGATAGCCAGATGGCAAATGATCTTGACCGAGTATGACATCCAATATACCACCCAAAAGGCTATAAAAGGGAGTGTGCTAGCGGACCATTTGGCTCATCAAGCTATCGAAGACTATCAACCCATGAAATTTGATTTCCCGGACGAGGACATCATGAGTTTGGACAACATTAAAGATGACGGACCGTATGACGGACCCGAAAAGGGATCCCGATGGACCCTGTACTTTGATGGTGCCTCAAATGCACTCGGAAACGGCATTGGCGCGGTACTTATTTCTCCGGAAGGATGCCACACTCCTTTCACGGCCCGACTTTGTTTCAGCTGCACAAACAATATGGCGGAGTATGAAGCCTGCATCTTTGGCCTCAAGGCTGCCATAGACTTGGGGATCAAATCTCTGATTGTATTCGGGGACTCGGCTTTGGTCATTAGCCAAATCAAAGGAGACTGGGATACCAAGCATCCCAATCTTATTCCATACAAAGAACATGTTCTGACGTTGTTGCCTCATTTCGAGCAAATTACCTTCGAGCACTTTCCGCGAGAAGAGAATCAGCTAGCAGATGCTCTAGCCACAATGTCCTCCATGTTTAAACTCAACTGGGATAACGAGGCTCCCCAAATCACCATCGAGCGAATGGATGAACCGGCGCATTGTCACGAGATTAACACCGAAGAAGTAGTGGAACAACCTTGGTTCCATGAGATCAAAAGGTATCTCGAGACCCAAGATTATCCTAAAGGAGCTTCCGTGAATGACAAGAAGTTCTTAAGGAAATTCGCCGCTAAGTTCTTCCTGAGCAACGGCATCCTCTACAAACGAAGTCATGATTGTGTATTACTCCGATGTGTTGATAAGGCTGAAGCAGAGTTAATCATGACTGATATACACAGCGGCACATTTGGCACTCACCTGAGCGGACATACAATGGCCAAGAAGATCCTAAGGGCAGGTTATTATTGGTCTACCATGGAGGCTGATTGCCATCAACATTCCCGTACTTGTCATAAATGTCAAGTCTATGCCGACAAAGTTCATGTCCCTCCGGTTCCTCTCAACGTTCTAACTGCTCCATGGCCCTTTGCAATGTGGGGCATTGATATGATTGGAGAGATCAAGCCCACGGCTTCCAACGGACATCGCTTCATCCTGGTTGCCATTGACTACTTCACTAAATGGGTCGAAGCAGCTTCCTTCGCTTCCGTCACCAAAAATGTGGTTGCCCGCTTTATCAAGCAAAATCTCATATGTCGGTATGGTGTTCCAGACAGAATCATCACAGACAACGGTACCAATCTGAATAATACAATGATCACTGCGTTATGCGAACAGTTCAAGATTTATCATCACAATTCATCTCCCTATAGACCGAAGATGAACGGTGCTGTTGAAGCTGCGAACAAAAATATCAAGAAGATCATTCAGAAAATGACAGTCACTTACAAAGACTGGCATGAGATGTTGCCGTTTGCGTTGCATGGATACCGTACGACAATACGTACCTCAACCGGGGCAACCCCGTTTTCTTTGGTTTATGGCATGGAAGCCGTTTTGCCTATGGAAGTTCAGATCCCGTCTCTGAGAATTATGAAAGACGCAGGTTTGAATGAAGATGAGTGGACTCAGACCCGACTTGATCAACTCAATCTGATCGACGAAAAGCGACTTGCCGCTGTATGCCATGGTCAGACGTATCAAAAACGAATGATCAAGGCCTTCAATAAGAAAGTCAGACGTCAGGTATATCAAGTTGGAGATCTAGTAGTCAAGCGGATTATCCTACCGCAAGGTGATCCCAGGGGCAAATGGACTCCTACATACGAAGGACCGTTTGTAATCAAGAGCGTATTTTCTGGTGGTGCGATGATTCTAACCACCATGGATGGCGACGATTTGCCGCACCCTGCGAACGCAGACATAGTCAAAAGATACTACGCATAAAATAATCCGACAAGTCGAAAACCCGAAAGGGCGGCTTGGGCAAAAATGGGCATCCCGGTGAACCGAAAACCCGAAAGGGCGGTTCAGGCAAAAATTAGGGATAAAAACAAAAAAATCTGTACACCCGGCAAGTCGAAAACCCGAAAGGGCGGCTTGGGCAAAAAGGGGTTTCCCGGTGGATCGAAAACCCGAAAGGGCGATTCAGGCAAAAGTTAGGGAATTTAAGCGTATAACTATGTCTCGTCAGATCACTTCAAAGACAGTCTCTTCATCAACCGGTCCCAGGTTTCTGATCAATCCAGTCATCGTCAAATGAAGCATGGAATGGACAGATGTTCGGAGTTGTGAAAGCTACAGCAGAGTGGGATCTCATGGAATTATTTCACATAGCCATCTTTGTTTTAAATTTTTCAAATATTTACGACAAGATCCTCTTACTAGGATGATTGTTTCCCTTGTATAAATATACTCAAAGAAAATCAATACAAATACTCTTCCCAAAATTTGTGTCATTTCCCTTTTCCTTTTTCCCTTGCACTATTTGTTTTATTTTGAGAAACGTCCAATGTTTTGTTAAATAGGCATATGCATTTGAAACATGATCACTTCCTAATTGAACCTAAGAAAAGGATTACTGATAGGATGAAAGTACAAACGAGTATTTCAATACCCTTCCAAAGGGAAATCCCTCAAGATCTGTAATCCACGTCCCTAACAAACCTTGAGGTCTATCTCCAACAGACCCTCGGAGCTTATCCTCGTAAGATTCCGCAAGGTAATCCCCACAGAGTACGGACGTCCCTTCCAAGTTTTATTCAAAATTATTCTCACAAAGGCGTATAACTGGTTTATCCTCGACTAACCGTCAGGAGAGGTCACTCGCCAGAATTCTTCCCATCCCCAGCAGAGTTCCTCAGAATTCCCCCAATAATAACTCATCAGTACTATCCCCAGAGAAGTTTATCCCCAGCAGATCAAAAGCTTCAACGGGTCAATCCCCGGCGAAGTCGGATTTTTAAATCTTCTCCCCACAGGTTTTTTAGAGGAAAATCTAGCATTCCCCGGTAGAGTCAGTCTTCAGAGATACATCTCTCCCAGTTGAAGATTCTCAATCTGGCCTCCCCAGCATTAAGTCTACTAGTTTAACACTCCCCAGCAATGACCCAGGATTTATTTTCCCCAGCCGCGGTCAAAGATGCCCCTATCTCCCGATGGCCTGGATTCATCTATCCTACGCAAGGCAGCTCTCCAGCTTACATGCACATCCATTTGCATTCATGAAACTATGATGTACATTGTATCATGCATCATAGCATTGCATCCAACTAACTTTTCGCCTTTTTCAGGCAAGATCAATTGACAGAATAAAACAATTCAACTTCAAGACTTCTGAAAACAGTTCACGGGTTCTCCAAGTAAACGGATGTTAACCTATCACTTGTTCGGATTCTTCTCAAAGACCTCTGAAAACAGTTCATGGATTCTTCCCAAGTAACGGATGTTAATCTATCAGCTCGTTCAGATGCACCTTCGAATTTAGTTTACGGACGCTTCCCAACAACGGATGCTGCTCTATTGCTAATTCAACTTCAAGACTTCTGAAAACAGTTCACGGGTTCTCCAAGTAAACGGATGTTAACCTATCACTTGTTCGGATTCTTCTCAAAGACCTCTGAAAACAGTTCATGGATTCTTCCCAAGTAACGGATGTTAATCTATCAGCTTGTTCAGATGCACCTTCGAATTTAGTTTACGGACGCTTCCCAACAACGGATGCTGCTCTATTGCTAATTCAACTTCAAGACTTCTGAAAACAGTTCACGGGTTCTCCAAGTAAACGGATGTTAACCTATCACTTGTTCGGGTTCTTCTTAAAGACCTCTGAAAACAGTCCATGGATTCTTCCCAACAACGGATGTTAATCTATCAGCTTGTTCAGATGCACCTTTGAAATTAGTTTACGGAAGCTTCCCAACAACGGATGCTGCTCTATTGCTGATTCAGCCTCAAGACTTCTGAAAACAGTTCACGGGTTCTCCAAGTAAACAGATGTTAACCTATCACTTGTTCAGATTCAACCTCAAGACTTCTGAAAGCAGTTCATGGATTCTTCCCAAGTAACGGATGTTAATCTATCAACTTATTTAGATACGACTCCCTGAAAACGGCTTGTAGGTTCCCCCAACCACGGATGCCAACCTATTGCCTGTTCAGACCCCCCAATTCAGAAAGGGTCTAAAGCTCGGACACTTTCCTAAAACTCCCGTCCGGATGGCATCGTTAAGCCCATCTCCAAATGGCATCTCTAAGCCCATTCCCGCATCCAGTACTATGATAAGTGCAAATTTTCTGGGCACATTAGTGTCCAATCTCCTTTTACCTTCAGGTCGCGAAAGGCAAGCCTGCCAATCTAACTCTTCAGGTCAAAGAAGATTGAACAGGGGCAACTGTTGTACCCCAAAATTTGCCCTCGCGCTTTTCCACAAGGAATCTCAGCTTCAAGCATTTCCTGACTTCTCAAACTGGCTCAAGAATCGGGCAAACAAACTTTTCTTGACAGTCAAGCAAAATTAGGGTTTTTACTGAGTTTCAGAACCCTGATTTGTTTTATACAGTGGGCCTAGGGTTTGATTGATTGTTGGTCAAGCAAGAGTGATTTGGCATTCAATCAGGGATTAAGTTTTATGAGCATATTCTCAGAAGATTCTGAATTTCACAGCACTTTGCAGTTTATTTCGAGATTCGGGTTAAAATTCGCGTTATCTTGGTTTAATCAGCAAAAAGGACAATGGTTTTGAATTCAGTACATTTTGATTGGGCCAGTCAGATATATGCAGTGTTGAATTCACAGTATTTTTGCACTTGATCAGTCCATTTAAGTTAATTACTGCTTCGCTCTGGATGTTGAATAAGACGGACTTAATTGGTCAATGTTGTTTTATTTAAGCTATTTATTATTCTGAAATTAAATGATTGAATTTATTTTTCAATTGTTAATTCTAAGAATTTTAAATAAATAAATAAACAATAAAGAAATTAGATTTAATTAGATAATTTGAATTTTTATTGATATTTAAATTATTTACAAATTGTTGTTACAAACAATAATTTACATTTAATTTAAATATTACAATAAAATGAAAAAAGTATCCTATTTTCTAAATACTCTTCATTCCTCACTCTGCTCCGGCATTCCATTTTTCATCTGCAAAAAGAAAAAAAAAGAAACAAGAAAAGTCAAAAGCAGTTAATTGGAAAAGACAGTTAAATTGCTCATCATTAGGGGCTACTGACTGGGATCAGTTGCCCTCTCTGCAAATCACGGGATTTCTCCCGGTTCACAGAGAGGGAAGATTATTTTATCTCATGAAATGCAAATGTCAAAAATGCATAGGCTACAAATTTTAAGCTACATAAGAATCTCAATTTCCAATTTCAAACCATTTAGTTCAAATCCAAATTTCCCATTCAAAACTGAACTGAAATGCCAAGATATCAAAGAAAATCAATAAAAGCATACAAGCTGTCATGGAGAGATTTTTGGAAAAAAAGATATCCAAAGGCAAAGCCACATAAACTGTCAAAAGAGATAAAGATGCAAAATGTAGGATGCAAGCAACTTGGATTTTTTCATCATTTCCCATGGTTAGCCCCTTCAGAGAAGTACAAGTATAATCATATAAAATTCAAACTGTACTTTAAGAGAAAAAAAAGAGAGATAAGGCAGCAGGCCAAGACAGTTCAGGAAAGGCAGTTCAGAGTAAGAGAAAAGGGAAAATACTCAGTTCACAGCAGACATTAGAGAAGTGAGAAGAAAACAAAATACACAAAAGCCAAGACCGGGTTCAGCAGGCATAGCAGTTCAGCAGGCATAGCAATTCAACATAGGCACAGTTCAATAGCAGCACAGCAGGTAGTAGGCAAGTCAAAGAAAAGATATACAAGATAAAAGAGACAAACTCAGTTCAGAGGTAGCAGCAGGTGAGAGAGAAGGGAAAGTATACAAACTAAGCACAACTCTGCATAAAAGCAGAAAACCAGTTCAGCAGCATAGCAGAATGAGATAGAAAAAGAAAGATAGCAGTTCAGGACAGTTCAAAAAATATACAAAACAAACCACAACCTGCCTAAGTAAAAGAGGAGCTCACTACTGTCCAGAACGATAAAACGAAAACTCAAGCCTCAACTTTCAAACCTACTGTACCAAGCTTCAACACCACATAGCACATTCTCAAAAAACACCATGACCAAACCTTTATACCAAACACAAGAAACCTGAGATCCCAACTCAAAAACACCCCCATTACTGTTATCAAACCATAACCATCATCCCAAACCAACCCTGCATAACACAAGGAGACAGAAGCCAGAATAGAGAAGTAAGGCAAACAAGAACTCAGAATAACCTGATCAAGCCTCACCATCTTATGAAGCCAAGCATCATTCACGAAACATAACCCAAGCCTCAGAAGCTAGCTTCATCACAGGCATCTCAGCAAGGCACATCTCAAAGCACACAAGCAAAACATCAAGGCAATATTTGTTCATAATCAAGCAAGTCATCACAGGGCAACACGAGATTAGAAAGAAGCAACTCAAGAACATTCAAGACCAGTTCAGAATCATAAGCATCAGTGGCATAGAAGAGAAGATAAAGAAGCAAGGATTTAGGTTTTCTCAGCGAATATCATCATCAAAAACCTGAGCAAAAGATAAAAGAACGAAGTTACCAAGAAGGCGTCCAAGCAAGCATCAAGCTTCACCGCTCCGGCCTCCTCAACGCATCCCCTTTCTCTCCTCCATCTCCAGGAATCAGGTAACGAATTTGCTATATCTTTCCCTTCACCTTATAAAAAACGAAACAAATAAAGAGCTCAGAACAATTCCACGCGTATCAGTCATAGAAGAAAAAAGGGAATACTGAAACGAACCTGGAGCAACGTATCCATTGCCTTGGAGGGAAGAGAGTATGGGTTGCGTGGGTGGCCGGAGATGAACGCTCAGAGGATTGCCAATCGGAGAAGACGAACCAAACGCGCCGTCGCTGCCTCGAGCTCAAACCCTAATGTTCGTTCAATAAACAAAAAAACTGCCTAACCCTAAATTTCGTTGTTGGATCAAAAGGGCCTGACCCGTTTCCTAATTCATCTCTAAAAGCCCAACAGGAAATCACCTAATTTTCTAATACTGATCTTATAAAACTCTAACTCTTTTCATCCTTATAATAAAAAACAATGTTTATTCTTTTATATACTAACTCATTTATTTCCTTGTTTCTAAAACATATAATTTATTTCTTAATATTATTAAGCATACTAACTTAATCTAAATACTTGTATACATAATTAACTAAAAATATTTTTGAAATATATTTGTACATATCATATAAGTTAAATTTGAAAATATTTTCTTAATACACATTTGTACATAATAATTTAAATACACTTTTCTAATACAAAATTCAATTCTTTTAATTTAAATTTAAATACTTTGTTGTATATAAACAAATAAAGAGACATTCTTGATTTAAACTTGAACATTATTTGTGCATATTATACATTTTTCATACATAATTAAAATTAAACTTTTTTAATTAACATTTTTTATACATAACCATTCAATACATTTCTCTTCTAATATTTAAAATTACAAACATTTTGACTAAAATACTCTCCAATTAAAACTTAACACTTAATCAAAACCCTTCATTGGTACATAATTCATATAAATCAAAAATACAGATTGAAACATTATCTAGGTCAAAACCCTAATACGACTCAATTTCATAATTCGCATTTGTACATATTTACACTTACATATACATTTGCACTTACACAATATATTGCCCTACACACATTTTATCTTACATTTATACATTTGACATTTATACTTTGATTGCGACATTCGATTTGGTTGTAAGTACTATAAGTCTCATCCCCTTGTACATTTATACCCCCACTCCCGGACATTATTTTGTAATAGCGTAGATTTACATTCCGCAATTTACAGCTTTTCAATTATACCATGGTTAGACCTAGGGTTTGTATGTACATAAAATCAAACGCTAGATAACCTAAGACAAGACAAATACCTGTAATCAATACACCATCACACTTGCACCCCCTAGGGTAATCCCACATGTTGCCTTCAAAATGGGCCATGCTTGCACGTCGAATGTCTTTGGCAAAACAAAACCAAATGATCATAAGTCCCTCGATGACGCTTTCGAAAGTCGCCTATCAAAATGATCAAGTCCCTTCAAGCAAATTGCCAAAGACACTTGGCACCATTGCATTCGTGGTCCATACGATGACCCACGCCCGTCCCGAATAAACTTCCTAAACGCAAGATTGCCCATCAATTTCAATGGTGGAACAAAATTGTTAAAAGGGGTTAAAACATGACAAAAAACCTTTGAGTATAATAGGGTAGACAAAACTCTTAGTTACTTGAGATCAAACTTGCAAAAACACTTGCCTTCTTTTCAAAAACCACAATCCACGACACTTTCAAAAATCAAACTTTTTTCAAACTTTTGAAACATCTTTTCGAAAAGATATGCACCTTTGTAAAACATTCGAGTAAAGAATTATTACAAGGTTGGCCTAAGACAAGGCATCTTTCTCCAAAACATTTTCAAAACAACCCACACACGCACTATTTTCAAAGCAATCGAAAAACAAGGCAAGTGATCTAAAAAGCCAAGTAACTAAGAGCCCATGGATAACCATGGATGGAAAGGGTGCTAATACCTTCCCTTTTCATAATCTACCCCCCGAACCCACGAAATATCTCAAAAGGTTTTTGCTGTGCTTTTTAACCTTTCCTTTAGGATAAAATAAAAAGTCGGTGGCGACTCTTGCTAACCGCACAAGTGCGAATATGAAACGCAAAACACTAGTCAGTTCTCCCACCGTATCACACTATGCCAAGTTCACTAATGAACTTCTTGATCCAAATAGCTTCCTTTGCTGCAGTTGAGGTAGAAATATACTCAGCCTCGGTTGTAGAATCAACAACTGTATCTTGCTTTGAACTTTTCCAGCTCATAGCGCCACCATTTAAACAAAACACATAACCAGATTGCGATCTAAAGTCATCCTTATCTGTCTGGAAGCTAGCATCGGTGTATCCAATTACAGTAAGCTCTTCCTGACCTCCATATATCAAGAATGAGTCCTTAGTCCTTCTCAAGTACTTAAGGATATTCTTGACAGCTACCCAATGAGCATCACCAGGATTAGACTGGTACCTACTCGTTGCACTTAAAGAATACGAGACATCTGGTCGAGTACATAGCATGGCATACATGATAGATCCTATTGCAGATGCATATGGAATCTTATCCATGCGATCCCTTTCTTCCTTACTTGAAGGGGATTGTGTTTTTGACAGACACATGCCATGTTGCATAGGTATGAATCCTTTCTTGGAATCATGCATATTAAAGCGTCTCAACACTTTTTCTATGTATGTACTCTGACTTAGGCCAAGCAGTTTTTGTGACCTATCTCTATAGATCCCGATTCCTAATATATAGGCTGCTTCACCTAGGTCCTTCATTGAAAAGCATTTCCCTAACCAAGTCTTCACTTGTTGCAAGGTAGGGACATCGTTTCCAATGAGTAATATGTCATCTACATATAATACCCGGAATACGATCATGCTCCCACTAACCTTCTCGTAGACACAAGGCTCATCTTCATTCTTGATGAATCCATATTGTTTTACTGTTTCATCAAAACGAAGATTCCAGCTTCTGGAAGCTTGCTTTAATCCATAAATTGATCGCTGTAACTTACATATCTTTTGGGCTTCTTCTGGTATGTCAAATCCTTCAGGTTGTGTCATGTACACATCCTCAAGAAGATTCCCATTAAGGAAAGCAGTTTTGACATCCATCTGCCATATTTCATAATCATGATATGCAGCGATAGCAAGTAAAATCTGAACAGATTTAAGCATTGCAACTGGTGAAAAGGTTTCATCATAGTCAACCCCATGAATTTGTTTATAGCCTTTTGCAACCAGTCTTGCCTTATAGGTATGTACCTTACCATCCATGTCAGTCTTATTTTTGAAGACCCACTTGCATCCTATAGGGTTAACTCCTATAGGAGGCTCTACCAAGGTCCAAACCTGGTTTGTGTACATGGAATCCATTTCAGATTTCATGGCTTCTAGCCACTTCTCGGACTCAGGACCAGTTATGGCCTCTTGGTAGGTCACAGGCTCATCTTGATCCATGAGTAATACATCACCCTGATCACTTATGAGATATCCATATCTCTCAGGTTGTTGACGTATCCTGCTTGACCTACGCTGGTCTTGTTCTACTTGAGCAGGTTGTTATTCCACAACTACTTGTGTTTCCTGCTCTAATTCCTCCATAGGTGTATCAATGCTTTGTGGTTCTTGAATTTCTTCAAGCTCTATTTTCCTCCCACTGATTCTTTTGGAAATAAAATCCTTTTCCAGAAAAACTCCAGTTCGAGCGACAAACACTTTGCCCTCAGAAGGATTGTAGAAGTAATACCCTCTTGTTTCTTTAGGATACCCCACAAATAAGCATTTGTCAGATTTGGGCTCAAGCTTAGTTGAAATTTGTCGTTTCACATAAACTTCGCAACCCCAAATCTTCATGTAAGACATATGTGGTTTCTTACCACTCCATATCTCATATGGTGTCTTCTCAACCTTTTTGGATGGAACCCGGTTAAGTGTGTAAGCTGCAGTCAATAGTGCATGTCCCCAAAAGGAGTTCGGAAGATCGGCGTGACTCATCATGGATCGGACCATGTCTAACAAGGTTCGATTTCTTCTCTCAGATACACCATTCCATTGTGGTGTTCCGGGAGGAGTAAGTTGGGATAAAATCCCACATTCCTTTAGATGGTCATCAAACTCTAGGCTTAAATATTCACCTCCTCGATCTGATCGAAGAACTTTAATATTCTTACCTAGTTGGTTTTGTACTTCATTCTTGAATTCTTTGAATTTTTCAAAGGTTTCAGATTTGTGTTTCATTAAATACACATAACCATATCTACTGAAATCATCAGTAAATGTGATGAAGTATTGAAAACCTCCTCTGGCTGGTATGTTCAGTGGTCCACATACATCAGTATGTATGAGGGCCAAAAGATCATTAGCCCTTTCACCTTTTCCTGTGAATGGGGACTTTGTCATCTTTCCAATTAAACAAGATCTGCATGTCTCATATGATTCATAATCAAAAGAGTCCAAGAGTCCATCTTTATGGAGTTTGGAAATGCGTTTCTCATTTATGTGGCCTAAGCGACAGTGCCAAAGGTAGCTTGGATTTAACTCGTTAGGTTTAATCCGTTTAGTATTAATGTTATAAATTGGCATTTCAAGATCAATGACATATAGTCCATTGTTCATTTGTGCAGAAGCATAGAATATATCATTCAAATAAATATAGCAACAATTGTTCTTTATTATAAATGAAAAACCAAACTTGTCCAAACAAGAAACGGAAATAATATTCCTACTAATTGCAGGTACATAATAACAGTTCTCTAACTGAATTATTAAACCACTAGGTAAAGTCAAAACATAAGTTCCTACGGCTAAAGCAACAACCTTTGCTCCATTTCCAACTCGTAGGTCAACTTCATCTTTTGCCAAATCTCTACTCCTTTTTAGCCCCTGCACATTAGTACAAATGTGAGAACCGCATCCAGTATCTAATAACCATGATGCAAAAGTAGATAAATTAATTTCAATAACAAAAATACCTGAATTTGAAGTCCCTACTCCATTGTTCATATCTTCCAAGTACTTTGGGCAGTTTCTCTTCCAATGTCCGGTCTTACCGCAATGGAAGCAAGTGCCCTCCTTTGATATGCCTCCACTAGGCTTCAAAGCAGGAACAGTAGGTTTAGGCTTGGCAACTTCCTTGCCTTTCCCTTTACCAACCTGCTTGGTAGGCCTCTTGTTCAGCTTCTTTCCATTACTGACCATTAGAATGGACTTCCCTTTTGTCTTCATATTCTGCTCAGCAGTTTTCAACATGCTTAGAAATTCTGGAAGACTCTTATCCATGTCATTCATGTTGAAATTCATGACAAACTGATTAAAGCTATCTGGCAATGATTGCAAGATAAAATCAGTTTCAAGTTCCTTTCCAAGCGGAAACCCTAACCTTTCAAGGTTCTCCACATACCCAATCATTTTGAGTACATGGGGGACCTACAGGGTTTCCCTCAGATAACTTGCTGTTAAAAAGGGCCTTTGAAACCTGAAACCTCTCGTTTCTTGCCTGCTCTTGATAGAGCATTTTCAGATGTCCGATCATATCGAACGCTGACATGTTCTCGTGTTGCTTTTGCAACTCCGAGTTCATAGTAGCTAGCATGAGACAAGCGGCTTCGTTAGCATCATCAAAATGCTTCTTATAAGCATCTCTTTCTGCCTTAGGTGCCTAACTAGGTGGTTCCTCTTCAGGAACAGGTGTCTCCAAGACATACAACTTCTTATCGTGCTTGAGGATAATCCTCAGATTTGGTGCCAATCCAGGAAATTTGTCCCAGACAATTTTTCCTTATCTAGGATTGATCGCAAAATATGGTTGTTTGTTGTCATGGTAATCTACAAAAAAAATGAAAATATAAGTATCATTAAAACAACATATTTAATTAGGCCTTTAATCAAATATGCTCCCACTATTTTACTCAAACCAAATGACCCTCATCATTTGATTCAGAAAATCCCGTTGGAAGACTTTCTAGTGGGTCGAGATCCACATTTCACTTCGTTCTAAGTCAATGTTAGGCTGATTACACAAAACTAGGTTATTTAGGTAGGAACTCCTTCCAATTGTATCTCATACAACTCTCGAATATTTTCAGTTGGGTGAATAACTCATTATTCTAATTCATCATATGAATCATTCCCAACTCTTGCTTCTAAACATGTATAATCTTATTATAATGTGTTTAGTTAAGTTTGACCCATTGTTTTAGCAGTTGGATATTACAATTATCCCATCGCACCTTACTAATATAGAACATGCACCTCGCGTAGGCGAAACCTACATTGTTCGATACTAGTCTTGATGAGTGCTAAAACTTGGAAAGCATGAACTTAATATTTAACTTGAGGGATTTTGTTATTAGTTTGATCTCACCGGCTTAACATGCAATTCGTCTCTCTCATGCATCAACATACAAACACATGCATCAATATACATAAAAGGACACAGTTATGGCCCCTAACGCAATTGTTCTCCCAAGCCAATGAGAGAACCTAAGCTAAGCTAATAATGATCTAAACTTCTCCAAGCAAGATCTCCAAGGTTATCCTCCTTTGATATTGTATTCTTCTCTTTCTTCATAACATTACATTACATAAAAGAAACTCGTTTTACATACGAGGGAGTGAGATGAGAAAAGAAGTTACATCAAGAATTTTAGAGAGAGGAACGACACGCGGGCCGTATTTTACAATCCCAAAACAAAATAAAGAAAAAAAACTAAGGACATAACTGATCACCACAAGACAATAATAATAAACACACTTTTATTATTAGTTTAAATTTTGTTAATTAAAAAAAAGGCAAATTAAATTCCGACAATTGATCACACTACGCAGAGTTAGCGGGGGGTTCTGCTGCCCGGTCAGCGGACGGTGGTTCCGCTGACCGTTCAGCGGGCGGGGGTCAAGGGGGCAGCGCCCCTTTGCGGGGTTGTTAGGGGCAGCGCCCCGACGCAAAATTTTAATGAACAATTCATTTGAAATCGGCGTCATTTCGCACAACTCTTGTGCATTCACAACCCTAATCGCATAACTCTGCAACAACACAACCCTTGTGCCGTCATGAACCCTAATGCAACAGTTTCATGCTGTCAAACACATTTTGATTGATAATTCAGTATGATTAATCCCATGCCATTGCTTCACCATACTAATGTCGGATTCCGAAGCATATGAACAGTGATCGGTCAAAGGAATAACAATCATCAAGTGTTTGAATGAACAAAACAGAAACAATATACCCCATATACCATCGTTGCATCAGATTTACTTATATCATATATAAAAGTGATCGATCTTATTTGTGTAACCTATGGACGATCGATGTATCGCTGCTTCACCATACTAATGTCGGATTCCGAAGCATAGTCAACATCAATCATCCAAATCATACACAACAGATGCCAAATTTAATTACTCGTTTAATATTCAATTCATTCTGGTTTTAATCGAATCAAAACAGAAAATGTAGAACATAAACAACTATCAGATCCATGGTTTCGTAAGTGGCTCTGATACCACTGTATGAAAATTGCGATCAAAAGCGCAGCGGAATTTAAAAATTTTCCTTTAGCGATCCTTACGAATGAACATGGTCAGTGATAGAAATATTTACCTCTTGTGGCGATTCAGACCTTTGATGTTGTGATCACGAGCGTTGATGAAGAACAACGCCTCTACTCAGTCCACACGAACAGATCGCTTCCGGTCACAGTGCTAGCTGATCACGAACGGAAACCTTGAGTGAGAGAGAGAATCAAAAAGGAAATTGCATCAAGTGAAATTGCTTCATCACAAGGGATCTATTTATAGAATCACTCGTGTGGGCTACAAGCTAAAAGCCCAATTAAGGCTATAAGCTAAAAGCCCAATTAAGCTTATGGACATCATACCTTATGATGTACCATATATCACTTATCCACGTGGTACCTTACCACTTTCCGTATTACACTTAAGTGCACCGTATCTTACGATGTTCCTTATTTATTCTATCTCTCATCAACCTGTCCTTATGTGTGTGACCCTGTAGGTTTTCGCGACATTGACAATTATATTAAATCACACATTTAATATAATAAACAGTGAGCGGTATCTAGCAACACATCACTGTTACCCAAGTCACGAATATGTCATGTGATCTGACCAAACCTTTTCCGTGATGATATTTGTGTTGTACAATTACCCTTTTCCCCCCATGTCTATATTGAACACAAGGCATACACTGTGTCACCCTTGTCCAGTTCAATATTAGGCCCTTAGACATTTATCCTGTTATGCAGGATGAGCAAATTCCATCTAGGTCACTCATGTCCCTTAGCATGCTTTGTGAAGTACCCATCAACCGTCTTTATAGTTATCCAGTTACGGATGATGTTTGATCAACAATAAAGTACTTGACTCTACATCTAGGGTCTATAGTGGTTTCAGGTCGAAGGGTGGTATACACCATTATCATCATGAGAATAACTTATGACACTTTGCATAACATTCTATGTAGTATTCTCATAGAGGGTCAATCCAGTATAAATATTACTCCTAATATTCATACCTATGTCAAGACTTAATAACTCCTTATCTATGATCCATGAGATGTGATCATCAATCTATCTTCATAATAATCTTAATGCTTTAATATTATCCCACTTCACATTAAAGCTTGACTACGGATACTTTAAGAATAGTGTCTTATGTTTAATGGGATCTCATGATTAAGTCACACTTAACATTTCATTAAACAAATAAACCATTCTAGGGACTTTATTATTTTGGAAAGCAAACATAATAAAGAAATGCCTTTTATTATTAATAAATAATTTGATACAAGTACCAAAAGTATTGGCCTCTAGGGCTTACACCAACACACATCTTCCTCTAAGACTATACTCTGATTCCCTCTTATTGGCGCTCTTTGGGGTTGTCGAATAGGTTGGGGAACCCCAAAAAATTCAGCCATGTGTGTCATTTAAGCTGTCATTTGCTGATTCAACTGGGTGGTATTTTGTATTAGAGGGTTCAACATTGTACTCAAAGTTTGTGCCAACATTTGTACCATATCATGGTTACTTTTGTCCATTTGTTACCTCAAAATTGCCGTAGAAGAATTTGTGAGGCTTGGTATTGCATGGGATGCCCCTCCTAAGAGTTGGTTTCTACCCAAATTTGCCATACCGATTCCAGATCCATGTAATGGCAAAGACGCACTCACCAAAGGTTCTGAAAATGTGGACGAAGTGTTCATAAGACTAGCCATTTCAGTAGTTGGCATGCCATAAGGCTGGTCTCGACCCATCCAGGCTGTCGAAAATCCTGGGGCAACATAGGGTCGAGATCCTGGATTTACCATTGGTGGGGGTGTTCCTAATGGACCACTGGGACCTACATACGAAAGTATTGGTCTCGTTTGTGCTACTGTCAACGTTGGTGCCGAACCAACGGTTGATGGGATAGTTTCACTAACGGTTGGTATAACTGTTGTTTCGGTAGTAATTGATGGAGGTATTTCTCCATTATTTGGCTGATTAGCCATTTCACTATTTCTTCTCCTAGTTGTACTCTCGTTGGTGGTTAATTTACCACTTCTTAATAACATACAACACTTTGTAAAAGAAAAGAAATTATGAAAAGCATTTATGTTAATATAAACAAGCAAACAAAAATTAGCAACGTCCCACTAGGCGTGCCAATTTGTTTACCGTTAAAATTGGTAAACAACCGCTGATCTTCCAAAAAGGGTAATTTTTGGTTACTTGCAGGATCAATCAGTTTGATCCTAGGACATATGCTAAATATTTGTGTTGTTTTGATAAAAATGCTAATCTTAATAAAGAACACATTCGACTGAGAAAGGTGGAGGTTAGATGCAGATGAAAACTTGATAAAAGTGCAAGTAAAAGTAAGTAGAAAGGGGTTGAGAAGAGTTTAAGTGTAGAAATCTGGTAAAAAGTGCAAGTAAAATGCAAGGGAAAATAAACTTTGCAAGTAAGATAAAAGGCTGTAAGCAAGAATGGCAAGGATTGTAAAAGACTTTTATTATAAAATGTGGTGTTTCAAACATACATTCTCAGTATTCTTTCTCACGCAGCGGGTACTCAAATAGTATTGAGTGACTTGTACAATTAGTTGAACACACGAAAATCTACATAAAATTAATATATTTATACTAGTAAAAAGTAACTGCTAGACGGTTACTTCGGTCTAGGATTAGGATAAGTGTCCTTTGCATTTTCTTCGATTTCCAACTTCATGCCACGTTGCTTTCTTCAACTACAAGATGAACTACTTTTCCCTCCTTTCTTCAGATTCTAAATCACTTGTTGCTGATACGAACGCTTCCAGGTCAAAGGCTCTTACAAGATCGAAGCCTCTAGGTTGAAGACCATTTCTAACTTAGAGAATTATCTAAGTGTTTTCTCCTTATTAACAAGGATGACTTTGATAGGCCTTCTCAAAGGCTCTCAATTCGAAGTATCTCTGAATTAGACTATGTTTCCAAATAGAAGGGTCTTTAATTTAGACTTCTTCAATCTCTTAGATTTCATCAATCTATTTTTAGCCAATAAGTCCAATGTGTCTCGGTGTCGAATTTAGGAGCTAATAATATTTATGTCTCTAGATTCTGCATTATTGAATAAGGTTGTGAATTAGTGAAAATAATTTATCAGAGATATATATATATATATATACGTAAATATCATGTAGATACATATCTTGATGCTTCAACTTCAGTATATATATTGTCCGTGACCAAATTGCACGTAAAATTATTCTGGAGATGCATCTCTTACATACTTATGTAGATGTATCTCCAGACGCTATTCATTCAAATACGCGCCAGAGTCCCATCCTCTTCCTCACTGACTCAAACTCTCTCAAAAGCTCATTTTATCAAACTCTCTCAAACCTCATTTTCTCAAACTCACTCATAATACATTCAACATTAATCAAACAACATCAAACTTCATCAAACATCATTGAGCAACAAGAATCAACTTGAAGAGAGAAATTTTAAGTTTTTTTAAAAGTTTATTTATTTTTATGTAAATTATGAAGACGTTGAGTTTTAGGTTATGAAATCGAAAAATATTTAGTGTTTGATAGCTACGAACTACTAAGGAATGATTTAGTTAGGTAGTTTTTACTATAAAAAATAGGAGATGCATCTCTGTAAGCAGTATGCCTACAATTTTTTCCTTTTTTTGTACAGAAGTCATTGTGTAACGCTTGTCTTGTCTATTTACAGAAGTCATGGATAACGGATAATCCAGATTGAGACACGGTAGGTTGCACAACATGTATCCATTCAGAGGGGAAAAAGTCAAACATTATAGGCTTCTTCTATCTCTAGACAGGTTGATGCGGAGGCGGCGTCAGGTTCCAGGGCTCATGTCTCTTCGCCTTTTTATTCGTCCTCCCCTAGAAGGCGAGGGTCCTCTGCCCATGCCTCCCCGCCTCCATCTTCACGTAGACGCATGAGTTCACCTATTCAGATACTTGAGGCAGGAGAGGCATCACAGTCCTAGGTGACACCTGAGGCACCCTAGTTCCAGGCCATATTAGGGGCACTTGAGGCATGACAGACATCCCAGTCCCAACCGGCACTTAATGCATCACAAGCCCAGGCGAATGAGGCTGCACCTATGGCACCATATGGTTTTAGAGGAGGCCTGTCAGACTTATCCCTACCGCCTCTTTATCCTAACCATGTTACCAAATATATCTAAAACGAAAAGGTAAAATTTAGTTGAAATTATTCATTTAAACTTGTGTTTGTTTTATTATTAACTTTTGTTTGTTTGAACCATTCTTATTAAACCTTGTATGTAGGAATGTGATCCTCTGTAAATCATCATTTCATCCGCCATATGGTGAGATGTCTATCTAGACGATGTTGTGTGTTTGCTGCATCTTTTGGTTAAAGGGAGATTTTAGATCATGTGAGGTGTGGCAAAGAAGAGGTACTGGAGTTGATGGTAGAATAGTTAGGAGTTGACCTAGAGAGTGTCATGCATGAGCTTAACCACACCCATGGGGCTCATGCTAGGTTTAGCTATTTGTAGAAGGTGTTTACTAATGAGATAGTGAGAGCATGCAGGCTGATAGTGATGTCGAGTATGTAGGGTAGCACATAGCATATGATATGAGAGGATACCTGTTGTATTTGGTTGACACTACCATTTTTATGAACAAGAGTACCACTTATGTGGATGTCACGTACATGCATTACTTTGAGTATATCCATGAGGACAACTGGGGAGCACTTGTTTGATTTACTTGTACTCTAAGTTATCTAAAGGTTGTATGTAGAACACGAAGCAGGTGACATACAATATCATATTTTTTATGGTAATATTTCTTGGTCTTCTATTGCTTGTGTGTCATTTTGAGTTGAATCCTACAACACTTTCCATGCATCTCCGGTTGGTCACTTGAGCTGATTATACTGAGGATAAGTTGTGTGCTTCTACATTCGCCCCACTCATAGGGAACCAAATGACATAGTCCTTCAGGGTGTATATTAACAGCTTGGTCTTTGAGGATATACACTTCCATACATACGTTGATCACCGTAAGACGATTCTCTTTGATGATATTGTCTTACATCCTCATACTATATTTGTTTATAGTATATTCATCCTCATACTCATACTATATTCATCCTCATCCTCATACTATAAGTAAAAAGAATATAATTGATTTAAGTAAATAAAAAAGATAGTAAAATTTGTTTAAAAAGAAATTTATTTGTTACTAAAAGTGAAAGGTATTTTATTAAATCAAATATATTTTTCTAATTTTTGTCAACAATTTTGGTAACTAAGGTGATTCTTATTATATCTAAAAAAATGTGAATCTTATTATGTCTAAATAAAGCGTTTCTTATTAACAAATGTGTTTTTAATATTTGTTACTAAAGAAATAGTATTTTAATATATATTTTTTTAAAACAAATATGTTTTTTTAAATATGTTTTCCTCTCAATTTTGAATAAATTTTACAATCTTTTATTATATTTTATTACAATAAATTATTTTATATTTGATTAAATTAAATCATAAATTTTTATAGAATTTTAAATAGAGTAAAAATATTATATTAAAGTTATAGAAAAAAATTAAAATTATCATAATAATTCATTTGTAAATCGAAAAAATATACATAAAATGAACAATAAAATTGAAAAAGTTGCTCTCATTTTAATTTTTTTTTTAAATTTTGTTTTATATATAAAAAAAATATTTTCAATTCTCAACTATTTTTATATACTCATTATTTATTTTTTAATTTTTTATACATATTTTTAGTGTTATTTCGTACACTAATTAAATATTTATGAACTTTATTATTTACTTTAAGTAAAAAAGAAAACAATTAAATTAAAAAAATTATTGTTGTACCTGAAAATTTACCCTCCCGTTATTCAAGACAAATTATTTCAATAGGTCTCTCCATGCTCCTAGGGTTCTCAATTACTCAAGACTATTCAAAGATTGATTAGACAAACCCTCTTCCTAAGCAGTTGACCTACAACTAGGGTTTTGCTTCTCTCAAAGAAAATTGGACTTTTAATACCTCAAGTGGATTTCATGGTTTCTCATATGTCTCAAAGATTCTTCGTGCCAAATTTCAAGCCTTGCAGCACAAATTTACTCTGTCAATTAATCAGATGATTGAAATTTAACTGTATTGGGCAAAAAGTCAACTTTGACCAATTTACAGTCAAACTTCAATATTTTTTATCAACATCAATATTTTGAAGTCACATTAATCATTTTATCAAGGTTTGATCATGATTCATCAAGAAAACTCAAGATTCATCAAAAGTCAAAAGTTACTAAATTAGGGGTTTCTTAAAGAGAAGTCAATTGAACTTTGACCAAGCGTAACTTTCACATACTTCATCAAAAATTTCTCAACCAAATCTCATTTTGAAGGAAATTCAATTCTCTACAACTTTGCCTCTCTAAGCTCAAGGCCAAAAATGCTTCATTTGAGAGATATGGGCCAAAATATTACAGGTCATTTTAAAAGTCAACAAAAAAACACTTTTTTTCAAAGCATTTTACATAAAGATAAAGGCTTCAAATGAAAAAATGACCAACATAAAGATTGTAGGAGATATCTTGAGATTTCCAAAGAGTATAAGATCAACTTCATATGATAAAAATTGTGTGAGATATGATTTGTGCAAGTTGGTCAATTTTGAGAAAATGCATGAAATCCAAATTAAGCAAATTTGAATTTTTGGGCTAATGAGCCTATCTTTTAAGCTCCAAACATGTTCCTGACCTCATAATAGACTCCTAAATCCATTCATTTATTTTTGTTGTTTTATTTATTTTATTTTTGATTTTATTTAATTAAAAGTAAAATAAATCAAATAAAATACCAATTGAATGAATCAAGGCATGAAGATCTATTTTTGAATCAAATCATAAGTCTAAAAAGCTGGTGACAACTTGCAAAAAAATGTGTAAAGATTGATTGATACATGATTGCCCTAAAAAAGAAAGATTCCATGCAAAACTTCAATTAAAGATTTGATCATGAAATACAAAAGATTGATTCCATTTTTGTTGACCTAAATCTTCCATTATAAATATAGAACACATTCAGATAAAGGGACACACGAGAATTGCCTCAAGAACACCCTCTCAAAAAAAACTCAATTTTTGTCAAAACTAAGGCAAAGTCAAAACCAAAGATCCAACCACTTTCAGTCCAAGCCATATGTTCTGGACTGGCCCGACTGCTTGAATGGGCTCAATCTAGACCTTTCCTTTGGTACGGGCCGCACGACGGTAACCCGAACTGCCCGCTATCTGTCGGGTAATATCAATCATTTGGCCTCCCAAGCCAGCATTGTCCTAGGATGACCGACGAGCATCCTCTTAGACTGCCCGACATCAACGTCGTACAGGCCACCAAGAACCGATTAGAGAGATGCCCGTAACTGGCCACCTCCTTGGGACCAATGGCTAGTTATGAGCACATCTTCCCGGCTTGACCAAGTCCTAGAAATTACCTAATTTCACGGACCCGCATATCTAGGCGCGAAATCAGGAACCAATGGCCACGCCCCAGGGGCATTATATATACCCTCACACCCGTGAGGGCCAGGTATCGAATATTCACTATTCACCACCTAATACTTTGCTTGTATCTCCTTATCCCCACTCTTACTTGATCGTCGGAGTGCCTTGCAGGTACAACCCCTTTTTTCTCCTCGACATCACAGCCCGACTACAGATCATCTTCCAGCCACTTCTCAGGTTCTGATCAACCGGTAAGATCAGTGGTGCCGTCTGTGGGAAACTGCTCTCTCCCCATCTTTCTTTCCTCGAAACTTAAGATCAAAGCAACTTTTCTAGATTTCTCTCACTAATCATGTCCGACCATGATGGTCTTCATCTGCCCGGAAAGACTATTCTTTCCCCTGCTCACAAAGCCAATGGAAGTCAGGAATATCCCCACCTCGAGGATAACCTGGGTTTCTGGGACGGACAAACTACGTCTCCAAATTCCACGGACGCCCGACGCAGTGACGACCAATTCTTGGACAAGGGACGACCCAAGAATTCCACTGAGGAACTGCTAGAAGTCATGCAACCAGTTCCTATCCCTCTCAACACCGACCCGACCATGGCAGCATTGCTCAATGCTATCAATCTGACCAACACCCTCATCCTACAACAAAATCAAAGGATATGGGCTTGGGAGAATAAACGATCAAGATCTCCTCCTTAGAGAACTCAACGATGAAACTCCCCCAGTATATCGCCACCCAAGCGTGGCCCACCACCCATAAAGGAGAGGCGTGGTGTTTCTTTCTTCAAGAAACGCAACTGCACACCTCCTGCAAGAGACCAAGACTCCTCTTCGTTCAAGAAGAGGAAAGACAATCAATAAATTGGTCGCGCTCGATTGCCTTCACTAAAACAAAGTAGAAACTGAGGAGCCCCTTCCCCCGACGAGACCGTGACGATCGACGGGGAAGAAATTATCACTTCCTCTCCCCATCTCCTATAGATAGTGAGGATGATGAGCCCCGTGGCCCGCTATCGAGGGAGATTACTGAGGCCCCACTCCCTGCCAGCCTAGAGAAGCCACATCCACTGGGAACCTACGACAGAACAATAGACCCTGACGAGTACATCCAGAACATCGACGCTCTCCTCGACTACCGAGGGGTCAGGGGAGCCATCAAATGTAGACTCTTCCTAACCACTCTCAGGAAGGAGGCGATGTTGTGGTATAAGAGCCTCCCCAACGAATCCATCACCTCATGGAAGCAGCTCGGGAGGATATTTTCGAGGCATTTCACCGCCTCCCGTTGAAACCCGAAATCGAAGGCTTTGCTCGAAGCAATCATATAAGGAAAGGATGAGTCTTTGCAGGCATATATTACACGCTTCAACAAGGAAGCGGTCCAAGTCTCTATGACGAACAACATGAATAAGTACCTCCTTGAGCACGGGCTCCGTCCCCGTAGTGACTTTGCCAAAGCTCTAGGCATAAAGACACCAGCCACTCTCAACTCCCTCCTCCTCAAGGCCCAGGCGTACATACAGTATGAGGAGAAGGAAGCGGCCAACAACACCGGGGAATCAAGGCACAAAGATAGTTCCAAGTCCTCGAAGAACGAAGAGCCCTCGACATCCCGTCGATAAGAGAAGAAACGGGAGGACAAGTCCCGTGATTCTAAACACTACAAGGGGCTAGTCGGTTGTTTCCACGACTACACCCCTCTAAGAACCTCTAAGGAGCGTATTCTTTTTGAATGCGCCAATTCTGAATTTACACAAGACGAGGTGCGCTTTCCTCGACAAACACCGTCCAAGCCGGGAACCGACAATAGTAAATGTTGCAGGTTCCACAAGAGTCACGGGCATAACACGTAGGATTTCATTCATCTCAAGGATGAAATTGAAATACTAATAAGAGACGGGCACCTCAAGCAGTATAAAAAGAAGGGGGGTGCCTGTGACGAAGCACCAGAAACCAAAAACATCGAGGAAGGGAAGAAATCCCCCGACCTCGATGCCATTCCGATCGCCATGAGCATCTCACGGCCGAAAGATTTCTATTATCTGGACATGGAGAAAGTCCCCCTGTACTTCTCCTTCTATAGTCCTTGGGAATCCTTCCCCGCAGCCATGGTCATCTCCGACGAAGGATTCAACAGACACACAGTTGGGTCGGTGAAGAGGAGATTCGACCAACTCATCGAAGCCAACTCAGATATGGACGCCATGCTCGATAAATTTCGAGGAGGCTCTCATCCCCTCGCATTCTATAAGGAAGAATTGTCGGGCAGGGACCCGAATTCGAGCATCCCACTACCCGTGAGAGCTCATATGGCTGATTTTTGCATGCGTCGCATTCTGGTCGATCAAGGCAGTTCAGTGGACATCATGTACACCCATCTGTTCACCACCTTGTAGCTGAACGAAAGCCACCTAACTCCTTACGTGGGATCTGATCTCTAGGGCTTCAATGGAGCCATTACGAAACCCTGGGGATATGTTGAACTGATCGTCACGTGGGGGATAGGGGTAACGACAAGAGCCATCAAGACCCAATTCTTGGTGGTAGGTTACCCATCTCTCTACCAGTGCATCTTCAGGAGATCCACTCTCTTTGAACTCATTGTGGTCTCTTCTATCGTGCAACTCAAGATGAAGTATTACACTGCTGAAGGCTTGGTCGTCACCCTCCACGGGGACTTCCAAGCAGCCATAAGGTTTTTCGAAGCTTTAGCCAAGGACCTCAGTTCTATCAGCGTTCAACCTCGAACGAGCACTAGAGCCACACTGACCTCCAGCTCTAAGGAAGTCAAGCCCATGCCGAGGGTTGATACCATTGACCTCGACAGTCGCTTCTCCAAGGAGGACCGTGTCGAGCAAAGAAGGAAAGGGAAGGAGCCTATGGTCGAAGATGAAGGGTCGACCTCCTCTACTGATCGTAACAAACTCTTGAGTCATGCACGGCTCATCCCGGACAGTGAATTCGAGCTAGTTCCCCTTGGATAAGACCCCACCAGAGGAGTAAATGAAATTCTAGTATCAAATATGAGATGTTGAAGGAGATGTCACCATACAAATATCTGAGGACAATGTAAAATGCAACAAAAGTAAAATAGTAAAAATACAAGGGATTGTTACTCCAGTTCAGTGTACAACAATACCTACTTTGGGGGCTACCAAGCCAGGGGCAAGTCCATTAAATAGTATCAATTCATAGACCCTCAGTAAACAACCAGCTTACGATCTAATCACTTAATCACTACCCGAGCTATACTTCTATCTAAGATACACCTAGGTATGAGGCCCTTTCCAAATCCCTTCAATCACTTACAGTGAAGAACTACATAAATATTAAGTTTTAAAGACTTCAATCATTCAATACTTAAAAGCTTATGAATAATCCACAATTAACAACTCAAATAACAGCTCAAGTATTAAATCAATACTAGAGTATATGACAATTAAAAGGCTTAGACTTCTAAAATAGAAATAAAGTATTCTTCTTCAAAAGTTACAGTTCAATGAATAAGGAAGAAAGTCCTTATAAAGGCGCAACTGTGGGCTTGGGCTGAAAAATAAATATTCCAATCTTTTGAATATTTCCATGAAAACAGGCCAAGATATAATCCATAAGGATAATTCAAATAGAAAAATATTCCTCCATATTTTTCGCAGCCTATGAGTCACAATTCTTGAATTATGGCACGTGTGGAAATAGGAAACAAAAAACTTAAACTGATGTGAGTTGCATTCAGCTCAGGAGGCAGATGTCAATACATCTGCTTTGACATTATTCAAAATAGTTTACTTCAAATGTCAAGACATTTAGAAAAACATTATCAAATAATTGTTTTTATCAAAATTGCTTCCAACAAACACTTACAAACTCCCCCTTTGGAAAATTTAGGCTAAAACATTATTTGAGCACATTATCAGACCATTATTAGAGCAGCAGCATAAGTAAGGCAAGCAAAACAAAAACTCAGTTAGCAGTTAGTTGTTAGCAAAGGAAGATGTTAGAACATCTTCTGAAACATGAGGCTCCCCATCAAGTATTAAGCCCCCCTCAGTCAGTGGTTAGTCAGTCAGTTTCTCTCCCCCTTTTTAGTCATAATATGCCAAATATAAGGATGCATTCAAGAGTGTATTAGTAATATAAGTACATATCATGGAATTCAAAAGTCAAGCACATGCAAGTGCCAAAAAGAAACAAAGGGGTCAAATGAATAAACAACAAATAGTTTAACTGTCTTCAGGACCAGTAGACTTGGCAGAGCCAGAACTTCCTTCCTCACTAGAATATTCTTCTTCAGAGCTCACTCTATCATCAAAGATGTTGTCCTTCTACAACTCCTTGATCATCTTTTCCAAAGTTAGCTTTCTTGTTGATCTAACTCTGATCACATCATCTAATTCTTTACAGGCTTCCCTTAATTCAGTGATCATGTCATCCTTGGTGGAGGTCTTGTTTTCAGCAAATGCAGATGTCAAAACAATGTATGGGACATGTTTGAAGTGGTGAAAAACACAAGAAGGGGGGGTTGAATTGTAAAACTGAAATCTAATGCAATGAACAAGATATTTTTATCCTGGTTCGTTTGATCTCAAACTACTCCAGTCCACCCGTCAAGGTGATTTCGCCTCTCTCCAACGAGGTCTTAATCCACTATATTCAACTGAATATTACAGACTGCTTTAACAACTGCTAAAGCCTTCTTGATCCAAACCACAACCCGGTTTGTCAAGGTAACACTTTCTTACAAAGAGATAAAACTAAGTGTGTGGATGTTTTCTACAAAACTGTATCACAACTGTGATGTATACACAAATTGAAGCTTAGAAACTAGATTACTAAACAATGATAGAATATCAGAGTGTGTGGTTTAGCAAAACTGAGAGAAAGAAGATTATAATTAGCTTTTGTGCGTGTAGAGATTTTGGAGAGCATTAGCCATTTCAATCTTCAAAGTCTTGTTTATATAGCACTGAGATGATGAACGTTGGATGCAATATTCTTGATTCAATGCTAATAACAAACTTTCCTTATTGAGCAGATCTTGTCTGGAATGAGGCCGTTGGAATTAATTTGCTTTCAATGCACAGTACCGTTGCTTACTTAATGCAAGTTCTGGCTTGGCTCATTCTGACTCTGCTTCGCTGCTGATGAACTGTTGTATTTCTTTATCAGAGTGTTGAGCGCAGTCTTGTTCATCAGGCTTCAGCATGTACGTGGGTTGATCATCTGATTTTGACATTCTGATATGGCAACTTCTGATGCTGGTGTCTAAAGTCAAGTTCTGATGCTGAATAAATGTGATCTTGCTTATATCAATCAGAGTATCTGCAAGTCAGAACATAATAATTTTAGGCAGCAGATAGTTCATACATGAAACTTATAAATACTATATCTTTTCACATTGTTATCATCAAAACTTAAATATAGGGTAGTAGATTCAAACTTTGTTCTAACAATCTCCCCCTTTTTGATGATGACAAAAACTAGATATTTTAAATGAAAATAACGTGAAAAGGTATCTGGGATATGTATCAGAGTAAGAAGTAAAAGGATAAGGAGTAAAGAAATTTCAGATTTGAGAGATATTCCCCCTGAGTTTATTACTTCCCTTTGATTACACGTGTTCTTCAGGATCAGATCTTTTTGCCTTTCTTTGAACATCAGAGTATCAGAGTCTTTGACTTATCAGAAGCTTTATGTCAGAGCAGAGCTTCAGAGCTTTTCTTGTCAGAGCTTTGCTTTGGATCAGAGTATCAGAGCGGATCAGAGCTTCAGAGTGATCAGAGCTTCAGAGCTTCTAGTCTTCAGAGTGTCCAGGAGCTTCCTTGTACCTGTAGACTTTAAGCAAAACAGAAAAAACATTTTCAAGTAATAGAGTTAGAATGTTTGAGAATTTCTGTCTAGTTAGCCGTTATTGATTAAAATATCATTCTTGTTCTCCCCCTTTTTGTCAGCAACCAAAAAGTGTAGGTGATGTGCTAAAACAATTAAGATCAGAAAAACTAATCATATTAAGATAGTTCAGAATCAAAACAAGAAAATATTACAAAACATATTCAAACAGTACATCAGAAAATCAAGGAAAACATGAAAAAGGACATGAATGAAAGAAAAAAAAAAGAGACTAAGGTTGAGGAGGCAAGCGTGTGAACAGGTTCTCCAGCATGGCTTGGATCTTTTCAGCAGTCTCATTCTGCTTGTGCACCATGCTGACAACAGTGTCAATCTTGCTATCCTGCACATCCATTCTCTCTTTCATCTTCTGATCGCTTTCATCCATCCGCTGCTGCAGACGCATGTCATTCAGCCTTAGTTCTTCCAGAGTCTGCCTGTCCAAGGCAGCTTGAGAAGCATCAGAATCAGGAAGCTTCTGAGAGCTTTCAGCAACATCTTCTGCTTGACTTTCTTCAGCTTGAATGGTCTTGTCTTCTTCTGATTGCACCTTTGCAGCTTGCTGTTTCTCAGACCAAGGTTCACTATCCAGAGGGAGCACTTCTTCTTTCAGAAGCTGACTTCCAACTTCATTCAGAAGCTTGCTGAAATTTTGTTGTGCCTGCTCATAGTTGATATCCTGCAACTTGAGGGCTTCAGCACGTACCCAAAGTCTGAATTGTGACCAGAGCTGATCAGAAGCAGCTGGGTCAATCATTCCAGGACAGACTTGCTTCAAAGAAGCAATCCATTGCAGCACACCTGTTTCAAAATTCATAATACCAGAGCCAACATCTGGTTGTTTTGGTTTTGGGATGGCAATTTTGTGTTTCAGATCAGCAAGACGGTCAAGACTGGTTAAGTCTATGAAAGTCCTGCTGGGGTTTTCAGAGGTTTTCTGAGCAGCTGTTTATTTTGGAGATGGAGTATCAGAATCAGAGATTATGATTGGACTGGGTGGTGTTTTGGGAGTATTTGGTGGTGTAGATTCTGGTGAGGATGGTAACTGGGGCATGGTAACTGTTGTTCCACATGGCAGCTGGATTGCCAGAGGTGATGGTTGAGGTGAATGAGGTTCAGATGGTTAAAGAGAAGGAGTTTCAGAGTGATGAAACTCTGTTTGAGGTGATGGTGGATTAATTTCTGGTTGGGGAGAGGTAGACGAAATTTTTGATTGTTCAGGGATAAGGGGTTCTTCTGGAATTGATGAGAGTGGTTGTTGTTGTTCTGGTTCTTCAGCAGATTGCTATTGTTCTGGTTGTGGAGGAGGAACAGTTTGTGGTTCAGAGATTGGTTGATCAGAGGTGTGTTGATCAATGTCAGACAGCACTTGGTCAATTGCTGATGTTGTTGAAATTGTTGGTTGTTTGGGATGTTTGGTTCTGGGTCTTCTGAGTTTTAATGCCTCAGAAGGGTCCTCTTCTGCTACAGTTTCATCTATGGTAGGGATGGGGATTGAGATTCTATGAGAGGTTTGAGGAGGAATAGATGCTGGAATAGTAGAAAAATTTAAAACAGGAGCAGCAGATGAATTACCTCTTTTCCTGGGTGTCTGCTGGGATGATCCTTCTGATGGTGCCTTCCTCTTCTTCGTCTTCTTCAGAGTCACTTCTGGTTGAGGTTGATGCAGATCTTTGATATTCAGATTTGGATCTGTACCATCTGCCTTGCACGCATCCAAGTACCTGAGAACCACCTCTGGTTTGGATTCAATTTCAGAAAATAACGGAAAGTTACTCAGAGGCACTCTTCTGCTGGTGATATCAGCAATAGGAGTAGCTCTGGGTTCCTTCTGAATATTCTCTATCAACTTCATCTTCTTCAAGTTCTTTGCATTCAGAGGTTTCCCAATTGTTGGTTCAATAGTGCTTAGCTCTTGAGCTTCTATCAGATGCTCAATCAGCCTATTCTCTGTCAGAATATCTGATATCAGCCTTCCAAAAGGTATCCAATCCCTCTTGGTTCTTTCTTCTTCCCTAGTTTCCTTCACACTTGTTCTGAGGTGGTTGAACAGGAAGTGAGCCAGATTGATCTTTACCTTCTGATCAATAAAGTAGATCAGAAACTGCTGATCCACATTTATGTAATCAGGCGAGCTGGTTGGTTTCCTGTGGTTGAAGCACCCCAGAATTATCTTAGCCCACACTCTGTAATGATCCTTCAGATCTTTAATCTTGCTGCTGGGCACCCCAAGAGTGAAAATCCTTGCAGCTATCACACCCACATCAGCACATCTTTCAGCCATGTCCACACAACGGACGTCACCGCCACTGTAACCGATTAGCCTTGCAATGTGATCCTCAGTGATCACAATCTTCTTCCCCATAACAAAGGAGGTGACTAGATGTGTTGAAGCCTTGGCGTGAATCCAGAATTCCTTGACAAGCATTGGGAATGTTGGTCCAACCAACCTGTCAAAGTACCTTTCCCACTTCTGAGCCCTAACTTCTTCAGTTAGGTCAAAACCGTTCTCCTTCAAGCTTTCAAAATCAATGATTAATTCAGAAAGCACTTCAAGATTCTTCACAGGACTGAGGAGAGTTCTGAGTGGCACTTGATATTGCTCAGATGATGCTTTCTTCTGAGGACCTGCAGAAGCGCTGCTGGAGGTTGCCATGTTCACACTAAAAGGGTTTTGAGAATAAACTGAGGAAAATAGGTTGCAAGAGATGAACGCAGAAATATGCAGAAAATGCTTGAGTATTAGTGAGAAAACGTAAAGAATGAGAATGAGAGATTAATGTGCTTAAATAGAGTTTTCAAAACTGTTTTGAAAAGATAAACGTTTTTTAAGAGAGAGAAAAATCATGATTGCATTTTAAAAGCATGATTACTTTTCATTAAATGCTTGCTGATTTTGGGGGATTTGAGAAAGATACTTAAAAACGGTTATCAGACATGTGTCTCAATGCACCCAATCAGCGCTTTGCCTTCTCAGAAGCGTGCACGCGTTCTGCTTCAGAGATATGCTGATGATTGGATGACACTTGTTTGATGTAGTGATCAGCACGTCTGTCTTTGAGCTTAGACTCTCAGATCTTTAGACTTGCATCTGATACAATCTGCATGTTCTATCTTTCTGAAAGGAGATTGATCAGAAGTTCACAGTAAAACAATTACATTCTGAAGGTAAATATATGGAATTAAAACATTTTCACTCTGGACACACTTTCATGCTGAGATGTTTCAGAATGAAATTAAACCTATCTTCTGAAAGGGGTTTAGTAAAGATATCAGCCCATTGATGGTCTGCATCTATAAATTTTAAGTTCAAAATACCTTTCTGAATATAGTCCCTAATGAAGTGATGTTTTATTTCTATATGCTTAGCTCTAGAATGTAAAATGGGATTCTTACTTAAGCAAATAGCAGAAGTATTATCACAAAGTATAAGAATGTTACTCTCAAAAATCTGGAAGTCTTCAAGCTGACTTTTCATCCAGAGCATTTGTGTGCTACATCCTGCTGCTGCTATATACTCAGCTTCTGCTGTTGATAGAGCAATTGTTGATTGCCTTTTGCTGGACCAAGAGATCAGATTTTCTCCCAGAAACTGGCAGCTTCCAGAAGTACTTTTACGTTCCACTCTGTCTCCAGCAAAATCAGCATCACAGTAGCCTACTAAGCTGTAATCACTAGATTTTCTATAAAACAAACCCAGATTAGTAGTACCTTTCAGATACTTGAAAATTCGCTTAACAGCTGTTAAGTGAGATTCTCTAGGATCTGATTGGAATCTAGCACATATACAAACACTGAATAATATGTCAGGTCTTGAAGCAGTCAGATAGAGGAGAGAACCAATCATACCTCTGTAGACTTTCTGTTCTACATTTTTGCTTACCTCTTCTCTTTCCAGAATGCACGTGGGATGTATTGGAATCTTTGATGGCTTACATTCTGAGAGGTCAAATTTCTTCAGAAGATCTCTGATGTATTTGCTCTGATGAATGTAAGTTCCTTCTGGAGTTTGATTGATCTGAATTCCTAGAAAGAATTTCAGTTCCCCCATGAGGCTCATCTCAAATTCTGCCTGCATACACTTAGCAAATTTTCTTCCAAGAGAAGGATTAGTAGAACCAAAAATAATATCATCAACATAAATTTGACAGACTAAGATGTCACTCTTAACTGATTTACAGAATAGAGTAGTGTCCACCTTCCCTCTGGTGAATTCATTTTCCAGCAGAAAGTTACTTAGCCTTTCATACCAAGCTTTGGGAGCTTGTTTCAGACCATACAGTGACTTCTTTAGTTTGAAAACATGTTCTGGATGTTTTGTATTTTCAAAACCTGGGGGTTGGTGTACATAAACTTCTTCTTCTATATAACCATTTAAGAATGCACTTTTGACATCCATCTGATACAGAGTGATGCCTCTATTAACAGCAAATGAAATTAAAAGTCTGATAGATTCTAACCTGGCGACTGGGGCAAAGGTTTCTGTATAGTCTATCCCCTCTTGCTGACTATAACCTTGTGCAACCAGTCGTGCCTTGTTTCTGATGACTTCACCTTGTTCATTTAGCTTGTTTTTTAACACCCATCTTGTTCCAATGACGTTGAATCCTTTTGGTCTGGGAACGAGATCCCATACGTCGTTTCTGGTGAATTGATTCAGCTCTTCTTGCATTGCCAGAATCCAGTCATTATCCAGAAGTGCTTCATCAATAGAAGAAGGTTCAATCAGAGACACAAGTCCCATAAGAGTTTCTTATGAGTTTCTGAAGCTTGCTCTTGTTCTGATTGGATCTTCCTTTCTTCCTAGGATAGTCTCTTCTGGGTGATCCAAGCTGCTTCTGGGTAATCTCTTCTGAGGTTGATCAGCAGCTGTTGTAGGATTGCTAGCAGTGCTCCTTTCAGACATTGAAGGAATGTCTGTGTTGAGAGCTTCTGATGACTTGTCTTCAGAACCTGCAAATTCAATTTCTATACCTGCAAAAACTTCATTCTGCTTTGACTTTTCAGAGTCAAGCTTATCATCAAAACGAACACTGATTGATTCTTCCACAATCTGTGTTTCTGTATTGTATACTCTGTACCCTCTTGAGCGTTCAGAGTATCCTAACATAATACACTTCTGTGCTTTAGAGTCAAACTTGTTCAAATAATTCTTTGTATTTAATATAAAGCAAGTACATCCAAATGGATGAAAATATGAAATGTTGGGCTTTCTGTTCTTCCACAGTTCATATGGAGTCTTTTCCAGAATAGGTCTTATTGAGATTCTATTCTGAATGTAGCACGCTGTGTTTATTGCCTCTGCCCAGAAGGTCTTAGCAACGTTTGTCTCATTGATCATGGTTCTGGCCATTTCTTGCAATGTTCTGTTCTTTCGTTCTACAACTCCATTTTGTTGGGGAGTTCTAGGACAAGAGAAATCATGCAGAATGCCTCTGTCATTAAAGAATGACTCAAAATCTTTGTTTTCAAATTCTCCACCATGATCACTTCTGACTTTAACGATTCTAAGATCCTTTTCATTCTGAACTTGGTTACAGAAGGTAACAAACACAGAGTGTGACTCGTCCTTGTGTCTTAAGAACTTTACCCATGTCCATCTGCTATAGTCATCTACGATTACTAACCCATACTTCTTACCACTGACTGAAGCAGTTTTAACTAGTCCAAATAAGTCAATGTGCAGAAGTTCTAATGGCTTAGAGGTAGAAACAACATTTTTGGATTTAAAAGAAGGTTTTGCAAATTTGCCTTTCTGACATGCTTCACACAGAGCATCTGAATTGAACTTCAAATTGGGAAGTCCTCTGACCAGATTGAGTTTGTTAATCTGAGATATTCTTCTCATACTAACATGCCCCAATCTTCTGTGCCAGATCCACTGCTCGTTGTTAACAGACATAAGACATTTTACATTCTGACTCTTTAGTTCAGAAAGTTTGATTTTGTAAATGTTGTTTTTCCTCTTACCATTAAACAGGATAGTCCCATCTTTCTGACTAACAGCTTTACATGATTTTTGATTAAAGATTATATCATAACCGTTATCACTTAATTGACTTATGGATAACAGATTATGCATCAATCCATCTACTAGCAGAACATTATTAATAGAGGGAAGATTTCCATTACCTATAGTTCCAGAGCCAATTATCTTTCCCCTCTGATTGCCTCCAAAGCCAACGTGGCCTCCAGGCTTAAGTTCCAGGCTTTGGAACATATGCCTTCTTCCCGTCATGTGTCGTGAGCAGCCAGAGTCCAGGTACCATGACTGGTGTTTCTGACTTGCTGCTAAAGATATCTGCAACATGTATTATTTTATCCTTAGGTACCCAGATTTTCTTGGGTCCTGATTTGTTAGTTTTACCAAAACTCTGGTTGAATTTTGGTTTCACAGAGTGCTTACTGCTAGTGTATTTGATATCATGTGTGTGACCATATACAAAATGTGAATTCAGAGGAGTGTGTTTAATGGTTAAGTCCATAACATTCTTTGGTGTAGGAACCTTACCTTGGTATCCTATTCCTTTCCTGCCGTTTCTGCTAACTCCATAGATCATTGAAGCCATTCTGCTTCTATCTATGCTTTTAGCTAGGAACTTCTGGAAACTGTGATCATACTCCTTGATGATCTCATCAGCGTTGCTGGGAGTTTCAGAGATTGGTTCCTTCTGAGAGTTTTGTAAAGTGTTTTCTAATTTTGAAATCTTATTTCTCAGCTCAGAATTTTCCAATTTGAGACTCTCAGTCTTATTAGAGTCAGATTCAAGATTCCTTTTCAGGTCTCTGAATTTAGCTCTAATTTGCTGATAACGTTCCAGAATCTCATTAAGGCTTTCAGCAAGTTCAGCCTTTGTAAAGTTAACAGCAAAGTTAGGGAATACCTCTTCGGTGTCTGATTCTGAGTCTGATTCAGAAGCTTCACTATCTTCTGAAATGTTAGCCATGAGAGTTATGTTTGCCCTTTCATCATCTGATTCTGAGTCAGCTTCAGACGAGTCAGAGTCATCCCATGTAGCCATGAGACTTTTCTTCTTCTCTCTTCCAAACTTCTTTTTGGGCTTTTCCCTCTGAAGCTTTGGGCAGTCACTCTTATAGTGTCCTTGCTCATTGCACTCATAGCAGATGATGTCTTTGGTGTTTGGCTTTTTGCTACTGGAGGAGCCTTCAGATCTTCTGTATCCAGAGGAAGAATCTGTCCTTCTGTATCTGGAAGAAGACTCGTTCTGATCAGATCTTCTGGGATTCCTGAACTTCCTTTGTCTTTGCTTCCACAGTTGATTTACTCTTCTGGAGAGAAGGGAGAGTTCGTCTTCTTCTGATGAGGATCCATCAGATGTTTCTTCAACTGCCTGCAAAACTTTAGACTCAAATTTTCTGTTAGATTTTAATGCTAAAGGCTTACCTTGCTTCTGAGGCTCATCAGCTTCTAGCTCTATCTCATGACTTCTGAGGGAGCTGATAAGTTCCTCCAGAGTGATTTTGTTGAGATCTTTAGCTAGCTTCAGAGCTGTAACCATAGGTCTCCACTGCTTGGGTAAACTTCGGATGATTTTCTTGACATGGTCAGCAGTAGAGTATCCTTTGTCCAGAACTTTGAGACCAGCTACCAGAATCTGGAATCTAGAGAACATGGTTTCAATGGATTCAGATTCTTCCATTTTGAACGCCTCATACTTCTGAATGAGCGCCAGAGCTTTTGTTTCTTTGACCTGAACGTTGCCCTCATGCGTCATTCTGAGTGAGTCAAAAATATTCTTTGCTGTGTCTCTGTTGGAGATCTTTTCATACTCAGTATAGGAGATGGCGCTGAGGAGGATGGTTCTGGCCTTGTGGTGATTCTTGAAGTCACGCTTTTGTTGATCAGACATTGTCTTTCTATCAATCTTCTGACCACTTGCATTCACAGGGTGCGTGTATCCATCTGTCACCATATCCCACAGATCAACATCATGAGCCAGAAAGAAGCTTTCAATTCTGTCTTTCCAGTAATCAAAGTTTTCTCCATCAAAGACTGGAGGTTTGCCACTGAATCTGTCTCTGTCCTCATTGTTGTCATTGCTGATGTGAGAATTGTTTCCTGCCATTGTGTTTTTCTGACGCTGGATCTTGTACTGACACGATTAAGTGTTTTAGCTCAGAACCAGGCGCTCTGATGCCAATTGAAGTGGTGAAAAACACAAGAAGGGGGGGTTGAATTGTAAAACTGAAATCTAATGCAATGAACAAGATATTTTTATCCTGGTTCGTTTGATCTCAAACTACTCCAGTCCACCCGTCAAGGTGATTTCGCCTCTCTCCAACGAGGTCTTAATCCACTATATTCAACTGAATATTACAGACTGCTTTAACAACTGCTAAAGCCTTCTTGATCCAAACCACAACCCGGTTTGTCAAGGTAACACTTTCTTACAAAGAGATAAAACTAAGTGTGTGGATGTTTTCTACAAAACTGTATCACAATTGTGATGTATACACAAATTGAAGCTTAGAAACTAGATTGCTAAACAATGATAGAATATCAGAGTGTATGGTTTAGCAAAACTGAGAGAAAGAAGATTATAATTAGCTTTTGTGCGTGTAGAGATTTTGGAGAGCATTAGCCATTTCAATCTTCAAAGTCTTGTTTATATAGCACTGAGATGATGAACGTTGGATGCAATATTCTTGATTCAATGCTAATAACAAACTTTCCTTATTGAGCAGATCTTGTCTGGAATGAGGCCGTTGGAATTAATTTGCTTTCAATGCACAGTACCGTTGCTTACTTAATGCAAGTTCTGGCTTGGCTCATTCTGACTCTGCTTCGCTGCTGATGAACTGTTATGTTTCTTTATCAGAGTGTTGAGCGCAGTCTTGTTCATCAGGCTTCAGCATGTACGTGGGTTGATCATCTGATTTTGACATTCTGATACGGCAACTTCTGATGCTGGTGTCTGAAGTCAAGTTCTGATGCTGAATAGATGTGATCTTGCTTATATCAATCAGAGTATCTGCAAGTCAGAACATAATAATTTTAGGCAGCAGATAGTTCATACATGAAACTTATAAATACTATATCTTTTCACTTTGTTATCATCAAAACTTAAATATAGGGTAGTAGATTCAAACTTTGTTCTAACAATGTTTTCCTGAAAAAAGCTTGAAGTGAAGGGTTAAAGCAGTCTCCCTCTTGCACACTACATCATTACCACTTAGAATACTAGTATGCTGATTAAGAATAATTCCACAGATAAGGGAAGGAAAGGCAATATGCATCTTAATGGCACATGTTCCTGCATGCTTAATAGTCTGATCAAAGATGTAAGTACCATAATCAAACAGTTTCTTATTTCCAACATCATAAATAAACTTTCCTAAGCCAATAGTGATGGTTGAAGTATGATTAGTATGAACCCTGTTAGCAGCTCCAATTCTATGCAAAATAACATATTTCACACTTAGCTTTCTAACAGGAAGTCTGTCCTTCATGGGCCACTCACTCACTTGGTTAGCAATGATGGCTCTGCACACTTGATTATCTATTACTTCCAGCTCACAATAGTCATCTTCAGACCTATCCATAAATCTATTTATGATAGCAGGGGAAAATTCTACACACTTACCCCTAACATACACCTTTCTATACTCCTTACTTTTATGATCAACACAGTCAACATGAATATTAAAAATAAATTCCTTAACAAAAGTCTCATAGCATTTGGCAAACCCAGTAACAGTTATCATCAATCCAGTATAAGATATCAGCTCCATGATTTCTTTGCATTCCAGAGCACCAACTCCCAATTCTCTTTCAAGGGAAATTCTTCTTTGAAAAATATACTTCCACTTTTCAGCATTCCCAATAGAATGGAAGGAAATGTTGTCAAGAGGAGCATCAGGAACCCTAAGAGAAATATTATTGCTTGCAGACTTTTTGATAGGAGAGATTTCCTGGACATCTTGCTCGACCTCATAGTCAGAGTCAACTTATTCAACTAACATAACTTTCTTTTTACTTTTAGATCTTTTTACATTATCATCATCATCAGTGGAGCTATCAGGTATAGCTTTTCTTTTGCTAGAGGGAGGAACCACTTGTGTGCAACCCCTTCATAGATTGATTTTGAATGATTGCAAATATAATATAACATGTTTGAATAAGCCAAAATTACATTTCTCTCATAATGCATCATTATGAGTCGACACATCAAGTTTTATATCGATACATAGCTTCTGAAGTCCCTGGACTTGTATCTCAAAACTATTATGTATCAATACAAAAGCTTATGAGTCGATACATAACTCTTTGATGATCCTGGAATGTGAATCTAAAAACTGCATGCATCAATACATAAATTCCATGCATCGACACATAATATTTTGATGCCCCTGTAATACTTGTATGAATCGACACAAAACCTTATGTATCGACACAAAACATTCTGATGATCCTGGAAAACATTTTGAAACTTATATGTATCGATACATAATATCATGTGTCGACTCATACTATGTTTTAAATTCAAAAGTTAAATTTACAATCAGTATGTATCGACACATACGCATTATGTATCGACACAAAACATTCTGATGATCCTGGAAAACATTTTGAAACTTATATGTATCGATACATAATATCATGTGTCGACTCATACTATGTTTTAAATTCAAAAGTTAAATTTACAATCAGTATGTATCGACACATACGCATTATGTGTTGACGAGTATAAAAGTGTTGGTTCTGTAAAACGCTATAACAGGTTTTTGTATCGACTCAAAACATAATGTATCGACTCATTCTGTTACATGTAACTAACATGAGTCGACACATGACCAACATGCATCGACTCATAGCACTTTCTTTTTTGACTAACCGTTTTCTGTTATAAATATAAGCAAGCATTTCTTCAGAATAAAAAGCAGCAATATAGAAGATTGTGTGCAAAAAAATCATGAGCAACCAGAAGCTTTTGATTCCTTCATCTTCACCGTCTTCTCAACCATCTTACATTCAACAACAACAAAGAAAATCAAACATCCTTGTTGAATTGAATCAAGCGGTTTGAGATAACATTCAGCTGAGTATTGAAGAAGTCTAACTGAGTTGAAGGTTGAAGAGGAAGCTTCAAGAAATAAACCAGAGGGTTTGTCCTTCAAGAACGGGTGTGTTCTTGAGGGTTTTGTCAATCACAGTCACGCGAGTTGGATTCAGCCGTAGCGAGGGGTTTGGAAATCGGAAGGATTTTGAACAAACAGGTCGTGGAAGCGGAGGATCGTTCAATGACTTTGCAGGGAATCTTGATACAACTCTTATCAAGTGGTGGTTCTTACAAGAAGAAGAAGATCATATGGATTTCTTGCTTTCTGTATAGTGTAACCTTGCTATCAAACATTCAGCATATTGATATAAAAGTTCTCAGTTTCGATTATGAAATTGAGAGGGAGACGTACCCACACGCGAGGACGACAGTGGGGAACTTCCTTACCAAACTGCTTGTGTATCGTTCTCTCTTTCTTTCTCTTTACAATTTTACATATTCTATAATTTTGCAATCCAATTGGCGTGCTAAGTTTTACAGTCTAATGATAAACATAGTGGCTCAAACATTTTCACCAAACCACCACTATTAAATCATTATACAAGCATACACCAATTGTTTGACAAAATTCCTATCATATTTCTAAATTCATTGGAAATTCTGTTTTATGATAAGTGCATTGAAACATCAAGATTTCTGAGTTGTATATTCATCCATTCCATTTAATAAAAATCCAGCAAAGTTTTCACATGTCAAGCTTTCTATTAGTCGGTTCAAAGTAGACGGAATTGATTCAGGACATTGATTTTCGCTGCTTTCAACTCTCTTTGATAAAACTATTTTAAATCCTTGAAAAAGAAGAAGTGATCTATTCACCCCCCCTCTCGATCACTTGCCACACCATCTAACAAGTGGTATCAGAGCACCGGTTAGCTAGTGCTTTGTATCTACTCGTAACGCTATGGCCTTTGAACCAAATGGGGCGTATAATAGAGCTCCTGTTTTAAATGGTGAAAACTATGGCTACTGGAAAGACTGCATGCGAGTACACATAAATTCCATTAACAGGAATGTATGGACTGCCATTCAAAATGGTCCTTTTCAAATCACCATGAGGAATGATGCAGGTGCAATAGTACCTAAACCTGAGGATCAATGGAATGAAATGGATGAAAAGAAATGGTCGTGCGATTGGAGAGCCAGAAATATGATGATCTCAACACTTGGTGTTGATGAGTATTATAGGGTGTCTCACTGCACGTCCGCTAAAGAAATGTGGGACACTTTAGAAATTTCCCATGAAGGCACAACTGAAGTTAAACAATCCCGCATTAATACACTCAATCAAGAGTTCGAGCTCTTTCGCATGAAGCAAGGAGAATCTGTCTCTGACATGCAGAAGAGATTCGTACATCTTGTGAGACATTTAAATGCACTTGGAAAACCTGTTTCCAATGAAATTGCTACTAATAAAATTCTGAGATGTCTTAGCAGGGAATGGAAACCTAAAGTAACTGCTATCAAGGAATCAAATAACCTCACTACGCTTACCATTACAACTCTGTTTGGAAAGCTGGAAGAACATCAACAAGAATTGCAAAGTCTTGAAAAATACGAAAATAAGAGTAAGAAAGAAAGGAACAAAGACAGGGAGGGTGAGAAGAAGTCAATAGCTCTAATGACTTCTAGCTCTAAGTCCTCAACCAAAGAGCAAGATGAAAATGGCTCTACTAGTGATGAAAATTCTGATGATGAAGAAATGGGACTTTTTGTTCGGAGATACAATAGATTTGTCTGAAAGAATGGAATCAAGCACTCCGATAAGAATCTCGTAAGCTTTCAAAAACAATCCAAAGAACCAAGGCAAGAAGAAAATAAAAAGAAAAGAGGTAAAGGACCTTGTTACAATTGTGGTAAAGTTGGACACTACAAACCAGACTGTCCAAAGATGAAAAAGGATAAGGAAAAAGCTCCACCAAAGAAGTTCAACAAACAAAGAAGAGCTTATATTGCATGGGAAAGCGACATCGATTCATCTGACAATGACAATTCAAGTTGTAGTGATGAAAGTGAAAATTTATGTCTGATGGCACATACAAAAAGTCAATTCTACAACAAGAAAGAAAACCACAACAAACAAGTAAGAAAAACATATCCTAACAACTTTTCTTCTATGACCTTTTCTGAACTAAAGTTAGCTTTTGAAAAACTGCAATACAAAGCTGAAGATGCCTTTAAGAGATTATCCTCCGATAAACAAATATTTTCATTTCTCGAGAGTAAAGTTTATAAAGCTGAAAAAGACTTAAAAAGTCTAAAAGCTAGTATTGCAGAAAGTTCAAAAGATAAGGATGTTACAGGATGTATTCCCATAAGGGAATGTGAAGTTTGTCATATTTGGCAGCAAGAGGTTAGGACTCTTAATGCCAAATTAGAAAAAGCTTTACAGCCCAAAGTTGCTTTTGCAATCGATCCTAAATTTTTTAAGAAAACATTAAATCCACCGTATTCAAAATACTCTTTTGTTAAAAAATTATCAAAGGATACAATGAGCAAAAGTAAAACAATACATCGTCATCATGGTTTATGCCATTATTGTTGTCACTTTGGACATTCCATTGAAAAATGCAAGTTTAGGAGGTTCCTTGTTCCTAAAGGCATTTACCAATGGAGGCCTAAAGGCAACCATGTTACCACTTACCCACATGGACCCAATAAAAATTGGGTACCTACCTCTCTCTTTTGATATTGCAGGAAAAACGCCTCACACCCATGGATAGACGATGGTTTTTAGACAACGGGTGTTCAAGGCATATGACTGGTGACATATCGCTCTTCATTGACTTCAAGGAAAAGAAGAAAGGATTTGTTACCTATGGAGACAATAACAAAGGAGCTATAATCGGTAAAGGTAGTGTAGGTAATCCTTCTATCACTACTATTTCTAATGTCCATTTAGTAGAGGGGCTTAAAGATAATTTGTTCAGTATTAGTCAATTATGTGACAAAGGTTATAAAGTTACCTTCACAAATACTTGCTGCATAATTGAAAATACTGAAAAAGATATTGTGTTTAAGGGCATTAGAGTAAACAATGTCTATATGCTTGACCTTTTTGATGTATCCTTAACAAGCACTAAGTGTTTAGTCACCTTGAATGATGATTCATGGCTTTGGCATAGACGCTTAACGCATGTTAACTTTGATTTGCTTAATAAGGTTGTATCCAAGGATCTAGTAGTAGGTCTTCCAAAGATAAAATTTACAAAGGATCACCTATGTGATGTTGCCAAATGGGAAAGCAAATAAGGGTCTCTTTCAAATCCAAAAACATGATTTCCACTTCACGGCCCCTTGAGCTTCTCCACACGGACCTTTTTGGACCCTCTAGAACAAAAAGTTTAGGAGGAAATTATTATGGTTTTGTTATTGTTGACGACTACTCTAGATTTACTTGGACTATATTCCTTCATAGCAAAAATGAAACTTTTTCTGCTTTTAAGAGTTTTGCAAAACTATCTCAAAATAGAATGGAATTGAAAATAATTGCAATTCGAAGCGATCATGGAGGTGAATTTCAAAACCATCTCTTTGATAAGTACTGTGACAAGCATGGTATTGAGCATAATTTTTCAGCACCTCGAACTCCACAGCAGAATGGAGTTGTGGAGCGCAAAAATCGCGCCTTAGAGGAGCTAGCAAGAACAATGCTCAATGAAGGTGGATTGCCAAAATATTTTTGGGCTGATGCAATTAGCATAACCTGCCATGTTTTAAACAGAATACTAATTCGTCCAATTTTGGATAAAACACCTTATGAAATCTTGAAAGGAAGAAAGCCTAACTTGTCACATCTTCGTGTATTCGGTTGCAAATGTTTTGTCTTAAATAATGGAAAAGAAAATCTTGGAAAATTTGATGCAAAAGCATATGAAGGTATCTTTCTCGGATACTCACAATCAAGCAAAACATATAGGGTATACAATAAACGTCTACTTACAGTTGAGCAGTCAGTTCATGTCTCTTTTGATGAATCTTATCTGAAACATGTAGGAAAAGGTATTTCTCTTGATGGTGTAGGTGTATCTACTGAAAATATACTCAAAGAAACTGTTGAAGAAAATGTTCAATCCAAAACAATTGATGATAAGGAAGAAAAAGATACAAGCCCTTTAAAAGATGAGGAAGAAGAGCAAATAGAAGCAAATGATCTTCCACTAGCTTGGAAGTCCTCTAAAGACCATCCCATTGACAACATATTAGGAGACATCTCAAAAGGAGTAATGACTCGCTCCAAGATAAGTAATTTTTGTTATCATTTTGCTTTCGTTTCACAAGTAGAACCTAAGAATGTTAAAGAGGCCTTGATTGATGAATTTTGGCTAATGGCCATGCAAGATGAGCTAAATCAGTTTAAAAGAAATGACGTTTGGGAACTTGTCCCTCGTCCGCGAGACCATCATATCATAGGCACTAAATGGGTTTTTAGAAATAACCTTGATGAAAACGGAATGATAACCCGCAATAAAGCACGCTTGGTAGCACAAGGGTATAAATAAGAGGAGGGCATTGATTATGAGGAGACTTATGCTCCAGTTGCTCGCCTTGAGGCTATACGTCTTTTGCTCGCTTATGCGTGTGCAAAAGATTTTAAGCTTTATCAAATGGATGTAAATAGTGCCTTTCTTAACGGAGTCATAAATGAAGAAGTGTATGTCTCACAACCTCCTGGTTTTGAAAATAACGAATATCCAGATCATGTATTTAAATTAAAACGAGCTTTATATGGTCTTAAACAGGCTCCTCGGGTCTGGTATGAAAGACTTAGTAAATTTCTACTTGATCATGGCTATTCAAGAGGTCAAGTGGACACTACTCTTTTCATTAAACGTAAAGGAAAGCACATCCTTTTAGTTCAAATATACGTAGATGACATTATTTTTGGTTCAACTAATCTACACTTGGTCGAGGAATTTTCCAAAATCATGCAGGGTGAATTTGAGATGAGCCTCATGGGGGAGCTAAACTACTTTCTCGGTCTCCAAATAAAGCAGCTCAATGAAGGCACAATTATATGTCAAACAAAATATTGCCAAGAGTTGCTTAAACGATTTGGGATGAACAACTCTAAACCAATTGATACTCCCATGCCTACCAACGGAAATTTAGACAAGGATGAACACAGTAAGAGTGTCGATGTCAAGAAATATAGAGGTATGATCAGATCACTCTTGTATCTTACAACATCTAGGCCTGGCATCATGTTTAGTGTTTGCATGTGTGCACGATATCAATCGGATCCTAAGGAATCCCACTTGAAAGCTGTCAAGCGTATACTTAGGTATCTCAATAATACACCTAAGTATGGGCTATGGTATTCCAAGGGAAGTGATTGCAGTTTAGTAGGTTACTCTGATTTTGATTTTGCTGGCTGCAAATCAGATAGGAAAAGCACTAGTGAAACATGTCACTTGTTTTCAAACTCTTTAATAAGTTGGCATAGCAAAAACCAAGTTTCTGTTGCTTTGTAAACTACTGAAGTTGAATACGTTGCAGCCGGTAGCTGTTGTGCTCAGATCTCATGGCTGAAGCAACAATTACAAGACCACGCTATTCAATTAAAACATATTCCAATCAAATGTGACAATACAAGTGCTATAAACCTCACTAAGAATCCAGTTTTACACTCACGCACTAAACACATAGAAATTAGACATCACTTTCTACGCGATCATGTTGAAAAGGAGGATGTTACGTTTCAGCATGTTGATACTAAAAATCAACTTGCTGACATCTTTACAAAACCACTTGCAACGGACCTCTTCTTCAGCATCCGCCGTGAGCTAGGCATTTTAGATCTCTCAAACGTGATGTCCTAAACATATATGTAATTGAAATATATCTATGTCACACTGTTGTACCCCAAAATTTGCCCTCTCATTCTTCAAGGCCTTTCTCACAAGGATTCTCAAGGTTCAAGCTTGCACAAGTACTTTGGAATTTTCCAGTACCAAAATTAAAAGGAAATTGTCAAAAAGGGAGAAAACAGATAAAAATATGATTTTGACAAAATTTGGAGAAATACAAGTGTTCTTCGTTTCAGCTCCTTCGATTGGCCTTTTGGCCTCTTTTGATACAGGCTTTGGTTGCATCCTTCGACTGGGCGTTGGCCTCAGGCACGCTGGCTTTGATTTACAAGGCAGGAGTTTCCTACATGCCACCTTCGATTGCATCTCTGGCCTTACTGGGTTCACAATGCCATGACTGCCTATTGCATGTTTCGTTTGGATGTCTGATGCTTGCATGCCTATACAAACTTTCCCTCCATGCTTTCCTTGACTCATAAAGTAATGACTAGTTACATATAAACTTTCATTTGAGCCACAACTTGCACGCAAAATGAATCCCCCTTGCTAGCATGCACAAGGTACAAAGCCTCCTATAACTTCCTTCGATTCCAAGGCAAAAAGCTCCCTTTTGGTGTCCTTTGATTTGCACTTTTTTGCCTCATGTATGCCTCTTTCGAATCTGGACATTTTGCCTCCTGCATGCCTCTTTTGTTTGGGAATGTGGCTCCCTTCGTGCAAGTCTTTGTTTGAGCATTGACCTTTTGAGTGCTTGCTTGGAGTCACAAAGTTTAGACCTCCTCCATGCAAGCTTCGACAAGACATTGACTATGTTTGTACTAGCTTCGACTGGACAACATTTCTCTTTAGTATGCTGCATTTCCATCCTTGATAAACTTCAGCACATGGTTGATGGCCCCTTCAAAAGACATATAGTGGTGGACTTGAGGGGCATACATATGAGTCCCTGTCGAAGGGTACACCTTACTAGTCCATTCGAAGGACACATTTGGCCCTTTTCAAAGAAGCATACATGATCCATTCAAGGGAAATGTCTCGGAATCCCATTCGAAGGACATGCTTAAGGGCCCATTCGAAGGATTTACAAAGCCCACCTTAAGGCATGTTTTGGTTACCCATCCAAGGGGCACACATTTGGCCCCTTCAAACGATGCAAAAAGGTGATTCGTTCGAAGGACACTTGTTGGAGGAAAGTCAAACAATATGTTTGGAAGAAGAATTTGGTCGAAGGAGGGTCAAAATGAAAGGATGAAATATTCAAAGATGCTTGCTGCCATGTTCAGGCATGGTACACTGGCCAAAACTGCTGCACAACAGTCTTGAAACACTGCCCCATTCTTGCACCGAAATAGCATACAAGCACTGTCCCTCGAAGGCTACAAAGAGCAGTTTACTTAAATTGTTCAAATTATTTTATTTTCCCTCCAAAAGCTTAAGCCAACTTTGCCTATAAATAAGACGCTCCAACACATATTTAGGAGGAATTTTTGGCCAGAGGAACGAATCTTCAAAAAATTCTAAAAACACCATAAAGCTCTCAAACACTTAAACACTCATCAAACACATACCCAGAATCCAAACACTTATCCCCTTAGAATCTGAAACATCCCTATACCTTGTTACCCTTCGAATCCAGTAGGAAGAACCTCACACTTGTTCTTCTCTTTCGAATCCAGTATCAAAGACATAACCCCTGGTTCCTCCCTTCGAATCCAGAAGCACTCAAGGAAACCACTTAAAGGCCCAGCACACGTTCCAGCCTAAAGCAAGGTAAGTCATTCTTAACCTTGAACCCTTCATTTCTAGCATAACATGTAAATAAGCTTCCTTTTCGTTTCAAACATGTACGTAGTGTTTGTTACCTTTTCGTTTCCACCCTTTTAGTTTGTTTTTATTGCCTCTCCTTTTGGTTTTGCTCTTTGGTTTATTACGAATGCTTTAAGAACTAACCTGGCCCTGAGGTAATGATAGCATGGCCTTAGGTCCTGTTGCTATTTAATATCTCAAACGAAATAAACAGGAGACATGAGTATGAAACGAAGCCTCAGGCTTCCTCACTGACTCCAGGCCCAATTGAAGGAGGCAGAAAGGCAGATTACATCTTATACTGGTTCCACTGGTCCCAATCGAAAGGCACAACATGTTGTCCCACTGGTCCCAACCGAAAGGAACAACATACTGACCGTGAGGCCTCAGTCGAAAGTCATGCCTTCACCCTTTTCAGGCCAAATCGAAGAGAGCCAGAAAGTGCAGAATCGAAGGGTTTTCTGCCACAATCGAAAGACCCTCATTTTTCTTGATTTTATTTTATTTTAGCCTTTATATTTTCATGCAATTCAATATGGTTGTAATAGTGTAGGATTTTATCTTTCTGCGCTTTATTACTTTTATATGCTTGCTAGTAAATAGGATATGTATGGCCAGATAAAATCAACAAGTAGACAATCACTAATAAAAAAACAAAGCATGAAAATAACACACATGCACACTTGCACCCCTAGGGTTTCAATCCACTTGTTGCCTTCAAAAATGGGCCATGATATGCATGTCAAGTACTTTGGCAAAACAAAAACAAAACAAAAGATCATAGTCCCTCAATGACGCTATCTGAGTTGCCTAAACAAAATGATCAAGTCCCTCAAGAAAATTGCCAAAAATACTTGACACCATTGCTATCATGGTCTATACGATGACCCACGCCTGTCCCATAAAACATCCTAACACAAGGTTGTTCACCAAATACAATGGTGAAACAACACTGTTAAAAGGGTTAAAAACATAAGAAAGATCTTTGAGTAAAATAGGGTAGATAACTCTTAGTTACTTGATCAAAAAACTTGCAAAAACATCCTTGCTATCTTCAAAACACACTTCTCCACACAATTTCAAAACCCTACTTTCAAACATTGAAAACTTTTCAAAAGACAAAAACACCTTTGTATACATTCAAACAAGAATAATTACAAAGGTTGCCACAACGATGGCCTCTTTTCAAAACATCTTCAAAAATCACACACAAAGCACCATTTCAAACATTTGAAAAGCACCATTTCAAACAATTGAAAATCAAAGCAAGTGATCTAAGCAAGTAACTAAGAGCCCATGGATAACCATGGATAGAAAGGGTGCTAATACCTTCCCTTTCTATAATCTACTCCCCGAACCCAAGAAAATATCTCAAAGGTCTTTCCTGTGCTTTTTGACCTTTCCTTAGGATAAAATAAAAAGTCGGTGGCGACTCTTGCTAAACCGAAACATTTGCGAATACGAACGCAAAACCAAATCAGTTCTCCCACCGTATCATAGAACTGGCGACTCTGCTGGGGACAATTTTAAAAGTGGAGTAACCTTAGGGCTTAGATCACCCTTTGCATGATTATTGTTTGCTTTGATTGCTTTACATTTTGGTTCTCTTGTTTGGGCTTGAAATCCTCCACCCGGATTTGGGAAACATTCATAGATAGCAATATGTTGTGGAAACTGTGCGGGGTATACCGACACAGTTGAAGCAATATCTATATTAGTGCGACATATTTGTGAGTACCGGTAGTCTTTGAGTCAATCAAAGAGAATACGGGGCCGCTGAGTGATGTCATTAAGCACTAATGAACTAGAACCTTACTTGACCATCTTGGCCTTTTATTAGGGGTAGTGAGATGACCGGCTTTGGTGCAGTCCGAAGTTGGTAGATACTCGATACTACACTCATTGAGGGTTGTTTTCTTGGAATATTTTGGTCGCTAGTTAAGTGGCTAAACCAAAACAATGAACATAGAAAACAATCCAATGATATTGAGCTCCTTAGAACCCTATTACTATTTATAAGACAGGTTTTGAACCAACTAAACTCAAGAGGGTACTTACCTATGAAACCTCATGCAAGCCTGAAACTAGGGTTTTGTGTGACTTGCTTGTACATGTGTTTGTGCATACATCATGAACATCATAAAGCATCATATGCATCCACTAACCATTTCAAGGGTTTGAATCTTCATCTTTGTTCTTGTTTTGTAGGTCATGGAATCTCTTCGCAGGAAAACAATTCAAGTCAACCTTGTGAGGATCCCTTCTCAACTCAAGGAGCTTACTTCCAGGATTCCGGAGAATTCTCTCTTCAGTGAAAGACATGGTAGACTCCTCAACTTGGTCAACATCAGCATTGAAGAAGACATGGTGAAAGTACTTTTCCAGTTCTTTGACCCCCTACACCACTGTTTCACATTCCATGATTATCAATTGGTGCCTACTTTGGAGGAATTTTCTCAACTTCTGAGAATTCCTATTCTTAATCAACTACCCTACAACGGTACGAAAAAAGAACCAAAACCTGAAGATGTTGCTCAAGCATTACACTTGCAACCATCTGACATCAAGCGGCATTGGGAAACCAGAAGTGGTGTCAAGGGCTTCTTGGCAAAGTTTCTATTTGAGAAGGCACAAGACTTCTAGAATTATCTTGATCTACAAGCCTTTGAAGAGATTGTGGCACTCCTCATTTATGGGTTGGTCTTGTTCCCAAACCCTGATCAACTTATAGACGTGAATGCTGTCAAGATTTTCATGTCCAAGAATCCCATACCTACGGTGCTTGGGGACATCCTACACTCATTTTACACACGAACAATGAGGAAAAGAGGTGTTCTCATGTGTTGTACTCCTCTCCTAGCAAGGTGGTTTATTTCTCATCTTCCACAATCAGTCTTGAAGAATGAGTAGGGTTTAAGGTGGTCACAATAGTTGATGACCCTCACACATTCTGATGTACATTGGTGTTCTCGGTCCAGAGAAAATGTCATCATCATTGATCGTTGTGGTGAATTCCCTAATGTCCCATTACTTGGCATTAGGGGAGGCATTACCTACAACCCCTGTCTAGCTTTGAGACAATTTGGATATGCTCGGAGGGATGGCCCTCATGACATGCTGATTCCTGACCTAGTTTTTGACTTCGACAACAATGCGCAAGGACTTCGACAAAGGTTCATCAGAGCTTGGAGGATGCCTAACAAGGTGGATAGTAAGACACTGGGGCACAAGAATTCCACCCCCCTTGAGCCTTACCTCAAATGGGTACGAACCCGCTCTCAAAATCTTATGATGCCATATCCTCACATTCTCCCCTTGATTAAAGAGCTTGTTAAGGAAGGAGAGGTTCCATACACCATCCTACATCCTGACATGCCAACATCATGGGAAGAAATGCAAAAGAGTTGGATCCAACTCAAAGAAGAACGGGATACTTTTGAATCCATCTTCTATGCCAGTGAGAAGAAGGTTTTAGAGCTCACCCGCCGACTTCACGAGGAGGAAACTCTCAACACCTACATCGCACCAAAGAGGATGCACAACGTCTTGTTACATTAAGAATTTTGTAATATTTCTCCCATGGGGCACTTATGTACTAACAAGTTCTTCTTAATATGACGTGCGTTCTTTTTGTTTGCAACAAATTTGAATTTTTGAACCCTTGAATGCATTACATGAATAACATATCATTCATCATATGCATAAGCAGGTCTTCGAGTCAGGTTTCCTTATCTTTCTGCTGTTTATTTCAGCAAGATGGATTTGGAGCAAACAGTGAAGGACCTACAGGCACAAAATTCACAATTTCAGCAACTCCTCATGACCTTGGAAAATGGTCAAGAGGATCTCAAAGTTCTGCTAGAGAAGAATAAAGAGAAGAAAAAGAAAAAGAGGTCGGGGGTAGCTACTTTCGGAAGAAGATTTGAGGGCGATGCTAGAAGGACTCTTGAGTTTCCTTCAATGTTCGACGAAGGGATTGGCAAGGGGAAAGGAGTTACTGTACCTTCTGAATCTGAGGTAGAAGAGGAGGAAGAGGAAGCAGACGAAGATTATTCAGAACAACAGTATCCACCAGCGGATGACAAGTATAAGAACCTTGAAGACAGATTGGCAGCTATGGAGTTGCAGAGGGTGCCCGAATTGGATTTTAAGGAAATGGGGTTGGTAGCCGGGATTGTTATCCCTCCTAAGTTCAAGGTGCCGACATTTGCCAAGTACGACGGTCTGTCTTGCCCTAAGATGCACTTGAGGTCGTATGTTAGAAAGATCCAGCCACATTCATCCGATAAAGATCTATGGGTGCACTTTTTCCAAGACAGCTTGTCTGACACTCAGTTAGATTGGTTTTATCAGCTCGAGAGATCAGAGGTCCACAATTGGGAAGACTTGGCAGCCGTTTTCTATCATCAATATCAGTACAATGATGATTTGGCGCCTACCCGTACTCAGCTACAGAGTATGGGGATGATTTCAAATGAAGGGTTTAAGGAGTACGCCCAGAAGTGGCGTGACCTTGATGGAAGGGTGCAGCCACCGCTATCAGATAGGGAATTAGTTGACATGTTTTTGGGGACCCTATCCGGCCCTTTCTTCAACCATCTAATCAGAAGCTCTTCTGTGGGATTTACTGAGTTGATTTTGACCGGCGAGAGGGTGGAAGCCGGTATCAAAAGTGGAAAAATTCAAAGGATGCTTCCGCATCCACAGCTGCTAGAAAACCTTTCCCAACCAAGAAAGAAGCATCTGCTGTATACACTCAGAAAAATCGAGAAAGAAAGGAACGTCGGCCAACAGTGGGGGCCGTATTAATACAGAAGTCCGCATCAGACCAGCTTAGAAGCAATCAACCGAGGAATGATCAGCCCAGAACTTATCAGCAAAGGCCACCACGGCAGTTTACCCCAGTAAATATGACACCTGCTCAAATCCTTCCACATCTACTGAAGTTGAATCTTGCCAATTTAAAAGAGGCGCCAAAGAATGTAAATACCACTTCTCCATCCTACAACTCAAAAGCCAAGTGTGCTTACCATTCCGACAGTATTAGGCACGATACCAATAATTGTTGGGCACTCAAGAACAAAATTCAGGATTTAATTGATGCCAAAGAGGTTGAATTTGACGCTCCTGAAAAGCCCAATGTTATATCCGCGCCGATGCCCAAGCACGGCCACAATGTGCATGCTGTTTTGGAAAATCTCCATGTTACTGATGTTGCCGATCTGTTGACTCCATTGTTTGTGATTAAAGAAAATTTGTTGAAAGCCGGGATCTTTCCTGGTTGTGATGAAGACTTCTATTTTTGTTTGAACATTCAAGGTGACTGTCCAACGTTGAAGTCGTGTGTCCAACGCCTGATGGATACTCAAGAGATACTTTTCCAGAAAACCCCTGTTAACACTTTCAATCCAATTACTCCTGATACTTGTGATACCTCAACCAACGATATTGCTATCATAACCATTTCCGACAATCCTCCCAAGGCTTGCAAAAGGCCTGTCAGGATTACACCCAACTCCAAATGTGTACCTCTCAAGATCACAATGCCGGGACCCATCCCGTACCAATCAAGCAAAATGATATCGTGGAACTATGGGGGAGAAATCTTCTACCACGGCATCAAACAAATCAAAACAGTCCAAGAAATCTCTGAAGAAGACCCTGATATAGGAAACATCGCGGGTACAAGCAAGATCACCCGCAGTGGCCGGATCTTTTCTCCGGAGATTGCTCCTTCCCGAGCAGTCTTCGGACCCTTAAAAGCTTCTGCACCTGTTGGGCCCTCTGTGCAAGGCCCAGTGATTGAAGAGTTGAACACTCCTGAAAAAAGACCATCTGCTGATAATACCGACAAAGGTAAGGGGATACTGGAAATGCCTGTCAGGACGAAGGCTCATGCTGTGGTTATCCCCGAAACCACTCAGAAGGAGATGGATGAAATCCTTAAAATAATCAGAAAAAGTGACTACGACGTTGTGGAACAATTAGGGCAAACCCCTTCTAAAATTTCAATGTTAGCACTCCTGCTCTGTTCAGAGGCCCATGCTAAGGCCCTGATTAAATTCTTGAAGACGGCACATGTCCCCCAAGAGACCTCGGCTGACCAATTCCAAAATTGTGTGGCCAGTCTTACTGCTGACAATGGCCTGGGCTTTTCCGACGCTGACTTAACTCCCAAAGGAAGGAAACACAATGATGCGTTACATGTTTCAGTTGAATGTCGAGGGACCACCCTCTCCCATGTCTTGGTCAATACTGGTTCTTCCCTGAATGTGCTCCCAAAGAAGGCCTTAGATCGTCTAGATTGCGAAGGTTTGACCCTAAAACCTAGTAACATAGTCGTTAGAGCTTTCGATGGTTCCAAGATAATGGTTCATGGAGAGGTTGATATTCCCATCAAGGTAGGCACCGAAGTGTTCAACTCCACCTTCTACGTGATGGACATCCGTCCGTCATACTCATGTTTGCTGGGAAGACCGTGGATCCATTATGCCGGGGCAGTTACATCCTCTTTGCACCAGATGCTGAAGTATCCTGTTAAGGGTAAAATCATAACCGTGCATGGCGAGGAAGAGTACATGATTAGTCATCTCAATTCCTTTTGATATGTGGAGTTAGACGACGAGTTCATCGAAACACCTTTTCAACATTTCGAGGAAGTCTCTCCCGAGGTAGCAGTTACGAAAACAGCGGTTGAGGTACCTATCATTCCCAAGCATGTGGCTAAGATGGCATCTCTCAAGGACGCAGAGGCTGTGATTAAGGAGGGGAAGAGCACAGTATGGGGACGGTTGCCTGATTTTCCCCACAAGACGGACAAGTTTGGCTTAGGGTTTACTGCTGCAGGACAAAAGGCTATGCGTCGCTCTAAGATTGGAAGATCACCTGTCAAGATTTCTCACCATGGAATCAATGCTGTAGAGGATGAAGATGAGGAGAGCCACTTTGAAGACTGGTTCTTTCCGACTGTCGAAAGGGGTTTGAGCAATTGGGAAGCAAAGGATTTTGTTCCTATCACCTTTATCAACCAGTAATTTTATCTTTGAACAATTTCCCATTTTTATGGTCTGTAATAACTAAAACAATTCGCACACTATTTTCACCTCATGCCTTACCTGGGGCATGTAGGTCCATTTGTAAGGGTTTGATTTCCTTCATAATCATATGCCATGTTTTAATGAATCATTGGACGTTTTTCATCTATGAACTGTTGTGTTCATTTTTCTTTCCTTTTGCATTTTGTTTGTTTAAGGATGGCTATCCCTTACACACACCCACACTCACAAATGCAGGTACCCATCCACTCCGGATTCCATGGGTGACTATTCTGTTTTAGCCTTCGATAACTCTGAAGATTTGGTCAATCACGCTGAGTACGAAGTTGACGAAGATTGTGAAGTGTCAGGAGAGTTAGCCAGACTCCTACAACAAGAAGAGAAGGCCATTCTGCCTCATGAAGAGTTGTTAGAAACCATCAACTTAGGGACAGAGGAGAACAGGAAGGAAGTAAAAGTGGGTGCCAACCTGGAACCGAGTGTCAAGGAGCACTTAGTGAAGTTGTTGAATGAATATGTTGAAATCTTTGCCTGGTCTTATGAAGACATGCCAGGGTTAGACACATATATCGTGGTTCACCGTCTCCCTACAAGAGAAGACTGTCCACCGATCAAGCAAAAGGTTCGCCGAATGAGATATGACATGTCTGAGAAGATTAAGGCTGAAGTAATGAACAATTCAACTCCTACTTTCTGGCCGTTACAACCTATCCACAATGGGTTGCTAACATTGTGCCCGTACCCAAAAAGGATGGCAAGGTCAGAATGTGTGTGGACTATCGAGATTTAAACAGGGCTAGCCCTAAAGATGATTTTCCACTGCCACATATCGACATTTTGGTTGACAATACAGCTCAGCATAAAGTATTTTCTTTCATGGACGGATTCTCGGGCTACAACCAGATCAAAATGGCCCCCGAGGACATGGAGAAAACTACCTTTTTCACACAATGGGGTACCTTCTGCTACAAAGTGATGTCGTTCGGGCTGAAGAACGCAGGGGCAACCTATCAACGCGCCATGGTAGCTTTATTTCATGATATGATACATCATGAGATCTAGGTTTACGTAGACGACATGATAGCTCGATCACAAACAGAAGAAGAACACCTTGAACATTTGCAGAAGTTGTTTGCCAGGTTGAAAGAGTATAAACTCAGACTGAATCCAAGCAAGTGCACTTTTGGATTTAGGTCTGGTAAACTTCTGGGATTTATTGTCAGCAACAAGGGCATTGAGGTCGATCCAGCTAAAGTAAAGTCTATACAAGAAATGCCTGCCCCCCGTACTGAAAAGGAGGTTAGAGGATTCTTGGGACGCTTGAACTATATCGCCAGGTTCATCTCTCACTTGACGTCTACCTGTGAGCCAATTTTCAAACTGTTAAAGAAAGATCGGGTAGTTGAATGGAACAACGATTGTCAAGTTGCTTTTGATAAGATCAAGGAGTACTTACTAGAACCTCCTATCCTGATGCCACCCGTCGAAGGAAGGCCGTTGATCATGTATCTGACTGTTTTGGACAACTCAATAGGGTGCGTACTGGGCCAACATGACGAGTCTGGTCGAAAAGAGCATGCCATTTATTACCTTAGCAAAAAGTTTACCGACTGTGAGACTCGCTACTCACTGCTCGAGAAAACTTGCTGCGCTTTGGTATGGGCTGCTCGCCGACTAAGGCAATATATGTTGATTCATACCACTTTGCTGATTTCCAAGATGGACCCGATCAAATATATCTTCGAGAAACCTGCTTTATCCGGAAGAATCGCTAGATGGCAAATGATCCTGACAGAGTATGACATCCAGTATACTACCCAAAAAGCTATAAAAGGGAGTGTACTAGTTGACCATCTAGCTCATCAAGCCGTCGAAGATTATCAATCTATGAGATTCGACTTCCCTGACGAGGACATCATGACTTTGGACAACATTGAAGGTAACTGACCGTATGACGGACCTGAACAAGGATCCCGATGGACCCTGTACTTTGATGGTGCTTCAAATGCACTTGGAAATGGGATCGGCGCGATACTCATTTCCCCAGAAGGTTGCCATACACCTTTCACTGCCCGACTTTGTTTCAGCTGTACCAACAACATGGCCGAATATGAAGCTTGCATCTTTGGTCTCAAGGCTGCTATAGACTTGGGAATCAAATCTTTGGTCGTATTTGGGGACTCGGCTTTGGTTATCAGTCAAGTCAAAGGAGAGTGGGACACCAAACATCCTAATCTTATCCCATACAAAGAACATGTCCTGACTTTGTTGCCTCATTTCGAGCAGATTACTTTCGAGCATTTCCCGCGAGAAGAGAATCAGCTAGCAGATGCTCTGGCTACAATGTCTTCCATGTTTAAACTCAACTGGGATAACGAGGCTCCCCAAATTACCATCGAGCGAATGGACGAACCTGCGCACTGTCATGAGATTAATACCGAAGAAGTAGTGGAACAACCCTGGTTTCATGAAATCAAAAGGTATCTCCAGACTAGAGAATACCCCGAAGGAGCTTCCGTCAATGACAAAAAGTTCTTAAGGAGATTTGCTGCCAAGTTCTTCCTAAGCAATGGCATCCTTTATAAACGCAACCATGATTGTGTTTTACTTCGGTGTGTGGACAAAGATGAAGCAGAGTTGATCATGACTGAAATACACAACGGCACATTCGGCACCCATTTGAGCGGACATACGATGGCTAAGAAGATTCTAAGGGCAGGCTATTACTGGTCTACCATGGAAGCTGATTGTCATCAACATTCCCGTACTTGCCACAAATGCCAAGTCTACGCCGACAAGGTACATATTCCTCCTGTTCCTCTCAATGTTCTGACAGCTACTTGGCCATTCGCAATGTGGGGCATTGACATGATTGGAGAGATCAAGCCCACGGCATCCAATGGACATCGCTTCATCTTGGTCGCTATTGACTATTTTACCAAGTGGGTCGAAGCAGCTTCCTTTGCCTCTGTTACAAAAAATGTGGTTGCCCGCTTCATCAAGCAGAATCTCATATGCCGGTATGGTGTCCCCGACAGGATCATCACAGACAACGGTACAAATTTAAACAATACTATGATCACCGCTCTATGCGAACAGTTCAAGATTTATCATCACAATTCATCTCCCTATCAGCCGAAGATGAACGGTGTTGTTGAAGCCGCGAACAAAAATATCAAGAAGATCATTCAGAAAATGACAGTTACCTACAAAGACTGGCATGAGATGTTACCGTTTGCTCTGCATGGATATCGTACCACGGCACGTACTTCAACAGGGGCAACCCCATTCTCTTTGGTATATGGCATGGAAGCTGTCATACCTATGGAAGTTCAAATCCCTTCTTTAAGGATTATGAAGGACGCCGGTTTGAGTGAAGACGATTGGATTCAGACCCGGCTTGATCAACTTAATTTGATCGACGAGAAGCGACTTACTGCTATTTTTCATGGTCAGACGTATCAAAAACGAATGATCAAGGCTTTCAACAAGAAAGTCAGGTGTCAGATATATCAAGTCAGAGATCTTGTAATCAAGCGGATCATCTTGCCGCAAAGTGATCCCAGGGGAAAATGGACTCCTACTTACGAAGGACCATTTGTGATTAAGAGCATCTTTTCTGGTGGGGCGATGATTCTGACCACCATGGATGGCGATGACTTACCGCACCCTGCGAACGCAAACATAGTCAAAAAATACTACGCATAAAACAACCCGACAAGTTGAAAACCCGAAAAGGAAACTTGGGCAAAAAATGGGCGTCCCGGTGGACCGATAACCCGAAAGGGCGGTTCAGGCAAAAATTAGGGATAAAACAAAAAAATCTGTACACCCGGCAAGTTGAAAACCCGAAAGGGCGACTTGGGCAAAAAAGGGTTTCCCGGTGGATCAAAAACCCGAAATGGCGATTCAGGCAAAAGTTAGGGAATTAAAGCGTATGACTGTGTCTCGTCGGATCACTTCAAGAACAATCCCTTCATCAACAAGCTCCGAGCTTCTGATCAACTTAGTCATCGGCGGACAAAGCAACGAATGGACAAGATATTCAGAGTTGTGAAGGCCATAACAGAATGGGAATCCCATGGAATTGTTACACATAACCATCTTTCTTTTGTATAAATTTTTTCAATTTTTCTACGACAACATTCTCTTACTGGGATGTCTGTCTCCTTTGTACAAATATACTCACAAAAGTTAATATAAATGCACTTCCAAGTGCAGAAATTTGCTTGCCTTCTTTTTTACACTTATGTTTTATTTGAAAACGTCCAATGTTTCGTTAAATAGGCATATGCATTTGAATATAATCACTGCTTACAAATAAAACGAAATTGAGAAAGGATAATTACTGATAGGTTGAAGGTGTAAGAAGATATCTTTGTGCTGTTCCAGGAGAAATCCCCTACAATACATCATTCAGATCCACAACAAAGCTAAAACCTCGGAGTACATGTCCCCAGCGGAGTTAGGCTTTAAGATCCTCAGCGGAGCCAGTGCACTCTAAACTTGATTCCCCAGCTGAGTTAAGTTTTAAAGTTCCCATCAAAGTTCAAACTCCCGATCCCCAGTGGAGCCCAAAGACCCTGAAATACCTATCCCCAGCAGAACCAGAATATTCTAAACCTTCTTCCCCAGCAAAATCAAATTTCCAACCACCAAACCCCGATGGGAGCTGTTCAACTTCCCCCAATTTCCCCAGCAGGCTATCTTAAAAATCTGAGAACCAAGCAGATAACAGTTAATTTCTTGGCTTATCCCCAACTAGGATGCTTCCCCAGTAGTTTGGCATACAACCGAAAGCTCCTGATTTCACTGGCCGAGTAAACATTCTCCCCACAGAGTTATCTCCCAGCAAGATCGGAGATTCTTGGTATCATTCCTCCGGCAGAAACCTCCTAGGTCTTAATTCCCCAGTAGAGATTTTCAGAGTTTTTCCTATTTCCCAGGAAAGTCATGAAGGATTCTCGTTCCCTGCAGAATTTGTCAAAGGCTTTGTTAATCCCCACAAATAGACAAGGATTTTTAATCTCCAGCAGTGGTCCCAGGATTTCTCCTTCTCAAATAAACAAAGATCTTTAATCCCCAAGCAGTCAGCAAGGGTTCCTCGTCTTCAACAAAGATTTTTGAGTCCTCAACATCAGTCAAGATTTACTTTCCCCAACAGCAGCCAAAGGATTTTCAATCCCCAGCAGTAGTCAAGAATTTATTCTCCTCAGTAAGACAGCTACTCAGCTCACATGCATAACCATTACATTCATATATCATAAACATTGATGAAACACAATTCATTGCATCATACGTATCACGTAACATAACTTTGTGTTTTAACTAATATTTTACCCTTTTCAGGATAAGATTAAAAAGCTATCACTAACGATTATTCAGATATAGTACATATACACCCCAGACACGGAGGTCATTCTATTACTCATTCAGAATTTCAAGTCAAAATACAGTACGGATATACCCCAGACACAACGGTCATTCAACTACTCATCCAAACTTCAGCAATCAGATATAGACTAGATACGCTCTAGACAAGGCAGCCATTCTATCTCTCATTCAGATTCAACTATCAACTACAAGTTCAGATACACTCCAAACACGGATGCCATTCTGGCCCTTACACCAGCAGTTTGATTCTCCCCAGTGCAGTCGCCACAGAAGTCATTTTGTCACTTATTCAAATCCCAGTTACAGTTTCAGATACACTCCAGACACAGAAGTCATTCTGCTACTCATACAGATCTCAACTTCAGATACGGCCCAGATACGCTCCAGACACGGTTGCCATTTTGTCACTCATTCAGAACTTATCCTCAACACACAGTTGCTCCATACACAGATTTTTCTCTGTTACCCATTCAGAATATAGATACACTCCAGACATGACAGCCATTCTGATATTCATTCAAAGAATCAAATACAGTTACTGCCCAGTTATGCTCCAGACACGGACGCCATTCTTTGGCTCATATAGACTCAGTCTCCAGATACAGTTCAAATGCATTCCAGACACGGATACCATTTTGATGCTCATTCTTCTGACCTACAACATTGCAATTCAACAAACATTCTTGGATGGAATCTTTAAGCATATCTCCCGCAAGATTCCACCATCTCTAAATGGCATCTTTAAGCCCATTTCCTCAACTATATTTTGACGAGTGCAAATTTACGGGCACTCTAGTGTCCAATCCTCTTTTACCTTCGAGTCGCGAAAGATAAACTTGCCAATCTAACTCTTCAAGTTCAACAAGATTGAACAGGGGCAGCTGTTGTACCCCAAAATTTGCCCTCTCATTCTTCAAGGCCTTTCTCACAAGGATTCTCAAGGTTCAAGCTTGCACAAGTACTTTGGAATTTTCCAGTACCAAAATTAAAAGGAAACTGTCAAAAAGGGAGAAAACAAATAAAAATATGATTTTGACAAAATTTGGAGAAATACAAGTGTTCTTCGTTTCAGCTCCTTCGATTGGCCTTTTGGCCTCTTTTGATACAGGCTTTGGTTGCATCCTTCGACTGGGCGTTGGCCTCTGGCACGCTGACTTTGATTTACAAGGCAGGAGTTTCCTACATGCCACCTTCGATTGCATCTCTGGCCTTACTGGGTTCACAATGCCATGACTTCCTATTGCATGTTTCGTTTGGATGTCTGATGCTTGCATGCCTATACAAACTTTCCCTCCATGCTTTCCTTGACTCATAAAGTAATGACTAGTTACATATAAACTTTCATTTGAGCCACAACTTGCACGCAAAAGGCATCCCCCTTGCTAGCATGCACAAGGTACAAAGCCTCCTATAACTTCCTTCGATTCCAAGGCAAAAAGCTCCCTTTTGGTGTCCTTTGATTTGCACTTTTTTGCCTCATGTATGCCTCTTTCGAATCTGGACATTTCGCCTCCTGCATGCCTCTTTCGTTTGGGCATGTGGCTCCCTTCGTGCAAGTCTTTGTTTGAGCATTGACCTTTTGTGTGCTTTCTTGGAGTCACAAAGTTTAGACCTCCTCCATGCAGGCTTCGACAAGACATTGACTATATTTGTACTAGCTTCGACTGGACAACATTTCTCTTTAGTATGCTGCATTTCCATCCTTGACAAACTTCAGCACATGGTTGATGGCCCCTTCAAAAGACATATAATGGTGGACTTGAGGGGCATACATATGAGTCCCTGTCGAAGGGTACACCTTACTAGTCCATTTGAAGGACACATTTGACCCTTTTCAAAGAAGCATACATGATCCATTCAAGGGACATGTCTCAGAATCCCATTCGAAGGACATGCTTGAGGGCCCATTCGAAGGATTTACAAAGCCCACCTTAAGGCATGTTTTGGTTACCCATCCAAGGGGCACACATTTGGCCCCTTCAAACGATGCACAAAGGTGATTCGTTCGAAGGACACTTGTTGGAGGAAAGTCAAACAATATGTTTGGAAGAAGAATCTGGTCGAAGGAGGGTCAAAATGAAAGGATGAAATATTCAAAGATGCTTGCTGCCAAGTTCAAGCATGGTACACTGGCCAAAACTGCTGCACAGTAGTCTTGAAACACTGCCCCACTCTTGCACCGAAATAGTATACAAGCACTGTCCCTCGAAGGCTACAAAGAGCAGTTTACTCAAATTGTTCAAATTATTTTGTTTTCCCTCCAAAAGCTTAAGCCAACTTTGCCTATAAATAAGAGGCTCCAACACATGTTTAGGAGGACTTTTTGGCCAGAGGAATGAATCTTCAAAAAATTCTCAAACACCATAAAGGTCTCAAACACTTAAACACTCATCAAACACATACCCAGAATCCAAACACTTATCCCCTTAGAATCTGAAACATCCCTATACCTTGTTACCCTTCGAATCCAGTAGGAAGAACCTCACACTTGTTCTTCTCTTTCGAATCCAGTATCAAAGACATAACCCCTGGTTCCTCCCTTCGAATCCAGAAGCACTCAAGGAAACCACTTAAAGGCCCAACACATGTTCCATCCTAAAGCAAGGTAAGTCATTCTTAACCTTGAACCCTTCATTTCTAGCATAACATGCAAATAAGCTTCCTTTTCGTTTCAAACATGTACGTAGTGTTTGTTACCTTTTCGTTTCCACCCTTTTAGTTTGTTTTTATTGCCTCTCCTTTTGGTTTTGCTCTTTGGTTTATTACGAATGCTTTAAGAACTAACCTGGCCCTGAGGTAATGATAGCATGGCCTTAGGCCATGTTGCTATTTAATATCTCAAACGAAATAAACAGGAGACAGGAGTATGAAACGAAGCCTCAGGCTTCCTCACTGACTCCAGGCCCAATCGAAGGAGGCAGAAAGGCAGATTACATCTTATACTGGTTCCACTGGTCCCAATCGAAAGGCACAACATGTTGTCCCACTGGTCCCAATCGAAAGGAACAACATACTGACCGTGAGGCCTCAGTCGAAAGTCATGCCTTCACCCTTTTCAGGCCAAATCGAAGAGAGCCAGAAAGTGCAGAATCGAAGGGTTTTCTGCCTCAATCGAAAGACCCTCATTTTTCTTGCTTTTATTTTATTTTTGCCTTTATATTTTCATGCAATTCAATATGGTTGTAATAGTGTAGGATTTTATCTTTCTGTGCTTTATTACTTTTATATGCTTGCTAGTAAATAGGATATGTATGGCCAGATAAAATCAACAAGTAGACAATCACTAATAAAAAAACAAAGCATGAAAATAACACACATGCACACTTGCACCCCTAGGGTTTCAATCCACTTGTTGCCTTCAAAAATGGGCCATGATATGCATGTCAAGTACTTTGGCAAAACAAAAACAAAACAAAAGATCATAGTCCCTCAATGACGCTATCTGAGTTGCCTAAACAAAATGATCAAGTCCCTCAAGAAAATTGCCAAAAATACTTGACACCATTGCTATCATGGTCTATACGATGACCCACGCCTGTCCCGTAAAACATCCTAACACAAGGTTGTTCACCAAATACAATGGTGAAACAACACTGTTAAAAGGGTTAAAAACATAAGAAAGATCTTTGAGTAAAATAGGGTAGATAACTCTTAGTTACTTGATCAAAAAACTTGCAAAAACATCCTTGCTATCTTCAAAACACACTTCTCCACACAATTTCAAAACCCTACTTTCAAACATTGAAAACTTTTCAAAAGACAAAAACACCTTTGTATACATTCAAACAAGAATCATTACAAAGGTTGCCACAACGATGGCCTCTTTTCAAAACATCTTCAAAAATCACACACAAAGCACCATTTCAAACATTTGAAAAGCACCATTTCAAACAATTGAAAATCAAAGCAAGTGATCTAAGCAAGTAACTAAGAGCCCATGGATAACCATGGATAGAAAGGGTGCTAATACCTTCCCTTTCTATAATCTACTCCCCGAACCCAAGAAAACATCTCAAAGGTGTTTCCTGTGCTTTTTGACCTTTCCTTAGGATAAAATAAAAAGTCGGTGGCGACTCTTGCTAAACCGAAACATTTGCGAATACGAACACAAAACCAAGTCAGTTCTCCCACCGTATCACACACACCATACTGTTATGATGTTTTTTTCCAACTTTAGTACGTGTGTTCACTTATTAAATCAAACGAGGTAATATCCTTCCTATCTTCACCCTCAATCACCTATAAGTTGACCTAAATGTTCACAGAAAATGTCTTCGTATATCTCTTTTACATAAATTGTGCTTATATAATCTAACTTTTTATCTACCAATGCATTACTTTTAACGTGATTACTTTATGTTTACTCTGTTATTTACTCACTTATTGGTAACTTTATGCCTGACATTCTGTGTGAATGCTAAGTCCATTAACCGCTGAAATTGTATATAAATTTTCCTATGTGCTGAGTTTCTTAAAAATGTTGCTCATTCGCTTTTTGATATGGTCAAAGGGGGAGAAGAAGAGTGTGTCAGTGAAGATTGTGCTTGTATTAGGAAGAAGATACACAAACTCAAGGGGAGCAAGCTTTTCTCATTCACGACACATCATCAGATATTTGCCATCATCAAAAAGGGGGAGTTTGTGAGAAACCCCTTCATAGATTGATTTTGAATGATTGCAAATATAATATAACATGTTTGAATAAGCCAAAATTACATTTCTCTCATAATGCATCATTATGAGTCGACACATCAAGTTTTGTATCGATACATAGCTTTCTGAAGTCCCTGGACTTGTATCTCAAAACTATTATGTATCGATACAAAAGCTTATGAGTCGATACATAACTCTTTGATGATCTTGGAATGTGAATCTGAAAACTGCATGCATCGATACATAAATTTCATGCATCGACATATAATATTTTGATGCCCCTGTAATACTTGTATGAATCGACACAAAACCTTATGTATCGACACAAAACATTCTGATGATCCTGGAAAACATTTTGAAACTTATATGTATCGATACATAATATCATGTGTCGACTCATACTATGTTTTAAATTCAAAAGTTAAATTTACAATCAGTATGTATCGACACATATGCATTATGTATCGACACAAAACATTCTGATGATCCTGGAAAACGTTTTGAAACTTATATGTATCGATACATATCATGTGTTGACTCATACTATGTTTTAAATTCAAAAGTTAAATTTACAATCAGTATGTATCGACACATACGCATTATGTGTCGACGAGTATAAAAGTGTTGGTTCTGTAAAATGCTATAACAGGTTTTTGTATCGACTCAAAACATAATGTATCGACTCATCCTGTTACATGTAACTAACATGAGTCGACACATGACCAACATGCATCGAATCATAGCACTTTCTTTTTTGACTAACCGTTTTCTGTTATAAATATAAGCAAGCATTTCTTCAGAATAAAAAGCAGCAATATAGAAGATTGTGTGCAAAACAATTGTAAGCAACCAGAAGCTTTTGATTCCTTCATCTTCATCATCTTCTCAACCATCTTACATTCAATAACAACAAAGAAAATAAAACATCCTTGTTGAATTGAATCAAGCGGTTTGAGATAATGTTCAGCTGAGTATTGAAGAAGTCTAGCTGAGTTAAAGGTTGAAGAGGAAGCTTCAAGATATAAACCAGAGGGTTTGTCCTTCAAGAACGGGTGTGTTCTTGAGGGTTTTGTCAGTCACGGTCATGCGAGTCAGATTCAGCCGTAGCGAGGGGTTTGGAAATCGAAAGGATTTTGAACAAATAGGTCATGGAAGCGGAGGATCGTTCAGTGACTTTGCAGGGAATCTTGATACAACTCTTATCAAGTGGTGGTTCTTACAAGAAGAAGAAGATCATAGGGATTTCTTGCTTTCTGTGTAGTGTAACCTTGCTATCAAACATTCAGCATATTGATATAAAAGTTCTCAGTTTCGATTGTGAAATTGAGAGGGAGACGTACCTACACGTGAGGACGACAGCGGGGAACTTCCTTACCAAACTGCCTGTGTATCGTTCTCTCTTTCTTTCTCTTTACAATTTTACATATTCTATAATTTTGCAATCCAATTGGCGTGCTAAGTTTTACAGTATAATGATAAACATAGTGGCTCAAACATTTTCACTAAACCACCACTATTAAATCATTATACAAGCATACGCCAATTGTTTGACAAAATTCCTATCATATTTCTAAATTCATTGGAAATTCTGTTTTATGATAAGTGCATTGAAATGTCAAGATTTCTGAGTTGTATATTCATCCATTCCATTTAATAAAAATCCAGCAAAGTTTTCACATGTCAAGCTTTCTAGTAGTCGGTTCAAAGTAGACGGAATTGATTCAGGACATTGATTTTCGCTGCTTTCAACTCTCTTTGATAAAACTATTTTAAATCCTTGAAAAAGAAGAAGTGATCTATTCACCCCCTCTCGATCACTTGCCACACCGTCTAACACCACTTTACTTCCGGGCTTTGGGGGACCATACGTGATTTTATTCTTGCAGTCTTGGCAGGGGGTGTGACACTTATATCCTTCACTTTCCTGGATTTGAGATTTTTTGCAATTCCAGGTACCATATTAGTAATGAGCTCATTGTCAGACAACTCATCTACATTAACCACATTCTCAGCATTTTGACCTTCTCCAACCTTGGAGCCAACAACATCTTCCTTAGTAGAAGAGTTCTTCTCAACATCTTGTTTAACATACTCTTCCACTTCCTTTAGAGCAGAAGCAACAAGCTTATCAAGTTGCTTTCACCAACATCTTTCTTGGAGATGGATGATTCAACAACACTTTTAGGGTCATTTATTTTGTCAACTAGAGCAGGTATACGAGCAAGAGGGGTAGAAATTCCAGGCATAGCAAAACCTTCATTTAACACTCTATCTACTAGTCTTCTAATGCTTCTATCAACATTAACAATCTCTTCTTATGTCCTATCATCAATAGCAGTAGAAGTATTACCTTTATCGTATTTGGATTTCTTTGCAGGTGATGATCTGGGTTTCTTGACCTTATTCTCAAGTGGTGGGATAGTTGTTAGAGGAGTAACGTCAAGTACTCTATCAAGAGAGAGTTTCTCAGGGAGATTGACAGATTTTGAGGAAGACGATGTATGATGTTGAGACATCTTTGAAGATTTTTGAGCAAAGAGATGAAGAATGACAAGGGTTCTTAGATTAATAAATCCCTTAGGTTGTTCCACATAAATTTCTTCATTTAGATATCCATTTAAGAATGCACTCTTTACATCCATTTGAAACAATTTAAATTTCAGTATGCATACAATTCCCAAGAGTGGTCTGATTGATTCAAGTCTGGTCACGGGAGCAAAGGTTTCATCAAAGTCAACTCCTTCAATTTGAGTGTATCCTTGTGAAACTAACCTTGCCTTATTTCTAGTGACCACTCCTTTTTCATCAGATTTATTCTTGTATACCCATTTAGTGCCAATCACATTTGTCCCTTCAGGTCTTGGAACTAGATCCCAAACTTCATTTCTACCGAATCATTCTAGCCCTTCCTGTATAGCATTAATCTAGAACTCATCAAGTATGGCCTCTTTGACATTCTTAGGCTCAATTTTTGATATCCTTTCTCTTGATCTGGTAGTAACTCCTTTATTTAGATATCCTATGATAAGCTCCTTAGGATGACCTCTCTGGGTTCTAATTGAAGGCCCTTTATTGAGATGACTAGGCTCAGGATCTTCTTGAGGAGGATTAGAATCAATACTTCTGTGATTTTATTTTGTTGGAATATCAGACAAAGATGTTCCAACATCTTCTAAGACATCTTCTTCATTATTCCATCCTCTATCATCAATAATAACATTTATAGACTCCATCATAACTTTTGTTCTGGAGTTAAAGACTCTGTAAGCTCTGCTATTTATAGAGTAACCCAGGAATATTCCTTCATCACTCTTGGGATCCATCTTTCTCCTTTGTTCACGATCAGCTAAGATGTAACATTTACTTCCAAAAACATGAAAGTATTTGACAGTTGGTTTTCTTCCCCTCCATATTTCATACAAGGTGGTTGAAGTGCCTTTCCTTAGAGTGACTCTTTTATGGATATAGCATGTAGTATTCATAGCTTCAGCTCAAAAGTGGTAGGATAACTTCTTAGCATGAATCATAGCTCTGGCAGATTCTTGAAGAGTTCTGTTTTTACGTTCCACAATCCCTTTTTGTTGAGGAGTAATGGGAGAAGAGAATTCATGATTGATTCCTTCAGAAGAACAAAAGTCATCAAATTTATTGTTCTCAAATTCCTTTCCATGATCACTACTAATTCTAATGACATGACTATCTTTTTCCCTTTGAAGTTTCTGACAGAGATCTTTAAACACATCAAAAGTTTCTGATTTTTCTTTAATAAAGCTTATCCATGTGTACCTAGAGAATTCATCTACAATAACATAGGCATACTTATTTCCACCAAGACTTTCAACCTGCACAGGTCCCATTAATTCCATGTTAAGAAGTTCCAAAACTTTTGATGTAGTAAGATGTTGGATCTTCTGATGTGACATCTTAGTTTGCTTTCCAATCTGAAAGTCACCGCATACTTTTCCTGCTTATATCTTGAGCTTAGGAATCCCTCTTACAGCTTCTTCAGATATAATTATTTTCATTCCTTTCAGATGCAAGTGTCCTAATTTTTAATGCCATAGTATAACTTCATTTTCTTTGGCCAAAACACATGTTGAGGAGAAGTTCAACTCTTGGGAAACCCATAAGTAACAATTGTCTTTAGATTTGATTCCTTTCATAATAACTTCATTCTTTTCATTGTAAACAAGACATTCTTCCTTAGTGAAGTTAACTTTAAATCCTTGATCACACAATTTGCTTATACTTATCAGGTTAGATATTAACCCTTTAACAAGTAACCCATCATCAAGCTTCAGAACTCCTGAACATTCTAGCTTGCCAACTCCTTTGATTTCACCTTTGGCTCCATCACCAAAAGTCACATAACTGGTGGAGTGAGATTTGATATCTGTCAACAGATTCTTTACACCTGTCATGTGTCTAGAACAACCACTATCAAAGTACCCGTCATCTTTGGTTGATACTCAGAGAGGTATGAGCTATGAAACTAGCAACATTAGACTTGGGAACCCATTGTTTCTTCTTTTTGCTATTTTGGGAATTTCGATCAGTTTTGGGAAGAGGAGTAGTTTTAGGGTATCCATACAACTTGAAATAGAAAGGCCTTATATGACCAAACCTTCCATAATGATGACATTCTAGAGCTGGGAATTCCCTCTAGTGTGATTAAACTTTTTCTTGCCATGATGTTTTCCATGATGTCCTTTCTTACCATGATGTTTAGACATTTGAATTAACATCCTTGGTTTAGACTTTAATGAAAGTTCTTCTTAATTTGGTTCCTTTTTCTTATTAAACCCTAGACCACTCTTGTCTCCTATCACTCTTCCTTCTTAAAGAATCTCATTAAACTTTTGAAGTGGTATCAGATATGAGATGTCGAAGGAGATGTTACGACACAAATATATGAGGACAATGTAAAATGCAATAAAAGTAAAACAATAAAAACACAAGGGATTGTTAACCCAGTTTAGTGTACAACAACACCTACTCTGGGGGCTACCAAGCCATGGACAAGTCCACTAAATAGTATCAATTCATAGACCCTCAGTAAATAACCATTTTACGATCTAATCACTTAATCACTACCCGTTTTATACTTCTACTTAAGACACACCTAGGTATGAGGCCCTCCTCAAATCCCTTCAATCACTTACAGTGAAGAGCTACAGAAATATTAAGTTTTAAAGACTTCGATCATTAAATACTTAAAAGCTTATGAATGATCCACAATTAGCAACTCAAATAACAACTCAAGTATTAAATCAATACTAGAGTATATGACAATTAAAAGGCTTAGACTTCTAAAACATAAAGAAAGTATTCTTTTTCAAAAGTTGCAGTTCAATGAATAAGGAAACAAGTCCTTATAAAGGCGCAACTGTGGGCTTGGGCTAAAAAACAAATATTCTAATCTTTTGAATATTTCCATGAGACAGGCCAAGATATAATCCATAAGGATAATTCAAATAGAAAAATATTCCTCCATATTTTTCACAGCCTATGAGTCACAATTCATGAATTATGGCACGCATGAAAACAGGAAACAGAAAACTTAAACTGATGTGAGTTGCATTCAGCTCATGAGGCAGATGTCAAGACATCTGCTTTGACATCATTCAAAACGGTTTGCTTCAAATGTCAAGATGTTTATCAAAACATTATCAAAGCATTGTTTTATCAAAATTGCTGCCAACAAACACTTATAGTAAAGATCGGAGAAGACCTCCCCGACCTGGAAAAAAGGCAACTCAAAACTTTCCTAAGGGAGAATGCTGATCTGTTTTCCTGGAGTGCAGACGAGATGCCTGGTTTAGATCCAGAGATCGCATGCCATCACTTGACTATAGATCCTGCCCTCAAGGCGGTCGCGCAATGCAGAAGAAATTAGTCACCCGAGAAAGCAAATGTTGTAGAACTAGCTGTAAAAGACCTTCTAGAGGTGTCATACCCCATTTTTACCCCTAATCTATTCTATCATAACATCATATTCATTTAGATTATAAACCTTTCATTCATTTTAGATCTTAAAGCATGAGATCAAAAAGCTCTTGGAATTAGGGTTTTCCTTATGAGTTGAGGTTGTTACCTTCCTTATGTTGATTCAATTGGTTCTCTCATCACTCTTGGTATTAAACTAAGGTTTTGGATCTACAGGCATCATGGATATTTTCCTTGGCAAGATTCCTCAAGGTACAAAGTTTTCTTCATCAGAATTTTCTTCGGAGAACAAGTGCATTAGGGTTCAACACGTGTTCTTAAGATTTCAACATGAATTCATTAAATTTGCTTTTGAGCTAGAGTTTTATTCCTCTCAGCATCTCAAGCCTTCTTCATCCATATGCACTCAAAGTCCAGTGATTTTAGGTTTCTCCCATGCTTGTGCCTGAGCATTGGAGCTGGTTATTCAACCATGTTTTATTGAGCTATGTTTCTGCCTCCAGGCTACCATGATTACCAGTCTTTCCTTGTTTGGTATAGTTCTTAATCATCTTAGAGTTACTCTTATTTTATGCTTAAGCTTGTGAATGATCACCAATGAAAGATTATGATTGGGGTTAAGTGTTAAAGCTATATTTTTCTATGCTTCATCTCCAAGAGTTTCTTCAAAGATTTCCTTTTGTGATTGATCATTGATCATCAAATCAAGGATGTGAAAGATGAATTGCTAAAATGGTGAGTGTGATTTGAGAAATTCATCGGGCTCAAGGAACTCTTATTCTTTCAAGAGTTCATTTCTTGCAATACAAGCTTCTTATGGTTAAACATTGAAACAATGGGTTATTTAATTAAGGATGAATTTGAATCGAGGTCCTTACGACACATCTTTTTTTATCAAGAGTTGACTTCAAACATACAAAGAGTGGTAATATTCATTCATGTGGATTTCTTCAAATGTGTGTTACGTGGAACTTAAGACATTCATCATAATTCTTCAAAGTGAAAAGATTCAATGAGCATGCAAGATTGCAAAGCATAGGCCATTTGTTCATAAAATCTTATTCAAGACGTTTTCAAGGCCATTGGTGATCATTAGTGAAAGTATGCAAAAGCATTTTATATGAAAAATTGGAAGTTTTTTACCCCAAAATTTGCCCTCCCATATTTCTCAATACATATCAAGTGAGGTCCTCAAATTGCTCAAGGGAGTCCAAAAGTCGACCAGACAAACTCTCTCCTAAGGCAGTCTACCTCAAATTAGGGTTTCATTTTGCATCAAGATGCTTGATACCAAAGGATCCCAAATGCTCACCATTGTCCTAAAATGTTCTCAAGATCATCCATGTCAAGTTTCAAGCCTTGTAGAGGAAGTTTGCTCAGTCAATTGACCAAATATCTAGAAATCGAATATGCTAGGTCAAGAGTCAACTGGGACCCACATACAGTCAAACCTCAAGATTTTTGGTTAACATCCTCATTTTGAATCATTCTCCATCATTTGATCAAGGGTTGATCATGATTTCTCAAGGATTGCTCACAATTCATCAAAACCCAAAAGTTGCTAAATTAGGGTTTTGTAGGAAAAGTCAACTCAACTTTGACCAAGCATAACTTTATCATACTTTATCAGAAATGACCCATACAAAGCTCATTTTGAAGAGGATTCAATTTCCTACAATTCATCTTCATCTCCCAAGTTCAAAATATGCACTCACAAGAAGATATGAATTTGGACATTATAGGTCATTTTGAAAAGTCAACAAAACACCTTTTGGGTCAAAGATTCATACATGAACATGGAAGACTCAATTGATATTAGACCAAAAGGGTTGCTTAGAGGACATCCTAAGATTTCTAAAAAGTCCAAGAACACCTCTCTAGGGTCAAAATTGAGAGAGTTATGCATTGGCCAAGTTGACCTTTTTTGCAAAATTGCCAAAAGTCAAACATGCTCAAATTTGCATCTTTTGCTAAATGGGCCCAACTTTTTATGCTTGCATCTCATTCCTAACATAGTCTATGACCTATTGGACCCTCCATGATTTATTTACTCATTTATTTAATTTATTTTGATTTTTTCATTTAAAATTCAAATAAAAGCAAATAAATCCTAATAAATCATATATTGCATTTTAGGGATGATCTTTTCCATTGAAAGAAGATATTATATGCTGTCAAATGAAGATCAAATCGTGCAAGGCCAATGTGGTTGAAAAAGATTGGATTTGAGCCAAATTTGGAAGGTTTACATATGCCATGAAAACAAAATCAAATCTGGAAAAACTTCCAAAGATGTGATCAGTTTTACAACCCTAATGCATTCTCTAATATATATGGAACATATCCAAGGCAAGAACAGGGGTTAAGCAGACGTGCAGAGGTGAAATAAAAACTCAAAAAATTGCAAGAAAAGTGGTGATCCAATTTCTGTGTTAGAGGTCAATTCGTGCCATTCTCAGGTTGCCAATAGATTGCTGGACATCTCCAGAAGGAATCCCACCCATTTGCAAGCTCTCTCACGCCTAGAATTATGAGATATAGGTATCACGACTTGCTCCCAAACTCAAATTCATTTTCATTAATTTACTCATCCATTGAATATGTTGATGATATATTCGTGTTTGTCACTAAGCTTGCAAACTTTTGGTATCATTTAATTAAATTTCTAACGCCTGTACATGAAGTTGCCATAGCTAGGGTTTCATCTTCTTGATTAGGGCTTTGCAGGATAGGAAAAACTGGACATTAATTCTGGTACCATGAGACTCGTGTGGGTGAGACGAGTTGATTGGTACCAGCCACGATCATTTATATTGCCTATGGACCATTTTTGAAATACAAAAGTTTGTAGCTATAGTGACATGTCTGTAAGTAAAGGTGTATAGCCTAAAGTGACGATGGGGAGGAAAAAGACGGAGGCGTGGCACCCCCTGGTTGGGCAGTTTGAAATTCCACGCGTTTTTCATACTTAACCATAATGTTTGACATTTTGTGTATTATTGTTATCATATATAAAAATAACACATGCAACTCATATGGTAAATGTGTCTTGGAAAATGCCTAAGGAACTGGGTTCGATCCCCAGGTCCCATATTTGCTTCATGTTATTTTTCAATAAATGATCAAGTATACCTCACGTCCAAGCGTCCACCAAGCAACTCAAGATCTGGCCGTCCCATTCATCAATGCCCCAGATCCAAGGCTTCTCTCTTGAAGGTCCATCATGCGCCTCCAGTCAATGTGTGCACTGGATCCAACGAAGTCAAACAGGCCTTTGTCCACTTGGGCCCAGAAATTCAGTTTTCAACCCCTTTTCAGCAACAACATCCAGGCCCATTTACTTTTCTTTTATTATTTCTTTTCTTAATTTTTATTCTTTTAATTTTCAATATTTATTTTAATTCATAAATTAATTCATTTTTCATAAAAATCATAAAATCAATAATAAAAAAAATGAGAATTAGACATTTTTATTTTAGTTTGTTTGATGTAATTTAGTTTAACCTAGGGAAACCTTAATTTATTTTCACAATTAAAATTAAATTAGAGAATTAGGTTAACTTCTATTTTTTATTTTTTATTTTTCTCAAATAAATAAAAATACAAAAAATAGGTTTTAGAATAAATTAATTCATTTTTTTTCTTAAAATTAAAATTAATTAGAATTAGGCTCTTTTTTTTTAATTTTTTAATTTAATGTAATAATTTCTCTATTTTCCTAAATAACCAAACAAAACAAAAACATTTTTTTAACTAATCGCAATTAGGTTTAAGTCAAGGGTCAAAACCCTAGTTGTCTCATTTTCGATTCATCGCGTGCGTATTATTTATTTTTTGTCAATATTTTTGTAATTGTTCATGGTTTGTAATAGTTTAATCTAGGGCTTTTATTTATCGCGTTTTCTCAGGTTTTTTTGGCTATGTAATTAATCCCTCTCCCCGAAGCCTTGTAATAGCGTAGATTTACTTTCTCGCATTTTAATTCTCGCAAATATTTAACTGTCCAGATGTATGTTAATAGGTTTGTATGACAAGATTGCATGATAATTTAATACAGTTAGAAAACCCTAATGTGCAAAGATAAATAACCGAAATAAAGCACTCGTACATATCACTCTTAGGGTATACTCACACTTCGGTTGCCTTCGGTAAACGATCATTAAGTATAAGATGTTTTAGTTGTTTCCCTCCTGTCTAACAAAGATCAAATGTCCCCTCAAAAGTGTTGCCTCGGAAATGTTGCCTCGGAAATGTTGCCTCGGAAATGTTGCCTCAAATATGATCTTAAGACTCTAGGGTTATTACTAAGATGTCCTAATATTACTTTAGTGATCGTACGTCCCTTTCGAATTGACCCTTACAACTCCAATGACGGTGCTACCTATGTCTCAATAGTAGGATAACACTGTCTAAAGGAAACAAGAATAGAAACAATCTTTTTTCGAGTAGGTAGATGCTAGTAGGTACTTGCTCAAATTAAACTTTTCACACTTACACTTTTCAAACAAATTTTCAAAACAACTCCGTCACACCTTTGAGGACTGATATAAGGGTTATCACGAAGTCAAACTGTTTCAAAACAAAGCACATACACAAACAATTTAAAAAGATGAGCAAGTACCTAAGAGCCCATGGAAAACCATGGATAAAAAGGGTGCTAACACCTTCCCTTTCTATAATCTACCCCCCGTACTCATAAACATCTCGAAGAAGGATTTTTTCTGTACTTTTTCCTTTCTGATTGGATGAAATAAAAGTCGATGGCAACTCTTGCTTACCGCGACATTTTGCAAACAAAAAACGCAAAACGCAAACCAGCGTCAAACAGTCGGTTTTGCCACCGTATCACAGGAAGAACATTCAAAAGAAGGAGAATTTTAAACTTGAGGAAAGCTTTAGTTAAATTCAAAGTTTTTGGACTTAAAGATACAAGATCAAGGTTTCAAAGCATACACCATTATTCACTCAATATTTCAAAGTTCATTATTCAAAGGCATGATTTGAAATCAAGTTCAAAATCCATCATTATTCAAGAGAAGTTACAAGAATATCATATTTTGAAACTCACTCAATTCACTTGATTCATCATCATTTATCATGACTCAAGTTTCCATCGTTCATGTTTAACAATATTCATTCGAGTTTCAAGTCTCAACTATATTCAAGATTCGAGATTTATTCATCCAATTTCAATTACAAGTTTAAGTAGTCTCATCGAGTTTCATTATACAAAATCAATATTCATCATTCTAAAACAAAAATCAAGAATATTTAAGTTCTAAAATACATTGAAGAAAATCACAAGTGCTTAAATCCCTAAGTCCTAAACTTCTTTCATAATCCTCAAGTTTAAAATCTATCCAAAAAAATTCTAAAAGAATTTCACATTTGCTTGTAAACCATGTCCAAGAATCTCTACAAACTTGATTCAAAATAATGTTAAACATTGCAGCCAAAATAGTTCAAAATAGGGTCGTCATCACTTGGTTCAATCCCTTGTATCCAAGCTACATAAAGCATTTCATATGCAGACTAAACCGGTTCACAAATTTTCCTGAACCTGCATAAAATCCAAATAGAAAACCATTTGTATCAAAACCCAGATTGGAAATAGTTCATTGAGAAAAAAAACAGATTATTAAAACAGTTCAGGAAAAGCCAATTCGCACTTTAGCCCTGCAATCTAAAGTTAGAAAATAAAAAAAAACTATTCGAATATAAATAGAGGAAATAACTCAGAAATCATAATGTTACAGCTCAACATATTTCAAACTTCTCTAACAAGCTTCATAATAGAATTTAAGACGAGAAATGAGATTCAATCTCAATCATTCATTTGTTGTAACAGACTTTTGATCCAAGGGACGAAATCACTCTACCCGTAGCAAACTTCTCACACAAGCTAAGCAAACATCTATAAATCAAGGCTTCATTCACAAATATGGGGGATGATTTTTCACTTTTGAAACTTCTCAGAGAAGTTTTTTAGTTCTCTATGAAATTCTCTAGAGCTTCTTGGCCTTCGTGAGCATCTTTTTGAGTCCCCTCTTCTCTTACCTCGCATCACCATAACCAAATTCCCTCTTCAATCTTCCACTGTTTCATCATCTCCATAATCGCATTTTCTGTGTCATTCTCCAAGCAACAATCTGCAATGTGAAAAAAACAACAATAACGCTTCATCATCGTTACAAAAACCTATTCAGAACTGAACACACAAAATCCCAGCAAACAGAATCGAAGAAGAGATGAAGAAGAAGTGAATCACGGAAGTAACAGATCAGAGGATTTACCTATTTTTTCTCTTCGTCGCAATGTAGTCAAAGACGCACCATACAAACTCCGGTAGGTAAGCCTCTTCCTTTTCTTCCTCGCTTACACTATGTGATTCATATTTATATTAAATTCGGAGGGGATGAGAATGAACACAACGATGAGGTTGAGATTTAAGTAACAACATTGTACTTCCACGATGGAGGATGACGCGAGATCGAGATGGGCGAATTGAGCGAGCGAGAAAGAAGGTGACGAAACCGCTACTGAAGTGGAGACATAACTGAGGTGAGAACGAAGATGAGCAAAGAGGGAAGCATCGAAGTTAAATTGCATTTGATGAGGAGATATGAAGGAAGAAGAAGCCCCGTTGTTTGAACGAAAGCGGGAGGCATGTTCAATATTGTGCAAAAGTGAGTGCGGTGTTGTTGTAAGAAAGACGGAGAAGTTGAGTTTTATGGAAGCCGAAGCGTCACCTATTTTAACCCGATGCACATTAAAACACATTGTTTCATTATCCTTCCATTCTTTCTTCATTTGAGATTAGGTTTAGACTAAATTGTTGTGATTGTTGGACTGGGTGGAGGACCGCGTTGGGCCTTGCATTTTTACACCTCAGGTGACACATTATGACTGTTTCTTTTTGGATCTTAAAGGCTATGTAACAAAAACTCCCTCTTGGGCTCAGGACATTGGGCCTAGCGCCTGAATTTGGTTTACCTCCTCGAATACCCCCCGGATCGAGCTTGCACATCCCTTTGTTTGGTTATTTGAATTTCTTTTTGATAATTTCTTTAATTTTTATTTTTATTAACTTTGATCGCATAAAATTGTGACGAAAATATGGTACAAAAAATAGTAGAATATGCTAGCTGATTTTAGAATTTCTCTTTTAGAATTTAATTGAGAGTTTGTCTTTATTTTTCTTCATATTTCATGATTAATTCTTTTTGTTATTCTTGTCTTGATTTTACGACAGCATGTTGATTTGTGATGTTAAGTGCTTGAGGATTAACTTGGTTGATCGCTGGTGGAGCTTCTTGTTGGTTAGACGGTTCTTTTCCCTAGCTTTTACCTTATGCTTTAGGATAGTCCCTTCATCTCCTCACATCTTCTTTAATTTTAAAAATCTTCTCCCTCCTTTTGAAAACTCTTCTTGTTTTTAAACTTGAACCGCTTTCACAATAAACATGGACTTATGTCCATGCATTTTCAAAATATTTTCTTAATCAAAATTTAATCAACTTAATCATACTTTGAAATTTTTGTGAGAAGACTAAAAGTCAATCAATCTCATTCAAACCATTTTGCCACTTTGGCTTTTTACTTTAAAATTATTTCTCAAAATATTAGACTCTTGTCAATCCTTGTAGTGATGCGAGCTACTATACTTATATGATATATAGTGAAGTGAGATATTTTCCACTTGGGTGTTGAGTGAGGCTTTGTTAATTTTAAAACCCAAGCCATATCCTTCACTTTGAGATGACACAAATTCTCCTTTCTCATAATCGTGGGTAGTAAGTATGTTCTTCTACTCGGATAAGACGATGATGTTTCGTCTCTTAAAATTAACCAACAAACTTGTGTTTTAAAATTTTTAAAGGTGAACTACGAGCACCCTGATCCCCTATTGCACGGAAGGTGGTACGTAGGCACTAAAGGTTCGCAACTGCAGAGGGTGCGAAAAAAACTTCTTTTCTCATCCCCACAATCTATTTTTGTACATAACATTTATATCCAAAATACACAAATTTTAAAAGAGGTTCCTGCGAAGTACCATAGATGTTTAGGGTACTAATACCTCCCCTTTGCATAACCAACCCCCAAACATATATGCTCTCCCCCTCTTTTTGGGTTATTCACTCTTTTCTCATTCCTTTGGAAATAATAAAGCACGGTGGCGATTTTTTATTTTGATCTATGCGATTCAAGTCAATCCAATGGCTTAGTCTCAACATTTCTACCGCTACATAAAAATGGCAACTTCACTGGGGACATATCGACCAAATGTTGGTCCATCTCTATGTGGGTTGAGCCTATCTTTGTTTATTTGTGTATGTGCTATTATTATTTATATATTATGTGTTGCATATTTGTTTGTCTGGATTTTCCTGGTTTTCAGGGTGCTTGGTGATTTCTTATAAGTCCTATACCTAGACTTGGGCAAACTTAAGATATGACGGGCGATATAGTCATGATAACTTTGAGGGAGTAATCCCAAAAAATGAGACATGAGATCCCCCACTCAGTGGAGGTCCCTTTGACTGTAGTATCCTTTACCGAGTAATCGGGAAGACGTACTTCTTTCGACCTAGGAGCTTGTTGAAACTGAGGACCGTAGAACCCTTAACCCATCTTGGCCTTTTATGTGTAGTGTGAAAACTATGACAGAGTAATCCGAAAGTGGTTATCACGTGATGCTACACTCAGACGAGTTTTTCCTAAGAATATTACTAATTACCGAGTTAAACGGGATGTTGGTAATATCTGAAGGAAGGATGTAGACTCTGGGAACCTCTTAGAACCTTGTTCAGCAGGTGATAAATTATTAGTACATACCTTGTGGGTTGGTTGTTACTTTGGCTCCACGTTCTTGACATCAGAATTTTTAACATGTTTTGTTCTACTTGTTCAGAGGATTGCACAATAATTATCCAGATTATATGAGGACATTTGATCTATGCCTTTGATCTTATGTTTATGTATTACGTATCATCACATCATTACCTGGAGTATGTCATGACATATATGTCTTGTGTCACCATGATATCTCAATCTTTAGGATAGTCCCTTCATCTCCTCCCACCTTCTTTAATTTCAAAAATCTTCTCCCTCCTTTTGAAAACTCTTCTTATTTTTAAACTTGAATCGCTTTTGTAATAAACTTGGACTTAGGTCCATGCATTTTTAAAAATAATTTCTTAATCACAAACATTACAATAACATCTGAAGAGCCTCTCCAGAAAAGACAATCCAAAAGCAACTTAGCTCATCCAGAAAATAAAATTTTGGGAAAGAAAGAAGACCCAATCAGAACAAGATCTACATTCAGAAACTCTAAAGAATCTCTCATGGGATTAGTGTCTCTGATTGAGCCAACTTCCATTGACGAAGCCCTTCTGGACAATGATTGGATACTTGCAATGCAGGAAGAATTAAACTAATTCACCAGAAATAGTGCGTGGGATCTGGTTCCTAAACCAAAAGGGTTCAACATCATTGGATCCAAATGGGTATTCAGAAACAAACTGAATGAACAAGGAGATGTCGTCAGAAGCAAAGCACGGCTGGTGGAACAAGGTTATAGTTATCAAGAGGGGATAGACTATACAGAAACCTTTGCTCCAGTCGCCAGGTTAGAATCTATCAGACTCTTAATTTCATTTGCTGTAAATAATGGCATCACTCTTTATCAGATGGATGTTAAAAGTGCATTTTTAAATGGTTACATTGATGAAGAAGTTTATGTGCATCAATCCCCTAGTTTTGAAAATTCAAACATCCAGAATATGTCTATAAAATAAAGAAATCACTATATGGTCTGAAACAAGCTCCTAGAGCTTGGTATGAAAGACTAAGTAGTTTTCTCTTAGAAAATGAGTTTACCAGAGGGAAGTTGGACACTACTTTATTCTGTAAACTATTTAAAAACGACATTCTAGTTTGTCATATTTACATAGATGATATTATTTTTGGATCTACTAAAATCTCTCCGGGAAGAGAATTTGCTAAGTCTATGCAGGCAGAATTTGAAATGAGCTTGATGGGAGAACTCAAGTTCTTTTTGGGCATCAAATCAATAAAACTTTAGAAGGAACATACATACATCAAAGCAAGTATGTTAAAGAACTTCTGAAGAAATTTGACCTATCAGAATGTAAGCCAGTAAAAACTCCCATGCATCCCATATGCATTCTAGAAAAGGAAGAGGTAAGTAAGAAGGTAGAACATAATATCTATAGAGATATGATTGGTTCTCTCCTATATGTAACAGCTTCAAGACCTGTTATTATGTATAGTGTATGTCTGTGTGCTAGATTCTAATCAGATCCTAGAGAATCTCACTTAACAGCTGTTAAGCGAATTTTCAAGTATCTGAAAGGTACTACTAATCTTGGTCTTTGTAATAGAAAAACCTAAGAATACAAATTAGTAGGGTACTGTGATGCTGACTTCGCTGGAGACATAATAGAAAGAAAAAGTACTTTTGGAAGCTGCCAATTTTTGGGAGAAAATCTTATCTCATGGTCCAACAAGAGGCAATCCATAATTGCATTGCCAATTGTTGAAGCTGAATATATAGCAGCAGCTGGATGCACCACATAGATACTCTGGATGAAAAGTCAACTTGAAGACTTCAATATATTTGAGAGTAACATTCCTATACTCTGTGATAACACTTATGCTACTTGTTTATAAAAAAAAAATCCTATTTTACATTCTAGGGCTAAGCATATAGAAATAAAACATCATTTCATTAGGGACTATATTCATAAAGGAATTCTTTCGTTAAAATTTATTGGCGCAGACCATCTATAGGATGATGTTTTCACTAAACCCCTTTCTGAAGATAGGTTTAACTTCATTCTAAAACATCTCAGCATGAAATTATGTCCAGAATGATAGTTTTATTTATGTATGTTAATCCTCAAAACTTTGTATTTTTTTTGTGAACATCTGATCAATAATTCTTCAGAAGTTAGAAGGAAAGTTGTATCAAGATCTATCTAAGAAGATCTGAACAGTTTCCAAACGGTTCATTTCAAAGATAGAAGCGTTTAGTTCACAACATCAACATTTGTCATCTGCTCACAAGAGTTTCTTCTAAGGCTGAACACATGTTCAAATTCTAAAGAGACTAAAGCGTTGATTAGATGCATTGAGACTCGTATCATATCGGTAACTATTTCATATCTCTACGCCATCCCCATATTTTTAGGAATCATTAATGCTTTGTAATCACTTCTTTTAACCCTTTTCTTGTTAATTAAGCTTTTTTTCTATAAATTTGTTCTTCACTTTCACTTACTTTTTCACTCTCACTTTTTTTCTCTATTATGTGTGTTCCATTCTTTTCAAAAAGTTCTCAAAAGTTTGTGTGAACAATGTCTTTTTTTTATTTTGATCAGTGAGAGTCAAGTCAATGCAATGGCTTTGTCTCAACATTTCTACCGCTACAGAAAAATGGCGACTTCACTGGGGAAAGATCGACCTATTGCTGGTTTATCCCTAAGTGGGTTGAGCTTATCTTTGTTTATTTGTGTATATGCTATTGTTGTTTACATGTTATATGTTGTATATATGTTTGTCTAGATTTTCCTGATTTTCAGGATGCTTGGTGATTTCTCATAAGTCCTCTACCCAGACTTGGGCGAACTTAAGATAGGACGGGCGATATAGTCATGTTAACTTTGATGCAGTAATCCCAAAAAAGGAGACATGAGATCCCCCACTCGGTGTAAGCCCCTTTGACTGTAGTGTCGTTTACCTAGTAATCAGGAAGACATGCTGCTTTCGACCTGGGAGCCTGTTAAAACTGAGAACCATAGAACCTTTAACCCATCTTGGCCTTTTAGGTTTAGTGCGGAAGCTATGACGGAGTAATCTGAAAATGGTTGTCACGCGATACTACGCTCAGACGAGTTTTTCCTGAGAATATTGCTAATTACCGAGTCAATCGAGATGTTGGTAATATATAAAGAAAGGAGGTAGACTTTGGGAACCTCTTAGAACCTTGTTTAACAGATGATAAACTTTTAGACCATACCTTATGGGTAGTACCTTCGACCTCATGCTCGTGATGTTAAACCTATGAACCCTATGTTTATGATCTTGTGTGTAATTGTTGCATCATGCATTCATGCACCCATGGGCATATTTTAAAAAACATCATGTTTCAAGGGAATTAAAAGTTGACTCTTTGTGAATATCTCAGGTACTTTTGACCATGTATTATGGAAAAAGAAAGACTAAGAAGTACAGTTTCAAAGATCCCAAGATAGATGAGTTGATGAGTCTGATCCCCGAGATTGAGAGTTCTACAGATTTTCGGAGGAAGTATGGGTCCATCATTTCTCTTATGAAGCTCAAGATGAAGGAGGGTGTTCTCTCGACTTTGTTCCAGTTCTATGATCCGATGAATCAATGCTCTACTTTCCCTGATTATGAGTTGATGCCTACATTGGAAGAGTATTCTTATCTTTTGGGTTTACCTATTACCGACTGTGTTCCTTTTATTGGTTTGGAGGGGGAGCCAAAAACTCATGAGATTTCTACTTTGATCCATTTGGGTAAGTCTGAGGTTGAATCCCACATGACTACCAAGGTAAGGATTAGAGTATTACCCACTCAGTTCTTATTGGAGAAAGCTCGCTAGTTTGCTAGGATGAAAAGTATGGTTGCTTTTGAGGCCATCTTTTCTCTACTTTCTCATGGATTATTCTTATTTCCCAATGTCGACAAGTTTATGGATATAAATGCTGTTGTACCCCAAAATTTTCCCTCCCATATTCTTCAAGATTTTCCAAGATCAAGCTTCAAAATATCTCAAGGGTTGCACAGTCCAATTGCCTCCTAACACAGTCAAAATTAGGGTTTTGGTTCTTGCAAAGAAATTGAGGTTTTCAAGGGTCCAATCAAGTCCCACATGCCTACATACATTGTCAAGCATCCATATGCCAAGTTTCAAGACTCACAGCATCAAATTGCACAATCAAAAACCCTAAATGCTTCACAGTCAACTGTAGGGGCAAAATGGTCATTTGACAGTCAAAAGTCAAATTTTTTGGTCAACATCTTATTTTGAAGCCACAAACATCATTTGATCAATTCTTGATCATGATTTCTCAAAGCATGGCTCAAAAAGTCTCAAGATGCAAAAGTTTCTATTTTTGGACAGTTGAGAAAGTCAACTGCAAATTGACCAGGGCATAACTTCCTCATGGTTTATCAGAAAAATTCCATCCAAAGCTCATTTTGAAGAGAATGACATTTCCTACAACTCATCTTCACACTTCAAGTCCAAGAAATGTTCTCACAAAAAGTTATCAATTTCAACATTATAGGTCATTTTCAAAAGTCAACAAAAAGGCACTTTAAGTCAAAGACCATAACTTGAGATTGGTAAATCAAAATGACATGGGACCAAAGGCATTGGTTAGAGGACTTCAAGACCTTTCCAAAATGTCAAAGAACATGATCATAGCTTCAAAATTGAGCAAGATATGCCTTGGAGAAGTTGGAAAATTTTTGGGAAATTTGAAAAGTCAACTTTGCTTCAAAAGCTTCAAAAATGCTAATGGGCCTCAAATTCTTCCTTGAATCATTACCCAAAGCATATGCACGACCCATTAAGCTCAAAGGGATTTATTTTCTTATTTTTAATTAATTAATTGAATTTTTAATCTTATTAATTCATTTAATTAGATTTAAATATGAGAAAAATATCAAATCATGGTTTTAAATCTTTTTTGTGCAGCAAATATCTTCCACACATGCTAGAGATTTCGTGCACCATCTCAAGGGGACAATATCTTCCACAATTGGCAAGGATTTGCATGAAAAAAGATTGAAAAAGATGTGACAAAAATCAAATATTCAAAACATAAATGCATGAATCCATGGGCTTGTTTTTGACCTAATTTCATTCATGTACTTATGCACAACCAAACCTAATGCACATGGACACGAAAAACTGCTCAGAAGCTGCATAACAAAATTGCAAATTTTCACCAAAAACTTGAAATCTGAAATCACAGTTAGAGCACGATTCAAAGCCTAAAACCTATTCCAAACTCTTGCTGAGACTTCCTTGAACGTGTTGCAATCATTTTCCAGTCTCCATACTCCAAGAATTGGTAGAACAGAGTCACACTTTTCATGAATATGTCCATAATCGATTTTTGATTTCCATGCATTATTCATATGTTTTAATTGTTGATTTACACTAACAATGATGTTCTGAAGCGAATGGTACCATTTAATTGAACTAACGATGCTTGTATCCAAATCTGCCATGGATGAAACCTAGGGTTTCAGAAACTCCAAATTAGGGGTTCTCATATATGGAAAAATTGGCTCTTAAAACCTGTACAGCTGAATTCGTGACATCAAGACGAAGCAAACCAACACCTCACACCCTTTTTATATTTGTCCATGTTCTAATCGCTATTTTTGCAGTTTTCATTTAGTGGGGGTTTAAAACCCCCGCTACTTGTTTTGTAATTTGCAGGCAAACGAAGAAGAAAGCCAGCGTGTCTTCATGTGATAGGGAGATTTAAATCTGGCGCACAATTTTTTGTTTACACCACTAACGAAGATTTTTTGTATATTATATTTTCCATGCATTATGTTAACAAAGAAACTCAATAGCGCAGTTGGCTGGCAACGTGTCCCTCCAGCGTTGGGACCTGGGTTCGATTCCCAGGTCCCCCCATTTAATCCATAATTTTTGTTGTAATGTATTCCAATGCAGCGCAGTCTCAATGGCTACCATGCACGCTCATGCCTGCGCCTGCCAAGTGGATTTGAGATCAATCTGAAGGCCACAAAAGGAGTCCTACCATGTACCTCAGTCAATGGACACGCACTCAAGCTGGAAAAGTCAAACAGGCTTTGTGTTCATGGGCCAAATTACTCCAATTCACCTCCATTCTGGGCCTGATACCCCCAATGTTTGTATATTTTTTAATTTTCTTTTCTTTTCTATTTTTTAGTTCTTTTAATTATTTTTATTTAATTCACTTCAAATAAATTTCTTTTCATAATAAAATCAGAAATCAAAAGATGTAATATATTTAATTATTATTATTTCACCATTAAAATATTTTTTGTGAATAAATTCTAATAATTAACTTAGTTTAATTTAGGTTTCAAACTTTAATTTTTTTCTTCATAAATAAAATAAGTAGAATTAGGGTTTGTGACCTTTTCATCTTTTTTTTTTAATAAATAATTTTCTCTCATTATTATTATTATTAATTATTACTTTTGTAAATAAATATGTAAATAATTAATTAGCATAAATTAGGTCAACTTTAATATTTTTTCATTTAATAATTAAAAATAACTTAGAATTAGGGTTTTCTCTTGATTTTAATTTTCTTTATTTTCATAAAACAAAAACCTAAAAAACATTTCTTTTCTTTAATTTAATAATCAATTAGCTTTTAATTCAATTTAATTTCAAAAGGGTCAAAACCCTCGGACGTTCTATTTTTATTCTTTTCGCGTATTTATTTTCTTTTCGAATATTATGTAACTGCTCAAAGCTTGTAATAGTAATTAGGTCTTTTTACTTTCCGCATTTTTACCAAACGGGTCTTTGTAATTTGGCGATGTATAGACCCGCGCCTTGTAATAGCGTAGGATTTATCTTTCCGCATTTAAATTTCCGCACTTTTAAATTCTAATTGCATGAAAGAATGTATGGCTAATTAAAAACAATGCGTAGCTCACCATGTCATGATCAAAGATAATTTCTAAACATGAAAATAACACACAAATTCACACACCACTTCTAGGGTACGCCTCACCTGTTGCCTTCGAAACGTGGTCGTCAAGTATAGGACGTCTTAGTAAGTCCTTATGTCCATGATCCAGTTGTCTCAAAAACAAGTTGCCTCAAAACGGTTGCCTTGGAATAGTTGCCTCGAAACGGTTGCCTCAGATTAAAAAAGGATAAATGGCATAAGGGTAGCTTCTAAGGTGTCCTAACTGTTGCTTCGGTGACCACACTGTCCCTAAAAACGAATTGACCCGAACACCTCCGACGGTGGTGCTACCTACCTCTCAATGGTGGGATGGCACTACCTTAAGGACTTCTACATAGCTTAATTCCTTAGGGTAGGTAGATGACTCGTAGATACTTGCTCTATTCAAAAACAAAACAAAACTCTTTTCACACCGACACTTTCAAAAAAAGCTTTCAAAACAATTTTTCAAACACTCTTGAGGACTGATACAAGAGTTATTCAGAAAACTTTAAACGAAACTTTTTCAAACCCACTCACAATTGAAAAGCAAACACTTTTGAAAACACAATGAGCAAGTATCTAAGAGCCCGTGGATAACTACAGATAGAAAGGGTGCTAACACCTTCCCTTTCTATAAATCTACCTCCCGAACCGAGAAACTATCTCATAAGGAATTTTGCTGTGCTTTTGTCCTGTCCATGTTGGAGAAAATAAAAGACGGTGGCGACTCTTGCTTCCGCGACATTTCGCGAACCAGCGTTAAACAGTCAGTTCTAAATCCACCGATCACAGAACTGGCGACTCTGCTGGGGACTCTTTAAAAGTGAGGTGTACCTTAGGACTAAGATCACTTGTGTTTTCAATTGTCTGAATTGCTTGCTTTATTATTGTGGGACTGTCTTGGGAGTTCTATGGATCCTAACCCGGATCTGGGGGATACCTTCTTAGAAAGTAGCAACAAGACTGTGAGGGAACTGTGCGGGGTATACCGACATGGTTGAAGCAGTCTGCTACGTTGATGTGGCACTTTGGTGAGTACCGGTAACCCTTGAGTTCAGTCAAGGAGAGTACGGGGCCGCCGCGTGGTGTCGTGAAGCATCAACTGACCTTAGGAACCTTAATTGAACCATCTTGGCCTCTTTAGGGTAGTGAGATAACTGACTTTGGTGCAGTCTGAGGTTGGTTGATACTCGATACTACACTCAATTGAGGGTTGTTTTCTTGGAATATTTCGGTCGCCAGTTCAGTGGCTAAATCGAAATGATGAACAATGAAAGCAATCCAGTGATATTGGGACCCTTAGAACCCAGTTACTTCTGATAGGACAGGTTGAGCCCACCAACTTCAAGAGGGTAATACCCAGACCCCATGCTGGCCTAAACTCTAAGGGTTGTGGTGTGACTTGTGTGCCTTACCATGTTTGCTTTTTGTGAATATTTGTGGTGTGTTTAATCATGGCATCATAACACCATACAACATCATATGCATTGACTAACCATTTCAAGGGTTCGAATCTTCATCTTTGTTCTTGTTTTGTAGGACATGGAAACTATTCGCAGAAAGACAATACAGATCAGCCTTGTAAGGATCCCTCCTCAGCTTAAGGAACTTATATCCAGGATTCTCGAGAACTCTTCATTCAGTGAAAGGCATGGAAGACTCATCAGCTTGGTCAACACCAACATTGAGGAAGATATGATAAAGGTCCTCTTCCAGTTCTTTGACCCTCTGCACCACTGTTTTACTTTCCTGGATTATCAACTGGTGCCTACATTGGAAGAGTTCTCCCAGCTTCTGAAGATCCATATCCTTAGTCAACTACCCTACAACGGTACGGAAAAGAAACCCAAACTTGAAGAGATTGCTAAAGCATTACGCCTACAACCATCTGACATCAAGGGACATTGGAAAGTTAGAAGTGGTATCAAAGGGTTCTTAGCCAGGTTTCTGTTTGAGAAGGCCCAAGAATGTTGGAATTCCCTTGACTTACAAGCCTTTGAAGAAGTTATGGCCCTCCTTGTCTATGGATTGGTGTTGTTCCCGAATCCCGATCAGCTTATAGATATCAGTGCTGTCCAGATCTTCATGTCCAGGAATCCTATACCTACGTTGCTTAGGGACATCCTTCACTCATGTTACACTCGAACCATGAGAAAAAAAGGTGTTCTTATGTGCTGCACTCCTCTCCTGGGAAGGTGGTTTATTTTGCACCTTCCACAATCAGCTTTGAAGAATGAGCGGGGTTTGAGATGGTCACAACGATTGATGACTCTTACACATGCTGATATACATTGGTGCTCTCGGTCCAGAGAGGATGTCACTATCATTAATCGTTGCGGGGAGTTTCCTAATGTTCCTTTACTTGGAATCAGAGGAGGTATTACTTACAACCTGTGTCTGGCTTGGAGACAGTTTGGTTATGCTCGGAGGGACGACCCTCATGACATGTTAATTCCTGACATAGTTTTTGACTTCGACGACGATGCACAAGGACTTCGCCAGAGATTTATCAGAGCTTGGAGGATGCCCAACAAGATAGACAGCAAGGCACTGGGGCACAGGAATTCCATCCCGTTGGAGCCTTATCTCAAGTGGGTACGAGCCCGCTCCCAGAAGTTAGTGATGCCATATCCTCATGTTCTCCCTGTGATCAAAGAGCCAGTTTTGGAAGGAGAGGTGTCCTACACCATTCAACATCCTGACATGCCTACATCCTGGGAAGAAATGCAGAAGAGCTGGATCCAGCTTAAGGAAGAACAGAATTCTCTTGAGTCCAGTCTACATGCCAGTGAGAAGAAGGTCTTGGAGCTCACCCGACTATTGCACGAGGAAAAGACTCTCAACACTTACATTGCTCCAAAGAGGATGCGCAGTGTCTTTTGGGATTGATTTACTTTGTAATGTTTGCCCATGAGGCTTTGATGTACTGAACAATTATTTCTTAATGATAACGTGTGTTCTTTTTTGTCTACAACAAATTTGAACTTTCGAACCCTTGAGTGCATTGCATAAACACATATCATGCATCATGTGCATAACAGGTACTCTTCTTTTCAGGTTGCTTAATGTTCTTCGCTGTTTATTTCAGCATCATGAACCCTGAATCATCTACCGAGCAGTCTATCAAGGCCCTTCAGGCTCAGAACGCCCAATTTCAAGAGCTGATCATGAGTCTGGCCCAAGGTCAAGAAGAGTTGAAGGCTCTGCTGGTTAAGAAGAAGAAAAAGAAGAGAACTGTACTATTCAACACGGGCCGGAGGTTTGGTAACACACTGCAGAATGAGGTTGATCAAGCTGGTTCTTCTGTAGGGAAAGGCAGTCCCCAAGGGGGAAGGGTTCCTAGTCCGGTGGTCTCTGACAACGAGACCGATTTCAACGAGGAGCAGTATCCTCCAGCTGAAGACAAGTACAAGCAGTTGGAAGACCGTCTAAATGCCATGGAAATTCAACAAGTGCATGGGTTGGATTTCGGAGACTTGGGTCTATCTTCTGGTGTGGTGATCCCACACAAGTTCAAAGCACCATCTTTCTCAAAGTATGACGGGGCGTCCTGCCCTAAGCTATATCTCAGATCTTATGTGCGGAAGATCCAACCATACACTGTGGACAAGAACTTGTGGATCCACTTCTTCCAGGAGAGTCTTTCAGGGACTCATCTCGAATGGTTCTATCAGCTGGATGGAACCAAAGTTCGTAACTGGGAGGAGTTGGCTACTGCTTTTTACAAGCAGTATCAATATAATGCCGACCTCGCTCCTACACGTACCCAACTCCAAGGTATGTCGCTAGGATCGGGAGAAGGTTTTAAAGAGTATGCGCAAAAGTGGAGGGACCTGGCTGGCAGGGTGCAGCCACCATTAACCGACCGTGAGCTAGTAGACATGTTCTTGGGGACCCTATCCGGGCCATTCTTCAATCATCTCATTGGCAATTCATCTGCAGGGTTCACATATCTCATTCTGACTGGGGAAAGGATAGAGGCTGGTATGAAATCAGGTAAAATTCAGAAAGGTGCGTCCTCAAGTTCTGAGAAGAAGCCCTTTAAAAAGGAAGCCAGTGCTGTGTATGGGCCTAGAAGGCAAAACAAACCAGAACGCCGCCAAGCTGTCAATGCGGTGGTAATTGCTAAGCCTGCTGCCGCTCCTCGGCAACCTAACCAACCAAGGGCTGAGAGACCCAGAAGAGAATACACTCGACTGAGTATGACCTTGTCACAAATCTTGCCGCAATTGCTAGCAACCAACTTGGTAACCGTCAGAGAAGCTCCGAAGGTGGTGAACACGACCTCTCTAAAGTATAATTCCAATGCCCGCTGTGCTTATCACTCTGATAGCCCGGGAAATTCTACTGATGACTGCTGGGCCTTAAGGAATAAGGTTCAAGACCTTATTGATGCTAAGGAGGTGCAGTTCGAGGCGCCCGAGAAGCCTAATGTGGTGACAACTCCCCTACCTGACCATGGGGTGAATGCTATCAGGGATGGTGACGAAGTGGAAGAATCTGAGTTCAACAACTGGATCTACCCGACGGCCGACAGTGGACCTAGCAATTGGAGGGCAAAAGACAACATACCTATTACTTTTGTTACGCAGTAATGAATTCCTTTGTTTCTTTAATTTGTAATAAACAATAAATTGAAACTTTATGGCCCGTTGTCCTACCCGGGGCACCGTTGGCTTCATTTGTGAGGGCATATTACTTGTCATTTCCATATATCATGAATAAAGACATTGGACGTTTTCGCATTTCAAAACTTGTGCTCCCTTTCTTTCTTTCTTTATATATTGCAAAACAGCTATATTTACACACACTCACCTATACAGGTTTCAATCCACTCTGGATCTCACTGGTAACGACTCTGCTACTGCCAGTTATGACTTCGAAAATCCGATCAACTTAGCCGAAGACGAAGGTGAAGATGATTGCGAAGTGCCTGGTGAGCTTGCAAGACTGCTACTCCGGGAAGAGAGGGCCATTCAGCCACATGAAGAGCCAGTGGAAACGGTAAATCTGGGTACAGAGACAAATAGAAAGGAAGTTAAGATTGGTGCCAATCTAGAGCTCAACGTAAAACAATGGTTGGTTCAGATGCTGCATGATTATGTGGAAATATTTGCCTGGTCTTACGAAGACATGCCTGGATTGGATACTGACATTGTGGTCCACCACTTGCCTACCAAGGAAGACTGCCCTCCGGTTAAGCAAAAGGTCCGCCGTATGCGTCCAGAGATGTCCGAGAAGATCAAAGCTGAGGTTATGAAACAATTTGATGCCGGTTTTCTTGCAGTAACTTCTTACCCTCAGTGGGTTGCCAACGTGGTTCCAGTGCCAAAGAAAGATGGTAAGGTCAGAATGTGTGTCGACTACAGGGATTTGAACAGGGCGAGCCCCAAGGATGACTTCCCTCTGCCTCATATCGACGTTCTGGTTGACAATACTGCTCAGCATAAGGTGTTCTCCTTCATGGATGGTTTTTTAGGTTATAATCAGATCAATATGGCTCATGAAGATATGGAAAAGACTATCTTTGTTACTCAGTGGGGCACCTTCAGTTACAAGGTCATGCCATTCGGGTTGAAAAATGCTGGGGCAACCTACTAACGAGCCATGGTTGCTTTATTTCATGACATGATCCACCATGAGATTGAAGTGTATGTCGACGATATGATTGCAAGGTCCCAAACTGAGGAGGAACACCTTGACCATCTGCAAAAGCTGTTTGACCGTCTGAAGTTATACAAGCTGAGGTTGAACCCAAACAAGTGCACCTTTGGGGTAAGATCTGGAAAGTTGCTAGGCTTCGTCGTAAGTGACAAAGGTATTCAAGTGGATCCTGCCAAGGTTAAAGCCATACAAGAGAGGCCAGTTCCCAAGACAGAGAAAGATGTCAGAGGCTTTCTAGGACGTCTGAATTACATTGCTTGGTTCATCTCGCATCTAACCGCTACCTGTGAACCAATCTTCAAGCTGCTGAAGAAAGATCAGGTGGTACATTGGAACGATGAATGCCAGGCCGCTTTTGACCGAATCAAAGAGTATCTCCAAGAACCACCCATCCTTATGCCACCGGTTGAAGGGAGACCTCTAATACTATACATGACAGTACTTGACAGCTCAATGGGGTGTGTGCTGGGGCAGCATGACGAGTCTGGCCGAAAAGAGCACGCCATTTATTACCTTAGCAAAAAGTTTACCGACTGTGAGACCCGATACTCACTGCTCGAGAAAATTTGCTGCGCTTTGGTATGGGTTGCTCCCCGGCTGAGACAATATATGCTGACTCACACTACTCTGTTGATTTCAAAAATGGATCCGATCAAGTACATATTTGAAAAGCCTGCTATGTCTGGAAGAATAGCAAGATGGCAAATGATCTTAACAGAATACGACATCTAGTACACGACTCAGAAAGCTATCAAAGGAAGTGTATTGGCAGACCATTTGGCCCACCAAGCAGTAGACGACTATCAGTCAATGAACTTTGAATTTCCTAACGAGAGCATCATGATAGTGATTGATTGTGAAGTACCTGGACCGGATGAAGGACCTGAGGAAGGATCCCGATGGTCTATGCACTTTGACGGAGCCTCCAACGCTTTGGGCAACGGTATCGGTGCTGTGATTATATCCCCTCAAGGCACTCATACTCCACTCACCGCCCGACTATGTTTCAACTGCACTAACAACATGGCGGAGTATGAGGCATGCATCATGGGTCTTCAAGCTGCGATTGACTTAAGGATTAAGTTTATGAGTGTATTCGGAGATTCCGCTCTCGTGATCAATCAGATCAAAGGCGAGTGGGATACGAAACACCCAAACCTTATTCCTTATAAAGAGTGTGTGTTGACATTGATCCCCCATTTCACAGAAATAACTTTTGAACACTTCCCAAGAGAGGAGAATCAGTTGGCGGACGCGTTAGCTACGATGTCTTCTATGTTCAAAGTCAAATGGGACAATGAGGCTCCCCGGATCATTATCTGGAAACTGGATGAACCTGCATATTGTTGTGATCTTGAGGCTGAAGAGGTAACTGAAAAACCCTGGTATCATGAGGTGAAGAGGTACTTGGAAGCTCAAGAATATCCTGAAGGTGCATCTGTCAATGACAAAAAGTTTCTGAGAAGGTTCGAAGCAAAGTTCTTCCTCAGCAACGGCATTCTATACAAGCGAAACCATGATTCGACCTTACTGCGTTGTGTGGATAAGACTGAAGCAGAAAAGATCATGGCAGAGCTGCATGAAGGTACCTTCGGAACGCATTCCAGTGGACATACCATGGCAAATAAAATCCTTCGGGCAGGATATTTCTGGTCCACAATGGAAGCTGATTGTTACCAACACTCTCGGACATGTCATAAATGCCAGATTTATGCAGATAAGGTGCACGTTCCTCCAGTTCCTCTGAATGTCTTGACAGCGCCTTGGCCTTTTGCAATGAGGGGCATTGATATGATCGGCGAGATTAAACCTACGACATCCAATGGGCATCGCTTCATCCTGGTAGCGATTGATTACTTTACAAAGTGGGTTGAAGCAACTTCCTATGCCACCGTAACCAAGAACGTTGTGGCACGGTTCATTCGGCATAACCTGATCTGTCGATGCGGCGTCCCGAAAAGGATCATTACGGACAATGGTACCAATCTTAATAACAAGATTATCACTGAGCTCTACGAGCAATTCAAGATACAACACCACAACTCTTCTCCTTACCGGCCGAAGATGAATGGGGCTGTAGAAGCGGCAAATAAGAATATCAAAAAGATTGGCACGAGATGTTACCGTTCGCTCTTCATGGGTACCGTACCTCAGCAAGGACGTCAACCGGGGCAACTCCCTTTTCTTTGGTCTATGGCATGGAGGCAGTCTTGCCGATTGAAGTCCAAATACCCTCTCTCTGGATAATGAAGGATGCAGATCTGAGCGAAGATGATTGGATCCAGACACGACTTGATCAGTTAAACCTAATTGACGAAAAGAGACTCACTGCTATTTGTCATGGTCAGACATATCAAAAGCGGATGATCAGGGAATTTAACAAGAAAGTCAGACCACAAGAATATCAAGTTGGGGACCTGGTAATCAAGTGCATCATTCTTCCTCAGAGTGATCCCAGGGGAAAATGGACCCCCACATACGAAGGGCCATTTGTGGTTAAACACGTGTTCTCAGGAGGAGCCATGATTCTAACCACCATGGATGGTGATGACCTTCCTCACCCCGCCAATGCAGACATAGTAAAAAGATACTACGCATGATAAAAGACCCGCTAGGTTGACATACCTAGGAAAAAATTAGGGCTTCCCGGCGAACCAAAAGGGTTCGGGAAAAATGAAGGATGAAATGGGAAAAATCTGTACACCCGGCAAGTCGAAAACCTGAAAAGGCGGCTTGGGCAAAAAAGGGTATCCCGGTGGACTGAAAACCCGAAAGGGGGGTCCAGGCAAAAATTAGGGATTAAAGTGTAATACTATGTCTCATTGGATCACCTTGCATCCAGAATCCGGTATCAACTATCAAGTTCAAACGGCATCGATCAATCAGCTTCATCATCAACTGAGCAGCAAAGTGATGAGACGCTCGAAGATATAAAGGCGATAGCAGAGTTGGAACCCAGTGGGATTTTTCTTTTCACATAGCTGTTTTGTTTTCCCTTTTCGTAAAATTGTATAAACTCTGTTGTTCGGCGGCGTTCTCTTACTAGGACGTCAGCCTCTTGTACATAAACGCCTATTTACAGGCAAATTCAAAAATCAATACAAATTCACGTTTAAGATAAATTGCCAATTGTTTTTTCCTTTTTCTGTTTTGTTTTGCGAAGAACGTCCAAAGTTCAATTTTGATATATGCATTTGACACTAATTGCTAACTCATAAATATTTGCATGCGAAACAAAGGATTAATTACGAGTAACATTAGAAACAGGGGCAATAATGAGTTGTCTAAGCAATCTAATTACTCTGTCTACCAAGGTACCAGGGTAAGTTCGGCTGAAGAACGTAACCAAGATACCTTATTTCCCAAGGAGAGTCCAGTCCAAAAGTTTCCCCAGGAAAGTGGAATCCATCTCCCCAGCAGGAAGCTTATCCTCAGTAGATTCTGGAAGCTTACCCCCTGCATAACACGAACGCGTCCCCCGGATTTATTCAGAAGGTTATTTCCCCACCAGGATATAACTGGGTTATCCTCAGCCATTTGCCACGGAAAGATCGTCCTCGGCGAAGTTCTTCCTATCCCCCAGCAGAGTTCATCAATTCCCCAACAGAGCTTATCAATGGTATACCCAGCGGAGTTATCATCAATCTCAGCAAAGTGCCTCTCTTCCCACAGAGCATCCCCCGCAGAGTAATCTATTCGCCAAGTTTAGTCCCCAACAGAGTCATCTTCTCCTACCGGTATTCTTGCAACCATCACCCCCAGCGGAAACAAAAAGCACTATCCTTCAACATCAAGCCCAGGAGTTAACTTCCCGGCACCCGTCAAGGATTTATTTTCCCAGACAAAAACATACATTCATAAACATCGCATCTTCATACATTATAGCATGCACATACGCATCATGAACATACAATCTCATTCATTCTAAGAACATCACGCATGTCATACATCATGACATTTCATACAACTAACATTTTGTCTTTTCAGGACAAAGGTCAATACAAAGATAATTACTATCAACTGTCGCAACGAAAGATCCGATTCCTGTATCTTGCCAGGGTGTATCTGTTGACGACTAATTCCAGACTCGATTCCTGTATCCTGCCAGGGCACGTCTGAAGAGTTTGAAGATCCGATTCCTGTATCTCGCCAGGGTGTATCTGTTGACGACTATACCAGACTCGATTCCTGTATCCTGCCAGGGCATGTCTGAAGAGTTCGAAGATCTGATTCCTGTATCTTGCCAGGGTGTATCTGTTGACGACTACATTACCAGACTCGATTCTTGTATCTTGCCAGGGCACGTCTGAAGAGTTCGAAGATCCGATTCCTGTATCTTGCCAGGGTGTATCTGTTGACGACTAATTCCAGACTCGATTCCTGTATCCTGCCAGGGCACGTCTGAAGAGTTGGAAGATCCGATTCCTGTATCTTGCCAGGGTGTATCTATTGACAACTATATTCTCCGGACTCGATTCCTGTATCTTGCCAGGGCACGTCTGAAGAATTTAAAGATTCGATACCTGTATCCAGCCATGGCACATCTACACAAAGGGTTTGAAGATCAACTCCTATAATAGGCCAGGTAATCATTTTCTTTCTCAGGTACGCAAGTTCTCGCTAAGGAATCTCTTACGCGATCGACAACTTCCAGATGGCATCTATAAGTCCATCCTCCTATCCATCAGTCTCCAAATGGCATCTATAAGCCCATTCCCGACAAAGTTCAGTCACACTTCCAGATGGCATCTATAAGTCCATCCTCCTATCCATCAGTCTCCAAATGGCATTTGCAAGCCCATTCCCTGCATCACACTGCTGACATTCTACTATGTGAGTGCAAATTTCTAGGAACTCTAGTGTTCAATCATCTTCCACCTTCGGATTACGAAAGGCACGCACGCCAATCTACATCCTCAGGTCTAATAAGATTGAACAGGGGCAACTGTTGTACCCCAAAATTTGCCCTCCCATATTCTTCAAGATTTGCCAAGATCAAGCTTCAAAATCTCTCAAGGGTTGCACAGTCCAATTGCCTCCTGACACAGTCAAAATTAGGGTTTTGGTTCTTGCAAAGAAATTGAGGTTTTCAAGGGTCCAATCAAGTCCCACATGCCTACATACATTGTCAAGCATCCATATGCCAAGTTTCAAGACTCACAGCATCAAATTGCACAGTCAAAAACCCTAAATGCTTCATAGTCAACTGTAGGGGCAAAATGGTCATTTGACAGTCAAAAGTCAAAATTTTTGGTCAACATCTTATTTTGAAGCCACAAACATCATTTGATCAATTCTTGATCATGATTTCTCAAAGCATGGCTCAAAAAGTCTCAAGATGCAAAAGTTTCTATTTTTGGACAGTTGAGAAAGTCAACTGCAAATTGACCAGGGCATAACTTCGTCATGGTTTATCAGAAAAATTCTATCCAAAGCTCATTTTGAAGAGAATGACATTTCCTACAACTCATCTTCACACTTCAAGTCCAAGAAATGTTCTCACAAAAAGTTATCAATTTCAACATTATAGGTCATTTTCAAAAGTCAACAAAAAGGCACTTTAAGTCAAAGACCATAACTTGAGATTGGTAAATCAAAATGACATGGGACCAAAGGCATTGGTTAGAGGACTTCAAGACCTTTCCAAAATGTCCAGGAACATGATCATAGCTTCAAAATTGAGCAAGATATGCCTTGGAGAAGTTGGGAAATTTTTGGGAATTTTGAAAAGTCAACTTTGCTTCAAAAGCTTCAAAAATGCTAATGGGCCTCAAATTCTTCCTTGAATCATTACCCAAAGCATATGCACGACCCATTAAGCTCAAAGGGATTTATTTTCTTATTTTTAATTAATTAATTGAATTTTTAATCTTATTAATTCATTTAATTAGATTTAAATATGAGAAAAATATCAAATCATGGTTTTAAATCTTTTTTGTGCAGCAAATATCTTCCACACATGCTAGAGATTTCGTGCACCATCTCAAGGGGACAATATCTTCCACAATTGGCAAGAATTTGCATAAAAAAAGATTGAAAAAGATGTGACAAAAATCAAATATTCAAAACATAAATGCATGAATCCATGGGCTTGTTTTTGACCTAATTTCATTCATGTACTTATGCACAACCAAACCTAATGCACATGGACACGAAAAACTGCTCAGAAGCTGCATAACAAAATTGCAAATTTTCACCAAAAACTTGAAATCTGAAATCACAGTTAGAGCACGATTCAAAGCCTAAAACCTATTCCAAACTCTTGCTGAGACTTCCTTGAACGTGTTGCAATCATTTTCCAGTCTCCATACTCCAAGAATTGGTAGAACAGAGTCACACTTTTCATGAATATGTCCATAATCGATTTTTGATTTCCATGCATTATTCATATGTTTTAATTGTTGATTTACACTAACAATGATATTCTGAAGCGAATGGTAGCATTTAATTGAACTAACGATGCTTGTATCCAAATCTGCCATGGATGAAACCTAGGGTTTCAGAAACTCCAAATTAGGGGTTCTCATATATAGAAAAATTGGCTCTTAAAACCTGTACAGCTGAATTCGTGACATCAAGACAAAGCAAACCAACACCTCGCGCCCTTTTTATATTTGTCCATGTTCTAATCGCTATTTTTGCAGTTTTCATTTAGTGGGAGTTTAAAACCCCCGCTACTTGTTTTGTAATTTGCAGGCAAACGAAGAAGAAAGCCAGCGTGTCTTCATGTGATAGGGAGATTTAAATCTGGCGCACAATTTTTTGTTTACACCACTAACGAAGATTTTTTGTATATTATATTTTCCATGCATTATGTTAACAAAGAAACTCAATAGCGCAGTTGGCTGGCAACGTGTCCCTCCAGCGTTGGGACCTGGGTTCGATTCCCAGGTCCCCCCATTTAATCCATAATTTTTGTTGTAATGTATTCCAATGCAGCGTAGTCTCAATGGCTCACCATGCACGCTCATGCCTGCGCCTGCCAAGTGGATTTGAGATCAATCTGAAGGCCACAAAAGGAGTCCTACCATGTACCTCAGTCAATGGACACACACTCAAGCTGGAAAAGTCAAACAGGCTTTGTGTTCATGGGCCAAATTACTCCAATTCACCTCCATTCTGGGCCTGATACCCCCAATGTTTGTATATTTTTTAATTTTCTTTTCTTTTCTATTTTTTAGTTCTTTTAATTATTTTTATTTAATTCACTTCAAATAAATTTCTTTTCATAATAAAATCAGAAATCAAAAGATGTAATATATTTAATTATTATTATTTCACCATTAAAATATTTTTTGTGAATAAATTCTAATAATTAACTTAGTTTAATTTAGGTTTCAAACTTTAATTTTTTTCTTAATAAATAAAATAAGTAGAATTAGGGTTTGTGACCTTTTCTTTTTTTTTTAATAAATAATTTTCTCTCATTATTATTATTATTAATTATTACTTTTGTAAATAAATATGTAAATAATTAATTAGCATAAATTAGGTCAACTTTAATATTTTTTCATTTAATAATTAAAAATAACTTAGAATTAGGGTTTTCTCTTGATTTTAATTTTCTTTATTTTCATAAAACAAAAACCTAAAAAACATTTCTTTTCTTTAATTTAATAATCAATTAGCTTTTAATTCAATTTAATTTCAAAAGGGTCAAAACCCTCGGACGTTCTATTTTTATTCTTTTCGCGTATTTATTTTCTTTTCGAATATTATGTAACTGCTCAAAGCTTGTAATAGTAATTAGGTCTTTTTAGTTTCCGCATTTTTACCAAACGGGTCTTTGTAATTTGGCGATGTATAGACCCGTGCCTTGTAATAGCGTATGATTTATCTTTACGCATTTAAATTTCTGCACTTTTAAATTCTAATTGCATGAAAAAATGTATGGCTAATTAAAAACAATGCGTAGCTCACCATGTCATGATCAAAGATAATTTCTAAACATGAAAATAACACACAAATTCACACACCACTTCTAGGGTACGCCTCACCTGTTGCCTTCGAAACGTGGTCGTCAAGTATAGGACGTCTTAGTAAGTCCTTATGTCCATGATCCAGTTGCCTCAAAAACAAGTTGCCTCGAAACGGTTGCCTCGGAATAGTTGCCTCGAAACGGTTGCCTCGGATTAAAAAAGGATCAATGGCATAAGGGTAGCTTCTAAGGTGTCCTAACTGTTGCTTCGGTGACCACACTGTCCCTAAAAACGAATTGACCCGAACACCTCCGACGGTGGTGCTACCTACCTCTCAATGGTGGGATGGCACTACCTTAAGGACTTCTACACAGCTTAATTCCTTAGGGTAGGTAGATGACTCATAGATACTTGCTCTATTCAAAAACAAAACAAAACTCTTTTCACACCGACACTTTCAAAAAAAGCTTTCAAAACAATTTTTCAAACACTCTTGAGGACTGATACAAGAGTTATTCAGAAAACTTTAAACGAAACTTTTTCAAACCCACTCACAATTGAAAAGCAAACACTATTGAAAACACAATGAGCAAGTATCTAAGAGCCCGTGGATAACCACAGATAGAAAGGGTGCTAACACCTTCCCTTTCTATAAATCTACCTCCCGAACCGAGAAACTATCTCATAAGGAATTTTGCTGTGCTTTTGTCCTGTCCATGTTGGAGAAAATAAAAGACGGTGGCGACTCTTGCTTCCGCGACATTTCGCGAACCAGCGTTAAACAGTCAGTTCTAAATCCACCGATCACAAATGCCATCAAGATCTTTATGATTAGGAACCCAATCCCTACATTATTAGGTGATGCTTATTATTCTATTCATCTTCGAGATTATTACCATGGAGGGATGATCATTTTCTGCACGCCTTTGTTGTATCAGTGGTTTATTTCTCACTTACCTTGATCTGATGCTTTCTGGGATGTCAGGAAGGAGCCTCGTTAGGCTATGAAGATTATGGCCCTCACTCATTCAGATATTATTTGGTATCATTAGAATTACTATGATGTGGAGATTATTGACAGTTGTGGTAGTTTCCCTAATGTACCTCTTCTTGGTACAAAGGGAGGAATCAACTACAATCCTGTTCTTGCACGACGACAACTTGTATATCCGATGAGGGATAAGCCAAATAGTATTCATCTGAGTGGTTTATTCCTTAAAGAGGGAGAGGTTCATAAGGAAGCTAAAGAGGAGATTGCAAAGGCTTGGCGTCATATCCACAAGAAGGGTAGAAAGGACTTGGGACCTAGAAGGGCTATTTCTTTGGAGCCTTATCTTAAGTGGGTACAAGCAAGAGCCATCCAGTTGAAGATACCGTATTTCCATGAAGCAACCATGCATGATATGTTTGTGAAGACCACTCTTCCCCTATTAGATGATGTGGAAGAGATTCAGCTTGCCCTAGTCAGGATGCAACAGGAAAAGGAAGCTTGGAAGAATAAGTGTCAGACTTTAGAGGTGTCCTACCGAGCAGACTTGAAAGAGAAAGATGACCTGATCAAGATTCTTGAGAGTCATACTATAAAGACAATGGAAAGGCAAGAGGATTTATTTTACTCTAGAGCTCAGTCATGACCTAGTTGCTCACTTCCCAACCCCGTTGATTAGAAAAAGGTCGTCGACAGGTTTGCAGATGAGAACAAGCAGTTGAAGGCTCAGATTGCAAGACTCACAGGGAAACATTAGTGTGTGGAGTGATCTTCATCAGCTTTGCTTTCTTAGGGTCTTAGATTTTTATCTTATCTTTTACTTGGGATTATTTAAACTTGTACTAAAAGTTTTAGTCCGTTTTGAAGTTATTATAATGAGATTTTTAGTATTTCAAATGTGTTAGTCCTTTAATAGTTGCAAATTATCTATAAATCTTTAAGTTCCTTGAAATATTAATAAATAAAATAAATCATGTGCATTGTATATCATGCATCATATTGTAAATACTTCTTGCATTTTTGTTCATACCCAGGTGTCTTACTGTGCTTCTTTACTTCATTCAATAAGTTGTCTCACCAGTATAATACTCGGGCCAATTTCAGAAGGAAGATGATAATCTAGAACAAGAGAATCGCGAGTTAGACGAAGAAGTTACTGCTCTGAAGGCCGATATGGCCAATCTCACTGCTTTGATGGAATTGTTGGTGGCTTGTCAGAATCACCCACCACTTGCTCAACCTCAATAGACAACTGTTACTTCTGAAGCTCCTACAGTTCCTGTTTCTATTACTCTAGTTACTGTTGTTCAGAATTGTATGCCTCAAGGTTATCCATGGGGAATGCCAGAGAACTTCATGCCAGAAGGTTATAATCAAGATTCTCAGGTTGCTGCTGCTCCTGCACCTCCTGTAGTGCATATTACTCATGCTGCTAGAAATGAGATTCACTATGCTGCAACTCCTTTGATGAATGTTGTACCATTTGCTAATGATGAAGTTTATCGCCATACTCCTCCACCAAGTGAAAGATTGGGTGTCTATGATCGGATTGATGATTTCCAGGATCACTTTGATAAGATGCAGAAAGAGATGAAGGCCCTCAGAGGAAAATAATTGTTTGGGCAGAATGTGAATGATCTGCGTTTGGTTCCAAATGTGAAAATACCTGGGAAGTTCAAAGTACCGGAATTTGAAAAATACAAGGGAAATTATTATCCTCGTGCTCACTTGGTGATGTATGTGAGAAGGATGTCTACTCACACCGATGATCAACACCTATTGGTCCACTTTTTCTAAGACAGTTTGACAGGTGCAACATTGAAGTGGTACATGAGCCTTGATAGTGCGAATATTCACACTTTCAATGACCTGGTGAAGCATTTATTAAATAGTACAAATATAATGTGGACATGGCACCTGACCGTGATCAACTCAGGGCAATGGTCCAGAAGGACAAAGAGTCATTTAAGGAATATGCACAAAGATGGCGTGAAGTAGTCGCCCAGATAATTCCTCCAATGGAGGAAAAAGAGATGATGAGGATTTTTATGAAGACTTTAGGTGAATTCTATTATGAAATAATGGTGGCAAGTGCACCCAGTGATTTTAACAAGATGGTGGGCATGGGTGTCCATTTGGAAGAAGCTGTAAGAGAAGGTCGCTTGACAAGAAGTGAAAATTCTGGAAGTACAAAGAAACCATCATACGAGTTTGATAAAAGGAAATAAGGAGAGACAAATGATGTTATTCAAGAGAGAAGGGTTAATCCTCCTAGAAGAAATCATCAACGACACCAACAAGTTGCTTCAGTAACTCTAGTTGTCAATACGGCTCTGACCAGTGGCTTATCAAAGACCAGCCCCTCAGGGAAATCAAGGGCAAAATCAGAGGAGAAAGGATTTTGACTCTATCCCCATGAGCTATGCAGAGTTACTCCCAGCACTGATTCAGAAAAAGTTGGTTCAGACCAGACCACCCCCCGTGATACCATCACATTTACCTTGGTATTATAAGGCAGATCAGACGTGCGCTTTTCATCAGTGTGCACCAGGGCACAATGTGGAAAATTGTTATCCTCTAAAATCATAGGTACACAAAATGGTAAGATCTGGCCTTTTGTCCTTTAAATATGTTGGCCCTAGTGTAAAATATAATCCTTTGCCAAAGCATGGAGGAGCAAATGTTGTCAACATGGTTGCTGGTTATCCATGGGACTTTCGGATTTTTGATATTAAATTTGTTAGAGAAGACTTGGTAAAGATGCATGCCGACCTTTGCGAGTTTAGTTATTATACACATGACCATGCTGGTTGTGGTATCTGCAGTACTGATATACAAGGGTGTGATAAGATAAAGACTGATTTGTAGGAAATGATGGATGAAGGCTTCATTCATTTAATCAGGCCTAGGGCAGAATATGAGGAAGAAGTGAAAATGGTGTTTAGATATCCTGGAGAGTTCCGGATATTTGATGTGAACAATATGAATGATGATTTGGTGCAATTACATGTTACCTTCTGCTGCATGGATGGTCAAGTAGAACACCATTATGGATCTTGCCGAATTTGCTGCAGAGATTCTCATGGTTGTTCCATTGTGAAAAGAGGTATTCAGTTGTTATTGGATAATGGCACTATCAATGTTTCAGGCTATAAAGATGATTACCACATGATTAATTTGATTGAAGATTGTTTGGATGAGACTGAGTCGGATGATGAATATGCTTCTGCGGATGAATTTTTTTCCTTAGACGAAGATATGTTCTCTAGCGATGATTTTGCCATGACCAAATATTCTAAAGAAGGGGTGAATGTTATCGTGCCTTGTTTCAATCATTCCCCCTTTAGAGATTAAATACTGTAGGAAGCCATTTGCTTCTCTAGTGGTGATTTTCTTACCAGGCCGTGTTCCTTACAAATCAGACAAAACCGTACCGTACAAGTACGATGCTACAATTCTAAAGGATGGTGTGGAAGTTCCCATCCAGCCTTTGTCTGATGTCAAGAATATTGCTGAGGCCAGTCGAGTGACCCGTAGTGGTCGTGTGTTCATACCTGTTATTCGAGGGAATGCCAGTGCCGATAAGAAGGTTATTGAAAGTGTTGAAACTAAGAAAGCAACAGGGGAATCCAGCGGTGCTACTATGGAAAAAGATGTGGATGATATATTGAAGATTATCAAAATGAGCGACTACAAAATTGTAGATCAGTTGTTGCAGACTCCTTCAAAGATATATATTTTGGCCTTGTTGATGAATTATTCTTCCCTTAGAGAATCTTTAATGAGAGTGTTGGATAAAACCTTCATGGAAAGTGATATGCCTTTAGACCAATTCAGCAGTGTAGTAGAGAATATTACATCATGTAATAACCTAAGCTTCTGTGATAACGAATTGTCCGATGAAGGAATAAATCACAATCTGGCTCTCCATATATCCATGAACTGTAAGAACGATTCATTGTTAAATGTGTTGATTGATAATGGGTCCGTCCTAAATGTCATACCTAGGAGCACAATGATGAAGATGAAGTATCAAGGAACTCCCATACGCCCGAGTGGCATAATTGTAAAAGCTTTCAATTGATCAAGGAAGTCTGTTATTGGGGAAGTGGATCTGCCTATTCACGTAGGCCCACACTTTTTTGGTCTACGTTCAAAGTTATGGATATTGTTCCCACTTACAGTTGTTTGCTGGGATGACCATGGATACATGAGGCAGGGGCTGTCACTTCAACTTTACACCAAAATCTGAAGTTCGTGCGTGAAGGAAAATTGGTTATCATAAATGGAGATCAAGCATTGTTAATATCTCATCTATCTTCTTTCAGTGTTGTGGAAGAAGATGAATCTGCTGTTGGAACTCAGTTCCAAGCTTTATCTGTTGATAATGTAAGGGAGAATGAGAATTCTATGGCTTAAATCAAATATGCCCAGCAGGTTGTGCGTAATGGCCCTAGTAAGGTATGAGGGGCAAATTATGGATCCGCCAGTGAACAAGAACAAGGCTAGTTTGGGATTTTCTGCAAAGAATGGCAAAGGTGAGAACATGAAGCCAAAGGCTGCTTTAGGCAAGTATCACGATATTTTCCATAATGGAGGTTACCTTCATCCAACTCTTTCTAGAATCAATGCTATTGTGGAAGATGAAGAAGAGAAGAAAATGCCGAACTACGTGACACATGGAGTCAGAGTCCAAAACTGGGTCACTATCGATGTTCCCTCTTGCATCCATGTCTCAAAGTAATTTGTTTTTGTTAATCTTTACAAAAGTCTTTCACTCTGCCCAAGGTGAAAGTTGATATTGTACGGGCTTATCTGTTTGCTTTGATCATTAAAATCATTAATAAAAGTTGTCTTTGATTCCCAAATTGTGTTTTTATTTTCTGTTTTTTCTTGGAAAAATGGTAATCAGAAAATACCCTTTTGGAATAAATAATAATTGTAATTAAATCTGCATAAACACTTGATATATGTGTCAGTTTCTAAAATCAATCATAAATCATATGTGCAGATTAATTAAAAAACATGTTGAATACAATTACCCTGCACCCTCTCCCAACTTTGAATATCCTGTGTCTGTGGCCGAAGAAGAAGAATATGATGAAATTCCAGAAGAGGTTTCACGGTTGCTCGAGCATGAGGAAAATGCCGTTCAACCGTATAAAGCACCGCTGGAGACAATCAATTTGGGTTCAGAGGAAGATCCGAAGGAAGTCAAGATTGGAGCATTGCTGCATCCTGACGTAAAAAGAAAGTTGATTGAATTGTTGAAAGAGTATGTGGATGTCTTTGCTTGGTCATACCAAGATATGTCGGGTTTAGTTACGGATATTGTGGAGCATCATTTGCCACTAAAGCTAGAGTGCCCACCTGTCAAGCAGAAATTGCGAAGGACTCACCTAGATATGGCAGTAAAAATTAAAGAAGAAGTTTTAAAGTAGATTAATGCCGGTTTTCTTGTGACATCAGTGTACCCTCAATGGATTGCCAATATTGTCCTAATACCAAATAAAGACGGAAAAGTTCGCATGTGCATTGATTATAGAGATTTAAATAAAGCTAGTCCAAAAGATGATTTTCCATTGCCACATATTGATATGTTGGTTGATAGTATATCAAAATTCAAAGTATTCTCGTTCATGGACGAATTTTCCGGATGTAATCAAATCATAATGGCTCTTGAGGACATGGAAAAAACAATGTTTATCACACCCTGGGGAACATTCTGTTACAGAGTGATGCCCTTCGGGTTGAAGAATGCTGGTGCAACGTACCAGAGGGCTATGACAACCATATTTCATGATCTGATGCACAAGAGAATTGAGGTATATGTTGATGATATGGTTGCTAAGTTCCAGACTGAAGAAGGGCATATAGAAGATTTGTTGAAATTGTTTCAACATTTGAGGAAGTATCGTCTCCGATTGAATCCAAGTAAATGCACTTTCAGTGTTCGATCAAGGAAGTCGTTAGGTTTCATTGTCAGCCAAAAAGGAATTGAAGTTGACCATGATAAAGTAAAAGAAATTCAAGAAATGTATGCATCAAGAACTGAAAAGCAAGTTAGAGGCTTCCTTGGACGTCTGAATTACATGTCCAGATTCATTTCCCATATGACTGCAACATGTGAACCAATATTTAAAGTTGTTAAAGAAAGATCAGGGTTATGCATGGACAGATGATTTCCAAAGGGATTTTGAAAGTCTTAAAGAGTATCTACTTGAACCTCCTACCTTGCTCCCTCCCATTGAAGGAAGACCATTGATCATATATTTGAAAGTGTTAGATAATTCTATGGGTTGTATTTTGGGACAATAAGATGAAACAGGAAAGAAGGAATACACCATTTATCATCCCCGCAAGAAGTTTACTGACTGTAAGTCGCGGTATTCTATGTTGGAAAAAACATGTTGTGCTCTGGCCTGGGAGGCAAAGCAGTTGCAACAATATATGTTGAATCATACTACTTGGTTGATTTCCAAAATGGATCCAATTAAGTATATCTTTGAAAAGCCTTCTCTTACTGGAAGAATTTCCCACTGGCAGATGTTGTTGTCTGAATATGATATTGAATATCATACTCAGAAGGCTATAAAAAGTAGTGTGTTGGCGGATTATCTTGCTCACTAACCGATTGATGATTATCAGTCTGTTAAATATGATTTCCCTGATGAGGATGTTATGTTTCTAAAAGCGAAAGATTATGACGAACCTTTGCCCGTGGAAGGTCCTGATCCTGAATCCAGATGGGGTATGATATTTGATGGAGTTGTGAAGGCTTATGGGAAAGGAATTGGCGTTGTGATTATCACTCCTCATGGATTACACATTCCTTTTAATGCAAGGCTGACATTTGATTGTTCCAATAATATGGCAGAGTATGAGGCTTGTATCATGGGTCTCGAGGAGGCCATTGATCTCAGAATCAAAGTTTTAGATGTGTATGGTGATCTAACTTTGGTAGTAAATCAGATTAAAGGAGAACGGGATACTCGTCACCCTGGCTTGATCCCTTACAAATACTATGCTATAAGATTATTACCCTTCTTTAATAAAGTTGAATTCCATCATATTCCTAGAGATGAAAATCAGATGGCGGATGCTTTGGCAACTCTGGCTTCTATGTATCAAGTGAATACTTGGAACGATGTGCCTTGTATCACAGTGCGACATTTGGATAGACCGGCTCATGTGTTTACCATAGAGGAAATGTCAAATGAAAAACCTTGGTATTATGATATCAAATAAAGATAGAAAGACATTGAGAACGTTGGTAGGCAGCTTTTTCCTCAATGAATATGTGCTATACAAAATAAATTATGACAGGGTCTTGCTCAAATACGCGGATAGACACGAAGCAGACATGTTGATGCATGAAATCCGTGAAGGTTCCTTTGGTACTCATGCCAATGGACATTCGATGGCAAAGAAGATTCTTACGACATGTTATTATTGGCTGAAAATGGAATCTGACTATTATAAATTTTCAAAGAAGTGCCATAAATTCCAGATTTATGCTGATAAAATTCATGTGCCTTCGACACTTCTCAATGTTATTTCTTCCTCATGGCCTTTCTCTATGTGGGGTATTGACATGATTGGAATTATTGAACCTAAGGCATCGAATGGACATCGTTTTATCCTGGTGGCAATAGACTACTTCACTAAGTGGGTGGAAGCAGTCTCATATGCTAATGTTACTAAGCAGGTGGTAGTTCGTTTTATCAGGAACAATCTTATATGTCGGTATGGTGTACCAAGCAGGATTATTACCGACATCAGTTTAAATATGAATAATAAGATGATGACAGAACTTTGTGAAGAATTCAAGATTGTCCACCACAATTCATCACCCTACAGGCCAAAGATGAATGGGGCTGTTAAAGCTACTAATAAGAACATCAAGAAGATCATCAAGAAAATGGTTGTTACTTATAAAGATTGGCATGAGATGCTCCCTTTTGATCTGCATGGGTATCGAACATCTGTCCGCACTTCAACAAGGGCAACCCTGTTCTCTCTTGTGTATGGCATGGAAGCAGTGCTCCCCGTTGAGGTTAAGATTCCCTCTTTACGCGTTATAACAGAAACCAAATTGTCAGAGGCTGAATGGGTCCATAACAGGTTTGACCTGTTGAATTTGATTGAAGAGAAGAGAATGACGGCCTTGTGTCATGGTCAGTTATACAAAAGAGAATGAATAAATATTTTAATAAAAAGGTCCAAGCTCGTGAATCCAGAGAAGGCGACCTCGTGCTCAGGAAGATCATGTCTTTTAACGCTGAATCTAGGGGTAAGTGGACTCCCAATTTTGAAGGCCCATATGTTGTCAAGAAAGCCTTCTCTGGCGGTGCATTGATTCTTGAAAAAATGGATGGCGAGGAGTTCCCACATCCTTTGAATACTGATTCAGTCAAGAAATACTCCACCTAAATAGATAAAATAACAACTCGCTAAGACGGAAACCTGAAAGGGCGGCTTAGGCAAAAAGGAGCGTCTCAGTAGGCCGAAAACCTGAAAGGGCGATCTAGGAAAAAATTAAAGACACAAACAAAATAATTTTTCCCGGTAGGTTGAAAACCCACAAGGGCAATCTAGGAAAAAGGTAGGGATTTTCTGGCAAGTAACTGCATTAGACAAGACTTGATCATTGAAGCAACAATCTTCTTGGATTCTCCACTCTTCAACCGAAGTCACTGCTCAGGAATCCAAAGTTGTTAAGGAGAATAGTGATCATTTTATTTCAATGTATGTTTTCCAATATATTACCATTTTCTAAACTTGTAATCATCTACAGAGTCTAGCCATTTGCACACTACCATCCTATTAATAAAGTTTGAGCTTTTATCCAATTATTTACAATTCTTATTTTATTCTACTTACAAAGACGTCATTTATAATTGATGGTAATTTTCAAAGCAAACAGATTAAATAACAAAATTGTTTTTTGAAAAGAATTTACAAATTACTTATTGCTTTATATTTTATGACTCAAGGAGAACAAAAATAGTGACTCCAAGGATGAAGAACTATGAAATTTTGGAAGTATGATTCCCCATGAAGGCTCTCCCAGGTCACTTTTTCTAGTATGAGTATGATCTTCTTGTGCTTCTCAGATAATTAAAGATGATACCAATTGATGTATGGTGCAATGTTGGGTTTGTGATCCTGTTTTCCCCAATCAGATCTTGGTTCATTTTAATTTTGGGGTTTGCATGGTTTGAAGTCTCTATCCCAGATTCCCCAGTAAGGTCTCCACTCATGTGATGAAAGTATCTTCCCTTTTGTGTGCTGAGATGGAATCATTTGTAAAACATCGCCCTTTGCAGTGTTAGCATTATGGTTGTTGTTTGTTTCCCAGGAAACTAGACAAGGGCAATATCTTTTCTAAGAAGTGTTGAAATAGTTGTCAACTTTTTGGGTTTTCTTCCGCCAAGTTTTGGGTTTGATTTAAAATTTCGATAATTTTGATTTCTTGTTGTATTGTTTGACTTCTTAAATCTCCAAGAAAAGTCGAGATAATGGGTCTCTCTGAAAATTTCTACCCCCATGAGGTTTCATAATTTCGCCCCAGAAAAGTTGGTGTAATTATTACTCTCAGTGTTGAAGAATGTATATCGAATTTCCCTAGATGATGTGGTGTTGCCCTCCCCAATAAAGTCAACATAAGATCCCCAGTTGATGTCTCGATGATGCCGTTTTTATCTACCCTTTTGAAATCAGTATTGTAATCCCCAGTGGAAGTACAAACTTTGAAACATTTGTTTTCCCCATTGAAGTCTGTGTGATATTCCCCGGTGAAGCCTGGAGGAGGATGTTATATCCCTGTATCTGTACTGATTTATTGTTATGATTTGATTATTTTCGGATTATGTTCCTTCCCAGTGAAGTTAAGCCGCGAAATAGGAATCTATTTCCTCAGTTGGTGCTTAGTTTCTTATGGAATTTTCATCTTGGATGTAATTTAGCCGAGTTTTGACTTTACCCAAGTTGGTTTTGTCTGGTTATTCCCAGTGTTAAATGCCTGTTTTGTCAGCATATACATGATAAAATTTGTACGTTCATACATACATGTATAGTTGAATTTAGCAAATCATTGCTCATTTGCATTCATTAGTATCTTGTTGGCATATTAACCTTTTTACAGGGTTATGTTATCCTCTCTCCAATAGAATGTCAACCTTAGGCAGAAAGTGTATATTCTTTCAATTTCCCCACTGAGTTATCCCTCGTGGAAGATTTTTACTTTAGCCTTCCTGTACAACTCTTTGTATGGATAGAAAGTGGTTCCCTCTTGAGTTTATTTCTCATGAGGTGTTATTCTGGTTGACTGATTCATTCCAGTTTATTTCAGGATTGAATCTTTGGTCCTCAACAATATTATTATTTTGATTTCTGCAGGCTTTGAGCCCTGGTTTGAGAATGTCCATTTATTTTGCACGAGAAGATTTTATCTCCTCAGCGGGAACATGTTGGCATTTCCCCAGGAAGCCATATTTCTTTCCCCATAAAATCATTATTACAATTCCTTCTCATAATAGGAAGTGGAAGGTCTCTTTATTTGAGAAACCTGTACTTCCCCTGTAAGTCTATCAGTTCCTAGAGAAGATTCAGATTTTTTACCCCAATGAATGGTAGCCTTGCCATTATAGAAGGTAGTTCGTTGTTGAGATTTGTTACTCCAATGAATGGTAGCCTTGTCATTATGGAAGGTAGTTCATTGTTGAGATTTGTTACTCCAATGAATGGAAGCCTTGTCATTATGGAAGGTAGTTCGTTGTTGAGATTTGTTACTCCATTGAATGGTAGCCTTGTCATTATGGAAGGTAGTTCGTTGTTGAGATTTGTTACTCCAATGAATGGTAGCCTTGTCATTATGGAAGGTAGTTCGTTGTTGAGATTTGTTATTCCAATGAATGGTAGCCTTGTCATTATGGAAAGTAGTTTGTTGTTGAGATTTGTTACTCTAATCAATGGTAGCCTTGTCATTATGGAAGATAGTTCGTTGTGGAGATTTTTTACTCCAATGAATGGTAGCCTTGTCATTATGTAAGGTAGTTCATTGTGGATATTTCTTACTCCAACGAATGGTACTCTTATCATTATGGGAGATAGTTCATTGTTGAGATCTTTTTCCGTTGGATGGTAGTCTCGTCATTATGGGAGATAATTCGGCGTTGAGATTCACATTACTCTAAAGAAGTTCTTTTGTTCCAAGTCGTGAATACTGGTGCTAATAATCATTTATTACTCACCCTAATATTGGTATTTACCGGTATTATCTTACCACTTCCTTCCCCTGTAGGTCGATGTTACCTTTTTTTTCTATCTCCTCAATGAGTGGATAGTTTGCAGTCATCTGTCGATAACGATTATCCTTTACTTTCTCTCCTCAATCTTTTAGTTGATGATGCCTTATCTCCTCTTTGGGATTTACCCTAATAGAGTTGGTCTCTTGTTCACCAATGATTTATTTTCCTGGTCGGGTTTTTCTTTTGATCCTTATTTTTATTTACTACATTCCCAGTGCTGCCTTGCGCCATTTCTTTTTAGATTTGTTCATTTTTATTCATAATCATAAGCATTGCATGGCATCTTAGGGCCAAAAATAGGGCTTGTTTTATATTTAAGTATCTTCAATCGCATCGACACGAAGATTTTAACCTTCGCATCTCCGGATAGAAGACACTTGAATAAGGGCAGTTGTTGTACCCCAATTTTTTCCCATAAGATTCCTCTATCATATCATATCAACCCAATCACAATAAGATCACACTAGGGTTTGGTTCTTGTCCTCACCTTTAGCTTTACTCATGGGGAATCACCAAGCACCTTAACATGTATTTTGTGATCATTTATGTTTTGTATTTATTAACTTTTAACTAATAAATATAATTAATGTTTGCCCTAATTGTTGATATTATAGATGAAAGCACAACACATTCCATCAAGTTGATCTACAGGTTAATGAGTTTATTTCCATGCCTTCTTCAACAAAGCTTCATTGAGAGTCAAGCTTCATCATTGAAGATGTTTTGAAGTAATATCATTACAAAGTTTATTATGATCTATCATGCCTCAAGTTGTCAAAGATAGTCCAAAGATGCAAGGGTTGATTGGAGAAGTTTGACCTAATTGGGCAAGTTCTTGATTCCTTGATCACTAGTGCATAATTCCCTCAAGTCTTAATGTTTGGAAGTGGTTATGGTTGCTATGATTTCTAATTATCATCCTCAACAACTTCTATTTACATGACAAAAGTATTTGTGCAAGAAGGTTTGTCAAAATTGAAAAGGTTTTCCTAGGCATTTTGTTGCTATAGGAGCTAGGGTTTTGAACTTCTAAAGGCTATATCTTGATCATCTTTTGGTATTTTTAAGTGATTCTAAAAACATACTTCTATTCAAAGGGTTATCAACAAATCACTTCAAAAGTTTCCAGAAAATTTTGTGTGGAAGATACCTAATGATGAAGAAAGATTACAAGTCCTCTAGATAGGCCATCAAATTCCCTTATGTGACTTCAAAAGATCATAACTTGGTCAATTTTATCTCCTTGAGCCCATTAATTTTCCAAAAATAATCCTAAGGATGTGAACTTTAACTCTTCTTTTATGTGCAAATCTTGAAAGTGGATGGAAGATGTCCTAAGGATGCAAAAGATTATAGGCCATCCCATGAATTTTCACCGATTTTGCAAGACCATAACTTTTTTAATACTTGGTGTTTTTGAGTGATTCAAGTTTCAAAATTCTCTTTATGAAGTCTATTTTAATCTAGCATCAATTATCAAATCTAAATTTTTGAGGAAAGTCTTGTTTGAGCTCAAAACATTACAAGTCATTTTTGAAGAGAAAACTTGAAATTTTTCTAAGTATAAAAGTCAGCATCTTTTTCTCAACTTTGACACATCACAACTCTTAGCTCAAACATCAATTAATTTCCATTCTATTTAAATTTTAAATCTTGTGATATCATCTTTCTAAAGCTTCAAGAATCATGCCCTAAGACTCCTTGAGCTGTGAATGCCATTGATTCAAATATGGTACCTTGAAACTGAAGTTTCACTTCAAGTCAGAATTTGAAATTCATGTTGTGGCTTCTAAACATCAAATTTGCACACGTTTTGTAAGTATAAGAGTGCGCCTAAGAGGGGGGGGGGGTTAATTAGGTACTTTAAAACTTTTCTGGTTTTAGTGATGATGGATATTATTTTTCTGGTTTAGTGCATGAGTTTACAAATGTGTTTCTTTCTTTTCTGGTTTATGACTAGTGCGATATGAGGGCCCGAACCGAACTGTTTTAGGAATGCTGGTTTGTATTTTGCGTTTGTGTTTGCAAAATGTCGCAGTAAGCAAGAGTCGCCACCGACTTTCATTTTATCCAACTGGAAAGGAAAAAAGCACAGAAAAATTCCTTTTTTCGAGATTTTGAGTACGGGTGGTAGATTATAGAAAGGGAAGGTATTAGCACCCTTTCTATCCGTGGTTTTCCACGGGCTCTTAGGTACTTGCTCATCATTTTCAAAATTGCTTGTGTGTGTTTGATTTGAAAAAAAAGTTTTGACTTCGATTTAACTCTTGCTTCTGTCTTCAAGAGTGTTACGAAGTGTTTTGAAAACTTTGTTTGAAAAGGAGTGTAAGTGTGGGAAAAGTTTGTTTGGATTGCACAAGTACTTAAGAACTAATCTACCTACTCGAAAAAAAGAATTGTTCTATGTTTATTTCCTTCAGACAATGCTATCCCACTATTAGTGAGTAGGTAGCACCATCGTTGGAGTTTTGAGGGTCAATTCGAAAGGGACGTACGGTCACTAAAGCAATGTTAGGACGTCTTAGTAGTAACCCTAATGTCTTAGATCAATTACTCGATGCAACAATATCCGAGGCAACTTTTTCGAACGAGACTTTGATCTTTATTTGGATAAGAGAGTGACCACTAAATCATCCTATACTTAATGACCGTTTACCGAAGGCAACCGAAGTGAGAGTATACACTAGGAGTGCCCATGTGCGAGTGATTCGGTTTCAGATTATTATCTTTGCACATTTAGGGTTAGCTAACCGTTTTAAAGTTTACATACATTCTTGCCATTCATTCCTAATATTCATACATCTAACAGTTAATATTTTGCGGAATTTAAAGTGCGAAAAGTAAAGCTACACTATTACAAGGCTTCGGGTATTTACATAGCCAAAAACAAACCCTTAAAAAACGATAAATGAAAGTAAAAGGTCCTAATTAATCTATTACAACTTGTGAGCAATTACATCAATATGGTAAAAATAATAATAAAGCGCGAGCGAGGAAATTAAGAACGGTAAGAAATTAGGGTTTTGACCCCTTCTAACCTAATTGGAAGAAAAAATTGTTTTTGTTGTTTTTAATTATTTTTAAGAAAAAGAATGTGGTTTTTTAAATTAAATATAAAATTAATTAGTTAATTAAATTAATTAAAGAAAATAGTTAAATTTAACCTATTTTTGTATTTTTTTTTGTTTTTTAGGAAAAAGAAAAATAGAATTTAAATTTAAACATTTCTAATTGTTTTTTTAAGTTATTTACAAAAAGAATTTAAGTTACCCTAGAAATTAAATAATCTAATTAAATTAATTAATTTTTGATAAAAAAGACCTAAATCTAATTGGATGAAAATATTATTTTTGTGATTTTTTGATAAAAAGAAAAATTAATCCGTGTTAGTAAATATAAATAAATAAATTAATAAAGAAAAATGTAAAAGAAAAGTAAAAGAGAAATTGGGCCTGAAAAGTGATTTTGGGAGTGCTGATAGCAAATCTTGGGCCCAAAAGGGATTGACCCACGTTGACCTGCTGGATCCCATGTGTTTCATTGACCATGGCCTATGATGCTCCTTCATTGATGGCCTTCAGATCTGGCCTCCTGGACACTTGGCAGATTGGATGATGAGGTCACATGGTGGTCTCTTGGCTTTGTACGCGTGCCTGAACATTGAAGGAAAAATAATATGGAAGAATGAGGGGACCTGGGATTCGAACCTAGGCCCCGATGCCTTTTACACTCACCTTGTAACCAACTGCGCTGGCTTTGTTTCTTGTATATAAAACAAACAATATCATAATATTATAAACAAGCGAAATAAAAAAGAACTTCGCGTGGAAATTCAAATGGACGAGTAGGGTGATGCCACGCCATCATCCCTGTCCTCTCTCCGTGGCTAAAAGGTTTGAAAACCTTTACCTACGGACAACATCCATCGCTACAAACCCTGCAATTTCTCAAAATCAAGCACAAGCAAGATAAATAAAATATAAGGCCATGAATCAACTCGTCTGGACCTTCTGAGCGTGATGGCACCCCTTTCATGGCCCAATTTCACCTGTATACAAAGATCCCAAATCGAAGCAAGAAACCCTAATAATGGCAAATTCTAATACAATCCATGAAAACACAATTAAATGTTATGGATAGTTTGGAAATGTTTCAAGGAGCAAGAATGTATAATTATTTCATGCTAAAGATGCCAGGATCATACAATTCAATTTCAAAAATAAACCAAAGTCGTGACTGACTTACAATGGTTTTTAGGGCTGAAAAAGGCTTATTCTTGATTGGTTTCGCTTGCTTGTGATCCCAGGAAGCGATTGGGATGGTCAGGAAGCCTTGTAATTGCCTGGAACTATGAATTCACCTCAGCACTTTTTGTGTTTTTTTTTCAAGTTTGTTCTGACTTCTCACGCCTCTCCACCCCTTTCTCTAGGTCTGCAATTGTTCAATATATATCAATGATTGAATTAGGGTTGCAAACATGATCTCAATCTTCCTCCATTATAGCTTTTGATTTGGATTTGATTCACTTGAAGATACTTCCAAAAATAGGCCAAACTCAATCTTTTTGTGCACACCAAGGATTTGCACGAATTCAATCTTTTGCCAACTGGATATAAGACCTGAAACATGCACAATATCTTGAGGTTTCAATGTTTTAGATTTTTTCATGATTTGTTTTGATTAAAATTGATTTAATTCAAATAAAATCAAAATAAATAATAAAAACAAGATAAAGACAAGTGGAAAGAGCTAGAGCTCGTGGACCATGCTACCAACTCAAAATAAGTGCAAAAAGTTAGGCCCATTTAGCAAAAATTGCAATTTGAGGCATAGTTGACTTTTGACAATTTTGCAAAAAGGGCCAACTTCACCAACACACAACTTCCTCAATTTTGACTCTTTGAAGGTTTTCTTTTACTTTTTAGAAATCTTGAGATGTCCTCTAAGCAACCCTTTTGGTCTCATCTCAATTTGGTATTCCATGTTCATGTATGAAGCTTTGACAAAAAAGGTGTTTTTGTTGACTTTTCAAAATGACCTATAATGTCCAAATTCATAACTTCTTGTGAGTGCATATTTTGAACTTGGGAGATGAATATGGATTGTAGAGCATTGCATCCTCTTCAAAATGAGCTTTGTATGGGTCATTTAGCATAAATTATGAGAAAGTTATGCTTGGTCAAAGTTGAGTTGACTTTTCCTGTAAAACCCTAATTTAGCAACTTTTGGTTCTTGATGAATTATGAGCAATCCTTGATGAATCATGATCAACCCTTGATAAAATGATGAAATATACTTCAAAATGAGTATTCTGACCAAAAATCTTGAAGTTTGACTGTATGTGGGCCACAGTTGACTTTTGCCCTATCACAGTCGATTTTCAGGCCTTTGAGCAATTGATTGAGCAAACTTCCTCTGCAAGGCTTGAAACTTGACATGGATGATCTTGAGAACATATTAGTACAAAGGTGAGAATTTTGGATCCCTTGGACTCAAATATATTGATGCAACATGAAACCCTAATTTGAGGTAGACTGCCTTAGGAGAGAGCTTGTCTGGCCAACCCTTAGACTTTTTTGAGCAACTTGAGGATCTTTCTTGAAATGTTTTGAGAAATATGGGAGGGAAAATTTTGGGGTACAACAACTGCCCCTGTTCAATCTTCTTAAACCTGAGGATGTAGATTGGCTTTTCTGCCTTTCGTGAGCCAAAGGTGGAAGATGATTGAACACTAGAGTGCCCAGAAATTTGCACTCGCATGAAGTGGTAATTGTCTTGTGATGTCGGGAATGGGCTTATAGATGCCATTTGGAGATTAATGATGGGATATGGGCTTAAAGATGCCATCTGAAGGAGTTTCGATCGCATAAGAGATTTCTTAGCGAGAGCTTGTATACCTGTTGTTGAGGAAGATTCCGCTGGGGAATGCTGTTCTTTGTTTTTGGGAGAAATAGAATTTTAGGAGCTTCGCTCGTCCATTATTCTACTGGTGAATCGTCTTTGTTTCTTGAGAAGAGTTGAATTTTAGGAGCTTCGGTCGTCCGTTATTCTACTGAGGAATCGCCTCTTAGTTGAAGAGGTGGGACTGAACTACTATTTGGTCGTAATTCAGGCTTCATAGTGATAAAACCGACTGCTATCTGGTCGTAATCCAGGCTTTACAGTGATTTATTGGGGAGATGAGATTAAACTTGTTACCCGGTCGTAATCCAGGCTTCGTAGTTTCTCAGTTCTTATCTGGTCGTAATCCAGGCTTCAAAAGGAATCAAGTTGTTATTTGGTCGCCTCCGGGCTTCAACTTGAATTTAGGGCACACTAATATCCGGTCGACTCCGAGCTTCTTAGTATTGTCTAGGTAAAACTGCTATTTGGTCGCAATCCAAGCTTCACAATGTCTTGTACTGTTATCTGGTTGTAACCCAGGCTTCAGTCCTTTTATCGTTATCTGGTCGTAATTCAGGCTTCACGATGCTTCATTCTATTATCTGGTCTAACCCAAGCTTCATGGTGTTCTGTACTACTATCTGGTCGGAATCCAGGCTTCACAATAACTCATTTCTTATCTGATCATAATCCAGGCTTCAGAAGAAATCAAGTGGTTATCCGGTCACCTCCGGGCTTCCCTTTGACTGTTGGGCCTACTAATATCCGGTCGAATCCGGACTTCATAGTAATTGGCCGGGTGAACTGCTATTTGGTCGTAATCCAAGCTTCATAGTGTCCCTCACTATTATCTGGTCATAATCCAGGCTTCAGTGTCTCTTACCGCTATCTGGTCGTAATCCAGGCTTCGCGATGTCTCATACCATTATCTGGTCGAATCCAGGCTTCATGGTGTTCGGAGAAATCAAGATACTATTCGGTCGAATCCGGGCTTCATAACTTGTATTAAAGATATACCACTATCCGGTTGTAATCCAGGCTTCACGGTGTCTTTGGCTGCTATCTGGTCGTAATCCAGGCTTCACAACGTCTTCTACCATTATCTGGTTGTAATCCAGGCTTCATGGTCTTGTATTGCTATCTGGTCGTAATCTAGGCTTCGCAATAACTTGCTGAGCTGTTATCCGGGCTTCACGGCTTGTGTTTATGATGTACCACTATTTGGTCGAATCCAGGCTTCATGGTACTTGCTGAACTGTTATCCGGTCGTAACCCGGGCTTCACGGCTTACTGGGGATTAAACTATTATCCGGTCGAATCCGGGCTTCATAGCTTGCTTTTAAGTGATACTACTATCTGGTCGTAATCCAGGCTTCATGGTAGTCTGATATTGTTATCCGGTCGAGTCTGGGCTTCACAATATGCTGTAGAAATCAAGGTACTATCTGGTCGAATCTGGGCTTCATAGCTTGAACTTGGTGAGAATTTGATTGTATCTTTCCTGAAAGGTAAAGGTTAGCTGTATGTAATGCATGATATGTGTTGAGTAATGATGTTCTCAAAATAAATGAGATTGTGTTGTATGATGCGTATATGCATGCCGTGATGTATGGATGTGCCATGTTTTTATGAAGTTCTCTTGCTGGGGAAAAATAGATCCCGGATGGCTGCTGGAGAATGAAAGATTTTTGCTCGCTGGGGATAACGACCGAAGGTGATTGGGAGAATAATCTTGCTAGCGAATAAACTGACGAGAACATGACTCTGTGGGGAGAGATGCTCTGCTGGAAGATCTACTGATTTGGAGAAATAACCTCGGCTGTGGATGAATTACCGTTGGTGGCGGTGATGAACTCTGTCGGGGATAAAGTTTCTGTTTGTGGGAGAAATAGACTCCACTGGGGATGGTCTTTCATTGTTGGTGAAAGATGAACTCTGCTTGGGGAGAATCTTACCGACTCATTCGCGATTGCGAACCTCAGCTGGGGAGAATTGTGTCCCGTTCGGGGAAACTAACATCACTGTCTTTTTCTTACTCTGCAGGGAGTGTACATATTTTTAGTCATTTTCTTCAGCTGGGTCTATTCCTGTACCTAGTGAATAGAGCAACTGTAAGGTCTGGACATTTCTTGTTTGCCCCTGTTTCTGATATTACGAGTAATCGTCTTTTGTTTCACATGTAAATATTTATGAGCAACAATTATTGTCAAATGCATATATAAAAAATGAATCATTGGATGTTCTTGCAAAACAAAACAGAAAAAGAAAAACAATTTGAAATTTCTTTGTGAAAATGAATTGTATTAATTTTGAAGTTGGCCTGTAAATAGGCGTTTTTGTACAAGAGGCTGACGTCCTAGTAAGAGAACGCCGCCGAAAGATAGGATTTATACAATTTGTGTAAAAATAAAGAAAAACAGTTATGTGAATAATCCCACTGGGTTCCAACTCTGATATTGCCCATATGTTTTTGAGCGTCTCATCACTTTGCTACTTGGTTGAAGGTAGATCAGATTGATCAGTGCCGTCCGAGCTTGTTAGTCGATACAGAAGTTTGGCTGCAAGATGATCCAATGAGACATAGTGTTACGCTTTGATCCCTAATTTTTTCCTGGACCGCCCTTTCGGGTTTTCAGTCCACCGGGATACCCTTTTTTCCCAAGCCGCCTTTGCAGGTTTTCGACTTGCCGGGTGTACATTTTTTTTCATTTTCATCCCTTATTTTTGCCCGAACCCTTTTGGTTCGCCAGGAAGCCCTTATTTTTGCCTAGGCCAGTCGACCTAGCGGGTCCTTGATTATGCGTAGTATTTTTTCACTATGTCTGCATTGACGGGGTGAGGAAGGTCATCACCATCCATGGTGGTTAGAAAAATAGCTCCTCCCGAGAAAATGTTCTTAACCACAAATGGCCCTTCGTACGTAAGGGTCCATTTGCCCCTGGGATCACCTTGCGGCAGTATGATGCGCTTGATCACCAGATCCCCGACTTGATATTCTTATTGTCTAACTTTCTTGTTAAATGCCTTGATCATCCGCTTTTGATACATCTTACCATGACAAATAGCAGTAAGTCTCTTTTTGTTGATTAAGTTCATCTGATCAAGCCGGGTCTAGATCCAATCGTCCTCTCTTAAACCTGCATCCTTCATAATCCGAAGAGAGGGTATCTGGACCTCAATAGGTAAGACTGCTTCCATTCCATACACCAAAGAGTAGGGTGTTGCCCCTGTTGAAGTCCGTGCTGAGGTACGGTACCCATGAAGAGCAAATGGTAACATCTCATGCCAGTCTTTGTATATCATTGTCATCCTCTGCACAACCTTCTTGATGCTCTTATCTGAGAACTCAAATTCATGGATTGGTAATCATCCATGGCCTGATGCGCCAAATGATCTGCCAACACACTTCCCTTGATTGCTTTCTGGGTTGTGTATTGGATGTCATACCCAGTTAAGATCATCTGCCATCTTTCTATTCTTCCAGATAAGGCAGACTTTTCGAAGATATACTTGATTGGATTCATCTTTGATATCAACAGGGTAGTGTGAGTTAGCATATACTGTCTCAGCCGGCGAGCAGCCCATGCCAAAGAGTGGCAAGTTTTCTCGAGCAACGAGTATCAGGTCTCGCAGTCGGTAAACTTTTTGCTAAGGTAGTAAATAGCATGCTCTTTTCAGCCGGACTCGTCATGCTGCCCCAACACACACCCCATTGAATTATCCAGCACTGTCAAGTATAAGATCAAAGGTCTTCCTTCAGCAGGAGGCATCAAAATTGGTGGCTCTTAGAGGCTGTATGACCCTCTCTTCCTGTAGTAACAATCTAGCAAGTTCCCCAGGCACTTCTCAATCATCCTCATCTTCGTCCTCGGCTTGGTTGATTGGATTTTTAAAGTCATAACTGGCAGTAGCAGAGTCGTTATCAATGGGATCCAGAGTGGATGTGGATTTTCATTATGATATGTGAGTATGTGTAAGACAATAGTTGTTTTAATAAAGTGCAAAATAGAAAAGAAAAACAAGGAGCGCAAAATTTGTAATGCAAGAAAACGTCCAATGCTTTATTGATGGTATATGGAAATGACACATAATAAGCCCTCACAAACAAAGCCACGGTGTCTCGGGCAAGGCACCGGGCCGTAAAGTTTTAAACTATCTATTACAAATTCCAAAACAAAAGTCTATTACTGTGTAATAAAAGAAACGGGCACGAAGTCCTTCGCCGTCCAATTGTTCAAGCCACCGTCGGTAGTCGGGTAAATCCAGCTGTCGATATCTGACCCTTCTTCATCATCTCCGATTGCATTCACTCCCTGATCATGCTTGGGCATGGGTGCAATTATGACGTTGGGTTTCTCCGGTGCGTCAAACTCGATTTCTTTAGCTTCAATCAAATCTTGCACCTTATTCCTCAAGGCCCAACAGTTGTTGGTATCATGCCCTGGACTATCAGAGTGATAGGCACATCGGGCGTTCGGATTATACAGCGGAGATATGGTGCTGGGATTCTTCGGGGCTTCCCTCAGAGTTACCAGGTTGGTTTTCAACAATTGCGGCAGAATTTAAGACAAGGTCATATTGAGTCGAGTGTACTATCTCTACGGCCTTTCCGTTCTTTTCTGATTGTTGCGTTGTGGGGCAACAGTGGGTCTTGATATTACTACCGCATTCACTGCTTGGCGGCGTTCAGGTTGGTTTTGGCTCCTTAAGCTGTAAACGACACTGGCTTCTTTCTTGAAAGGCTTATTTTCCGTACTTAATGAAGCACCTTTTTGTATCTTGCCACTTCTGATACCAGCTTCTACCCTCTCCCCAGTCAAAATCAATTCAGTGAACCCAGCCGATGAACTACCGATCAAATGATTGAAATATTGACCAGACAAAGTCCCAAGAAACATATCCACCAACTCCCTATCAGACAGAGGGGGTTGGACTCTTCCATCCAGATCTCTCCACTTCTGAGCATAGTCCTTAAAGCCTTCGCCTGTACCCATAGACATACCCTGAAGCTGAGTACGCGTGGGAGAAAGGTCGGCGTTATACTGATATTGCTTGTAAACAGCAGCAGTAAGGTCCTCCCAGTTGCAGACGTTAGCTCCTTCCAATTGATAAAACCATTCAAGCTGAGTCCCTGACAGACTATCTTGAAAGAAATGGACCCTCAAATTTCTATCAGCAGTGTAGGGTTGAATTTTTCTAACGTACGAGCGGAGATGGAGTTTCGGACAAGATTCTCCATCGTACTTAGCAAAAACAGGAGCTTTAAACTTGTGGGGAATCACCACCCCAGATGCTAGTCCTAAATCTCCGAAGTCCAACCCAGGAACCTTCTGAATCTCCATAGCACTTAGACGATCTTCAAGTTGTTTATACCTATCCTCAGCAGGAGGGTACTGTTCCTCATCAAAATCAGTGTCATTATCAGAGACCACAGGGCTAGGACCCTTTCTTTCCTCTTGATTCTCTCCTCCTCTAGATGAATGAGACAGATCAGCTTCCTGTCGCAACCTATTCCCAAATTTGTGACCCATATTCAAGAGAACCACCTTCTTATATTTCTTCTTCTTCTCTTTCAGGATGAGAGTCTTCAAATCCTGTTGTCCTTTGGCCAAGTTTAAGAACATCTCCTGGAATTGAGCATTCTGAGCTTGAAGGGCTCTGATGGCTTGATCAATAGGTGTTTCAGAAGACATTTTGTGCTGAAATAATCAGCGAAGAAGATGAGAAACCTGTAATGGTACCTGTAATGAGGTGCATGATAATGGAATGCGTATAAAATGATTTCAAAGACTTTGGGAGATTCAAATTTGTAAACCGAAATAAAATACACTTTATTAGATTAAACTTGTAACATGTTTAACAATTCCTTTAAGGCGTTACAAAAGAAATAAACTGAAAATAAATCTAAACTAGAAACAAGCAGAAATCAGAAATCCCATGGCCGCTTTCCCTTAGTGCTGACGTAGTCATTGATCGTCTTTTCATTCTCAAGTTGCCTTGTGAGCTTCAAGATCTTCCTCTCCTGCTCATGATACTTCTATCTGTAGGTATCCCTCTCTTCCTTCAACTGGATCCAAGATCTCTTCAATGCCCCAAGATCAGTAGGCATGTAGGGATGAAGGACTGTATAAGGAACACCTTCTTCATTAGTATGCTCTATAATCACCGTCAAAACAGCTTCATAAGGCATCCCCAGCTTTTGAGCACGGGCTCGAACCCACTGGAGATAAGGTTGCATAGGGAGATAAGTCTTTAATCCTAGATCTTGAGGGTCAGCCCTGTTCACCATGCCCCAAGCCCGTATAAACCTTCAGTGATGCTCATCCACGTCCCTTTGTAGTCAAAGATGATATCTGTAAGAAGCAGCTCATGAGGACTGTCTCTTCGAGCGCGTCTAAACTGTCGTAAAGCCAAACAAGGATTGTAGGTTATTCCCCCTCTAATTCCAAGAAACGGAACATTAGGGTATTCCCCATATCGATCAATGACAGTTACTCTTTCAATGTCCTTAGAACTCCAAAGGATGTCCGTATGAGCAAGGGACATGATTCTGTAAGCCCAACCTACACCTTCCTCATTCTTCAATACAGACTTGGGGAGGTGCAAAATAAACCACCTCGCCAGCAGCGGCGTGCAACACATGAGGGTCCCCCTTCTTCGCACAGTACGAGTATAGAGAGCATGCAAAATGTCACCCAGAAGAGTAGGCACTAGATTACGAGACAAGAAGATCTTAACTGTGTTCACATCTATGAAGGAATTTGGATTCGGGAAAATAACCAAGCCGTAGATGAGGAGAGCCAAGATGTCTTCAAATGCTTGAAAATCCAAATTATCTCAAAACTGTTGAGCTTGATCAATTAGAAACTTGGCCAAGAAACCTTTAACCCCGCTCTGTGTCTCCTAGTTGGATACTACATCAGCCCTTTTTAGATGTAAGGCTGAAGCAATGTCCTCAGGTCTAGGAACCTCCTCCAAACCTGTGAAGGGTGTCTGCTCGAGGATAGATATGCCTAGTAAATCAGAAAACTCCTCCAAAGTAGGGACTAGCTGATAATCCGGGAAGGTGAAACAATGATGCAACGGATCAAAGAACTGGAACAACACACTCATCATTTGCTCATCCAACTTTGAAGTGACCAGGCTAAGGAGGTGACCACGCCTTCTAACAAATGAAGAAGTATCAGGAACTTTTGAAACTAACTCTCTGAGTTGAACATGTATCTGCACGAAGTTAACTCGAATGCTATTTCTGCGTACTAAAGCCATAATCTGCAAAACAGAACAAAGATAAATCCCCTCGGTCTTTAAAATGGTTAGTCTAATGAAATATGCATGCTATGTCATGATGCATGATGTCATGATAAAACACACAACAGGTATAGCAGGTAACAAACATGGTAAAGCCACACAAGTCACACAAGAGCCCTTAAGTCTCAGGCTTGCATGGGGTCTAGGTACTACCCTCTTGAAGTTCAGTTTGTTTCAACCTGTCCTAATAATAGTAACCGGGTTCTAGAGGTTCTCAATATCACTGACCATCCTCTATCGGTCATGGTTTCAGCTTACGCAATCTTTTCTTGCGGCTGGAACTATCTCGAGAGTATGGTTTCAATGAGTGTAGTATCGAGTATCAACCAGTTCTCAGCTTTACACCAAGGCCGACTATCTCACTACTTCCTATGGCCAAGTTGGTCAATTATAGGTTCTAAGGTCAGTTGATGCTTAACGACCCATATAGCAGCCCCGTATTCTCCTCGTTTCTCCACAAGGGATACTGGTACCAACCAATGTGCCACATCAACGTAGCCACTGCTTTAACCGTATTTGTCTACGCCATACAGTTCCCTCATAATTTATTGCTACTTACCTAAAAGGTGTTCCCCAGATCCGGGTTAGGATCTATAGTAACTCCCAATACAACACCCTCAAAAGTAAAGCAATCAAAACAGACAAGAGAAGTAATTTATGATGAACTAAATCCTAAGGTATACCCCACTTATAATTTCCCCAGCAAAGTCGCCAGTTCTGTGATACGGTGGACATAACCTGACTGTTTTAGGAATGCCGGTTTGCATTTTGCGTTTGTGTTTGCAAAATGTCGCGGTAAGCAAGAGTCACCACCGACTTTTATTTTATCCAACTGGAAAGGAAAAAAGCACAGAAAAATTCCTTTTTTTGAGATTTTGAGTATGGGGGTAGATTATAGAAAGGGAAGGTATTAGCACCCTTTCTATCTGTGGTTTTCCACGGGCTCTTAGATACTTGCTCATTATTTTCAAAATTGCTTGTGTGTGTTTGATTTGAAAAAAATTTTTTGACTTCGATTTAACTCTTGCTTCTGTCTTCAAGAGTGTTACGAAGTGTTTTGAAAACTTTGTTTGAAAAGGAGTGTAATTGTGGGAAAAAGTTTGTTTGGATTGAGCAAGTACTTAAGAACTAATCTACCTACTCGAAAAAAAGAATTGTTCTATGTTTATTTCCTTCAGACAGTGCAATCCTACTATTATTGAGTAGGTAACACCGTCGTTGGAGTCTTGAGGGTCAATTCGAAAGGGACGTACGGTCACTAAAGCAATGTTAGGATGTCTTAGTAGTAACCCTAATGTCTTAGATCAATTATTCGAGGTAACAATATCCGAGGCAACCATTCCGAGGCAACTTTTCCGAACGAGACTTTGATCTTTATTTAGATAAGAGAGTGACCACTAAAGCATCCTATACTTAATGACCGTTTATCGAAGGCAACCGAAGTGAGAGTATACCCTAGGAGTGCGCATGTGCGAGTGATTCGGTTTCAGATTATTATCTTTGCACATTTAGGGTTAGCTAACCGTTTTAAAGTTTACATACATTCTTGTCATGCATTCCTAATATTCATACATCTAACAGTTAATATTTTGCGGAATTTAAAGTGAGAAAAGTAAAGCTACGCTATTACAAGGCTTCGGGTATTTACATAGCCAAAAACAAACCCTTAAAAAATGATAAATGAAAGTAAAAGGTCCTAATTAATCTATTACAACTTGTGAGCAATTACATCAATATGGTAAAAATAATAATAAAGCGCGAGCGAGGAAATTAAGAACGATAAGAAATTAGGGTTTTGACCCCTTCTAACCTAATTGGAAGAAAAAATTGTTTTTGTTGTTTTTAATAATTTTTAAGAAAAAGAATATGATTTTTTAAATTAAATATAAAATTAATTAGTTAATTAAATTAATTAAAGAAAATAATTAAATTTAACCTTTTTTTGTATTTTTTTTTTGTTTTTTAGGAAAAAGAAAAATAGAATTTAAATTTAAACAAACCCTTATTTCTAATTGTTTTTTTTAAGTTATTTACAAAAAGAATTTAAGTTACCCTAGAAATTAAATAATCTAATTAAATTAATTAATTTTTGATAAAAAAAAACCTAAATCTAATTGGATGAAAATATTATTTTTGTGATTTTTTGATAAAAAGAAAAATTAATTTGTGTTAGTAAATATAAATAAATAAATTAATAAAGAAAAATGTAAAAGAAAAGTAAAAGAGAAATTGGGCCTGAAAAGTGATTTTGGGAGTGCTGATAGCAAATCTTGGGCCCAAAAGGGATTGACCCACATTGACCTGCTGGATCCCATGCGTTGCATTGACCATGGCCTATGATGCTCCTTCATTGATGGCCTTCAGATCTGGCCTCCTGGAAACTTGGTAGATTGGATGATGAGGTCACATGGTGGTCTCTTGGCTTTGTACGCGTGCTTGAACATTGAAGGAAAAATAATATGGAAGAATGAGGGGACCTGGGATTCGAACCCAGGCCCTGATGCCTTTTACACTCACCTTGTAACCAACTGCGCTGGCTTTGTTTCTTGTATATAAAACAAACAATAATCATAATATTATAAACAAGCAAAATAAAAAAGAACTTCGCGCAGAAATTCAAATGGACGAGTAGGGTGATGCCATACCATCATCCCTGTCCTCTCTCCGTGGCTAAAAGGTTTGAAAACCTTTACCTACGGACAACGTCTGTTGCTACAAACCCTGCAATTTCTCAAAATCAAGCACACACAAGATAAATAAAATATAAGGCCATGAATCAACAAGTCTGGACCTTCTGAGCGTGATGGCGCCCCTTTCATGGCCCAATTTCACCTGTATACAAAGATCCCAAATCGAAGCAAGAAACCCTAACAATGGCAAATTCTAATACAGTCCATGAAAACACAATTAAATGTTATGGATAGTTTGGAAGTGTTTCAAGGAGCAAGAATGTATAATTATTTCATGCTAAAGATGCCAGGATCATACAATTCGATTTCAAAAATAAACCAAAGTCGTGACTGACTTACAGTGGTTTTTAGGGCTGAAAAGGCTTGTTCTTGATTGGTTTCGCTTGCTTGTGATCCCAGGAAGCGATTGGGATGGTCAGGAAGCCTTGTAATTGCCTGAAACTATGAATTCACCTCAGCACTTTTTTTTTCTTTTCAAGTTTGTTCTGACTTCTCACGCCTCTCCAACCCCTTTCTCTAGGTCTGCAATTGTTCAATATATATCAATGATTGAATTAGGGTTGCAAACATGATCTATATCTTCCTCCATTATAGCTTTTGATTTGGATTTGATTCACTTGACGATACTTCCAAAAATAGGCCAAACTCAATCTTTTTGTGCACACCAAGGCTTTGCACGAATTCAATCTTTTTCCAAATGGATATAAGACCTGAAACATGCACAATATCTTGAGGTTTCAATATTTTAGATTTTTTCATGATTTGTTTTGATTAAAATTGATTTAATTCAAATAAAAATCAAAATAAATAATAAAAACAATATAAAGACAAGTGGAAATACCTAGAGCTCGTGGATCATGCTACCAACTCAAAACAAGTGCAAAAAGTTAGGCCCATTTAGCAAAAATTGCAATTTGAGGCATAATTGACTTTTGACAATTTTGCAAAAATGGTCAACTTCACCAATGCGTAACTTCATCAATTTGGACTCTTTGAATGTTTTCTTGGACTTTTTAGAAAGCTTGATATGTCCTATAAGCAACCCTTGTGGTCTCATCTCAATTTGGTATTCCATGTTCATGTATGAAGCTTTGACATAAAAGGTGTTTTTGTTGACTTTTCAAAATGACCTATAATGTCCAAATTCATAACTTCTTGTGAGTGCATATTTTGAACTTGGGAGATGAATATGGATTGTATAGAATTGAATCCTCTTCAAAATGAACTTTGAATGGGTAATTTCTCATAAAGTATGAGAAAGTTATGCTTGGTCAAATTTGAGTTGACTTTTCCTGCAAAACCCTAATTTAGCAACTTTTGGTTCTTGATGAATTATGAGCAATCCTTGATGAATCATGATCAACCCTTGATAAAATGATGAAATATACTTCAAAATGAGTATTTTGACCAAAAATCTTGAAGTTTGACTGTATGTGGGCCACACTTTACTTTTGCCCTAACACAGTCGATTTTGAGGCCTTTGAGCAATTGACTAAGCAAACTTCCTCTGCAAGGCTTGAAACTTGACATGGATGATCTTGAGAACATATTAGGACAAAGGTGAGCATTTGGGATCCCTTAGACTCAAATATCTTGATGCAACATGAAACCCTAATTTGAGGTAGACTGCCTTAGGAGAGAGTTTGTCTGGCCAACCCTTGGACTTTTTTGAGCAACTTGAGGATCTTTCTTGAAATGTTTTGAGAAATATGGGAGGGAAAACTTTGGGGTACAAAAACTAGTGATGAAAGTGGTAAATGCGGAAAAGTAAAGAACATAAAGATGTATCCTGGTTCCCCTTACAGTCTGAGAGTACTCCAGTCCCCTTTCAACATGAAAGAGATTTCCTTATTGTTAGATCTCTAGACAAGACACCCTAGTCCTTCTATACAATACTCTAACCAATAAAATCACCAAGAACAATCCTCTTGGATTTTCACTATGTCAACAATGAGAACAATCCTCTCAAGGTGACTTTACTTGTATCCAACAATCCTGGAAAAACAAGATTTATAAAACCACTTAAACTTATTTTCAACAATCCTGAAAAATAAGCAAGTATATAGCAATATTTGATTTGAGTAGCAATGATCACTTTGAGTGATTTAATCAATGAATTGATCTTCTCTTCCAATGATAATAGTATACAATGACTCAAGATATATAATGTTCAAAGTTTTCTGGTTAACAATATGTGAAAGTGTGCAGAAAACTTGTGTATGAAAATGTATAACAGCTTGAGTTTGATTTTTGAAAATTCAGAGAAATATAATTGGAAGAGGTGTTGAAATGATTTTGAAAATGAGTATTTATATATTCGTAGCACCTTTTTGAAATAACATAAAGTTCTGTAAATGAATCATGAACAATTGCCAAGATTGAGTGAAAGGTTTCTGTGATACGGTGGGAGAACTGACTTGGGTGTTTTGCGTTTGTGTTTGCAAATGTTGCGGTTTAGCAAGAGTCGCCACCGACTTTTCTTTTATCCAAAAAGGAAAGGTGAAAAAGTATAGGAAAGACCTTTAGAGATGGTTTCTTGAGTTCGGGGGGTAGATTATGAAATGGGAAGGTATTAGCACCCTTTTCATCCATGGTTTTCCATGGGCTCTTAGTTACTTGCTAGATCACTTGCTTTTGTTTGAATGTGTTTTGTGTGGTTTTTTGAAAGTATTTTGAAAATGTAACTTTGTAATGGCTCTCGTTTCTATAAGAACGCATACAAAGTGTTGTTTTGAAAATAGTTCAAAGAGGTGTTTGTGGGACGTGTTTTTGAAAGTGATTTTGAAAAGGGTTTTCTTTGTAATGGCTCTCGTTTCTATAAGAACACGTACAAAGTGTTGTTTTTAAAAGTGTTTCAAAGTGAGAGTGTTGGTGCATAAAATGTTTTTATTGTGAGCAAGCGAGTAACTAGGAGCGAATCTACCTACTCAAAAGGTCTTAGATGTGCTTTTCCTCCTCCTTTAGATGTTGCTATCTTACCATTGTTATGGTAAGAAGACCCATCATTGGATGCGAAGGGACGAACATTGGGACGTTTGTATAGTCATAGAAGGCAACCCATGGGACGTTTTAGCAATGTTGTTTTAGGGACTAGATCGTTTAGCAAAGGCAACATCGAGGGTCATCGAGGGACTACGATCTTTTATCGAGGGTCTTTGCTAAAACGCCCATGTTTAAGGGACATGACTATTTTCCGAAAGGCAACAAAGCGGGATTATCCTAAGGGTGCTAGTGTGCAAAGTGTGTTTGATTGGATGCATTTAGTCTTGATTAGGGTGATCTATTTATTGATTTCATATCTTGTCATACACACCCTAATTACTAGCATTTACATTTGAAAGCGATAAGTTTCAGAAATGTAAAGTCCTATGCTATTACAATATTTAGGGGGATGGGGTACATATTTACGAATGGGGATTGAAAATAAAATTAAATCCTAGATTATTATTACAACCATATTAAATGGATAAGAATGTACAAAAGATGTAAAATGGACTTGTTTTATTTTAAGAAAATATTTTTGATCTTTTGTTTTAAGAAATAAAATGAAGCATGTAAAAATAAGAAAAATATTTTTGGTGTCTTTTTGATTAATGAAATAGAAAATAATAGCAACAATAGTGAGAAAAAGAAAAGTAGAATCAACATATTGCTGACTAAAGGAGGTTAGAAGTTCTGACTCTGGCGTGCTGCAAAACAGATATCCTGTTAGTGAAAAATGGGTAAAGTTAGAAGTTCTGGGTTCGCCGGGAACGAGGTAGTTTTCAAAAGTTCTGATACCACCGGTAACAAAGTAGATTTTAGAAGTTCTGATACCACTGACAGGACTTGGTCTCCCTCTCCATGCTAGTCATAACATCTGCAACTTGGTCATTTCTCATTAAAACAAAAGATGTGCATATGACAGTTATGGCAGGTGTCATAGTGTTTCAGAAACAAGAAATATCAGAACTATAAATTAGAGGCAAGTATGAATTTGCTAATACTAATTTTGAGTTCTAATTTCTTCAATAAGTTCTGAACTGAGTTACTCCCTACTTAGGCAGGCAGATACATGAAATCTCAGAATATGTACAACATCAGAAACATGATATCTACATTATATTTTTGAACATGCAAATCTGGTAATGCTTAAGTAATGTGGTGAGAGTCAGTAGAAGCTTACCTTGAAGATGTAAGAGATTCTGTGAACCAGAGTTAACCTCAACTCTGATGATGTTCTGAGCAGCTTCTTCACGTACTCAGCAGGCTGGAAGTTTTCAACTTCTGGAACAACAAATGGGTGATGTTCTGACTTCTCTGAGGTGGAGGTGGATGGAGAGTGTATTGCAGTATGAACACAGAAGTTAGGATAACTTCTAATATGTGAATCAGCAACTGCATGGATGGCTTTAGTCAAGAAACACTTGAGAGCAAATGAAGTTTGAATGCAAGGAATCCAAAGTTAACAGGTTTTGTATGTTGTGTTCACAGTTTTTGGACTCTTGGAATTTTGGCAGGGGTTCTAGGCTTTTCTTTCTCAAATTTTTGACCCTTTCAGAGTTGCAAATTGAAACACGCGGCCGGAACCTATCATTTGGATGTAATGAAATATCAATGAAGTCGCCACCGAATGTCTTTTATCCCCCCTAAAGGGAAAGGTAAACATCGAGAAAACCTGAAGAGGGAGAAATCACGGTCTTTCGACCGAGAGATCGGGTAAGGGAGTCTGTTACGCGAGGGGAAGGTGTTAGCACCCCACACGCCCGTAGTACTCTATGGTATCCACTCTTGTTGTCTAATCTAATGGGTGTGGTCAAATCCTATGTCTATGGCTTAAACTGAAAAGGGAATGCATGCGAAAGAAAAATAAAACAATGTAGGGAGAAGAAAAAGTTGTGCTCGATTGGGCCCTACCCCAATGCCTACGTATCCCTTTTAAGGAATCAAAGCAACCATAGTTCGGCTTATATATTTTGGTTGGTTTGTGTTTTTGGAACCATTACACTTTCCGCGTCTCTAAAACTTTTAGGGATATCCTCAATGAGATTGTTGCCTAGGAAGGCGGGCCTTTCATGTTTGTCCTTGTAATACTGATACTCTTGATAAAGATGCGGGATTATCTTGTGGTTATCTCTCCCAGCTCGGGCGATCTTTGTATACTGCTCTTCCCAGTACATCTTTTCAGCCCTCAACTCCGTATAATGCCTCTGTTGAATAAGGAAATCTTTTTGGAGTCCTTTTAGCTCTAGGCACATATGCTCATATTCTTTAGTTCTCTGAACCAGGAGTCTTTCTGCCTCCAATCTCTCAAGGCGTTCCTTGATATCTGATTCTTGGTTGTCTTGAAGTCTGGTGGTGAGGTACTTTATTTTCTCTTCTTGATCTAAGGAAGCTTGCGCACAACTTTGGATCTGGTCTCTTAGGTCTTCCTCTAGTACTTTCGTACCATCTGGTTAACTTCCCCATTTCAGTAGTAGCATCTTCTAACCTTTGGTTGTGGGAATCTAGATTGAAGGTCGCACTCAAAAGTCCTTCAGTTGTACGCTTCCGTTTGAGACTCTCCTTTTCCAATGCCTTTTGATCTCTCTTAATTTGTTGGTCCTTTGACTCAAGTATGAGTTGTATTTGCTTCTTTTCTTTGGTCAGATTGAGGAGGTTGAGTTCTAGTTCTTCATTTTCTCTCTGATCTTGCTTTAGGGCACTCTTCAGATCGTCGATTTCTTCCAAGGATATAGGCAAGACTTCTGGGACCTCTTACTTGTACTCAGGATCTATATCAATGACAGCTTGATAATTTGTACCCTATCTTGGACCCATCTAGTGTAGGGTTCTCTTGCTAAGGCATTCTTTCTTTCGGATTTCCTTTTATTAACCTTATTCCAAGCCCGGATAACCTTGTTGAGCAACCCTTGGTCATTTATGCTCATGTCGTGGATGATTAATGGTTAGAGTTGTTCGTCCGAAGGTCTGTCTTCCAAAGGATAACCTAATTGTCATAGGACAAAAGTAGGGTTGTAATTAATACAACCTCAAGATCTGATCAATAGAACATTAGGAAAGTCCCCGCCGTTAATAGTGATATCACCAATATCCAGCTTCCTTGCATACTATAATACCAAGTTTGTCTTGAGAGACATTAATTTTTGAGGCCACTCGTGTTTGGTCAAGTTTGGAATCATATAGCCTTCTTTGTAAAGATGGGTCATGAATCAGGTATACAAAAGTGGAATGCAACAATTTAAAGTTCCTTTTCTCTTTTTGTACATAACATGCAGTGTGTAGTAAACGTCAGAAAGTATAGCGAGAGTTGGATCCGTATTAAAAACTTTCGCACCCCAAAATATGCTAATGGACGCAGGGTCAATATAGTCTACAGTCCGTGGAAATAAAATTACACCAAACACAACCAATCCTAAACAATCGATGCAAGGCTCCCATTCTTTATAATTAGAAAACTCGAGTGCCTTAGCTTCTAGGTATGTTCTCTTGATTCCTTGTATTGTACTTTCTCTTTGGTGATTTTGAATTAAATCAGAATAAGGGATCCCTAAGCCATTTTCCAAGACTTTGACTTTGATAGTTTTCCCGATACCCACATAGGCTTTCTCTTTAGAAAATTTCAGAGTCCTATCAAATTCTTCCAAAGTCGGCGCTAGCTGGAAGTCTTGGAAGGTGAAGCATCTTAGCGGAGGCTCGTAGAACTGAATGAGGGAAGAAACAACATCTATTTGAACCTCCACTCTGGTCAAGTTAAGAGTATCCCTATAGCGGCTGGCGTACATCTTCAGATCTCTTTCGGATAATTTCCATTTTATGGCTTTGATTTCAGATATGTCTGGCTTGAGGGCATTGACGCATACAAGTTATTTCCCTTTGGTATCCATTTTCAAAGATAATCACCAAAATCTTAATTTTATTGCTTTTTGTTTTTTTACCTTGTGAATAAGACAAATAAAAGAAGCAGATGATGAATATATGAAATGTATGAATGCATGGATGTATGGTTTAGTGACGGGATTTTGTGATAGGTACCCTTATAAGATAGGCTCTTAACTTTGACCTACGGTTAGTCTACCCTCCCAAAAGGTGGCTTCCTTAAGGGTATCATGAATAAAACCAGAGGGAAAAGGCACAAGGTCCTCCCTTAGGTGGAGCCTCTTTACGGAGCGAGACTTCGTCTCAAGGTCATGGAAGGTCTCGTCATGAAATTTTGGTTAGGTTTGATACAAAGAGTCATGGGTGGCCTTCCAAAGTCCTATTTGTCAAGAGGATATCTCTCGATAAGTATTCCTTTTGTGGAATTCCACCGAATCTAGGCGAAGTCCTCACATAAACTCGCAAGGATGATATATCCCCTAAGCTAATATACGAACCTTCTTTCTAAGGGTTTTTGAAAATATATTTTTTTTGAAAATAAAATCCCGCCACACAGTAAATATATAATGATAAAAAAATAGGCAAGAATAAATAAATGCAATAAATAAATAAATAAAGAAAATAAAAACCCAAAATAAAACCTAAAACCCAAGGGAAGGCTTCTAAACCTAGGGTTGAAGTCCCCAGCAGAGTCGCCAGTTGTTGCGACTGGTTTTAAATACAGAGTCATCACTACTATTTTTTATCCTAACGAAGGGTATCTAATAGGAAACCCTAATTCGTAAATCAGAGATTCTAAGTTTTGGACTTCTTTAGACGAAAGGAAGGTGTTAGGCACCTTTCATCTACCTTATTCTTAAGGATACTAGGTTTAGGTTTAGGTTTTAGGTAAAACAGGGTTTTAATTTTTAATGGGAGAAATCGCCATGATTTTAATCGTATGCCTACGAATCCTCTTATGAGGAATCAGAGTCCCAATTTGTAGTTCGTACGGGTTTGTGTTTTTTAGGGGTTTTAAAAGTATTTTGAATTGCCTCGCATTTTGACCGGGTGTAGAGGTAGCGGAAGTTTGGACTAAATGCGCGATTAGTCAAAATATATTTAGAACCCTTTAGCAAAAATTGTTGTTTAGATTAGTTTATTGCAAAAAAGAGATTTAATATTTGTTAGATATTTTGTTATCATATTAATTACGAAAATTATTAATTAATGCATGATTTAAAATATTTAATGAAATATAATAAAATATATACATTAGTTTTTAAGGAAAATAATTATTTCTTATGATAATAAATAATAATAATATTTTAACAAAATTTAATCATTTAAAAATAATTATTATTATATTAAAAAAATAAAGGATGAAATAAGAAAATAAAATAATTATTATTAAAAAAATAGGAAATTAAACTAATTTCAGGGGGGTGCATTTTTTAGTTCATAAGTAAAAGATGGGCTTGTGAACAGTGAGGGCCTGAATTCAGATATTGAATTCAGACCCAGTTGGCTTGAGGGGTGTATTTTTGAACTAGCAAGCAAGCAGAAATGGAGGTGTTCTTAGAAGTTGGGCCCATGTTTAGATATTGAACTGGGCCCAGAGGTAGGGGTGTATTGCTGGCTTGCCTTAGCAATTATAACGAAAGGGGTATGGAAAGCTACCGGGCTAGACCCAAACGCGTTTGCAAAGGGTTGTCTGAGTAATCGTGTACGTGAGAGGGCATGGGACGCAAGGTGAACTTGGCCTTACGGCCGTCTGATGGTGATCAAAAGGGGAAGAATCAAGGGTGTATGATAACCTATTGTGGACGCGGGTATATGGAATTGCTTCAGAATATAAGTTTTATTAATTTTATAATATTCATTTCATTTTCGTTTCAAACATAACTCATCGTTCTCTCTTCCTCTCCGCTCTACCCTTTTACCAAACCCTAAAACAAACAACCGCAGCGGCGCCAGAATCAAGCCCTCTCCCTACTTTAAACCCAAATCGATAACCCCAGAAATCACGATTACAAGAAATCTTAAAACAAACAAATCTAAATCTTTACCTACCTTTAGTCTCTCTTTCTGATATACGGTGCTCTTCCAATCTTGATTCCTTTCTCCCCTTTTTTGTGATTTATAGATTATGGTCGTGCTCGAAGGTGGTGATCGTGTTATTAGACTATCGACGGCGGCATGGTTACACAATTAGGGTTTCAGATATTGAAACCATAATCGCCTCCTTCTTTCGTTCTTCAATGGCAAGCGGGTTTGCTCTTTGTTCTTCTTCGTCTCAAGATCTCCGTTTACTGCTTCGTCTTCCCCCTTCCCCCTTTTGTACAAATTGGTTTCGGTATTTATAGCTCTAGGGTTAATCAATTGTTGTTACGATTCGTTTATAGCTTAGATTTAGGATTTTTTGAGAAAATTAGGGATTGATTGTCTGTAATTGATTTTGTAATATTTTGATTCTGTTTGAGATGTAATTCTGAGATTTTGATTGAATATAAACGTCGATTCTATATTTTTAGATTTGTACTTGTAATATTTGATTGGATTCTGAGATTTGATTCAGTATTAAGATTTGTTCTATTTTATTCGGCATATTTAGATTCAAACTGTAACGAAAACTGATTTAATTTTATATTTGATTTATACAATATTAGTTAGTTCAAAGAAAATGTGCGCATATTCTGCTATAATTGATACAATGCCAGTTTTTTTCTCAATTTGGACTTGCATTAATATTCCAAACAAATCTGTACAAAAATGACTTTTGGGCCTTGCTCTGTTATTCTTCTTCTGCCTAGCAACAAAATTACAACAAATATTTCTTTAATATGGATTGGGCCCAATATTAGGCCTTTTTTATAAAACAAGTCTTTTACCTTTTAAAACTTTAAACTCATATTTTAAAAACCCTTAGTAAATTGATTATATAAAATTATTTAATAAAACAATAAAATTTTTTTGATTATAATAATCTCCTTATAATTTGTAAAAATGATTTTTTTAATAAAACAGTCGTAACAGTAGAAAACAACTTTATAATAATGTTTTTTTTCTAAAATAAAATAGCAATAAAAATGACAAATGGGCTAGTGTTTTTTTTAGAAAACCTTAATAGGCCTACGAATTGTAATCATCCCCCCCCCCCCCCCCCCCCCCCCCCCCCCCCCCCCCCCCCCCCCCCCCCCCCCCCCGCGCCCTCTCTTTACTAAAAACAACAAACCTCTATTGGGCCTTATATGATTAAAGTCTTAATTTCTTTTTGCACCAGTTTCCAATATTTGAATCTCATGGGCCATTGGCCAACATGCTTCCCAAATGGGCCTATGGGTATATGGGTCTTTCTGATTTAGAAAGCCCCACTCCCTTGAATCAAGATACACCCGTCCGTTGACTTGGATTCCTAAAAAATGGGCCATCAGATATTGTTGGACCATCTTTAATCAAACATTTCTTTTCCACTTTTTATCTTTAAAATATGATCATAAGGTAAGGCGAATTTGGGGTACGACACAACGCATAAATCCTTCAGGTCGACACATACTGAAAGATTTCTGAAATTACAGAAATTCTTATTTTTTGTGTCGACACATCCTTATTTCAAGTCGACACACTTACTCACATCTTAAATCCTGTAGCTACTGACTTGCTTAGGTTGACACATGCAGCCTTTTTATAACTTATGTGTCAACACATACGATTTTGAGTTCGACACGTAAATTTTGTTTTGGTAAATTTTCATTTTCTTTTATTCTGAATTTGTCCTTTTTTCCCTAAACTTTTCAAAACCTTAAATACCCATTCATGCATCATTTCTAACTTTATAATACCATTAAGTTAGGCTACTTTTTCTCTTCATCTTCAACCTTCCAATCTATGTATACACACCAACATTACATTGAGATGATGTTCCGTCGGGGTGCCATCTAGACAAAGAATTGTGGATTTCCAATTGGTTTGTGTTGAGTTCTTGTAGGGATCTTCATCTGGAAAAACCATCGGGTTTGTCCTCAAACATCATTTGTTAAATTAGGGGTTTTCGTGCGAGAAGGAATCGTCCATGTGAAAAATCCCTTAGAGTGTTGAAAATATTTTCAATGAACCTTAGAGTGGTTGAAATATTTTAAAGTAAGTAGCAAGAATTGGATGATAGAATCGGTGATCTTGTGTTGATAGTTTGCAATCATATTTACTCGAGTGAAAAATCCCTTGCAGTGTTTGAAATCTTTGCAAGGAACCTTGAGGTGTTTGAAATCCTTTTAAGGAAGTAGCTTAAGCGGCGAATAGGTTGCATCTATCGGTTTATTTGATCTTTCTTAAGATCAAAGGTTGGAATAAGGAGCATCAATACCAAATTAGATAATTTTGTATTGTTGTTTCTAACTCTTCCATTGTATAAAACATTTTGCATATAAGAATTATCCTAGTTCCTTGTGTGTTTTTACTTTTCCACTTTTACTTGCTTTCAATTTCATCAATCGTTTTAACAAATAGAATTATGCTATCAATTGAATTGTAAGAATTTTTCTCTCAAAATATGTTTTTGAATTAGGCATGGATATAGCTTATAATCTTTTTTTATTATAAGTGGTTTTGTATATCAACACCACTCAAAGAGAAATTCTGAAAATTCACTTGCACGCCAAGTGTTTGATAAAATGATCAAGTTAGTTCTTTGATTATTTAGCCTTGGAAATAGCATTAAAAAGTCATTGTGTTCAAACAATAAATAAGTGGACTGCTGAATTGAGTTGTGATTAATCAAGTATTCTCTTTTGTCTCATAGATTTATCTTTTAAAATTTGTATATTCGAGTTTCCAATAATTTGTTTTAAGACGACTTATCCAGTTAATTGCTTCCGCATCAAAATTTTTTGAAAACAAATTAAATTCTATATTTGTATCTAGAATAATTTTTGTGCCTCTATTCACTCCCCTCTAGATACGCGCCATCGTCTAATAACACACTGGTTGGCCAAAACGTTTGAGTTGATGCATTGAGGCGCGAGTCACATTGATAATTGTTTTGAATATCTTCACGTCCCTCCCTTGTCAAAAATCGTTTCATGCTCTTAATTATTATTTTTAATTATTTTTAATTATAAATTATCTCATGTTTTCTTCGTTGCCTATTTATACACCTTTCTCACATACACTTTTCACCATTACCTTCACACACTCATTTTCTCTGCATTTTTTTTCTTCTAAAACCCTAAATCATGTGAACAATGGCTTCCTCTTCTCAACAACACACTTCATAAGATCTCATTCATACAAACACCATTCCTGAATCAAGTCCCATCCCAAACAAAGAGAACTACATTGAATCGAAAATAACCCTCCTCACACCGGTCAAGAACCTTGAACTTCTATGTGAACTTATGGTAGATTTCAAGAGTATTCATGAAAATGGGTATGATCTTATTCTTGATGTTGAATTTCAAGGGTGGACTAATTTCTTTGATAGGTTGGTTGGTCTAGTTTTCCCAAAACTGGTTAAGGAATTCTGGATTCATGCAAAAGTGTCAAATCTTTGTTACTTTGTTTGTAACATGGAAGAAGATCATCATCACTAAGAAACTCATTGCAACTCTTATTGGACATGACAGAATCGGAGTCAGGTAAAGTGGCATGGCAGAAATAAAATAAGATCTGAACAAAGTCTCTCAAGAGATTTTTATTTCTAGGCTGCACTCCAACAAGATTAAAGATCTAAAAGACTACCTCGGAATCTGGTCTAGAATCATTATGGGGTGTATCAATCACAGAAAACCAATAAGTTCTCCTAACTACATCAACATTGATCAACAATATCTTCTGTACTACATTTCTACCAAGGTCAGAATGAACCTTCCATACCTTATGTTCAATCATCTGCAGACCATAGTCAAGGAAACAAGAGAAGATGAGAAAACCAAAAGATTAGATTCCATTGGGAAGGCTGGTCTCAGATATTCTGACAGAAAGCAAGCTGATAGAACATCTGAGTGAAGCTCAACAAGTAAGTGAGCTGGAAACCTGCATTGGAAAAACCCTCAACACCAGAAACCTCAAAAAGATGAAGATCATAGATCACATCAAGAAGGACCCAACCAAAATCATAAAGGAAGTTATCTCTACAAGAAAAATTCCTCTGGATGAATTTCCCCTCTTCACTCAAGAAGATCCTCCTGAAGTTATTGTCTGATATATGGATGCTTAGAAAAAGGATAGAATTGTTCCTGATATTAACATTTAGAATCTTCCTCAACCACAAGAGGCACTCATCTGAAATTCGAAGAAAAGCAAAGCTGCTGGTGAAACAACTTCTAACAAGACTCCTAAATTTTCTACGAAACAAGGTACCTCTTCTTTCATTTCTGTTGTTGAATCAATACTTTTATTAACATATGAACCTTCTTTATCTCCAAAACCTTCTGAACATCCCTCACTATAAACTTTTGATGATTTTGACATTGAAACCAACACCACCACAACCACTAATCAAACTCTAATCAACCCCTCTTCTACCTATATTTCTTAACCTCATCCAAAACTTTCCCAAGTTCTTTCTGATATTGATCAGTATGATCCATCCAATGATGCTCCCCAACCAGAAAATCCCAATGTTGTCTCTGAACAAAAAATTCCTGAAACAATACTAGAAATACCAGGCATAACTTGTCCTCTCAAAAACCTTGAACCATAAAATATCAGCATCCCTTAATCACAAAACATCGATATCATCCAAGATACTCCCTCTCCACATACATCAGCACGAAACTTACCTCTCTCCATTCACAAATCCCCAGATCATCACACTTTCATAGAATAACCAGAAGATCATCTACAAATTGTAGTTGATCAGCAAGCCTGGAATAACCTAATCAATTCCTCCCAGAAAATAGCCTTTCCAAAACCAAAACCAAAACTAACTAAACCAGATGTTGGTAAATTGTTGCTGGATTTTGAGATAGAAGTGCAGGAATGGGTCAATACGAAGCAGGTTTGCATCAACAATCTCAACCCAGCACCTTCTGACTCTCTCTGGATCAAGTTCATAAAATGTTTTACTTCTTAATCCATCAAGCTGAATGAACTCAGCTATGAGTATGCTTAGCAGAACTTCTGTGATTAGATGAATGTCTTCAAGGATCAAGTTCTAAAACTCTGGGAAAATAAACCTCTTCTGCAACTGGATAATTCTCCCTGGGAATCTCCACAGAAACCAGAAGTTTAAGAACCATCTCCTGAACCACAACCTATGTTCATTTCAAAGACAAAGTAAATTTGGTTGAAGAATCTTCTGTGAATGTAACTCTTGAAGAAACGAATCCAACTTCTCTCATGCTGAAAACTCTAGACGAGTTGAAGAAAGAGAATGAAGTTGTTAGACAAAGGTTGGATAAATAAGATAAATCCAACAAAGATATTAAGGGAATGATGAACAATCAAGAAGAATCCAACACTCAGATCAAAGGTCTTCTAGAAACATTGTTCACATGCCTTCCACCTCCACAACCCTAGATCTAGTTTCTTATTCATCTTGTTGTTGTTCTGATGTTTTTTGCTTATCTTCTATATGATTGTTTCATTCAAATGTGTGACTTTTTGTTGTTCTGATATTGTGTTTTTCTATGTTTTATTCTTTTTTATTTATGACAAAAAGGGGGAGAAGTGGAAATATTTTGATATAACAGTTCTGGACTAAGTCTCAAACATTTTAATATAATGTAACTTTTGATTCTAAAAGTTTACAGGAAAAGTATCACTCTAAACTTGTGGTGTGCATTACCAGCCTTCAACATAGGCTTCTCAGATCTTCTATCATATGCTCTGATCAACATGTGACGAGTAAACATCTCCAGGGAAGTTTCTATTCATAATTTAATCATGTTGTATCTGAGTATTCAACTCAGGGGGAGACTCTGATAATATCTTTTTCAGTGAACTAATATCATCTAGGTTACAAAATTATTCATCAAAATATGTAAGTTTTGTTATCATCAAAAGGGGGGAGATTGTTAGAATATAGTTTGGTTCTACATCTAATTCATAGTTTTGATGATAACAAATACATAATTATTGTGAAGAACAAGTATGCACTCTAATAGTTTGATTGAATGTACAAAGAAGTTCTGATGAAAGCTAAGAAGATAATGACGTGAATAATCAGATATGAAGCTCTGAAGAGAACATGCATATAAGAAGCTCAAAAGCGAAACTAAAAGTGACACGCCAGTAAAAGAAGTTTTGATGCTAAAGTCAAACTTCTGAAGCACCAAGCTTCCAGTTATACTCTGATAGGAAAGTTCTGAAAGAACAAAGAATTTTCAACGTATTCATCAAATTGAAGTTCTGAGACCGAACACTCAAGTTCAATAATCTGAAGGTTTGTAGATCCAACATTACATTAATGACAATCAATACAGGATCAAGAAAGTAATGGCTGAAACATTATGACTGGGAATAACATCTTTATTTTTGGAAAGGATATTAAACCTCAAATCATCAACCTTCCAAAATAAACATATATGTCTCCAACGGATCTTTGAACCTAACTTCTATATAAAGGGGACTATGAAGACGGATCAAAAACAACTCTCACGCATACGAACAAAAGAGTGCTTTAATTACTCTCACATCTTTTTATCTCTTAAGTTATTATTTATGTTATAATTTGTATAAACATCACAGTCTTGATATAGCTTGTTAGAAACATTTCTAAACACATTGTATAATTGTTTAGAATTGTATTTCCTTGAGAAACTTAGTTGTGGTTTGATCTCAATAAGACGTTGACGGTTTTCTTTGTGATTTGTAATCATCATTGATTAGTGGATTAAGACCTCGATTGAGAGTGGAAAAATCACCTTGACGGCTGGACTGGAGTAGATTTAAATTCAAGTGAACCAGGATAACCAACGTGTTATATTTTTTTAATTTTTGAAAACCCGAACTCAAACCTTTTTTCTTGTGTTTTTCTATCATGCAGTATTGAAATGATGTTGATGTTTTCATGAATGGTGATGCGTTTGACTAGTTGTGGTAGTTTTATATTTGTTGTTGTGCATCATGCATTCATGGCATATTTTGGATAACTTTGGTACACCCATGTTGAGTTAGGACATTGGTGTAATGCCCCATTTAAATACTTAGTCATTGTTTGTTGATTTTGAATTTGCTTTGGCATTTTGTGGTGAAACTTAGTTTTGAGGGATAATACTATTATTATTAATATTTTATTTATTATTAAGATTATTAATATTGTTATTAATATTATTATTAATATTAATATTAATATTATTATTATTAGTTGAGTGTTAGTAATCGTAAAATACAATAGAAGAGGCTTAGACCATTTGGGAGAAAAACTATTGTCACGTAGAAATAAAGAAGAGAAGAGAAGAGAAGAGAAGAGAGAACTAGGGAAAAGGAAATTCTCCATTGTTAAAGCATCAAAGCTGCAAATTAAGGTAAGGGGGTGAATGGGTTCTCTAAATTGGTGAAATTAACATGAGAGGGTAGTGAGGATTCCCTTCCCTCTTTAGGTTTTTCATAAATGAATTGATGAATGTCTTCAATGATGTTATTAATGTGTTGTTGTTGTAATTCTATTGTTGTTGTGTTGTTCATAAAAATATCAAATCAGAAAAATTGTAGATCATGGGATGTGACAAAAATTAGAGGTATTAATGTAGAAATTTGTGTAGGATTGTAGAATAATGAAGTAGAATGAAATCTCAAAGTTAATATGTGAAAGGATGTTGTTTTGGACCCAATTCTGGAGGTGGAAAGTGCTCAAAACAAGTGGAAATCGTTCTGATGCAAAAACAGAGTTCTTTTGGTCACAGACTACCGTTACGCGTAAGGCAGACAACCTTACAAGTATGCAGGAAGCATTACACGTATGACGGGAGTGTTACGCGTAAGACAGAGCAAGACAAAAGGCATTACGCATATTGTAGGAAGAATTACGCGTAAGGAAATAAGGACAAAAGGGATTACTCATAATGCAAGCAGCATTACTCGTAAGGAAGGGTAGGCAGCAAGGTAATACGCGTATCGTAGGCAGCAATATGCGTATGGGCAGCCGAAGGTCTAAAAATTCCCGTTTTCGTGTGTTGAGTGTATTCTCTCGATCCATAATGACTAGTAAGGCTTAGGTGGACATGAGAAGGCTAGTAATAATAATAAATTTAGTTTAAAACATGGGATTTTATATGGAATTTATGTCGTATAATGACGATGATGATGGTCTGTATTGACGAATGTTAAAGGCTTATGCCTTGTGGTTGTATAGTATGTTGTTGCTTATGATGTCGCATCTTGCATAATGATGATGGTCTGTATTGACAAATGTTAAAGGCTTATGCCTTGTGGTTGTATAGTTATGTTGTTGCATATGATGTCGCATTTGCATAGTGATAAGGGCTCATGCCCTGTTGTTGGCCTGTAATGGCATTGTGATGAGGGTTTATGTCTTGTCATTTCCCTAATTGGCATACGAGATAAGGGCTTACGCCCTGATGGTACCACATGCATTGAGTTGATGTCAGTCTCATTACATTGCATTGTTTTAAGTTGACGTTGTATTACATGAATGATGTGTTATGTTGTGAAGTGTTGCTTGATTTATGGATTGTGTGACTACTAATCCTTAGCATGTGATATTCACTGTACACTTATTGAATGAAATTCTCACCCCTTTTGTGTTGTTGTGTTTGTGCTCCCCTGGGAGTACAGATAATCAGGTACCCGAGTAGTGCTTGGAGTGAGTGTTACATGATCGAGTCCTAGGAGTCGCTCTGATATATAACATGGGAATTGGTAATCTTTGTTATGTTTTGCTTTATTTCATTTGTTACATATCTTTCATTTGACTTATGTTGGACCACACATTTGTGGAGTTTTATTTGTTGTTGAAGTTGTAATGACATGGAATTGAACTAATTTTTTTATTCCGCTGCCGAATTGATTATGTTTAAATAAAAGAAGTAATAAGGTGACTTTAAACTTTATGAATATTTGAATCATGTGACATCGTTCTTATGTACTCTGATGTATGTTAATGTAATTGCTATTGTGGGAAAGTGGGGTGTTACAATTGGTATCAGAGCAGGTCGGTCCTTCTGGCCAGGTTGTTGAGTCGTTAGTGTAGTGTGACAGTGGAATACCATAAAAAAATTTCTATATAACCATTGTTTGATGTTGTAATGTGAATCAGAGTAATGGCTGGAAGAAGCAATGGTGCACTTGCTAATGCGTTGCAGGCTTTGGCTCAGGCAATACAGAATCATCCAAATGTTGGTGGGAACAATGGGACTCGTGCTTTAGAAACTTTTCAGAGGAATGCATGAGTGAAGGAGCGCAAGAGTGGCTCAAGGATATTGAAAGGATCTTTTGGGTAATACATTGTTCTGATGCACAAAAAGTGCATTTTGGTACTGTTATACCCCAATTTTTGCCCCTAAGATTCCTCTATCATTTCATATCAACCCAATCATACCAAGATCACACTAGGGTTTGGTTCTTCTCCCTATCTTTAGGTTTGCTCATGAGGGATCACCAAGCACTTTGATTTTTGTATTGTGATCATATATTTCTTGTGTTGATTGACTTTTAGCTAACAAATATAATGAATTTTTGCTCTATAAATGTTGGTACTATAGGTGATGGCACAACACACTACATCAGGTTGATTTATAGGTTCATGAGTTTATTTCCATGCCTTCTTCAACAAATTTTCATTGAGATTTAAGATTCATCATTGAGAGTGCTTTGAAATAATGTCATGATAAGGTCTACTACGATTCATCATGCTTCAATTTCCAAAGGAAGTTAAAAGATGCAAGAATTGATTGAAGAAGTTGACCTAATTGGACAAGTTCTTGATTCTTTGGTCACAAGTGCATAACTCCCTCAATTCTCAACATTTGGAAGTGGCTATTGTTACTATGGTTTCTTATTATCATCCACAATAATTTCTCTTCACATAGTAAAAGTATTTGTACAAGAAAGATTGTCAAAATTGAAAGGGATTTCCAAGTCGTTTTGATACTCTAGGAGTTAGGGTTTTGGCCTTCTAAATGTTATATCTTGTCCATATTTGGATGTTTTTGAGTGATTCCAAAGATATGCTTCTCTTTAAAGGTTTATCAACAAATCACTTCAAAGGTTTCAAGCAAATTTTGTATGAAAGATCACTAATGATTGAGAAAGATTACCAGACCTCTAGATAGTCCATCAAGTCCCCTCATGTGACTTCAAAGGACCATAACTTAGTCAATTTTTGTCTCCTTGATCCTATTATTTTTCCACAACAATATTTGGGATGTCTATTATATCTTTGTTTTTATGAGCGAGACATGAACATGCTTAGAAAGTGGTTGAAATTAGAAAAGATTATAGGTCTTTTGTGAATTTCCCCAAATTTGTTCATCATTTTTCAAAGATCATAACTCTTTCATTTTTATGATTTTTGAGTGATATCAATTCCACACTTCTATTCAAGAGGTTTAATTCATGTCATCTTCAAATTTCAAAAGAAAATTTTGAGTGGAAGGCCATGATTGAATGCAAAACATTACAAGACACTTTTGATGCCAAACTTGGAAAATTTTCTAAATGTAGCAAATCCGTGTGTTTTTGTTGATTTCATAGGGACACAACTTTTAATCCAACGCACCAAATGCAACAATTATTTTCACATTGCAAATATTGATTTAAGATCTCTATAATGCTTCAAAAACCATATCATATAGTGCCTTACATTGTTGGCACCATGGCTGTAAAATTAGCTTCCTGAAAATGTTTATAAGTTCAAGGTCAGAATTAGTTTGGATTGGTTTGGCCTTTAAACACAAATTTTTCATGTGTTTTTGCTTCTAAACATGTTTAGCAATTTTCCAAAAGCAGTTAGCACCATGAAACGTAGGTTTTGGCTGAGTTTTGATGCCAAGCAACTCACACAATTCTCATGCTTCAGATTCACACGAATTCACTCAATTGTTCTCCCATTCACATGCTTAAGCATTGCCTCATACTCTCCTGTAAATAACACGCATGTTCCACCCATTTCAACAAGCTTTTGATAGCCAATTGACCCCTACCAAGATCTCATTTGAACTCTTAAGGCTTGAATTCATTTTTTTTCTTCATTTCCACCCTCCAAATCACCAAAAATTATTTTCAGTAAGCTTCGCTGGACTTCCAGGAAGCTAACCGTACTCCTACCTTCAAGAATTGTGACCTGAATCAAGCTCCATAAGTTTAGTTTCAGAGCTTCCTCCTTAAGTTTGAACAGGTAGTTTTCTCTGTTGGATTAAAATATCCAGCGTCAACCTTAGGGATTCGAAGGGCTTAACATCCCCCCATGGGCGCCTACACAGGTGTGTTAGGTGGGCCAGGTAGGCCCCTTGTTAGATTCCCTATAAGGAAATAGAGTAGCACATTGGCTACAAGATATTGCTTTTAGCTCAGTGGTAAGCGCTTGATCCTACATTCTCCACCAGTTCGCCTCAATTTTGTTGTTAGAACGTAGTTCTTGGTTCCATGATGCCTGTGGTAACCTTTGTTTCCAATTGTAAATGAGTTTGATATGTCTGTTTTCAAATCCCTTCTTAAAAAATTTCCTCTGGTTTTTTCCAAATCGATTACGTTGTGGCAAATATAAATTTGGCGTGAGGGTACCATTGGAATCATCTTGAAGAGACAAAGTGAATGGTACCGGACTCGAGCTTCAATTTTTCCATTTCATGAACCTGCAAATCATGTGGACAGAGGTTGAAGACGACCTACGTGCCCGTCTTCAACCAATGATGAGTTGCCACGCATTTTTTCAAATCTGTTTAAATAATGGATCATGTGTGTTTTTCCTTGAAGACCATGATATGCAGAACGTGTCTGATCCATTGGATTAGCTTACTAACGTATTTTGACTCTCATCTAATTATCCATACTTTTCTGATTTTTTTTTTTCTTCTGATTTCTTATATTTAATTGTTTTAAACTTCAAAAAATCATAGAAAATTCATTTCTGACCCAAAAATTAAGAAAAATTCACAAAAATATTTTTAAATATTCTCTTTCTGATTTTTATTTTTTCATGATTTTATTTTCAGATTTGATATTTTTTATGATTTTTTCTTTGTTTTTAATTGTTTAAAAATACTTTTTAGCATTTTTAAAATTCTGGAAAAATTCATCCAGATCATTTTGTTTATTTCTGACTTTCTAAAATTTTTTTCTAGAATTTTATTCTGATTTTTACTATTTTTAATCCTTTTTTCACTTACTTGAATGATTTTAAATAATTTTGTTTTAAAAAATTAATAAATTTTTTGTAAAAATACTTGAGATCGTTTTTGACTTTTTCTATATTTTCTTTTAATTTTTGTTTGATACTTTGAATATAGTTTGTTATTTTTCTTTTTATTTTCACTTTAAAAAAAATTTAAAAACCATTTTCTTTTTATTTTGCTTTTTAAATGCAATTTTATTTTTGAATATATTATGGTTGAGCTTGAACAATGTGATTTTTGATCATGAGCTTCATTAACATTATTGGATCTTGGGTGTTGAGTTTAACTCGCAGATTTTTAAGTTGGGAATTCTGCTCCAATGGTACCACATGCATGTGCATTGTAACGAGTCGCATTCTATGTTGCATATTTAAGTTGTTGTGTTATTGACTTGTGATGATTGATGTTGGTTGAAAGTTGTGAATTATGATTTTATATAACCCGATCTAATATATTGTTTATCATACACTCAATTATATGGTTCAATATCTCACCCCCTTCTGTTTGAATGTTTCCCCCTGTTGGTAACATGCAGGTAATCAAGAAGGATAGATGTTACCTTCGTTAGTCCGAGTTGGTGTAGTCGCTCTGATATGTAGCACTCGGGGGGATAAATGCATGTTTTCTTTATCGTTGGTTTTCATTATATTGCTGAATTTTTAAGTTGTTTTCATTAAAGACTTGTTGTCTTAAAGTTTTTTTGAGTTGGAAAAGATGTTATGGTGTTTTCAGTTGAATTTTGTGAATCCGCTGCGTAGTAATGAAAGTTATTTTATTTTTAAAGACTAAATAGGTTGTTATTGGTTCATCTGAATTTTATGTGTTATGTATCTTAACTATAAGTGATTGAATGTCATTGTTTTAAGTTGAAAGTGTAACATTCCAAATGTTGTTGGAAATTTTGAAACTCCAATTTTATATAATTTGTTGGGTAGAAATAGAGTGTTACATTAGTGGTATCAGAGTAGGTCGGTCTGTCCGACCATGTTGTCGAGTCGTAGTTTTGTTTAAAAATTAAGTATTGTTAATTTGAATTCTAACTGTTATTTGTGTTGCGATCAGAAGTTTGAATGGCTGGAAGGAATGACGTTGCACTTGCTGCTTCTTTAGAACCAATGGCGCATGCTATGGAGAATCAGCCGAATGCTGACGGGAATGTTGGATCTCATAGTTTGGAAACTTTCCAGAGGGAGAATCCACCTACCTTCAAGGGTAAGTATGATCCTGACAGAGCGTTGGATTGGTTGAAAGAGATTGAGATAATTTTTCATGTAATGGACTGCACTACAGCGCAGAAGGTTTGATATGATACTCATATGCTGGCAGTTGAGGCTGATGACTGGTGGCTAGAGACTTGTCATAAATTGGAAGTTGCAGGTGAAAATGTCACTTGGGCTGTGTTTCGTAGGGAGTTTCTGAGGAAGTATTTCCCTGAAGATGTTCGTGGTAAGAAGGAAATTGAGTTTCTTGAGCTGAAGCAAGGGACTATATCGGTTGTTGAGTATGCTGCAAAGTTTTCTGAGTTGGATAAGTTTTATCCGAACTATAGTGAGGAAAATGTTGAGTTTTCGAAGTGCATCAAGTTTGAGAATGGGTTGCGCCCAGAGATCAAGAAGGCAGTTGGATACCAGAAGGTTGTTATTGGAGATCTTGGAGGGCGTATGCCCCAACTGTTCCACGACATTAAAATCGCTCTTCTTTATAATCTTCAAAATCTCCTCCATCTCTTGTGGGGAGGCCTCAGCAGCTATGGGTATGGGTGCCTCCATCTAGGCAGGCTCAGTTTCAATTCCCTTGCCCCGAGCATTGGATGACTCGGCAGCAGGAGAAACAATTGGATCAGCAGCAGGAACAACAACTTGATCAGCAACGGGAGTAGGTGTACTTGCAGGAATTATCAGGAGTGGTCTTCGGGCAGCAGGTGGCGCAATGTCAGGCGAGAAGAGCCTGCCACTGCGGGTAACTTTGGCCGGGCCAGTGATGTCACAGATGCTGGCGCCAGCGTTGAGCTCTTGTTTAATCCCGTTTATATATACATCTGCCCCATAGTGCCAAGGGACAGCTTTATTAGATACATAGGGCAGGGGCCCAGGAACAGTGATAGTAACAGGTGCAACGGTCAGAATTTGGACAGGCTTCTTCTGGAGAGAAGGGATCGGATTGTTGAAGATAGTCACCACAGAAACTTCTTCCATTGGAACCAAACGAACAGCAGACTTCTTGAATAGAATCTCCTTGCTATCCATTAAGCTTTGGATGCCTAACTTTAGCAAGGGACAACCGGATGGGGACACAACACAGAACAGGCAACCCTCACTACAACCCGGAAATAAACCGGCCTGCAGTAGGTTCTTCTTAACGATCTTTAGAGGAGTGGCTAGATCATCCACGGAAACAGCATAAACGTCTTCATCAACAGCATTTACCCTGTGCTGCGGCATAGGAGCAGTAACTACATTCGGCTTTGTAGGCGCCTCGAATTGTATCTCCTTAGCATCGATAAGGTCTTGCACCTTATTCTTTAACGCCCAACAGTCATCAGTAGAGTGCCCCGGGCTTTCTGAATGGTAAGCACAACGAGCATTCGGGTTGTACTTGGGGGACGCAGTATTGGGGAACTTTGGCGCCTCCCTGACAGTCACCAAATTGGTTGCGAGCAACTGTGGCAGGATCTGCGATAAGGTCATGTTTAAGCGGGAGAATTCTCTCCGGGGTCTTTCCACCTTCTGAGTATTGTTTGGCCGGGGAGCGGCAGCAGGCTTAGCAATCATGACCGCACTGACAGATTGGCGGTGCTCATGTCTTTCTGATCTTCTGGAACCATATACAGCACTAGACTCTTTCTTGAATGGTTTCTTTTCCGAACTAGAGGATGCACCCTTTGCAATCTTCCCAGACTTTAGCCCAGCTTCAATTCTCTCTCCAGTCAAGATTAAATCAGTGAAACCAGCAGAAGAATTCCCAATGAGATGGTTGAAGAATGGCCCAGATAGGGTCCCCAAGAACATATCAACCAACTCCCGATCAGTCAATGGTGGCTGCACCCTGCCAGCCAGGTCTCTCCATTTCTGAGCGTACTCCTTAAAACCTTCGCTTGCGCCTAACGCCATACCCTGGAGTTGGGGTACGTGTGGGAGCAAGGTCGGCATTATACTGATACTGCTTGTAGAAAGCAGTAGCCAGCTCCTCCCAGTTACGAACTTTGGTCCCATCCAGCTGATAGAACCATTCGAGATGAGTCCCTGAAAGACTCTCCTGGAAGAAGTGGATCCATAGATTCTTGTCCGCAGAGTACGGCTGAATTTTCCGAACATAGGACCTTAAGTGCAGCTTGGGACAAGACGCCCCGTCATATTTGGAGAAGGTTGGTGCTTTGAACTTATGCGGGATAATCACACCAGTCGACAAACCCAGATCTCCGAAATCCAGCCCAGGTGCCTGTTGCACCTCCATAGCCTTCAACCTGTCCTCCAGTTGTTTGTACCTGTCATCTGAAGGAGGGTACTGCTCTTCATCAAAATCTGTCTCGTTGTCGGAGACGACCGGACTAGGAACCTTTACTTCTGCCTGAGAAGGACTCCTGCCAACAGAAGAACCAGCCTCTTCATGCTGCAGAGTATTACCCAATCTTCGGCCCGAGTTGAACAGAACAATTCTTCTCTTCTTCTTCTTCTCCTTCTTCAGGAGCATAGTCTTCAGTTCTTCTTGGCCTTTAGCTAGACCCATGATTAGTTCTTGAAACTGCGCATTCTGCGCCTGGAGAGCCTTGATTGATGTCTCTGTTGATTCAGATCCGGGATTCATGATGCTGAAATAAACAGCGAAGAACTGTAAGCAACCTGAAAAGGGGAAAAACCTGCTATGCACATGATGTATGAAATGCGTATGCAATGCATTCAAGGGTTCAAAAGTTCAAATTCGTTGTAGACAAGAAAAGGAACACACGTTATTATTAAAGAAATCATTGTTTAATACATCAAGGCCTCATGGGCAAAAGTACAAAAATCAAGTCAATCCCAAAATACACTGCGCATCCTCTTCGGAGCTATGTAGGTGTTGAGATTCCTCTCCTCATGCAACAGGCGAGTGAGCTCCAGGACTTTCTTCTCACTGGCATGCAGACTAGTCTCAAGAGAATTCCTTTCCTCCTTAAGCTGGATCCAGCTCTTCTGCATCTCTTCCCAGGACGTGGGCATATCAGGGTGCTGAATAACATGAGACACTTCCCCTTCCAAGACAGGCTCTTTGATTACTGGAAGCATGTGAGGATAAGGCATCACTAACTTCTGAGAGCGGGCGCGTACCCATTTGAGATAAGGCTCCAAAGGGATGGAGTTCCTGTGCCCCAGTGTCTTGCTGTCTATCCTACTGGGCATCTTCCAGGCTCTGATAAATCTCTGGCGAAGTCCTTGAGTATCATTGTCGAAGTCAAAAACTATGTCAGGAATTAACATATCATGGGGACCGTCCCTCCGAGCATAACCAAACTGTCTCCAAGCCAGGCATGGGCTATAAGTAATACCTCCTCTGATTCCAAGTAAAGGAACATTAGGGTACTCCCCACAACGATCAATGATAGTGACATCTCCTCTGGACCTAGGACACCAATGTATATCTGCATGCGTAAGAGTCATCAATCGTTGTGACCATCTCAAACCCCGCTCATTCTTCAGGACTGATTGGGGAAGGTGCGAAATAAACCACCTTCCCAGGAGAGGAGTGCAACACATAAGGACACCTCTTTTTCTCATGGTTCGAGTGTAACATGAGTGAAGGATGTCCCCCAACAATGTAGGTATGGGATTCCTGGACATAAAGATCTGAACGGAACTGATATCAATGAGCTGATCTGGGTTAGGGAACAACACCAAACCATAAACAAGGAGGGCCACAACCTCTTCAAAAGCTTGCAAGTCAAGGGAGTTCCAACATTCAAGGGCTTTTTCAAACAGAAACCTGGCTAAGAACCCTTTGATACCACTTCTGACTTCCCAATGTCCATTGAGGTCAGATGACTGTAGGTGCAAGGCTTTAGCAATCTCTTCAAGCTTAGGTTCCTTTTCTGTACCGTTGAAGGGTAGCTGATCAAGGATAGGGATCTTCAGGAGCCGGGAGAACTCCTCCAATGTAGGTACCAACTGATAGTCCAAGAAGGTAAAGCAGTGATGCAGAGGGTCAAAGAATTGGAACAAGACCTTAATCATATCTTCCTCAATGTTGGTGTTGACCAAGCTGATGAGGCTTCCATGCCTTTCACTGAATGATGAGTTCTCGGGAATCCTGGATATAAGCTCCTTAAGCTGAGGAGGGATCCTTACAAGATTGACCTGAATTGTCTTTCTACGAACAGTTTCCATGTCCTACAAAACAAGAACAAAGATGAAAATTCGAACCCCTGAAATGGTTAGTCAATGCATATGATGCTGGATGATGTCATGATGCTATGATTAAACACACCACAGATATTTACAAAGACAAACATGTAGGGCACACAAGGCACACAAGATAAGCCCTTAAGGTTTAAGGCCAGCATGGGGTCTGGGTAGTACCCTCTTGAAGTTGGTGGGTTCAACCTGTCCTAATCAAAGTAACCGGGTTCTAAGGTTCCCAATATCACGGGATTGCTTTCATTGTTCATCGTTTCGATTTAGCCACTGAACTGGCGACCGAAATATTCCAGGAAAGCAACCCTCAATTGAGCGTAGTATCGAGTATCAACCAACCTCGGACTGCACCAAAGTCAGTTATCTCACTACCCTAAAGAGGCCAAGATAGTTCAATTAAGGTTCCTAAGGTCTGTTGATGCTTCACGACACCACGCGGAGGCCCCGTACTCTCCTTGACTGAACTCAAGGGTTACCGGTACACACCAAAGTGCCACATCAACGTAGCAGACTGTTTCAACCATGTCGGTATACCCCGCACAGTTCCCTCACAGCCTTGTTGCTACTTTCTAAGAAAGGTATCCCCCAGATCCGGGTTTAGGATCTATAGAACTCCCAAGCAACCCACAATTTAAAGCACACAAGGAAAACAATTGAAAACATAGTTATAAGCTAGCCCTAAGGTACACCTCACTTTAAGATGTCCCCAGCAGAGTCGCCAGTTCTGTGATCGGTGGATCTGGAACTGACTGTTTAACGCTGGTTCGCGAAATGTCGCGGAAGCAAGAGTCGCCACCGTCTTTTATTTTCTCCAATTGGAAAGGACAAAAGCACAGAAAAATTCCTTTAAAGAGATTGCTCTCGGTTCGGGAGGTAGGTTATAGAAAGGGAAGGTGTTAGCACCCTTTCTATCCATGGTTATCCATGGGCTCTTAGATACTTGCTCAATGTGTTTTCAAAATTGTTTGCTTGCTTTTCAATGTGGGTTTAAAAGGTTTCTTTGAAAAATTTCAGTTCGACTCGTGCGTCAGAGTGTTTGAAAAATTTGCTTTGAAAGCTTTTGAAAATGTGTCAGTGTGAAAAGGTTTTTTTGTTTGTTTTGAAGAGAGCAAGTATCCTTGAGAACCTACCTACCCTAAGGAATTCGTCTGTGTAAATGTCCTTTAAAGTAGTGCCATCCCACCATTGAGAGGTAGGTAGCACCACCGTTGGAGGTGTTCGGGTCAATTCGAGGTTCGGGACATGGTGATCACCAGAGCAATGGGAAGACACCTTAGAAGCTACCCTCATGCCAGGTTCCCGGATCATGAGGACTTACTAAGACGTTTTCTACTCGACGACCACCTTTCGAAAGGCAACAGTGAGGCGTACCCTAGGGGTGGTGTGTGCGAATTGTGTGTCATGTTTCAGTTATTTGTCTTGTCATGTTTGTTGTGTTCTACGCTTGATTTTAGTTAGGCCATTCATTCTTGCATGCTTATTTAACAGTTATAAAGTTTGCGAAAAAATAAATCTAAGGCTATTACAAATGGCGCGGGTCCACATCGCCAAAATTAAACCGAACCCGATTTGACAGAAAAATAAATGAAGCGAATAAAAATAAAGTGCGAAAAGTATAATCGTTACAACGCTTTGGGAGAATTACATAATTATAATAAATGACATAAAATAAATGCGCAAATTAAATAAATTATGAACATGGGCGTTGGACCCTTTTGCAAAATATTTAAAGTTAATGTGAATTAAAATTAAAAATTAAATGTTTTTTGGTATTTTGTGTTTTTTAAGATTTAAAAGAAAAAGAATTAATTAAAACTAAAAAAATTTGATGTAAACCCTAATTCTAATGTTTTTTAAGTTTATTATGAAAGGTATTGAAATTTATCCTAATTTAAATCCTAATTTATTTATGTACATTTGATTATAAAATAAAATAAATAAATAAATAATATTGTGGTAAGAAAAAGAAAATTAAAAAGGTATAAAAATTGTTAATTAACCTAATTCTATATTTTTGGATTTTTATTAAAAAGGAATTAAAGTTAAAAACCTAATTAAACTAAATAATTACATGTAATTTATTTTACAAAAGTAATTAAAATAAAAATTATATTTTTTCTGCCTTTTTCTGATTTTTATGATATTTTTTTCTGATGTTTTCATATTTTATAAAAAAGAGGTAATTATTGAATTAAAACAACAAAACAAATAAAATAATAATTAAAAAGATATAAGAAAAATAAATAAAATTGGCAAACCAGGGTGGGGTGTAGTCCCAAATGTGAGGTTCAGGCCTAGCAATTCTGGCCCAACAAGCTTTGATTCGTTGACTTCTCCAGTTGGTGTACCAGCGCGTTGACCTAGGCTTATAGTGGACCTTCAATCTCAGCCCTTGATCTGTATCCATTAGGCATGTGTACGCTTGGATGAGGGGACATATGGTATGTCTGCACTACTGAAGCTGCATGGGATTTGTAAGTGAAAAATAATATTGAATTTGTTCAGACCTGGGATTCGAACCCAGGTCTTATGCCTTGCCAATGCCTTCCCTGACCACTATGCCATGTGAACTATATTTAATATATAATAACAAACAAATAACAAAAAGGCAAATGCGTTAATGGCCTGGAAAAGCGCGCGCGTTTTTAAACGCACCAACCATCACGTGACACGGCTTCGTCTTCATCCCCGTCCCTGTAAAACAAAACAAATAGGCAACGGTTTTGCAACCGTGGTGTTAGGCAGGCTATGAAAAAATAGCGACTAGCGCTATAGCATATATAAATTGATCGCGAACGATGTTTCAGGTTCGTCCAGACGCGTTGAGTTTCGTGGCCTTAGTCTTGGGTCATGATTTTGCCTTGGGTGAAAAACCCCAATCTGGAAAACCTGTAACCCTAATATTTAACAATGGCAAAAACGCATATATGGCACAAAAACACAATTGAACATGTTGGTTAGCTTAGAAACATCATTATGAGCAAGAATCCATAAAGAAAAATGCAAAAGGATGCTTGAATTATGCTATGCGATTTCAAGAATTTTGCTTCACAGTTTGACTTATGGGTACCAATTCAGGGCGTTTTGGTTGATGTTAGTGATTGAGAATCGTTCAATGATGTCTCAGGATGATGATAGAACAAGAATTGGGGCTTGAATCGAACTAGAAACTGGTTTTCAGCATTGACCTTTTTTTGAGAATTTTTCAACTTTGTATATGGTTTCTGAGCGCAGCTGAGTGTCTAAGGCAATTAGGTTTGTGCTTCTGATCATATAGTGAACATATTAGGTCAACGAAACTTGACAAAATCCAAAGCATTCAATGATTTCAATCTTTGATTTTGGAAGATCTTTTTTTGAATCTTTTTTCATGTTATTTGGTTCAATCATGCTCCAATCACACCAAAACTTGCCATATTTAATTGTACACGAAATCTTGAGAATAGAATGTGCACAAAAAGATTTTTTAGGTCAAACCTATATTTTCTACATATTTAAATAATTTAAATGAATGAATATTAATATAAATTCAAATAAATAATTAAAAATAAGAAAATACTTCCCTTTGGGCCTAATGGTCGTGCATAGGCTTAGAATGATGGATCATGGAAGAAAAATGGGCCCATTTGCATTTTTGGATCATTTGAAGTAAAGTTGACTTTCAAAAATTTCCAAACATTTCCCAACTTCCACAAGGCATAACTTGCTCAATTTTTAAGCTTTTCACATGTTCTTGGACATTTTGGAAAGGTCTTTGAGTCCTCTAACCAATGCCTTTGGTCCCATGTAATTTTGATTTACCAATCTCAAGTTATGGCCTTTGACTTAAAGTCCCTTTTTGTTGACTTTTGAAAATGACCTATAATGTTGAAATTGATAACTTTTTGTGAGAGCATTTCTTGGACTTGAAGTATGAAGATGAGTTGTAGGAAATGTCTTTCTCTTCAAAATGAGCTTTGGATGGAATTTTTCTGATAATCCATGTGAAAGTTATGCCCTGGTCAATTTCAGTTGACTTTTTCAGCTGTCCAAATATAGTAACTTTTGCATCTTTGATGATTTCTGAGCCAAATTTTGAGAATCATGATCAAGCATTGATCAAATGATGTTTGTGGCTTCAAAATGATATGTTGACCAAAAATTTGAACTTTTGACTGCCAAATGACCATTTTGCCCCTACAGTTGGCTGTAGTGCAATCTAGGGTTTTGACTGTGCAATTTTGAGCTGAATGCCTTGAAACTTGATATGAGGATGCTTGACCATGTTTGTGGGCATATGAGACTTGATTGGACCTTGAAAACTTCCTTTCTTTGATCAGAACACAAACCCTAGTTTTGACTGTATAGGAGACAGTTGAACTGCATAACCCTTGGGGAATTTTGTGACCTTGACTTGACAAATTCTTGAAGAATATGGGAGGGCAAATTTTGGGGTGCAACAGCTTCAAATGTGGAAAACCTGGTCATAAGAGCAATATGTGTACTACTGAGGTGAAGAGGTGTTTCTGTTGTGGTAAGACTGGACATGCTATATCTGAGTGCAAGCATAAAGAGATAATTTGTTTCAATTATGGTGAAGAAGGACACATTGTTAGTTAGTGTCAGAAACCAAAGAAGGCGCAAACCAGTGGAAAAGTGTTCACTTTGGCTGAGAATCAGACGACTAATGAGGACAGACTCATCAGAGGTACATGTTTCATTAATAGTACTCCTTTAATTACTATTATTGATACTAGTGCTACTCATTGCTTTATTGCTACTGATTGTGTTGAAAGATTGGGTCTTATGTTGTCTTCTATGAATGGAGAGATGGTCGTCGAGATTCAGGCTAAGGGATCGGTGACTGCTTCTCTTGTGTGTTTAAAGTGTTCTTTATCAATCTTCGACAGAGACTTTATTGTTGATTTGGTTTGTTTTTCATTAAGTGGGTTAGATGTGATCTTAGGTATGAATTGGTTAGAACATAATTATGTTCATATTAACTATTACAACAAGTCTGTGAGGTTTTCTACTTCTGAAGAGGAAGAAGTTGGTCTGTTATCCGCTAGACAGTTGCGGAAGTTGATGCAAGAATAGGCTCAGATGTTCTCATTGATGGCATCGTTATCTGTCGAGAATCGAGCTATAATTGAGGAATTACAAGTGGTGGGTGAATTTCCTGAAGTTTTCCCTGATGAAGTTCCTGATGTACCACCGGAGAGAGAAGTTGAATTTGTTATTGATCTTGTACCTGGTACTAGACCTGTTTCTATGGCACTGTACAGGATCTTTGCATCTAAATTATAAGAATTAAAGAAGCAATTAGAAGAGTTACTTGAAAAGAAGTTTGTAAGACCAAGTGTATCTCCGTGGGGAGCTCCAGTGTTGCTCGTGAAGAATAAAGATGGAAGTATGAGACTTTGTGTTGATTATAGACAATTGAATAAAGTGACGATTAAGAACAAGTATCCACTTCCAATAATAGACGACTTGATGGATCAATTGGTGGGTTCTCGTGTGTTTAGTAATATTAATTTGAGGTCAGGTTATCATCAGATTAATGTGAAGGATGAAGATATCCAGAAGACGGCTTTCAGAATGCGTTATGGACATTTTGAGTATTTAGTGATGCCTTTCGGTGTTACAAATGCACCGGGAGTACTCATGGAGTACATGAACCGTATATTTCATACTTATTTGGATCGGTTTGTAGTGGTGTTAATTGATGACATTTTGATTTATTCTAAATCGGAAGAAGAGCATGCAGAATACTTAAGAATAGTATTGCAAGTCTTGAAAGAGAATAAGTTGTATGCAAAGTGTTGTACCCCAAAATTTTCCCTCTCTTTTCTCAAGACATTTTCTCACAGGGATTTTCAAAAGTTCAAGTTTGCAAAAGTATAATTGAATTTTTAATGCCCCATATAGTTTCCATGGATCATATTGGGTTTTTCAAGCATCAAGTCAAAGAGGAAACTGTTGAAAGGGAAAAACAGATAAAAATGATTTTTTGACAAAATTGAAGAAAAGCAAGCTTGCTTCAATTCACAAAGCTTCGACTGGGCATTGGCTTCCTTCGAGAAACATGCTTCGAATGGTACATTCAGATGAATATGGCCCATTCAAAGAACATGCATTTGAACCATTCCAAGGACATACATTATGGTCCATTCGAAGAACATGCATTTGGCCCATTCCAAGGACATACAATATGGTCCATTCAAAGAACATGCATTTAGACCATTCGAAGGACATACAATATGGTCCATTCGAAGAACATGCATTTGGACCATTCGAAGGACATACAATATGGTCCATTCAAAGAACATGCATTTGGACCATTCGAAAGACATACAATATGGTCCATTCGAAGAACACGCATTTGACCCATTCGAAGGACATACAATATGGTCCATTCGAAGAACATGCATTTGGACCATTCGAAGGACATACAATTGGTCCATTCGAAAGACATACAATGGGTCCATTCAAAGAACACATAATTGTTGTTTTGTCTTTTGATGAGTCTGGTCGAAGGCTGTTGAATGAAGTCATATTTGATGCCAATCCCAAGCTTGTTGCATTGTCCACATAACATCCTAAAACCATGTTAAAAACAGTTTGTTGTGCTGCAATGAAACAGCCTTGCACCAAGCTGCCACAACACTCTAAAACTGCTGCAAAACAGTCTTGCTATACTGCTCCTAATTTGCACCAAACTAGCATATAAGAGGTGCACCTCGAAAGCTATGAAAACAGCATACCCAAACTGTTCAAATTTCATTTTCCCCCCCAAATATCAGCCAAACTTCATCTATAAATAAGCTGTTTCCACAACATCTAAAGGGTGGATTTTGAGTGGCTGGAGAGAGGTTTGCTGGCAAGGCAAAGAGAGGACATAATATTTAAAACACTCTTAAACCCAGAACCAAAAAACCCACACCTTTATTTCTTTTCTTTCAAATCCGGAACCAAAAAAACCACACCTTTGTTACTTTTCTTTCGAATCCAGAACCAAAGAAACACAACACTTCTTTTCTTTTCTTTTGAATCCATAACCAAAGAAACAAAACACTTCTTTACTTTTCTTTTGAATCCAGAACCAAAGAAACACAATACCTATGTTCTTTGCTTTCAAATTCAAGAATATCCAGGGCAGGAACTCAAAGTTCAAAACACCAACACAATATTCAAGGTAAGTCTTTCTGACTTTAAACCTTTCGTTTCAAACAACATTGATAACTTTTAGTTTGTTTTTGTTTCTACCTTTTTGTCTATTTTCCTTTATTGTCAAGAATTAACCTGTACAGACTATAAAACAATATTGGAGTAAAAAATTAGAGCATGGTTCGACACAAAGCCTTAGGCTTCAATACACACTGATTTGTCGGCCCAAACGAAAGAAAACAAAAAAGGTGTTAATTGAAGGGTGTATGCTTCGATTCACACTAACTTGCAGGCCCAAACGAAAGAAAACAAAAGGGGTGTGTGAATAGAAGGAAACGTACTTTGAACGTGCTACATGAATCGAAAGACTTATTCTTTCTCTCTTTTGCGCTGTTTTTTTTTGTCTTGATATTTTCTATATATTTTCTTTCATTGCTATTCAATATGGTTGTAATAATTAGGACTTTTATTACTTTTTACACCCCATTTGTAAATTTGTATACCCCATCCTCAAAATATGTAATAGCGTAGGACATTTATTTTCTGAAATTTACCGCTTTTATATAAAATGCTAGTAATTAGGGTGTGTATGTCAAGATTTAAAATTAACAAGTAGACAACCCTAATCAAAGACAAAAATGCATGCAATCAAACACACTATTCATACACGTGCACCTCTAGGGTAATCTCACTTGTTGCCTCGGAAAATAGTCATGTCCCTCGAATATGGGCAATTTAGAAAAGACCCTCGATAAAAAGATCGTAGTCCCTCGATGTCCCTCGATGTTGCCTCCGGTAAACGATCTAGTCCCTTATGAAAATTGCTAAAACGTCTCATAAGTTTCCTTCTATGACTATACGATTGACCCATGTCCATCCCTTCACATCCAACGATGGGGCTTCTTACCAATCAATTGTAAGATAGCAACATCTAAAGGAGGAGGAAAAGAACATAGACTTTTGAGTAGGTGGGACGCTCGTGGTTGCTTGCTCACAAATTAAAACCATTTCCACACTTACACTTTCAAACATCTTCAAAAAACAAATATCTCTTTGAACTATTTTCAAAACCAACACTTTGTACGCATTCTTATAGAGACGAGAATCATTACAAAGTTAGCCGCAACAAAGGCATTTTGCAAAATATTTTCAAACTTACACCACAAAGCACATTTCAAACAAAGAAAAAATGATCTAGCAAGAAACTAAGAGCCCGTAGATAACTACGAATGAAAAGGGTGCTAACACTTTCCATTTTCATAACCTACCCCCCGAACTCAAGAAAACATCTCTAAAGGTCTTTCCTTTTCTTTTAACCCTTTCCTTTATTAGATAAAAGAAAAGTCGGTGGCGACTCTTGCTATTCGCAACATTTGTGATCAAACACAAAACACCCAAGTCAGTTCTCCCACCATATTACAGAACTGGCGACTCTGTTGGGGAACATAAAACTTAAAAGCAGGGTTACCTTAGAGTTAGATCAACTTTATAATGCTTTATTTGTTTGACTTGTTTGCTTTACATTATGGGTCCTTGTTTGGGTTATTGTTAAAGATCTTACACCCGGATCTGGGGGCACCTTTTTAGGTAATTAGAAATAAATCATGGAGGTTGTACGGCGTAGACCGATATGGACAAAGTGATAGCTATGTTAGCGTGATACTCTGGCTTGTACTAATGTTCCTTGAGTCAGTCAAGGATAACATTATGCTTCCTTATCGTATCATTAAGCGCTTACTGAACTTAGAACCTTAATTGAACAACTTGTCCATTAGGGAGTAGTGAGATATACGGCTTTGGTTCTGACCTAAGATTGGTTGATACTCGATGCTACGCTTATTGAGATCAGACTTTCGGGATATTTCGGTCACCAATAAAGAGGCTTGCGCTGAAATAATGTTCGATGAAGAAAGATCAGTGATATTGAGATCCCTTAGAACCCAGTTAATTTCTAGGGCAGGTTGAGCCAACTAAACTTCAAGAGGGTACTTACCTATAAACCCCATGCAAGCCTAAACCTAAGGATTTGTTTGTTATGTTTGTATATAACGACTTGTTTGCTTTTGCTTGTGTATGATTACTTGTACTTAACATTATGACATCATACCATAGCATTATCAATAACCATTTCAAGGATCTCAAGGGCCTGTGATGTAGGGTCATGATAAACCAGACGTCTATCAAGAGGCAAGAGGATTTATTTTCCTCTAACCAATGATGTCAAAAACCAAAGCACAATGACTTGAGTCGAGGGCTATGACCCACTCGACATGGTGAGCTTGATTCTCGTGGAAGGAAATCCAACAATACGAAGTTCTCCAATCAAAGTTATGATCAAAGTTTAACTTCTAGCATCTTCTTGTGTTTACCCTGCGAGATCATTGAAAACATTGCATCCACATATCATGCATCATATCATGACAGGTTTTCCCCACACGTGTTTCTCATCTGCTTACTGTTTATTTTAGTAGAGATTACTCTAGAGAAAACAGTGAAGGATATTCAAACACAAAATTCTCAATTCCTAAAGATGTTCCTGGATTTGGCTAAAGGACAAGAGGACCTGAAGACTCTCATTTTCAAAGACAAGAAGAAAAATACGAAGAAATCAGTGGGTGTCCTGAACATGGGAAGGAGACTCAGAGGACTAGCAAAGCTAGCACTAGAATTTGCAACTCCGTCAATTGAGGGGGACAATCAGGAGGAGAAGACAAAAGAAAGGGACCACAGTCTGGGGTCTGATGAAGAAGAGGCTTATTACGCTGAAGAATAGTATCCTCCTACTGACGACAAATACAAACAGCTGGAGGATCGTCTCAACGCCATGGAAATTTATAGGGTACCTGGTCTAGATTTTGAAGAATTAGGGTTGGTTTCTGGAGTGGTCATTCCATCAAAGTTCAAAGTTTCTGCATTTGCTAAATATGACGGGGTTTCATGTCCTAAGATGCATATGACGTCTTATGTCAGGAAGATCCAACCTCACACCGCTGATAGGAATTTGTGGGTACATTTTTTCCAGGAAATTTTAGAATGGTTCTATCAGCTAGAGGGAACCAACATCCACAACTGGGAGAATCTGGCTGCTGCGTTCTACAGGCAGTACCAATATAATGTTGACCTCGCTCCAACTCGTACACAACTTCAAAGGATGTCTATGGGTTCCAGTGAGGGTTTCAAAGATTATGCCCATAAATGGAGAGATCTTGCAGGAAGGGTCCAACCTCCTTTATTTGATAGGGAGCTGGTAGATATGTTCTTGGGTACTTTGTCAGGCCCATTTTTCAACCATTTGATCGGAAGCTCCTCAGTTGGGTTCACCAAACTGATATTGACAAGTGAAAGAGTAGAAGCTGGTATCAAGAGCGGTAAGATTCAAAGGGATGCATCTTCAAGTGCAGTGAAGCAACCTTACTTATAATGGGAAGAAATAGCCCAATGTTGTGTACGGCCAAAAGGGTCGTAACAAGAGTAACCATGGCCAATCAGTAGGGGAATTTTTAATCTCCAATCCTACATCTACTCAATCGCAACGAGAGGGTAGGCGTAGGACAGAATTTCAAGAGAGACAATACACCAAGATTTGTATGTCCTTACGACAAGCCCTACAACATTTACTGAAAGCTAAGCTCATTTCACTAAGGGACCCTCCAAAAAATCCAAATTCATCTTCATCTCAATACAACCTCAATGACAATTGTGCTTACCGTTAAAATAGCTCGGGACACGATACCAATTATTGTTGGACTCTAAAGAATAAAATCCAAGACATAATTGATAACAAGACAATTGAATTCAACCCTCCGCAACTCCCAATGTGATCAATGCTCCCATGCCAAATCATTGAGAGCGTCCAGTTCATTTTTGAATTTTCAATTGTAATTTCTTTGTTTTTTTAAACACTTATCTGTATGTTAGACTTTGGTTACTTTCATTAATGCATTGCGTATGTTTGTCTTTAATTAATCCATTCGTCTTCACTATATTTAAATTGTGTTTTTATTCCCTGTTTTTCGTGATATTTAACTCTCGTTACAAGTTGTAAGGCTTTAGAGGGAGGATACCGAAAACAATACCATAATCTCATACAATATGCTTTTGGACAGACCTTGCTGACGATGTACAAGCATTCTTTCAATTCCTAAATAGTGGAGTTATAAGGAATATAATCCCTAGTCAACCCTTTTGAGCCTTAGAAGTAGGAGTTTTCTTTTTCACACAAATTGAAACCTTTAATCAAAACCTGGGGCAGGGTAGTTTCTTAGTTAATCCAAATGCGCGTTCAATCGCAAACCTTCACTTCATACACAACGAATGACATCAAAAACATCCTTCGGAATCAAAAGGCAGTGATGGTTCCCCGTGAAATAGGCAGTCTTTATCTCTCAAAAGAAATACCCACTGAGTCAAAACCTAAGAAGGAGACTTAAGAAAAACGGGGGCATCCCGCTGGCTGTAAACTCAAAACAAGAACAGTCAGGCAAAAATTAGGGACAATAAATCAAAAAGAGGGCGCTACAAATCCTTGACAAACATGAAAAGTGTTGCAAATTATGACTGCATTCACAAATAAACTTTCAGTGTCCGAACCATCACCGAAACGTCATTCCAGACTCAATTGGAATTCAAAATGTAATTGAGTATAGGACCGGAGAACATCACGGAGACCAGGTTGGGTACAAATACACTTTGATCCTTATCCTTTGTTTCTTAAACCGTGAACCAGGCCACGTTACAACCCCTTAAAAGTCATATTTGAAGCATGGGTTAGTTCGAGAGCATATTGTTACAAAAGGTATTCTGACTCCTGTAAGGCTTACTGTAAATCCTGAGTTGAATTCATATTCTTACAAAACTCTTTATTTGTTAAAACTGCATTCTCAAAACTTCAAGACAAGCATAAACTTTGCATTGTTTGAATATCGTTGTTTGCATATGGTTAATTGTTTAACAGCGGAGAAATTCACACAGGGAATATCCAATGAACTGAAATTCTTAATGAACAGTACCACTTCCAGTGACAAACTCTCCATAACCAAGGGGCGTGACATGTTATAGTCTAACCCCCCTGGGGAAGTCCAGTCAAGATTCCAAGAAATCTCTCATAGCCAGGGGCAGGTCTCCATTCGAATCACTTAGGGCATTGAACATGAATCACATCAAATAGGCATGTACAATCAAGCATAAAATTTCTGGCAGTAACTATAACACTTATTGTTGTGGACAATGACAAATCCCCACAAAGTTTCCTTTCACAAGGTGATCCCTGATAAAGTCGCCAGAGCTACCTCTATAATGTTATCCCCATAGAATAATCTTCACAGATAAGGGTACAAACCCCACAAGGGCAAGTTCATGGATATGCCCACAAAGTTGGATCCATGCAATCACTAACCAGAGTTTCAACCTCCAGAAAACATCTCCCCAACTGAATTGGTCTTAAGAGGAAGCCTTGAGGATTTCTTCCAGAAGAAAACACTTCCCCGACAGATTGTCAAATGGGTTTATTTCCCCAACAAACTACGAATCTACCAGACCAATATAAATCAACAGACAAAACCCTTTAATCCCTGGTAAAGTCGTTGATATCCCCAACGGAGTTATTACTATCCCCAAAAGTTACTATGAAACCTGGATCCAACCAGATATTAGTTTAACTTCTTCAAATCACTAACAAAACTCCTCTTCCCTAGTAAAGTTTGCCACTATCCCCAGTGAGTTGCTGTAAAGCCTGGAAGCCGACCAGAAAATAGTTAACTTTTTTATCCTCAACAAGTTGTTAGCTTTCATTCTCTCCAATCAAGAGATAACTCCCCAGTAGAGCAACATACAACTAAAACTCCTAAACTCTTTTCCCCAAGCAGAAATCAACACTCTCCACAAAGATTTCTCAAGCCAAATCCAATCTTCCGCAACAGATTTCTCCTCAAAACAACAAAACGGGAATTCCCAGTGGAAATATCCTAAACAAAGTTTGAAGATACATATATTCTTCATCCCCAGCAGCAGTCCGGGATTTAATTTCCTAAGGCTCACCAACACTTGTCAAGGATTTATTTTCCGAAGCAAAGATACATTTCAACAAATATTTCACATTCATACATCATATTGCATACATGATAAATGCATACATCATAATCTCATTTATTTTGAGAACATCATCAAGCCATGCATACATCTGCATGCAACTAACCCTCTTCCTTGCAGGAAAAAGTCAATCAACAAAAATCCTCTTTTGGAAAATGCGACAACCATTTCTCAAAAGGTCAGAGATTAATTCCTAAAATAAGCCAGGGCAACTATCTCTACAGCCAACAAAAAACAGGTTCCAGATTAATACCTGAAACAAGACAGGACAACTATCTGTGAACAACTGATCATAGATTAATACTTGGAACAAGACAGGACAACTATCTACATGAGCAGATTGAAGATTAACTCCTGAAACAAGCCAGGGAAACTATATTTCTTTCTCAAATAGGTCAGAGATTAATTCCTAAAACAAGCCAGGGAAACTATCTACACGACCAATTGAAGCAGCCCTACCTAGGTTCCTTCTCATACATTTCCAGATGAAGTTTCACACGGACTCATCCCGAAGCAATCTTACACAGATTCCTTCATTATCTGCTAAAATAGTAGTCATCATATTCCTTCATTACCCGTTGAAGTAGTAATCGTCAAAGATTCCTTCATTACCTGTTGAAGTAGTAGTCGCCAAAGATTTCTTCATTACCTGTTGAAGTAGTAGTCATCAAAGATTTCTTCATTACCTGTTGAAGTAGTAGTCGCCAAAGATTACTTCATTACTCGTTGAAGTAGTAGTCGTCAAAGATTCCTTCATTACCTATTGAAGTAGTAGTCTCCAAATATTCTTTCATTACCAGTTGAAGTAGTAGTCGTCAAAGATTCCTTCATTACCTGTTGAAGTAGTTGAAAGATTCCTTCATTACATGTTGAAGTATTAGTCGTCAAAGATTCCTTCATTACCTGTTGAAGTAGTAGTTGCCAAAGATTCCTTCATTACGTATTAAAGTAGTAGTCGTCAAAGATTCCTTCATTACCTGTTGAAGTAGTAGTCGCCAAAGATTCCTTCGTTACATGTTGAAGTGGTAGTCGTCAAAGACTCCTTCATTACTTGTTGAAGTAGTAGTCGCCAAAGATTCCTTCATTACCTGTTGAATTAGTAGTCGCCAAAGATTCCTTAATTACCTGTTGAAGTAGTAGTCTTCAAAGATTCCTTCACTACCTGTTGAAGTAGTAGTCGTCCAAATTCCTTCATTACTTGTTGAAGTAGTAGTCGTCAAATATTCCTTCATTACCTGCTTAATTAGTAGTCGTCAAAGATTCATTCATTACCTGCTAAAGTAGTAGTTTCCAGATTCCTTCATTACCTATTGAAGTAGTAGTCATCAGATTCCTTTGTTACCTGTTGAAGTAGTAGTCGTCAAAGATTCCTTCATTACCTGTCGAAGTAGTAGTCATCCAAGATTCCTTTGTTACCTGTTGAAGTAGTAGTCGTCAAATATTCCTTCATTACCTGCTGAAGTAGTAGTCGTCAGATTCCTTCATTATACATTGCAGTCAAGCTTTATACTTACCAACAGTCACTCTGGATGGCATCTATAAGCCCATCCCCGACAGACTCTCTATCACCTCTCCAAATGGCATCTTTAAGCTTATTCCCTACACAATCAACTAACACATGGTCGAGTTCAAATTTCTGGGCACTCTAGTGTTCAATCATCTTCCACCTTCAAGTCACGAATGGTGGACTCGGTAATCTAACTCCTCAGGTTTAAGAAGATTGAACAGGGGTAACTGTTGTACCCCAAAGTTTGCCCTCTCTTTTCTCAAGACATTTTCTTACAAGGATTTTCAAAAGTTCAAGTTTTCACAAGTACATTTGGATTTTTTAATGCCCCATATAGTTTCCATGGATCATATTTGGTTTTTCAAGCATCAAGTCAAAGAGGAAACTATTGACAGGGCAAAACAGATAAAAATGATTTTTTGACAAAATTGAAGAAAAGCAAGCTTGCTTTGACTCACAAAGCTTCGACTGGTCATTGGCTTCCTTCGAGTAACCTGCTTCGAATGGTACATTTAAATGAATATGGTCCATTCAAAGAACATGCATTTGGACCATTCGAAGGACATGAATATGGTCCATTTGAAGAACATGCATTTGGCCCATTCGAAGGACATAAATTATGGTCCATTCGAAGAACATGCATTTGGCCCATTCGAAGGACATACAATATGGTCCATTCGAAGAACATGCATTTGGACCATTCGAAGGACATACAATATGGTCCATTCTAAGAACATGCATTTGGACCATTCAAAGGACATACAATATGGTTTATTCGAAGAACACGCATTTGGCCCATTCAAAGGACATACAATATGGTCCATTCGAAGAACATGCATTTGGACCATTCGAAGGACATACAATTGGTCCATTTGAAAGACATACAATGGGTTCATTCAAAGAACATACAATTGGTGTTTTGTCTTTTGATGAGTCTGGTCGAAGGTTGCTGAACGAAGTTCTATTTGATGCCAAGCCCAAGCTTGCTACACTGTCCATATAACAGCCTAAAACCATGTCAAAAACAGTCTACTGTGCTGCAATGAAACAACCCTGCACCAAGCTGCCACAACGCTCCAAAACTGCTGCAAAATAGTCCTGTTATACTGCTCCTAATTTGCACCAAACTAGCATATAAGAGCTACACCTTGAAATCTATGAAAACAGCATACCCAAACTATTCAAATTTCATTTGTCCCCCCCCCCAAATCTCAGCCAAACATCATCTATAAATAAGTTGTTTCCACAACATCTAAAGGGTGACTTTTGAGTGGCTGGAGAGAGGTTTGTTGGCAAGGCAAAGACAAGAGAGAATATTTAAAACACTCTTAAACCCAGAACCAAAAAACCCACACCTTTGTTTCTTTTCTTTCGAATCCAGAACCAAAAAAACCACACCTTTGTTACTTTTATTTTGAATCCAAAACCAAAGAAACACAACACTTCTTTTCTTTTCTTTTGAATCCAGAACAAAAGAAACACAACACTTTTTACTTTTTTTTCGAATCCAGAACCAAAGAAACACAATACCCCTGTTCTTTGCTTTCGAATTCAAGAATATCCAGGGCAGCAACTCAAAGTTCAAAACACCAACTCCAAATTCAAGGTAAGTCTTCCTGACTTTAAATCTTTCATTTCAAACATCATTGATAACTTTTTGTTTGTTTTCGTTTCTACCCTTTTGTCTGTTTTCCTTTATTGTCAAGAATTAACCTTTACAGGCCATAAAACAAAATTGGAGTAAAAAATTACAGCATGGTTCGACATAAAGCCTTAGGCTTCGATACACACTGATTTGCATCCCCAATTGAAAGAAAACAAAAAAAGGTGTGAATTGAAGGGTGTATCCTTCGATTCACGCTGACTTGCAGGCCCAAACAAAAGAAAACAAAAGGGTGTATGAATCAAAGGACACATGCTTCGAACGTGCTGCATGAATCGAAATGCTTGTTCTTTCTCTCTTTTGCACTATTTTTTTGTCTTGATATTTTCTATATATTTTATTTCATTGCTATTCAATATGGTTGTAATAATTAGGACTTTTATTGATTTTCACCCTCCATTTGTAAATTTGTATACCCTATTCCCAAAATATGTAATCGCGTATGACATTTATTTTTTGCAATTTACCGCTTTTATATAAATGTTAGTAATTAGGGTGTGTATGGCAAGATTTAAAATTAACAAGTAGACAACCCTAATCAAAGACAAAATATATGCAATCAAACACACTATTCACACACGTGCACCTCTAGGGTAATCTCACTTTTTGCCTCGGAAAATAGTCATGTCCCTCGAATATGGACATTTTAGCAAAGACCCTCGATAAAAAGATCGTAGTCCCTCGATGTCCCTCGATGTTGCCTCTGGTAAACGATCTAGTCCCTTATGAAAATTTCTAAAACGTCTCATAAGTTGCCTTCTATAACTATACGATTGACCCACGCCCGTCCCTTCACATCCAACGATGGGGCTTCTTACCAATCAATGGTAAGATAGCAACATTTAAAGGAGGATGAAAAGAACATAGACCTTTTGAATAGGTAGGACGCTCGTAGTTGCTTGCTCACAAATCAAAACCATTTCCACACTTACACTTTTAAAACATCTTCACAAAACAAACATCTCTTTGAACTATTTTCAAAACCAACACTTTGTACGCATTCTTATAGAGACGAGAATCATTACAAAGTTAGCCGCAACAAAGGCATTTTGCAAAATATTTTCAAACTTACACCACAAAGCACATTTCAAACAAAGCAAAAACGATCTAGCAAGCAACTAAGAGCCAATAGATAACTACGGATGAAAAGGGTGCAAACACCTTCCCTTTTCATAACCTACCCCCTGAACTCAAGAAAACATCTCTAAAAGTCTTTCCTGTTCTTTTCACCATTTCCTTTATTGGATAAAAGAAAAGTCGGTGGCGACTCTTTCTATCTGCCACATTTGCGGTCAAACACAAAACACCCAAGTCAGTTCTCCCACCGTATTACACAAAGCTATCTAAGTGTGAATTTTGGTTAAAGGAGATTAGTTTTCTTGGTCATGTTAACTCAGGTAGTGGCATTGCTGTAGATCCATCTAAAGTAGATGTTGTATTGCAATGGGAAACTCCAAAGTTGGCTACCGAGATTAGAAGCTTTTTGGGATTTGCTAGTTATTATAGAATATTTATAAAAGGTTTTTCTAAGTTGGCACTTCTGTTGATTAAGTTGACTTGTAAAGGTAAAGCTTTTGTGTGGGATGTTCAGTGTGAAGAAAGTTTTACAGAATTAAAGAAAAGGTTGACGTCAGCTCCGATTTTGACATTACCTAATTCAGGAGAAACTTTTTTGGTATATTGTGATGCTTCTAAGATGGGTTTAGGAGGTGTGCTCATGCAGAATGAAAAGGTAGTTGCTTATGCGTCAAGGAAATTGAGGACTCATGAAAATAACTATCATACGCATGATTTAGAGCTTGCTACAATTGTGTTTGTGTTAAAGATTTGGAGACACTACCTCTATGGTTCTAGATTTTAAGTATTTAGTGACCATAAGAGTCTAAAATATCTATTTGATCAGAAAGAATTGAACATGAGACAACGAGTATGGTTGGAGTTGTTAAAGGATTACGATTTCGGTTTTAATTATCATCCAAGAATAGTGAATATGGTGGCTGATGTGTTAAGTCGAAAGACTTTACATATGTTGGCAATGATGGTTAAAGAGTTGGAATTAATTAAACAGTTCAGAGGTATGAGCTTAGTTTGCAAAGTGACACCGCGGAGTGTTATATTAGGAATGTTGAAAATTAACAATGAATTTCTGGACAGTATCAAAGAAGCTCAGAAGTTAGACGTGAAACTGGTAGATTTGATAGTTGGAATCGATCAATCTGAGAGTAATGATTTCAAGTTAGATGTGCAAGGTGTGTTGAGATTCCAGAATCGGATTTGTATTCCTGATAACGTAGAGATGAAGAAAGTGATTCTTGAGGAAAGTCATAGAAGCAAGGTGAGTATTCATCCGGGAGCTACAAAAATGTATCAAGATTTGAACACTTTATTTTTGTGGCCTGGAATGAAGAGCGGTGTGGCTCGGTTTGTGTATGCATGTTTAACATGTCAGAAGTCGAAAGTTGAACATCAGAAGCCTTCAGGGTTGATGCAGCCGTTAGAAGTTCCAGAATGGAAATGGGATAGTATTTCGATGGACTTTGTGATAGGGTTACCTAATACTTCAAGAGGACATGATTCGATTTGGGTGATTGTTGATAGGATTACAAAGTAGACTCATTTTATTCCTATTAACATTAGTTTTTTAGTATCAAAGCTGGCAGAGATTTATACTAATGTAACTGTAAAGTTGCATGGTGTTCCTTTTTGCATTGTGTCGAATAGAGATCTGAGGTTTACTTCAGATTTTTGAAAGAGTTTGCAAGAGACGTTGGGTTCTAAGTTGAGGTTGAGTTCGGCGTATCATGCTCAAACAGATGGTCAGACGGAGAGGACTATTCAGTCGTTGGAAGATTTATTGAGGGCATGTGTACTTGAGCAGGGAGTTTTGTGGGATACATATCTTCTGTTAATAGAGTTCACTTATAATAACAGTTACCATTCTAGTATTGGAATGACACCTTTTGAAGCGTTTTATGGTCGAAGATGTAAAACTCCTTTATGTTGGCATGAATCTGGGGAAAGCGTAGTACTTGGATATGAACTTGCTCGAGAAACCACCGAGAAGGTGAAGTTAATTCGAGAAAAGATGAAAGCTTCCCAAAGTAGACAGAAGAGTTATCATGACAAACAAAGGAAAGATTTAGAATTCCAAGCAGGTGACCATGTGTTTCTGAGAGTTGCACATGTGACTGGTGTTGGGAGAGCATTGAAGTCTAAGAAGCTCACTTCTCGTTTTATTGGTCTGTATCAGATTTCAGAAAGAGTTGGGAATGTTGCTTATAGAGTGGTTTTACCGCCTAATCTCTCGAATTTACATGATGTGTTTCATGTATCACAACTCCGGAAGTATATTTCAGATCCATCTCATGTAATTCATATGGATGGTGTTCAAGTATGGGATAATCTTACTGTAGAGACGATGCTTGTAAGGATTGCGGATCGTGAAATGAAGACCCTAAGAGGCAAAGAGATTGCTTTGGTGAAAATAGGTTGGTTAGGAGCTTCCGGAGAAATCATGATGTGAAAGATGGAAAGAAAAATGTGGGACTCCTATCTTGAGTTGTTCGCATCAGGTAAATTTTTGAGGAAGAAAATATTGTAAGTGGATGAGAGTCTTAACGCGCAATATTTAATTAATTATTTAATTAAATATTTTCGAATATTTTTCCGAGAAAATTTTCGAAGTTGTGAAATGTTGATTTAAGTTGTGTCGTTTTCATTTGAATTAATTAATTTGATTAAGTTGTAGAATAATATTAGAATAATACTATTATTTGATATAGGCTTATTTTAATGTTAGAAGTAGTAGAAAGGGGGTGTAGGAATTTAAGCCCAATAAGACAAAATAAAAATAATAGTATAGTAATTATATTATATTAGAATGATAATAATATTATATTAGTTATTTTAGAATAATAAGGAATCGAAGTAGCAGTAAGAGGAGAAAGAAGAGGAGAAAGAATATGTTTTGGCAGAAAAAGAGGGATAAGGGTAAGAGAAGAGATACGTGGAAACTGTAAAATGAGGCAAATCTTGGAGTCAATCAGAGAGTTAGAGCAACCTTCAATCCAACATAAGGGTGAGATTCTGACTCTATAGTAGGGTATGTGATGAATGATATTTGGGATTGGGTTGAAAAAATTATTTCAGGTTATGTTTGAAATTGATATATTGTTGAAATTGAGAGATAATTTAGGATCCAATTTAATTTATATATAATAAATATAGGTACCTTAGTGTTATTTTTATTCAATTCCATAATGGCATCAGTATTGAAGTGCTATCTCTTCTCATGATTATAGTAGCGGAAGAACACTTAGTGGTACAATACCTATATATTGAAAGTGATACAAGTGTCCACATGATTAGATACTATAGCGAAGCCTCTTCATGTTTCGATAGAATATCTAGTTATTTACTATAGTGTTAAATTGAGAATTATGTTATGTTTACAAATATAATAATAATGATTATATACTAATAATAATAATAATGAGTTAGTTTTATTAATAAACTAATTTTTAGGAGTTTTAAATTAGAGATAATAATTTTAGATTAACGAGTTAATTTAAGTTATTTTTAAATCCGTTAGAATTATCAATAGAGTTTTCAATTGAGTTGTCAATAGGATTGTTAGAGTTGTCAATAGTGTTGTTAAAGTTATCAATAGAGTTGTTTTAAGTTATTAAAAGTCATTTTTTATTTGTTTTTAGTAATTATGACATGTTTAGAGTTGTCAGTAGGGTAAGTTGGAGCTCCCAAATAATAATATATCTTTGCTAAATTATGATTTATTATTAATATGGAAATTTATTTTAGTCAAAATAGTAAGTGACCACTAAATTACTTAAAATAAAGTAGCAGATATAATTAGTAGAATAGTGGAATTAAAGGTAGCATATATATGTAGTAGGAATAATGAATTATCTGGTAGCAGAAAGTAATTCAATAGCAGAAAGTGGTAATAGCAGAAGCATTATTTAGCAGGATCATTTTAGTAACATATTGATTTTATGTAGTAGAAATATTCAATAGCAGTCTAGTAACTTTTAAAAAAACAATATTAACAGTATGGACAACCCGATAACAGTGTGGTAATAATTATCAGAGACATAATAAGAACTTTATAAGAAAATAGAAATAATAGAACTTTTAGATGATAATAATTAACTAGTTTTAGTCGAAACAGTCTGAATAATTACGCGGTTTATTTGTAGTAATTTTTGGTTGATTTGTTGGGTGGTGTTTTTGTTGAAAAAAAGTGAAATTACAAGTGATGTTGTATCTTGTTGAATTGCCTTTATTTTTGGGCAAAATATAACTTGTAGGCCTATGGACAATGCTTATTTATTGTTGTATTTCTATGTAACTATTATTGTCGTTATTCTAACATTCATATTGTGTCGCATACATAGCATATCAAGTTGGAACTAATGCTCGGTAAGTTGGTCTAGATTGGCAAATTAAGTTGAAGGCTTATGCCTTGTTTACGCTTCTATTAATTGCAGATTTTTAAGTTGGGAGTTCTGCTCCAATGGTACCACATGCATGTGCATTGTAACGAGTCGTATTCTGTGTTGCATATTTAAGTTATTGTGTTATTGGCTTGTGATGATTGATGTTGGTTGAAAGTTGTGAATGGTGATTTTATATAATCCGATCTAATATATTGTTTATCATACACTCAATTATATGGTTCGATATCCCACCCCTTATGTTTTAATGTTGCCATCTGTTAGTAACGTACAGGTAATCAAGAAGGATAGTTGTTACCTTCGTTAGTCCGAGTTTGTGTTGTCGCTCTAATACGTAGCACTCAGGGGGATGAACGCATGTTTTCTTTATTGTTGGTTTTCATTATGTTGCTAAATTTTTAAGTTGTTTTCATTAAATACTTGTTGTCTTAAAGTTGTTTTGAGTTGGAATAGATGATATGGTGTTTTTAGTTGAATTTTGTGAATCCGCTATGTAGTAATGAAAGTTTTTTTATTTTTAAAGACTAAACAGGTTGTTATCGGTTCATCCGAATTTTATGTGTTATGTATCTGAACTATAAGTGATTTAATGTATTTATTTTAAGTTGAAAGTGTAACATTCTAAATGTTGTTGGAAATTTTGAAACTCCGATTTTATATAATTCGTTGGGTAGAAATGGGGTGTTATAGAGATGATGGTGAATCAAGGGGATTTATTTCCCTCTAGAGCTCGGACAGGACCTAATTGCTCACTTCCTTATTCTGGTAATTGTAAATAAGTCATCGACAGGTATGCATAAGAGAACTAGCAATTGAAGGCTCAGATTGTAATACTCATGGGAAAGCGTCATTGTGTGGAGAGATCTTCATCAGCTTTGCCTCATTAGGATTTTAGATTCCATTTTATGCTCTTGTACTTAAGATTATTGAAACTTGTACTAAAAGTTGTAATCCATTCTGAAGTTATTATAATGAAATTTTCAGTATTTCAAAGTGTGTTAGTACTTTAATGTTTGCAAATCGTCTATAATTCTTTGAGTCCCTTGAAATACTAATAATGATAAATAAAGCATATGCATTGCATATCATGCATCATTTTGCGCATATTTTTTCATTTCTGTTCATACTCAGGTGTGTTACTATGTTTCTCTATTTCGTTCAAGAATCAAGTTGTCTCACCGGTATAATACTCGGGCTAATTCCAGGAAGAAAATAGAGAATCTTGAACAAGAGAATTGCGAGTTGCGTGAAGAAGTTACTGCTTTGAAGGTCGGTATGGCTAATCTGACTACTTTGATGGAATCATTGTTGGCTTCTCAGAATCAGCCACCACTTGCTCCTTCGTCTCCTCATATTACTCAGCCACAATAGATGACGGTTTCATTCGAAGCTCCGACAGTTCCCATTTCCGTTACTCCAGTTACTGTTGCTCAAAACTGTGTGCCTCAAGGTTACCTGTGGGGAATGCCTGAAAATATCATGCTAGAAGGTTACAATCTTGATGCTCAAGTTTCTCCATTTGCTCAAGTTGTTTCTATTCCTACACCTCATATGGTGCATGTTAATACTGTTTCTAAAAATGAGATTCATTATACGGCCCCTCCTACGGTGAATTCTATGTCGTTTGCTGATGATGAAGTTTATCATCATGTTCCTCTATCGAGTGTAAGTGTGGATTTCTATGACCGATTGGATGACTTTCAGGACCAATTCAATGAGATGCAAAAATAAATGAAGGCTCTTCGAGGAAAAGAATTATTTGGGAAGAACGTCAGTGAACTTTGTTTAGTTCCTAACGTAAAAGTGCCAGCTAAGTTTAAAGTTCCGGAATTTGAGAGGTACAAGGGCAAATCTTTTCCTCGTGACCACCTGGTCATGTATATCAGAAAGATGTCCACCCATATTAATGATCAATATTTGCTTATTCATTTCTTCCAGGATAGTTTAACCGGTGCTGCTTTGAAGTGGTATATGGGTTTGGACAGTAGCAATCTTCGCACCTTCAATGATCTAGGTGAAGCCTTCATCAAACAATATAAGTACAATATGTTTATGACGCCTGATCATGACCAATTGAGAGTGATGGCTCGGAAAGACAATGAGTCATTTAAAGAATATGCGCAGCATTAGCGCGAGATAGCTGCCCAAGTGGTACCCCCGATAGGAGAACAAGAAATGACCAAGGTCTTCCTGAAAACCCTTGGATCATTTTATTATGAAAGGATGATCACCAGTGCGCTGAGTGATTTCACTGAGATGGTAAGCATGGGTGTTCGTCTAGAAGAAGCTGTCAGGGAAGGACGCTTGATGAAAGATGAAGGAACAAAGAAGTCATCATACGGGTTTTCTAGAAAGAAAGTGAAACGAATGTTGTCGTTGAAGAAAGGAAGATTAGACCACCTAGAAGACATCATCGGTACCAACAACAGGTTGCTTCTGTAACTGCATTTGTCAATGTAGCTCCGACTACTGTTACCAATCAGAGACCACCTCCTCAGGGAAATTAATGGCAAGGTCAGAAGAGAGAAGCTTTTGACTCTATTCCAATGAGCTATGCAGAGTTATTTCTGGCTTTGATTCAGAAAAAATTGGTTCATACTAGGCCTTCACCGGCTATACCTTCACCTTTAACATGGTATTATAAGGCGGATCAGACTTGTGCTTTTCATCAAGGAGCCCCAGAGAACAACATCGAAAATTGTTACCCTTTGAAGTCTGAAGTACAAAAGATGGTGAGATTTGGCTTCCTATCATTTAAAGATGTTGGTCCTAATGTGAAAGATAATCCACTACCCAAGCATGGAGGTGTAAATACCGTGAATATGGTTGCTGGTTGTTATGGGGACTTCCGAATTTTTGATATCAACCTAGTAAGAGGGGATTTAGTAAAGATGCATGTTGATCTCTGTGAATTCAGCTATTACACGCACGACCATGTTGGTTGTAGTATTTGTAGTACAAATATCCAGGGATGTGATAAAATAAAAGTTGTTCTTCAAGAGATGATAGAAGAAGGTCTCATCCACATAATCATACCAAGGGTTGAGTACGAAGAAGATGTGAATATGGTTTACAGGTTGAAACAACCGGGTGAAAATCATCAAACAATGAAGTCGCCATCGAACGTCTTTTATACGCGTGAAGGGAAAGGTAAACATCGAGAAAACCTGAGAAGGGAGAAGTCACGGTCTTGCAACCAAGAGATCGAGTAAGGGGGTCTGTTACGCGAGGGGAAGATATTAGCACCCCACACGCCCGTAGTACTCTACTGTATCCACTCTTGTTGTCTATCTTATGGGTGTGTTTAATCTATGCTTATTATTTATTACTACTAAAGGGAGAATGCATGCAAAAGAAAGAGAAAAGAATGTAGAGAAAATAAAGTAATACTCGCTTGGAACCTACCCCAATGCCTACGTATCCTTTTTGAGGAATCAGAGCTACCATAGTTTGGCTCACATGTTTTTGTTTGTTTGGTGATTTTTATGGACAATGTTAATTCCACCTTCTTCCGCAGCTCGACCTTTGGAGACTTATGCGTTGGCACAAAAGTAAATTAATCACGTCTTTACCTGAAAAGGGTTTTTATAGAAAAGGTGCTTGGACGCACAAAAAGGTTTGAATTGGTTTGTGTTTTTGTTACCTTGAAAAAGGGTTTAAGCGTGATTAACATGTTTTATGATTTGCTGAAGAAAAGGTTTTAGGTTTAAATGCAAGGATGCAAAAACGGGAAGAAAAGAGTCTAAGGGAGACTAGCCTATTTCTAACCTAATGTTATCATACAATAGTAGTCCTAAGGTTTGGATTAACAAAATGGAAACGTCTACCTAATGTTTTCATGCATGGTTTGCAACCTAAGGTCTAACTCGCATCAGGATGGAGCAAGCACACCCTAAGGGAACATGGTATGTACAAGGATAAAGAAAACAAGCTAATAAGCTCAAGAGAGCACACCTAGAGAGATCCTCTCTAGGTTAGCATGCCAAAGAAAGTCTAACAAAACTATCCTATAGGGAACATGCAATGAGAGCGAAGTCGTGATCTCAATTTCTAAATTGAGTGACTCATTGATCAACAAGAAATAAAGGAAAGCGATAAAATCCTATAGGGAGCATGCACTGAGAGCGAAGTCGTGATCTCAATTCCTAAATTGAGTGAGTCATCGATCAAAAAGAAATAAAGGAAAGCGATAAAATCCTATAGGGAGCATGCACTGAGAGCGAAGTCGTGATCTCAATTCCTAAATTGAGTGACTCATCCATCAAAAAGAAATAAAGGAAAGCGATAAAATCCTATAGGGAGCATGCACTGAGAGCGAAGTCGTGATATCAATTCCTAAATTGAGTTACTCATTGATCAATAACCAAAGAAACAAACACAAGCACAACACATATAGCAAATGAAGTGCGAAATGCCTGCTACTGGTCTTTAAACAGCGACTTCGAGCGCACGCTCTTTATTTCCTATTTCTCATGGTATCTAGAAAGAAATAAAATCCTACTTCTCATGATATCTAGAAAAGCAGTAAATAAATGTAGTAAAGTGCGAAGAAGTACGGAGGTAGTAGCGATGACTACCAAAGCGAGCAAATCGTCAAGAGAGGACGAAAGCAATGGAGAAGCAGGGAGTACGCGTCGAGAAAGCTTCACGAAGAAACAAACAAATTCAGAAATAATATCTAACTAAGATAAAGGCAAACGTATGTTACGAATGCAACGCATAATCAGAAGTTCCAGCATAAGACATCATAAAGTATCGCATGTATCAGGATAACATATAATACGATATGAATTTCTCAAGACGATGAGAAATAAGGCAAGCATAAGCCATATGTTTTGATCACATAACAACTCGTTATTTTACACGATCGAAAGTATAAAATTGTACCTTTCACAATGAACAAACGCGTCATAAATAATGAGGCACGACGGTACGAAAATATGGATAAAACTAAAAGAAATAGAAGTATTTTTATTAGTTTTTTTACGTGAGAAAAACTAAAGAATTAATTCCTAAAAAATATATTATATTCTACTATTTTTTATTAACGTTTTTATATTATTTTTTGTTTTTATATTTTTTACCGTGTGGAGAAAAATCGAACAAATAGACACAATTAGTGAAGTTAAAAGAAAAATCATAAAGGGACTCAGGGGGTGAGAATTGAAGTCGAGAGGTGATGCAGGAGCAGGGCGCTAGGCCCATCAGAATGAGGTCCAAGAGATCGTTTTTGTTTGCAATGCCACAAGCTCCAAAAATGGTGCATAGCATGGGCCTCTCTAGGAGGTACAAAAAGTGAAGTGCTCCATGGCCCAGCGAATTTGATCCAGAAAAAAATCCCTTATCCAAATTCAATTATTATTATGATTATTATAAATTAAAATAAAAATAAATAATAAAAAAGAAAATAGAGATGGAAGTAGAAACGCTGCATTTTTGTGGGATAAATAGGGTTCAAAAGAGTGTCGATTCAGTTTCCATGTGAAAACACAAAGCTTCTTCGCTCTTCCACCGTAAAAGTCGCGAGCTTCCTTCTTCTCTGATCAATTCAGTATCATCGCCATCATGTTCACTTCAACTCATGGATTTGCTAATCCTCTCCGTCAAAATGCCACGATCAATCACACTATGGTTTCACTCTCAGACTCCTCTCCGATTCACTTTCATTTTTCTTCGTCTCACTATCGCTTTACCTTGTTTTCTCTGCGTCTCGTTATTCATGGCTCCGGTCGTGGTTCTCAGATTCTTATTGCAACACTATTGATCTAATTCCGACGACGAATTGGATTTGAAAACCGTGACTAAAATACTCCTAAGTACAATCATAGCAACAAGAAGACGCGAAAAAGAAAAAGCACAACGTTTTACCGACCGGAGTTGCTCCGACGACCCTTAGATCTTGATGCTAACGCAGAAAATCAGAGCTAAGATTTCAACCAGGTATGATTATGAAGAAACTTTTGACTCCGATCTTCTCCTTCTACCTTTCTTGCATTCTTAAACTTCTCTCTTGGTTCTAATGGTGAAGGTGCAGTTACCATCAATGTGATGATGATGATGATGATGTTGTTCGTTGATGCGGAGATAAGGAGTATGCATGATGAAGAAGATGATGGAGGTTTTCAGAGGTGAAGGTGGAAGCAGAAGATTGAAGTTGAAGATTGTTGAGAGAGTTTCAGAGAGTTTTCTCCTTGTTATTTTCTAGTGAGTTTCTGTTATGAAAGCATCGTGAATCCTCTCTCTCCTTTCCTCTTTTTTTATACCCTGCTGGAAGTTTGTTGAAGAGTCCATTCTGTTAGAAATTGGTTAGAAAACATTTCGGTTATGGTTTGGTAGGAGATCTGGAATCTGTTAGGCTTAGTTGGAATTTTGTTTTGTATGGTTAGGATGTTAGTTTCTATTAGTTGGTTAGGATGTTAGTTTCTATTAAACATTTGGGTGAGGTTCAGTTATGCATGATAGTTAGGAAAAGGTTAAAAACTGTTAGAAAATTCTGCATAACACAAGAGTTTTTGGCATAGCATGAAGCAATTTTGAGGCATGGTTAATTGAATATTGGAAACTTTGAGTATTTTGTGATTATTTTTGTATGCTGTGGTGTTTTGGAAATTTGTAATCATGAAATTTAGGATGATGTTTTGTAACGGAAACATGCCTTTACGTACTTGTAGGAAACATAGTAATGACGGTTTTGTAACGGTTTATGATGAAACTTGATGCAATGTACTTGTAATGTCAATGTAAAGAATTAATTTGGAATGATATTGCCTTTGAATCTTGTAATAGCTTCGTACTTTGCACTTTGTAACTTTGAATGTTTTTTAATGAAGTATTTGTTTATCCTATGAAACTTCGTTTTAATTAGCTTGATGATGTAAAGCTAAAAAAGGTCATGTGATGAAACTTGAAGTCTTCCTTGTAAAGAACCTTGAACCTTATGGAAAAGGCCAAACATGTAAGTCAAATGACAATTTAAGCTTCTCTTGATGGAAGAAGATCAATTGAAAACCCTAACTTGTAATGGTTAAAATCTTATCAAGATATATCCTCCTTGAATACTACTTGAATGAATGAATCTTCCTTGAAACCATATGAGGGAATCTCCCAACCCTATCTTGAATAAACCATTAATAAATCATGAACTTAATAAGACCTTGAATCAATATTAAATTCGAGGATGATCAGAAGTTTCAACAAATCCAAATCAATAATCATTTCTCAGTAATCCAAGTTAACTTGCAATTGAAGTGGAAAGTATTTGATGAGAACCAAAAATTGTATCATTCAAATAAGTCCACAATGTTGAAGAAGGAGAGGCTTAAGATAACCATAAGATCGAGCCCTAATCCAATGATCCCCAGTTGAAGCATAATAGACGAAATTCCTAATTCTTAAGCCTTGAAGCAAGATTGCAACTTGATGTTGAGAAGAAAGGATACCCCTATAGTTTGATGACAAAGAAGTCCAGGAAATAAAACCCTAGCTTTAAACAAATGATTGATGGAGAAATTAACCAAAACAAGCTTGTGCGAAGGTGAGAGCCTTAAAGCCACAAAAATCCTAATCTCGTGACCATTAATTCAAATACCAATCCTAATTATTAATGAATGCATGATGTTGTTAAATGACCTAATGAAGGTTATATACGTAAGAAAAAATGCGAGATGCGTAATCCAGATAAAAGTGAAAGGGGTAGGGCAAATTTAGGGTATTACACAGGTGTCCTGGTGAATTCTGGATTTTTCGTGTGAATTATATGAATGATGATTCGGTACAGCTGCACGCTACATTCTGTCACATGGATGGCCAAGAAGAACACCATCATGGGTCTTGTCAGATCTGCTGTAGGGGTTATCGTGGTTGTTCTATCGTAAGAAGGGGAATTCAATTGTTATTAGATAATGACACTACCAAAGTCACAGGAAATAGATGTGATTACAATGGAGTTAATGTGATTGAAGATTGCTCAGTCGAGACCATGTCAGATGATGAATATGTTTCTGCTGATGAGTTCTTAGCTTTGGAATTTTACTCCCCGTGTTTCTAATGCAGTGTTTAATAATGAATAAAACACATCCTGCGTATGAAAAACATTTTTATGATAATAAAAGACAACTTTTTGATGAAAGAAAACTTTATTGATTGGCCCATGAATTGGCATTTGTACAAGGATGCAACTCCTATGTGAGGTAGTTACGAAAAAGAAACTGAAAATACAACAGGTATAAATGGAAATGAGAGATGCTCAAATTTCCATTAAAACTGGTATTGCTACAGTTCCCATATCCTCAGTAGTCTTAATTCCTCGCCTCTAAAGAGTAGCAGTTGGACCAATCAATTCACCTCCAAGGTGCTATAGATGTGCATGTATTATTCGTGAAGAGAATTCAGACTATTGCCTAAGCCGCCCTTTTGGGTTTTCAACTTAGCGGGTTATTATTTTTTTCATTTTATCCATAATTTTTTCTTGGACTTTTTATGTCCACCAGGATGCCCATTTTTGCCTAAGTCCCCCTTTCGGGTTTTTGACTTAGCGGATATCTTATGCGTAGCATTTTTTGACTGAGTCTGAATTAACTGGGAGTGGAATGTCTTCCCCATCCATGTCTGTCAGGATTAGAGCACCTCCTGAAAAGGCTCTCTTCACGATATACGGTCCCTCATAATTGGGAGTCCATTTTCCCCTTGGATCAGAATGGCTTTGCACGGTAACCTTTCTCAAGACCAAATCACTAGGATAAAACTTCCGAGGACGGATCTTTTTGTTGAATTCTCTCTTCATCTCTATTGGTACAACTGACCATGACAAATGGCTGTCAGGCGCTTTTCTTCAATCAGGTTGAGTTGGTAAAACCTTGTTTGAACCCACTATGCCTCATCAAGCTTGGTTTCCATCAAAACCCTCAACGAAGGAATCTCTACTTCGACATGAAGCACTACATCCGTACCATAGACAAGAGAAAATGGAGTTGCCCCTGTTGAAGTATGCACAAATGTTTTATAGCCATGCAGAGCAAAAGGCAACATTTCATGCCAATCTTTATATGTTCTGGCCATCTTCTGGACGATCTTCTTTATGTTCTTGTTAGCAGCTTTGACTGCACCGTTCATCTTTGGTCGATACGGTGATGAATTATGATGTTCAATTTTGAACTCTTCACACAACTCCTTCATCATGTTGTTGTTAAGATTAGAACCATTGTCAGTGATGATTCTATGAGGAGTTCTGTAACGGCATATGATTTCCTTTCTGATGAAATTGGTAACGACCTGTTTGGTTACATTCTTGTAAGAAGCTGCTTCCACCCATTTGGTGAAATAATCAATAGCCACTAGAACGAACCTATGACCATTCGAAGCACTTGGACCAATCCTTCCAATCATGTCAATCCCCCACATTGTGAACGGCCATGAGGAAGTCATAACATTCGAAGGAGTTAGGGGAACACGAATTCTGTCTGCATACACTTGCCGTTGTGGCACAACTTTGCATATACACAAAAATCACTCTCCATTGTCGTCTAGAAATATCATGCACGTAAGATTTTCTTTGCCATAGAATGCCCGCTCGAATGAGTCCCGAAAGAACCCTCATGGATTTCCTTTATGGTCGACTCTGCTTCGTGTCTATCCACGCATCTGAGCAGAACCGAGTCATAATTTCTATTATACAGGACGTCTCCTGATAAGAGGAACTTGGATGCTAACCTTCTAAGCATATGCTTATCACAAATTGTAGCATTTTCGGGATACTCTTGCTTCTCAAGGTACCGTTTGATGTCGTAATACCACGACTTCTCATTAGACACATCCTCGGTCGAGAGACAATGAGCAGGAAAGACATGTGTTGGCTCTTTGTAATGGAGGATGCGTATATTAGGAGCCTGATTCGGAAAGCTCACTAAGAACATTAATTCTAAAGTATCTAAAGCATCGACCAGCTGGTTTTCATCTCTGGGAATATGTTCGAAGGTGATTTCATCAAAAGCGGGTATTAGCTGCAAGATGTAGTCTTTGTACGAAATCAAATTGGGGTGCTTTGTCTCCCAATCACCTCGTACTTGATGTATGACCAAAGTAGAGTATCCAAAGACTTCAAGGATTTTGATTTTAAGGTCGATAGCTGCCTCTAGACCCATCACGCAGGCATCATATTTTGCCACATTGTTCGTACAATTGAAACATAACCGAGTTGTAAATGGTGTATGAGTATTACATGGAGAAGTAAGTATTGCTCCAATGCCATGACCTGCAGCATTCGAGGCACATCAAACGTAAGATTTCATCGCTCTTCTGGATCGACCCCATTATAATCATCAAGATTCATAACATCTTCATCAGGGAAGTCAAATTTCATTGATTGGTACTCTTCCAATGGCTGATGAGCGAGATGATCCGCAAGAATGCTACCCTTGATAGCCTTTTGTGTAACATACTGAATGTCATATTTAGATAAAATCATCTGCCATCGAGCAAGCGTTCCTGTGAGTGCTGGTTTTTCAAATATATACTTTATCGGGTCCATATTTGATATCATAAAAGTCGTGTATGTCAGCATATACTGCCTCAGACGTCGAGCTGCCCAAGCAAGCGCACAACAAGTTTTTTCAAGCAAAGAATACCTGGATTCACAATCGGTAAACTTTTTACTCAGATAATAAATGGCGTTCTCTTTACGTCTTGTTTCTCCATGTTGTCCAAGAACACAACCCATAGATCCTTCCATCATTGTCAAGTACATGATAAGTGGCCTCCTAGGCACTGGAGGAATGAGGATCGGTGGCTCTTGGAGATACTATTTGATCTTTTCAAACGCTTCCTGGAAATTATCATCCCATTGGACATCTTGATTCTTGCGCAGCAATTTAAAGATGGGTTCACAAGTAGCTGTGAGATGAGAGACGAACCTGGCTATGTAGTTCAATCTCCCAAGGAACCCTCTTACTACTTTTTCATTTTTCGGTGCTGGCATATTCTGTATTGATTTTACTTTGTCAAGATCTACCTCAATTCCTCATTGACTTACGATGAAACCAAGTATTTTTCCCGATCGCACCCTGAAGGTGCACTTGTTCGGATTAAGCCTTAGCCTAAACTTTTGCAGATGCGCAAATAACTTTTACAGGTGGACCAAATACTCCTCCTCAGTTTCCGATTTTGCATTCTTATCGTCGACATATACTTCAATATCCTTATGAATCATATCATGAAAGAGTGTCACCATGGCATGTTGATATGTTGCACCGACATTTTTTAGACCAAAAGGCATGACTTTATAATAGTAAGTACCCCATGGAGTAGTGAATTTCATCTTTGTCATGTCTTCTGAGGCCATATTTATCTGATTGTATCCCGAAAAACCATCCATGACGGAGAAAACCGAGGATTGATCCGTATTATCAACCAATACATCGATGTGAGGTAATGGAAAGTCATTCTTTGGGCTTGCTTAATTCAAATCCTGATAGTCCACACACATACGCACCTTCCTATCTTTCTTAGGGACAGGTACGATATTGGCAATCCAATCCGAGTATTCAAATTCCAACAAGAAGCCTGCATTTAACTACTTTTCAACCTCTTCTTTGATCTTGAGAGACATATCTGAATGAGTTCTCTGCGGATTTTGCTTCACCGGAGGATATTCTGACTTGAGTGAAAAATGGTGCATGACTATATATGTATCCAAACCAGGCATATCTTCATACGACCAGGCAAAGATGTCAGAGTACTCTCTGAGAAGCTCAATCAACCCCTTCTTTACATCATCTTGCAATGCGGCCCCTATCTTGACCTCTCTTTTTACTGTGTCAGTACCGAGGTTGATGATCTCAATGGCCTCTTGATGAGGCAGGATCATTTTCTCTTCTTGTCTCAAGAGTCTTGTCAATTCCTCTGGAATTTCACAATCTTCCCCACTATCTTCATCGGCTTGGTCATTCGGATTTCCAAGGATATTGGTGCAAGGAACTGTAACATCATCGTTTTTAATGGAATTCGAGGAAGACCTGCATGATTGATGAATCATGCCTCATTTTAGAATATGGATGCAAATTGAAAAATGGTTAAAGAGTTAGAAGGAAAAGCATTGCCAATTTTTTTTAATTTTACGAAAATAAGAAAAGGCAGAGAGCAAAAATTGTATATGAAAATGCAATTTTATTCAATTTTAAACAAGCATTGAAACACGAGAGGGCCCTTTTCACAAGCTGCCAACATGCTTCGGGCAAAAACATGTGACTTAATTAAAACAAGAACATTACATGTCAAAGAAAACCACTTTGGGAATATCAATAGCAGTCCAATTGTCGAGCTCTTGATCAGGTGTGATTTGGTAGATGTATTGAGCCATATCCGCACCGTCTTCATCATCACCTTCCACTACGTGGATTTGTCCTTGAACACTTAGACCAGCACTAATAAACACTTCTGAAAGCAGGGGAACCTGTTTTCCTTTGAACACAGTCTGACCCGTACCAACACAATCTGAAAAAGAGGACCTGAACCCAAGTCCCGATTTGTCCTGCTTTTCGCGCACCTCGACCATTTTGCCCCAATCTTTATTGGGAATCCCAGACTCCACAATGGCTTTGGCATCCCTCAAGGAAACCATTGGAACTCCAGACTTCTTTGTAGTGTCCAACATGGTGGGTACTCTGTCAATAGAAATTATTTCCAAGTCTTGGAAAGGGGTTTTATGTACTTCCCCGTCCACTTCGACATTACGGAAGGAAGTAACATTGTTGATCATGACGCCTTCTTCTCCACCAATGACGATGACCTTGTCTTGGATGATGAATTTCAAATGTTGGTGAAGAGTTGAGGTTACAGCTCCTGCCATATGTATCTATGGGCGCCCCGGCAGGTAAGTATAAGACAGATGAATATCCATGACATAGAATGATAGGTAGAACACATGGGGACCAATCTTGATGGGTAGGTCAACTTCCCCTTCTACAGATCTTCTTAACCCATCAAAAGCTTTGACTGTCAGCGTGCTAGGTTTCATCATAACCCCGTCCATGTTCAACTTGAACAGAGTATATTTAGGCATCACGTTCAAAGAAGACCCAATGTCTACCAGGACTCGAGACATCATAGTTTCTAGACATCTGATGGAAATATGTAACACTTTATTGTGAGCTCGGCCCTCAGGAGGAAGCTCGTCATCACAGAAACCCAGACAATTCCCCGCAGAAATATTTGTAACAACCCCTTCAAATTGGGCCACAGAAATTTCAGGATTCACGTGAGAACCATGCAGAATTCTCATCAAGGATGTTCAATGTGCTTCGGAGTACAGAAGGAGGAATAAGATCGATATCTTTGCAGGTGTCTGATTCAGTTGGTCAACCACCTTGAAATCACTCATCTTGATCACCCTGATTAACTACTCTACTTGTTGTTCAAAAGACATCCCGAGAGGACCATTGACTACTTGGTTCCCTTTATCTTTCACAGGAATCTCTTAAATAACTTCTTCGGGAGGTGGTGGAGTAGGAGCAAAGACTCTTCCGCTTCGGGTTATTCTGCTAGTTCCAGCAATGTTGGTTATATCCTTATTTTCAATCGGCGGACAGATAACTTTATTTCCATGGATGTAAACAACATTGTATTCCCATGGAACTACCCTGTTGTGAGTAATCATAATGGGGACTGGATTTGGAATTGCCGATGCTTGGATTGGCAGGGGAGTGACCCGATTCTGATCTGGCGCAGGGAGCGCTAGAACTTGTATAACCAATGTAACTCTTGAAGTGTTCCTCTGAACATTGTCCGGATAATACGGAACCTATAGAATAGCAACATCACCTTCGGGGATGAATTTCTCAACTCTAACAACCCCTTCGTCCATCAATCTCTGAATGGAATTTTTCAAATCATCACACTCGTTCGGATTGGATGAGCATTTCAAACAAAAGTCATGAAGCTCTTGTAGAACTTCTTGCTGTAAAAGATGCTCCCTTAAAACTGCCATTGACATTTAAACCTCATCAACCCGAGTCACTAAGTCATGGCCATTATCGAATCCGATTGCATTGGCAGCATCCCCATGATGGGGAGGCATAGGGTTATTCTGAACATTAGGGCCTATAGGAGCAAAGCTTAACTCTTTGTCCTCCAAAAGATCTTGCACCTTTTACTTTAAACCTTTGTAGTTTTCGATCGAATGGCCTGGAGCGCCTGAATGAAACTCATAACGCGCATTAATATCATAACCCTTTGGAAGTTCTATCGGTGGAGGAGCTAACCCTCAGAGTTGTACCAACTGACCAACTAGAAATTGTGGAAGCAATTGGGCATACGACATCGGGATTGGATCCAACTTCCTCTCGGGGTACCTTTGTGGCCTCTATTGACCCCTTTGTCCTTGGGGCCTCTGATTCTGTTGATAGTTTCATAATGATGCATAGTGTTGTTGCGAAGCAGTAGCAAGAGTTTAGTAATATGGAACCTGTACAACAGCTTTCTCCTTATCAACAGAGGCATTGCTCACCTCTCCCTCCTTTTTCTTGATGAAACCGCCAAAATACGTGTTCTTTCCACCACCTGAACTGTTGTTACCATTCGTGCCAGATGCACCTGAAATAGTTCCTACTTTGATATACGTTTCAACTCGCTCCCCAATGATAACCATATCCGAAAATGAATCAGAAGTACTTCCAAGCATAAGTTGCAAATACGGACCTCGGAGGGTACTCATAGACAAATTTACTAATTCCCAGTCTAGGAGAGGAGGTTGAACCCTCGTAGCCAAACTGCGCCACCTCTAGGCATACTCTTTGAAAGACTCACTAGTGTTCTGAGACATACTATGCAATTGTGCACGGCTAGGCGCCATGGCGGTGTTGTAATGATAATGTTTTAGGAAAGCATCAACAAGCTCACCCCAAGTACTAACATGAGTTTGCTCCAACTGCATGTACCACTCTAGTGGAGCTTCATCCAGACTGTCCTGAAAGAAATGCATAAGCAACGACTCATTGCTAGCATAAGCAGTCATCTTTCTATAATAATATCGGAGATGAGTCTCCGGGCATGTAACCCCCTTATACTTGTCGAATTCCGGTACCTTGAACTTAGGTGGAATCACAACCCCCGAAACCAGACACATAGCAACAACACTGGATCCTGGTTTCTTGGAAGTCTCCATAGCCTTCAGACGTTCTTCCAAAGCCTTGTACATTTTAGCAGTTTCAGACAAATCAACTGTAGAATCCTTTGGAGGGTCATCGAGATCGATGACATCATGGTGGTCATCCATAATCAACCATGGGTTCTATTTAGGAATCCCCCCGTTGTCATTCCTGGGTCCACCATTCTCGGATGTAGAGGCACTGTCAACCAGCTTAGTAACACTCAGTCTGAGCTTTTCTTGCCCTTGGATGATGGAATGAAGAGTTTCTATGAGCTGATTCATTTGATCACCCATGGTGACCATGTCTTTGTGGAGAGCGGCTTGGTTCTGCTCAATCTAGTCCATAATCCTCAACTTGTTGGCTCGAGTGCGATAAGGATGTAAGGAAGTCGTCTTGTAAATTCTGACAATAAGAGGCAAAACCATCAGACAAGAATTCCCGCCAGAAAACCTGTAATTCATGAAATGCATGATATGTATGATGTATGAAATGATTGCCCATTCCAGTTTTCCACAGCTCAATTAGCGTCAGTAATAATCGAGCAACATGATGATAAGAATAACCATATAAAGAAAACACTAGAAATGGGAGAAATTCCCACAGAATTCAATGCAAGAAATTTGCGAGAGTACAAGATAAGAGATTATGTCCAACAAGCCTGGCGGTAATCAAGATAACAATATAATGATCAGTCTGGAGGTGGGCTACCATTCTTCCTCCATCTCTATCTCACATCACTAAGGCCCAAATAAAGTGCCTTAGAAATTACTTCAAAGTCGGGTTCATTCAGAACAGCAACAAATATGTGCTCAGTAATTTTGAATAAATGAGAGTACTCTTTCGAAGTTGGAGTGGTCAAATAGTCCTGGAAGGTGAAACAGCGTAACTCATAGTCGTAAGACTGAACTAGAGTCAAAGCATCACCATGTCTTTCACTAAAAACCCTTGCATTAGGACGGACTAAATGATATTTTAAACTTCTCGAAGAAGGCCAAGAACTTGAGCAGAACTGATGAGTATAATTGTCTCCTCTAGTGCTCTTGAGAATATCACTGCTGCTTGACATTACTGACGGAAACCACAACTCTGTGAGATACCCCGAAATGGACATGCATATGCAAGGTTAGTGTATAGTTTCATTTTTCTGACATTTCTTTTTGAAAAATAAACATGATATGATGTAAGTGAAAGTGATCATGGGATTACTACTTCCATGATATTGATTTCTGTTGTACTGTCTCTGCGTAGTCTGCTAGTACCAGGATCATAGGTTTGGAACATAATCGGAAGAACCTCATGAACATCAGATTTGGAACTCAGAAAATAAATCTAAGAACCTCATAGTCACCGATAGAAATCCATAACATAACCATTAGAACAAATAGTCACTGTCTGAGAGTAACCATCTGAACATAGTCACCATTTGTACCTGTGACAATGATTCCCTCCCCACTCACGGGTGAAAAACTAGGCCAGGGTAAGGTTAAAGGTCTAATCAGAGTCAAAGAGTTTGTCTGTTAGTATCATCATACGATGACACCCCTCTGAACCTCCTTTGAAGTCACAGGTCTCATGGTAGGGTCTATAAGACATACGCCTCGTATCCGCCATGGCCACTCTATTCCTAGCTCATATGGAATTCACTCATATCCTGGGTACGGGGCCTTTTACCTCATAGCAACACACACCCGATCAAGAATCAGATCCAGTACATCAATAGTATATGGAAAACAGTAAAATGAAATGCATACATATGCTCAGGTAATCATGTATGAATGAATAAAGTGAAAACATAAAAATAAACACCCAAATAAAGGAAACAAGAGCTAGGAGTGACTCTCGGACGGACCAGGATTTGGTCGACCTGTCCCCAGTGAAGTCGCCAGCTGAAACAACCGGCTGAAAATTATCAAACAATAAAGTCGCCATCAGACGTCTTTTATCCCACATGAAGGGAAAGGTAAACATCGAGAAAATATGATAAGGGAGAAGTCAAGGACTTGCGCTATTAGCACCTCACACGCCTGTAGTACTCTATGGTATCCACTCTTGTTGTATATCTTATGGGTGTGTTTAATCTATGCTTACTGTTTATTACTGCTAAAGGGAGAATGCATGCAAAAGAAAGAGAAAAGAATGTAGGGAAAATAAAGTTGTACTCGCTTGGGCCCTACCCCAATGCCTACGTATCCTTTTTGAGGAATCAGAGCTACCTTAGTTCGGCTCACATGTTTTTGTTTGTTTGCTGTTTTTTATGGACAATGTTAATTTCTCCTTCTGCCGCAGCTCTCCTCTGGAGACTTATGCGTTGGCACAGAAGTAAATTAATCACGTCCTTACCTGAAAAGGGTTTTTAGAGAAAAGGTGTTTGGACGCACAAAAAGGTTTGAATTGGTTTGTGTTTTTTGTTACCTTGAAAAAGGGTTTAAGTGTGATTAGCATGTTTTATGATTTGCGGAAGAAAAGATTTTAGTTTTAAATGCAAGGATGCAAAAAGGGGAAGAAAAGAGTCTAAGGGAGACTAGCCTATTCCTAACCTAATGTTATCATATAATAGTAGTCCTAAGGTTTGGATTAACAAAAGGGAAACCGCTACCTAATGTTAGCATGCATGGTTTGCAACCTAATGTCTAACTCGCATCCGGACAGAGCAAGCACACCCTAAGGGAACATGGTATGTACAAGGATAAAGCAAACAAGATAATAAGCTCAAGAGAGCACACCTAGAGATCCTATCTAGGTTGGTGTACAAAAGAAAGTCTAACAAAACTATCCTATAGGGAACATGCAATGAGAGTGAAGTCGTGATCTCAATTTCTAAATTGAGTGACTCATTGATCAACAAGAAATAAAGGAAACCGGTAAAATCCTATAGGGAGCATGCACTGAGAGCGAAGTCATGATCTCAATTCCTAAATTGAGTAACTCGTCGATCAACAAGAAATAAAGGAAAGCAATAAAATCCTATGAGGAGCATGCGCTGAGAGCGAAGTCGTGATCTCAATTCATAAATTGAGTGACTCATCGATCAACAACCAAAGAAACAAACACAAGCACAACACATATAGCAAATGAAGTGCGTAATGCCTGCTACAAGTCTTTAAACAACGACTTCGACCGCACGCTTTTTATTTCCTACTTCTCATGGTATCTAGAAAGCAATAAAATCCTATTTCTCATGATATCTAGAAAAGCGGTAAATAAATGTAGTAAAGTGCGAAGAAGTACGAAGGTAGTAGCGACGACTACCAAAGCGAGCAAATCATCAAGAGCGGACGAAAGCAATGGATAAGCAGGGAGTACGCGTCGAGAAAGCTTCACCAAGAAACAAACAAATTCAGAAATAATATCTAACTAAGATAAAGGCAAACATGTTTTGCGAATGCAACCCGTAATCAGAAATTCTTGCACAAGACATCATAAAGTATCGCATGTATCAGGACAACATATAATATGATATGAATTTCTTCAAGACGATGAGAAATAAGGTGAGCATAAGCCATATGTTTCGATCGCATAACAACTCGTTATGTTACACAATCGAAAGCATAAAAATGTACCTTGCACAATGAACAAACACGTCAGAAATAACGAGGCACGACGATACGAAAATATGGATAAAACTAAAAGAAATAGAAGTATTTTTATTAGTTTTTTTTACGTGAGAAAAACTAAAGAATTAATTCCTAAAAAATCTATTATATTCTACTTTTTTTTATTAATGTTTTTATATTATTTTTTTGTTTTTATATTTTTTACCGTGTGGAGAAAAATCGAACAAATAGAAACAATTAGTGAAATTAAAAGAAAAATCATAAAGGGACTCAGGGGCTGAGAATTGAAGTCAAGAGGTGATGCAGGAGCAGAGCGCTAGGCCCACCAGAATGAGGTCCAAGAGATCGTTTTATTTTGCAATGCCACAAGCTCTAAAAATGGTGCATAACATGGGCCTCTCTGGGAGGTGCAAAAAGTGAAGTGCTCCAGGGCCCAACGAATTTTATCCAGAAACAATTCCTTATACAAATTCAATTATTATTATGATTATTATAAAGTAAAATAAAAATAAATAATAATAAAGAAAATAGAGATGGAAGTAGAAACACTGTGTTTTTGTGGGATAACTAGGGTTCAAAAGAGTGCCGATTCAGTTTCCATGTGAAAACACGAAGCTTCTTCGCTCTTCCATCGTAAACGCCGTGAGCTTCCTTCTTCTCTGATAAATTCGGTCTCATTGTCTTCATGTTCACTTCAACTCATGGATTTGTTAATCCTCTCTGTCAAAATGCCATCATCAATCACACTATGGTTTCCCTCTCAAACTCCTCTCCAATTTGCTTTCATTTTGCTTCGTCACACTATCGATTTACCTCATCTTCTTTGGGTCTTGTTATTCATGGCTCCGGTTGCGGTTCTCAGATTCTTATTGCAACACTATTGATCTAATTTCGACGATGACTTGGATTTGAAAATCGTGACTAAAATACTCCTAAGTACAATCATAGCAACAAGAAGACGCAAAAAAGAAAAAGCACAACGTCTTACCGACCGGAGTAGCTCCGACGACCCTTCGATCTTGATGCTAACACAGAAAATCAGAGCTAAGATTTCAACCAGGTATGATTATGACGAAACTTTTGAATCAGATATTCTCCTTCTACCTTTCTTGCATTCTTAAACTTCTCTCTTGGTTCAAATGGTGAAGGTGCAGTTACCATCAATGCGATGATGATGATATTGATCGTTGATGCGGAGAGAAGGAGTATGCATGATGAAGAAGATGATGGAGGTTTTGCAGAAATGAAGGTGGAAGCAGAAGGTTGAAGCTGAAGATTGCTGAGAGAGTTTGAGAGAGTTTTATCCTTGTTATTTTCTGGTGAGTTTCTGTTATTAAGGCATCGTGAATCCTCTTTCTCCTTACCTCTTTTTGTTATACCTTGCTAGAAGTTTGTTAAAGAGTCCATTCTATTAGAAATTGGTTGGAAAACATTTCGATTATGGTTTGGTAGGAGATTTAGAATCTGTTAGGCCTAGTTGGAATTCTGTTTCGATTGGTTAGGATGTTAGTTTCTGTTAAACATTTGGGTGAGGTTCAGTTATGCAGGATAGTTAGGAAGAGGTTAAAAACTGTTAGAAAATTCTGCTAAAAGCAGTTACAGAATTTTGTTAACCTTTCTGTTATGAGTTTATAATGTGCAGGGTTGTGGTTTATGTTTATATGCGGAGTTGGTTCATGATAAGTTTGAACAGTTTGGTGGGTTGAATCTGTTTGAGTTAGGATTTAGAAGGATTCAATTTTTGTTTTATTTTGTGTACATGTGCAAGTTGAGATAGCCTTAAAAATAGCAATGATATTGAAGTACTTTAGCAAGTAAGGCAAGGCGTGAAGAGGATTGCATGACACAAGAGTTTTTGGCATAACATGAAGCAATTTTGAGGCATGGTTAACTGAAGATTGGCATCATTGAGTCTTTTGTGATTATTTTTGTATGATGTAGTGTTTTAGAAATTTGTAATCATGAAATTTACGATGATGTTTTGTAATGGAAACATGCCTTTACGGACTTGTAGGAAACATAGTAATGACGGTTTTGTAATGGTTTATGATGAACCTTGATGCAATATACTTGTAGTGTCAATGTAAATAATTAATTTGGAATGATATTGCCTTTGAATTTGTAATAGCTTCATACTTTGCGCTTTGTAACTTTGAATGTTGTTTTAATGAAGTATTTGTTTTTCCTATGAAACTTTGTTTTAATTGGCTTGATGATGTAAAGCTAAAAAAGGTCATGTGATGAAACTTGAAGTCGTCCTTGTAAAGAACCCTAAACCTTATGGAAAAGGCCAAACATCTAAGTCAAATGACAATTTAAGCTTCTCTTGATGGAAGAAGATCAATTGAAAACCCTAACTTGTAATGGTCAAAATCTTATCAAGAGATATGCTCCTTGAATACTACTTGAATGAATGAATCTTCCTTGAAACCATATGAGTGAATCTCCCAACCCTATCTTGAATAAACCATTAATAAATCATGAACTTAATAATACTTTGAATCAATATTAAATCCGAGGATAATCAGAAGTTTCAACAAATCCAAATAAATAATCATTTCTCAGTAATCCAAGTTAATTTGCAATTGAAGTGGAAAGTATTTGATGAGAACCAAAAATTGTATCATTCAAACAAGTCCACAATGTTGAAGAATGAGACGCTAAAGATAACCATAAGATCTAGCCCTAATCCAATGATCCCCAGTTGAAGCATAACATACAAAAACCCTAATTCTTAAGCCTTGAAGCAACATTGCAACTTGATGTTGAGAAGAAAGGATACCCCTGTAGTTTGCTGATAGAAGTCCAGGAAATAAAACCCTAGCTTTAAACAAATGATTGATGGAGAAATTAACCGAAACAATCTTGTGCAAAGATGAGAGCCTTAAAGCCACAGAAAGCCTAATATCGTGACAATTAATTCAAATACCAAACCTAATTATTAATAAATGCATGATGTTGTTAAATGACCTAATGAAGGTTATGTACGTAAGAAAAAAATGCGAGATACGTAAGCCAAATAAAAGTGAAAGGGGTAGGAAAATTTGGGGTATTACATAGGTGTCCCGGTGAATTCTAGATTTTTCATGTGAATTATATGAATGATGATTTGGTACAGCTGCACGCTACATTCTGTCACATGGATGGCCAAGAAGAACACCATTATGGGTCTTGTTAGATCTGTTGTAGGGATTCTCGTGGTTGTTCTATCGTAAGAAGGGGAATTCAGTTGTTATTAGATAATGGAACTATCAAAGTCACAAGAAATAGAGATGATTACAATGGAGTTAATGTGATTGAAGATTGCTCAGTCAAGACCATGTCAGATGATGAATATGTTTCTGCTGATGAGTTCTTTTCTTCGGATGAAGATATGTTCTCTGATAATGATTATGTGATGTCTAAATATTCTAAAGAAGGTATTAATGTCTGTGATACGGTGGGAGAACTGACTTGAGTTTTGCGTTTGTTTTCGCACTTGTTCGGTTTAGCAAGAGTCGCCACCGACTTTTTATTTTATCCTAAAGGAAAGGTTAAAAAAAGCACAGGAAAAACCTTTTGAGATGTTTCGTGGGTTCGGGGGGTAGATTATGAAAAGGGAAGGTGCTAGCACCCTTTTCATCCATGGTTATCCATGGGCTCTTAGTTACTTGGTTTTAGATCACTTGCCTTGATTTTTGATTGCTTGAAAATGGTGTGTGTGTGTGTGTGTGTGTTTTGAAAATATTTTGAAATAGACGCCTTTGTTTCGGCAACCATTGTAATGACTCGTGTTTGAGTATATACGAAGGTGTGTGTCTTTTCGAAAATATGTTTCAAATGTTTTTGTTTTGAAAGTGTTTGTGGAGCGTGGTTTGAAAAGTAGGCAAGTGTTTTTGCAAGTTGATCAAGTAACTAAGATTTTTGTCTACCCCTAATGTACTCAAAGGTTTTTCTCATGTTTTTAACCCTTTTTAACAATTTTGTTCCACCATTGTATTTGGTGGACAATCTTGCGTTTAGGATATGAACGGGACAGGCGCAGGTCATCGTATGGACCATGAATGCAATGATGCCAAGTGTCTTTGGCAATTTGCTTGAAGGGACTATGATCATTTTGATAGGCAACTTTCGAAAGCGTCATCGAGGGACTTATGATCATTTGAATTGTTTTGCCAAAGAAACTCGACGTGCAAGCATGGCCCATTTTGGAAGGCAACATGTGGGATTACCCTAGGGGTGCAAGTGTGATTGTGTATTGATTTCATGTATTTGTCTTGTATTAGGTTATCTAGCGTTCTATTTTATGTACATGCAAACCCTAGGTCTAACCATGGTATATTTGAAAGCGGTAAATTCCAAGAATTTAAAGTCTACACTATTACAAATAAGTATCCGGGAGTGGGGGTACAAATTTACAAATGGGGATGAGACTTTAAATAATTACAACCAAATAGAATCGATCGCAATGTAATATGTAATCAAATGTACAGAATAAGCAAATGTAAATGCGTCAACGTAAATGTGTAAATGTATGTGTAAATGTGTAAGTGTACGTATTTATTTACAAGTTGAGAAATGTGAACTTAAATGTATTATTAAGTATTTGATTTAATTAATTTTATCATTTTATATTTTGTTAAGTATGTATAAAACAAAAGTTTTAATCTTAAGAAAAGAATGTTTTAAAAATATTAATGTTTTTAATTAATAATTTTATGTATTAATATTAATGTATTTTAATAAAGTATTTTAAGAGAAGAAAAGTATTAACTTAAGAAAATTAACATTTCATGTATAAAAAAATTTTAATTAAGAAAGTAGAAGTTTAATTGTAATTTTATATGTTTCAATGCTTTTATGTACAAAATAAAAAAAGAAATGTTTCCTAAGAAAAAAATTAATACTTTGGTGTATTTTAATTAATGCATTATATACAAAATCTTAATTTATATGTATATAAAAAAGTATTGTTAAAATCAGTATTAAGTAAATTGTATAAGAAAAAAAAAGTATTAGAATAATGTTTTTTTTTAATAAAAGAGGAATGGGCCTTAGGGTTTTTGGGCTTAATCAGAATGGACATGGAGGGGGTGCATAACTGAGTGGCAATGGGCTTAAGCTTACTGAAAAAAGGGCAAGGCCCATGGCAAGTTTGTTCATTTCGTTTAGGGTTGCAAGGTTCGTTTTCAATTGGAATTTCAGGGTTTGTGATAATGAAAGGCGTCATTTTCGTTCATCTTCGTTCCTTTTCGTTCGTTTCCTTCATCTCTCAAGTCCAGGACCATTGATTCCTGAACGAAAGCCTCCCACGCCTAGCCACCAACGCCACCGTCTGTCGTCCTTCCTCCGTGGATGAGCGTTGTAGCGCCAAGAAACGGTAAAAGCGAATCTCTTTTATGCCTTAGCTCTTTTTGATTTCATGCTTTGATTGAGTGCTATTATTGTTTCTTGATCGGGAAATATTGTTGTTTGTTTATTTGAGGAGCGTTAAAGGAATGAGAAGAAAAGAATACTACCTTTTGTTGGAAGAGGATGGTGGATCTGGAGGCGTTTGCAGGGCCGGGGGGAAGGAAACGCGTGAGGCTGGATTTTGGCTGGAAGAACCGGTATTTCGTATTTGTTTCACTTCTTTCTTCTTCTTGTTTCTTGGCCTCACTTCTGTTGCCTAGCTTGCTTGTATGCTTCAGATATTTCTTTGATGCTTGAAACGTTTTGACATCTTGAATGTTTTGATGATGTTATTGTTAGCCCAGTGATGAAAATTTTCTGAGGGCGTTCGGGATGCTTGGCTCTGTATGTTTCTGAGTATGCTTTTTCCTCTTCTTCTCTTTGCCTTGTTTACATGCTTCGTATGCTTTAGCTTGATGCCTTGAAATGCTTGCCCTGTGTTTGGTTGCCTTGATGATTAACCCAGTGATGACAATGTTCTGAGGGTTTGGAGTTGCCTTGAATGCTTAGGCTTGGATGCGTAAGTTTCTGTCAATTTAGGGCTTCTACTGTGAGCTTCAGGCTTGCTGGCTATGGCTTTTGGGTGAACTTACAGGTTTGCTGGCTATGGTTTTGTTGGTGAGTTTACAGGAAGGTTTTTTGAATGGTAAGGCTTGGGTGCTCTTTTAGGCTCCTGTTTGTGTTTTGACAGGCAGCTTGAGGCCTTTGGTGAGCTTACCGGTTTTTTGAACAAAGGCTTTGGTGAGTTTATGTTTTTTATGCTTCAGATTTTATGGCTTTTGCTTGATGAAGGTTTTGAAAGGCTTTGAATGCAGGTAAGGCCTTTGCTGTTTGATACTTTACTGGTTTATGCAGGTTGAGGATGGTTTGGATATTATGTGAGTTTGTTTTGGTATATCAGTTTGACAGGTTGGGTTAGGTTGTTGCAGGTTTATGTGTTGTTAAGCTTTTATCATCTTTGAACTGATTTGGCCTTAGGTTTATGCTTGGGACCTGCTGTTTGTGGTTCTCCTTTTTTGATATTTCTCTCCCTCCCTGTACTGTTTTATTCGTTCTGTTTTATATCTTTCTTTCTCAAGCCTAAAGCCAGTAAGCCCATCCTCTTTTCTCTCTTCCCTCTCTCTCTAGTACAGTTTTAAGCATATTATATTGCTTATTTGTCCTTGTGTTCTGAAAAGGCACTGCTGGAAAAATGATGAGAACGAAACCTTGCTTGCAATATTGGTTTTAACCTGCATACTTTGTGTACTGCTTCCATATTTTCTTCTTCTTTGTGACAGTTTTTGATACTTTGATATCTTGAGATATCTTTTGGGCAGCTTTGCACCTTTTTGGCAGCTTTTTGGATAGTTTGAATTTGTGACTTTATAGTTCTAGTTCAGTTTGCCTTTGGACTTTGTTTATGCCATTCAGTTTGAAACTTTTGGACTATGCAGCTTTGTTTGACCCCTTTTGAATTTGTGCAATTAAATCTTTTGTGCATTTCAAAACTTTTGTTGCAAGCATTTTTCATCCTTCTTTGTGAACCGGGAGAAATCCCGTGATTTGCAGAGAGGGCGAACTGATTCCAGTCAGTTGCCTTTAATGATGAACCCGAATTAACTGTTTGCCTTTAATTCCAATTTATCTGCTTCTGACTTTTTCTTCTTTTCTTTGTTTTGCAGATAAAATTCAATGGAGCATTGGAGTAATGGATAGAAGATGAAGACTTAGGAATTAGGATAGTTTTATTTCATTTCAATTATTGTAATCATTATTAGAATACTTTGTAAATAAATACTGTATTCAAACAACAATTGTAACGAATAATTAAAGATGAATAAAATCCATTTTTTATCAGTTAATTCCTTTTCTTCTTTTCAATTATTTATTTTATTATTTATAATTCTTAAATTATAATAAATGGAAATAAATTCCAATTATCTTAACTTAGAATAAATAAACAATTAAATAAACATTGTGGTTTCAGCATTGATCAATTAATAAACCTGGCGCTTCAAAAATCCAAAGCAAAGCACAGTCAATCACAACAACTGCCCAGATGTCTTTTCTCTTAATGATTCAATCAAACACTGCAAACTCAATCCAAATGACTCTTTTCAACTGATTTAGTCAAACATTGCAAACTCAATCCAAATGCCTCAGTCCATATCTCGGAATAACTTGAAAAGCACTGTGGGATTAATTCTTTCTGAGAATGCGCGCACAAAAACCCTAGTTCCTGATCAAATGCCAAAGAAGTGTTCGCCTGATCAAAGCTGAGCCAAAATCAACCAAACCCTAAGCAAACTGTTTGAATTGTTCCAGAGCCAGTGAAAACCCTAATTTTGACTGACGAGAAAAATATGTTTGATCGATTCTTGAGCCAGTCTGAAAAATCAGGACAAGCCCGAAGCTATGATTTCTTGTAGAGAAAGAGGAGGGCAAATTTTGGGGTACAACAGTTGCCCCTGTTCAATCTTCTTGAACCTGAAGAGTTAGATTGGAAAGCTTGTCGTTCGCGACTCGAGGGTAAAAGGAGATTGGACACTAGAGTGCCTAAAAATTTGCACTTAGTGATGTGATGGTAGAGGGAATGGGCTTACAGATGCCATTTGGTGATGGGCTTAACGATGCCATCCGGAAATGGGCTTAAAGATGCCATTTGGAAGTTGCTGGTAGGCGGATGGGCTTAAAGATGCCATCTGGAAATGGTTGAACTGTATGTCACTGGTGAGTGGACGAGTATCAGAAAGGCATCCATGTTTTGGAACATCTCTGTACTGGGGGTCTGAACAAGCAATAAATTGACGTCCGTGTTTGGAGAATCCGTAAACTGTTTTCAGGAATTGGAGTTGAATAAGCAATAGAGCAGCATCCATTGTTGGGGAAGCATCCGTAAACTGTTTTCAAAAGTTGCATCTGAACAAGTGATAGATTAACATCCAGAGTTGGGAAGAATCCGTAAATTGTTTTCAGAAGTCTTGAATTTGAAGCTTACTAATTCTTATCCTAAAAAATGGTAAGGTATTAGCTGAAACACGAAGCCATGTTGCATGAAATGCATGATGCAATGTATGTTATATTAATGTTTATGATATGAATGTGATGAATGCGTATGTAAGCTGATGAGCTATCCTGCTGAGGATAGATGAATCCTGGATGGCTGGAGACAGAAGAATCTTGACTGCTGCCGGGGAAAATAATTCCTTGACTGCTGCTGGCGAGAATCTTTGATCACAAAAAGTCCTGGGACCACTGTCGGGGAATCCAGAGGTTGGGTTGTATGCCAATCTACTGGGGAATTCCTGTCTTGAGGATATCTTCACTGGGGAATATTCGAATATTCTGTGAGGAACTGAAAATGAGAGTCTTCAATCTGCTTGGGGATTGATAGTTGTAAGTTTTAGCTCCGCTGGGGATTTTGAAACTTGACTCTGAGGGGAATTAGATTCTGGAAGTCTTTGACCGGGGATTGCAAGAATCTTCTGACTGCTGCAGGTGTTGATCTGGAATAAGTTACAGAATGTCGCCATCTCTGGGTCACATCTTGAACTAACTCTAGAAGCAAATCTGAATGAGTTATAGAATGTCGCCAAATTTGGGTCACATCTGAAACTATTTTCTAGATCTTGATTTTGTTCAGGGTCAGAAATTGGGAGTATACCAATCTTCTGAGGTTTCAAGGATGAGCGTCTTCATTCTTGAGGGTTAACTGTTATCTGGTCGTAATCCAGTCTTCACAATCACTTGCTAAGCTGTTATCCGGTTAAATCCGGGCTTCACGGCTTGTGCTGAAGATATACCACTATCTGGTCGACTCCAAGTTTCGTAGTATTCTTGACTGCTGTCTGGTCATAGTCCAGGCTTCACAGAAATTTGTATTGCCATCTGGTCGTAATCCAGTCTTCATAATAGCTTGCTAAGCTGTTATCCGGTCAAATCCGGGTTTCACGGCTTGTGTTAAAGATATACCACTATCTGGTCGACTCCAGGCTTCGTAGTATTCTTGACTGTTGTCTGGTCGTAATCCAGGCTTTGCAGAAACTTGTATTGCTATCTGGTCGTAGTCCAGGCTTCACAATAGCTTACTGGGGATTAAACTATTATCCGGTCGAATCCGGGTTTCATAGCTTGCTCTGAGGGGATACCACTATCTGGTCGCAATCCAGGCTTTGCGGTAGACTGACACTGTTATCCGGTCGTAGTCCAGTCTTCACAATATGCCGTAGCGATCAAGATACCATTCGGTCAAATCCGGGCTTCATAACTTGAAATCAGGAGATCCCACTACCTGGTCGTAATCCAGGCTTTACGGTAGTCTGACACTGTTATCCGGTCGTAGTCCGGTCTTCACAATATGCTGTAGCGATCAAGATACTATCCGGTCAAATTCGGGCTTCATAACTTGAAATCAGGAGATCCCACTATCTGGTCGTAATCCAGGCTTTGCAGTAATCTGACACTGTTATCCGGTCGTAGTCCGGTCTTCACAATATGCTGTAGAGATCAAGATACTATCCGGTCAAATCCGGGCTTCATATCTTGAATTCAGGAGATCACACTATCTGGTCGTAATCCAGGCTTTGCAGTAATCTGACACTGCTATCCGGTCGTAGTCCGGTCTTCACAATGTGCTGTAGAGATCAAGATATTATCCGGTTAAATCCGGGCTTCATAACTTGAATTCAGGAGATCCCACTATCTGGTCGTAATCCAGGCTTTGCAGTAATCTGACACTGTTATCCGGTCGTAGTCCGGTCTTCACAATGTGCTGTAGAGATCAAGATATTATCTGGTCAAATCCGGGCTTCATAACTTGAATTCAGGAGATCCCACTATCTGGTCGTAATCCAGGCTTTGCGGTAATCTGACACTGTTATTCGGTCGTAGTCCGGTCTTCACAATATGCTGTAGAGATCAAGATACTATCTGGTCAAATCCGGGCTTCATATCTTGAATTCAGAAGATCACATTATCTGGTCGTAATCCAGGCTTTGCGGTAATCTAACACTGTTATCCTGTCGTAGTCCGGTCTTCACAATATGCTGCAGAGATCAAGATATTATCCGGTCAAATCCGGGCTTCATAACTTGAATTCAGGAGAATTTGGTCTTTGACGACTGTAACTTCCAACAGGTGATGAAGGAATTGTTGAACACTTTTGACATTCGAATGCCCTAAGTGGTGATGTAGATAATTTCCTGGCTTGTTATAGGTGTTAATCCACAATCAGTCGTCCACAGATATTTTCCTGGCTTGTTACAGGTGTTGATCTGGAACTTAAAAAAGGTGACAGAATGGCAACCGTGTCTGGAGCACATCTGGACCGTATCTTCCAACAGGTGATGAAGGAATTATTGAACACCTTTGACATTCGAATGCCCTAAGTGGTGATGAATGAGTCTCTTCAGGTTACCCTGTAATTGAGAGATTTTGTTGAAATCTTGACTGGACTACCCCAGGTTAACTGAACCTTGAAAGATCTGTTGGACCTTGACTGGACTGCCCCAGGTTAATTGGATGGTGACATGTCGTGCCCCTGGTTGATATGAGACTTGTCGTTGGAAGTGTCGTCCTTTTGAAGTGATTTTAACTCACTGAGAGAGTTTTCGTTCCTCCGAACATTCGCTGTATGAATTCCTTCGTTGTCAAACAAATAGCCAAATGCAAACAATGATATTAAGTAATGCAAAGTTTATGCTTGTCTCAAAGTTTTGAAAAAATGCGTTTTTTAGCAGAAAACTTTTTCATAAGACAAATCAACACAAGATTTTAGAGCAAAGCCTTACAGGAGTCAGGATACCTTTTGTAACAGTATTCTTTCGAACTAACCCATGCTTCAATTAGGACTTTTGAAGGGTTGTAACGTGGCCTGGTTCACGGTTTAAGAAACAAAGGATAAAGGCTCAAAGTATATTTGTACCCACCCGCTCTTCGTGATGTTCTTCAACCCTAAGCTCAGTTAATTGCGCATCGCACTCTGTTTGAGTTTGGAACGACTTTTGGGTGATGGTTCACCAGATGAATTTGGGAGACAGTCATCATCTCCCTTTTTCTCTTTTGCAACATTTTTCATGTTGTTGAGGATTTGTAATGACCTCTCTATTTTGATTTTGATTTGTTATCCCTAACTTTTGCCTGACTGTCTCTGTTTTCGAGATCACAGTCAGCGGGATGCCCCAGCTTTCTTAAGCCTCCTTTATAGGTTTTGGCTCGGTGGGCTTTTTTCTTTTGAGATATTGACTGCCTATGTGATAAGGAACCATCACTGTCTTTTGGTTCGAAGGGAATGCTTTTCTTTTTTGACGTCGTTCGTTGTGTTACGAACTGAGAGTTTGCGACTTCAATGCGCATTTTCTTTTGAATTAACTGAGATACTACCCTGCCCCGGGTTTATATCAAAGGTTTTGATTGTTTAGAACAGAAAAACTCCTACTTCTTTGGCTCGAAGGGGTTGACTAGGGATTATCTTCCTTATAACTCTAGTGTTTGGGAATTGAAAGAAATGCCTATACATCATCAGCAAGGTCTGTTCAAAAGCATACTGCATGAGATTATGGTATTGTTTCGTCATCCTCCCTCTAAAGGCTTGCAGCTTTTTATCAAGAGTTAAATATCATAAAGAAAGTATAAGAGTAGTGAAAACGAATGGATGAATTCAAGAAAAACATATGTAATGCATTAATGAAACAGAGTTCAACATCAACAGGTAATTGTTTGAAAACAAAAGAAATTACAACTTTGAAAATTCAAAATGAAGCAAAAGTCTTTCAGCTTGAGCTTTGTCACTTCAGGTGGAGAACTCCTTAACGGAAGATTTTCATCTCGTCGTATGGCATGAACCTCAACACTCCAATGTCGATCAGATCTTGAATCTTGTTCTTCAAGGCCCAACAGTCATCAGTGTCGTGCCCCGGGCTGTAGGAGTGGTAAACACAAAATGTGTCGGGATGATAGTTAGGAGCGGAGGTATTTGGGTTCCGGATAGGATCCCTCAAGGCAGTCAAGTTGACCTCCAACAAGTGCTCCAGAATCAGAGATGACGGTATGTCAGTCTCCGTGAACTGTCTTCCCGACGTATTTTGATTACGCCGATTACCCCGTTGACACTGGCGAGGTTGTTGCTGGGCTTGTGACCCTGAAGCAAGCAAAGGATCCTTCCCTTTGTCTTCTTGAGTGGATGGAGGCTGAGCAGTGACTTGCTCCTCAACCTCAGATGTTTTCCCTAGTTAGTTGTTTTGAAGCAGTTGGCGGACGAGAACTCTGAGTTCCTCTTGTCTTTGAGACAGGTCTTGGATGAGGGCCATCTGGCCCACCAACTGTCCCATCACTTGGATCCTCAATGTTGCCAAATCAAACTACAGTGCTTCCAACTGGTCACTCCTGGCATTATTTGAATTCTCCAAGCCCTTTGTGAGGAGAGCTTTCATTTCTTCTTGCCCCAGAGACAAGTTCAGGAACATTTCCTGCAGCTGAGCAGTCTGGTCTTGGATATCTTTGACAGACCTTTCTAGATCCATCTCTTACTGAAATAAACAGTATGAGAGTAAGGAAGCCTGAAAAAGGAAAGATCGTCAAGATGCAATGCATGATATGTGGATGCATGCTTTCAAGGATCTCTTGGGGTAAACACAAGAGAATGTTAGAGGTTGAACTCAGATCTTTGACTGGGAGACCTTTGCACCGGTGGATGTCTTTCCACAAGAATCAAACTCACCATGTCGAGTGGGTCATAACCACTGATTCAAGTTGTTGTACTTGATCTTTGATTGGAGAACTTTGTATCGGTGGACGCCTTTCCACGAGAATCAAGCTCACCATGTCAAGTGGGTCATAGCCTACTGATTTAAGTTGTTGCACTTGATCTTTGATTGGAGAACTGTGCACTGGTGGATGTCTTTCCACGAGAATCAAGCTCACCATGTCGAGTGGGTCATAGCCACTGATTCAAGTTGTTGCACTTGATCTTTGATTGGCATTTGTTTAGAGGAGAAACCTCTTGCCTTCTGGTAGACGTCTGGTTCAACGTAACCCTGCATCAAAAGAACCCTCGAGATTCTTGAAATGGTTATTGAAAATGCTATGGTATGATGTTATGATGTTATGTACATGTATGCAAAAGCAAATGAGTGCAGATACAGGCAATCATATTCACACAAAGCAAAACAAGTCCTTAGGTCCAGGCTTGCATGGGGTTATAGGTAAGTATCCTCTTGAAGTTAGTTGGCTCATCCTGTCCTAAAATAGAAACCGGGTTCTAAGGAGCTCAATATCATTGGATTGTTTTCTATGTTCATTGTTTCGGCTTAGCCACTTAACTGGCGACCAAAATATTCTAAGAAAACAACCCTCAATGAGTGTAGTATCGAGTATCTACCAACTTCGGACTGCACCAAAGTCGGTCATCTCACTACCCCTAAAAAGGCTAAGATGGTCAATTAAGGTTCTAAGAGTTCGTTAGTGCTTCACGACATCACTCAGCGGCCCCGTACTCTCCTTGATTGAACTCAAGGGTTACCGGTACTCACAAATATGTCACACTAACATAGCTTACTACTTCAACCATGTCGGTATACCCCGCACAGTTCCCTCACAGTTTTTTTGCTATTTACCTAAAAAGGTGCCCCAAATCCGGGTGTAGGATTTACAACAATCCCAAACAAGGACCCAAAAGATAAATCAATCAAGGCAATCAAAGTAAGAATGTAAAGGTGATCTAAACCCTAAGGTAACCCCACTTTTTATAAAAAAAATCCCCAGCAGAGTCGCCAGTTCTGTGATACGGTGGGAGAACTGACTTGAGTTTTGCGTTTGTTTTTGCACTTGTTCGGTTTAGCAAGAGTCGCCACCGACTTTTTATTTTATCCTAAAGGAAAGGTTAAAAAAAGCACAGGAAAAACCTTTTGAGATGTTTCATGGGTTCGGGGGGTAGATTATGAAAAGGGAAGGTGCTAGCACCCTTTTCATCCATGGTTATCTATGGGCTCTTAGTTACTTGGTTTTAGATCACTTGCCTTGATTTTTGATTGCTTGAAAATGGTGTGTGTGTGTGTGTGTTTTGAAAATATTTTGAAATAGACGCCTTTGTTTCGGAAACCATTGTAATGACTCGTGTTTGAGTATATACGAAGGTGTGTATCTTTTCGAAAAGATGTTTCAAATGTTTTTATTTTGAAAGTGTTTGTGGAGCGTGGTTTGAAAAGTAGGCAAGTGTTTTTGCAAGTTGATCAAGTAACTAAGAGTTTTGTCTACCCCTAATGTACTCAAAGGTTTTTCTCATATTTTTAACCCTTTTTAACAATTTTGTTCCACCATTGTATTTGGTGGATAATCTTGCGTTTAGGATATGAACGGGACAGGCGCGGGTCATCGTATGGACCATGAATGCAATGATGCCAAGTGTCTTTGGCAATTTGCTTGAAGGGACTATGATCATTTTGATAGGTAACTTTCGAAAGCGTCATCAAGGGACTTATGATCATTTGAATTGTTTTGCCAAAGAAACTCGACGTGCAAGCATGGCCCATTTTGGAAGGCAACGTGTGGGATTACCCTAGGGGTGCAAGTGTGATTGTGTATTGATTTCATGTATTTGTCTTGTATTAGGTTATCTAGCGTTCGATTTTATGTACATGCAAACCCTAGGTCTAACCATGGTATATTTGAAAGCAGTAAATTACAAGAATTTAAAGTCTACGCTATTACAAATAAGTATCCGGGAGTGGGGGTACAAATTTACAAATGGGGATGAGACTTTAAATAATTACAACCAAATCGAATCGATCGCAATGTAATATGTAATCAAATGTACAGAATAAGCAAATGTAAATGCGTCAATGTAAATGTGTAAATGTATGTGTAAATGTGCAAGTGTACGTATTTATTTACAAGTTGAGAAATGTGAACTTAAATGTATTATTAAGTATTTGATTTAATTAATTTTATCATTTTATATTTTGTTAAGTATGTATAAAACAAAAGTTTTAATCTTAAGAAAAGAATGTTTTAAAAATATTAATGTTTTTAATTAATAATTTTATGTATTAATATTAATGTATTTTAATAAAGTATTTTAAGAGAAGAAAAGTATTAACTTAATAAAATTAACATTTCATGTATAAAAAAATTTTAATTAAGAAAGTAGAAGTTTAATTGTAATTTTATATGTTTCAATGCTTTTATGTACAAAATAAAAAAAGAAATGTTTCCTAAGAAAAAAAATTAATACTTTGGTGTATTTTAATTAATGCATTATATACAAAATCTTAATTTATATGTATATAAAAAAGTATTGTTAAAATCAGTATTAAGTAAATTGTATAAGAAAAAAAAGTATTAGAATAATGTTTTTTTTTAGTAAAAGAGGAATGGGCCTTAGGGTTTTTGGGCTTAATCAGAATGGACATGGAGGGGGATGCATAACTGAGTGGCAATGGGCTTAAGCTTACTGAAAAAAGGGCAAGGCCCATGGCAAGTTTGTTCATTTCGTTTAGGGTTGCAAGGTTCGTTTTCAATTGGAATTTCAGGGTTTGTGATAACGAAAGGCGCCGTTTTCGTTCATCTTCGTTCCTTTTCGTTCGTTTCCTTCATCTCTCAAGTCCAGGACCATTGATTCCTGAACGAAAGCCTCCCATGCCTAGCCACCAACGCCACCGTCCATCGTCCTTCCTCCGTGGATGAGCGTAGTAGCGCCAAGAAACGGTAAAAGCGAATCTCTTTTATGCCTTAGCTCTTTTTGATTTCATGCTTTGATTGAGTGCTATTATTGTTTCTTGATCGGGAAATATTGTTGTTTGTTTATTTGAGGAGCGTTAAAGGAATGAGAAGAAAAGAATACTACCTTTTGTTGGAAGAGGATGGTGGATCTGGAGGCGTTTGGAGGGCCAGGGGGAAGGAAACGCGTGAGGCTGGATTTTGGCTGGAAGAACCGGTATTTCGTATTTGTTTCACTTCTTTCTTCTTCTTGTTTCTTGGCCTCGCTTCTGTTGCCTAGCTTGCTTGTATGCTTCAGAGATTTCTTTGATACTTGAAACGTTTTGACATCTTGAATGTTTTGATGATGTTGTTGTTAGCCCAGTGATGAAAATTTTCTGAGGGCGTTCGGGATACTTGGCTCTGTATGTTTCTGAGTATGCTTTTTCCTCTTCTTATCTTTGCCTTATTTACATGCTTCGTATGCTTTAGCTTGATGCCTTGAAATGCTTGCCCTGTGTTTGGTTGCCTTGATGATTAACCCAGTGATGACAATGTTCTGAAGGTTTGGAGTTGCCTTGAATGCTTAGGCTTGGATGCGTAAGTTTCTGTCAGTTTGGGGCTTCTACTGTGAGCTTCAGGCTTGCTGGCTATGGCTTTTGGGTGAACTTACAGGTTTGCTGGCTATGGTTTTGTTGGTGAGTTTACAGGTTGGTTATTTGAATGGTAAGGCTTGGGTTCTCTTTTAGGCTCCTGTTTGTGTTTTGACAGGCAGCTTGAGGCCTTTGGTGAGCTTACCGGTTTTTTGAACAAAGGCTTTGGTGAGTTTATGTTTTTTATGCTTCAGATTTTATGGCTTTTGCTTGATGAAGGTTTTGAAAGTCTTTGAATGCAGGTAAGGCCTTTGCTTTTTGATACTTTATTGGTTTATGCAGGTTGAGGATGGTTTGGATATTATGTGAGTTTGTTTTGGTATATCAGTTTGACAGGTTGGGTTAGGTTGTTGCAGGTTTATGTGTTGTTAATCTTTTATCATCTTTGAACTGATTTGGCCTTAGGTTTATGCTTGGGACCTGCTGTTTGTGGTTCTCCTTTTTTGATATTTCTCTCCCTCCCTGTACTGTTTTATTCGTTCTGTTTTATATCTTTCTTTCTCAAGCCTAAAGCCAGTAAGCCCATCCTCTTTTCTCTCTTCCCTCTCTCTCTAGTACAGTTTTAAGCATATTATATTGCTTATTTGTCCTTGTGTTCTGAAAAGGCACTGCTGGAAAAATGATGAGAACGAAACCTTGCTTGCAATATTGGTTTTAACCTGCATACTTTGTGTACTGCTTCCATATTTTCTTCTTCTTTGTGACAGTTTTTGATACTTTGATATCTTGAGATATCTTTTGGGCAGCTTTGCACCTTTTTGGCAGCTTTTTGGATAGTTTGAATTTGTGACTTTATAGTTCTAGTTCAGTTTGCCTTTGGACTTTGTTTATGCCATTCAGTTTGAAACTTTTGGACTATGCAGCTTTGTTTGACCCCTTTTGAATTTGTGCAATTAAATCTTTTGTGCATTTCAAAACTTTTGTTGCAAGCATTTTTCATCCTTCTTTGTGAACCGGGAGAAATCCCGTGATTTGCAGAGAGGGCGAACTGATTCCAGTCAGTTGCCTTTAATGATGAACCCGAATTAACTGTTTGCCTTTAATTTCAATTTATCTGCTTCTGACTTTTTCTTCTTTTCTTTGTTTTGCAGATAAAATTCAATGGAGCATTGGAGTAATGGATAGAAGATGAAGACTTAGGAATTAGGATAGTTTTATTTCATTTCAATTATTGTAATCATTATTAGAATACTTTGTAAATAAATACTGTATTCAAACAACAATTGTAACGAATAATTAAAGATGAATAAAATCCATTTTTTATCAGTTAATTCCTTTTCTTCTTTTCAATTATTTATTTTATTATTTATAATTCTTAAATTATAATAAATGGAAATAAATTCCAATTATCTTAACTTAGAATAAATAAACAATTAAATAAACATTGTGGTTTCAGCATTGATCAATTAATAAACCTGGCGCTTCAAAAATCCAAAGCAAAGCACAGTCAATCACAACAACTGCCCAGATGTCTTTTCTCTTAATGATTCAATCAAACACTGCAAACTCAATCCAAATGACTCTTTTCAACTGATTTAGTCAAACATTGCAAACTCAATCCAAATGCCTCAGTCCATATCTCGGAATAACTTGAAAAGAACTGTGGGATTAATTCTTTCTGAGAATGCGCGCACAAAAACCCTAGTTCCTGATCAAATGCCAAAGAAGTGTTCGCCTGATCAAAGCTGAGCCAAAATCAACCAAACCTTAAGCAAACTGTTTGAATTGTTCCAGAGCTAGTGAAAACCCTAATTTTAACTGACGAGAAAAATCTATTTGATCGATTCTTGAGCCAGTCTGAAAAATCAGGACAAGCCCGAAGCTATGATTTCTTGTAGAGAAAGAGGAGGGCAAATTTTGGGGTACAACAATGTCATTGTACCGTGTTTTTGTGTTCTCGCTCCTATAGAGATTGAGTACCATAGCAAGCCAGCTATTTCTCAAGTGGTTATTTGTCTGCCTGGTCCTGTCCCATATGAATCAGACAAAGTTGTGCCATATAAATACAATGTGATTATCCTTGAAGGTGGTGTGTAAATTCCTATCCAACCTTTGTCTGATGTCAAGAATATTGCTGAAGCTAGTCGGGTAACCCGTAGTGGCCGTGTTTTCGACTATGTCATTTGAGGGGTTGTTAATTCTGATAAAAGGGTTGTTGAAAATATTGAACCTAAGAAAGCAGTGGGAGAATCTAGTGGCACTGTTTTAGAAAAGGATGTGGACGACTTGTTGAAAATTATCAAGATGAGTGACTAAAAGATTATAGATCAATTGTTGCAAACTCCGTCTAAGATTTGCATTCTATCCTTGCTAACAAACTCCTCTGCTCACCGGGAATCTTTGATGAGAGTGTTGGATCAAGATTTTATGGAAAGTGATATGTCTCTGGACCAGTTTAGTAGTATTGTGGGGAATATTACATCTTGTAATAATTTAATCTTTTATGATGACGAATTGCCTGATAAAGGAAGGAACCATAATGTGGCTCTCCATATTTCCATGAATTGTAAGAATAACTCTTTGTCCAATGTGCTAATTGACAATGGGTCTGCTTTGGATGTCATACAAAGGAGTACACTCATGAAGCTTAAGTACCAGGTGTTGTAACCCAAAATTTTCCCTCTCATTTTATCAAGATTTCCCCTCACAAGACTCTTTGGACTCCAGACAGGATTAGGGTTTGCTCTGCTCAAGACATCTCCTTGCATTGTTGACCTGAAATTAGGGTTTGAGTTTGCACAAGTATTTTTGGACTTTCAATGCTCAAAGTTACTATAATACTTCATTTTGGACTTATAAGATTGCCCATACCAAGTTTCAAGCCTTGAATCAAATTTTTGCCCAGTCAATTGGACAGTTGACCTAAAAATTAGTTGTATTGGGGAAAAAGTCAACTGTGGCCAATTTACAGTCAAACCTCATAATTTTTGATCCACATCAACATTATAGACTCATATGAACCATTTTATCAAGTTTGGACCACCACTCCTCAAGAAATTTGATCAGATCATCAAAAGGGCAAAATGGTCATTTTTAGGGTTTTGACTGCAGAAGGGCAATTTCTGGTTTTTTAACCTAGACAATGGCAAATTGGGTTCGATAATGGATTAAAGGACTCAATGGCATCATCTTGACCTATTCACAAGGTTCAAAAGATCTCAAAAGCATTGGATTGACAAATGAATTTTCCAGTCAACTAATCAAAAATCAATTGTACACTGAAAAGTCAAACTTTGACTTTTTGGTCAAATTCAAGTGCCAAGGGTCATTTTTCATTAAGATGTGTCAAAACATGAAACATGTTCACCAAGAAACCTAATTTTGCAAATTAGGGTTTAAAATGGAAAATTTTCATAACTTTGAAATTTTCTAAGTTATGAAATTTTCTTATTTTTTCCCAACTTTCCCCAACTTTTTAACCATGATGCAATTGGATTCAAACAAAACTTCCAACATGAAAGTTGTAGTCCACCACAAAATCTACAACTTTTATTCACAAAGTTTTCCAAAAAGAAGCTTGGATCTCAAGTTATGATTTTGTGAACAAGGGTCCATGAAACTTTTAACTTAGTGAAATTTTGCCCTAGTTTAGGCAGGATTTTGACCTATCTTCATAGAAATTTTTCACCTAGTTCCAATTGGAATATCAAAATTAATTTCAAAGATGGATTGCAGAGAATGTTACAAGCTTTCCAAAATGTCAAATAAATCTCCAAAATCATTTATGGTTAGGGAGAATCGAAGGTTTGAATTTGGCAAAATGTCACTTTGATCCATGGCATTTTTCATGTTGCTACAAGTTGCAATTTCTATCCAGCCTTGCTTTTACTTGCTTACAGGTCTTTAAACCCTTCCACACTCAAAAATTGAATGAAAACTCAATAGATTAAGGCATTGTTCTGATCTTTAGAAGTTTACACATTGAATTAATCTAAAAATGGCAAAAAGGTAGCATTGCCACTTTGATAAAGTTGGCTTTATGCATTTTTGTTTCCCTTGAGCCTTGAACCCGTCTCTTTGCAGCAAACCAATTCCATAAACTTAGGGCAAAGTACAACAACTTTGTGCAGCTAAGAAGGAGGCTTGTACATGCCATAGCATGGTCACTTTTCACTTTTGCTTCAAAACCAAGAAACCTTGCAAAAGGTCAACATCTTTGGAATCTGATAAGAACAAAGTTTGTAAACATTTCAAACAAGTTTTGCATCTTCACCATTTTTGAATTTTGACTGTGCAGGTTGACTTCTACAAGCTTATTCAGGCAAGTTCAAAGCTAGCTAGGCATTGGGAAAGCTCAAAGGAACTTCAAGCAAGCTCACAAGCATCTCAGGCCTCACTGAAAACCTCTACATTGCCATACTCGAGCTTGACTGAAGCAGGTATTTTCCAACTTTCCATCTCTCTATTTAGGAATCATTAGGCTTAGGTTTGTGAATAAAAAATGTAGTACTCATGGCCCTTGAGCTGTACATATGCATAGATTTCATTTAAGTTAACTGAGTTGGGAGAATTTGAATGATGAACTTTCTGAAAAAACTAGGTTAGAAATTAGGGCTAGAGAAATTCTCTCTGGTCTTTGAGAGTTAGATTAAGTTTTTTATACGGTTAGAATCGTATGATCATGCTCTATAACTTTCATGTTGCAAGTTTTTGCTTTTGAGCACGTATGCAGGGTTTCTAGGTTTGAACAAGAAACGCGCGTTTTTGTTTGATCAGAGGTTGAAGATGAAACAATGTGGGTTGGGCTTGGTTTCTCCTTGCTTTTGACACCCCATGAGCTTACTATTTGCACCCCCTGGCCCATTTGCTTATTTTTCATATTTTTTTTTCATTTCTTTTTAGTTTTTGACTTTATTTTATTTTTCTAAACATTAAAAATTACCAAAAATATTTTCTTTAATTTTCATATTTTATTTTATTTTTTTTATTATTTTCTTTTGGACATAGAAATAATTATTAAGTAATATACTTTTATTTTCTTAAAATAAAAACTTTTAAATATTATAAAAATACTATATATTTTTATTTTTATTATTTATATACTTTAATAATATTTTTCTCACATATTCTTATTTTTTAACATTTGTATATATTTTATTTTATTTTCTTGTACATAAATAAATAATTATAATACATTTATTTTCTTAAACCAAAAATTAGGGTTTTTACCCTTTTCAAAAATAATCTTTTTTATTTTCTTATTTTTGATACATTAAATAATTTATTTTTACATACATAAAAATAATACAAAAACATTTTTTGCATATTTATAATATATTGCATATTTATTTAATTGTCCATTTAAATATTTGCTTATTTATTATTTGAACAAAGAATTCAATTTGGTTGTAATAGTTGATTTAGGGTTTTATATTTTCTTGCAAATATCCCCTATTCAAAATTGTATCCCCTTCCCCATATCAATGTTGTAATAGTCGTAGATTTATTTTTACGCACTTTAGAGCTTTCAAATATGCCATGATAGCAAGACTAGGGTTTGTATGTAAAACAAAATCAAAACAAATAGCTTGACTAATACAAGACAAAAATGCATGAAAATGACAACACAATGCACATAAGCACCCCTAGGGTTTCATCCACCTGTTGCCTTAAAAATGGTTATGATATGCATGCTAGGTATCTTGGCAAATAAAAAACAAAAACAAAAGATCATAGTCCCTCGATGACGCTATCTTGGTTGCCTAAACAAAATGATCTAGTCCCTCAAAAAAATTGCTAAAGATACTTAGCACCATTGCTATCATGGTCAATATGATGACCCGCGCCTGTCCCGTTTAACATCCAAACACAAGGTTGTTTACCAAATACAATGGTCAAACAAATAATGTAACGGGGTTAAAAATATGTAGGAAAGATCTTTGAGTAGGTAGGTAGATGCTCTTAGTTACTTGATCAAACATGCAAACATCCTTGCTATTTTCAAAAACACATCACAACACAATTTCAAAACATTTCCCAAAAACAAACTTTCAAACATTGAAACATTTTTCAAAAGACAAAACACCTTTGTATACATTCAAACAAGAATCATTATAAAGGTTGCCACAATGATGGCCTCTTTTCAAAATACTTTCAAAACCACACACAAAAGCACCATTTCAAACAACTGAAAAGAAAAAGCAAGTGATCTAAAACAAGTAACTAAGAGCCCATGGAAAACCATGGATGAAAAGGGTGCTAGCACCTTCCCTTTTCATAATCTACCCCCCCGAACCCAAGAAAACATCTCAAAGGTCTTTCTTGTGCTTTTTGACCTTTCCTTTGGATAAATAAAAAGTCGGTGGTGACTCTTGCTAAACCGAAACATTTGCGAACACAAACGCAAAACCTCAAGTCAGTTCTCCCACCACATCACACCATGGAACTCCCATGCGCCCAAGTGGCATAATAGTGAAAGCTTTTGATGGTTCGAGGAAGTTTGTCATCAGAGAAGTAGATTTTCCTATTCACATAGGTCTGCACTTATTCCAGACTACTTTCCAGGTTATGGATATTGTTCCCACCTACAACTGTTTATTGGGACGACCGTGGATCCACGAAGCAGGAGCTGTTACTTCAACCTTGAACTAGAAGATGAAATTTGTTCGTGAAGGGAAGATGGTCATCGTGAATGGTGAACAAGCTCTATTAATATCTCATTTGTATTTCTTTAGCATTGTATAAGTTGACGAATTTGATGTTGGAACTCATTTCCAAGCTTTGTCCATTGATAATTTAAGGAGGAATGAGAATTTTATAGCCTCATTTAAGGATGTGCAGCAGGTCGTGCAGAAATGCCCTAGTAAGGTGTGGGGGCAGGTTATCAATCCTCCTATGAATAGGAATGGCACTTATCTGGGTTTCTCTATGAAGAAGGAAAGCGTGAAGCTGAAGTCTGCTTTGGGTACATATCAAGACATCTTTCACAGTGGGGGGCTATCTTCATCCAACTACTCTAAGGATCAACGCTATTCTAGAAGATGAATCAGAGCAAGAGATGCCGAACTACGTGATGCATGGAGTCAAAGTCCAGAATTAGATCACTGTTGATGTTCCTTCTTGCATTCACATTTCAAAATAATTTGGTTTTTGTTAGTATTTTAAAAAATCTTTCCCTCTGCCCAAGGTGAAAGTATTGATGATTGTATGGGCATATCTGTTGTTTTGATTTTTAAAATCATTAATAAAAGTTGTTTTTGATTCCCAACTTATGTCTTTACTCTCTTCTTTTTCTTAGAAAGTGGTAATCAGAAAATTCCTTTCAAAATAAATAATAACTATAAATAAATATGCATAATCACTTGTTATATGTGTCAGGTTCTAAAAACAATCATAAATCATATGTGCAGATTAATTAAAAAACCTGTTGAGTATAATGACCCTGCACCCTCTCCCAACTTTGAATATCCTGCGTATGTGTCCGTAGAAGAAGAATATGATGAAATCTCAGAAGAGGTTTCACGATTGTTTGAGCGCGAGAAAGTATTATTCAGCTGTATAAAGAGTCGTTGGAGATGATTCATTTGGGTTCAGAGGAAGATCCAAAATAAGTCAAGATTGGAGCATTGCTTCATCCCGATGTGAAGAGCAGGTTGATTGAATTGTTGAAAGAGTATGTGGATATCATTTCTTGGTCTTATCAAGACATGCCTGGTTTGGATACTGATATTGTGGAACATCATTTGCCGCTAAAGACGGAATGTCCACCAATCAAGCAGAAGTTGTGAAGAACTCACCCTGATATGGCAGTGAAAATTAAGGAAGAAGTTTTAAAGCATATTAATATCGGTTTTCTTGTAACATCAGTATACCCTCAGTAGATTGCCAATATTGTTCCAATACCAAAGAAAGACGGAAAAGTTCGCATGTGCGTTGATTATAAAGATTTAAATAAAGCTAGTTCAAAAGATGACTTTCTGCTGCTACGTATTGATATGTTGGTGGACAGTACAACAAAATTCAAAGTATTTTTATTCATGGATGGATTTTCCGGATACAATCAAATCAAAATGGCTCCTGAGGACATGGAAAAAACAACGTTTATCAGACCCTGGGGAACTTTTTGTTACAGAATGATGCCTTTCGGGTTGAAGAACGCTGGTGTAACGTACCAAAGGACTATGATAACCCTATTCCATGATCTGATGCATAAGGAAATTGAGGTATACATTGATGATATGATCACCAAATATCAGACTGAAGAAGGGCATATAGAAGATTTGTTGAAATTGTTTCAGCGTTTGAGGAAGTATCGTCTCCGCTTGAATCAAAATAAGTGTACTTTTGGTGTTCGTTCAGGAAATTAGTTAGGTTTCATTGTCAACCAAAAGGAATTGAAGTTGATCCTTATAAAGTTAAGGAAATTCAAGAAACGCATGCACCAAGAACTGAAAAGCAAGTCAGAGGCTTCCTTGGATGGTTGAATTACATTTCCATTTTTATTTCCCATATGATTGCAACATGTTAAAGAAAGATCAATCTTGTGTGTGGACACATGATTGCCAAAGGGCATTTGAAATCATTAAGGAGTATCTTCTTGAACATCCTATCTTACTCCCTCCTGTTGAAGGAAGACCATTGATTATGTATCTGAATGTGTTAGATAATTCTATGGAGGGTATTTTGGGACAACAAGATGAAACGGGAAAAAAAGAATATGCCATTTATTATCTCAGCAAGAAGTTTACTGATTGTGAGTCATGGTATTCTATACTGGAAAAAACGTGTTGTGCTTTGGCTTGGGCGGCAAAGAGGTTGTAGAAATATATGTTGAATCATACCACTTGGTTGATTTCCAAAATGGATCCGATTAAGTATATCTTTGAAAAGCATGCTCTTATTGGAAGAATTTCCCGTTGGAAGATGTTGTTGTTTGAATATGATATTGAATACCATACTCAGAAGGCTATAAAAAGCAGTGTGTTGGCATATTATCTTGCTCACCAACCAGTTGATGATTATTTGTCTATTAAATGTGATTTCTGTGATGAGGATGTGATGTATTTGAAAGTAAAAGATTATGATGAACATTTGCTTGTGGAAGGTCCTGATCCTGAATCCCAATAGGGTATGTGTTGTACCCCAAATTTTGCCCCTAAGATTCCCCTATCATATCATATCAACTCAATCATAACAAGATCACATTAGGGTTGGCTCTTCCTCTTTTCCTATCTCATATCTTTAAGTTTGCTCTTGAGGAATCTCCAAGCACCTTGGTTGTGTATTTTGTATATGTGTTGTTGACTAACTTCTAATCAAAATACAAAAAAATATTTGTGTTTGTCTTTGCATATTTGTGTTTTGTAGGTACCAAGTCGAAGCATCTGACAAATAAGGTTTTCTGTATGTATCGACACATGCATGTTGTGTGTCGAACTCATGCAAAGCAATCAATTCTGCATTGTATCGAAAAGCAGCTTGTATTGATCTATAGAGGCTTATGTCGAACTCATGCAAATTGATTGATTATGTATTGTGTCGAAATATAGCTTGTATCAATCCATAGAGGCTTGTGTCGAACTCATGCAAAATTGATTGATCCTGTATTGTGTCGAAAGGCAGCTTGTATCAATCCATGAAGGCTTGTGTCGAACTCATGAAAGTTGATTGATTCTGTATTATGGCGAAAGACAGCATGCATCGACCCATAAAGGTATGTATCGACTCATCCTGTTGTGTATAACTAGCACGTGTTGACACATGCATGTTATGTATCAACTCATCCTGTTTGTATAACTAGCATGTATCGACACATATGTGCTATGTATCGACTCATGCAGATTGTTTGATTCTGTCATGTGTCGAATAGCAGCATGCATCGACCCATAAAGGCATGTATCGACTCATCATGTGTTATACAACTAGGATGTGTTGACGCATATGACCCTTGTGTCGACTCATAGCAGCAAAATACACGTGATTTTTGAAAAAAAGCCAGCAATTTCAAATCTGTCATCTTTTTGGCTCCAATTTTTCTGCATAATTTGAAAATTATATCATTAATTCAATTTTGGCTCCAAGAATCAATTACCAAATTACCACTAATCCCAATCCTAAACTCTATAAATAGAGCCCTCATCTCATTCAAATTTCAAGCTTTTGATAGCCAAACTCATCTTGCTAAAAAAATCTCTCAATTCTCTCCATCTACCAAATTCACTCAAAGCTCCATTTTCAAAAAGTTAGTAAGCTTTGCATTGAAGTTTACTAGTCTTTGAGCTAAACCTTCATCCAAACACTTTTTCTTCATCAATTATCTACATCCAAGCTTTGGTAATTGATTCTTGTTGTTGAATTGAAGCAAATTCTGGAAGTTGTTTGATAATTCTCTAATTCTACCTTTGGTAAGTTGGATCATCATCTTTCATAATGTGATCTCTTGTGGATTTCTGGTTTTGATTCATTGATCACTGTTTTATGATTCCATTAGTGCCATTTTCTCATAATTTGATGGAATTTTCATGCTCAATTGGATCCATGATCATAAGGTGTTTGATGAAAAGTTGGAACAAAAATTTGATCCTTGAGATGCTGTTTTCGACTGATTTTTACAGGTTGCAATCAATTGTTGTAACATTACAATTGTTTGTCACAAAAAATTGATTTGAAAAAAACTGCACTGATGCAATAGGTTGTTGTCGAAGCACAATTGATTGCAACAGTGTCGAAAATACTTTTTCTGCCTTATTTTGGGGCTGTTTTGACTCAAATATTTTTCTACTCACTCTCTTTGATGGATAATTTGGATTGCAATTTTAAATGTCCAATTTGTCTTTAAACTCAATGGACTTTGTGATGTAGATGAAGTTGGATAAATGTTCATCAATTAAAATCTACCTAAGAGTGAATTATTTAATTCATTTTTGGTGCTTTGGATTAATGATATGTTTAGTGTTTTAATCCATCTAGAGGAGTGGTTGAATTTAAAGATGAAAGAATTTTGAAATGGTGATCCAAATTAGCTTATCATTCCCCTCCCTCTTCATCTTATCCATTTATTTTTTTAATTGTGCTACATGTTAAGGGATGGTGATCTCTATATCATTTATCCAAACATGAATTACATAAATTTCTATTGACCGGCCTCAAAATAGGTGCGACTTCTACATAAGTCCACTTACGATTGCTTAACATAGCGCTAAATTTTGTCCCGATTCGAATAAATGATCATTCGTGGCCCAAACTTATGATTGCAAGCCCAAGTATGTTAATTTGATCTCTTTGATCCAATAACCTTGAGATTCATTGTGTGGAGGCTTTGGTTCTACCAATCCTCTAATGGATCTATAACACCTATGGTCAACGCGGATCACTTAAATATCGTTGATCATTAAATGTTACTTTTGAGGATTCCAAAATGGATGATATACTTGACAAAAAAGCAAATGCAACTTGTTGTGTGGAGGCTTTGGTTCTACCAATCCTCTAATGAGTTCCAAATGCAAGTTTCAAGATGGTCATCCAACTAACCACTAATTTCTAACAATTGACTTTACTTTATGCTTTTATTTTTTATGCTTTATGTACCATTTATTTTAAGCATTTACATTTCATGCTTTTTTTTTATTTTTGCTCATTGAGCATTTACTTTTATGTCATTTTTTTTTTGCTCACTTGAGCTTTTCTTTTCCTTTTAAAGACACCTAATAATCAACATGAACCATAAAAATATTTAATGATACTTGGACTATTTGGTTACTATCCTTAGCATTATGGAGTATTGGATTTCTTGGACTTAGGATTAGAGACCTTGGCCTATCTTGGAGACTTTATGATCTTACTTGATATTTTGTCTGGAGTTCTTGAGGTTTACCTCAAGAAATTGGGTTATTTGTTTGTTTTGTGTGCAGGTTATTGTGATTACATACTTTGTTTGTAATCTGGAATTCACCCGTATACAGCCGTTACTCTGCCCAATTTTTGCGAAGACTTAATACACTTGAAGTTTGGTTCTCTCAAGAGGTCTAGTATCTTTGCTTGCTTGGTTTCAATCCGAAGAATGGGAATTCTATATTGACTCATAATGTCAAGTATTGGCTTCTTGTTGGTTAGATGGTTCCTATCCCTAGATTTTACCTTATGCTTTAGGATAGTCTCTTCATCTCCTCCCACCTTCTTTAATTTCAAAAATCTTCTCCCTCCTTTTTAAAACTCTTCTTATTTCTAAACTTGAAACACTTTCATAATAAACTTGGACTTAGGTCCATGCATTTTCAAAACATTTTCATAAATAAATTTCAATCAATTTAATAATACCTTGACATTTTTGTGAGAAGACTAAAAGTCAAACAATCTCATTTCAAACCATTTTTGCCACTTTGGCTTTTTATTTTAAAACTTTTCTCAAAAGATTAGACTCTTGTCAATCCTTGTAGTGATGCAAACAACTATACTTCTACAATATGTAGTAAAGAGAGATATTTTCCACTTGGGTGTTGATTGAGGCATTGTTGATTTTAAAATCCAAGCCATATCCTCCACTTTGAGATGATGCAAATTCTCATTTCTCATGATTGTGGGTAGTAAGTATGTTTTCCACACGGACAATGACGATGATGTCTTATCTTATAAAATTAACCAACACACTTGTGTTTCAAATTTTTAAAAGAGGAACTACGTGTACCCTGATCCCCTATTGCACGAGAGGTGGCACATAGGCACTAAAGGTTCGCAACCGCGGCGGGTGCAAAAATCATAAAAATATTTCTTTTCTCACCTCCACCATCCATTTTTTATATAACACATTTTTATAGCCAAAATATACAGATTTTTCAAAGAGGTTCCTGCAGAGTACCGTAGATGTTTAGGGTGCTAATACCTTCCCTTTGCATAACCAACCCCCTTACCTTGAATCTTTCCCCCTTTTTTTGGGTTATTCGCTCTTTTCCCATTCCTTTGGAAACAATAATGCACGGTGGCGATTTTTATTTTGATTTGTATAAAGTCTAGTCAATCCAATGGCTTAGTCTTGAACATTTCTACCGCTACAGTAAAATGGTGACTTCACTGGGGAAAGATTGACCTCTTGCTGGTCCATCCCTAAGTGGGTTGAACTTATCTTTGTTTATATCTGTATATGTGTTATTGTGTTTATGTGTTATATTTTATATATATGTTTGTCTGGATTTTCCTGGTTTACAGGGTGCTTGGTGATTAATCATAAGTCCTATACCCAGACTTGGGCAAACTTTAAGATAGGACGAGCGGTATAGTCATGTTAACTTTGAGGGAGTAATCCCAAAAAAGGAGGCATGAGATCCCCCACTCAGTAGAGGCCCCTTTGACTGTAGTGTCGTTTATCGATTAATCGGGAAGACATATTGCTTTCGACCTGGGAGCCTGCTGAAGATGAGGACCGTAGATTACCTAACCCATCTTGGCCTTTTAGGTGTAGTGCGGAAGCTATGACGGAGTAATTCGGAAATAGTTGTCACGCGATACTACGCTCAGACGAGTCTTTCTTGAGAATATTACTAATTACCGAGTTAATCGAGAAGTTGGTAATATCCGAAGGAAGGATGTAGACTCTGGGAACCTTTTAGAACCTTGTTCGGTAGGTGATAACTTTTTAGACCAATACCTTATGGGTAGTACCTTCGACCTCATGCTCGTGATGTTGAACCTATGAACCCTATATGTGTGATCTTGTGTGTGATTGTTGCATCGTGCATCCATGCACTCATAAGCATCTTTTGAAGAAAACAATATTTCAAGGGATTTAAAGGTTGACTATTTGTGAATATCTCAGATGTTTTTAACCATGGATTCTGGAAAGAGAAAGACCGGAAAATACAGTTTCAAGGATCCTAAGATAGATGACTTGATCAGTCTAATTCCCGAGATCGAGTGTTTTGCAGACTTTCGCAAGAAGTATGGATCCATTATTCCTCTCATGAAGCTGAAGATGAAGGAGGGTATTCTCTCAACTTTGGTCCAGTTCTATGATCCAGTCTATCACTTCTTTACTTTCATAAGAAGACTAGGAAGGATTTGGGACCTAGAGGTGTTGTTTCTTTGGAGCCATATCTTCAGTGGGTCTGATCGAGAGCTATTCAGTTGAAGATGCCGTATACTCGGGAGACACCCATGCCTGATTTGTTTGTGAAGACCACTCCTCCCTTATTAGATGATCTAGAAGAGATGCAGCTTGCTTTGGTTAGGATGCAACAGGAAGGGGATGCTTGGAAGAACAAGTACCAGACTTTAGAGAGTTCCTACATAGTAGACCTGAAGGAGAAAGATGATTTGATCGAGATTCTTGAGAGTCGAGCGGTGGAGTCTATGGAGAGGGAAGGGGATTTATTTTCCCCTAAGCCTAAAACAGGTGTTGATTACTCACTTCTTGCTTCAGATGATTGGAAGGAGGTTGCCATCAGACATGTGGAAGAAAACCAGAGGTTGAGGGCTCAGATTGCCAGGCTCACAGGGAAGCGCCAGCGTACAGATTGATCTCTATTAGTTCCTCTTCTCAGGATTTTAGATTGTATTTTTATCTTGTACTTGGGATCATTGAAACTTGTAATCCATTTTGAAGTTATTATAATAAAAAAATTTCAGTATTTCAAAAGCTTTATTACTTGGATGTTTGCAATGTGTCTATAAACCATAAATCCCTTGAAATATTAAATGATAAAGTAAAAATAATAATCATAGGCATTGCATATCATGCATGATATTTCACATATTTCTTGCATTTGTTATGCATATCCAGGTGTCTTACCCAGCTTCTTTACTTCACTCAGCAAGCTGACTCAACACTACAACACTCGGGCTAATTTCAAAAAGAAGATGGACAACTTAGAACAGGAGAATCGCGAGCTACGCGAAGAAGTTTCCACTTTGAAGGCTGGCTTGGCCAACTTGACTACTCTGATGGAAGCTCTAGTGGTTGCTCAGAATCAGCCATCGAGTGTTCAACCTCAACCAACAAGGGCAAATGCTGAAGTTCATACTGTTCCTGTATCCGCTACTCCAACTATTGTTCAAAACCGTATGCCTCAGGGTTATCCATGGGGAATGCCAGAGAATTTTGCACCTAAAGGTTTCAATCTTGGCCCTCAAGATGCTCCAGTGGTTCAAAATGTTGTTACTCCTGCACCTCCTGTGGTGCATATTATTCCTATTGCACCTCCTTCGGTGAATTTGGTTCCGTTTGTTAATGAAGATGTGTGTCGTCCTTTCCCTCCGCCGAGTGAAGACTTGGGTCTTTATGATAGAATGGATGATTTCCAAGAACAGTTTGATAGAATGCAAAGAGAGATGAAGACTCTTAGGGGAAAAGAGCTATTTGGGCAGAATGTGAATGAGTTGTGTTTGGTCCCGAATGTTAAAGTGCCTGCTAAGTTCAAGGTCCCAGAATTTGAGAAGTACAATGGCAACACTTGCCCTCATGCTCATTTGGTTATGTATGTAAGAAGAATGTCTACCCACACCGATGATCACGTCTGTTGATTTACTTTTTCCAGGATAGTCTGACCGGTGCAGCGTTGAAATGGTACATGAGTTTAGACAGCGCCAACATACATACTTTTAATGATTTGGGAGAAGCATTCATTAAACAATACAAGTACAATATGGACATGGCGCCTGACCGTGACCAGCTTAGGGCCATGGTTCAGAAAGACAGAGAATCGTTCAAAGAGTATGCACAGAGATGGCACGAAGTGGCTGCACAAGTGATTTCTCCCATGGAAGAGAAAGAAATGACTAAGATTTTTCTGAAGACGCTAGGCACTTTCTACTACGAAAGAATGGTAGCAAGTGCCCCAAGTGATTTTACAGAGATGGTAGGAATGGGTGTCCGCCTAGAAGAGGCAGAAAGAGAAGGTAGTTTGACAAAGGGTGAAGGATCTGGAGGGGTGAAAAAGCCAGCTTATGGGTTTACAAAGAAGAAAGAGGGAGATACAAATGTTGTTATGCAAGAGAGAAGGGTAAACTCTCCTAGAAAGAATTATCAGCGCCACCAGCAAGTTGCCTCAGTTACTCCTGTTATGAATGTCGCTCCAACTACTGTTGCTTATCAAAGACCATCCCAGCAGGGGAACTAAGGGTATAATCAGAGAAGGGAGAACTATGACCTTATTCCCATGAGCTATGCAGAGCTACTACTAGCATTGATTCAGAAGAAGTTGGTCCAGACACGACCACCTCCTTCCGTACCATCACCATTGCCTTGGTATTACAAAGAAGACCAGACATGTGCCTTTCATCAGGGAGCACGAGGGCATAGTGTTGAGAATTGTTATCCTTTGAGGACTGAAGTGCAAAGGTTGGTGAAGTCTGGAATTTTATCTTTCAAAGACGTGGGACATAATGTGAAATACAATCCTCTACCCAAGCACGGGAGAGTGAATGCTGTAAATATGGTGGCCGGTTGTCCAGGCGACTTTCGAATTTTTAACATTAATCTAGTTAGAGGAGATTTGGTGAAGATGCACACAGACCTCTGCGAATTCAGTTATTATATGCATGACCATGCCGGTTGTTCTATTTGCAGTACAGATATACAGGGTTGCGAGAAGATAAAGGTTGATTTATAGGAGATGATGGATGAAGGTTTAATCCATATAATCAGGCTTAGGGCAGAATACGAAGAGGAAGTAAATATGGTTTCTGGATGTCCGGGTGAATTCAGAATTTTTGATGTGGATCATTTGAATGAGTATCTCGTGCAGTTGCATGCTACCTTTTGCCATACTGCTGGTCAGGTAGAACACCAATATGGATCTTGCATAGTTTGTTATCGAAACCCCCGAGGATGTTCTATTGTGAGAGACGGTGTTCAGTTGCTGTTAGACAATGGAACTATCAAGATCACGGGTCAGAGAGATGATTATCATGAGATTGATATGGTTGAAGTTTGTTTGATGGAAGAAGAGTCAGAGGAAGAGTATGCCTCCGCAGATGAGTATTTCTCTTCAGACGAAGATTTGTTTGCCGGAAATGACTTTTTGATGGCTGATTGTGTTGAGGAAGGGGTAAACGTCATTGTACCTTGTTTTGGTGCACTCACTCATCTTGAGGTGGAGTACCATAGCAAACCAGCTGTTACCCCATTGGTAATTAGTCTGCCAGGTCTTGTTCCCTATGAATCAGACAAGGTTGTGCCTTACAAATACAACTCTACAATCTTAAAAGATGGGGTGGAGATTCCCATCCAGCCCATGCCAGATGTTAGAAATATAGCTGATGATAGCAGGGTGACCCGTAGCGGTCGTGTGTTTGTGCTGGTTATTCGAAGAGATGTTGTTGCTGGGAAGAAAAGTGATGAGAACGATGAGCCTAAGAAGGCTACAAGAGAGACTAGTGGAGCTACATTAGATAAAGAAGTGGATGATATTTTGAAGATAATTAAGATGAGCGACTACAAAATTATAGATCAGCTACTGCAGACTCCTTCCAAGATATCTATTCTAGCTTTATTGATGAATTCCTCTGCTCATAGAGAATCACTGATGAGAGTACTAGACCAAGATTTTGTGGAGAATGACATGTCGTTAGATCAATTCAGCAGCGTAATTGGAAACATTACGTCATGTAACAATTTGAGTTTCTGCGATGATGAGTTACCAGATGAAGGGAGGAATCACAACCTGGCCCTCCACATATCTATGAACTGGAAGAATGATTCATTGTCCAATGTGCTAATTGATAACGGATCCGCGCTGAATGTTATACCGAGGAGTACCCTCATGAAGTTAAAGTATCAAGGAGCACCTATGCGCCCGAGTGGCATCATTGTGAAGGCTTTTGATGGGTTGAGGAAATCTGTCATCGGTGAAGTGGACTTGCCCATCCATATAGGACCATATTTATTCTTGATAACTTTCCAGGTAATGGATATTATTCCCGCATATAGTTATTTGCTAGGACGGCCATGGATACACGAAGTAGGGGCTGTCACTTCAACTCTGCATCAGAAGTTAAAGTTTGTGCGCGAAGGGAAGGTGGTGATCATAAATGGGGAGTAGGCGTTGTTGGTATCCCATCTATCCTCTTTCAGTATTGTAGAAGCGGATGAGGCTGCTGTTGGAACCCAATTCCAAGCCCTATCCATTGACAACATAAGGAGGAATGAGAATTATGTGGTTTCGCTGAAGGACGCGCAGCAGGTTGTGCGCAATGGTCATAATGCAGTTTGGGGACAACTTGTGGATCCACCCATGAACAAAAACAAAACGGGTTTGGGTTTCTCTTTGAAGAATGGAAAAGGAGAAAGTTTGAAGTCAAAGTCTTATGTGAACAGTTATCATGATGTTTTCCGCAGCGGAGGCTACCTCCATCCAATTGGTTCTGGAATTAATGATGTTGAAGAGGATGAAGCAGAGCAGGAAGTACCGAATTATGTGACGCATGGAGTCCGAGTTCAGAACTGGGTCACCATTGACGTTCCTTCTTGAATACATGTTTCAAAGTAATTTGTTTTGTTAATCTGTTTCTTTCTTTTGAAAAGCTTTCACTCTGCCCAAGGTGAAAGTATTGTATGGGCTTATCTGTTTGCTTTGATTTTTAAGATCATTAATAAAAGTTGTCTTTGCTTCCAAAAAAAATATATGTCTTTATTTTCTGCTTTTTCTTGGGAAATGGTAATCAAATAAAAAACCCTTTCAAAATAAATAATAACTGAAAATTAATCTGCATGATCACTTGTTATATGTGTCAGTCTCTAAAAGCAATCATAAATCACATGTGCAGATTAATTAAAAAACCCGTTGAATACAATGACCCTGCACCCTCTCCCAACTTTGATTGTCCTGTGTTTGGAGTTGAAGAAGAAGATTATGATGAGATTCTGGAAGAGGTCTCATGGTTGCTTGAGCACGAGGAAAATACCATTCAGCCATATAAGGAGCCTTTGGAAGTGATTAATTTGGGTTCAGAAGAGGATCTGAAGGAAGTCAAGATTGGAGCATCATTACATCCTGATGTGAAGAGCAGGTTGATTGAGTTGTTGAAAGAGTATGTGGATATTTTTGCTTGGTCTTATCAAGATATGCCAGGTCTAGATACAGACATTGTCGAGCATCGTTTGCCGTTGAAGCCAGAGTGTCCGCCAGTTAAACAAAAGTTGAGAAGAACCCACCCAGATATGGCAGTAAAGATCAAGGAGGAGGTCCTAAAGCAGATTAATGTTGGTTTTCTTGTGACGTCAGTGTATCCTCAATGGATTGCCAATATTGTCCCAGTACCGAAAAAAGATGGAAAAGTCCGCATGTGCGTAGATTACAGAGATCTAAATAAAGCTAGTCTGAAAGATGATTTTACATTGCCTCACATTGACATGTTAGTGGGCAACATAGCAAAATTCAAGGTATTCTCATTCATGGACGGATTTTCTTGGTATAATCAAATAAGAATGGCTCCAGAGGACATGGAAAAAACAATGTTTATCACACCCTGGGGAACATTCTATTACAGAGTGATGCCCTTCGGGTTGAAGAACGCTGGTGCAATGTACTAGAGGGCTATGACAACCTTATTCCATGATCTGATGCACAAGGAAATTGAAGTATATGTTGATGATATGATTGCCAAACCCCAAACTGAAGAAGGGCATATAAAAGATTTGTTGAAGTTGTTTCGGCGTTTGAGGAAGTATCGTCTCCGCTTGAATCCAAATAAATGCACCTTCGGAGTTAGATCGAGAAAATTATTGGGTTTTATCATTAGCCATAAAGGAATTGAAAAAGTCAAAGCAATTCAAGAAATGCCAGCACCAAGAACTGAAAAGCAAGTCAGGGGTTTCCTCGGGCGTTTGAATTATATTTCCAGATTTATTTCCCAAATGACTGCAACGTGTGAACCGATCTTTAAGTTGTTAAAGAAAGATCAAGGTTGTGTGTGGACGGATGAATGCCAAAGGGCATTTGAGAGTATGAAAGAGTATCTGCTTAAACCTCCTATCTTGCTCCCTCCGTAGAAGGAAGACCGTTGATTATGTATCTAACAGTGTTAGATAAATCCATGGGTTGTATTCTGGGACAACAGGATGAAACAGGGAAGAAAGAGTTCGCCATTTATTATCTCAGGAAAAAGTTCACTGATTGTGAGTCGCGGTATTCCACACTAGAAAAAACGTGTTGTGCTTTGGCCTGGGCGGCAAAGCGTTGGCGGCAGTATATGTTGAATCATACCACTTGGTTGATCTCCAAAATGGATTCAATCAAGTATATTTTTGAGAAGCCTGCTCTTACTGGAAGAATTGCCCGCTGGCAGATGTTTCTATCTGAATATGATATCGAATACCGCACTCAAAAGGCTATTAAAAGTAGTGTGTTGGCAGATTACCTTGCTCACCAACCGGTGGAAGATCAACAGTCTGCAGAATATGAATTCCCCGATGAGGATGTGATGTTCCTGAAAGTGAAAGATTGTGATGAACCATTGCCTGAGGAAGGCCCCGACCCTGAATCTCGTTGGAGTATGATATTTGATGGAGCGGTGAATGCTTATGGTAAAGGAATTGGTGTTGTGATCGTCGCTCCTCATGGATCGCACATTCCTTTTACTGCAAGGTTAACATTTGATTGCACTAATAATATGGCGGAATATGAGGCTTGCATCATGGGTCTTGAGGAAGCTATTAATCTAAGAATCAAAATTCTAGATGTGTATGGTGATTCAGCTTTGGTAATAAATCAGATTAAAGGAGAATAGGATACTCGTCACCCTGGCTTGATCTCTTACAAAGATTATGCTAGAAGATTACTACCCTTCTTCAATAAAGTTGAATTCCATCACATTCTTAGAGATGAAAATCAAATGGAGGATGCTCTGGCAACTCTGGCTTCCATGTACTAAGTAAATACTTGGAATGATATACCCTGAATTACACTTCGACGGCTGGATAGGCCCGCTCATGTGTTTGCGACAGAGGAGATAGAAGATGAAAAACCTTGGTATTATGATATCAAGCATTTTCTTCAGACTCGGGAATACCCGATTGGTGCGTCGAAGAAAGATAGAAAGACACTGAGAAGATTGGCAGGCAGTTTCTTCCTCAGTGAAAATGTGTTATACAAGAGAAATTATGACATGGTCTTGCTCATATGCGTGGATAGACACGAGGCAGCCATGTTGATGCATGAGATTCATGAAGGTTCATTTGGCACTCATGTTAATGGACATTCGATGGCTAAAAAGATGTTAAGGGCAGGTTACTATTGGTTGACAATGGAATCTGATTGTTACAAATTTGCAAAGAAGTGCCATAAATGCCAGATTTATGCAGACAAGGTCAATGTGCCTCCGACACTTCTCAATGTGATTTCCTCCCCATGACCTTTCTCTATGTGGGGTATTGACATGATCGGGATGATAGAACCCAAAGCTTCGAATGGACACCGTTTCATCTTGGTAGCAATTGAATACTTTACCAAATGGGTAGAGGCTGCTTCTTATGCCAATGTTACCAAACAGGTGGTTGTGTGTTTCATCAAAAACAATCTTATATGCCGGTATGGTGTGCCGAGTAGAATCATCATTGTCAATGGCTCGAATTTGAACAACAAGATGGTGACAAAACTGTGTGAAGAATTCAAGATTGTCCATCACAATTTGTCTCCATACAGGCCAAAGATGAATGGGGATGTTGAAGCTGCTAATAAGAATATCAAGAGAATTATCCAGAAAATGGTTGTTACTTATAAGGATTGGCATGAAATGCTCCCTTTTACTCTGCATGGATATCGAACATCTGTTCTCACTTCAACGGGAGCAACCCTGTTCTCCCTGGTATTTGGAATGGAAGTTGTACTCCTTGTTGAGGTAGAGGTTTCCTCGTTGCGTGTGATAATGGAAGCCAAGTTGACAGAGGCTGAATGGGTCTAGAATAGGTTTGACCAATTGAATTTGATTGAAGAGAAGATAATGACAACTTTGTGTCATGGGAAGTTATATCAGATTAGAATGAAGAAAGCATTTGATAAAAAGGTCAAACCTCGTGAATTCAGAGAAGGCGACCTCGTGCTCGAGAAGATCATGTCTTTTAACACTGATTCTAGGGGCAAGTGGACTTCCAATTTTGAAGGCCTGTATGTTGTCAAGAAAGCCTTCTCTGGTGGTGCATTAATTCTTGAAACTATGGATGACGAGGAGTTCCCACGTCCCATGAATGCTGACGCAGTCAAGAAATACTTCGCCTAAAGAAATAAAAGAACAACTCGCTAAGTTGAAAACCCGAAAGGGCGGCTTTGGCGAAAAGGAGCGTCTCGGTAGGCTGAAAACCCGAAAGGGCGGTCTGAGAAAAAATTAGAGACATAAACAGAATAAATTTCCCGATAAGTTGAAAACCCGCAAGGGCAGCTTAGGCAAAAGTTAGGGATTTTTCTTGGCAAGTAACTACGTCAGACAAGACTTGATCGTTGAAGCAACAATCTTCTCGGATCCTCACCATACTTCAACAAAAGCTACTGCTCAGGATTTCAAAAGTTGTTAGGGGGAACGGTGGTCATTGTATCTCAATTTATCTTTTCCATTATATATTACCATTTACCAAAAGTTTGTAATCATCCATGGAGTCTCACCATTCGCAAAATACCATTCTATTAATGAAATTCGAGCTTTTGCCCAATTCTTTGTGTTCTTATTTTTATTTAGCTTGCAAAGACTCCATTTATTACTGATAATAATTTTTAAAGCAAAAAGATTAAAAAGCAAAATTGACTTTTCAAAAAAAAGGGGAGATCTTCACAATTTAATTTACTTTGGGATTTGTGATGAAACAATGACAACAAGAATGGTGATCCCAGGAATGAACAAACTCTGGTTGTTTTAAGAAGATTTACTTCCTTCATGAAAGTTTTATCTCAGGTCATTTTGCTGGTATGTGCGCAATCTTTGTGTATTTCTCAGATGATTAAAGACGATACCAGTGGGTGCAAGGTACAGTATTGGGTTTGTGATCCCATTATCACCAGCCAAGTCTTGGTTCGCTTTTGATTTGGGGTTTGCATGGTCATAAGCCTCCGTCCCAGCTTCCCTAGCGAAGCTTTCCCTCATATGATGAAAGGTTTTATTCCCTTGGTGTGCTAAGATATCACTCTTTTTGCAATATTGGCATTAGTGTTGACTTCTTGATTTCCCGGGAAGACTATATCAGGGCATCTTTTGTTGGAATAGGTTTGTATGATATGAAGACTCAATCCAATATTCTCCAGTGAAGGCCTCGTTTATTTGATAGAAGTCCTTTCTCCCTAAAGAAGTTGGTGCAACAATTACTCTCGAAGAACACGTATCTCCGGTTTCCCCAATGAAGAACGTATCTTGGTTTCCCCTTGATGATGTGGTTTTGACCTCCCCATTGAAGTCAGCATGAAGTCCCCAGTAGATGTCTCGATGATGAAGCATTTTCTCCATTAGTAAAGTCTGTATGTTTTTCCTCCTTCAAAGTGGGTATGAATTCCCCAGTGAGGTTTGATTATCTCGGTGTCAGTCTGCTTTATTTGAGGCTGGTCTTGCAATCTCCAGTAGGTATGTTGCTTTTGAAAAATTGGTTTCTCCGATGAAACCGGAAGAAAGATGTCCTATCCCGGTATCTGTTAGATTTATCTACATCCGAATTATGTTTCTCCTCAGTGAAGTTAGGACAGGCAATAGGTTTGATTTCCACAGTTGCTTTTACCTTTCTTGGATTGATCTTTCTGCTTTAAGTTTAGCCCAATGTTGTTGGTACTTGAGACGGTTTTGTTTGTTTGTACTGATTATGTATCCTTTTACCAGCATATGCATGATATCACTCATACATCCATACATGCATCATGCATTGCTACAAATCATTTTTTATTGACATTGTGTTCTAACCTTCCTGCAGCGCTCCTTGCTTAGGGGGATTTGGTTTTCCCTCTTGAGTTTATTTCTCAAAGGATGTATCTTCGTTGGCCGTCTTGCTCCAGTTTATTTCTAAATTGGATTTGTCGTTGCATGACAATATTATTTATTTTGGATTTCTGAAAACTTCAAGTTTTGGTTGGTGCATTTATTTTGCACGAGAAGACTTTATCTCCTCAGCAGGAATATCGTGGCATTTCCCCAGGAAGTCATATCTCTTTCCCCATGAAGTCATATTTCTTTCCTCAGGAAGCCATATTTCTTTCCCCAGGAAGTCATATTTCTATCCCCAGAAAGTCATTTCTCTTTGCAATTCCCCTTGACAATAAGTGGAAGTCTCTTTATTTGAGACAGATTACGTATTACCCTTTCTAGGCAGATTTCCTTGGTTAAAGAAGAAGTTGAGACCCGTTCTAGGTGAAACACCAGGATTTTGGGGAAAACTTGATATGATATTTTCAAATCTACCTTCAGTGAATATTGGTAGTACATCGGCAGTGAACGTCGGTGTTTCTTATCTTTTTGCTATCATCAGTGAACGTTGATAGTTCATCGTCAGTGAACAGCGGTGGTATGATATTCAAATCTACCTTCAGTGAATGTTGGTAGTACATCGGCAGTGAACTTCGGTGTTTCTTATCTTTTTGCTATCATCAGTGAACGGTGATAGTTCATCGTCTGTGAACGACGGTGGTATGATATTCAAATCTACCTTCAGTGAACGTTGGTAGTACATCGGTAATGAACGTCGGTGTTTGTTATCTTTTTGCTATCATCAGTGAATATTGATAGTTCATCGTCAGTGAACGGCGGTGGTATGATATTCAAATCTACCTTCAGTAAACGTTGGTAGTACATCGGCAGTGAACGTTGGTTTTTCTTATCTTTTTGCTATCATCAGTGAACGTTGATAGTTCATCGTTAGTGAACGGCGGTGGTATGATATTTTCTTTCTACCTTTAGTGAACATTGGTAGTACATCGGCAGTGAACGTCGGTGTTTCTTATCTTTTTGCTATCATCAGTGAACGTTGGTAGTAAATCGGCAGTGAACGTCAGTGTTTGTTATCTTTTTGCTATCATCAGTGAACGTTGATAGTTCATCGTCAATGAACGGCAGTGGTATGATATTTTCTTTCTACCTTCAGTGAATGTTGGTAGTACATCGGCAGTTAACATCGGTTTTTGTTATCTTTTTTCTATCATCAGTGAACGTTGATAGTTCATCATCAATGAACGGCGGTGGTATGATATTCAAATCTACCTTCAGTGAATGATGGTAGTATATCGGCAGTGAACGTCGTTGTTTCTTATCTTTTTGCTATCATCAGTGAACGGTGATAGTTCATCGTCAGTGAATGGCGGTGATATGATATTTTCTCTTTCTACCTTCAGTGAACGTTGGTAGTATATCGGCAGTGAACGTCGGTGTTTGTTATCTTTTTTCTATCATCAGTGAACATTGATAGTTCATCGTCAGTGAACGGCAGTGGTATGATATTTTCTTTCTACCTTCAGTGAATGTTGGTAGTACATCGGCAATAAACGTTGGTGTTTGTTATCTTTTTGCTATCATCAGTGAACGTTGATAGTTCATCGTCAGTGAACGGCGGTGACATGATATATTTTCTCTTCTACCTTCAACTATTGAGTTGGTAGTTTATCGTCATCTGTGAGTCGGTATATCTTTATCTTCTACCTTTAACTATTGAGTTGGTATTTCACCGTCATCTGTGAGTCGGTATCTTTTTGATCTTCTACCTTCAACTATTGAGTTGGTATTTTACCGTCATCTGTGAGCCGGTATCTTGTTACTTTTCTACCTTCATCTATTGAGTTGGTAGTTCACAGTTATCTGTCAATCGTTATCATTCTTTACTTTTTCCTCAATATATGAGCTGATGCTACCTTATCTCTTCTTTGGGTTTTACACCAATAGAGTCGTGTCTTTTGTTCACCAGTGATTTATTTTCCTGGTGGGGTTGCTCTTTTGTTTCCTCATTTTTGTGGCATCCCCAGTGATACTTTACGTATCTTTTGTTCTGTTCATATGCATTCATAATCATAAGCATTGCATGGCATCTTGGAGACAAAAATAGGGCTTGTTTTATATTTAAGTATCTTCAATCGCATCGACACGAAGATTTTTAACCTTCGTATCTCTGGATAGAAGACACTTAAATAAGGGCAGCTGTTGTACCCAAATTTCCCCCCCTAAGATTCCCCTATCATATCATATCAACTCAATCACAACAAGATCACATTAAGGTTGGCTCTTCCTCTTTTCCTATCTCCTATCTTTAAGTTTGCTCTTGAGTAATCTCCAAGCACCTTGGTTGTGTATTTTGTATATGTGTTGTTGACTAACTTCTAATCAAAATACAAAAAAATATTTGTCTTTGTCTTTGCATATTTGTGATTTGTAGGTACCCAAGTCGAAGCATATGACAAATAAGGTTTTTCGTATGTATCGACACATGCATGTTGTGCATCGAACTCATGCAAAGCAATCAATTATGTATTGTGTCGAAAAGCCGTTTGTATTGATCCATAGAGGCTTGTGTCGAACTCATGCAAATTTATTGATTTTGTATTGTATCGAAAGGAAACTTGTATCAATCCACAGAGGCTTGTGTCGAATTCATGCAAAATTGATTGATCCTGTATTGTGTCGAAAGATAGCTTGTATCAATCCATGAAGGCTTGTGTCGAACTCATGAAAGTTGATTGATTCTGTATTGTGGCGAAAGACAGCATGCATCAACCCATAAAGGTATGTATCGACTCATCCTGTTGTGTATAACTAGCATGTGTCGACACATGCATGTTATGTATCGACTCATCCTGTTTGTATAACTAGCATGTGTCGACACATACGTGCTATGTATCGACTCACGCAGATTGTTTGATTCTGTAATGTGTCGAATAGCAGCATGCATCGACCCATAAAGGCATATATCGACTCATCCTGTGTTATACAACTAGGATGTGTCGACGCATATGACCCTTGTGTCGACTCATAGCAGCAAAATACACGTGATTTTTGAAAAAAAAGCCAGCAATTTCAAATCTGTCATCTTTTTGGCTCCAATTTTTCTGCATAATTTGAAAATTATATCATTAATTCAATTTTGGCTCCAAGAATTAATTACCAAATTACCACTAATCCCAATACTAAACTCTATAAATATAGCCCTCATCTCATTCAAATTTCAAGCTTTTGATAGCCAAACTCATCTTGCTAAAAAATCTCTCATTTCTCTCCATCTACTAAATTCACTCAAAGCTCCATTTTCAAAAAGTTAATAAGCTTTGCATTGAAGCTTACTAATCTTTGAGCTAAACCTTCATCCAAACACTTTTTCTTCATCAATTCTCTACATCCAAGCTTTGGTAATTGATTCTTGTTGTTGAATTGAAGCAAATTCTGGAAGTTGTTTGATAATTCTCTAATTCTACCTTTGGTAAGTTGGATCATCATCTTTCACAATGTAATCTCTTGTGGATTTCTGGTTTTTATTCATTGAGCACTGTTTTATGATTCCATTAGTGCCATTTTCTCATAATTAGATGGAATTTTCATGGTCAATTGGATCCATGATCATATGGTGTTTAATGAAAAGTTGGAAAAAAATTTGATCCTTGAGATGCTGTTTTCGACTGATTTTTACAGGTTGCAATCAATTGTTGTAACATTGCAATTGTTTGTCACAGAAAATTGATTTGAAAAAAAACTGCAATGATGTAATAGGTTGCTGTCGAAGCACAATTGATTGCAACAGTGTCGAAAATACTTTTTCTGCCCTATTTTGGGGCTGTTTTGACTCAAATATTTTTTCCGCTCACTCTCTTTGATGGATAATTTGGATTGCAATTTTAAATGTCCAATTTGTCTTTAAACTCAATGGACTTTGTGATGTAGATGAAGTTGGATAAATGTTCATCAATTCAAATCTACCTAAGAGTGAATTATTTAATTCATTTTTGGTGCTTTAGATTAATAATATGTTTAGTGCTTTAATCCATCTAGAGGAGTGGTTGAATTTAAAGATGAAAGAATTTTGAAATGGTGATCCAAATTAGCTTATCATTCCCCTCCCTCTTCATCTTATCCCTTTATTTTTTTAATTGTGCTACATGTTAAGGGATGGTGATCTCTATATCATTTACCCAAACATTAATTACATAAATTTCTATTGACCGACCTCAAAATAGGTGCGACTTCTACATAAGTCCACTTACGATTGCTTAACATAGCGCTAAATTTTGTCCTGATTCGAATAAATGATCATTCGTGGCCCAAACTTATGATTGCAAGCCCAAGTATGTTAATTTGATCTCTTTGATCCAATAACCTTGAGATTCATTGTGTGGAGGCTTTGGTTCTACCAATCCTCTAATGGATCTACAACACCTTTGGTCAACGTGGATCACTTAAACATCGTTGATCATTAAATGTTACTTTTGAGTATTCCAAAATGGATGATATACTTGACAAAAAGAAAATGCAACTTGTTGTGTGGAGGCTTTGGTTCTACCAATCCTCTAATGAGTTCCAAATGCAAGTTTCAAGATGGTCATCCAACTAACCACTAATTTCTAACAATTGACTTTACTTTATGCTTTTATTTTTTATGCTTTATGTACCATTTAATTTAAGCATTTACATTTCATGCCATTTTTTTGCTCACTTGAGCATTTACTTTTATGTCATTTTTATTTTGCTCACTTGAGATTTTCTTTTCCTTTTAAAGACACCTAATAATCAACATGAACCATAAAAATATTTAATGATACTTGGACTATTTGGTTACTATCCTTGGCATTATGGAGTATTGGACTTCTTGGACTTAGGATTAGAGACCTTGGCCTATCTTGGAGACTTTATGATCTTACTTGATATTTTGTCTGGAGTTCTTGAGGTTTACCTCAAGACATTGGGTTGTTTGTTTGTTTTGTGTGCAGGTTATTCTGATTACATACTTTGTTTGTAATCTGGAATTCACCCGTATACAGCCGTTACTCTGCCCAATTTTTGCAAAGACTTAATACACTTGAAGTTTGGTTCTATCAAGAGGTCTAGTATCTTTGCTTGCTTGGTTTCAATCCGAAGAATGAGAATTCTATATTGACTCATAATGTCAAGTATTGACTTCTTGTTGGTTAGATGGTTCATATCCCTAGATTTTACCTTATGCTTTAGGATAGTCTCTTCATCTCCTCCCACCTTCTTTAATTTCAAAAATCTTCTCCCTCCTTTTAAAAACTCTTCTTATTTCTAAACTTGAAACACTTTCATAATAAACTTGGACTTAGGTCCATGCATTTTCAAAACATTTTCATAAATAAGTTTCAATTAATTTAATAACACCTTGACATTTTTGTGAGAAGACTAAAAGTCAATCAATCTCATTTCAAACCATTTTTGCCACTTTGGCTTTTTATTTTAAAACTTTTCTCAAAATATTAGACTCTTGTTAATCCTTGTAGTGATGCAAACAACTATACTTCTACAATATGTAGTAAAGAGAGATATTTTCCACTTGGGTGTTGAGTGAGGCATTGTTGATTTTAAAATCCAAGCCATATCCTCCACTTTGAGATGATGCAAATTCTCCTTTCTCATGATTGTGGGTAGTAAGTATGTTTTCCACACGGACAATGACGATGATGTCTTATCTTATAAAATTAACCAACACACTTGTGTTTCAAATTTTTAAAAGAGGAACTACGTGTACCCTGATCCCCTATTGCACGAGAGGTGGTACGTAGGCACTAAAGGTTCGCAACCGCGGCGGGTGCAAAAATCATAAAAATATTTCTTTTCTCACCTCCACCATCCATTTTTTATATAACACATTTTTATAGCCAAAATATACAGATTTTTCAAAGAGGTTCCTGCAGAGTATCGTAGATGTTTAGGGTGCTAATACCTTCCCTTTGCATAACCAACCCCCTTACCTTGAATCTTTCCCCCTTTTTTTGGGTTATTCGCTCTTTTCCCATTCCTTTGGAAACAATAAAGGGAGGTGGCGATTTTTATTTTAATTTGTATAAAGTCTAGTCAATCCAATGGCTTAGTCTTGAACATTTCTACCGCTACAGTATGGTGTTTGATGGAGCTTTAAATGCTTATTGGAAAGGAATTGGTGTCGTGATTATCACTCCCCATGGGTCACATATCCCTTTTACTGCAAGATTGGAATTTGATTGTACCAATAATATCGCAGAATATGAAGCGTGTATCATGGGTCTCGAAGAGGCTATAGATCTCAGAATCAAAGTGCTAGATGTATATGGCGACTCAGCTTTGGTAATAAATCAGATTAAGGGAGAATGGGATACTCGTCGCGTTGGCTTGATTCCCTACAAAGACTATGCTAGAATATTGTCACCTTTCTTTAATAAAGTTGAATTCCATCATATTCCCAGAGATGAGAATCAGATGGCAGATGCTTTAGCCACTTTGGCTTCTATGTACCAAGTAAATACTTTGAACAATGTACCTCATATCACAGTTTGACTTCTGGATAGACCAGCTCATGTGTTTGCAATAGAGGGAACGTCAGACGAAAAACCTTGGTACTATGATATCAAGCATTTTCTCCAGACTCAGGAATACTCGATTGGTGCGTCGAATAAAGATAGAAAGACATTAAGAAGGTTGGCAGGCAGCTTTTTCCTCAATGAAGATATGTTATACAAAATAAATTATGACATGGTCTTACTCAGATGCGTGGATAGACACGAAGCAAACATGTTGATGCATGAGATCCATGAAGGTTCCTTTAGTACCCATGCCAATGGACATTCAATGGCAAAAAATATTCTTAGGGCAGGTTACTATTGGCTGACAATGGAATCTGACTATTACAAATTTGCAAAAAAGTGCCATTAGTGCCAGATTTTTGCTGACAAAATTCATGTGCCTCAGAGCACTTCTCAATGTTATTTCCTCCCCGTGGCCTTTCTCTATGTGGGGTATTGACATGATTGGAATGATTGAACCCAAGGTGTCAAATGGACATCGTTTCATCTTGGTGGCAATAGACTACTTCACCAAATGGGTGGAAGCAGCTTCCTATGCTAATGTCACTAAGCAGGTGATAGTACGCTTTATCGAGAACAATATTATATGTCGGTATGGTGTGCCAAGTAGGATTATCACTAACAATGGCTCGAATCTGAGTAACAAGATGATGACAAAACTTTGTGAAGAATTCAAGATTGTCCATCATAATTCATCTCCTTACAGGCCAAAGATGAATGGGGTTGTTGAAGTTGGTAACAAAAACATTAAGAAGATCATCCAGAAGATGGTTTTTACCTATAAAGATTGGCATGAGATGCTCCCTTTTGCTTTGCATGGGTATTGCACATTTGTCCGCACTTCAACAGGGGCAACCCCGTTCTCTCTTGTGTATAGTATGGAAGCAGTGCTCTCTGTTGAGGTTGATATTCCCTCTTTGTGTGTGATAATGGAAACCAAATTGTCAGAGGCTGAATGGGTCCAGAACAGGTTTGACCAATTGAATTTGAATGAAGAAAATAGAATGACGGCTTTGTGCCATGGTCAGTTATATCAGAAGAGAATGAAGAAAGATTTTGATAATAAGGTCAAGCCTCGTGAATTTAGAGAAGGAGACCTCGTGCTCAGAAAGATCATGTCTTTTAACACTGATTCGAGGGGCAAGTGAACTCCCAATTTTTAAGGCCCATATGTTGTCAAGAAAGCCTTCACTGGCGGTGCATTGATTCTTGAAACTATGGATGGCGAGGAGTTCCAACGTCCTATGAATGTTGACGCAGTCAAGAAATACATCACCTAACAAAATAAAAGAACAGCTCGCTAAGTCGAACACTCGAAAGGACGGCTTAGGCAAAAAGGAGCGTCTCGGTAGGCTGAAAACCTGAAAGGGCGGTCTTGGCAAAAATAAGAGACACAAATAGAATAAATTTTCCCGCTAGGTTGAAAACCCGCAAGGGAAACCTAGGAAAAATTTAGGGATTTCTTGGAAAGTAATTGTGTCAGACAAGACTTGATAATTGAAGCAGCAATCTTCTCGGATCCTCACCACACTTCAATAGAAGTCGCTGCTCAGGAATTTAAAGTTGTTAGAGTGAATAGTGGTCATTGAATTTCAATGTATCTTTTCCAATATATTACCATTTTCCAAATATTGTAATCATCCATGGAGTCTTGCCATTTGCATACTACTATTCTATTAATAAAGTTTGAGCCTTTATCCAATTCCTTGTAGTTATTATCTTATTATGTTTGCAAAAATTCCATTTATTATTGATAGTAGTTTTCAAAACAAAAAGAGTTAATAATAAAAATGTTTTTGAAAAGAATTTACAAATTACTTTTTACTTTAGATTTTATGATTCAAGTAGAACAAAAGTAGTGATTCCAAGGAAGGATGAACTCCGAAGTTTTGAAAAATATATTCCCCAAGAAAGTTCTCTCAGGTCACTCTTGCTCATATGCGCATGATCCTCTTATGTGCCTTTCCTCGGATAGTTGGAGTTCATACCAATTGATATATGGTGTGATGTTGGGTCTGTAATCCCATTTTCCCCAGTCAAGTCTTGGGTCATATTTTTCTCTAGGTTGATTATTCTAGTTATGGGTTTGCACAGTTTGGTGCCTCTATCCCAGTTTTCTAGTCAAGACTTGATGTGGATTTTTTTCAACTGAGCAACTAGACAAAGGCAGTATCTTTTCTAAGAAGTGTTGGAACAACTATCAACTTTTTGGGTTTTCTCTCGCCAAGTGTTGAGTTTGATTTAAGATCCCCATAATTTTTACTTCTTGCTGTATTGTTTAACCTTTTAGATCCCCAAGTGAAGCCGAGATGATGCTTCTCTCTGAAAGTCGTTATCCCCATGAAGTTTCATAATTTCTCCCTAGAGAAGTTTGTGTAACCATTACTCTTTATATTGAAGAATGTATTTTGGGCTCTACTAGATGATGTGGTGTTGTACTCCCAATGAGGTCGGCACGAGATCCCTAGTTGAAGTCTCAGATATATGGTTTTTAGCTTCCCTAAGGAAGTTAGTATTATAATCTCCGATAGAAGTCTAGACGATGAGGCGTTGTCTTCCCTAGTGAAGTATGTATGATATTCCTTGGTGAAGTCTAGAGGAGGATGTTATATCCATGCATCTTTATTGGTTTATTACTATCAGATTATGTTGTAATTAGTTTCAAGTCATGTTTTCTTCCCAGTGGAGTTAAGCCGTGAAGTAGGAATTTGTTTCCCCAGTTTGTGCTTACTCTCTTTTGAAATTTTCATTTTGGATGTGATTTAGCCGAGTGTTGACTTTACCCAAGCTATTTTTGTTTGGTTATTCTCAGTGTTGTATGTCTATTTTGTCAGCATATACATGATAACATTCATACATTCATACATACATCATGCATAGTTAAATTTAAAATTCATTGGTCATTTGCATCCATTAATGATTGTTGACATATTACCCTATTTTGCAGAGTTATGTTACCCTCTCTCCAATAGAGTGTTAACCTCAAGCAGAAAGTGTACATCCTTTCAATTTCCCCACTGAGTTATCCCTCGAGGAAGAATTTTGCTTTAGCCTTCTTATTCAACTCATTATATGGATGGAACGTAGTCCCTTTTTGAGTTTATTTCTCATCGTGTGCTATCTTGACTGACTGTTTCACTCTGGTTTATTTCTAATTTAAATCGGTGGTCCCCGACAATATTATTATTATGATTCCTGTAGGCTTTAAGCCCGAGTTTGAGAATGCGCATTTATTTTGGCACAAGAAGACTTTATCTCCTCATCATGAATATATTGGCATTTCCCCAGAGAAGTCATATTTCTTTTCCCAACACGCTTCTTATAATAACAAAAGGCAGGTCTCTTTATTTGAGCAACCTGTACTTCTCCAGTAAGTCTGTTAGTTCCCAAAGGAGATTCATTTTGTTACTCTGATGAATGGTAGTCTCGTCATTATGGGAGATAGTTCGTTGTTGAGATATGTTACTCCGATGAATGGTATTCTCGTCATTATGAGAGATAGTTCATTGTTAAGATTTGTTACTCTGATGAATGCTAGTCTCGTCATTATGAGATAGTTCATTGTGGAGATTCATTACTCTGACGAATGGTAGTCTCGTGGTTATGGGAGATATTTTATTGTTGAGATTTGTTACTCCGATGAATGGCAGTCTCTTTGTTATGGGAGATAGTTCAATGTTGAGATTTGTTACCCCGATGAATGGTAGTCTCGTCATTATGGGAGATAGTTCGTTGTTGAGATTTGTTACCCCAATAAATGGTAGTCTCATCATTATGGGAGATAGTTTATTGTTGAGATTTGTTACTTCGATGGATGGTAGTCTCATACTTATGGGAGATAGTTCATTGTTGAGTTTTGTTACTCTGATGAATGGTAGTCTCGTCATTATAGGAGATAGTTCGTTGTTGAGATTTGTTACTCTGATGAATGGTTGTCTCGTCATTATGGGAGATAGTTCGTCATTGAGATTCACCTTGCTCTAAATAGTTTGTATGTTTCCAATCATGAGTATTGATGCTAATCATTTGTTACCTACCTTAATATTGGTTGTACCGGTATTATCTTACCATTTCTTTTTCGTATGAGTCGATGTTACTTTTTTGCTATCTTCTCAGTTAGTGGATAGTTTGCAGTTATCTGTCGATTGTTATCATCCTTTACTTTTCTCCCTAATATTTGAGTTGATGAGGCTTTATCTCCTCCTTGGGCTTTACACCAGTAGAGTTGAGTCTTATGTTCACAAGTGATTTATTTTCCTGGTCGGATTTTCCTTTGATCCTTTATTTTATTTTCTGCTTCCCCAGTGGTGTCCTGTATCACCTTTGGATTTGTTTGTTTTCATGCACGGTCATATGCATTGCATGGCATATTATGGCCAAAAATAGGGCTTGTTTTATATTTAAGTATCTTCAATCGTGTCAACACGGAGATTTTAACCTTTGTATCTCTAGATAGAAGACACTTAAATAAGGGCAGCCATTATCCCCCAATTTTCCCCCTAAGATTCCTCTATCATCTCATATCAACCCAATCTAATCAAGATCATACTAGGGTTTGGTTCTTCTCCCTTTCTTTAGGTTTGCTCATGATGGATCACCAAGAACTTTGATTTGTGTATTATGGTCATATATGTCTTGTGTTGATTTACTTTTAGCTAACAAATATAATGAATTTTTGCTCTATAAATGTTGGTACTATAGGTGACGGCACAACACACTACATTAGGTTGATTCATAGGTTCATGAGTTTATTACCATGTCTTCCTCTGTTGTACCCCAAAATTTTCCCTCCCATTTCTCAATGATTTCTCATCACAAAACCTTTGAAGCCCAAGATCCAGTTAGGGTTTCATCTACTCAAGACTTCTCCTTGCACTGTTGACCCAAATTAGGGTTTGTGTTTGCACCAAGATGTTTTGACCTAAAGTGCCTAAGATGACTTTCATGCTTCATATTGGACTCCCAAGTTTATCCACATCAAGTTTCAAGCCTTGATTCCAAGTTTTGCCCAGTCAATTGGACAGTTGACCTAGAAATCAGCTGTATTGGGGAAAAAGTCAACTGTGGCCAATTGACAGTCAAACCTCATGGAAATTGACCCACATCAACATTATGAACTCATATGAACCATTTGATCAAGTTTGGATCACAATCCCACAAGAAATTTGATCAGATCACCAAAAGGGCAAAATGGTCATTTTTAGGGTTTTGACTGCACAAAGGCAATTTTTGACTGTTTGACCTAGCCAATAGAAAACCAAGCTCACATATGGACTCAAGGACCCCATGGAATTATCTTGACATGCTCAACAAACTCACAAGATCCCAAATACACAGGATTGACAGTTGAATTTCCTAGTCAATTGATCAATTTTGACTGTATACTGAAAAGTCAAACTTTGACTTTTTGGTCAAAGTCAAGAGTCAAGATTCATTTTTCATCAAAACATGCCAAATCATGAAACTTGTTCACCAAGAAATCACAAAATGCAAATTAGGGTTAGAAATTATAATTTTTCATAACTTAGAATTTTTCTAAGTTATGAAAAAACCTAATTCTTTCCCAACTTTGCCCCACTTTCTCACCAAGATCCATTTGGATTCAAACAAAAGTCAAAACATGAAAGTTGTAGCTTGTTGCATAATCTACAACTTTGATTCACAAAGTTTTCCAAAATGAGGCTTGTATCTCAAGTTACAAATTTTTGAATAAGGGCACTAAACCATTCTTAACTTAGTGAACTTTTGACCTATTTTGACAAGGTTTTCTACCCCACTTCAAGGCCATTTTCCATACACTTCCACTTGGAATTTCAATTTGCATTTCAAAGATGGATTGTATTACACATTCCAAGCTTTCCAAAATGTCCAAGAACTTCTCAAACAACCTCATAACTTGAGAGAATCGAATTTCACAATTTGGCAAAAACTCACTTTTGAATTGATCATGAACATGTTCATAACTTAAGCCATTTTCAAGTCAGCATAGTTTGTGATAAATTACAGGTCCTAAAACCCTTTGACACTCAATAATTCAATGCAAAACCTTTGTGCCAAGGCCTTGTTTCATGAGTTCAAGCATTGCCTAAAGGATTAATCCATTTATAGATAAAGCATTTCTTCCATTTTTGCAAAAGGTAACTTTATGTCCAATTGAAAATCCAAGCAGTACAAATGAGATCCAATTGGCACAAGATTATGAGCAAAACACTCTGATCAAGGAGGGATTATGCAGCTCATTAGGGGGCCTCTACTGACCTAGAACACAACTTGGGCATTTGTTGTTTAAAGTGTAAGTAACTTGGCATATTGTAACACAACTCTCATATCAGCTTGCAAACACTTAAGTGAACTTGTGAAACACACTCAAGACATCCCAACCAAGCTAGTGCACGACCCAAACATCTCTCATACACTCCCAATCTCAGAATCACCTTCAAACTGCAAAAACAGGGCCAGGCCTGCAGTTTGAGTGCCATCTTCCATTTCCCTCAAGCTCTCTTGCCCAAACCAGTTCACACACATTCCCTAGCATCTATGCAAGCTAACCATGACTTGAAACACGACCTGTAATCCCTCCAACCAGTTCCACCATTTTCAGTTTCTTGTTTTGCAGGTGAAGTGCTCTAGCACGATTCAAAAGCTTTCAAGACAAAGTAAACATTGGAATAGCATCCCTGGACCTCAAGGAAGCTTTACCAATCATCACCTTGCACTGAAAGCTTCCCCATTGCCAGATAGAACTTCAACTGAACAGGTATTTTGGTGAACTTCTATCTCTCTTATTAGGCATCATTAGCTCAAAGTTTGTGAATAAACAATGTTCTACTCATGCCACTGAACACGTACATGTTTTTACTTTTCATTTCTTTTGCTTGAGCTGTGAGAATTTAAGGTTTGAAAATGGCAGAAAATCTAGGTTAGGATTTGGGGGAGAAGAAATTCTCCCTCATCTTAGAGAGTTAGGTCAAGTTCTGCATATGGTTGGATTCGTCTCTTGATGCTGAACATTTTTTATGTTATGAGTTTTCATTAATAAGCCAGGAATCAGGAGTTAGAAGTTTGAGAAGAAGGGCGCGCATTTTGAACTGGTTTTGTCTGAAGGTTGAAGACAATGTCTTCTTGGGCTGGGCCTGAGTTATTTTCTTATTCACACCACCTTTTTGGTTTTACACCCCCTGAGCCCATTTGCTTTATTTTTAATGTTTTTTGACTTTTTCTTTTTTTAATTGACTTATTTATTTTTTCTCAGCATATTAAAAATATAAAAATATTTTTTCTCATCATTTTTGAATTTATTAGGATTTTATTTGATTTTTTCTTTTAGTTTGTACATAAATAAATAAATATATACTTTTTGTTTAAAATACTAAAATAACACAAATATATTTTATACACTTTTATCTTATTTTTACTTCCTGAAAATATTTTATAGAAAACTACTTTTTTTATTTTAATATTAAATATTATTAATTAATATATATATAATACATATCTTGTAAATAATATAAATATACATATATATATTAATACATTTAGGGTAAAAATATCAAAAATATACATATTTTATTTTTATTAATATTTAACACTAAAAAGACATTTTTATAAATATACTATATTTTATTTTATTTTTGTATGTAAATATTAAATATTATATGAATTAATTGATTAATATCCCTTTTTGATTAAAAATTAGGGTTTTGTCCTAAATTTGAAAATACTCCAAAAATAATACCCTTTTTATTTCTCTTTTTATTTCACATAAATAATATTCTTTTTTTCATACACATAAAAATTCTTTTTACATTTTGCATATTTATTTCAATTTCCATTTAATTATACAATTATTTGTCTTGTAAATATTCAAAGAAAATGATGTAATAGCTAGGTTTAATTTCTTGTCTAAATATATCCCATTTGAAACATTGTACCCCCCTCCCTATATTATTGTGTTGTAATAGTGTAGGAATTTACATTTCGCACTTTAATGCTTTCTAAACATACCATGCTAGAATTAGGGTTTGTATGCGAATAAAACGAACAAAATAGTTTGACCTAATTTCAAGATAAATAAGTATGAAAATGGACAACACATTTCACACTTGCACCCCTAGGGTATTCCACTTTGTTGCCTTCAAATAATTGGGCCATATTGCATGTTGAATTTCTTTGGGTAAAACAAACAATCAAATGATCATAGTCCCTCAAAATGTTGCCTAAATGAATGATCAAGTCCCCTTTAAAGAAAAATTGCCCAAAGACATTTAACACTATTGCAATTATGGTCTAAACGATGACCCGCGCCCGTCCCCTTCACCTCCTAAAGCAAGATTGTCCACCAAATGCAATGGTGGAACAAAATTGTCAAAAGGTTTAAAACATAACAAAAATCTTTGAGAAAACTTTAGGGTAGATAACTCTTAAGTACTTGCCAATTTGCAAAGAAAACACTTGCCTATTTTCAAAACCCACTTCACAAACACTTTCAAAACCAACTTTCAAAAAAACCTTGAAACATCTTTTTAAAAGACAAAACACCTTTTGTAAAACATTCGAGTAAAGAATTGTTACAAGGGTAGCCTATACAAGGCATCTTTTCAAAACATTTTCAAAACCACACACCAAGCACCATTTCAAACAATTGAAAACCAAGGCAAGTTGATCTAAGCAAGTACCTAAGAGCCCATGGATAACCATGGATAGAAAGGGTGCTAATACCTTCCCTTTCTATAATCTACTCCCCGAACCCAAAAAAAAAAATCTCAAAGGTTTTTGCTGTGCTTTTTTAAACCTTTCCTTAGGATAAAATAAAAAGTCGGTGGCGACTCTTGCTCAACCGAAACATTTGCGAAAACAAACGCAAAACCCAAGTCAGTTCTCCCACCGTATCACAGAACTGGCGACTCTGCTGGGGAGAATTTTAAAAGTGGAGTAACCTTAGGGCTTAGATCACCCTCTTGCATGACTAATTGCTTGATTTGTTTGCTTTATATTTTGGCTCTCTTGTTTGGGTTTGCAATCCTACACCCGGATTTTGGGAAACATTCCTAGATAGCAATATGTTGTGGAAACTGTACGGGGTATACCGACACGGTCGAAGCAATAGCTATATTAGTGCGACATATTTGTGAGTACCGGTAACCCTTGAGTTCAATCAAGGAGAGTACGGGGCCGCTGAGTGATGTCACTAAGCTCTAATGACCTAGAACCTTACTTGACCATCTTGGCCTTCATTAGGAGTAGTGAGATGACCGGCTTTGGTGCAGTCCGAAGTTGGTAGATACTTGATACTACACTCATTGAGGTTTATTTTCTTGGAATATTTTGGTCGCTAGTTAAGTGGCTAAACCAAAACAATGAACAATGAAAACAATCCAGTGATATTGAGCTCCTTAGAACCCGGTTACTATTTATAGGACAGGTTTTTAAGCCAACTACACTCAAGAGGGTACTTACCTACGAAACCCCATGCAAGCCTGAAACTAGGGTTTGGTGTGATTTGCTTGTACATATGTTTTGTGCATACATCATAAACATCATAAACATCATAAAACATCATATGCATTCACTAACCATTTCAAGGGTTTTGGATCTTCATCTTTGTTCTTGTTTTGTAGGACATGGAAATTCCTCGCAGAAACACCATCCAAGTCAACCTTGTAAGAATCTCTCCTCAACTCAAGGAGCTCACCTCAAGAATTCCGAAAAATTCATCCTTCAGTGAAAGACATGGTAGACTGCTCAGCCTAGTCAACACCAACATTGAAGAAGACATGATGAAAGTGCTATTCCAGTTCTTTGACCCTCTTCACCACTGTTTCACTTTCCCCGATTACCAGTTGGTGCCCACTTTGGAGGAGTTTTCTCAACTCCTGAGAATTCCTATCCTTAATCAACTACCCTTCAACGGTACGGAAAAGGAACCAAAGTCGGAAGATGTTGCTCGAGCATTACATCTACAACCATCCGACATCAAGGGGCATTGGGAAACCAGAAGCGGAGTCAAAGGATTCTTAGCAAAATTCTTGTTTGAGAAGGCACAAGAATGTTGGAATTCATTGGACCTACAAGCCTTTGAAGAAATTGTGGCACTCCTTATCTATGGGTTGGTCTTGTTCCCAAATCCTGACCAATTGGTAGATGTCAACGCCGTCAAAATCTTCTTGTCCAGAAATCCAATACCAACATTGCTTGGGGACATCCTTCACTCATTTTACACACGAACAATGAGAAAGAGGGGTGTTCTCATGTGCTGTACTCCTATCCTTGCAAGGTGGTTTATTTCGCACCTTCCACAATCTGTCTTGAAGAATGACCAAGGTTCAAGGTGGTCGCAACGGTTGATGACTCTCACTCACTCTGATGTACATTGGTGTTCTCGGTCCAGAGAAAATGTCATCATCGTCGATCATTGTGGAGAGTTTCCTAATGTTCCTTTACTTGGAATCAGAGGAGGTATCACCTACAACCCTTGCCTAGCTTTGAGGCAATTTGGATATGCACGGAGGGATGGCCCTCATGACATGTTGATTTCTGACCTAGTTTTTGACTTCGACAACGATGCGCAAGGACTTCGCCAAAGATTCATCAGAGCTTGGGGAAAACTCAACAAGGTTGATAGCAAGACTCTGGGACACAAGAACTCCATCCCTCTTGAGCCTTATCTCAAGTGGGTACGAGCCCGAGCCCAAAGTCTAATGATGCCTTATCCTCATGTACTCCCAGTAATTAAAGAGCCCGTCAATGAAGGAGAGGTTCCCTACACCATCCTACATCCAAACATGCCTACATCGTGGGAGGAAATGCAGAAAAGTTGGATTCAGCTCAAGGAGGAACGGAATACTTTTGAAGCTAGCTTCTACGCCAGTGAGAAGAAGGTTCTAGAGCTTACCCGCCGACTCCATGAGCAAGAGGCCCTCAACACCTACATCACACCAAAGAGGATGCGCAATGTCTTTTTGCCTTAAGAAGTTATTTTGTAATATTTGGCCCATGGGGCATTTATGTACTAACAAATTTCTTCTTAATAATATGACGTGCGTTCTTCTTTGTCTGAAACAATTTTGAATGTTCTAAATCCTTGAATGCATTGCATACATAAGCATACCATTCATCATGTGCATAAGCAGGTCTCACTCCAGGTTTCCTTATCTGTCTGCTGTTTATTTCAGTAGGATGGATCTCGAGCAAACAGTCAAAGACCTACAAACTCAGAATGCACAGTTCCAGCAACTCCTGATGACCTTGGCTAAAGGTCAGGAGGATATCAAGACTCAATTGGGGAATAAGGACCCAGTGAAAAAGAAGAAAAAGAGGATTGGGGTGGCTACTTTAGGGAGAAGATTTGACGGAGAAGCTCGGAGAGTGCTTGAATTTCCTCCTATCTCTGATGAAGGAACCAGCAAATGAGGTGGAGCTGCGGTACCTTCCGAGTCTGATGTGGAAGAAGAAGAGGTTGAAGAGGATGAAGATTATTCTGACCAGCAATACCCTCCAGCTGATGATAAATACAAGGGTTTAGAAGACAGATTGGCCGCCATGGAATTACAAAGAGTACCGGGTTTGGATTTTGAAGACTTGGGTTTGGTTGCCGGGATTGTGATTCCCCCAAAATTCAAAGTGCCAGTGTTTGTGAGGTATGATGGGCTGTCCTGTCCAAAAATGCATCTCAGGTCCTACGTGAGAAAGATTCAACCCTATACGGCAGATAAAAACCTCTGGATTCATTTCTTTCAAGACAGCCTTTCGGGAGCTCAGTTGGAGTGGTTTTATCAGCTAGAAGGAACCAGTGTCAGAAATTGGGAAGATTTGGCCACCGCTTTCTACAAACAATACCATTATAATTATGATCTTGCTCCTACTCGTACCCAACTTTAGGGTATGTCACTAGGAACAAGCGAGGGATTCAAAGAATATGCACAAAAATGGAGGGATTTGGCTGGCAGGGTGCAACCTCCTTTAACCGACTGTGAACTCATTGATATGTTTCTTGGGACCCTATCTGGGCCATTTTTCAACCATCTAATTGGTAACTCTTCCGCGGGGTTTACCAATTTGATCTTAACAGGCGAAAGAATAGAAGCCGGCATCAAGTCAGGAAAGATTCAGAAGGGTGTTGCCGCAAGTGTTGAGAAGAAACCTTTTAAGAAGGAAACAGCTTTGGTATATTCTCAGAGAAGAGCAGGGAAGACGGAGCGTCGGCCAACTGTGGGGGCCGTAATGATTCAAAACACTCCGAGTGAGCAGCCTCGCTATAACCAATCCAGACCAAATCAACAACGAGTGGAACGGCCACAACGGCAGTTCACCCGTATTAATATGACTCCAGCGCAGGTGCTTCCCCATCTATTGAAGTTGAATCTCGCCACCACCAAGGAGGAACCAAAGAATGTGAATACGTCCTCTCCGCATTATCATGCCAATACTAAATGCGCCTACCATTCAGACAGTGTTGGACACGACACCAATGATTGTTGGACACTCAAGCACAAAATCCAAGACCTGATAGAGGCCAAGGAGGTAGAGTTTGACGCTCCAGAAAAGCCTAATGTGATATCGGCACCCATGTCGAAGCACGGCCGAAATGTCAATTCCATTGAAGAAGATTTGTACGTTGCTGATGTCAGCGATCTGACTACTCCATTGCTAACCATTAAGTTGAACCTGTTGAGGGCCGGGATCTTCCCGGGATGTAAAGAAGACTGCTATTGTTGCTACTCTCTGCTGTTTGATTGTCCGCTACTGAAGAAAGGCATCCAAGGCCTTATGGATAGTCGACAAATTTTGTTTGAAAAAGTTTCTGCTGTTCCAGTTCATACTGAAGATGTCTCAATCATAACCATTCACGCCAATCTTTCCAAGGCCGTCAAGAAGCCTGTTAAGATTACACCAGCTACGAAATCTGTTCCTTTGAAGATAACAATGCCAGGGCCTGTTCCCTATGTTTCTGAGAAGTCGATACCTTGGAACTATGGCGGTGACGTCTACTACCATGGTATCAAACAAATCGAAGTAATTGAAGAAAGTTCAGATGATGATGAACCCAGCATTAGCAACATTGCGGGCACTAGCAAAATCACCAGGAGCGGGAGAATATTTTCTCCAGAGATTGCCCCTCCAAGAGCAATCTTTGGACCCTCGTCAGCCGATAAGGTCGTCCCTGCACCAATAAAACTTTCTGCTAGAACTCCTTTGATTGAAGACGTTGTTGTTCCTAGTGCTGTCTCTCCTACCGCTGCTGACAAAGGTAAGGGAATCCAAGATGAGCCCGTCAGGACGAGGGCTCAACCCTTGGTAATCCCGGAAACCTCCAAGAAGGAAATGGACGAGATTTTGAGGATAATCAAAAGAAGTGACTACGATGTGGTAGAACAGCTGGGGCAAACCCCCTCCAAGATCTCCATGCTGGCACTATTACTTTGCTCGGAAGCGCACGCTAAAGCCCTGATAAAATTCCTGAAGGCAGCTCATGTGCCCCAGGAAACCTCTGCGGATAAATTTCAAAATTGCGTGGCTAGCCTGACTGCGGACAATGGATTAGGTTTTTCTGATGCCGACCTAACTCCTAAAGGTAGAAATCACAATGATGATTTGCACATTTCAATCGAGTGTCGAGGAACTACTCTCGCACATGTCTTGGTTGATACCGGTTCGTCGCTGAATGTTTTGCCTAAGAAGGCCTTGGACCGACTAGATTGTGAGGGGTTGGATTTAAAGCCGAGTGATATTGTTGTCAGAGCGTTCGATGGTTCGAAGAGAATGGTCCATGGAGAGGTTGAAATTCCCATCAAGATAGGCACCGAGGTGTTTAAATCCACTTTCTATGTGATGGACATCCGTCCGTCATACTCTTGCTTGCTGGGTAGGCCTTGGATACATCATGCTAGGGAAGTCACCTCCTCCTTACATCAGATGTTGAAGTATCCTGTCAAGGGAAAGATCATTACTGTCCATAGTGAAGAGGAGTACATGATTAGCCACTTAAATTCTTTCCGGTATGTGGAGGTTGAAGGAGAGTTCATTGAGACACCGTTTCAACATTTCGAAGAAGTCCTTCCTGAAATAGCAGTAGCAAAGTTGGCAACTGAGACACCAAGACAGATGGCCAGGATGGCATCTCTGGAGGACGCGAGGGCCGCAATAAAAGAAGGGAAGAATTCAGCGTGGGGGCAGTTACCTGACATTCCACATAAGACAAACAAATTTGGATTAGGGTTCACAGCCGCTGGCCAGAAAGCTATGCGCCGTGCGAAGATTGAAAGGGCGCCAGTCAAAATTTCTCCCTACGGAATCAACGCTTTGGAGGGTGAAGACAAGGAGAGCAACATTGAAGAGTGTATTTATCCAACTATCAAGGGAGGATTGAGCAACTGGGAGGCAAAGGACTTTGTCCCCATCACTTTTATTCCTCAGTAATTTATCTGTTAAACATTTCCTATTTGGTCTGTAATATTTACTTTCAAACAATCCGTACACTATCTTTTCACCTCCTGCCTTGCCCGAGGCATGAAGGTCCACTTGTAAGGGTTTTGATTATTTTTCATATCCATATGCCATGTTTAATGATTCATTGGACGTTTTTCATGTGATAAACTGCTTGTGTTCATTTTCTTTCCTTTTGCATTTTTTTTAAGGATGGCTATCCCTTACACACACCCACACTCACCAATGCAGGTAACCATCCACTCCGGATTCCATGGGTGATTATTCTGCTATATCTTTCAATAACTCTGGAGATCTGGTCAATCTAGCCGAGTATGAAGATGACGAAGGTTGTGAAGTACCCGGGGAACTAGCCAGACTTCTGCAACAAGAGGAAAGGGCCATCTTACCGCATGAAGAGCCATTGGAAACTGTTAACTTGGGAACCGAGGAGGACCGGAAGGAGGTGCAAGTGGGTGCCAATTTGGAACCGAGTGTCAAGGAACGCCTGATACAGTTGTTGAATGAGTATGTTGAAATCTTCGCTTGGTCTTATGAAGACATGCCGGGTTTAGACACAGACATCGTGGTTCACCGTCTCCCCACAAGAGAGGATTGTCCGCCGATCAAGCAAAAAGTTCTCCGAATGAGGCATGACATGTCTGAAAAGATCAAGGCAGAGGTAATGAAGCAATTCGATGCTGGCTTTCTGGCTGTTACGTCCTATCCTCAATGGGTCGCTAACATTGTGCCGGTACCTAAGAAAGATGGCAAAGTCAGGATGTGTGTGGACTACCGGGATTTGAATAGGGCCAGTCCCAAAGATGATTTCCCGCTCCCTCACATTGACATTTTGATCGACAATACAGCTCAACATAAAGTGTTTTCCTTCATGGATGGATTCTCGGGCTACAATCAAATCAAAATGGCCCCCGAGGATATGGAGAAAACAACTTTTGTCACACAATGGGGCACTTTCTGTTACAAGGTGATGCCGTTCGGGCTGAAGAACGCAGGGGCAACTTATCAACGCACCATGGTAGCTTTATTCCATGATATGATTCATCATGAGATTTAAGTTTACATAGACGATATGATAGCTCGGTCACAAACAGAGGAAGAGCACCTTGAACATCTAGAGAAGCTGTTTGCCAGGTTAAAAGAATACAAGCTCAGGCTGAATCCAAGTAAATGCACTTAGGTCTGGTAAACTCCTGGGATTCATTGTAAGCAACAAAGGCATTGAAGTCGATCCCGCAAAGGTAAAAGTAATACAAGAGATGCCTGCTCCCCATACTGAGAAGGAAGTTAGAGGGTTCTTGGGGCGCTTGAACTATATTGCCAGATTCATCTCACATCTGACTTCTACCTGTGAACCGATTTTCAAACTCTTCAAAAAAGATCAGGTAGTGGAATGGAACGACGATTGCCAAGCTGCTTTTGATAGAATCAAGGAGTATTTGCTAGAACCTCCTATTCTGATGCCACCCGTCGAAGGAAGACCATTGATCATGTATTTGACCGTCTTGGATAACTCAATGGGGTGTGTTTTGGGCCAGCATGACGAGTCTGGTCGAAAAGAGCATGCTATTTATTACCTTAGCAAAAAGTTTACCGACTGTGAGACTCGCTACTCACTGCTCGAGAAAACTTGCTGCGCTTTGGTATGGGCTGCTCGCCGACTAAGACAGTATATGCTGACTCATACTACCTTATTGATTTCCAAAATGGATCCTATCAAGTATATCTTCGAAAAGCCCGCTTTATCTGGAAGGATAGCTAGATGGCAAATGATCTTAACCGAGTATGACATTCAGTACACCACCCAAAAAGCTATAAAAGGGAGTATACTAGCTGACCATCTGGCACATCAGGCTATCGAAGACTATCAACCCATGAGATTTGACTTCCCAGACGAGTACATCATGAATTTGGACAACATTAAAGGCGACGGACCGTATGACGGACCCGAAAAGGGATCCCGATGGACCCTGTACTTTGATGGTGCTTCAAATGCACTTGGAAACGGCATCAGCGCGGTACTCATTTCTCCGGAAGGTTGTCACACACCTTTCACGGCCTGACTTTGCTTCAGCTGCACAAACAACATGGCTGAGTACGAAGCTTGCATCTTTGGTCTCAAGGCTGCTATAGACTTGGGGATCAAATCTTTGATCGTATTTGGGGACTCGGCTTTGGTTATCAGTCAAATCAAAGGAGAGTGGGATACCAAGCATCCTAATCTTATCCCATACAAAGAACATGTCCTGACATTGTTGCCTCATTTCGAGCAAATTACCTTCGAGCATTTCCCACGAGAAGAGAATCAGCTAGCAGATGCTCTAGCCACAATGTCCTTCATGTTTAAACTCAACTGGGATAACGAGGCTCCTCAAATCACCATCAAGCGAATGGATGAACCCGCGCATTGTCACGAGATTAATACCAAAGAAATAGTGGAACAACCCTGGTTCCATGAAATCAAAAGGTATCTCGAGACTAGAGATTATCCTGAAGGAGCTTCCATAAATGACAAGAAGTTCTTAAGGAAATTCGCTGCTAAGTTCTTCCTGAGCAACGACATCCTTTACAAACGAAGCCATGATTGGGTGTTACTCCGATGCGTAGATAAAGCTGAAGCAGAATTGATCATGACTGATATACACAGCGGCACATTTGGCACTCACTTGAGCGGGCATACGATGGCTAAGAAGATCCTAAGGGCAGGCTATTACTGGTCTACTATGGAGGCTGACTGCCATCAACATTCCCGTACTTGCCACAAGTGTCAAGTCTATGCTGACAAAGTTCATATTCCTCTGGTTCCTCTCAACGTCCTGACTGCTCCGTGGACCTTTGCAATGTGGGGGATTGATATGATTGGAGAGATCAAGCCCACGGCTTCCAACGGACATCGCTTCATCCTGGTTGCCATTGACTACTTCACTAAATAGGTCGAAGTAGCTTCCTTCGCCTCTGTCACTAAAAATGTGGTTGCCCGCTTTATCAAGCAAAATCTCATATGTCGGTATGGTGTTCCAGACAGGATCATCACAGACAACGGTATAAATCTGAATAACACAATGATCACTGCATTGTGCGAACAGTTCAAGATTTATCATCACAATTCATCTCCCTATCGGCCGAAGATGAACGGTGCTGTTGAAGCTGCGAACAAAAACATTAAGAAAATCATTCAGAAAATGACAGTCACTTACAAAGACTGGCATGAGATGTTACCGTTTGCTCTGCATGGATACCGTACGACGGTACGTACTTCAACCGGGGCAACCCCATTTTCTTTGGTTTATGGCATGGAAGCTGTTTTGCCTATGGAAGTCCAGATCCCTTCTCTAAGGATTATGAAGGATGCAGGTTTGAATGAAGATGATTGGATGCAGACCCGACTTGATCAACTCAATCTGATCGACGAAAAGCGACTTGCTGCTATATGCCATGGTCAGACGTATCAAAAGCGAATGATCAAGGCCTTCAATAAGAAAGTCAGACGTCAAGTGTATCAAGTCGGAGACCTCGTAATCAAGCGGATTATCTTGCCGCAAAGTGATCCCAGGGGCAAATGGACTCCTACATATGAAGGACCATTTGTGATCAAGAGCATATTTTCTGGTGGTGCAATGATTCTGACCACTATGGACGGCGACGATTTGCCGCACCCTGCGAACGCAGACATAGTCAAAAGATACTACGCATAAAATAACCCGACAAGCCGAAAACCCGAAAGGACGGCTTGGGCAAAAATGGGCATCCCGGTGAGCCGAAAACCCGAAAGGGCGGTTCAGGCAAAAATTAGGGATAAAAATAAAAAAAATCTGTACACCCGGCAAGTTGAAAACCCGAAAGGGCGGCTTGGGCAAAAATGGGTATCCCGGTGGATCGAAAACCCGAAAGGGCGATTCAGGAAAAAGTTAGGGAATTAAAGCGTATGACTATGTCTCGTCGGATCACTTCAAAGACAATCTCTTCATCAACCGGTTCCAGGCTTCTGATCAATCCAGTCATCGTCAAACGACGCTTTGAATGGACAGATATTCAGGGTTGTGAAAGCTATAGCAGAATGGAATCCCATGGAATTATTTCACATAGCCATCTTTATTTTGTATAAACCTTTCAAATATTTACGACAAAATCCTCTTACTAGGATGATTGTCTCCTTTGTACAAATATACTCATAGAAAATCAATACAAATACTTTTCCCAGAAATTTGTGTCATTTCCTTTTCTTTTCTCTTGCACTATTTGTTTATTTCGAGAAACGTCCAATGTTTTGTTAAATAGGCATATGCATTTGAAACATAATCATTTCCTTATGAACCAAGAAAGAGGATTACTGTAAATCGAAGGTACAGTTGGATAACCCGATACCCTTTCAAAGGAAACCCCCGGGAGATTTGGAATCCATATCCCTAGCAAGTCTTGAAGCTCATCCCCAGTAGATTCTGGAAGCTTATCCCCTGCAGAGTACGGACGTCTCTCCCGAGTTTTATTCAAAGTTATTCCTCCCAGGGACTTATAACTGGGTTATCCTCAGCTAACAACCGCGGAAGATCGCACTCGCCAAAATTCTTCCTATCCCCAGCGTAGTTCATCAAAATTCCCCAGCAGTAACTTATCTTTACAATCCCCCAGCCAGAGGATCCTCAGGAATCCAATTTCCCTCAGAATTTAAGTTTCAATATCCCCAGCGGAGCCAGACTAATGAACCTTTTTCCCACAGAGTTTTAGGAAGGAAAATCTTGAGTTCCCCAGTGAAGTCGCCAGAGATACTTCCCGCCAAACTGAAGATTCTCAGTCTTGCATCCCCGGCATAAGTCTACTAGATTGGTACTCCCCAGTAGAAGTCATCAGGATTTCCCCAGAGGTTTGGTATACAACCCAAGCTCTTTGTTCCCCAGCAATAGCCAAGGATTTGTTCTTCCCGACAGCGGTCAAGTTGTTCTTATCTTCAGTCATCCAGGATTCATCTATCCCCAGCAAGACAGCTCATCAGCTTACATACGCATTCATTGCATTCATATCATAAATATTCATATAACATATATTGCATCATGCATTTCATGCAACATAATTCTGTGTTTAGCTAACATTTTGTCCGAACAGGATAAGAATAAAAGGCTATCATGAACAGTTTCAGATGCAGTTTTACACGGACCCCTCGTCAAGCAACCCTACGTCGTTGCTTATTCAACTTCAAGATTTCTGAAAACAGTTTACGGGTTCTCCAAGTAACGGATGTTAACCTATCGCTTGTTCAGTTTCTTCTCCAGACTTCTGAAAACAGTCTATGGATTCTTCCCAACAACGGATGTCAATCTATCACTTGTTCAGATGCAACCTTTTGAAAACAGTTTACGGACGCTTCCCAACAACGGATGCCGCTCTATTGCTGATTCAACTTCAAGATCTCTGAAAACAGTTTACGGGTTCTCCAAGTAACGGATGTTAACCTATCGCTTGTTCAGTTTCTTCCCCAGACTTCTGAAAACAGTCTATGGATTCTTCCCAACAACGGATGTCAATCTATCACTTGTTCAGATGCAACCTTTTGAAAACAGTTTACGGACGCTTCCCAACAACGGATGCTGCTCCATTGCTTATTCAACTTCAAGATTTCTGGAAACAGTTCACGGGTTCTCCAAGTAACGGATGTTAACCTATCGCTTGTTCAGACTCTTCTCAAACTTCTGAAAACAGTTTACGGATTCCTCCCAACAACGGATGTCAATCTATTGCTTATTCAGACCCCCAATTCAGATATGGTCCAAAGCATGGACACCTTCCTGATACTCATTCCAGATGGCATCTCTAAGCCCATTCCCGCTTCCATTGCTTTGACGAGTGCAAATTTCCGGGCACTCTAGTGTCCAATCACCTTTTACCCTCGAGTCACGAAAGGCAAACTTGCCAATCTAACTCTTAGGATTCAAGAAGATTGAACAGGGGAAACTGTTGTACCCCAAAATTTGCCATCCCATTTCTCAATGATTTCTCATCACAAAACCTTTGAAGCCCAAGATCCAGTTAGGGTTTCATCTACTCAAGACTTCTCCTTGCACTGTTGACCCAAATTAGGGTTTGTGTTTGCACTAAGATGTTTTGACCTAAAGTGCCTAAGATGACTTTCATGCTTCATATTGGACTCCCAAGTTTATCCACATCAAGTTTCAAGCCTTGATTCCAAGTTTTGCCCAGTCAATTGGACAGTTGACCTAGAAATCAGCTGTATTGAGGAAAAAGTCAATTGTGGCCAATTGATAGTCAAACCTCATGGAAATTGACCCACATCAACATTATGAACTCATATGAACCATTTGATCAAGTTTGGATCACAATCCCACAATAAATTTGATCAGATCACCAAAAGGGCAAAATGGTCATTTTTAGGGTTTTGACTGCACAAAGGCAATTTTTGACTGTTTGACCTAGCCAATGGCAAACCAACCTCACATATGGAGTCAAGGACCCCATGGAATTATCTTGACATGCTCAACAAACTCACAAGATCCCAAATACACAGGATTGACAGTTGAACTTCCCAGTCAATTGATCAATTTTGACTGTATACTGAAAAGTCAAACTTTGACTTTTTGGTCAAAGTCAAGAGTCAAGATTCATTTTTCATCAAAACATGCCAAATCATGAAACTTGTTCACCAAGAAATCACAAAATGCAAATTAGGGTTAGAAATTAGAATTTTTCATAACTTAGAATTTTTCTAAGTTATGAAAAAACCTAATTCTTTACCAACTTTGCCCCACTTTCTCACCAAGATCCATTTGGATTCAAACAAAAGTCAAAACATGAAAGTTGTAGCTTGTTGCATAATCTACAACTTTTATTCACAAAGTTTTCCCAAATGAGGCTTGTATCTCAAGTTACAAATTTTTGAATAAGGGCACTAAACCATTCTTAACTTAGTGAATTTTTGACCTATTTTGACAAGGTTTTCTACCCCACTTCAAGGCCATTTTCCATACACTTCCACTTGGAATTTCAATTTGCATTTCAAATATGGATTGTAGTACACATTCCAAGCTTTCCAAAATGTCCAAGAACTTCTCAAACAACCTCATAACTTGAGAGAATCGAATTTCACAATTTGGCAAAAACTCACTTTTGAATTGATCATGAACATGTTCATAACTTAAGCCATTTTCAAGTCAGCATAGTTTGTGCTAAATTACAGGTCCTAAAACCCTTTGACACTCAATAATTCAATGCAAAACCTTTGTGCTAAGGCCTTGTTTCATGAGTTCAAGCATTGCCTAAAGGATTAATCCATTTATAGATAAAGCATTTCTTCCATTTTTGCAAAAGGTAACTTTATGTCCAATTGAAAATCCAAGCAGTACAAATGAGATCCAATTGGCACAAGATTATGAGCAAAACACTCTGATCAAGGAGGGATTATGCAGCTCATTAGGGGGCCTCTACTGACCTAGAACACAACTTGGGCATTTGTTGTTTAAAGTGTAAGTAACTTGGCATATTGTAACACAACTCTCATATCAGCTTGCAAACACTTAAGTGAACTTGTGAAACACACTCAAGACATCCCAACCAAGCTAGTGCACGACCCAAACATCTCTCATACACTCCCAATCTCAGAATCACCTTCAAACTGCAAAAACAGGGCCAGGCCTGCAGTTTGAGTGCCATCTTCCATTTCCCTCAAGCTCTCTTGCCCAAACCAGTTCACACACATTCCCTAGCATCTATGCAAGCTAACCATGACTTGAAACACGACCTGTAATCCCTCCAACCAGTTCCACCATTTTCAGTTTCTTGTTTTGCAGGTGAAGTGCTCTAGCACGATTCAAAAGCTTTCAAGACAAAGTAAACATTGGAATAGCATCCCTGGACCTCAAGGAAGCTTTACCAATCATCACCTTGCACTGAAAGCTTCCCCATTGCCAGATAGAACTTCAACTGAACAGGTATTTTGGTGAACTTCTATCTCTCTTATTAGGCATCATTAGCTCAAAGTTTGTGAATAAACAATGTTCTACTCATGCCACTGAACATGTACATGTTTTTACTTTTCATTTCTTTTGCTTGAGCTGTGAGAATTTAAGGTTTGAAAATGGCAGAAAATCTAGGTTAGGATTTGGGGGAGAAGAAATTCTCCCTCGTCTTAGAGAGTTAGGTCAAGTTCTGCATATGGTTGGATTCGTCTCTTGATGCTGAACATTTTTTATGTTATGAGTTTTCATTAATAAGCCAGGAATCAGGAGTTAGAAGTTTGAGAAGAAGGGCGCGCGTTTTGAACTGGTTTTGTCTGAAGGTTGAAGACAATGTCTTCTTGGGCTGGGCCTGAGTTATTTTCTTATTCACACCACCTTTTTGGTTTTACACCCCCTGAGCCCATTTGCTTTATTTTTAATGTTTTTTGACTTTTTCTTTTTTTAATTGACTTATTTATTTTTTCTCAGCATATTAAAAATATAAAAATATTTTTTCTCATCATTTTTGAATTTATTAGGATTTTATTTGATTTTTTCTTTTAGTTTGTACATAAATAAATAAATATATACTTTTTGTTTAAAATACTAAAATAACACAAATATATTTTATATACTTTTATCTTATTTTTTCTTCCTGAAAATATTTTATACAAAAATACTTTTTTTATTTTAATATTAAATATTATTAATTAATATATATATAATACATATCTTGTAAATAATATAAATATACATATATATATATTAATACATTTAGGGTAAAAATATCAAAAATATACATATTTTATTTTTATTAATATTTAACACTAAAAAGACATTTTTATAAATATACTATATTTTATTTTATTTTTGTATGTAAATATTAAATATTATATGAATTAATTGATTAATATCCCTTTTTGATTAAAAATTAGGGTTTTGTCCTAAATTTGAAAATACTCCAAAAATAATACCCTTTTTATTTCTCTTTTTATTTCACATAAATAATATTCTTTTTTTCATACACATAAAAATTCTTTTTACATTTTGCATATTTATTTCAATTTCCATTTAATTATACAATTATTTGTCTTGTAAATATTCAAAGAAAATGATGTAATAGCTAGGTTTAATTTCTTGTCTAAATATATCCCATTTGAAACATTGTACCCCCCTCCCCATATTATTGTGTTGTAATAGTGTAGGAATTTACATTTCGCACTTTAATGCTTTCTAAACATACCATGCTAGAATTAGGGTTTGTATGCGAATAAAACGAACAAAATAGTTTGATCTAATTTCAAGATAAATAAGTATGAAAATGGACAACACATTTCACACTTGCACCCCTAGGGTATTCCACTTTGTTGCCTTCAAATAATTGGGCCATATTGCATGTTGAATTTCTTTGGGTAAAACAAACAATCAAATGATCATAGTCCCTCAAAATGTTGCCTAAATGAATGATCAAGTCCCCTTTAAAGAAAAATTGCCCAAAGACATTTAACACTATTGCAATTATGGTCTAAACGATGACCCGCGCCCGTCCCCTTCACCTCCTAAAGCAAGATTGTCCACCAAATGCAATGGTGGAACAAAATTGTCAAAAGGTTTAAAACATAACAAAAATCTTTGAGAAAACTTTAGGGTAGATAACTCTTAAGTACTTGCCAATTTGCAAAGAAAACACTTGCCTATTTTCAAAACCCACTTCACAAACACTTTCAAAACCAACTTTCAAAAAAACCTTGAAACATCTTTTTAAAAGACAAAACACCTTTTGTAAAACATTCGAGTAAAGAATTGTTACAAGGGTAGCCTATACAAGGCATCTTTTCAAAACATTTTCAAAACCACACACCAAGCACCATTTCAAACAATTGAAAACCAAGGCAAGTTGATCTAAGCAAGTACCTAAGAGCCCATGGATAACCATGGATAGAAAGGGTGCTAATACCTTCCCTTTCTATAATCTACTCCCCGAACCCAAAAAAAAAATCTCAAAGGTTTTTGCTGTGCTTTTTTAAACCTTTCCTTAGGATAAAATAAAAAGTCGGTGGCGACTCTTGCTCAACCGAAACATTTGCGAAAACAAACGCAAAACCCAAGTCAGTTCTCCCACCGTATCACATCCTCAATAAAGTTTCATTGATATTTAAGCTTCATAATTGAGATTTATTTCGAATAATGTCATGACAAGGTCTACTATGATTCATCATGCTTCAATTTCCAATGGAAGTTAAAAGATGCAAGAATTGATTGAAGAAGTTGACCTAATTAGACAAGTTCTTGATTCTTTATTCACAAGTGCATAACTCCCTCAATTCTCAACATTTGGAAGTGGTTATTGTTACTATGGGTTCTTATTATCATCCACAATAATTTCTCTTCACATAGCAAATGTATTTGTACAAGAAAGATTGTCAAAATTGAAAGGGGTTTCCAAGTCATTTTGATGCTCTAGGAGTTAGGGTTTTGGACTTCTAATGGTTATATCTTGTCCATATTTGGAGATTTTTTAGTGATTCCAAATATGTGCTTCTCTTTAAAGGGTTATCAATAAATAACTTCAAAAGTTTCAAGAAAATTTTGTGTTAAAGATCACCAATGATTGAGAAAGATTACAAGTCCTCTAGATAGGCCATCAAGTCCCCTAATGTGACTTCAAAGGCTCATAACTTGGTCAATTTTTATCATTTTGAGTCATTCTTCTTCCAAAATAATCTTTGGGGTGTCTACTATAACTTTGTTTTTATTAGCAAGACATGAACATGCTTAGAAAGTGGTTGAAATTAGAAAATATTATAGGTCTTTTGTGAATTTCCCCAAATTTGTTCATCATTTTTCAAAGATCATACTCTTTCATTTTTTTATGATTTTTGAGTGATCTCAATTCCAAAATTCAATTCAAGAGGTTTAATTCATTTCATATTCAAATATCAAAAGCAAATTTTGAGTGGAAGACCATGATTGAATGCAAAACATTATAAGACACTTTTGATGCCAAACTTAGAAATTTTTCTAAGTGTAGGGAATCCGTGTGTTTTTTATGATTTCAAAGGGACATAACTTTTGATCCAAGGCACAAAATGCAACCATTCTTTTCACATTGAAAAACTTGATTTAAGATCTCTCTAATGCTTCGAAAACCACATCATATAGTGCCTTACATTGTTGGCACCATGGCTGTAAAGCTAGCTTCTTGAAAATGTTTATAAGTTCAAGGTCAGAATTAGTTTGGATTGGTTTGGCCTCTAAACACAAAGTTTTCACGTGTTTTTGCTTCTAAACATGTTTAGCAATTTTCCAAAAGTAATTAGCACCATGAAACACAAGTTTTGGCTGAGTTTTGATACCAAGCAAGTCACACATTGCTCATGCTTCAGATTCACACGAATTCACTCAATTATTCTCTCATTTGCATGCTTAAGCATTGCCTCATCTTCTCCTATAATAAGATGCACGTTCCACCCATTTCCACAAGCTTTTGATAGCCAATTGACCCATGCCAAGATCTCATTTAAACTCTTAAGGCTTGAATTTGTTTTTTTTCATTTCCACCCTCTAAATCACCAAAAATTCTTTTCAGTAAGCTTCGTTGGACTTCCCTGAAGCTAGCCATACTCCTGCCTTCAAGAATCGTGACCTGAATGAAGCTCCATAAGTTCTGTTTCAAAGCTTCCTCCTTGAGTTCGAATAGGTAGTTTTCTCTACAAATTCGCCTCAATTTTATTGCTAGAACGTAGTTCTTGGTTCCCTGATGCTCGTGGTAACCTTTGTTTATAACTGTAATTGAGTTTGATACGTCTGTTTTCAAATCCCTTCTAAAAAAATTCCTATGGTTTTTTCCAAATCGATTACGTTGTGGCAAATATAAATTTGGCGCGAGGGTACCATTGGAATCGTCTTGATGAGACGAAGTGAACGGTACCGGTCTCGAGCTCCAATTTTTCTATTTCATGAACCTGCAAATCGCGTAAACAGAGGTTGAAGACGACCTACGTGTCTGTCTTCAACCAATGATGAGCTGCCACGCATTTCTTTCAAATTTGTTTAAATAATGGATCAAGTGTGTTATTCCTTGAAGACCATGATATGCACAGCGCGTCTGATCCATTGGATTAGCTTACTAACGCGGTTTGACTCTCATCTAATGGTCCATACTTTTCTGACTTTATTTTTATTTCTGATTTTTTATATTTAATTGTTTTAAACTTCAAAAATCATAGAAAATTCATTTTTGACCCAAAAATTATGTAAAAATTCACAAAAATATTTTTAAATTTTCTCTTTCTGATTTTTATTTTTTCATGATTTTATTTTCAGATTTGATATTTTTTTATGATTTTTTCTTTTTTTTGACTTGTTTTTAATTGTTTAAAAATACTTTTTGGTATTTTTTAAATTCTGGAAAAATTCATCAAGATCATTTTCTTTATTTCGGACTTTCCGAAATTTTTTCTAGAATTATATTATGATTTTTACTAGAATCTCCGGCAACGGCGCCAATTTGATCCGCTGTCACGCACAGATAAAAAATGAGTAAATTTTAAATATAGTTACGATAACGACAACTCGAGAAATGTATCGCGAGGATTCTTGTATTTTTATTAACCAACGGAAACGAATATGGGTGGTTTGGTTTAGGATTCAATTAAGAAAATAATGTAATAAAAAAGTGATTATCAAATAAGCTAAAACGAATAAACCTACTATTTGGGTTCCCAACTTATCATCGATAATTATAAATCTAATCCATAAGCGAATTCTAATCCCTATTCGATTACAACACCAATTAACAAGCGAAATTGACATTATGCGGTTTATATTCCTATTATCCGAATTAAGCAAACGGATTCAACAATCATGAATTAAGCCAACATGATTTGACATACGCAATTTAACGGTAAAGCAACGCTAAAATGTGAAACAGATCAAGGAAACATAAACCAATTGAATTAAATCAACAACATTCTATATAACTTGAATTAAGCAAACAAGAAATATAGAAGAATATTGAAAGCGAAAAGAAATTAGATTGAAATTATAAAACCTCAAAGTTTTGGCGGAAACATAAACAGTAGATCGATCCTTAGGATTAGTTCTTCATAAAGGATTCATACAATCAAATATTTTTTCTTGTGAAAATTGTGTAACAACCTCTCTAGCGGCTGCAAGCCTTATGAAATAAAATAAAGGTTTCCACTTACTAAATGAACCGTGTCAAAAACATAACCCAGACCCACTAAAAAGATCCAAAAACAAATTATTCTAAAGGCAAAAAATTCAACAAATTATCTGGTATTGATACACTCTGAATCAGCTCTTGGCTTAAACATGAAAGTTGTAGCTCTTTTTCTCAACTTTCCAACGCATATTAGAACACCTCAACCCAATTCGTGTAGTTTCGGTTATGAATTTTTCGATGAAAACTACCAATGCTAAAAATTAAATACGAAAATCAAATTAAACCAAAAATAAATTAAATTAGAAAAACATTATAAAACATAAATATAAACAAATTAAAACATAGAAATGCTTAAGTACAAATATGGAAAAATGTGCATCAAAATGCACGGTTCAAATTCCCCCATACTTGAACTTTTGCACTCCGAGCAAAATAAAATAAAAAATCAAGAAACACAAGAGCATCATCAGTTACTTATTTCAGGCTACAAACTCTCCTTCGATTAAGACTACATCGATAGGTACTAATCTTACACACTAAGGATGTCGTGGGAACATTAATCTACAATTGTGCATTCATAAGCCTCCTGAATATACAACCTAATTCGAATCATGTTATTATGCTAAAGCCTAACTTACTCATCCTCCTTTTTTGCTCTCTTTTATTCTGGCGCAATCACATTAATCATGTTATCTCCATACACTCATAGTAAGGCGACCGATTAGTGACTCTGATCCTTTTTGCATGGGGTTCTGGTACATGAGTGGTATAACCCTTTTCTTACCCAATTGTAGTTACGACGATCGGACTGTAATCCTCTCTACCAAGTTCAGCACCAGAAATCTCTGAACCAACCAACAACGGGTCTAATAATCAAATTTTGTAGGTTCCATAACCATTGTGTTAATTGATCGGGTGAGGGTTACCAAACTTAGAAGGTGCATTCCCTATTTTTTTTAAAGAAAAACCTGGATCACTCATTTATATTCATCGGCTTCCCTATGTAGAGCATGTGTGAGATGGTGCTGACTGCTAAGATAAACTACTCAAGAGTTGTTAGAGAATAAGAATTCAAAGCTATATCATAATAATTATTCAAATGAATTTCCATATGCAGGCGACTTACGATGTTAAGACGATATCGATCTTGCGAAGCTTTCCCAAGTCTCCACAACTTACTTCGGATTAATCTTATAACCCAAAACTTACAAAAAGATGCAATTTTCTTATAATAACTAAAAACAAAACAAAACAACGAACAAAATTAAAGAAAAACAAATGATTCCCTCCCCCGCACTTAAAACAAGCATTGTCTTCAATGAAAGAAACAAATATAAAATAAGAGAGATAAGAGAGAGGAAAGAACACACCCAAGTAGTCAAGGAGGATAGATGACCGCATAAGTAGCCTTTCCCAACGAGACCTCTTCTATAATTTCCTCTTCCAATATGGGGATCTTATGGAATAGCTTAATGAACTATCTATTGACTTTGAAATTTTGATCAATGTCTTCACGTTTTATTCCAGGATCAAATAATTTTCTTCTAAAATTAAAAGTGTTGAATGAGCATGTAAAAGTGATCTCATCTTTCCAGGATCCTATACATACACATAGACGGCCTAATATCATAAATATCATCCAAGATACATCCAATTCCTTTCTTATGCTTCTTCATAACCTCCAAAAATTTACTTTCTTGATCAAAATAAAGTTTAGAAGAAATTATAACCGGAAGTTTTTCATTCATCTCTAAATAAGCATATTTAAGATTTTCAAGAATTGGTTTCTGCTCTCGGGAAGGTGGTTGTTTGATGGATGGTTTGTTTCGGGAAGCCAAGGTGTCGAGAGCTTAATCTACATGAACAACTTCCTTGGCAACCTCATGTGCAGTAAGAATATCAACTTGCAAGGCAACCTCAATTTCAGCACAAACATAACAAGTTTTAGTGTCAGGTTAAACATCATAAGAGTAAACATCATCAAAATCAGACAATGATGGAAAATCAACTGCAAACAAATCAGTACGTGTATCATTAACAGTCTTAGAAAGCAACTCTATTGGAAAAATAGAATTCTCTTCCAAGGGTTGTTGGTTAGATCCTTGAGCTTGTTGCATGGCATTCATCAAAGAGGCAGACTATTCAATATGTGTTTGAAAAGTCTGGAGAGTAGAATCTATTTCTTGTTGAAACTGGAGATTATTTGCAGCCATTTGTTTGATAATATCCTCTAGCGAAGGCCTGGAAGGTGCATAGCACACAACCTGAAATTCCTTCAGATGCCTATGTGGATCCTCAGCTGCAAGATCATTAAACTTTGGCAACAAGTATATTAAATCGGATTTCAATTCAGAAGGTGTCAGTTGCAGGACAGTCAATACATACACCATTATAGTATACATCAGTGACAGCCAACTGCCTCAAAGTTCTTTGTTCAGCCATGTTATCAACAAACACGGAAATATCAGCTATGTCTCAAACAGGCAGAAAAAAATAGAAAGAAGAAAAATGATTAAAATAAATACAAAAAAATACAAAAACACCAAATTTAATCTAATTAACTAAAATAAGAATTTTGAGAATTTTTTTGGATTTTTTCGACACTGTAAAAACAGTAGAAGAAAAAAAGATGAATTTTCGATTTTGAGGGTCAACTCTAAAGGAGTATTGTTCGGTGATTTTTTTCTGACTTTGTGGAAAAAATTTGGAGCAAATCGAAACAGTAACTTCCAAACTTACCTAATAGACTGGAAAACTTATCACTGTACTGCAACCGGTATTACAACTCTGAAAATCAATAAACACAACAAAAATATTCTAGCAAAAACATTATACCTATGACTATAATATTGATTAATAACAACAATGATCCTCGGCAACGATGCCAATTTGATCCGTTGTGGCGCATAGATAAAAAATTAGTAAATTTTAAATGTATTTACGGTAACGACAATTCGAGTATAATATCGTGATGATTCTTGTGTTTTTATTAACCAACAGAAACGAATATGGGGGGTTTGGTTTAGGATTCAATTAATAAAATAATGCAATAAAAAAGTAATTATCAAATAAGGTAAAACGAATCAACCTACTATTCGGGTTCCCAACTTATCATCGACAATTATAAATCTAATCCCCGAGTGAATTTTAATCCCTATTCGATTACAACAGTTATCATGAATTAAGCAAACATGATTTGACATACGCAATTTAACGGTAAAGCAATGCTGAAATGCGAAACATATTAAGGAAACATAAACCAATTGAATTAAATCAACAAAATTTTATATATCTTGAATTAAGAAAACAAAAAATATATAATAATATTGAAAGGGAAAAGAAATTGGATTGAAATTATAAAATCTCAAAGTTTTGGCGGAAACATGAATAGTGGATCGATCCTTAGGATTAGTTCCACATGAAGAATTCATACAAGAAAATATTTGTTCTCGTGAAAATTGTATAACAACCTCTCTAGCGGCTGCAACCCTTATAAAGTAAAATAAGGGTTTCCACTTACAAAATGAACCTTGTCAAAAACATAACCCAGACCCACTAAAAAGACCCAAAAATAAATTATTCTAAAGGCAGAAACTTCAACAAATTATCTGGTACTGATACACTTCGAATCAGCTTTGGGCATAAACATGAAAATTGTAGCTCTTTGTCTCAGCTTTCCAACGCATATTAGAAAACCTCGTTCCGCTTCTTGTAGCTCCAGTTATGAATTTTTCAATGAAAGCTGCCAATGTTGAAAATTAAATACGAAAATCAAATTAAACACTAAATAAACAAAATTAGAAAAACATTATAAAACATTAAAATAAACAAAGTAAAACATATAAATGCTTAATTACAAACATGGAAGAATGTGCATCAAAATGAACTGATCATGGATGAACAAGGAGTGTTGAGGTTTCGAGGTAGAATTTGTATACCAGGTGACCCTGAGTTGAAACGTATGATTTTGGAAGAGCCATCAAAGTAGCTTGAGTATCCACCCGGGGGCTACTAAGATGTATCAGGATTTGAAAAGGATATTTTTTTGGTCTGGATTTAAAAGAGATGTGGCATAATTCATGTATGCTTGTTTGACTTACCAAAAGTCAAAAGTCGAGCATCAGAAACCTGCAAGGTTGATGCAATCATTAGAGGCTCAAAATGGAAGTAGGATAGTATATTGATGGATTTTGTGACAGGGTTGTCGAGTAATCCAAGAGGACATGATATGATTTGGGTGATAGTGGATAGACTAACAAAGTTGGCTTATTTCATTCCGATTAATATCAATTTTATGATATCGAAGTTGGCAGAGATTTACATTTGTGTGATTGTAAAGCTTCATGGGATTCCGTTGAGTGTTGTATTTGATAGAGATATGAGATTTACTTTGAGATTTTGGAAGAGTTTACAGGATGTGTTGGGCTTTAAGTTGAGACTGGGTTCTGCATATCATCTGCAGACGGGTGGCCAGACAGAGAGAACTATTCAGTCATTGGAGGATTTGTTAAGGACTTGTGTCCTTTAGCAGGGAGGTACTTAGGATAGTTATCTTCCACTGATAGAGTTTACTTATAATAATAATTATCATTCTAGCATTGAGATGGCACCTTTTGAGGCATTGTATGGTCGGATGTGTAGAACACCTTTGTGTTGGTATGAATCTGGTGAGAACGTGATGCTTAGACCTGAGATTGTCCAACAGACTACATAGAAAGTGAAGTTAATTTGGGAAAAGATGAAAGTTTCGCAGAGTAGGCAGAAGAGTTACCATGATAAGAGAAAGAAGTATCTTTAGTTTCAAGAGGGAGACCATGTATTCTTGAGAGTTACACCAGTGACCGATGTTAGATGCGCATTGAAATCAAAAAGCTTACTCCTCGGTTTATCGGTATGTATCATATTTCAGACAAAGTGGGAATTGTTGCTTATAGGTTGGCCTTACCACTTGATCTCTCGAATTTGAATGATGTATTCCATGTTTCACAACTTCGAAAGTATATTTCAGATCCATATCATTTGATTCTGATGGATGATGTGTGAGAGATAATCTTACGGTTGAAACTTTTCCTGTGAGAATTGAAGACTGTGAAATAAATAAGTTAAGCGGAAAATAAATATATCTTGTGATGGTAGTGTGGGAAGGAGCTGCCGGAGAGAATATGACGTGATAGTTGGAGAGTAAGATGCATAGTTGTATCCGTAGTTGTTCGCATCAGGTAATTTTCGAGGACGAAAATATTCTAAGTGGAGGAGAGTTGTAACACCCTGATTTTTATTTAATTATTTTTATTAAATAAATTGTGTGATTGTTGTGCATTTTCATGCGTTGATGAATCGTTTATGTGTTGTGATGCCTTGTTGTGGGATGCTTTCCTTGGAAACTATAGAAATTAAGGTATCAGAGGTGTATGACCAAAAGCGTAGAGACATAGGGGTGTAGAGAGAATGTTATCTAAATATTCTTATTATTAGAATAATAATATTAGTAATAATAATTAAATAATTGTTTTAATTTTTATAATTAAGGAAGGTCATAATTGGGGTATGATAATAAGGGTCCAAGGATTAGATTAGTCTAAACAAGGGAAAAGAAGAATTGTTTTGTCTGAGGCGATCGTAGAAATGAGAGAAGTGACAGGACGCATTTGGGAAGAGAAGAACAAGGAAGAGGGAAAATCTAGGGCTAAGAGATTCTCCATTTGAGAAATTACTAAGAACATCAATTAAGGTAAGGGTGAGGTTTTTAATTTCGTAGGGATTCCATGATATGTATGGGTAGGTAGTCGTTTATCTTTACAAAATTATCATCCTTTTTGGTGTTCGATGTGTATTTGTGTGTCAATGTCGGTGATTCTAATAATATATGAAATTATGTGAATTGAGTGTTTAAATTTTAATTTTGATGCAATTGATCATTGTTGATAATGTGTGATGTGGTGTACTAAAATTGAGAATTTGTATTATGCATTTTGTGATGTTAGGGATTTTTTGGCTGTGTGTGAAAAAATAACTTTCGTAGCAGAAAATAGCAAAAAAAAAAGTGATTTTATAGGTGAAGTAACCGGTTATCTCATTTGGAGTAACTGGTTACGTGGACAAAAATAGAGGGACGGTGGCTCTGTTATATTGAAGTAACTGGTTACTAGATTTGGAATAACTGATTACCTGGGACATATTTTTCCTACCAGAGGCGTGAAAAGGGTGAAGTAACTGGTTACTTCATCTGCAGTAACCGGTTACCTGGGAGAAAAATATATTTTTGAAAAATTTTGAAAATTTATAACTAGAGATTGGAGTGTCCAATTGACATGTGGTTTGGATCGTTAGAAAGCTGGTTTATGTACTTTTCATATATTTTTAATACCATCATTCCAACTATTCGATTCATAGAATTGAGTTTGAAGTGTGTTGAGCTTTGTCGTTATCTGGAATGCTGCAAATGCTTTGTGATTTGTTTGCTATATCGATGTGTTGTTATCACTATGTGTTTTGACAGGAAAGTCATGTTGTGTGTTGGCCCGTAGTTGCAAAGTGCACCGACCATGGTAATGGTCGATGTACATATTATTGATTGTCTAAGTTGTAAATATGTCATGCATATATTTTGTACAGATGTGGGATTATCGTGTTCCAGTGGGGTGTGAGCGATATATCTGGATTCTAATTGAGAATCCTATGGTCGTGTGCCCAGTGGGGTGTGAGCGATAGAGATTGGTCGTATGCCCAATGGGGTGTGAGTGATGAAGAGTAGAATGATCTTGTGCGCAACGGGGTGTGAGCGATGTATCTGAATTCTGATGGGAATTGATTGGTGGGTTCTTATGAGCTGATGGTACCGCATGCATTGAGTTGTATATGGTGGTGTCTCATTGCACTGCACAAACTTCTATGTTGCATTATTGATTGACTATTGTAAATTGTGTGATTAATTATCCATGTGTTAGATTATGTGGTGTGGATTGATAATCGGGTGAATGGTTACTAATTATGCACTTTTATATATTTATGCATTCTTTATGTGATTGATAATCTCACCCTTCTGTTGGAATTATGCTTTATACGGTATTATGCAGATACTCAAGAGTAGTTCGGAATCAAAGTGAGTGAATACGGAGTCTTCCTTTTATTTTATTAGAGTCGGCGTGTGCTCTGATGTGTAACACTGGGAAACAGAATGTTATGTTTTTGGTTATGTTTGTGTGGGATTATGTATAATCTCTAAAAATGTTATAACAATGATTATTTGGTTTAGAAACATGATTATGTTTTGATGTTGACAATTGTTAAATGTCAAATCGTTTCCACTCTTTAAAATGAAAGTTTAAGTTTAAGATTTGCATGGTCGTTACGATTATAATTTCTTATAATTTTCGAAAAGTGTGTGTTGCATGTCAATTGCATGAGCAGGTTTCTGTTGAGATCGTAATATCCTAAATACATGCATTGTGTTTTACTCTGATAATTATATGATAATACGTGGGGAATATTTAGGTTGTTACATTCATCAGTTTGATACTTGAAATTGAAGCGTCGATGGTCATGATTTAAGATACTATAAGATTGTTAGATGACAATTTGAAATTGAATGAATCTAGACTTGAATCATGAACGGAACATTTTCCTTATAGTATTTCAAGCACTCTCAAATGTCATAGAGTTTTTATGCAGGAATACCCAGGATAATTCAACCTTCTCAAGTTTGCATTAGACAGATGTAAATTTGAATGCAGCGAAGCATGTCTGGAATTTATTCTAGAGGATATGTGTTTGTTGTTGCTGAATTTATGAATCCGGAATGAAATATTTATAGGTCATATTAATATTGTTTCACAAGGTAGCGACCCCTGGGGAAACAATTTCCTTTTTTACCAAAAGTTACAATGTGCTCTGATGCATCGTATTCAGGTGCTGCCTACAAGCCGCCACTAGTGCCTCTACGCCCACACCCTTAGACCTGGAATCGGAGCCGGTGTTGTCGGTGACAACACCGACGAGGGATTGTAGGGTCGAGAAAGTTGACATAATGCTTAGGACCACCACACTTCTTCATATATAACTTTATCCTCTTTTGTCCTTTTGTTGAGTTAATAATTTTAACTCTTTATAAAAGACTTTCAATGTGAGTAACAATTTCTATGCGGGACTATTTACCATGCATTTATTTTTACTTTCATCTGCCTTCTTGTCATTTTTAAACATGCTCATTGTAATTAATACTCGTAAATTACAACGTCCATGAGTTGTGCAATAAACACACAATCATGAGTTCAAAATGTATTCAGGAGTTAGTGTAAAACTTAACCTACATACTCACCATTCTATCAATACGAAGATTGACTTCCATTTTTTTTTACAATATGGGATGACTAACTTATAAAGTATTTTAGCGTATATTAAGAGAGGCGAAAGTTTAATTCTGAACTACGCCGAAGACATTTTTGAATTTTATAAGAGTTCACCATTAAGAATGCAAAGAGCAACCCTTAAAATCAGAGGCCGACAAGACTGCTCCATTTAGAGTCGCATAACTTGTTTTCTCATGGCATAACCCATTTTCTCATTACTACACGTAACATTTTTGAAAAGGAAAGAGATAAATTTAAATAAGAGGTGTAATATTAATTAGTATTCAAATTGATATTTTAATATCAAACATGTAGTACAAATTCTCATTATTTTTTAATAATGTACATAAATGTAAAACTTGCCAACTTAACGAAACAATTGATGATATAATTCTTTTAACATTGTACTAGTAAGAAATATGTGCTATCACACGGGCCCTATCTAGATTCACATTATATGTCTATCAGACCATCATTTAAAAAATATAAATTTATTTTTCAATTGGTTGACATTCACATAGTCACAAACCGTACTTATAATATACACTAACGTTTAATTATTGATATGTACTTATAATAAACTCGTACATTCGATTCTCTAACTCCAATTATATAAAACATCAGCAAAAGAAAGATTTAAAAGATGGACATTAAAAAGAACAGTCTACTGTTGATATCTCATAGATACGTTCACATATGCCCGTGAATCCAGATGAGTTAACAAACCCCATTTGAATCCAAATGAGTTAATTCTAAAAATTTATTAAACCTATTTTAGATATTAACCCATTTTTTCAAACCTAAAATGTATGAGAGTTGTCCGTCAAATTTCAGTTTTAAAACTCTCTTATTATATCATATTTATATTTTTTACAACCTACAAAGTATGACAACTTCTCGTTAAATTTAAATTTTAAAATCTTCTTATTAGATCATATTTACAAATTTTACAAATCTAAAATGTATGACAATACCCTGTCAAAAATTAATAAACTATGTAAATATGCTTATGCAAATTCAACTTGAAGATTAAAATCAAACCTATAACATGATTTTCAATAACAATCTTCAAAATAAAAAAATCATATATAAATTTATTGTAAAACTACAGAAAAGAATAAAATTATTTTTCCAATTGAATCAAGATATAAGTCAATTTTTTAAAACCTAAAATTTATGACAACTTCCCCCCAATATATATATATATATATATATATATATATATATATATATATATATATATATATATATATATATATATATATATATATATATATATATATATATATATATATATATATATATATATACAATTTTTACAAACCTGCAATATATGACAACCCCCGTCAAATTTCAGTTTTAAATAAATATCTACACTCTATGATATCTTGAAATAAGTTTTGTAGTTAAAATTAGTTAGAATTATAAGTTATTTTTGTGTTTAAAGTTATCACTGAGGTGATTGAAAATGAGAGGGGGATCTTATTTCTAAAAGGTGTCTACGTAGAATTTGCATAAAGTAGTGGTTAGGTGATAAGTTGTAAACTAGAGTTGTTTAGACTTTGAACTAATACTATCTTAGTGGATTTCCTTTCTGGTTTGGTAGCCCCTAGAGTAGGTAACGTTGTACCGAACTGAGTTAACAATTGATTGTGTTGTTCTATTAATTAATTCATGTAATTATTACTCATAAATTGCAAAATCCACTGAGTTGTGAAATAAACACACTATCATGAGTTCAAAATGTATTCAGAAGTTAGTGTGGAACTTAACCTACATACTCACCATTCTATCAATACGAAGATTGATTTCCGTATTATTTTTTAGCAATATGGAATGACTAACTAATAAAGTATTTTGGCATATATTAAGAGAGGCGAAAGTTTAATTTTATACTACCCCTAAGACATTTTTGAATTTCATAAGAATAATTCTTCACCATTAAGAATGTAAAGAGCATCCCTTAAAATTTAAGGTTGACATGACTGCTCTGTTTAGAGTTGCATAACCTGTTTTCTCATGGCATAATCCATATTCTCATAACTACACGTAACATTTTTGAAAAGAAAAGAGATATATTTCAATAAGAGATATAATATCAATTAGTATTCAAATAGATATTTTTAGATCAAACATGTAGTACAAATTCTCATTAATTTTTTTTAACAATAATGTACTTTTAATGTAAAACTTACCAACTTAACGAAACAATTGATGATGTAATTCTTTTAACATTGTACTAGTAAGAAATCTATGCTATCGCACGGACCCCATCTAGATTTACATTTATGTCTATCAGACCATCATTTAAAAAATATAAATTTATTCTTCAATTGGTTGACATTCACATAGTCACAAATCGTATTTATAATATACACTAACGTTTAATTATTGATCTATATTTATAATAAACCGTACATTCGATTATCTAACTTCAACTATATAAAACATCAGCAAAAAAAAGATTAAAAAGATTGACATTAAAATGAACAGTCTACAGCTGGTATCTCATAGATATGTTCACATATACACGTGAATTCATATGAGTTAACAAATTTCATTTGAATCCAAATGAGTTAATTCTAAAAACTTATTAAATCTATTAGCACATTTTTCCAAACCTAAAATGTATGACAAATATCTGTCAAATTTCAGTTTTATAACTTTTTTATTACATCATATTTACATTTTTTTACAACCTACAATGTATGATAGCTCCTCGTTAAATTTCAATTTTCAAACCTTTTTATTAGATCATATTTACAAATTTTACAAATCTAAAATATATGATAATATCCCATCAATAATCAATAAACTATGTAAATATGATCATGCAAATTCAACTTTAAAATATAAATCAAACCTATAACCTAATCTTCAATAACAATCTTCAAAATAAAGAAATAAAACATATATAAATTTATTGTAAAACTACAGAAAAGAATAAAATCACTTTTCCAGTTGAATCCAGATATAAGTCAATTTTTTCAAACTTAAAATTTATGACAGCTTCTCTTCAAATATCAATTTTAAATCCTTCTTTTATATATATATATATATATATATATATATATATATATATATATATATATATATATATATATATATATATATATATATATATATATATATATATATATATATATATATATATATATATATATATATATATATATATATATATATATATATATATATATATATATATATATATATATATATATATATATATATATATAATTTTTACAAACCTACAATGTATGACAGCTCCCCGTCAAATTTCAATTCTAAATGAGTTTTACTATTTAGACACTTCAGTGCAGAAGTAGAACCTCCAGACAATTCCTCTCGTCGTACTTGACTCCGTCCTCGAGGCCTGTTAACCTGTTGTTCAGCTCTCTCTCTCTCCGAGCAGAGGCGGTCTGGCTTGGCATGCCCTGTCTCAATCGATTGTCTGGGCCCTAGTTATCAGCCATCTTCCTGAAAAATGATAATTGTTAATATGTTGATTAAAAAAATCTACTCAGGCAAGAATTCGGACGTACACATCTGAAACTGGTCAAGGGGGATTTCAGATGTGCACATCCGAAATCACCTACGAAATACCATTTTCGAATAACTTCTTCTTCTTGCCATAAATCATCTAAAAACTTTATTTTATCACCAACATTTAACTACTCTAACATCAACCTACAAAATGTATTTGATTCTAACTAACATAATCTATTATTATATCATTGTAAAGTGTATCAAATAGAAATGGAGAAAACTTACTCAAATATGGAGCTTTGAATATCAGATGGAATGAGTAGGTGAGTTAGAATGAGTACAAATGAGTTGAAATGAGTTGAAATGAGTTAGAATTTTAAGTTTGAGTATAATTTTGTGTGGGTGGTTTGGGGTTTGAAATTGGTTTTGTGTGGAGGATTTCTGATGTTATGCCAAACAATTAAACAATTAAATTACTTCGAATGTGTATATCTGAAATATTAAATTATAGGGTGAATTAGGAGATGCACATCTGAAGACACCCTTTCTTGACAAAATAAAATAATTTCGAATATGGACATGCGAAAACAGTTTTTCTTGACAAATACAATGCGTTCAGATATCGAGTTTTAGAGATATTTTGGATTTTTTCGCCAGAGACCTGCAAGAAGACTACTAGGTGTAAAATGAAATTATCAATTTATTAACCATTTGAATTTAGACCCATTTGTTTTACCTTTTTTTAAAAATAATTTTTTTATAAATTTTAAATAAAAATTTGACTTGTATAGTTATTCTTAAAATATTATTTTAGATATTTCATCACTTTATTAAAAAAAAATTAATATCAAAATTTTAAAAAATCACTTAATTTTAAAGCTATTTCAAATAGTTTTTTTATAAAAATCATTTTTTAGATATAATTTTTTATAAAAATTATGATTTCGACTATATTTTAATTTTCAATAATGTATATTTATATTATAAGATATCAAAATCAGTCTTTGAATTTAAAAAATAAATATAAAATATAAAAAACTTGTAATATCTTAAAAAATAATTTTACAAAATCTATTACTTGTATCATGCTCAGACATTTCTGTATGATCAGATATCTCAACACATGCCTCTCTATCTATCAATATGATCAGACACCTCAAAATTTGCCTCGCCTCGTCCATATCACATGTGCTGCGTCCCTAATATACTGCCTCTACATCTGAATATCCATCCAAATTCAAAAAACTTTAAAATTTTATAAATTATTTTGAAATGCTTAATAAAATTTGTTTCAAATTTAAAAGAATAACATTCTGAGAACGTGCGGCTAAAGTCTGATCCGACTAATGAAGGTTGTTTCAGCCAGATTTCAAACTCAGATTTTCCCAATCACAGCAAAGAGGGGGAAGGGGCAAGGTCACATATAATTTTAGGCTCCAAAATTGTTGGACTGTTAAGCTCATGACAACAGAGATGAAGTTCGGTAAACATGCACAAAGTATATCAGATACAAAATATTACAAAATGAGTCACCAACAAACCTCTCCTGACACTTTTGAAAAAAGGTGTGTCTGAGACGGACACCGACACGACACTACACTTGTGATTTCGTTCGACTCATTCATTTTTAAAAATTGTTATTGATGTCGATGTGTCAGTGTCGATATCATGTATGTGTCCATGCGTCATAGAACAAGCTAAAAAAAAGAACCCAGATGTATTACTGGTGTCGATGTCGTGTCTGTGTCCGAACTTCATATAACAAACTATAGAAAAGAACCCAAATGTAATAAAGGCTAAAGTAAATTTTCTGCAAAGTTCATTCAAATAAAAAAAAAAACAGAATTTACGACTAATACCTGTATAAAATGTCTTACGTATAAGTATAGTCCACTCCATGGTTCGTACCATAGTAGGCAACCTCTCTTCTCTGTTAGAAGAGTAAGCCTACAATGACAATCAATATGATGAAAAAATTCACATAGTCAATGGAGAAAATAAATATCAAAGTCTAACAGATGTTGTATAATCAACTATGCGAAGAAACCATGAAAATCCAGAACAACATTTCTAAGATCAAAACCAGAACAGCAGCAAATTCTGACACCCTGCATTCTATACTAAAAAACATTGGCAACTTCAATCCTCGATAGTTATCACACAAACAGAAAGAACTTTTAAAACATATGATGTACTAACACAAACGCAGAAACATAGACACGGTTAAATTTTTTTAGAAAATATAAGTAATTGAATGTAATAACAAGTATTGGTATTGTGTAGATGGTGGAATGTTACACTTTCCAAACACCGAACATGCCATCAATCTAGTGTTGGTGGTGTTGGAATGTGACACATGCCAATCACCGAATACGCCATCAATCTAGTGCCGGTGGTGTTGGAATGTGACACATGCCAATCACCGAACATGCGATCAATCTAAAGTGTCGGTGATGTTGGAATGTTACACTTGCCAAACACCGAACACGCCATTAATCAAAAGTGTTGGTGATGTTGGAATGTTACACTTGCTAAATACCAAACACGCCGTCAATCTAAAGTGTCGGTGATGTTGGAATGTGACACTTGTTGAACACCGAATACGCCATCAATCTAAAGTGTCAGTACTACATAGTATGTAACCATGAGAAATACGTAATAGAAAATCAGAAACATCAAATTCAAAAGAACAAAGAACAAATTTGCAAATTATTAAAGTAAATCAGATCAAAGTATTATGATATTCCAAGGTATAAATAACCAAACTGTGTATGATCCAAAGTTTCTTACAACTTATTGCCATGACAGGCTTATTTGAAGACAACCTAAATCCCTAATAAAATGACCATCTAAGAAGCCTAGACACAAACACAAACATCAAACACAACCACATGTGTCAGTGTTGTGTCGGTGTCTCTGCTACACAGAAGACCATTACCATATAACTATAACCAACTCCTCTTCCCAATTAGGATCAAATCCGGTATTCAAATTCTCTTCTTCCTATGAGTTAAGAGTCTCTTTTATTTTCTGTATCCTATTTCTTGATCTTTCTATTCTTCTTCGGACCCGGAACTTCTAACCTACCAACAGAACAACCACACTTTCCTCTAAGAACAAGAACAGCCCTTCCATTAATCGGCGCCATCTTCTTAAGCTCCACCTCAAGTTCGCGATGATGATCACACGGAATCTTAAAAAGACCCTTCTTAACACCACCACCATCTTTCCCCAACGACGCCGAATTCTTCACACAATCCTCAGTTTCCAGCTGAATATCAAACTCAGCAGCATTCTTCAACCCCTTGCAATTAGGGTTCCCACATTTCCTCGATATATACGACACGAAAAACCATGTGGCACAAACAGCACATGAAGCACTAACACCTATAGAAACATAGATCACAGGAGCAACAGAAACTTCTTCCCTCACCAAATCAACAATCAAGCAACAAATTTTGAAACTTTCACTAATCACAAACTGAATGTAAGGGAAAACCAAGAACCCTAAAGCGGTTATAACAGCTATAAATATAACGACATCGATAACAGCCGATCGAGATCGGGATCGCTCGCAAGGCGGAATCTGAAGAGAATTGAGTGTCTTACGGTTCCTCGATTTGGGGAAATCGAGGGAATTCGCCATGGATGATGATGATTGGTCAACGGGAGAGATTGAGCTATGGAAATATACCATTTCAATCAGGAAACCCTAGAATTGGATCAAAACAATCGAATTGGATCGACCCAGTTCGATTAAACCTGAAAAGAATGGAAATTTGAAGTGAACAACAAGATTGAATTGGAGAATTTGTTGTGGGCGTTGTTGATCAATGGATCCAAATTGAATTGGGGTTTTTTGATGGAATGGATTGAAATCGAAATTGAGATTGAAATTGAGATTGAAATTGAGAGAGAATTGGAATTGGGATTGAAATTGAGAGAGAAAAGGAAGTGGGTTTAGGGTTAGAGAGAGAGATTGAGCAGAGGAAGAAGCATCACTGCTTCATTGTTTTGATATATCATCTCATCTTCTTATAAATATTTGTGAGTTTTTACATTCATTTTGGTTATATTGGACTTTTTGCATCCCAAAATTTATTATACTTTTGATTAATTTTTTTTTTTGTAAAGAGTTTAATTTTAATGTGCTTTTTCAATCAATGAAAAATAGTAATTTAATAAATTTCTAATGTGAAATTTTTATCTAAATAGTTCACTTTTTTAAATAAATACTTAAAATTTAATTAATATAATATAAATTGTCGTATGTACCTTGACAACTCTTCATATATTTTATACAATATCGTTAATTAAATTGACTCTTCTTTTATATTAAAAAAATATTTATAAATAAGTTAATTTGAAAAATATATAAAAAAATAAATTAGTTTAGATATTTATTTAAAAAATGAATTATTTAAATAAAAACTTCTTTTTATATTTTTGTTGTAAATAGTAAATTTTGAATTTTTAATGTGTAGATAAAGTAGTCAAACCTTATATTTACATTCAACCTCCTAATATTCACTTTTACAAAAGTGATATATATGCAAACAATAAGTTTTTCTTCTTAATATCATCTTATTTTCTTCTTAATATCATCCACACTTTTATATTTTATATTTTTATACAACTATTAACTGAATATATTTAAGAGGCAATAATTTTTTTTAGAAGTAGGATTTTCATGTTAATTAAGATTAATTGTATGCATGACTTTAAAAATGCTTATGAACTCTTTGTTTGTTAATTGCCAATTTTTAAATATTTTTTTGAAAATATTTCATTAATTGATAAATTTTCTTATTTTTTATTATTATTGTAAATTTTATTTTTATTTATTTTTATAATAAATAATTAATTTTTAATTTATAAATACCAAAAATTTATTTACATTATAATAATGTTGAATCATTTATTTTGTAGCTTATATTCATTTAATTCAATTAATACTCACTAGTGTACTTATCCAATATATTTATAATTAATAATATATTAAACTTTAAAAATAAATAATAAAAATTCCTATAAATATTGCCTAAAAAAGAATACAGAGAGTCAAAATTATATTTTTTTAGGATTTGAACTTTTATTATTATTTGATCACATAAAAAACTTTACATTTATAGCATTTATAAATTAAATTCATAAATTACTGTTTATATGATTTTTAAAATAGTTATAATAAAAATTAAATATATTTTGCAATTCGATGAATATGATCAATTTACAATATGGGAAATCTTTACTCATATTCCAAAATGGTGAAATAAATTTGTTTCAAAATAACACACTTTTCTATTTTTATTATAATATTAATTTTTTTCTAATTCTACTTTTTTATTAATATTACATACGACACAATTTTCAATTTAATGTTTTTTATTTTATGATAAATATAATAATATTAAATAAAATTACTTTATAAAAATATTATTCTCTTTTTAATTTATTTATTTTAAAAAATTATTTTACTAATGATATTATTTTCTTTTTTGTTTTACTAAATTGTTTTAATGAGAAATAAAAGTTATTTTAGTACTTAAAATTATATCGGTTTAATAAATTTGTAATTAAAATTTATAAAATAACAAAGTAATTGCTGAAAGGTCAAACAAACTGCTTTATTGCTAGTCACTTTATTAAAATAAGAATAACTGCTAAATTTATTTTAAGGGGTAGATGTAATAATAATTGTGAAAGAAACGATAAAAACTCTTCATATGATACTGTGATTTGAGTTTTACCGTTGCTGAAATTAGATGTCATAAATTAACTTAGTCTTTTGAACAATCAATTGAATTAATTCTAATAAGTTTGGATCAGATCAATTAATTTGAACAAATTAAAGGAATTTAGAAATTCTAGATTCAATATTTGGTAGAGAAAAATACACATTTCTAACATTTTTAATTATAGGTCATTAAAAACATTTTACATGCATGTGTAGATTTGAATGAAATTTTCTCACTGGTAGGATTGAGGATAGGAGGTTATAGTGTGAGACGGGCAGCTCTCAAGGCCACTTTAAATAAAGTGGTCAAGTATGAAAAAGTGTGTTTCGACAATCAACATGCTTTTATATTATTTGTCTTTGATACTTTTGAGTTTCTAACACTAGAAGAACAGTGGATCTTTTACAGAGAGTGCAAAGGGTCATGCATATCAATGTTATGTAGTCTAGGATAATGTGTTGAGAATGTAATTCCCTTGTGTCGAAGCAGAATGTTGCTCGATAGAAGAGTGTGTCGAATTAGTCAAGTAGTGTGTCGAGTTGGTTTAGTTGTCGAAGTGTCGAAGCAGGTTGCTTCCCACAGTATTTTGACTTAGGTCTAAAATAGTTATTTTGGGCTTTTATAGTTTTTGGACTTTAACTTAGGGAGCAAGCTGAGTTATAAATAGTGGGAGAAAAATAAGCTTATTTTTGTAACAACTTGTATTCATAGAATTTTGCAGTTGCAAATTGAATAAGATTTTTTACAGTTTGTGGACAGAGAAAAACTCTGCAGAAAATCATCATTTTCTCCTTATTTTGTCAAACCCTAATTTTCTTTCTTCCTCAATTTTTCATTGTCATTGTGTGGTGATAACAATCTTGTTCATAAAGATTTATTGAAATTCTCCATAGATTTAGATAGATTTCTAACATCTGGTATCAAGAGCTCCGATTAAGCGAATCAAAGGAAGAAAATCATGATGGCAATGAAACATCAAAATAGGCATTTTCCAACAAGTCTTCCAATTCTAAAAGTTGATAACTATGAGAATTGGTGCAAGCAGATGAAGGTTGTGTTTCATTGTCAAGATCTTTGGGATCTTGTGAAAGAAGGATTAGAACCGCTTGCAGAAGAAGCAACAGACGAAGAAGAGGCAGCACACAAAAAATTGAAGAAGAAGAATTATAAAGCTCTCTTTATAATTCACCAATGTCTGAGTCCATAAAATTTCGAAAAGGTTAGTGATGTAGTATCCGTGAAAGAAGCTTGGGAAATTCTGGAAAAATCTATTGGAGGTGCAGAAAAGGTAAAAGATGTGAAGTTACAAACTCACAAAAGAACGTATGAATTGCTTCAGATAGAAGAAAGTGAAAGCATAACTGATTTCTTCACTAGGTTTACGAAACTGGTGAATCAAATCAAGGTATGTGGAGAAACATTAACAACAAGATCAGTTGTTGCAATGATCTTGAGACTTTTGGCTCCAAAGTTCGACCACGTGGTGGTAACGATAGAAGAGTCGAAAGATTTGTCAAAATTGACAAAGGAAGAGCTTCAAGGGACGCTTGAATCGCGTGAACAAGGAATGACTGAAAGAGTTGTAGACAAGTCAAAAAGTGTTATGGCTTGTAGGGGCAATCAGCAAGAGAAAAGAAATGCAAAGGAAACTGGTTCAACAAAAAAGGTAGAGGAGGTAATAACAATTCGACTGGTAGAGGAGACCAACAGGAAGGAATTGTGTCGAATAAGAGAAGATCCTCATACCAAGGCAACCAAATAGGTTATGCTAGAGGTAGATGAAGAGGCGGTGGTAGAAAACCTAACAAGAGTCACATTCAGTGTTTCAATTGTCATAAGTATGGTAACTATTCTAGTGATTGTCTAGAAAAACGAAAGAATCAAGAAAGTGATGCAAAATTTTCAAAATATGAAGAAGAAGAGATGATGCTGATGGTCACAACTCGATATGAAGAGAGATTCAAGGACTAATGGTACTTGGATTCAGGATGCTCATCACACATGTTTGGGAGGAAAGATTTGTTTTCAACATAAAGCACTCGATGAAGAACATGGTGAAATTTGTAGATGACAATACTATAGAAGCTGAAGGTATTGGAGTCGTTCTGATTATGATGAGAGATGGCAAGAGGTCAGTAATTTCCAATGTGTTGTACATATCAGGCATGAAGAGCAATTTGCTCAATGTAGGGTAGTTGGTCAAAAATAATTATAAAGTATCGATCAAATACGAGATGATGAAAGTCGTCGACGCAAATGGAAGGTTAATCTTGAAGGCTCCAATGTCTCAGAATAGGAGTTTCAAGATTGAACTTAATATGATGGAGCACAAGTGCCTTGCGAATATAGCTAGCAGGGATGAATGGATATGGCACTATCGAATTGGCCATCTCAACTTCAAAGACATCAGAGATTTAAAAAGAAGAAATATGGTCTCAGGGTTGCCAGAAACCGACATTCTAAACAAGGTGAGTGAGGAATGTGTGCAGGCACAGAAACACAAGAATAGCTTCAGCAAGGATGCATAAAGCAAGTCGAAGGCTATTCTTGAAATCATATCTGATGTATGTGGTCTTATCTAGGTGGATTCGACTGGAGGTAACAAATACTTTGTTACATCCATAGATGATTTCAGTTGAAAACCATGGACTTACCTAATCAAGAATAAAAGTGAAGTGATCGAGGTATTTTCCAAGTTTAAGTTTATGGTCGAAAGATAAAGTGGTCGAAAGCTCAATATTTTGAGAACTAATGGTGGTGGAGAACATGTGTTGAAAGATTTTGACATGTTATGTGAGAAAGAGAGGATTGTTTATGAGGTGGTACCACGCTACACTCCACAGTAGAATGAAACTGTAAAAAGGAAGAATCAAACCATCATAAATATGGTGAGAAGTATGTTGAAAGGCAAACATTTACCTAAATAGTTTTGGGGTGAAGATGTATTGACTGCAACATACATTCTAAACAGATGTCTGACGAAGAAGCTAGAAGGAATTACTCCAGAAGAATGTTGGTCTGGTGTTAAACCTAGCTTGAGTCATCTGAAAGTGTTTGGATCTATAGCACATAGACATATGTCGGACCAGTTGAGAAGAAAACTTTATGACAAGTCGAGTCAGATGATCCTAGTAGGATATCATTCGATAGGAGGTTAAAAGTTGTTCGACCCAATGAAAAAGAAGATTGTGATCAGCAGGGAAATGATCATATATGAGATTAAGGAATGGGATTGGATTAAAAGTGTAAACAAGGATTCAGTGAGAATCTTATGTGAAGAACCAAAAACTAAAGTCGAACGAGTAGAAGTTCGACAAGAAGAAGTTATAGGTGAAGCATACCCAAGTAGACCTTAAAGAACTAGACACATGCCTGAAAGGTTGCAAGATTGTGTGATTACATCAGATAACATGGTCGATGATGAAGGTGAGCTGGTGTGTTGTACCCAAAAATTTTCCCTCTCATGTTTCCCAAGGTTTTTTTCCTCTTATATGGATGGTTACAAATACTTGCCTAAAGAAAATGAAATTTTGAATGTTAGCAAAGTGTCTTTCGATTGGTAGTTAAACAGTGCCCTTCGATTGGCATAACAACAAGCTTCGACTGAGCTTCTAAAACCCTTCGACCAAGCATTGGCCCATCAGCTTCAATTGTGCGTTGGTTCCCCTTCAAACAAGCCTTGGTCCAAGTTTCACAAGCAAGAATCCCCTACAAGTTTGCTTCGATTCACCAGCAGTGAACTCCTGCATACAAGCTTCGATTGGGCGCTTAATCTCCTTCGATCAAGCTTAATTCACAATGCTTCCTCATGCTTACATTGGTTTCACAAGGCAAAGACCCATCAACTTGCCTTTGATCTACAAGGCAAAAGGCTCCTTTCACTGGTCTTCGATTCACAAGACAAAGGGATGCTTTATACATGCCTTAGATTCACAAGGCAAAGGCCCCCTCTTCAACTTGCCTTTAGCACACAAGGCCAAGACTCCTTCAGATTTGCCTTCAATCCACCGGGCAAAAGGCTTCCTTCGACCCATAAGGCATTGGCTTCCTTTGTGCCAGCTTCGACTGGGCAATGGTCCCCTTTGAAATAGTTTTCCACACTTTGAAATGCGTGATAGTCCCTTCGAAGGCACATTCATGTGGTCCCTTCAAAGCATTCGTTGGTCCATTTGAAGGACACATGACTATTGAAAACAAGTTTTCTTTGTGTTAAGTCTTGGCCCAAGATGATTGCTGGCTAAAATCTTGTATGCTGCCAAGCCCAAACCCCTTGCACAAGCACATTCTTGCCAAAGGAAGCTTCGACTTACCATAATAAAGTCTTTCGATTGGGCTAGTTGAGTAGTGTCAGAGCAATCGAAGAGAGTGAACTTAGGGGCTGATCAAAGAAGCCAGAATATTGATACTTTGTACAAATTGAATCAAGATCCAGAGTCAATCAAAAAGCAAAGATCTGAGGGGCTTTCGAAGAAGCCCTGATGAAGGAAACTTTGAACAAATTCGAATCCAGAGTCATCAAAAAGGATAAATGCTCTGACGAAGAGAATTCTGGACAATTCGAATTGATGCAGATATTGACTTAATTAAAGAAACTCTGATAAGGGAAAACTCTAAATTCAGAGTCATCAAAGATCTGAACAATTTGAATTGATGTGGATGGAATCCATCGAAGGAGCTGAATCAGAGCCATTCGAAGGAGACAATCAGAGTCATTCGAAGGAGGGCATTCGAAAGTCAAATGTGTCCAGGTTCATAGCAAGTTCAAAAAGGGACAAGAAACCATGTCTTTGGCAAAGTTTCAAAGTGATATTCATGACCTTAAAACACCAACTTAATGATTGTTTATTCATTTTCCCTCTTGTCCCCTCCATCCCCTCTATATAAGGAGCACACTAGCAAGCTCCAAAGAGGCCTAGAGACAACCTGAAAGAGTCATACGAAATTGCAAAAAGTAAGCAAAGTTGCAAAACTCCAAAACACATGTCCAACCATCCTCGGCCCAAACAAAGGACTCAAACATGTTCCTGAAGGTCCCCTGAAGCTTTTGCAATCATTACCACACCCTGAAGCATCACGAGACGTCCTAACCAGCTCTCACAGTTTGCATTTCTTTTTCAAATTCATTTATTTGATTCATGTGCTATAAGCTCGTTTCAACCATGCATATTTGTTCATATGAATGTTTACAAGCTTCATGTATAGCTGGATTCAAGTTTTGATGCAGGTACAATGCTTGGCCATGGTTAGGATTTGGACCTCTGAATTTGGGTTTTTTCGAATCAGCTAAAATTAGACTCAACTACGGGTACCATCGTGCTCAAGAGGTCGAGGCCAATTGATCCATGGACTCACATTTAATTTATGCTGCGTATTCTGGATGTTTCGAGATGCAGGTGCTATAATGACAAACAAAACTATCACTATAGGTTTCTATACCTAAAACGATGGAGCAAGGAAGAAGACAAGGCACGGAAGTTTCCCATTAGCCCATTCAAACCCAGCGCGCGTTTTTTTTTCATTTTTAATATATCTGACCAATTTTTCTTATATTATATTATTGTTTTATTTTATGTAACGAATAACCAAGTAGCTCAGCTGGAAAGGCGCGTTTGTGTGAAGGGAGAGGAACTGGGTTCGAGTCTCAGGTCCAACATTTTTTTATTTTTCTAACAATATTCATGCAGATTCCATGTAAAGCATGGTCAGATGTGCACCATGCACCCTCAGCCTAGGCCATCAGATGTACATCTGATCCAAGCCAGCACATCCAGGCACAATATATCATATGCCTTCAAGACTTGTCCACACAGGATCATGCATGAAGTTTGGGCTTCACAGCTTTGGGCCCAACAAATTTCTAACAGCACCCCCTATTTTTCTTTTGCTATCAGGCCCATCTAGCATTTTTGTTGTATTGTTGTAGTTTTATATATTTTTGTTTTCTTTCTTTATTAATTAAACAAATAATCAGAAAAATCACAAAAAATATTAAGTTAGTATTTTTTAATTAAACTAATTTTGTAAATAAATTAAATAAATATTTTAACTATTTTCTTTAATTTAAAATGAATTAGAACTTAGGACTTGATTTAGCTTTAATTATTTTCTTTTCATAATAAAAACAACAAAAACTTAGATTTTAATTTTTTTTAGTTAATCTTGTTTTCTAATTAAATTTTAGGTATTAATTTCACTTAGTTATTTTCTTAAAATAATTTAAAATAAACAAAAAAAAAAGATTTTCTTATTTCATTTAGATTTGCTTTAGGCTTTAGACGTCTTTACCTTTCGCCCGTTATTTATTCTCGCATTTTTATATTATTGTACCTGTATACTGGATGTAATAGACTAATTAGGATTTTTACCGCTTTCTTTATTTTTCTTCCCCCAAGTTTTGTACATTATAAGTATCCCCCTCCCTGAAGCCATGTAATAGCGTAGGGTTATATTTTCGCACTTTACATTTTTCTGTACATATTAACTACTAGTAACTAAGATTGCATGACAAGACAGAAAGCAAATGTTAACAAACCCTAAATGCATAAGATAAATAGCTGATTTAAACACAATTGCACATGCGCACCTCTAGGGTATCCTACTTCAGTTGCCTTTGGAAAACGGTAACAATTCTCGAAATATGAGAAGTTTTAGTGATTGTTCTCTAGTTTGAAAGATCACAAGTCCCTCGATGACCTTCTCGATGTTGCCTCGGTAAAAAGTGATTTTAGAATTTTAGGACAGTTGCTAAAATTCCTTACCAAGTTTCCTTCGTGACCGTTACGTCCCTTCGAATGTCCTTCAAACATCCAACGACTAGGGCTACCTACTCACTAATAGTAGGATAGCACTGTCTAAAGGATAGGAGGAAAAGAACAAACCTTTTCGAGTCCAAGTAGATAGTTGTTAAATGCTTGCTCAAGTAAAACAAACTTTTTTACACTTACATATTTCAAAACAAACTTTTCATACTTACACATTTCAAAAACAACTTTCAAAAACATTTGCTTTGTCAACACTCTTAAAGACTGATACAAGAGTTATCACAAAGAAAATATTCGCACTAAGGCATTTCAAAACATTTTTTCAAAACACACAAAGCACAAGGTACTTTTAAAATGAGCTAAGCATCTAAGAGCCCGTAGAAAACTACGGATGAAAAGGGTGCTAACACCTTCCCTTTCCATAATCTACCCCCTTACTCAGAAAACTCTCGAAAGGTCTTTTTCTGTTCTTTTCACCCTTTCCTTAATTTGGATAAAAGAAAAGTCGGTGGCGGCTCTTACTTACTACAACATTTGCAAACACAAATACAAAACCAGTATAATTGTCGGTTCTGTCACCGTATCACAGAACTGACAATTCTGCTGGGGATAAATAAAAAGTGGGGTTACCTTAGAGTTAGTTCATTTTAAAACTGTTTTAATTGCTTTCTTTGTATGCTTTATCCTTTGAGGGTTTGTTCGGGGTTGTTACTATAGATCCTACACCCGGATCTGAGACACCTTTTAGGTAAGTAGCAATAGATCATGGGGGCTGTGCGGGGTATACCGACACGATTGAAGCAGTAGGTACATTGATGTGACACTTTGGTTGGTACCGGTAGCCCTTGAGTAGTCAAGGAGAATACAGGGTCGCTGCATGGTGTCATGAAGCATCAAATGACCTTAGAACCTTTAATTGAACAACTTGGCCATTAGGAAGTAGTGAGATAGCTGTCTTTGGTGTAGTCCTAAGTCGGTTGATTCTCGATACTACACTCATTGATATTTGACTCTCGAGTTTTGTTTTTTGGCAAGTCAGTTGTCGATCGGAATGAAACTTGTGGGAAAAATCAGTGATATTGAGATTCCCTAGAATCCAATTACTTTCTAGGACAAGTTGGACCAACTAAAATTCAATAGGGTACTTACCTTAAAACCCATGCAAGCTTTAAACCTAAGGTCTTTGTGTGATTTGCTTGTGCTTGCTATATTTGTGTTTTCTTAGCATAATCATGATATCATAACATCATAACATGGCATATCATACTAACCATTTCAAGGATTTTTAAGACTTATCTTTGTGTTGTTTTGTAGGACATGGCATCCACTCGCAGGAATACTATCCAAGTCAACCTCATAAGGGTACCTCCTCAACTCAAGGAATTAGCATCAAGGGTTCCTGAGAGCTCTCCATTCACTGAAAGACATGGTCGACTTCTCAATCTGGTCACCTTAAGCCCTAATGAAGAAATGTTGAAGGTGCTCTTTCAATTCTTTTAACCTTTACATCACTACTTCACCTTTCCTAATAACCAATTGGTGCCTACTATGGAGGAGTTTTCTCAGTTATTAGGGGTGCACATTCTTAATCAGTTACCCTTCAATGGTATGCAAAGAGACCCAAAACCTGAAGAGATTGCTCATGCTCTATCTTTACAACGATCCGATTTAATGGAAAATTGGGAAACAAGAAGAGGCGTCAAAGGGCTTCTAGCTAAATTTATATTTGAGAAGGCTCACCATTTTTGGGATACCCTAAATTTACAAGCTTTTGAAGAAGTTTTGGCCCTTCTCATATATGGGATGGTACTATTTCCTAATACGGGCCAACTCATAGATGTGAATGCGGTCTTGGTTTTTCTGTCTCATAATTCGGTGCCTACTTTACTTGGAGACATCCTACACTCTCTGCATACTCGCACTGTAAAGAGAAGAGGGACCCTGTTGTGTTGCAATCCTCTGTTGGCTAGGTGATTTATTTCACACCTGCCTCGATCTGTGTTGAAGAATGAGCGGGGCATGAGATGGTCTAATAGGTTGATGTCCCTCACACATTCAGACATTCATTTGTGTCCTCGATCCTTGGATAATGTTACCATCATTGACCGCTGTGGGGAATTCCCTAATGTCCCTCTCCTAGGCATTAGGGGAGGAATCACTTATAATCCTTGTTTGGCATTGAGGCAGTTTAGTTATGCTAGGAGGGATGGTCCTCATGATACACTTGTCCAAGGAATCGTATTCGACAATGAGAATGATGTTCAGGGTTATCGTTAGAGGTTCATAAGAGCTCGGGGCATGGTGAACAAAGTTGATAGCAAAACACTGGGGCATAAGAACTCCACTCCTTTGGAGCCTTATCTTAAGTGGGTACGAGCCCATGCTCAAAGTCTCAGGATGCCTTATGAGGCCATTCTACCCATCATCATGGAGCCAGTTGCTGAGGGAGACACTCCTTACATTGTTCTTCATCCTGACATGCCGACTAATTTCGAGGAGTTACAAAAATCCTGGATTCAACTCAAAGAGGAACGGGATACCTTTGAAACCCAATTTTACGCCAGCAAGAAGAAAGTGTTAGAGCTCACCAGGCAACTTCACAGAGAGAAGAGTATAAATTCCTACATTATACCAAAGAGGATGCACCCGTGGGAAGCTTGAGTCCCTTTTTTCTTTGAGAGTTCATTTTTGCTTTGTTACTTCCTTTGTAAGCCCAAGAGGCATCATTGTAATCGCTTAAACTTCTTAATGCAATTAATGTTTATTTTCCCTTTGGCTAAGCAAATTTAAGTCTTAGAAATCCTTGAAAACATTGCATACATATATCATACATATCATTGCATAAACAAGTTTCAGGACAGGCTTCTTATCTTCTTTGCTGTTTATTTCAACAATGTCTCTTGAACAAATAGTTAAGGAGCTTCAGGCACAAAATGCTCAATTCCAAGAAATGTTCCTGAAAATGGCTAAGGGACAAGAAGATTTGAAAGCTCTGATTCTCAAGGACAAGAAGAAGAAAAGGAGGGCAATGGGTGTTCTGAATATGGGAAGTATGTTCAAAGGACCAGCGAGGCAAGTTTCAGAGCTCGTAACCCCGTTAAAAGAGAGAGACAATCAGGAAGGAGAGCCAAGAGAAGAAGACCACAGTACAAGGGAGTCTGAAGAGGATGAAGCTAATTACACCGAGGAACAATACCCTCCTATTGATGATAAGTACAAACAGCTGGAGGACCTTCTCAATGCCATGGAAGTTCAGAGGGTACCTGGCCTGGATTTCGAAGAGCTAGGGTTGGTTTCTGGAGTGGTTATACTGAAAAATTTCAAAGTGATTGCATTTGCTAAATATGATGGGGTATCATGTCCTAAGCTACATCTCAGATCTTATGTCAGGAAGATCCAGCCGCACACTACTGACAGGAATTTATGGGTGCATTTCTTTCAAGATAGTCTATCAGGGACTCAATTAGAGTGGTTCTATCAGCTGGAGGGAACCAACATCCGTAATTGGGAAGATCTGGCTGCTGCTTTCTACAAGCAGTACCAATATAATGTTGACCTCGCCCCAACCCATACACAACTTCAGAGCATGTCTATGGGTTCTAGTGAGGGCTTTAAAGATTATGCCCAGAAATGGAGAGACCTTGCAAGAAGAGTCTAGCCTCCTCTGTCTGATAAGGAGCTGGTAAACATGTTCTTGGGTACTTTATCTGGTCAGTTTTTCAACCATCTGATTGAAAGCTCTTCAGCTGGGTTTAATGAGCTGATCTTGATAGGAGAAAGAGTGGAAGCTGGTATTAAAAGTGGTAAGATTCAAAGAGATACCTCTTCAAGTGTAGGAAAGAAGCCTCTCATGGGAAAGAAAGAGGCCAGTGCTGCTTACAACTAGAGAAGTCAGGGCAGAACCGAACACCGTCCAACGGTGGGAGCTGTAATGATATCCAAACCTGCAGCTACTCAACAACAGAACAATCATCCCAGAATAGAGAAGCCCATAAGACAGTTTACCCGGATTAATATGACCTTGTATCAAGTTTTTCCACATTTACTGAAATCCAATATGGTTACCCTGAGAGAGGCTACCAAAAATCCCAACACTGCATCTCCTCGCTACAATTTAAATGCTCGGTGTGCCTACCATTCTGAAAGTCCAGACCATGATACAAACGACTATTGGGCTTTGAAGAACAAGGTGCAGGATTTGATTGAGTCAAAGGGGATTAAATTTGACGCTCCTGAGACTCCTAATGTTATAACTGCCCCTATGCCCAAGCACGGCCATGGTGTTAATGCTATTGATGATGACATGTTTGTTACTTATATTAATGAACTAACTACTCCACTCCTGACTGTTAAAAAGAATCTCTTGCAAGCCAGTTTATTTTCGGGTTACGGTGAAGGTTTACACTTATGTTTGTCTCTACCTAATGGTTGCCATTTGTTGAAGGAAGATGTTCAGCGCCTGATGGATGATAAAGAAATTTTGTTTGAGAAGACTCCAGTTACAAGTGCTTAGTGTGAAGATGTTTCTATCATTTCCATTCTCACCAATCCTCCCAGGGTCTCCTCCAAAAGACCTATCAGGATTACATCTGTTCCAAAAGTTTCTCCGTTGATAATTACTTTTCCTGGACCTATACCATATTCCTCAGATAAAGTTGTTCCCTAGAATTATGGGGCTAACGTCTATTACCATGGCGTCAAGCAAGACCTGTTGGATATTAAAGACAAAGTTGCTGAAGGTACTGATCCTGACGTTGCCAATATCATCAGGACCAATAAGATAACAAGAAGAGGAAGAGTTTTCTCTCACGAGATCTCTCCAAAAACTGTTTCTACTCCTGTGATCATCCCTGCTGCTGCTCCTGTTAATACTCCCATTACTACTCCTGTGATTTTTCCTATTGCTGCTCCTGTCAATATTCCCATGGCTACTCCTACTATTATCCCTTCTACCGGGTCAGCCGAGACTCGGGGCAAAGAGGTATTGGTTGAGCCTGTCCGGACGAAGGAACATCCAAAATCCATTCCCAAGGCTTCTAAAAAAGAGTTGGAAGAGATATTGAAAATAATCAAGAAAAGTGATTACAATGTCGTAGAACAATTGGGGAAGACCCCTTCAAAAATCTCAATGCTGGCCCTACTGCTATGCTCTGAAGCCCATGCCAAGGCTTTAGTAAAATTCCTGAAGTCTGCCCACGTGCCTCAAGAGACCTCCGCTGATCAATTCGAGAATTACGTGGCTAGGTTGACAGCTGACAATGGCCTGGGATTCTCTGATGCAGATTTAAATCCCAAGGGAAGGAAACATAATGATGTCATGCATGTCTCTATTGAGTGCAGGGGCACTACATTAGCCCATGTTCTGGTGGATACAGGTTCATCACTGAATGTCTTACCCAAGAATGCTCTGGACAAGTTAGATTGTGAAGGACTCACACTAAAGCCTAGTAACATTGTGGTGAGGACCTTTGAATGTTCTAAAAGAATGGTGCACAGGGATGTGGACATCCCTATCAAAGTGGGTACTCAAACTTTTAATTCCACTTTCTATGTGATGGACATCCGCCCGTCTTACTCCTGTTTATTGGGTCGACCCTGGATCCATTGGGCTGGTACTGTGACTTCCACCTTACATCAGATGCTAAAATATCCAGTCAATGGGAAAATTATCATAGTCCATGGGGAGGAGGAGTACATGGTGAGCCACTTAAACTCTTTTAGGTACATTGAAATGGACGACGAGTTCATTGAGACCCCCTGTCAGAACTTTGAGGAGGTTCCACAGACCGTTGCTGCAACCAAGACCACTGCCAGTGTTCCTAAGACTACTAGGCCTCCGCTGAAGATGGCTTCTATGAAAGATGCCAAGGAAGTCATTGAAGAAGGTGGGTGTATAATTTGGGGCCAACTTCCAGATATTCCTTACAAATCTGACAAATTTTGTTTGGGCTTTACTTTAGTCGCCTAGAGAGCTGTTCGTCGTGCTCGCACCGGGGGACCACCTTTACGGATCAGCAACCGTGGAGTCAATGCCCTGGAAGACAACGATAGTGATCATTACTTGGACAAGTGGATCTTCCCAACCATCGGCGGTGGACTCAGTAATTGGGAGGCTAAAGACTTTTTGCCCATTACTTTTATTCAAGAGTAATTTGTCCTTTTGTTTTTGAGGAAATGAAATATTTGAACAATTGAAACATGAAAGTCTTGTGTCTTACCCGAGGCGCAATGGTCTATTTGTGGGGGTCATTACTTCATTCCAATATGTCATTAATAAAACATTGGATGTTTCGCATACAAATTTTACGCTCTTTGTTTTTCTTTTATGCTTTTTACTTTATCAAAAATATACAACTATGCTCTTACATACACCAACGTATCAAACTGCAGATCCACATCCACTCTGGATTCCATTGATAACGATTCTGCTATTTCCAATTATGACTTTGAAAATTCGATCTACCAAGACAAGGAAGAAGGTGAGTAGGATTGTGAAGTACCAGGGGAACTTTCCAGACTGTTACAATAGGAAGAAAGGGAAATACAGCCTCATGAGGAGCCAGTTGAGACAATGAACTTGGGTACTGAAGAGGACAAGAAAGAAGTCAAGATAGGTGTCGATCTGGAGCATAGTTTCAAAAGGCGGTTAATACAGATGCTACATGATTATGTTAAGGTTTTTTCCTGTTCATACAAAGACATGTCGGGACTTGACACCGATATTGCAGTTCATCGCCTACCTACAAAAGAGGACTGCCCTCCAGTGAAATAAAAGGTTCATCGCATGCGGCCTGAGATGTCAAAGAAGATCAAGGTTGAAGTCATGAAATAGTTCAACACTGGTTTCTTAGTTGTCGCCTCTTATCTGCAATGGGTTGCTAATGTTGTTCCAATACCTAAGAAGGACGGTAAGATATGTATGTGTGTGGATTACAGAGACCTGAATAGGGAAATCCCCAAGGATGATCTTCCGCTTCCCCACATCGATGTTCTGGTTGACAACACCGCACAACATAAGTTATTCTCCTTCATGGATGGTTTCTCCGGGTATAATCAGATCAAGATGGAAAATGAAGACATGGAGAAGACGACCTTTGTCACACAGTAAGGCACTTTCTGTTACAATGTTATGCCATTTGGGTTAAAGAACGTCGGGGAAACCTATCAGCGTGCCATGGTAGCTTTGTTTCACGATATGATCCATCACGACATATAGGTCTACATTGATGATATGATATCCAGGTATTAGAATGAAGAAGAGCACCTTGATCACCTACAAAAGCTTTTTGAAAGGTTGAAGAAATACAAACTGAGGCTGAATCCGAATAAGTGCACCTTTGGAGTAAGATCTGGTAAGCTCTTAGGGTTCGTCATCCGCAACAAAGGCATTGAAGTCGGCCATGCAAAGGTCAAAGCTATACAAGAAATGCCGACTCCTCGCACTGAGAAGGAAGTTAGGGGATTCTTGGGGCGTCTGAACTACATAGCCAGATTCATTTCACATTTGACCGCTACTTGTGAGCCAATCATCAAATTACTGAAGAAAGATCAAGCAGGGAAGTGGAATGACGATTTCCAGTATGACTTCACCAAAATCAAGGAGTATCTTCAAGAGTCCCCAATCTTTATGCCTCCAGTCGAAGGAAGACCTCTGATCATGTACTTAACAGTATTAGAGAACTCAATGGGGTGTGTGCTGGGACAACATGACGAGTCTGGTCTAAAAGAGCATGCAATATACTACCTTAGCAAAAAGTTTACCGACTGTGAAACAAGATACTCACTGCTCGAGAAAACTTGCTACACTTTGGCATGGGCTGCTCGCCGACTAAGACAATATATGTTGACTCACACTACCTTGTTGATATCTAAAATGGATCCTATCAAGTACATCTTTGAGAAGCCTGCTCTCTCCCAAAGAATAGCAAGATGGCATATGATCTTGACCGAATATGACATTCAATATACAACCCAGAAAGAAATCAAGGGAAGTGTATTAGCTGATCATTTGGCTCATCAGGCTGTGGACGACTACCAATCCATGAACTTTGAATTCCCGGGCGAGAATATCATGTTAGTGACTGATTGTGAAAAACCTGGACCAGATGAAGGACCTGAAAAAGGATCCCGATGGACCATGGTCTTTGATGGAGCTTCCGATGCACTTGGCAATGGCATAGGTGCCGTGATCATATCTCCTAAGGGCTGTCATACTCCTTTCACTGTCAGGCTATGTTTCAACTGTACCAACAATATGGCTGAGTATGAAACATGCATCATGGGTCTCAAAGCTGCAATCGATTTAAGGATCAAGTTCTTAAGTGTGTTTGGAGACTCAGCTTTGGTAATCATCCAGATCAAAGGAGAATGGGACACGGAGCATCCTAATCTCATCCCTTACCGAGAGCATGTGCTGACATTGATTCCACACTTTGAAGAGGTTACCTTTGAGCATTTCCCCCAAGAAGAGAATCAGTTAGCGGATGTGTTAGCTACTATGTCATCCATGTTCAAAGTTAGATGGGACAATGAAGCTCCTCAGATCACCGTTGAGAGATTGGATGAACCAGCTTACTGTTATAAGGTTGGAACCGAAGAAGTAGTGTAAAAACCTTAGTTCCACGAAGTGAAAAGGTATCTCGAAGCTCAAGAGTATCCTGAGGGGGAATCAGTCAATGATAAGAAGTTCCTAAGAAGGTTCTCTGCTAAGTTCTTTCTCAGTAACGGGATCCTCTACAAGCGCAACCACGACTCTACCTTGCTTCAGGGTGTAGACAAGAGTGAGGCAGAAAAGATAATGGTTGATTTACATGAAGGTACCTTTGGAACTCATTCTAGTGGACATACGATGGCTAAAAAGATCCTACGGGTAGGATACTACTGGTCCATTATGGAAGCATACTGTTATCAGCATTCACGAACTTGCCATAAGTGCCAAATCTATGCTGATAAGGTGCATGTACCTCCGGTTCCTCTAAATTTCTTGACTGCTCCTTGGTCGTTCGCAATGTGGGGCATCGATATGATTGGGGATATCAGACCTACAACTTCTAATGGGCACCACTTCATCTTGGTTGCCATTGATTACTTTATGAAGTGGGTCGAGGCAGCTTCATTCGCTTCTGTTGCCAAGAACATTGTGGCTCGATTTATCAGACATAACATTATCTATCGATACGGTATTCCAGAAAGAATCATTACAGATAATGGTACCAATCTCAACAACACTATGATCACCGAGCTTTGCACGTAATTCAAGATCCAACATTATAACTCTTCTCCTTATCGGTCTAAGATGAATAGCACCGTTGAAGCCTCTAACAAAAATATCAAGAGAATCATACAGAAGATGACGGTGACATATAAATATTGGCATGATATGTTACCATTTTCTATTCATGGTTACTGCACCACAATGCGCACGTCAACAGGGGCAACTCCTTTCTCTTTGGTATACGGTATGGAAGTTGTCCTACCCACAATTTATCGTTTTCCTTATTATTGCTAGTAATTAGGGTTTGCATGACAAGACTTAAAACCAAACAATAGGCAACCCTAATTCAAGAAAAATTAAATGAAAACAATACACTTTGCACACATACACCTCTAGGGTTAACCCACACTTGTTGCCTCAGATTAAAACAGTCATGTCCCTCGAACGTGGGATACTTTAGCTAAGACCCTCAGTTACAAAATCACAGTCCCTCGATGACCCTTCGATGTTTCCTTCAGTAAACGATCTTAGTCCCTACAAAAATTGCTAAAGCATCCTACAATGTTGCCTTCTATGATTGTACAATGACTTCTAATGCTGTGAAAAAACCATTTATTAGTAAAAAAGAGACTAATGCCTTGTGTGGATCAAGAGGCCATGCTAAGAATGACCACCATCATTCAGTGGGGGCAATATTAATTTCCAATCCAACTTCTACTCAACGACCACAACAACAAGCTAATCAGCAAAGGCTGAATGCTTCGCTAAGACAATATACCAAGATTGGTATGTCTTTACCATAAGCATTATAACATTTATTGAAATCCGAGCTCATCTCACTAAGGGATCCTCCACAAAATCCTAACACGTCCTCACCAAAATACAATCACAATGCAAGATGCGCCTACCATTCAAACAATCCCGTACATGACACCAACAACGGTTGGGCATTGAAGCATAAAATCCAAGACCTGATTAATAACAAGACAATTGAATTCGACCCTCCGCCAACTCCAAATGTGATCACTACACCCATGCCCAGTCATGGTAAGGGTGTCAATGCTATTGAAGATGCCTCTTTTGTTTCCTCCATCAATGATTTGACAACTCCTTTGAAGACTGTTAAAAAGAATTTGTTAAAAGCCGGAATATTCCCAGGCTGTTTTGAAGACTATTGCAACTGTACTACATAAATTAATGGTTACACATGGCTGAAGAAAAGTATCCAACACCTGATGGATAGCCATTAAATTCTATTTGAGAAAACTCCTTCTGTGAAAAGTTTGACCCAAAGTGTATCTCAAGAGTTTGAAGACGTGTCCATCATTTCCATTTCAAAACTCCTGTTAGGATCACCTCCAAAGGTCCTATTAGTATTTCCATTGAACCAAGAATAGCGCTACTAATTATCACCACACTGGGGCCAGTCCCATACTCTTCTGATAAAGCTGTGCCCTGGAACTATGGGGGCGGAAGTGTATTACCATGGTATCAAACAAGAACTATAGATCACCGAGAATGAGAATGCTGAAGTTACAAACATTACTGGATCAAGTAAAGTTACCAGGACGAGAAGGATCTTCTCTCCGGAGATCTCAACTCCGACAACCACTACTACACTTATTCGTATTACTGCTGTTAAACCTGTTGCTGATACTCGAGGAAAGGAAAAATAATTGAGCCTGCCCGGACAGAGGCGCCCACAAAAGATATTGCAGTTGAGGACCCATCTATCCAAGAGATGGAGGAGATTTTAAAAATTATCTGAAAAAGTGACTACAAGATAGTGGAACAGTTGGGGAAAACACCCTCGAAGATTTCCATGTTGTCTTTGTTGCTATGCTCCGAGGCACATGCCCAAGCCCTGATAAAATTCCAAAAAAATGCACATGTCCCACAAGAAACTAATGTTGACCAATTTGAAAAATGTTTAGCGAGCTTGACTGCTGACAATGGTCCGGGCTTTTCAGATGCAGATTTGAATCCGGAGGGAAATAGTTACAATAAAGCCCTCCACATCTCCATTGAATGCAAAGGCACCACCATGTCACATGTTTTAGTAGATACTAGATCCTACCTCAATGTCTTACCTAAAGGAGCTTTGGATATACTAGACTATGAATGATTGGAGTTGAAACCCAGTGATATTGTAGTAAGGGATTTTGATGGCTCGAAAAGGATGGTCCACGGAGAGGTTGATCTCCCGAACCAAGGTGGGATCTCAAATCTTCAATTCAAAATTTTATGTGATGGATATCCGCCCATCCTACTCTTGCGTGCTTGGACACCCATGGATTCATGGGGAAGGTGCGATTACCTTCATATTACATCAAAAGCTGAAGTAACCGGTAAAGAGGAAGAGTTCATGATCAGTCATTTGAACTCTTTCAAATATGTTGAAATGGATGGAGATTTCATTGAGACTCCTTGTTAAGATTTTGAAGTGGTCCCTCTAATAATTTTTGTCACCAAGGCCACTCTTGTCACTCCCAAAGCTGCTAAAGATACACCAAGTATGGCCTCTCTCAAGGATGCTCATGTTGTTGTTGAAGACAAAGGTTGCACCATATAGGGACAACTTCCTGATATCCCATACAAGTCATACAAATTTGGTTAAGGCTTCACTTACAAGGCTCAAAAAGAGGTTCGACATGCTCGTGCTGGGAAACCACCTCTCCATATTAGCAATAATGAAGTTAATTCTCTGGGAGACTCTAATAGTGACGGTGACTGGGATGAATGGATCTACCCAACTGCTGCTGGAGGACTCAACAACTGGAATACCAAGGAATTCATCTCAATCTTCTTCATCCAGGAGTAATTGCCATTTCCTGTTTTTATTACTTTGAGAAATTTGTCTGTAATTTCCATTAAAACAATGACTTTAAACCATGTGCCCTGTCCAAGGCACAATGGTCCATTTGTTAAGGGTTTGTCATTTCCATATGCCATATGCTCATTTTAATGAAAACATTGGACTATTTTGCATTCAAATATTGCTCTCTTTGTCTTTCTTTTACTTTACTGCATTTTCAAATAGCCATGTGATCTTACATGCACACACACACACACACATTTGCAGATCCACATCCACTCCGGATCTCATTGCCAACAATTCTGCTATTACCATTTATGACTTTGAAAATCCAATCTATCAAGCCAAAGACTAAGGTAAAGAAGATTGTAAGATACCTAGGGAACTCACCGGACTCCTGATACAAGAGGAAAATGCCATTCAACCGCACGAAGAACTATTTGAAGTGATAAATTTGGGTACTGAGGCAGATAAGAAAGAAGTCAGGATTATCGCTAATCTGGAAGGCAGTGCCAAGAGAAAATTGGCCCAGATGTTGCACAACTATGTGGAGGTGTTCGCTTGGTTGTATGAAGATATGCCGGGGTTGATACTGATATCGTGGTTCATCGTCTGCTAATGAAGGAAGGTTGTCCTCCGATCAAACAAAAGGTTCGTTGCATGCGGCCATATATGTCTGAGAAGATCAAGGCTGAGGTAATAAAAAAATTCAATGCAGGTTTCTTGGCAGTGATTTCGTATCCCCAATGGGTTGTAAATGTTGTTCTAGTGCCGAAGAAAGACAAAAAGGTCCGTGTGTATGTAGACTACGTGGATTTAAATAGGGCAAGCCCCAAAGATGATTTCCCACTACCATATATTGATGTTTTAGTTGATAACACTGCTCAACACAAAGTTTTCACCTTCATGGATGGCTTCTCTGGTTACAACCAAATCAAAATGGCGCCTGAAGACATGGAGAAAACCACTTTTGTTACATAGTGGGGCACCTTCTGCTATAAGGTCATGCCGTTTGGGCTGAAGAATGCAGGCAGAACTTATCAACGGGCTATGGTAGCTCTATTTCATGATATGATTCATCATGAGATATAAGTGTATGTTGATTACATGATTTCAAGATCACAAACTGAGGAAGAACACCTTGATCATTTGCACAAGCTATTTGAAAGGTTGAAGAAATACAAGCTAAGGCTGAATCCAAACAAATGAACCTTTGGGTGTGGTCTGGAAAACTCCTAGGCTTCGTCGTCAGTGGAAAAGGTATTAAGGTCGATCCTACAAAAGTCAAGGCCATACAAGAAATTCCTACTCCCTGGACTGAGAAGGAGGTCATAGGTTTCTTAGGTTGACTCAACTACATTGCCCGATTCATCTCTCACTTAACTGCTACTTGTGAGGAAATTTTCAAACTACTGAAGAAAGATCAAGTAGTCAGATGGAATGATGACTACCAAACAACTTTTGACAAGATCAAGGAGTATTTACAAGAACCTCTAATCCTAATGCCTCCAGTTGAAGGAAGACCTATGATCATGTACTTGACTGTGTTAGAGAATTCAATGGAGTGTGTGTTGGGCCAGCATGACGAGTCTGGTCGAAATGAGCATGCAATATACTAACTTAGCAAAAAGTTTACCAACTGTGAAACAAGATATTCACTGCTCGAGAAAACTTGATGTGCTTTGGCATGGGCTGCTCACCAACTAAGACAGTATATGTCGACTCATACTACTCTATTGATCTCTAAGATGGATCCCATCAAGTATATATTCGAGAAGCCAGCTCTCTCCAGATGAATAGCCCGATGGCAAATGATCTTGACTGAATATGACATCCAATACACTACACAAAAAGCAATCAAAGGAAATGTGTTGGCGGATCATTTGGCACATAAAACTGTGGATGAATACCAATCCATAAACTTTGAATTCCCGGACGAAATATCATGCTAATAACCGATTGTGAAAATCCTGGACTGTATGAAATACCTGAACAAGCATCCTGATGGACTAAGGTTTTTGATGAAGATTCCAATGCATTGGGTAATGGAATTGATGTTGTGATCATTTCTCTTGAAGGTTTCCATACACCTTTCACTGCCCCGACAAGAGATTCCTGCGAAGGTTCTCAACCAAGTTCTTCCTAAGCAATGGGATTTTGTACAAGCGCAACCATGATTCAACTCTACCCCGTTGTATGGACAAGAAGGAAGTAAAAAGGATCATGAAGGATATGCATGAAGGTATCTTCGGAACTCACTCTAGTGGACACACTATAGCCATGAAGATTATGAGGGCTGGTTACTATTGGTAGACAATGGAAATTGATTGTCACCATCACTCGAGGACTTTCCATAAGGACCAGATTTATGCTGACAAGGTTCATGTGCCTCCAATACTTTTAAATGTCATGACTGCTCCATGGTCGTTTACAAGTGGGGCATTGACATGATCAGGGAAATCAAGCCCACAACTTCCAATGGACATCGTTTCATCCTCATCACCATTGACTACTTCACCAAATAAGTCGAAGCGGCTTCATTTACCTCAGTTACCAAGAATGTTATAGCCCGGTTTATCAAGCATAACCTCATCTTTGTGTACGACATCCATAAAAGGATTATCACTGAAAATGGTACAAACCTCAACAATACTATAATTACTGAACTCTGCACACAGTTTAAGATCAAGCATCACAATTCTTCTCCATACAGACCTAAGATGAATGGTGCAGTGGAAGCTGCCAACAAGAACATAAAGAAGATTGTGCAAAAGATGGTTGTGAGATATAAAGACTGGCATGTGATGCTACCATTTGCTCTTCATGGATACCATACCTCGGTAAGAACATCAACTGGGGAAACCCCATTCTATTTATTTTATGGCATGGAAGGCGTCTTTCTTGTCGAAGTTCAAATTCCTTCCTTAAGGATTATGAAAGAAGAAGACTTAGGCGAGGACGAATGGATTCAGACTAGGTTGGATCAGTTGAATTTGATTGATGAAAAGAGGCCAGTTGTTGGTTGTCATGGTCAAATGTATCAAAAGCGTATGATCAAGGCACTCAACAAGAAGATCAAGCCTCGGGTATATCAGACTGGCAACTTGGTCATAAAGCGCATAATTCTACCACAAGGCGATCCCAGGGGAAAATGGACTCCCATATACAAATGGCCATTTGTAGTAAATAAAGTATTCTTTGGCGGAGCTATGATGTTGACCACTATGGATGACGAGGATTTCCCGCACCCGATGAACACATACATAGTCAAAAAATACTACACATAAGAATGATCCTCTAGGTTGACATACCTAGGTGAAAATAAGGGCATCCCGGCGAACCTAAAGGGTTCGGGAAAAAGTTAGGGATATAAACAAAATATTGTACACCCAGCAAGTCGAAAACTTGAAAGGGTGGCTTGGGCAAAAAAGGGTATCCTATTGGACTTAAAACCCCAAAGGACGGTCTAGGAAAAATTTAAGGATCAAAGCGTACGACTATGTCCCATTGGATCACTACAACCAGCTTTATTACCAAGGTCAAAAGTTCAAATGGCATGATATCAGTTCAATTAACTTCTTCCGACAGCAAGGGATGATATGCTTGAAGACATATGGGCAATAGAAGAGTTGGAACCCAATGAGATCACTTCCACATGGCTATACATTTTTATTTTCACCTTGTATTCTTTTCATTTCATGAAGACCTCCTCTTACTAGGATTTCTGTCTCTTTGTACAAAATCGCCTGTTCATAGGCAAATTATCAATACAAATATACTTTGAAGTGCAAACTTTTTATTTTTCTGTTTTGATTGCAAAAACGTCTAATGATTAAAATTGAATGAACATATACATATGAACATGATTAATTACTAACAAATGTATGTATAAGAATAGGAATAAGTACTTACTCAAGGAACCAGAATAACACTCATAAATCCCCACAAAAAAAACCATACATTCTCACAATTTCTTTCCGAGTTTCCAATCAACATATCTCTCGAAAATTCTCTTCCCCAGCCAATTTTGGTCTTCCAAAATTTGGAAAAGAAACCTTGAAAGAAGTTCTTCCCCAGAAGAATTCATTTCCCCAGTAAGGTCGCCATAATACTTTCGTCAACAGGGTTTATTTCCCCAGCAGACTACAATCCCCCATCTTAAGTTTATTATTCAGACTACTACAAATCACTGACAAAACTCCTCTTCCCTAGTAGAGTTGATACTATCCTCAGAGAGTTGCTGTAAAACTTGGAATTCGACCAGAATACCAGTAAACTTTACTCTCCCCAAACAAATTGGAAGATTATCCATCTCTTTTATCCCCAGTCAAGGCATATAAGAATTAAATTTCCCAGTAGAGAAACAAACGACTAAGGTTCCTAAACTCTAGTCCCCAAGCAGAAATCAACATCCCCTGCAGAGTTTCCTCAAATAGCAAACAAGAATTCCCAATGAAAGTATTCTAGACAAAGTTGGAGATACACATACTCTTCATCCGTAGCAATAGTCCGGGATTTATTTTCCCAGACAAAGATACACTTCAATAACATTTCACATTCATACATCTTAGCATATGCATGACAAAATGAATATAGTATAATATCATTTATTTTGAGAACATCATTACACAATGCATGCATCTGCATGCAACTAATTCTTTATATTTTTCCGGAAAGATCAAACAAAAGACAAACACAGATTCTCTGTTGGCTCAGATTAAGTTCTGATACCTCTTTCAGTGGACCTTTCTCTGGTTCAGATTAAGTTCTGATACTTCGTTCGGTTAAAGATTTAAATACCTCATATGGCTCAGATTAATTTCTGATACTGCTTTCAGACATAGGCATCTTCTGGCTCAGATTATGTTCTGATACTTCTCTCAATAGACCTTTCTCCGACTCAGATTAAGTTCTGATACTTCATTCGATTAAAGATTTAAAGACCTCCTCTTGCTCAAATTAATTTCTGATACTGCTTTCAGATATAGGCATTGTTGTACCCCAAAATTTTCCCTTTTATTTTCTCAAAGATTCTCCTCACAAGATCTTCAATTGCTCAAGATTGCACAAGGATTGATCAGCTCAAGACACTTCCTCAACACTGATGACTCAAATTAAGGTTTGAGTTTGTATAAGGACAATTGGGATTTTAATGCCTCATATGACTTTCATGGATCAATGTGGACTCTCAAGATTGCTCATGTCACGTTTGAAGCCTTGGATCACAAGTTTGCTTAGTCAATTGATCAGATGAACTAAAATCAACTATATTGAGTAAAAAAGTCAGTTATGGTCAACTTACATTCAAACTTCATTATTTTTTATCCATATCAACATTTTTAACTTATATGAACCATTTTGTCAAGTTTTGATTACAATTCCTCAAGAAATTTGATCAGATCACTAAAAGGGCAAAATGGTCAGAACTAGGGTTTTGATTGAGAAGGCTTGATTTTTGATTTTAGAACAAATACATGACTTATTGGTTTGAGGCATGATATCAAGTGTTCAAATGCATCATATTTACCTAATGGCATGGTTCAAAACACTTCTCAAGATCAATTGATTGATAATGGAAATCTGGTCAATTGATGACAAAGTCAACTGTATACTAAAAAGTCAAACTTTGACTTTTTGATCGAAATCAAGTTTTAAAAATCATATTTCATCAAGACATGTCAAAATATGAATATTTTTCATCAATAAATCAAAAAGTCAAAATTCACTTTGAAAAGTCAAAATTTCTAAGACAAATTTTTTTAAGTGTTGGGAAATTTACTTTTTTCATGACTTTGTGTCAAATTTTCACCATGATGAAAAATGATTCAAAGAAAAATTCCAACATGAAAGTTGTATATCTTGGTAAAATCTACAACTTTGATTCACAAATCAAATTCTCTAAATTCTTGGATTTTGAGTTATAAATTCATAAAGACATGTACATGAAACAAAAACACAGTGAAATTTTGACCTAGTTTAGGCAGATTTTTGACCTAACTTCTTGGCCAAGTTTCACATAGTTCTAATTTGATTTTGCAAAAATGATCAAAAGAGAAGTTGTAGAGGATGTTTCAAGCTTTCCAAAATGTCAAAGAACTCATTGGGATCATGTTTGAGCTAAGATAATCGAATCCATGAAGTTAGGGTTTCATTCTTGAATTACAAGGCAGATTTTGTGATGAACATTGACCAAATCCATAGCCATGCTGCATAATCTTCACTTTACAGGCCTCAGACTTTTTTATCACTCCACAATTAATGGTTTACATAACTTATTGTACCCTTATCCAAGTGTTTCAAGCTTTGTCCAAACCAATTTGCCATTTTTGGAAGAAAGTAACATATCCATTCTTGAAAAGTGACTTTAATCACAAAGTCAACTTGTCTTGAGCATCTCACTTATTGTTCTGATCACACTCAACATCTACAAATCAGAACATCCATGTTTAAAGTGTTAACCACTCTACAATAGCATGATACACGCTTTGGGAAGTTGTTTGCCATGCTTGCTTCAAAAATAAGTAAGAGTACCATAACATGTGATTTCAAATTCTAGCTTGTAGTAGCACATAAAACCTCTTGCCTATAAATACATACACATATTTCAACCTAACACACGAATGCACAAGCCCTCAAACACCCCCAAAGTCAGAATTTTATAACAAACCTCCATTGTTGCATATTCTGGCCAGAAATCCCAAAATCAAAAATCACTCGTGTGTTTCTTGGCCTTTTGCTTCCAAAAGCTTCTAAACATCATACATAAATAATCCCAACGCCTATTATACAACTGTAACACCATCTTCATTCACTTCCATAACCAAAAAACATAGTTTGCATCTTGACTTCTCTAGCACGACTCAAGCACTTCCAGCACCAAGTAAGAGTTGCATTAGCTTCTTGGGAACTCGAGGAAGCTAACATGATCGTCACCATCACTTGAAACAAGCTCAAACTCATTCCACGATTTCCAATTTTTGAGGAAATTTTCTGAACTTTCATCTCTTCATTTAGGCATTTTTAGGCTTGTATTTTCAAAGTAAAAATGTAGATACATTTCCCTGAAACTTTCCATGTCCATAGTTTTCATTTATATTGATTGAGTAGAGAGAATTTTGAAGTTAAAGTTTCTGAAAATATTAGGTTATATTTGGTACTGTGATACGGTGGAAGAACCAAATGTTTATACTGGTTTTGCGTTTGTGTTTGCAAATGTTACGGTAAGCAAGAGTCGCTACCGACTTTTCTTTTATCCAATAAAGGAAAGGGTGAAAAGAACAGAAAAAGACCTTTTGAGAGTTTTCTGAGTAAGTGGGGTAGATTATGGAAAGGGAAGGTGTTAGCACCCTATCCATCCGTAGTTATCTACGGGCTCTTAGATGCTTATCTCATTTGAAAAATACCTTGTGCTTTGTGTGTTTTTTGAAAAAAGTATTTTTGAAATGCTAATAGTAAGGAAATTTGCTTTATAATAACCCTTGTATTAGTCCTCAAGAGTGTTGATAAAGCATTTATGAAAATGGTTTTGAAAGTTGTTTTGTGTAAGTGTAAAAAGTTTGTTTGAGCAAGCATCTAACAACTATCTACTTTACTCGAAAGGATTGTTCTTTTCCTCTTTTCCTTTAGACAGTGCTATCTTACTATTAGTGAGTAGGTAGCCCTATCGTTGGATGTTTGAGGGACATTTGAAGGGACGATTTATAGTCACAAAGGCAACTCGGTAAGAAGTTTTAGTAACTACCCTAGGGTTCTAAGATCATTTTTTTATCGAGGCAACATCGAGAGGGTCATCGACAGACTTATGATCTTTTGAACCGGAGGGTAGCCACTAAAATCTCTCACGTTTCGAGAGTTGTGACTATTTTTCCGAAAGGAAACCAAAGCGGGAGTACCCTAGAGGTGTGCATGTGCAAGTGTGTTTGTTTTCAGTTATTTTTGTCTTTGATGTTAGGTTTGCTAACCTTGCTTTTAATTTCTTTCCATACAATCGTATTACCATACATCTAACAATTAATATGTACAGGAAATTAAAATGCGGAATTTAAATCTAAGCTATTCCAAAGCTTTGGGGAGGAGAATTAATTACATAGTCCAAAATTGGGGGAAAATGAATAAAACAGTAAAAGTCCTAACTAATTCTATTACATCCAGTAGACAAATACAATAATATGAATGTAAACGCACGAAATGGAAAAGAACGTCTAAAAATCCTAAGGTATAAAAATATTTTTGTTTGTTTTGTTTTGTTTTTATTATATGAAGAGAATTAAACTAAAAAATTAAATCTATTTGGTTTTAATTTAAAGAAATGGTTAAAATAATTAATTATTTAATTTTCATAATTAATTTGATTATGAAAAATACTAACCTAATTTTTTTGTGATGTTTTTTATTTAACTTAAATTAAATAAAAACATAAAGCAATTAAAAGAAATAAACAAAATAAAAAAATAAAAGAATAAATGGGCCAGGCAATGAATGGAACACAAGGGGGGTGTGAAAAGGGTTTTGTTAGGCCTAAATCAGGAGATGACCCAAGCTGGTGCTGGATCTGGTGTTGAGATCCTCAGGAGGGCCTATGGTGAGGTTGTGCGCTCAGCGCGTTGGATCAAGATCAGATGTGCATCCGATGGCCTGGACTTGAGGGTGTATAGTGAGCGTGTGTAGCCAGAAAGCATTGAATCTGCAAAAAAAATTAGAGAAAACAAAATTGCAAGGCCTGGGTATCGAACCCAGGTCCTTTCTTTTAATTTGAACCCCCCCTCATTCAAACTCTATGAGCCTAAATCTGGGTTTGTTTTGGCCTGAAATAGCTTACATCCTAAGTTTCAAAGAAAATCAGATTCGAAGGCCCTAACAATGGTCTCCTAGCATTTAGACACTGCAACTTACATGTTAAATTATTCACAAAAAGGTAAGAACACTAATATGCAATGAAAATGGGTTTAAAATAAATATTGAATGAGTATGAGATTGGAAATCCTCTCTACCAAACAGAGGTACTTCGATCTGCAATTCTGGGCGTGGGATGGCTGCCTGGAAGCCTTAGAAGAACGAAGTTGGTATTTGTTTGGATTGAAGTAATTTGTAAAAAAAACCTATCGAATTTGGCGACTTTGTGAAGGTTTTGGGAATTTGGTGTGATTCTTGTATAGGCAACGTGCGTGTATAAGTGAAATGTATCTGTCTCGGGGAAACATTTTCGTCTGGCTGATGCGTGTATGGGCCAAAATGCTTTCGTTTGGAAATGTATTTCTTATCTCCCCTATTTTTCTATCTCCTTTGCAATGTGTCCTTAGGCTTGTATTTATAGAGTTAGGAGAAGAGCAAGTATGGCAAGAGACAAAGGCTTTCAAGGCCATGAGACAAAAATCCAACATATTGAAAGTTTGCCATATTTAGATAATTCTTGTCCTTTTGAGTTTTGGGATGAACCTGGACATGTTTCTCCCCCTGGCTCTTTCGAATGCCCCACATGTATGTCCTTCAAAGGAAACATTTGTGTGTCCTTTGAATGGACCAAACATATGGCCTTCGAAGGCACCATTTGTGTATCCTTCGAATGGACCAAATGTATGTCCTTCGAAGTCACCATTTGTACGTCATTTGAATGGACCTTTGAATGCTTATTTGGAAGGGACAATATTGTATGTTGAAGTATGGGAAACCGTGTGTTGAAGGTTTTAGAGGTGGAGCCAGAGTAGGCCTAAGGATAAACATTGTCTTGTCGAATCTTGCATGTAGATAGACATTACTTTGTGAATCGAAGGTCAATTGAAAGGGGCCTTTTGCCTTGTGGATCGAAGGCAAGTCAGAGGAAGCCTTCACCTAGTGGATCAAAGGCAAGCATGAAGAGGCCTTTGCCTTGTGGATCAAAGGCAAGTATGAAGAAGCCAATGCACATTCGAAGCCTTGTGAATTGAACTTGATCGAAGGGGGCACAGTGCCCAATCAGAGCTTGTGAATCAAGCATGCATCGAAAGAGGCCAAATGCCCAATCGAAGACTGGTGAGCCAAGCTTGCATCGAAGGATTTTAGATGCCCAATCGAAGTACCTTGTTAAGGTGCCAATCGAAAGACACTTGACCATCTTCAAAAAAATTTATTTTCTTTAAGCAAGTATTTGTAACCAACCATGCAAGGGAAGATCTTGGAAAACATGAGAAGGAAAATTTTGGGGTACAATAGCTGCCCCTGTTCAATCTTCTTAAACCTGAAGATTTAAATTGGCTTGCTTGCCTTCGTGATCTGAAGGTGGAAGATGATTGAACACTAGAGTGCCCAGAACTTTGCACTCACATGATGTGATGATTGACTGTGTAGGGAATTGGCTTGAAGATGCCATTTGGAGAAGATGACTGAGAGTTATTGGAGATGGGCTTAAAGATGCCATCCAAAGTAAATGCTGACTTCATAAGAGGTCTCTTTGTGGGGGATTCCCTTTCCTATTGTTTGAGGAGGAGTCCACTGGGGAATGTTGATTTCTGTTGTTCTCCTATTTGAGGAAAACTCCGTGGGAAGAAAGTCTAGGAACTTTAGTTGTCCAAGGCTCTACTAAGGAATTATCTTTGGAAAAGTTTGATGTTTTCTAGTTGAACTCTAGGCTTCACAGTAACTTACTGGGGAGGATGAAATTAACTGTTATCTGGAAATGTATTAGAAGGATCATGTGTAGGGCTGCTTCAGGATGAGTCCGTGTTAGACTGTATCTGGAAACTGCGAGAAGGAACCCGTGTAAGATTGCTTCAGGATGAGTCAGTGTTAGACAATATCTGGAGATTAGGAGAAGAAACACATGTAATATTGCTTCAGGATGGTCATGTAGATAGTTTTCCTGTCTGGTTTCGGGTATTAATCTATAATCAGCCGTCCACAGATAGTCATCCTATCTTGTTTTAGGTATTAATCTGGAACTCGCTTTTCTCGGTCATTGAGATAGTTGTCCTGGATGGTTTCAGGTATTAATCTCTGACCTTAGAAAGAAAGATAGTTTTCTCGTCTGGTTTCGGGTATTAATCTTCAATCTGCTCATGTAGATAGTTTTCCTGTCTGGTTCCAGGTATTAATCAGTCATCCATAAATAGTTGTCCTGGCTTGTTACATGTATTAATCTGGAACTTGTTTTTGTCAGTCGTTGTGATACTTGTCTTGGATGGTTTTAGGTATTAATCTCTAACCTTAGAAAGAAAGATAGTTTTCCCGTCTGGTTTCGGGTATTAATCTCCAATCTGCTAATGTAGATAGTTTTCCTGTCTAGTTTCAGGTATTAATCTATAATCAGTCGTCCACAAATAGTTGTCCCGACTTGTTACAGGTATTAATCTGGAACTTGTTTTTGTCGGTCATTGAGATAGTTGTCCTGGCTGGTTTCAGGTATTAATCTCCGACCTTAGAAAGAAAGATAGTTTTCCCATCTGGTTTCAGGTATAAATCTTCAATCTGCTCATGTAGATAGTTTTCCTGTCTGGTTCCAGGTATTAATCTATAATCAGTCGTCCATATATAGTTGTCCTGGCTTGTTACAGGTATTAATCTGGAACTTGTTTTTGTCGTTCGTTGAGATAGTTGTCCTGGCTGGTTTCAGGTATTAATCTCTGACCTTAGAAAGAAAGATAGTTTTCCTGTCTGGTTTCGGGTATTAATGTTCAATCTTCTCATATAGATAGGGTTACTGTCTAGTTTCAGGTATTAATCTACAATCAGTCATCCATAGATAGTTGTCCTGGCTTGTTACAAGTATTAATCCTGGCTTGTTTCAGGTATTAATTACTGACCTTAGAAAGAAAGATAGTTTTCCCGTCTGGTTTTGGGTATTAATCCTCAATCTGCTCATGTAGATAGTTTTCCTGTCTGGTTTCAGGTATTAATCTATAATCATTCGTCCATAAATAGTTGTCCTAGCTTGTTACAGGTATTAATCTGGAACTTTTGAAAATTGTTGAGGATATTCATCTGTCGATCTTTCCTGAAAAGGTAAAGAATTAGCTGCATGCAATATTATGATGCATGAAGTGAAAATGATGCTATCAAAATAAATGAGATTGTGATATATGCATTCGTGCTGCATATGCCATGACGCTTGTAAAATGGTGTATGAATGCAATGTATGAACGTGTCAGTTGCTCTATTGCTGTATTGTTGAACTAGGGAAAATGGATCCATGATTGTTGCTAGGGATGGAGAATGTAGGTCTTCAAATTTTGTTGAAGTTGAATTGCAGGGAGATGATTTTCCGTTATTAGAGAAATAAACTCTGTTGAGGAAGGGAAACTCCATGCATTGCTTGGGAATTTTTCTGAAGTTCTGCTGGGGAATCCTGGAAAGCTTGTGACCCAGGTTAGGAAATTCTTTAAGATGCCGAGGCAGTAATTAGAGACTTTTGCTCCGTCGGGGATATAAGAACACCTGACATCATTAAGCTGTATGAACGAATATGGCAGTGACTTTATAGTAGGATGCCCCTGCCTCTATATCTACTGGAGAAGGTATCTGCTAGGGACTTTATGGATGGTTTGAATGTCATCCCAATTCTTGGAGTCTCAAATAAATGTTGATCAGGGAGGTAAGTCTTCTACTGATAGACAAGTGACGAGATGACAGGTCATAGTCGTATGCTTTAATCCCTAACTTTTGCCTGGACCTCCCTTTGGGGTTTTCAGTCCACCGAGATACCCTTATTTTCCCAAGCCTCCTTTTCAAGTTTTCGACTTGCCGGGTGTACAAATTTTTTCATATGTATATCCCTAATTTTTGCCCGAACCCTTTTGGTTCGCCGGTGTTGTACCCCAAAATTTTCCCTCCCATATTCTTCAAGAATTGCCAAAGTCAAGCTTCAAAATTCCCCAAAGGTTGCACAGTTCGAGGGCATCCTAAGCAGTCAAAATTAGGGTTTTGGTTCTGATCAAGAAAATGAAGTTTCCAAGGGTCCAATCAAGTCTCACATGCCTACAAATATGGTCAAGCATCCTCATACCAAGTTTCAAGACTTTCAGCACAAAATTGCACAGTCAAAACCCTAATTGCCCTACAGTCAACTGTAGGGGGCAAAATGGTCATTTGACAGTCAAAAGTTCAAATTTTTGGTCAACATCTCATTTTGAAGCCACAAACATCATTTGATCAATGCTTGATCATGATTCTCAAAGCTTGGCTCAAAAATCATCAAGATGCAAAAGTTTCCTTATTTGGACAACTGAAAAAGTCAACTGTAAATTGACCAGGGCATAACTTTCACATGGATTATCAGAAAAATTCCATACAAAGCTCATTTTGAATAGAAAGACATTTCCTACAACTCATCTTCATACTTCAAGTCCAAGAAATTCTCTCACAAAAAGTTATCAATTTCAACATTATAGGTCATTTTCAAAAGTCAACAAAAAGGGACTTTAAGTCAAAGGCCATAACTTGAGATTGGTAAATCAAAATGACATGGGACCAAAGGCATTGGTTAGAGGACTCAAAGACCTTTCCAAAATGTCCAAGAACATGAGCAAAGCTTAAAAATTGAACAAGTTATGCCTTGTGGAAGTTGGGAAATTTTTGGATATTTTGAAAAGTCAACATTGATTCAAATGACCTAAAATTGCTAATGGGCCTATTTTTCTTCCACAATTCATCATCCAAAACATGCACACGACCATTTGGCCCAAAGGGAATTATTTATTTATTTATTTATTTGAATTTTTTATTACAATTAATTCATTTAAACCAAATAAAATATGGAAAAATGCTAAACTAATGAAATAAAATCTTTTTGTGCAGAAAATACTCTCATTGGACACTCAAATTCGTGCATGATCAATTAGGGAAGGATTGGATATGATTTGATATCAAATTGCATGAAAAAGATTGGAAAAACTAATGCTTGAAAAAAAATATTGCATAATCAATTCTTGGATTCTTTTGATCAGATTTTTGACCTAATTCATTCATACATATACAAAGAAGCAAAACCTAACGCCATTAACCAAGAAGCTGCGCAAAAACCCCACTATCAAACTCAAGCTTTTTTGCAAAAAACTAAAAATCTGAAAACCTATTGGCAGGTCGATTCAAGCCAAGAAACTCATCCTATTGCCTTCCAAGGACATCAAGCAACCTTCCTGGACCAAAAGCATCAATTCTAACACCTTGAATCACTGTACAGAAGCCAAGCTTTCTTCACTTTTTTTCATAATCGTATCTCCATGTTTAGGCATTTACATAGCATTTTGTTTGTGTATTCATACTGATTGAAGTGTTCTGAAGCTAACCCAACAAATTAATTGTATTTTTATCACCTATATGCAATTCTACCATGGATGCAGATTAGGGTTTTGCAAGCTTGAAATTGGGGGTTTCCAAACGCGGTAAAATTAGGCCACCATAGTGCCATGACTGAATCAAGCATGATTGGACGATCAATAAACATATGTCGCGCCTAATTTATGAAGCCCCAGGGGCTATTCGCTATTTTCTAATATAGTGCCTATAGCAACGTTTGAAAACCGTTGCCAATGTTTTATATTTTTCAGGAAAACAAAACAACAAGGAAGAAGATGATGATGTGTAGAACGGTGGTTGGCCTGTTTAAATTTTCGCGCGAAAAGAGAAGTATTAACGCGTTTTATTTTATTATATTCATTGACTATATTACTAACAGATAAACAAAATGGCAGGGTTGGTAAAGCGCTTGATTGGTAAACCATAGGACCTGGGTTCGAGCCCCAGGTCCCCATCCCCTTTCATATTTTTCTTCAATTAATGATTCTATGCAGTGTCAATACTGAAAACGCATCATACGCCTTCAAAATCAAACGTCCACGCGTCCCAGGGTATGCAATCAAAGGCCAGGATCTCAAGAACATGATGCACGCTGGTCAATGCTTGGGTACGGGAGCACAAAAGTCAACCAGGCCAAAGAATAAATGGGCCTCAAATTGCTGGGCTATACCTCCACTTTGGGGACAGATACCCCCCTAGGTTTGAATTTTTATTTCTTCTCTTTATTTTACTTATTTCAAATATTTTTTTAATTAACTTAATATCTTCATAAATAATATAAAAAACACATAAAAAATTAGAAAAGATGAAAAAATAATAAATATTTTATTTTAGTATTTTTTAATAAATTGCATTAGTTAATTCTAGTTATTAGGTTTAATTGTAATATTTTCTTAATTAACTTAAAATTGGTAAAACTAGGTTTTAATTAAATTTTTATTCCTTTTTATTTTTCTTTCATAATAATTAAATAATCTATTATTTATTTTTGTAATTAAATTGCATGTAAAATAATCAGGGTTAATTTTAGGTTAAAACTTTAATACGTTTTCATAATAAAATAAAAATTGTAGAATTAGGTTTAATTGCATTTAATTCTTTTTTTTTTCCATTAAAATCATAAAATACCAAAAAATACCAAAAACAATTTCTCTTTTCTTTTCTTAATTAATTAATTCCATCATTTAATTTAATTTTGCAAAAAGGGTCCAACGCCCTCGTTTAATTCTTATTTAATTCGCGCGTTTATTGTTTATTTCTTTTAATATTTATGTACCTCTCCCAAGGCCTTGTAAATTAATTTCTTGCACTTTATTCTTCTTTAATTCTTTATTTTCTTTACTTTCTTTATTTTTCCGTCAAATCGGGTTCAAGAAATTTTGGCGATGTGGACCCGCGCCTTTTGTAATAGCTTAGGATCTTTTATTTCTCGCACTTTTAACTGTTAATCAAGGCATGAAAGAATGTATGGAAAAAATAAAAACAAACGCTAGATCACCTTTAACATGACAAAAGACAAAAATATCTGAAAACGACACACAAATCACACACCACCCCTAGGGTACGCCTCACTGTTGCCTTGCCTCGAAAGGTGATCGTCGAGTAGAGGATGTTTTAGTAAGTCCTCATGATCCGGGAACCTGGCATGAGGGTAGCTTCTAAGGTGTCTTCCCATTGCTCTGGTGATCACCATGTCCCGAACCTCGAATTGACCCGAACACCTCCAATAGTGGTGCTACCTACCTCTCAATGGTGGGATGGCACTACTTTAAAGGACATTTACACAGACGAATTCCTTAGGGTAGGTAGACGACTCTAGATACTTGCTCTAAATTTCAAAACAAATCAAAAAATACTTTTCACACCAACACCTTTTCAAAAAGCTTTCGAAAGCAATTTTTCAAACACTCTTGAGGACCGATACAAGAGTCGAACTGGAATTTTCAAAGAAACTTTTTAAAACCCACAGTTGAAAAGCAAGCAAACCATTTTTGAAAACACAAGTGAGCAAGTATCTAAGAGCCCATGGATAACCATGGATAGAAAGGGTGCTAACACCTTCCCTTTCTATAACCTACCTCCCGAACCGAGAGCAATCTCTTTAAGGAATTTTTCTGTGCTTTTGTCCTTTCCATTTGGAGAAAATAAAAGACGGTGGCGACTCTTGCTTCCGCGACATTTCGCGAACCAGCGTTAAACAGTCAGTTCCAGATCCACCGATCACAGAACTGGCGACTCTGCTGGGGATTTAACTTAAAGTGAGGTGTACCTTAGGGTTAGTTCATAACTGTGTTTTCAATTGCTTTCCTTGTTTGCTTTAAATTGTGGGACCGTCTTGGGAGTTCTATAGATCCTAAACCCGGATCTGGGGATACCTTCTTAGAAAGTAGCAACAAGGCTGTGAGGGAACTATGCGGGGTATACCGACATGGTTGAAACAGTCTGCTACGTTGATGTGGCACTTTGGTGTGTACCGGTAACCCTTGAGTTCAGTCAAGGAGAGTACGGGGCCTCCGCGTGGTGTCGTGAAGCATCAACAGACCTTAGGAACCTTAATTGAACTATCTTGGCCTCTTTAGGGTAGTGAGATAACTGACTTTGGTGCAGTCCGAGGTTGGTTGATACTCGATACTACACTCAATTGAGGGTTGCTTTCCTGGAATATTTTGGTCGCCAGTTCAGTGGCTAAATCGGAACGATGAACAATGAAAGCAATCCGGTGATATTGGGACCCTTAGAACCCGGTTACTCCTAATAGGACAGGTTGAGCCCACCAACTTCAAGAGGGTAATACCCAGACCCCATGCTGGCCTAAACTCTAAGGGCTTTCTCTTGTGTGACTTGTGTGCCTTCGTACTTGACTGCTTGCATGCTTTATCTGACATATGAACTACTTGCAGGTTTTGTTTTAGTCCTTAATTGGGACACATGACATGGCTTACTAAGTTTCTTGCAGGTTTTGCTTATAGTCCTTAATTAGGGCTTATAACAGAGTGTACTGAGTTTCTTGCAGACTAGTTTCTTGCAGGTTTTGGTTTGCAGTCCTTAATTGGGACTCATAACAGGGTTACTCATATTACCCCATGCATAGCATAACATCATACCATTGCATGCATCCTGCATACATCCTAACCCATTTCAAGGATCTCAAGGGCTTGTGATGCAGGTCACGATGAATCAAACATCTAGCAAGGGGCAAAGAGGATTTATTTTCCTCTAGTCAAAGTTGTCAGAGGCTATGACCCACTTGATATGGTGAGCTCTGACTCTTGAAGAAGGTTCCCTTAACCAAGGTTGTTTGGAAATCAAAACCAGACATGATGATTAAAGTCAGGGGCTATGACCCACTGGATATGGTGAGCCTTTGACCCTTGAAGAAGGACTCTCAACAACACGAAGTTCCTTCAATCAAGTTACCGAACCCAAATTCTAACAAATTTTCTTGTTTACCCCGCGAGGTCCTTGAAAACATTACATGCATGTCATACTCATCATTGCATAACAGGTATCCTTGTTGCAGGTCACTTACCTTTCTCCCTGTTTATTTCAGCAATGGCTTCACAACAAGGTAACCAGGACCTTCACGCTCAAGAGACTCAGTTCAGGGAAATCTTCCTAGGTCTATCCAAGGGGCAGGAAGAGTTGAGGACACTCCTCATGGGGAACCTGATCAGAAAGAGTCCTGAAGATGACAAGGACGAACAATTGAAACGTCTACAAGCTGAGGTAGACACATTGAAAACCCAGATGCTGGGGCAAAAGGCCCTCATTCAAGGTTTAGCTCAGGAGCAAGGAGAGTTGAGAGCCATGGTCAGCCAGCTTCATCAAGACATGAAGCAACCAGCCCAAATCAGGGACCAGGTCATAGAACAACTTCCAAGAAGGCAAAGGTCGGGTCCAATGAATAGACCTCTCCGAGTTGCTACTACTTCTCAGGTCCAACAACGACCTCGCCCAGAACAACGGGCTGATCAGAGCAAGCCAGACAAGCCTAAAAGGCAGTTCACCAAACTCAACGTGTCACCGTCTCAAGCTTTACAACAATTGTTGAGGTTGAATCTGGTGACGTTAAGGGACCCTCCTAAGCGTCTCAACACAACCTCCCTAAAGTACAATCCTGAGGAAAGATGTGCATACCACTCTGACAGTCCAGGACATGACACCGACGACTGCTGGGCTTTGAAGAATAAGATTCAAGATCTGATTAATGAAAGAGCTGTGGAGTTCACTCAAGATGGTCAGGCTGAATTTTTCTACCATCCCTCCAAGGCTCACCACTTGAAGTGACAAGCCCTGAGATGAAAGGACTTTTGTTCATTCGAATGTTCAAGTTGTGTTTTTCTTTGACTGTTTAGACACTTATTCATGTTAAACATTGTTATTCCATTAATGCATCGCTTATGTCTATTTTGAATCAATATATTCGTATTCACTCTATGCAAATTATTTTCATATTTTTTCTGATGTCAACTCTCGATTAAGAATTCTAAGCCTCTTGAGGGAGGATGACGAAAACGATACCATAATCTACAGTATGCTTTTGAACAGACCCCGCTGATGAGGTACAGGTATTGTTTCAATCCCTAAACACTAGAGTTATAAGGATGATAATCCCTCGTCAACCCCTTTGAGCCAAAGAAGTAGGAGTTTTTCTTTTCGAAAATTAAAACCCTTAATCATAACCTGGGGCAGGGTAGTCTCTCAGTTGATCCAAGTGCATGACGAATGGCACCGAAGAGGTCCTTACAAAGCAAAGAAAGACAGTGATGGTTCCGAACAATCAATAAATAAAGGCAGTCATTATCTAAAAAAATAAAAAACCCAAAAAGTCAAAACCTATAAAGGGGACTTACGAAACTGGGGCATCCCGCTGACTGTGATTCCAGAAAAGGGAACAGTTCAGGCAAAAAAAAAGAAAGGGATAACAAAAATAAAAAAGAAAGAGGTCTTACAAACCCTCAACAAAAAAAAAGGAATGACTGCCTATTCAGAATAAATCATCAATATCTGAACCATCATTGGAACATCAGAGCAAATACTCAAACAAGGTCTAACGTATGATCAACTGAGTTTAGGTTTGAAGAATATCACGAAGAGCGGGTGGGTACAAATAATTTGAGCCTTTATCCTTTGTTTCTTGAACCGTGAACCAGGCCACGTTATAACCCTCAAAAGTCCTAGCTGAAGCATGGGTTAGTTCGAAAGCATACTGTACGAAAGGTATCCTGACTCCTTAAGGCTTACTATAAAGAAAGAGTTGACATCACGTTTTACAAACATTCATTTGTTTTATGAAAAAAGAATGCATTTTCAAAATCTTCAAGACAGACATAATGTTGTACCCCAAAATTTGCCCTCCCATATTCTTCAAGAAATTGCCAAGTCAAGCTTCAAAATTCCCCAAGGGTTGCACAGTGTAAGAGCCCCCTGAACAGTCAAAATTAGGGTTTTGGTTCTGATCAAGAAAATGAAGTTTCCAAAGGTCCAATCAAGTCCTACATGCCTACAAATATGATCAAGCATCCTCATACAAAGTTTCAAGACTTACAACACAAAATTGCACAGTCAAAAACCCTAATTGCACTACAGTCAACTGTAGGGGCAAAATGGTCATTTGGCAGTCAAAAGTTCAAATTTTTGGTCAACATATCATTTTGAAGCCACAAATATCATTTGATCAATTCTTGATCATGATTCTCAAAGCTTGGCTCAAAAATCATCAAGATGCAAAAGTTTCCTTATTTGGACAATTGAAAAAGTCAACTGTAAATTGACCAGGGCATAACTTTCACATGGATTATCAGAAAAATTCCATCCAAAGCTCATTTTGAAGAGAAAGACATTTCCTACAACTCATCTTCATACTTCAAGTCGAATAAATGCTCTCACAAAAAGTTATCAATTTCAACATTATAGGTCATTTTCAAAAGTCAACAAAAAGGGACTTTAAGTCAAAGGCCATAACTTGAGATTGGTAAATCAAAATGACATGGGACCAAAGACATTGGTTAGAGGACTCAAAGAACTTTCCAAAATGTCCAAGAACATGAGCAAAGCTTAAATATTGAGCAAGTTATGCCTTGTGGAAGTTGGGAAATTTTTGGATATTTTGAAAAGTCAACATTGATTCAAATGACCTAAAATTGCTAATGGGCCCATTTTTTCTTCCACAATTCATCATCCAAAGCATGTGCACGACCATTAGGCCCAAAGGGAAGTTTTTCTCCATTTTTATTTATTTATTTGGATTTTTTATCATTAATAATTCATTTAATCAAATAAAATACATGAAAAATATAAAACCAATGAAATAAAATCTTTTTGTGCATGAAATATCCTCAATAATTCGTGCATGATCAGATATGGAAGAATTGGAATTGATTGGATATGATTTGTATAAAAATAGCATGAAAAAAGATTGAAAAAAATCTTGAAAAATCAAATCTCAAAAACCATGAATGCAAAGGATTTGGATTGTTTTTCTTGACCTAATTCACTCATACTTATACAAGGAATCCAAACCTAATGCAAAGAACCTCAGAGCTGCGCTAGAAACCAAGACCCAAACTTGAAAATTTTGCCTAAAAACTCAATTCTGAAAACTTATTTGCAGGTCGTTTCAAGCCACAAAACTCATCCTATTGCCTTCCAAGGACATCAAGCAATCTTTCTGGATCAACAACATCAATCCTAACCCCTTGAATCATTGTACAGAAGTCCAAATTTTCTTACTTTTTTTCATAATCGTGCCTTACAATTTACGCACATTCATGGCATTTTGTTTATAGATTCATGATCAGTGATGTGTTTTAAAGCTAACCATGTGATTTGATTGAATTATTATGCACTGTATGCAAAGATGCCATAGTCGTGTTTTAGGGTTTACAGGATTTCAAATTAGGGGTTTTAAAATAAGGCAAAATTGGAACACCACGGTGCCATGGTCATGATCAACGCATTTGGACGAAGACAATGGAACTCTCGCGCTCAATTTATGAGCATCACTATTCGTTATTTTCCCAAAACATGCCTAAAAGAACGCTTGCAAAACCGTTGCTGATTGCTTTCTTATTTTCAGGAAAATTAAGCCAACGAAGAAGACGCTTAGGTGGCGAGGTCTGACTGGTTCATTTGAATTTTTGCGCGCAAAATCCACTAACGCGTTGTTTCATATTATAATATTTGTTGGTTATCTAATATATTGAAAGCGCGTTTGGAGCAGTTGGCAAGGCATTGGAGTGGTGACATTCAGGACCTGGGTTCGATCCCAGGTCCCCACTCTTTCATATTATTTTTCTTTCAACCATTATCCTATGCAGGTTCACTATGAAGGAACATCATGTATCCACAAGATCTGGCTTGCCACACATGCACTAAGATCAATCCAAAGGACATGATTTGAAGACCATCATGAATATTAGTCAAGGGAGGTACACGCTGGCGCAAAAGTCAACAAGGCCAATGGTTGATGGGCCTGAATTACTAAGGCTTTACCCTTCAATTTGGGGCAGACCCCCTAGGTTTGCAAGTTTTTTATTGTTCTTTATTGTTTCTTTATTATTTCTATTTTTTTTCAATTATTGTTTTGTTTGATTAATTTAATATTTTCAAAAAAATACAAAAAAAAAACAATTAAAAAAAAATCAGAAAAGAGAAAAAAATATAATAAATATTTTATTTTAGTATGTATATTTTGTAAATAAATTCATAAATTAATTAGTTTTAAATTAGGTTTTAATTTTAACTTTTTTTAATAAAAATCTAAAAAATATAGAATTAGGGTTTAACTAATTTTCATCTTTTTTTTTATTCCATAATAATTAAATATTAGATATTTATTTTGTAATTAAATTGCATGTAAATTAATTAGGGTTAATTTTAGGTCAAAATTTAATCTTTTCTTAACAAATAAAAATTGTAGAATTAGGTTTAATTTTAATTAATTCTTTTTTCATTAAAATCCTAAAATACTAAAAAATACCAAAAACAATTTCCTTCCTTTTAATTTTAATTAATTCATCGTTTAATTTAATTTTTGTAAAAAGGGTCCAACGCCCTTGTTTCGGTTTAAATTTCAATTCACACATTTATTTTATTTCGTTTAAATATTTATGTATCTCTCCCAAGGCCTTGTAATTAATTTCTCGCACTTTTAATTTCTTTACTTTACTTTTAATTCTTTATTTTTCTGTCAAATCGGGTTCAAGAAATTTTGGCGATGTGGACCCGCGCCTTTTGTAATAGCTTTAGACTTTTACTTTCCGCAATTTTAAATTGTTAATCAAGGCATGAAAGAATGTATGGACAAAACTAAAAACAAACGTTAGATCACCAATGACATGACAAAAGACAAAAATGAATGAAAATGATACACAAATCACACACCACCCCTAGGGTACGCCTCGCTGTTGCCTTGCCTCGAAAGGTGATCGTCGAGTAGAGGATGTCTTAGTAAGTCCTCATGATCCGGAAACCTGGCATGAGGGTAGCTTCTAAGGTGTCTTCCCATTGCTCTGGTGATCACCATGTCCCGAACCTCGCATTGACCCGAACACCTCCAACGGTGGTGCTACCTACCTCTCAATGGTGGGATGGCACTACTTTAAAGGACATTTACACAGACGAATTCCTTAGGGTAGGTAGACGACTCTAGATACTTGCTCTAATTTCAAACTAAAAATCAAAATACTTTTCACACCAACACGTTTTCAAAAAGCTTTCGAAAGCAATTTTTCAAACACTCTTGAGGACTGATACAAGAGTCGAACTGAAATTTTCAAAGAAACTTTTTTTAAACCCACATTTGAAAATCAAACAAACAATTTTGAAAACACAAATGAGCAAGTATCTAAGAGCCCATGGACAACCATGGATAGAAAGGGTGCTAACACCTTCCCTTTCTATAACCTACCTCCCGAACCGAGAGCAATCTCTTTAAGGAATTTTTCTGTGCTTTTGTCCTTTCCATTTGGAGAAAATAAAAGACGGTGGCGACTCTTGCTTCCGTGACATTTCGCGAACCAGCGTTAAACACTCAGTTCCAGATCCACCGATCACAGAACTGGCGACTCTGCTGGGGATGATAGTTAAAGTGAGGTGTACCTTAGGGCTAGTTCATAACTGTGTTTTCAATTGTTTTCCTTGCGTGCTTTAAATTGTGGGTTGCTTGGGAGTTACATAGATCCTAACCCGGATCTGGGGATACCCTGTTTAGGTAGCATAAGCTGTGAGGGACCTGTCCGGCGTAGACCGACACGGGTGAAACAGTGGCTACGTTGGTGTGGCACCTTGGTCTATACCGATATCCCTTGTGTCGCAACGAGGAGAATATGGGTCTTCTAAGGAGTCATTAAGCACCAACAACCTTAGAACCTTAATTGACACAACTTGGCCTTTAGAATTGTAGCAGTATGCTACGCCCATTGAGGCTAAACTCTCGTGATGGTTCTGGCCGCAAGAAAAGATTGCGATGCTGGAGTTATGACCGATTGAGGGTAGTCGATGATATTGGGATCCTCTAAGAACCCGGTTACTTTGATAGGACAGGTATGAACCAACGAACTGAAAGAGGGTAGTACCTAGACCTCATGCTGGCCTAAACTTTAAGGGCTTGCCTTGTGTGACTTGTGTGCCTTACCATGTTTTCCTTTGTATCTATTTGTGGTGTGCTTTATCATAGCATCATAACATCATGAGCATTGCATGCATCCTGCATAAGGACTGACCATTTCAAAGACAAGAGGGTTTCATCTTTGCTCTGTTTTGTAGGACATTATGATGCCTGTGCGAAGGAATACTATCCGGTTCAACTTTGTTCATTCACCTGAGTTGCTTGATGAGTTGGTTAGCAGAATTCCAAATACCACTTCCTTCATTCAGAGGCATGGTTCTCTTCTCAGTTTAGTCACTGCAAAACAGGATCAACAGTTGATGAGTGTTCTGACCCAGTTCTATGACCCTCTGTACCAGTGCTTCACCTTTCAAGACTTCCAGCTGGTCCCTACCCTGGAAGAGTTCTCTGATTTGCTTGGTATCCCTATCTTGGATCAGACTCCCTTTACTGGCTGGGAAAAGACCCTCAGACTTGAGGATGTTGCTGCAGCTCTTCCTTTGACCCATCAAGAGGTAACAGACAACTGGGTGACTAGAAGCGGAGTTAAGGGTTTCTTGGCCAAGTTTCTGATTGGTAAAGCTAACAGTTTCTGGAGTGACCTGGACTTTAGGGAATATGAAGACATTTTGGCTCTCCTAATCTATGGGTTAGTCCTGTTTCCTAATCCCGACAACTTCATCAATGTCACTGCCATAAGGATCTTTATGTCTCAGAATCCTGTGCCCACTCTCTTGGGTGACATCTTGCAACAGCTTCATGCTCGTACTACCCGAAGACGGGGAACCCTATGGTGTTGTATCCCCTTGTTGGTGAGGTGGTTTATTTCGCACCTCCCTAAGTTCGTGCTGAAGAACCAAGAAGGAAGAGGTTGGGCTCACAGGTTAATGTCTCTCACCGATAAAGACATCATTTGGACTTGCAGAGGTTTGGATGAGATAGCTGTTATTGATCGATGCGGGGAATACCCTAATGTTCCTCTGATTGGTACCCAAGGAGGGATCTCTTACAATCCATGTCTAGCACTCAGTCAGTTTGGAAGAGCAAGAAGAGCAGGTCCCCATGAGATGTTGGTGCCTCACATCAGTTTTGAATTTCAGGTGGATAGTGATGAGCTACGTCGTAGGTTCATCAAGGCTTGGGACAAGGTTCATAAAGCTGACCCACAGGAGTTAGGGCCAAAGACTTCTTTACCTATGGAAGCCTACTACAAATGGGTTCGCATCCGTGCTCAGAAGTTAGGTATGCCGTATGAAGCTGTCAGACCCGTCATTCTTGAGTGTCCTGACAAAGATGGTGTTCCTCCAACTGTCCTTCCTCCTCAGATACCTACTGATTATGAGACATTGAAGAGATCTTGGTCGCAACTGCGAGAAGAGCGGGGTTCTTACCGGGAAAATTTCAACGACCAGGAATCAAAGATCCAGAAGCTGACAAAGCAGTTGGAGAATGAGAGAGCTCTGAATGCCTACATCCGTACTGAGAAGAGGAGACCATGGGATCAATAAGGAGCTCCAGATGTGCTTTTACAATTTTATTTCCTTTTCAGTATTTCCTTTCATGTAACGCCTAAGGGCAACCTGTTGAATAATTTCAGTTTCAAAGTTGAATCTAATGAAGTGTGTTCCTTTTGTTTACAAAGTTGATTCCCGATTGTCTTTGAAAACATAAATCATACGCATTCCATTCATCATGTGCATAGCAGGTTTTCTCCTTTTCAGGTTGCTTACTGTTCTTCGCTGTTTATTTCAGCATCATGAATCCCGACTCGTCATCAACTGAGACATCCATCAAGGCTCTTCAGGTGCAGAATGCGCAGTTTCAGGAATTAATCAAGGGTTTGGCTCAAGGCCAAGAAGAGCTGAAGGCTATGCTCCTGAAGAAGGAGAAGAAGAAGAAGAGAAGGACTGTTCTGTTCAACTCGGGCCGAAGGTTCGGCAATACTCTGCAGCATGAAGAGGCTGGTTCTTCTGTTGGCAAGGGTACTCCTCAAGAGGCAAGGGTTCCTAGTCTGGTATTCTCCGACAACGAGACTGATTTTGATGAAGAGCAATATCCTCCTGCAGAAGACCGTTACAAGCAGCTGGAGGATAGGCTGAATGCTATGGAGATACAACAGGTACCTGGGCTGGATTTCAGAGATCTGGGTTTGTCTACTGGTGTGATTATTCCTCATAAGTTCAAAGCACCATCTTTCGCTAAGTATGACGGGGCGTCTTGTCCCAAGCTACATCTCAGGTCCTATGTTCGGAAGATCCAACCGTACTCAGCGGATAAGAATTTGTGGATCCACTTCTTCCAGGAGAGTCTTTCAGGGACTCATCTCGAATGGTTCTATCAGCTGGATGGGACCAAGGTTCGTAACTGGGAGGAGTTGGCTACTGCTTTCTACAAGCAGTATCAATATAATGCCGACCTTGCCCCTACACGTACCCAACTCCAGGGTATGTCGTTAGGTTCAAGTGAAGGTTTTAAGGAGTACGCTCAGAAGTGGAGGGATCTGGCTGGCAGGGTGCAGCCTCCGTTGACTGATCGGGAGTTGGTAGACATGTTCTTGGGGACCCTATCTGGGCCATTTTTCAACCATCATATCGGGAATTCGTCTGCAGGGTTCACTGATTTGATTCTGACTGGAGAAAGAATTGAGGCTGGGTTAAAGTCTGGTAAGATTCCGAAGGGTGCATCGTCTAGTTCTGAAAAGAAACCCTTCAAAAAGGAGGCTAGTGCTGTATATGGCTCCCGGAGATCAGAAAGATTTGAACGCTGCCAATCTGTCAGTGCGGTAACGATTGCCAAGCCTACTGCCGCTCCTCGGCCGACCAATCCTCAAAGGGCTGAAAGACCCCGGAGAGAATTCACCCGGTTGAGTATGACCTTGTCGCAGATCTTACCGCAGTTGCTCTCAACCAATTTAGTGACTGTCAGGGAGGCTCCGAAGTTCCCCAATATTACATCTCCTAAGTACAACCCAAATGCTCGTTGTGCTTACCATTCTGATAGCCCGGGGCATTCCACTGATGACTGTTGGGCATTAAGGAGCAAGCTGCAGGACCTTATTGACGCCAAGGAGGTACAGTTTGAGACATCTGAGAAGCCCAATGTAGTGACAGCTCCCCTGCCTGCTCATGGAGTAAATGCTATTGGGGACGAAGAGGAAGTGGATAAAGCCGAGTTTGATAGCTGGATCTACCCGGCAACCGACAGTGGACTTAACAATTGGAGTGCAAAGGACAATCTATCTGTTTCTCTTGTTACTAAGTAATGAATTCCCATGTTTTTGGTATTTGTAATACACAATAAAATAAACTCTATGGCCCGGTGTCTTACCCGAGGCACCGTGGTTCTATGTGTGAGGGCATATAAATTGTCATTTCATATATCATGAATGAAAATCTTGGACGTTTTCTCGCATTGCAAACTTTATGCTCCTTTTCTGTCTTTCTTTCTTTTACATATATTTCAAAACAGCTGTATTTACACACACACTCACTCATACAGGTTTCAATCCACTCCGGATCTCACTGATAACGACTCTGCTACTGCCAGTTATGACTTCGAAAATACGATCAACTTAGCCGAAGACGAAGGTGAAGATGATTGTGAAGTGCCTGGCGAGCTTGCAAGACTGTTGCTTCAGGAAGAGAGGGCAATTCAACCCCATGAAGAGCCAGTGGAAACAATAAACCTGGGTACAGAGGCAGATAGGAAAGAGGTAAAGATTGGTGCCAACCTAGAGCTCAGCGTGAAGCAACGGTTGACTCAAATGCTGCATGATTATATGGAGATCTTTGCCTGGTCCTACGAAGACATGCCCGGATTGGATACCGATATTGTGGTCCATCACTTGCCAACTAAGGAAGACTGCCCTCCGGTAAAGCAAAAGGTCCGTCGGATGCGTCTAGAGATGTCTGAGAAGATTAAAGCCGAGGTCATGAAACAGTTTGACGCTGGGTTCCTTGCTGTAACTTCTTACCCTCAGTGGGTTGCTAATGTGGTGCCAGTACCTAAGAAAGATGGGAAGGTCAGAATGTGTGTTGACTACATGGATCTAAACAGGGCCAGCCCCAAAGATGACTTCCCCTTACCCCACATTGATGTCCTTGTTGATAATACTGCTCATCATAAGGTGTTCTCTTTCATGGATGGCTTTTCAGGTTATAATCAAGATCAAGATGGCACCTGAAGACATGGAAAAGACTACATTTGTTACTCAGTGGGGCACCTTCTGCTACAAGGTCATGCCATTCGGGTTGAAGAACGCTGGGGCAACCTACCAATGTGCCATGGTTGCTTTATTTCATGATATGATCCATCATGAGATAGAAGTGTATGTTAACGACATGATCGCAAGGTCCCAGACTGAGGAAGAGCACCTAGATCATCTGCAGAAGTTGTTTGACCGGTTGAAACTGTACAAGCTGAGGTTGAACCCGAACAAGTGCACCTTCGGGGTAAGATCTGGAAAGTTGCTAGGCTTCGTGGTAAGTGACAAGGGCATTCAAGTGGACCCTGCCAAGGTTAAAGCTATTCAAGAGATGCCGGTTCCCAAGACAGAGAAAGAGGTCAGAGGCTTTTTAGGACGCCTGAATTACATTGCTCGGTTCATCTCACACCTAACTGCTATCTGTGAGCCAATCTTCAAGCTGCTGAAGAAAGATCAGGTAGTACGTTGGAATGATGAATGTCAGGCCGCTTTTGACAAAATCAAAGAGTATCTCCAAGAACCACCTATCCTTATGCCACCGGTTGAAGGGAGACCTCTGATACTATATCTAACAGTGCTTGACAACTCAATGGGGTGTGTGCTGGGGCAGCATGACGAGTCTGGCCGAAAAGAGCATGCCATTTATTACCTTAGCAAAAAGTTTACCGACTGTGAGACCCGATACTCACTGCTTGAGAAAACTTGCTGCGCTTTGGTATGGGCTGCTCGCCGGCTGAGACAGTATATGCTGACTCACACTACCTTGTTGATCTCAAAGATGGATCCTATAAAGTACATATTCGAAAAGCCTGCTCTGTCTGGGAGAATTGCAAGATGGCAAATGATCTTGACGGAATACAACATTCAATACACAACCCAGAAAGCCATCAAGGGAAGTGTATTGGCAGACCACTTGGCACATCAGGCTATAGATGACTATCAGTCAATGAACTTCGAGTTTCCAGATGAAAGCATCATGATTGTGACTGATTGTGAAGTACCTGGACCGGATGAAGGACCTGAGGAAGGATCCCGATGGTCCATGCATTTTGACGGAGCCTCCAACGCTTTGGGTAACGGTATCGGCGCCATCATCATATCTCCACAAGGTACTCATACTCCGCTCATTGCCCGGCTGTGTTTCAACTATACCAACAACATGGCGGAGTATGAGGCGTGCATCATGGGTCTTCAAGCTGCGATCGACTTAAGGATCAAGTTTCTGAGTGTCTTCGGAGATTCCGCTCTTGTGATCAATCAGATCAAAGGAGAGTGGGATACGAAACATCCGAATCTTATCCCTTACAGAGAATGTGTGTTGACCCTGATCCCCCACTTCACAGAGATAACCTTTGAGCACTTTCCAAGAGAAGAGAATCAGCTGGCGGACGCGTTAGCTACAATGTCTTCCATGTTCAAGGTCAAATGGGACAATGAGGCTCCCCGGATCATCATCTAGAAACTGGACGAACCGGCATACTGTTGTGATCTCGAGACTGAATTGGTGACTGAGAAGCCTTGGTACCATGAGGTGAAGAGATATCTGGAAGCTCAGGAATACCCTGAAGGTGCCTCTATCAATGATAAGAAGTTCTTGAGGAGGTTCGCAGCAAAGTTCTTCCTTAGCAATGGCATCTTGTACAAACGAAACCATGATTCAACCTTACTGCGTTGTGTGGACAAGACGGAAGCAGAAAGAATCATGGAAGAGCTACACGAAGGGACCTTTGGTACGCATTCCAGTGGACACACTATGGCTAAGAAAATCCTACGGGCAAGATATTACTGGTCCACAATGGAAGCTGACTGCTACCAACATTCCAGGACGTGGCACAAGTGCCAGATTTATGCAGACAAGGTGTATGTCCCTCCAGTTCCCCTGAATGTTCTGACTGCACCTTGGCCGTTTGCAATGTGGGGTATAGACATGATCGGTGAGATTAAACCTACGGCATCTAATGGGCATCGCTTCATCCTAGTGGCGATTGATTATTTTACGAAGTGGGTCGAAGCCGCATCCTATGCTACGGTAACCAAGACTGTTGTGGCACGGTTCATTCGGGATAACCTGATCTGTCGATACGGCGTCCCTGAGAGAATTATTACAGACAACGATACCAATCTGAATAACAAGATGATCACTGAGCTCTGCGAACAGTTCAAAATACAGCACCACAATTCTTCTCCTTACAGACCGAAGGTGAATGGGGCTGTAGAAGCAGCAAATAAGAACATCAAGAAGATCGTGCAGAAGATGACAGTAACTTATAAGGATTGGCACGAGATGTTACCGTTCGCTCTACATGGGTACCGTACCTCAGCTAGGACGTCAACCGGGGCAACTCCCTTCTCTTTGGTTTATGGTATGGAGGCAGTCTTACCGATCGAGGTGCAAATACCCTCTCTCCGGATAATGAAGGATGCAAATCTGAATGAAGATGATTGGATCCAGACACGACTTGATCAGCTCAACCTCATTGATGAAAAGAGACTTGCTGCTATCTGTCATGGTCAGACGTATCAGAAACGGATGATCAGGGCATTTAACAAAAAGGTCAGACCACAGGAATATCAAGTTGGGGATCTGGTAATCAAGAGAATCATCCTTCCTCAGAGTGATCCAAGGGGCAAATGGACCCCTACATACGAAGGGCCATTTGTGGTTAAACATGTGTTCTCAGGAGGAGCAATGATTCTAACCAACATGGACGGTGACGACCTTCCTCACCCCGCCAATGCAGACATAGTAAAAAGATACTACGCATAAAAAAGACCCGCTAGGCTGACATGCCTAGGAAAAAATTAGGGCTTCCCGTCGAACCAAAAGGGTTCGGGCAAAATGAAGGGATGAAATATGAAAAAAATCTGTACACCCGGCAAGTCGAAAACCTGAAAAGGCGGCTTGGGCAAAAATGGGTATCCCGGTGGACTGAAAACCCGAAAGGGCGGTCCAGGCAAAAGTTAGGGATAAAAGCGTAATACTATGTCTCATTGATCACTTTGCATCCAGAATCCGGTATCGGCATCAAGTTCAGACGGCATCAATCAGTCAGCTTCATCTTCGTTTAGGTCATCAAGTGATGAGACGCTCAGAGTTATAAAGGCAATAGCAGAGTTGAAACCCAGTGGGATCATTCACTTCACACAGCTGTTTTATTTTCTTTTGTACAAATTTGTATAAACTCTTTTGTTCGGCGGCGTTCTCTTACTAGGACGTCAGCCTCTTGTACACAAAACGCCTATTTTCAGGCCATTCAAAAATCAATACAAATATACTTTTCAGTTAAAAGTGCCAATTGTTTTTCTTTTTCTGTTTTGTTTTGCGAAGAACGTCCAAGGTTCAATTTGTGATATATGCATTGACAATAATTTGCTAACTCATGAATACTTACATACGAAAGGATTAATTACAGGTAACATTAGAAACAGGGGCAATAAAGAGTTGTCTGCGCAATCTAATTGTTCTGTCCTCCAAGGTACCAAGGTAGGTTCAGCCGAAGAACATGACCAGAGAGTAAGTCAGCAGTCAGTGCATTCTTCTCCAAGCAGAGTTATCAAATCTCAAGGAAGTTGAGTACCCTCCAGTAGATCTCAATACTTCCCCAGCAGCATACATACTCATAACAAGCATCCCCGACAGTCTTGGTCTAAAGATTGTTCCCCGGCGGTACATCAACATTCAAAGGAACTACTTCCCCCGCAATTCAAAACTTCCCCAGGAAAGTCCAATCCAGTTGCCCCAGGAAAATTGGAATTTATCTCCCCAAGCAGTAAGCTTATCCCCAGTAGATTCTGGAAGCTTATCCTCGCAAAGCATGAACGCGTCACCCGGCCATATTTAAAGAGTTATTTCCTTAACAGGATATAACTGGGTTATCCTCAGCCAAAAGCCACAGAAAGGTCGTCGTCAACATAGTTCTTTCTTATCCCCAGCGAAGTCTATTAAACACTTCTAATACAACGAGATATCCCCAGCAAGTTATTATCAACACTCAGCAAAGTATCTCTCTCCCCATAGAGTATTGCTTCCCAGCAAAATCGCTAGAGTACTTTCCTCCCCGCAGAGTTATTCCATTCGCCAAGTTTATTCCTCAACGGAGTCATCTTCTCCTTCCGGTATTCTTGCAATTATCATCCCCAGCAGGAGTAAAAGCTTATTCTTCAATATCAGCCCAGGAGTGACTTCCCGGCACCCGTCAAGGATTTACTTTCCTAGACGAAAAACACATTCATAAAACATCACATACATCATTATAGCATGCATAGACGTATCATATCATACAAATCTCATTTATGTTGAGAACATCATTGCTTGATCCATATCATGCATTTCATATGACTGACCTTTACCTTTCAGGAAAGATTCAGTTAAAATTCTCAATCATCTTTCAAGACCTCGACCGGTTCAGTTAATCGACTCCAAAGATTATTATCCAGTCAAAGGCCTTCTCTAGTCCAGCTAAATCGACTCCCAACAGATTTTTCTGATGAAGACTCAGTAGAGGTTATCAGGTTTTTCTCAAACGTCCGCTTTTGAGATTATAATTTCCTATGGTTCTCTCCCCAGCGGTGCGGAGATGATAATTCCACTTCAGGTTTTTCTCAAACGTCCGCTTTTGAGATTATAATTTCCTATGGTTCTCTCCCCGACGGTGCGTGAGATGATAATTCCATCCCAGGTTTTTCTCAGACGTCCGCTTTTGAGATTATAATTTCCTATGGTTCTCTCCCCGACGGTGCGTGAGATGATAATTCCATCCCAGGTTTTCCTCAGACGTCCGCTTTTGAGATTATAATTTCCTATGGTTCTCTCCCCGACGGTGCGTGAGATGATAATTCCAGCCCAGGTTTTTCTCAAACGTCCGCTTTTGAGATTATAATTTCCTATGGTTCTCTCCCCGACGGTGCGTGAGATGATAATTCCATTCCAGGTTTTTCTCAGACGTCCGCTTTTGAGATTATAATTTCCTATGGTTCTCTCCCCGACGGTGCGTGAGATGATAATTCCATCCCAGGTTTTTCTCAGACGTCCGCTTTTGAGATTATAATTTCCTATAGGTTCTCTCCCCAGCGGTGCAGAGACGATAATGCCAATCCAGGTTTTTCTCAAACGTCCGCTTTTGAGATTATAATTGCCTATGGTTCTCTTCTCGATCCTGCGGAGGTGGTAATCCCAAGACTTTCTCAACGATTGCTGTTAAGGTTAAAGTCACCCCAGGTTCTCTTACCGTTCATGCTAAGGTAGTAACCATCCCAGGTTCATTCATCATCTTGTGAAGCTCCAGATTCAGCTCCTGTAGCCAGTCAGGACACATCTATACCAAGCATCTGAAAACCAGCTCCTACAACATGTCAGGTACTCATTTTTTCTTTTGCAGGTATGCAGGTTCTCGCTAAGGAATCTCTTACGCGATCAACATCCAGATGGCATCTATAAGCCCATCATCCTATTCATCAATCTCTAAATGGCATCTATAAGCCCATTTCTATAACACTGCTACCATGTGAGCGCAAATTTCTGGGCACTCTAGTGTTCAATCACCTTCCACCTTCGGATTACGAAAGGCACGTTAGCCAATCTGCATCCTCAGGTCTAAGAAGATTGAACAGGGGCAACTGTTGTACCCCAAAATTTGCCCTCCCATATTCTTCAAGAAATTGCCAAGTCAAGCTTCAAAATTCCCCAAGGGTTGCACAGTGTAAGAGCCCCCTGAACAGTCAAAATTAGGGTTTTGGTTCTGATCAAGAAAATGAAGTTTCCAAAGGTCCAATCAAGTCCTACATGCCTACAAATATGATCAAGCATCCTCATACAAAGTTTCAAGACTTACAGCACAAAATTGCACAGTCAAAAACCCTAATTGCACTACAGTCAACTGTAGGGGCAAAATGGTCATTTGGCAGTCAAAAGTTCAAATTTTTGGTCAACATATCATTTTGAAGCCACAAATATCATTTGATCAATGCTTGATCATGATTCTCAAAGCTTGGCTCAAAAATCATCAAGATGCAAAAGTTTCCTTATTTGGACAGCTGAAAAAGTCAACTGTAAATTGACCAGGGCATAACTTTCACATGGATTATCAGAAAAATTCCATCCAAAGCTCATTTTGAAGAGAAAGACATTTCCTACAACTCATCTTCATACTTCAAGTCGAATAAATGCTCTCACAAAAAGTTATCAATTTCAACATTATAGGTCATTTTCAAAAGTCAACAAAAAGGGACTTTAAGTCAAAGGCCATAACTTGAGATTGGTAAATCAAAATGACATGGGACCAAAGACATTGGTTAGAGGACTCAAAGAACTTTCCAAAATGTCCAAGAACATGAGCAAAGCTTAAATATTGAGCAAGTTATGCCTTGTGGAAGTTGGGAAATTTTTGGATATTTTGAAAAGTCAACATTGATTCAAATGACCTAAAATTGCTAATGGGCCCATTTTTTCTTCCACAATTCATCATCCAAAGCATGTGCACGACCATTAGGCCCAAAGGGAAGTTTTTCTCCATTTTTATTTATTTATTTGAATTTTTTATCATTAATAATTCATTTAATCAAATAAAATACATGAAAAATATAAAACCAATGAAATAAAATCTTTTTGTGCATGAAATATCCTCAATAATTCGTGCATGATCAGATATGGAAGAATTGGAATTGATTGGATATGATTTGTACAAAAATAGCATGAAAAAAGATTGAAAAAAATCTTGAAAAATCAAATCTCAAAAACCATGAATGCAAAGGATTTGGATTGTTTTTCTTGACCTAATTCACTCATACTTATACAAGGAATCCAAACCTAATGCAAAGAACCTCAGAGCTGCGCTAGAAACCAAGACCCAAACTTGAAAATTTTGCCTAAAAACTCAATTCTGAAAACTTATTTGCAGGTCGTTTCAAGCCACAAAACTCATCCTATTGCCTTCCAAGGACATCAAGCAATCTTTCTGGATCAACAACATCAATCCTAACCCCTTGAATCATTGTACAGAAGTCCAAATTTTCTTACTTTTTTTCATAATCGTGCCTTACAATTTACGCACATTCATGGCATTTTGTTTATAGATTCATGATCAGTGATGTGTTTTAAAGCTAACCATGTGATTTGATTGAATTATTATGCACTGTATGCAAAGATGCCATAGTCGTGTTTTAGGGTTTACAGGATTTCAAATTAGGGGTTTTAAAATAAGGCAAAATTGGAACACCACGGTGCCATGGTCATGATCAGCGCATTTGGACGAAGACAATGGAACTCTCGCGCTCAATTTATGAGCATCACAGGGCTATTCGTTATTTTCCCAAAACATGCCTAAAAGAACGCTTGCAAAACCGTTGCTGATTGCTTTCTTATTTTCAGGAAAATTAAGCCAACGAAGAAGACGCTTAGGTGGCGAGGTCTGACTGGTTCATTTGAATTTTTGCGTGCAAAATCCACTAACGCGTTGTTTCATATTATAATATTTGTTGGTTATCTAATATATTGAAAGCGCGTTTGGAGCAGTTGGCAAGGCATTGGAGTGGTGACATTCAGGACCTGGGTTCGATCCCAGGTCCCCACTCTTTCATATTATTTTTCTTTCAACCATTATCCTATGCAGGTTCACTATGAAGGAACATCATGTATCCACAAGATCTGGCTTGCCACGCATGCACTAAGATCAATCCAAAGGACATGATTTGAAGACCATCATGAATATTAGTCAAGGGAGGTACACGCTGGCGCAAAAGTCAACAAGGCCAATGGTTGATGGGCCTGAATTACTAAGGCTTTACCCTTCAATTTGGGGCAGACCCCCTAGGTTTGCAAGTTTTTTATTGTTCTTTATTGTTTCTTTATTATTTCTATTTTTTTTCAATTATTGTTTTGTTTGATTAATTTAATATTTTCAAAAAAATACAAAAAAAAACAATTAAAAAAAAATCAGAAAAGAGAAAAAAATATAATAAATATTTTATTTTAGTATGTATATTTTGTAAATAAATTCATAAATTAATTAGTTTTAAATTAGGTTTTAATTTTAACTTTTTTTAATAAAAATCTAAAAAATATAGAATTAGGGTTTAACTAATTTTCATCTTTTTTTTTATTCCATAATAATTAAATATTAGATATTTATTTTGTAATTAAATTGCATGTGAATTAATTAGGGTTAATTTTAGGTCAAAATTTAATCTTTTCTTAACAAATAAAAATTGTAGAATTAGGTTTAATTTTAATTAATTCTTTTTTCATTAAAATCCTAAAATACTAAAAAATACCAAAAACAATTTTCTTCCTTTTAATTTTAATTAATTCATCGTTTAATTTAATTTTTGTAAAAAGGGTCCAACGCCCTCGTTTCGGTTTAAATTTCAATTCACACATTTATTTTATTTCGTTTAAATATTTATGTATCTCTCCCAAGGCCTTGTAATTAATTTCTCGCACTTTTAATTTCTTTACTTTACTTTTAATTCTTTATTTTTCTGTCAAATCGGGTTCAAGAAATTTTGGCGATGTGGACCCGCGCCTTTTGTAATAGCTTTAGACTTTTACTTTCCGCAATTTTAAATTGTTAATCAAGGCATGAAAGAATGTATGGACAAAACTAAAAACAAACGTTAGATCACCAATGACATGACAAAAGACAAAAATGAATGAAAACGATACACAAATCACACACCACCCCTAGGGTACGCCTCGCTGTTGCCTTGCCTCGAAAGGTGATCGTCGAGTAGAGGATGTCTTAGTAAGTCCTCATGATCCGGGAACCTGGCATGAGGGTAGATTCTAAGGTGTCTTCCCATTGCTCTGGTGATCACCATGTCCCGAACCTCGAATTGACCCGAACACCTCCAACGGTGGTGCTACCTACCTCTCAATGGTGGGATGGCACTACTTTAAAGGACATTTACACAGACGAATTCCTTAGGGTAGGTAGACGACTCTAGATACTTGCTCTAATTTCAAACTAAAAATCAAAATACTTTTCACAACAACACGGTTTCAAAAAGCTTTCGAAAGCAATTTTTCAAACACTCTTGAGGACTGATACAAGAGTCGAACTGAAATTTTCAAAGAAAATTTTTTTAAACCCACATTTGAAAAGCAAACAAACAATTTTGAAAACACAAATGAGCAAGTATCTAAGAGCCCATGGACAACCATGGATAGAAAGGGTGCCAACACCTTCCCTTTCTATAACCTACCTCCCGAACCGAGAGCAATCTCTTTAAGGAATTTTTCTGTGCTTTTGTCCTTTCCATTTGGAGAAAATAAAAGACGGTGGCGACTCTTGCTTCCGCGACATTTCGCGAACCAGCGTTAAACAGTCAGTTCCAGATCCACCGATCACACATAAGCTTTGCGTTTTTAACATAACTTTGTTTTCATATGACTTTTTGTTTGAACAACAGGGAAATTCGCACGATGAATACCTAGTGAACAAAAGCACTTCCAATCAAGGGGCATGGCATGATCATGGTCTGTCATCTGGGGCAGTTCAGTCAAGATTCGGAGAATCTCTCAAAGGCCAAATAGCCTGTGGCAAATCTCCGCCTGAGTCACTTGGGGCATTCCAACAACGAATCTTGCCTGATCAAACACCTTCCGGTGGCATGACAAAACACTTCTAACAGGGGCAACTCCCTACATTCTGAGAGCATGGATATAGTCGAAAAAATACTACGCAAAATCAAAGACCCGCTAGGTTGACACACCTAGGCAAAAATAAGGGCTTCCCGGCGAACCAAAAAGGTTCGGGCAAAATGAGGGATGAAATGAAAAATCTGTACACCCGGCAAGTCGAAAACCTGAAAAGGCGGCTTGGGCAAGAATGGGTATCCCGGTGGACTGAAAACCCGAAAGGGCGGTCCAGGCAAAAGTTAGGGATCAAAGCGTACGACTATGTCCTGTCATCTTATCACCTGCCTACCAGAAGAGGGTTTGTCCATCAACAACTATCAGCATCTCACAGGTCTTCCTCTCATACCTCAGAAACAGGGGCAATAAAGAGTTGTCCAAGTGATCTAACTGTTCTGTCCTCCAAGGTATCAAGGTAGGTTCAGCTGAAGAACATAACCAGGTATCTTAATCCCCCAGAGAGTGAGCCAGCAGTCAGTACACTCTCTCCAAGCTATATTATCAAGTCTTAAGGAAGTTGAGTATCCTCCAGCAAATCTCAACATTCCCCAGCAGCAATATACATATTCATAAAAAGCATCCCCGGCAGTCTCGGTCTAAAAAATTGTTCCCCGGCCGCATATCAACATTCAAAGGAATCACTTCCCCCACAGTTCAAAACTTCTCCAGAGAGTCCAATCCAGTTTCCCCAGGAAAGTTGGAATTCATCTCCCCAAGCAGTAAGCTTATCCCCAGTAGATTCTGGAAGCTTATCCTCGCAGAGCACGAACGCGTCGCCCGGCTTTATTCAAAGAGTTGTTTCCTTACCAGGATATAACTGGGTTATCCTCAGCTAAAAGCCACGGAAAGAGCGTTCTCGACGAAGTCTTCTTATCCTTAGCGAAGTCTATTAACACTTCCAACGCAACAAGGGTATCCCCAACAAGTTATTATCAATGTTCCAGCAAAGTATCTCTCTCCCCACAGAGTATTGCTTCCCAGCAAGATTGTTAGAATACTTTCCTCCCTGCAGAGTTATTCCATTCGCCAAGTTTATTCCCCAACGGAGTTATCTTCTCCTACCGGTATTCTTGCAGTTATCATCCCCAGCGGAAGCAAAATCTATCCTCCAGCATCAGCCCAGGAGTGACTTCCCGGCACCCGTCAAGGATATATTTTCCTAGACGAAAGCCTACACTCCTAACATCATTATAGCATGCATAGACGCATCATATCTTACAAATCTCATTTATGTTGAGAACATCATTGATTGGTCCATATCATGCATTGCATATGGCTGACCTTTACCTTTCAGGAAAGATTCAGCTAAATTCTCAATCATATTTCAAGACTCCAAGACCTAGACCGGTTCAGTTAATCGACTCCAAAGATTTCTTATCTAGTCCAAGGCCTTCTCTAGTCCAGCTAAATCGACCCCAAACAGATTTTTCTGATGAAGACTCAGTAGAAGTTATCAAAGGTTTTTCTCAAACGTCCGCTTTTGAGATTATAATTTCCTATGGTTCTCTCCCCGATCCTGCGGAGACGATAATTCCATTCCAGGTTTTTCTCAAACGTCCGCTTTTGAGATTATAATTTCCTATGGTTCTCTCCCCAATGCCGCGGAGACGATAATTCCATCCCAGGTTTTTCTCAAACGTCCGCTTTTGAGATTATAATTTCCTATGGTTCTCTCCCCGATGCTGCGGAGATGATAATTCCATTCCAGGTTTTTCTCAAACGTCCGCTTTTGAGATTATAATTTCCTATGGTTCTCTCCCCAATGCTGCGGAGACGATAATTCCATTCCAGGTTTTTCTCAATGTTTGCTTTTGAGATTATAATTTCCTATGGTTCTCTCCCCGATGCTGCGGAGATGATAATTCCATTCCAGGTTTTTCTCAAACGTCCGCTTTTGAGATTATAATTTCCTATGGTTCTCTCCCCAATGCTGCGGAGACGATAATTCCATTCCAGGTTTTTCTCAATGTTTGCTTTTGAGATTATAATTTCCTATGGTTCTCTCCCCGATCCTGCGGAGATGATAATTCCATTCCAGGTTTTTCTCAAACGTCCGCTTTTGAGATTATAATTTCCTATGGTTCTCTCCCCGATCCTGCGGAGACGATAATTCCATTCCAGGTTTTTCTCAAACGTCCGCTTTTGAGATTATAATTTCCTATGGTTCTCTCCCCGATCCTGCGGAGACGATAATTCCATTCCAGGTTTTTCTCAAACGTCCGCTTTTGAGATTATAATTTCCTATGGTTCTCTCCCCGATCCTGCGGAGACGATAATTCCATTCCAAGTTTTTCTCAAACGTCCGCTTTTGAGATTATAATTTCCTATGGTTCTCTCCCCGATCCTGCGGAGACGATAATTCCATTCCAGGTTTTTCTCAAACGTCCGCTTTTGAGATTATAATTTCCTATGGTTCTCTCCCCGATCCCGCGGAGATGGTAATTCCCACCAAGATTTCGCTCAATGATTGCTATTGAAGTGAAGTTATCCAAGATTTTCTCAACGATTGCTGTTGAGTTTAAGGTCATACAAGGTTCACTCACCGTTCCTGTTGAGGTAGTAACCACCCCTGGTTCATTCATCACCATTTGAAGCTCCAGATTCAGCTCCTGTAACCAGTCAGGACACATCTGTACAAAGCATCTGAAGACCAGATCCTGCAACATGTCAGGTACTCATTGTTCTCTTGCAGGTACGCAAGTTCTCGCTAAGGAATCTCTTATGCGATTGACATCCAGATGGCATCTATAAGACCATCACCCTATCCATAAATCTCCAAATGGCATCGATAAGCCCATTCACCATCACACTGCTACTATGTGAGCGCAAATTTCTGGGCACTCTAGTGTTCAATCATCTTCTACCCTCGGATTACGAAAGGCACGCCAGCCAATCTGCATCCTCAGGTCTAAGAAGATTGAACAGGGGCAACTGTTGTACCCCAAAATTTGCCCTCCCATATTCTTCAAGAATTGCCAAAGTCAAGCTTCAAAATTCCCCAAAGGTTGCACAGTTCGAGGGCATCCTAAGCAGTCAAAATTAGGGTTTTGGTTCTGATCAAGAAAATGAAGTTTCCAAGGGTCCAATCAAGTCACACATGCCTACAAATATGGTCAAGAATCCTCATACCAAGTTTCAAGACTTTCAGCACAAAATTGCACAGTCAAAACCCTAATTGCCCTACAGTCAACTGTAGGGGGCAAAATGGTCATTTGACAGTCAAAAGTTCAAATTTTTGGTCAACATCTCATTTTGAAGCCACAAACATCATTTGATCAATGCTTGATCATGATTCTCAAAGCTTGGCTCAAAAATCATCAAGATGCAAAAGTTTCCTTATTTGGACAGTTGAAAAAGTCAACTGTAAATTGACCAGGGCATAACTTTCACATGGATTATCAGAAAAATTCCATCCAAAGCTCATTTTGAAGAGAAAGACATTTCCTACAACTCATCTTCATACTTCAAGTCCAAGAAATGCTCTCACAAAAAGTTATCAATTTCAACATTATAGGTCATTTTCAAAAGTCAACAAAAAGGGACTTTAAGTCAAAGGCCATAACTTGAGATTGGTAAATCAAAATGACATGGGACCAAAGACATTGGTTAGAGGACTCAAATACCCTTCCAAAATGTCCAAGAACATGAGCAAATCTTAAAAATTGAGCAAGTTATGCCTTGTGGAAGTTGGGAAATTTTTGGATATTTTGAAAAGTCAACATTGATTCAAATGACATAAAATTGCTAATGGGCCTATTTTTCTTCCACAATTCATCATACAAAACATGCACACGACCATTTGGCCCAAAGGGAAGTTTTTTTATTATTTTTATTTATTTATTTGAATTTTTTATTACAATTAATTCATTTAAACCAAATAAAATATGGAAAAATGCTAAACTAATGAAATAAAATCTTTTTGTGCAGAAAATACTCTCATTGGACACTCAAATTCGTGCATGATCAATTAGGGAAGGATTGGATATGATTTGATATCAAATTGCATGAAAAAGATTGGAAAAACTAATGCTTGAAAAAAAATATTGCATAATCAATTCTTGGATTCTTTTGATCAGATTTTTGATCTAATTCATTCATACATATACAAAGAAGCAAAACCTAACGCCATTAACCAAGAAGCTGCGCAAAAACCCCACTATCAAACTCAAGCTTTTTTGCAAAAAACTAAAAATCTGAAAACCTATTGGCAGGTCGATTCAAGCCAAGAAACTCATCCTATTGCCTTCCAAGGACATCAAGCAACCTTCCTGGACCAAAAGCATCAATTCCAACACCTTGAATCACTGTACAGAAGCCAAGCTTTCTTCACTTTTTTTCATAATCGTATCTCCATGTTTAGGCATTTACATAGCATTTTGTTTGTGTATTCATATTGATTGAAGTGTTCTGAAGCTAACCCAACAAATTAATTGTATTTTTATCACCTATATGCAATTCTACCATGGATGCAGATTAGGGTTTTGCAAGCTTGAAATTGGGGGTTTCCAAACGCGGTAAAATTAGGCCACCATAGTGCCATGACTGAATCAAGCATGATTGGACGATCAATAAACATATGTCGCGCCTAATTTATGAAGCCCCAGGGGCTATTCGCTATTTTCTAATATAGTGCCTATAGCAACGTTTGAAAACCGTTGCCAATGTTTTATATTTTTCAGGAAAACAAAACAACAAGGAAGAAGATGATGATGTGTAGAACGGTGGTTGGCCTGTTTAAATTTTCGCGCGAAAAGAGAAGCATTAACGCGTTTTGTTTTATTATATTCATTGACTATATTACTAACAGATAAACAAAATGGCAGGGTTGGTAAAGCGCTTGATTGGTAAACCATAGGACCTGGGTTTGAGCCCCAGGTCCCCATCCCCTTTCATATTTTTCTTCAATTAATGATTCTATGCAGTGTCAATACTGAAAACGCATCATACGTCTTCAAAATCAAACGTCCACGCGTCCCAGGGTATGCAATCAAAGGCCAGGATCTCAAGAACATGATGCACGCTGGTCAATGCTTGGGTACGGGAGCACAAAAGTCAACCAGGCCAAAGAATAAATGGGCCTCAAATTGCTGGGCTATACCTCCACTTTGGGGACAGATACCCCCTAGGTTTGAATTTTTATTTCTTCTCTTTATTTTACTTATTTCAAATATTTTTTTAATTAACTTAATATCTTCATAAATAATATAAAAAACACATAAAAAATCAGAAAAGATGAAAAAATAATAAATATTTTATTTTAGTATTTTTTAATAAATTGCATTAGTTAATTCTAGTTATTAGGTTTAATTGTAATATTTTCTTAATTAACTTAAAATTGGTAAAACTAGGTTTTAATTAAATTTTTATTCCTTTTTCTTTTTCTTTCATAATAATTAAATAATCTATTATTTATTTTTGTAATTAAATTGCATGTAAAATAATTAGGGTTAATTTTAGGTTAAAACTTTAATACGTTTTCATAATAAAATAAAAATTGTAGAATTAGGTTTAATTGCATTTAATTCTTTTTTTTTCCATTAAAATCATAAAATACCAAAAAATACCAAAAACAATTTCTCTTTTCTTTTCTTAATTAATTAATTCCATCATTTAATTTAATTTTGCAAAAAGGGTCCAACGCCCTCGTTTAATTCTTATTTAATTCGCGCGTTTATTGTTTATTTCTTTTAATATTTATGTACCTCTCCCAAGGCCTTGTAAATTAATTTCTTGCACTTTATTCTTCTTAAATTCTTTATTTTCTTTACTTTCTTTATTTTTCCGTCAAATCGGGTTCAAGAAATTTTGGCGATGTGGACCCGCGCCTTTTGTAATAGCTTAGGATCTTTTATTTCTCGCACTTTTAACTGTTAATCAAGGCATGAAAGAATGTATGGAAAAAATAAAAACAAACGCTAGATCACCTTTAACATGACAAAAGACAAAAATATCTGAAAACGACACACAAATCACACACCACCCCTAGGGTACGCCTCACTGTTGCCTTGCCTCGAAAGGTGATCGTCGAGTAGAGGATGTTTTAGTAAGTCCTCATGATCCGGGAACCTGGCATGAGGGTAGCTTCTAAGGTGTCTTCCCATTGCTCTGGTGATCACCATGTCCCGAACCTCGAATTGACCCGAACACCTCCAATGGTGGTGCTACCTACCTCTCAATGGTGGGATGACACTACTTTAAAGGACATTTACACAGACGAATTCCTTAGGGTAGGTAGACGACTCTAGATACTTGCTCTAAATTTCAAAACAAATCAAAAAATACTTTTCACACCAACACCTTTTCAAAAAGCTTTCGAAAGCAATTTTTCAAACACTCTTGAGGACCGATACAAGAGTCGAACTGGAATTTTCAAAGAAACTTTTTAAAACCCACAGTTGAAAAGCAAACAAACCATTTTTGAAAACACAAGTGAGCAAGTATCTAAGAGCCCATGGATAACCATGGATAGAAAGGGTGCTAACACCTTCCCTTTCTATAACCTACCTCCCGAACCGAGAGCAATCTCTTTAAGGAATTTTTCTGTGCTTTTGTCCTTTCCATTTGGAGAAAATAAAAGACGGTGGCGACTCTTGCTTCCGCGACATTTCGCGAACCAGCGTTAAACATTCAGTTCCAGATCCACCGATCACAGCCGGGATGCCCTTATTTTTGCCTAGGCGAGTCAACCTAGCGGGTCGTTGTTCATGCGTAGTATCTTTTAACTATGTTTGCGTTCATCTGGTGCGGAGAATTGTCACTGTCCACAGTAGTAAGTGTTGCCACACTGCCAGAAGATGTTTGCTTGATTACACGTGATTCGTTGTTGGACCTCATGTCCAATTCCCCAAGTGATTCAGATGGAGATCTGCCCCTGACTATTTGGCACTTTTGAGAGATTCCTTGAATCTTGACTTGACTTCCCTGGATCAGTTAGACACCATGCGATGCCCCTTGATTATGAAAGGCCTGTTACAGGAAATGTCTTTCCATCTGAGGTGATTCTGTCCATTGAGAGGATTTTTGTTCATCGAATATCCGTCGTGCGAATTTCTTTGCTGTTGAACAAGTAGTCATATGCGAACAATGGTATTGAATAATGCAAAGCTTATGTCTGTCTTGAAGTTTGAAAATTCATTTTTTTAGTAAAACAAATTTTTCAAGAATGTGATATCAACTCAGGATTTATAACAAACCTTGCAGGAGTCAGGATACCTTTTTGTGACATTATGCTTTTGAACTAACCAATGCTCCAGCTAGGACTTTTAGGGGTTGTAACGTGGCCTGGTTCACGGTTTAAGAAACAAAGGATAAATGCTCAAAATTTTTTTGTACCCATCCCGTTCTTTATGATGTTCTTTAGTCCTATACTCAGTTGATTGTGCGTTTAAATCCCAATTGAGTCTGAAATCTTTGCCTTGATATTCTAGTGATGGTTCAGATACTGAAAGTTTATTTTGTGGAAGGTAATCATTTTTATAACCTTTTTTTCTTTTTGTTGAGGATTTGTAGCGACCTCTTTTTTTGATTTTATTATCCCTATTTTTTTCCTGAACTATTTTTTATGATTACAGTCAGCAGGATGCCCCCATTTTTTCTTAAGTCTCCTTCATAGGTTTTGACTTAGCGGGCTTTTCTTTTGAAAAATAATGACTTCCTGTTTTAATGTATGCGGAACCATCACCGTCTTCTGTTTTAGAATGATACCTCCGACACTACTTGTCGTGTATGAGAGGAAGGCTTGCGATTGGAATGCCCCTTTGAATTAACTGAGGAACTACCCTGCCCTAGGTTATGATTAATGGTTTTAGTTTGTGTGAAAAGAAAAACTCCTGCTTCTTAGGCTCAAAGGGGTTGAATATGGATTATCTTCCTTATAACCCCACTGTTTAGGATTTGAAAAAAAGCCTGAACATTGCAGCGGGGCCTGTTCAAAAGCATACTGTAGAGATTGTGGTATCTTTTTCATCATCCTACCTCTAAAGGCTTATAGCCTTTAATCAAGAGTTGAATATCATAAAAAAAGAAGTAAAAACATAGTTTGAATATAGTGAATATGAATGAATTAATTCAAGACAAACATATACAATGCATTGATGAAATAACAAAGTTTGACATAACTAAATGTTCGAACAAATCAAAAGAAAATTACAAATTGGAAATTCTAATGAATGAAAAGCCTCCTTGTCAGAACTTGTCACTTAAGATGGTGTGCCTTTGAGGGATGATAGAAAAATTCCAGTTGACCATCTTGTGTGAATTTTAACACTCCTTCATCAATCAGGTTTTGAATCTTATATTTCAATATCCAACAACTATCAGTATCATGCCCCAGACTGTTGGAGTGATATGCACACTTTTCATTGGGATGGTAACTATGAGCGGAAGTATTAGGATTCCGAGGAGGATCCTTCAATTTGACAATTTTCAACTTTAACATGTGTTACAAGACTTGCGATATTGGCATGTTGAGTTCGGTATATTTCCTATTAGATGTATCCTGCTTACACTGATTACCCTGTTGTTATTGGCGAGGTTTTTGTTGGGCCCGTGACATAGCAGCCATTTTGAAAGGTCTACTCTCCACCAAGCCAACTTCTTGTCTCATCAGGGGCTGATTAATTACTTGATCCCCAACCTCGACTATTTGCTTCATACGGTTGCATCCGTCTGGATGAAGTTTACTGACGAGAATCCTTAACTCTTCTTGTTCCCGAGCTAAACTTTGGATAAGAGCCATCTGACTACCCATCTTGATTCTCATCATTTCCATCTCTGCTTGCAGTTGTTCCAAATAATCATCCTTGTTGTTGTCAGGATGTTTCTTGGTCAAATTCCCGTTGAGGAGTTCTTTCAACTCTTCTTGCCCCTTGGATAGGTTTAGGAACATTTCCTTGAACTGAGCATCTCGAGTTTGGAGATCTCTGTTGTTCTGTTGGAGAGCCATTTTTCTTGATGAAATAAACAGCGAGAACATGAGAAACATGTACTGGAAGACCTGTTAGGTAATGACATGCATGATGTGTGGATTCAAATATTTTCAAGGATCTCGCAGGGTAAATACAAGAAAATGTTAAAAGTTGAATTTTGACTGCGATTTTGACAGAAGAAATTCGTATTGTTGAATGTCCTTCTATGAGAAACAAGCTCACCATATTGAGTGGGTCATAGCCCCTGACTCAAGTTATCGTGTTTTGCTTTTTTACAACATTGGCTGGAAGAAAATAAATCCCGTTGCCCTTTGCTAGACATCTGAGTTATCATAATATGCATCACAGGCCCTTGAGATCCTTGAAATGGTTAAGGAAATGCTATGGTATGGTTCTATGATATGTATGATATGCATCAAGAAAAATGTAGGGTGATGAAGACAAGTATGTCCTGTAGACAATCCGAGTTATTGGATAATCACTACAAACAAATCCTGCAGGGAGTATAAACAAGGCCCTGCAATGAGTTCAAGTTTGTTAGATAGTGAAAGAAAACAAGTCACACAGGTAGCCTTAGGTTCAGGCTTGCATGGATTCCATAGGTAAGTACCCTCTTGAAGTTTAGTTGGTTCAACCTGTACTAGAAAGTAAATGGGTTCTAGGAAATCTCAATATCACCGATCTTTCTTCACCGGACAGTGTTTCAGCACAAGCCTCTTTATTGGTGACCGAATTATCCCAGAATTCAGATCTCAATGAGTGTAGTCTCGAGTATCAACCGACTTCGAACTGCACCAAAGCCGACTATCTCGCTACTTCCTAATGGCCAAGTTGTTCAATTAAAGGTTTTAAGGCCAGTTGGTGCTTCGCGACACCATACAACGGCCCCGTATTCTCCTTAACTACTCAAGGGCTACCGATACCAACAAATGTTTCACACCAACGTAGCTATCATTTCAACTGTGTCGGTGTACCCCGCACAATCCCCACGATCTATTGCTACTTACCTAAAAGGTGCCCCAGATCTGAGTTTAGGATCTTTACAAGTAAACCCAAGCAATAACCCTTAAAGATAAAGAAATAAAAAGCATACAAGGAAAGAAAATTAAATATGACCTAAGCTCTAAGATAACCCCACATTTTAAAGAAATCCTCAACAGAGTCGCCAGTTTTGTGATACGGTGGCAGAACCGACTGTTTATACTGGTTTTGCATTTGTGTTCGCAAATGTTGCAGTAAGCAAGAGTCGCCATCGAATTTTCTTTTATCCAACAAAGGAAAGGGTGAAAAGAACAGAAAAAGACCTTTCGAGAGTTTTTTGAGTAAGGGGGGTAGATTATGGAAAGGGAAGGTGTTAGCACCATTTCCATCCGTAGTTATCTACGTGCTCTTACATGCTTAGCTCATTTGAAAAATACCTTGTGCTTTGTGTGTTTTTTGAAAAAAGTATTTTTGAAATGCTAATAGTAAGGCAATTTTCTTTATGATAACCCTTGTATCAGTCCTCAAGAGTGTTGATAAAGCGTTTTTGAAAATGGTTTTGAAAGTTTTTTTGTGTAAGTGTAAAAAGTTTGTTTGAGGCATCTAAAAGCTATCTACTTTACTCGGAAGGATTGTTCTTTTCCTGTTTTCCTTTAGACAGTGCTATCCTACTATTAGTGAGTAGGTAGCCCTATCGTTGGATGTTTGAGGGACATTCGAATGGACGATTTATAGTCACAAAGGCAACTCATCAAGAAGTTTTAGTAACTACCCTAGGGTTCTAAGATCGTTTTTTTACCGAGGCAACGTCGAAAGGGTCATCGTGGGACTTATGATCTTTTGAACTGTAGGGTAGCCACTAAAGTCTCTCATGTTTCGAGAGTTGTGACTATTTTTTCGAAAGGCAACCAAAGCGGGAGTACCCTTGAGGTGTGCATGTGCAAGTGTGTTTGTTTTCAGTTATTTTTGTCTTTGATGTTAGGTTTGCTAATGTTGCTTTTAATTTCTTGCCATACAATCCTATTACCATACATCTAACAGTTAATATGTACAGGAAATTAAAATGCAGAATTTAAATTTACGCTATTACAAAGCTTCAGAGAGGGGAATTAATTACATAGTCCAAAATTGGGGAAAAATGAATAAAACAGTAAAAGTCCTAACTAATTCTATTACATCCAGTAGACAGATACAATAATATGAATGTAAACTCGCGAAATGGAAAAGAACGTCTAAAAATACTAAGGTATAAAAATATTTTTGTTTGTTTTGTTTTGTTTTTAATATATGAAGAGAATTAAACTAAAAAATTAAATCTATTTGATTTTAATTTAAAGAAATGGTTAAAATAATTAATTAATTAATTTTCAGAATTAATTTGATTAAGAAAAATACTAACCTTATTTTTTGCGATATTTTTGATTTAGTGTCAATTAAATAAAAAAAATAAAGCAGTTAAAAGAAATAAGCAAAATAACAAAATAAAAGTACAAATGGGCCAGGCAATGAATGGAACAAAAGTGGGTGTGAATTGGGTTTTGTTAGGCCCAAATCAGGAGATAGCCTAGGTTGGCGCTGGATCTGGTGTTGAGATCCTCTGGAGGGCCAATGGTGAGGCTGTACGCTCAGGGCATTGGATCGAGATCAGATGTTCATCTGATGGCCTGGACTTGACGGTGTATACTGAGCATGTGTAGCCATAAAGCATTGAATCTGCATAAAATTTTAAGGAAAACAAAATTTTAAGGCATGGGTATCAAACCCAGGTCCTTTATTTTAATTCGAACCCCCCTCATTCAAACTCTCTGAGCCCAAATCTGGGTTTGTTTTGGCCTAAAATACCCTACATCCTGAGTTTCGAAGGAAATCAGATTCGAAGGCCCTAACAGTGGTCTCCTGGCATTTGGACACTGCAACTTACATGTTAAATGATTTACAAAAAGGTAATAACACTAATATGCAATCGAAAATGGGTTTAAAATAAAGATTGAATGAGTTTGAGATTGGAAATCCTTTTTACCAAACGGAGGTACTTCGATCTGCAGTTCTGAGCGTGGGATGTCTTCCTGGAAGCCTCAGGAGAACGAAGCTGGTATTTGTTTAGATTGAAGTAATTTGTAAAAAAAAACCTTTTGAATTTGTGATTCTTGTATAGGAAACATGCGTGTATAGGTGAAATGTCTCTGTCTCGTGGCAATGTTTTCGTCTGACTGATGCGTGTATGGGACAAAATGCTTTCGTTTGGAAATGTGTTTCTTATCTCCTCCATTTTTGTCTCCTTTGAAATGTGTCCTTAGACTTGTATTTATAGAGTTAGGATAAGAGAAAGTATGGCAAGAGACAAAGGCTTTCAAGGTCATGTGACAAAAATCCAACATATTGAAAGTTTTCCATATTTGGATAATTCTTGGCCTTTTGGGTTTTGGGATGAACCTGTACATGTTTCTCCCCCTGGCTCTTTCGAATGCCCCACATGTATGTCCTTCGAAGGAAACATTTGTGTGTCCTTCGAATAGACCAAATGTATGTCCATCGAAGGCACCATTTGTGTATCCTTCGAATGGACCAAACGTATGTCCTTCGAAGTCACCATTTGTATGTCCTTCGAATGAACCTTTGGATGCTTCTTTAGAAGGGACCATCTTGTGTGTCGAAGTATGGAAAATTGTGCGTTGGTTTTTAGAGGTGGAGTCAGAGTAGGCCTGAGGATAGACATTTCCTTGTCGAATCTTGCATGTAGGTAGCCATTACTTTGTGAATCGAAGGTCAGTTGAAAGGGACCTTTTGCCTTGTGGATCGAAGGCAAGTCTGAGGAAGCCTTCGCCTAGTCGATCAAAGGCAAGCATGAAGAGGCCTTTTTCTTATGGATCAAAGGCAAGTCTGAAGAAGCCAATGCATAGTCGAAGCCTTGTGAATTGAACTTGATCGAAGGGGGCCCGATGCCTAATCGAAGCTTGTGAATCAGGCCTGCATCGAAGGAGGCGAAATGCCCAATCGAAGACTGGTGAGCCAAGCTTGCATCGAAGGATTTTATATGCCCAATCGAAGTACCTTGTTAAGGTGCCAATTGAAAGACACCTGACCATCTTAAAAAAAATTATTTTCTTTAAGCAAGTATTTGTAGCCAACCATGCAAGGGAAGATCTTGGAAAACATGGGAGGGAAAATTTTAGGGTACAACAGGTACCAACAAAAATTCATGCTCATCTTTGAGGATTAGTTTAAGTTATTTACATATTCATAATCATGGTGAAATTTCTAACAAGTTTGATGTTTGAAGTTTTAAGAATGGTTGAGAAATGGCTGAGTTACTAAATTCAAAATTTGTTGTTGTTCTTATTGTAAAAAACGTGCGCGAGGAAGATGAAGTTCAGACGATGGACTTGTTTTGCAATATGTTGTGATTGTTTTGTTTCATATATCAGATGTATAGCCACCCCAGTGATAAGACAGCATGCGTATATTGGTGAGGGCGTGGGTACGAGCCCCAGCGCTGCCAATTTTATGTTTTCCCTAACATTTTCATTTATTTTTGTTTCTAACTAGCGCGTTTGGGCCTCTGAAGTGCTGGGCCTTGTAATTTTTATTTTTATAACCCCCCTTTCATTATACAACAACGCAGGCCCAATGTTTTTTTTATTTCTTTTCTGATTTCAAAAACCCTTAATGGGCCAGGCTTAACAAAGAAAAACTGTTTTTTTCCAATAAACACCTATTGTACCCCAAAATTTGCCCTCCCATTCTCTCAACATTTTCTCATCACAAGGCCCTTGGAGCTCAAGATCCAGTTAGGGTTTTCCTCTGCAAGATTTCTCCTAGCACTGTTGACCCAAATTAGGGTTTGTGTTTGCACAAAGATATTTTGACCTAAAATGCCTAAGATGACTTTCATGCTTCATGTTGGACTCCCAAGTTTATCCATACCAAGTTTCAAGCCTTGATTCCAATCTTTGCCCAGTCAATTGGACAGTTGACCTAGAAATCAACTGTATTGGGGAAAAAGTCAACTGTGGCCAATTGACAGTCAAACCTCATGAAAATTGACCCACATCAACATTATGAACTCATATGGACCATTTGATCAAGTTTGGATCACAATTCCACAAGAAATTTGATCAGATCACCAAAAGGGCAAAATGGTCATTTTTAGGGTTTTGACTGCACAAAGGCAATTTTTGACTGTTTGACCTAGCCAATGGCAAACCAAGCTCACATGTGGACTCAAGGACCCCATGGAATTGTCTTGACATACTCAACAAGTTCAAAAGATCCCAAATGTACAAGATTGATAGTTGAATTTTCCAGTCAATTGATCAATTTTTGACTGTATACTGAAAAGTCAAACTTTGACTTTTTGGTCAAAATCAAGTGTCAAGATTCATTTTTCATCAAAACATGCCAAATCATGAAACTTGTTCATCAAGAAATCAAATATCACAAATTAGGGTTTGAAATGAAAATATTTCATAACTTAGAATTTTTCTAAGTTATGAAAAACCCTAATTTTTTCCTAACTTTGTCCCACTTTCTCATCAAGATTCATTTGGATTCAAGGAAAAGTCAAAACATGAAAGCTGTAGTCCATTGCAAAATCTACAAATTTGATTCACAAAGTTTCCTCAAAAGAAGCTTGTAGCTCAAGTTACAATTTTTGGAACAAGGGTACCAAACAATTCTTAACTTAGAGAAATTTTGACCTATTTTAGGCAAGATTTTTACCTAACTTCAAGACCACTTTTCACATACTTCCACTTAGAATTTCAATTTGCATTACAAATATGGATTGTAGTACACATTCCAAGCTTTCCAAAATATCCAAGAACTCATCAAACAACCTCATGGTTAGGGAGAATCGAATTTGGCAATATGGGAAAAACTCACTTTGTTTATGGCCAATTTTCATGTTCATACACTTAGGAAATTTTGAACTCAGCTTGCATTCCTTGATTACAGGTCCTATATCCCATTTGCACTCATAAATTTAATGCTAACTCATTGTTCCAAGGCCTTATTTTGTGTGTTCAAGCATTGTATGCAAAATTAAGCCATAAGTAGAAAAAGCATTATGTCCATTTTTGAAAAAGTAGAACTTTATGTCAATTTGCAAATCAAGAGGTACACAACAAATTTCCTTGGCACAAGTTTTTGAGCTAATCCCACTGATCAAGGGCAAGCTTAGCAGCACATTAGAGGGGCCTCCATCAGTCTAAAACACAACTTGGCATTTTGTTGCTTAAAGGTGAATAAACTTGACATAACAACTCCCAACTCTCATCTCAGCAAACACAAGCTTAAGCAAAGTTATTGTACACATTCTAAACATCAAACATAAGCTGAAACACAAGCCAACCAAGTTCCAAACATCATCAAACACAGAATCACCATTAAACTACACAAAAATAGGGCATTCTGCACTTGGACTTGGCTAGCTCATTTTCATCGTGCACCTTGGCCAAAAACACTTCAAACACATCCCACACCATCCCTTGAAACTGTTCCAAGCCCTAAACACGACCTGTAACACCCCTAACCTGCATCACCATTTTCATATTTTCTGTTTTGCAGTGGAGTGCCATAACACGATTCACTTGGTTTCCAAACACACCAAGCATTGGAATAGCATCCCTGGACATCAAGGAAGCTATACAAATAATTACCTTGCCCTGTAAGCATCTCCATTGTTGCACACGATTCCAACTGAACAGGTAAATCTTTGGACTTCTATCTCTCAATGTAGGAAGAATTAGCTCTAAGTTTGTGAATGAAAAATGTCATGCTCATGCCCCTGAAGCTATACATATCTTTACTTTCCATTTATTTTGCATGTGCTATGAGAATTTTAAGTCTGAACATTGAATAAAAACTAGGTCAGGAATTGGGGGAGAAGAAATTCTCTCTCATTTCTGAGAGTTAGGATGAGTTCTTTATATGTCCAGAATCGTGGTTTGATGCTTAACATTTTTCATGTTATGAGTTTGTGCTAAAAGTTCAGGAATCAAGATGTTTGAATCAATGTAGGAGGCGCGAGTTTTTGACAAGTTTCTGGCCAGAGGTTGAAGAAGGTCCTTTGGGCTGGGCTTGTTTTATTTTTCTTATTTGCACCACATTTTCACTTTTGAACCCCCTTGGCCCATTGTGCTTATTTGAAACATTTTTTTTGACTTTTTCTTGTTATTTCTGACTTATTTATTTTTTCTCATAATATTAAAAATATAAAAAATATTTTTCAAACCATTTTTGTATTTATTAGGCATTTATTTGTTTAAATTGATATTTGTACATATAAGTAATATATAAATACTCTTTTATTTAAAATACTAAAATAATATAAATACTTTTTATTTTCTGACTTTTGTTTTATTTTACCTTTGAAAAACTTTTATAAAAAAACACATTTTTGTAAATATTAAATATTATTATTTTTATACATATATTTAGTATTTAGTGAATGTTATAAATATTTAGGTATTTATTAATACATTTAGGTTAAAAACACAATAAAATAATACATTTTATTTTTTACTAATATTTAACTTAAAAATTACTTTTTTTTTCATATATTTTCTTTTCATTTATTTTTTGTACATAATTAATAAATATTACATATATTATATAATAAATACTTTTTATTTATAAAATTAGGGTTTTACCCTAGATCCATAAAAATACCAAAAATACCTTAATTTTTATTTTTATTTATTTGATATATGATAAATATTTTTTCACATACATATGAAAACCTTTCTTGCATTTTGCATATTTATTTTATTTGAATATTGTGTAATTAAATACCTTGCAAAATTCCAATTTGATGTAATAGCTTAGGATTTAATTCTTGTCAAAATACCCACATTTGAACATTTGTATCCCCATCCCATATATTGTGTTGTAATAACTTAGGACCTTTTATTTTTTTGCATTTAAAAGCTTTCTAATTATGCCATGTTAGAATTAGGGTTTGTATGCAAATCAATTAACCGAAAATAGTTTGACCTAACTTCAAGATAAACAAGCATGAAAATGGATAACACTAATCACACTTGAACCCCTAGGGTATTCCACTTGTTGCCTTCAATAAAGGACCATATTGCATGCTAGGTCTCTTTGGGCGAAACAACACAATTCAAATGATCATAGTCCCTCGATGACGCTTTCAAAAGTTGCCTAAAATGATCAAGTCCCTTAAAGAAAATTGCCCAAAGATACTTGGCACCATTGCAATCATGGTCTAAACGATGACCCGCGCCCGTTCCGTTCACATCCTAACACAAGATTGTCCACCAAATACAATGGTGGAACAAAATTGTTAAAAGGGTTAAAGCATAACAAAGATCTTTGAGAAATTTAGGGTAGATAGCTCTTGATTACTTGTCAACTTGCAAAACAAAACACTTGCCTATTTTTCAAACCACACATCAATACACTTTCAAAACAACTTTTAAAAACATTAAAAACCTTTTCAAAAAGACATACACCTTTGTATACATCCCAACATGGATCATTACAAAGGTTGCCACCACATTGGCCTCTTTTCAAAACATTTTCAAAATCCACACACACAAAGCATCATTTCAAACAATTGAAAATTAAGGCAAGTTGATCTAAGCAAGTAACTAAGAGCCCATGGATAACCATGGATAGAAAGGGTGCTAATACCTTCCCTTTCTATAATCTACTCCCCGAACCCAAGAAAACATCTCAAAGGTTTTTGCTGTGCTTTTTAACCTTTCCTTAGGATAAAATAAAAAGTCGGTGGCGACTCTTGCTCAACCGAAACATTTGCAAAAACAAATGCAAAACCCTAGTCAGTTCTCCCACCGTATCACAGAACTGGCGACTCTGCTGGGGAAAACTTTAAAGTGGAGTAACCTTAGGGCTTAGATCACCCTCTTGCATGACTAATTGTTTGTTTTGATTGCTTTATATCTTGGCTCTCTTGTTTGGGTTTACACCCGGATTTTGGGAAACATTCATAGATAGCAATACATTGTGGAAACTGTGCGGGGTGTACCGACACGGTCGAAGCAATAGCTATATTAGTGCGACATATTTGTGAGTACCGGTAACCCTTGAGTTCAATCAAGGAGAGTACGGGGCCGCTGAGTGATGTCACTAAGCACTAATGGCCTATAACCTTACTTGACCATCTTGGCCTTTCATTAGGGGTAGTGAGATGACCGGCTTTGGTGCAGTCTGAAGTTGGTAGATACTCGATACTACACTCATTGAGGGTTGTTTTCTTGGAATATTTTGGTCGCTAGTTAAGTGGCTAAACCAAAACAATGAACAATGAAAACAATCCAGTGATATTGAGCTCCTTAGAACCCGATTACTATTTATAGGACAGGTTTTTAAGCCAACTACACTCAAGAGGGTACTTACCTATGAAACCCCATGCAAGCCTGAAACTAGGGTTTGGTGTGAATTGCTTGTACATATATTTTGTGCATACATCATGAACATCATAAAGCATCATATGCATTTACTAACCACTTCAAGGGTTTGGATCTTCATCTTTGTTCTTGTTTTGTAGGTCATGGAAATTCCTCGCAGAAAAACCATCCAAGTCAACCTTGTGAGAATCCCTCCTCAACTCAAGGAGCTCACATCAAGAATTCCGGAAAGCTCTCCCTTCAGTGAAAGACATGGTAGACTGCTCAGCTTAGTCAACACCAACATTGAAGAGGACATGATGAAAGTGCTATTCCAGTTCTTTGACCCTCTTCACCACTGTTTCACTTTCCCCGACTACCAGTTGGTGCCCACTTTGGTGGAATTTTCTCAACTCCTGAGAATTCCAATCCTTAATCAACTACCTTTCAACGGTACGGAAAAGGAACCAAAGCCTGAAGATGTTGCTCGAGCACTACATCTACAGCCATCCGACATCAAGGGGCATTGGGAAACTAGAAGCGGCGTCAAAGGATTCTTAGCAAAATTCTTGTTTGAGAAGGCACAAGAATGTTGGAATTCATTGGACCTACAAGCCTTTGAAGAGATTGTGGCACTCCTTATCTATGGGTTGGTCCTGTTCCCAAATCCTGACCAGCTTGTAGAGGTCAACACCGTCAAAATCTTCTTGTCCAGAAATCCAATACCAACATTGCTTGGGGACATCCTTCACTCATTTTACACACGAACAATGAGAAAGAGGGGTGTTCTCATGTGCTGTACTCCTCTCCTTGCAAGGTGGTTTATTTCGCACCTTCCACAATCTGTCTTGAAGAATGACCAAGGCTCAAGGTGGTCCCAACGGTTGATGACTCTTACTCACTCTGATGTACATTGGTGTTCTCGGTCTAGAGAAAATGTCATCATCATCGATCGTTGTGGAGAGTTTCCTAATGTTCCTTTACTTGGAATCAGAGGAGGCATCACCTATAACCCTTGTCTAGCTTTGAGACAATTTGGATATGCACGAAGAGATGGCCCTCACGACATGTTGATTCCTGACCTAGTTTTTGACTTTGACAATGATGCGCAAGGACTTCGCCAAAGATTCATCAGAGCTTGGTGGATGCCCAACAAGGTTGATAGCAAGACACTGGGACACAAGAATTCCATCCCTCTTGAGCCTTATCTCAAGTGGGTACGAACCAGAGCCCAGAGTCTAATGATGCCTTATCCTCATGTTCTCCCTGTGATTAAAGAGCCCGTCAGGGAAGGAGAGGTTCCCTACACCATCCTACATCCTGACATGCCTACATCGTGGGAGGAGATGCAGAAGAGTTGGATCCAACTCAAGGAGGAACGAAACACTTTTGAAGCCAGCTTTTACGCCAGCGAGAAGAAGGTTCTAGAGCTCACCCGCCGACTCCATGAGCAACAGACCCTTAACACCTACATCGCACCAAAGAGGATGCACAACGTCTTTTTACCTTGAGAAGTTGTTTTTGTAATATTTGGCCCATGGGGCATTTATGTACTAACAAATTTCTTCTTATTAATATGACGTGCGTTCTTTTTGTCTGCAACAATTGTGAATTTCTAAAAATCCTTGAATGCATTGCATAAATAGCATCCCATGCATCATGTGCATAACATGTACCCTTTTTCTACAGGTTGCTTAATCTTCTTCGCTGTTTATTTTGAACAGTCATCATGAATCCTGAATCATCCAGTGAACAAGCTATCAAGGCCCTCCAGGCCCAGAATGCCCAGTTTCAAGAGATGGTCATGAGCTTGGCCCAAGGTCAACAAGAGTTGAAGGCTCTGCTCCTAAAGAAGAAGAAGAAGAAGAGGACTGCGTTATTCAACACTGGACGCAGGTTTGGGAATACACTCCATAATGAGGCTGATCAAGCTACTTCCTCTGCAGAGAAAGACAGTCCCCAAGGGGGATGGGCTCCTAGTCCTGCAGTCTCTGACAACGAGACGGATTACAATGACGAACAATACCCTCCTGCTACAGACAGATACAAACAACTAGAGGACCGTTTAAGTGCCATGGAGATTCAAAATGTGCCGGGGCTGGATTTCGGAGATTTAGGTTTATCTTCTGGGGTGGTAATCCCACACAAGTTCAAGGCGCCTGCCTTTGCAAAATACGACGGGGCTTCCTGTCCTAAGCTGCATCTCAGATCGTACGTAAGGAAGATCCAACCTTACACGGCAGACAAGAACCTTTGGATCCATTTCTTCCAAGATAGCCTTTCGGGGTCACAACTTGAGTGGTTATATCAGCTGGATGGAACCAGTATCCGACATTGGGAGGATTTGGCTACCGCATTTTATAGACAATATCAGTACAATTCTGACCTCGCTCCTATGCGTACCCAACTTCAGGGTATGTCACTGGGAACGGGCGAAGGATTCAAAGAATATGCGCAAAAATGGAGAGATCTGGCTGGAAGGGTGCAGCCTCCTTTGACTGACCGTGAACTGGTTGACATGTTTCTAGGGACCTTGTCTTGTCCATTCTTCAATCATCTGGTTGGTAATTCCTCCGCTGGCTTTACAGATTTGATCCTGACGGGTGAAAGGATAGAAGCTGGTATCAGGTCAGGAAAGATACAGAAAGGTGCCTCTGCAAGTACTGAGAAGAAGCCTTTCAAGAAGGAAGCTAGTGCCGTTTATGGTCCTAGAAGACAAGTCAAGCCAGAACGCCGCCAAGCCGTCAATGCATTGGTAATCTCAAAACCTGTTGCTGCTCCTCAGTAGTATAATCAACAAAGGGGTGAGAGGCCCAAAAGGCAGTACACCCGGCTGAGTATGACCTTGTCACAAATCTTGCCGCAACTGCTATCGACCCACTTGGTGACCGTCAGAGAGGCTCCGAAGGCCGTGAATACTGCATCTCCTAAGTATAACCCAAATGCCCGCTGTGCCTATCACTCCGATAGCCCGGGGCATTCTACTGATGATTGCTGGGCCCTGAGAAATAAGGTTCAAGACCTTATTGATGCAAAGGAAATACAGTTTGAGGCGCCCGAGAGGCCTAACATTGTGACGGCTCCTATGCCCCAACATGGAGTAAATGCTGTTGAGGAAGATTTGTATGCTGTTTCGATGAATGATGTTGCTACCCCTCTATTGACTGTTAAGAGGAACCTACTGCTAGCCGGTTTATTTCCAGGTTGTAGCAAGGGTTGCCTCCTCTGTGCTGTTACCCCTACCGGTTGTCCGCTGCTAAAGTCAGGCATCCAAAGCCCGATGGATAGCAAGGAGATTCTGTTCAAGAAGACCGCTGTTCCTTTTGTTCCCTCTGAAGAAGTATCTGTCGTCACAATTTTCAACAATCCTACCAAGGCTCCCCCGAGGAAGCCAGTCAAAATTATGTCTGTTGCACCTATAACCATTACTGTTCCGGGGCCCCTCCCCTATGAATCTGACAAGGCTGTCCCATGGCACTATGGGGCAGATGTGTATGTGCTTGGAGTGAAGCAGGAGTTCAACACCGGTACCAGTATCAGTAACATCACTGGTCCCGCCAAAATTACTCGCAGTGGCAGGCTCTTCTCGCCTGACATTGCACCACCAGTTATCCGAAAACCTCTTATCATCACACCCGCAAGTGTGCATGTTTCCCTTCCAAATAAGTTCCTGTGTCTACTACTGCCGCCGAGTCCTCTGATGCTCGGGGCAAAGGAGTTACTACCGATTTGCCTGCCCGGACGGAGGCACCAAAAAAGACCGCTGTTGAAGCCTCCCAGCAAGAGATGGAGGAAATCCTTAAAATCATTAAAAAGAGTGACTTCAATGTCGTTGAACAGTTGGGGCATACCCCCTCCAAGATCTCTATGCTATCATTGCTGCTGTGCTCAGAGGCCCACGCCAAGGCCCTGATTTCATTTTTGAAAACGGCCCATGTGCCGCAAGAGACATCTGCAGATCAATTCACTGACTGTGTGGCTAATTTGACAGCTGACAATGGTTTGGGGTTCTCGGATGCCGATCTGACCACCAAGGGAAAAAACCACAATGATGCCCTGCATGTCTCCATAGAATGAAGGGGCACTACTCTCGCACACGTGTTGGTGGACACCGGTTCTTCCCTGAATGTATTGCCCAAGAAGGCCTTAGATCGGTTGGATTGTGAGGGTCTGGAATTGAAGCCTAGTAACATCATTGTTAGAGCCTTCGACGGTTCTAAGAGGATGGTGCATGGTGAGGTAGACATTCCTATTCGTGTGGGTTCCCAAGTCTTTGACTCAACGTTCTATGTGATGGATATTCGTCCATCTTATTCCTGTTTGCTGGGTCGACCCTGGATTCACAAGGCTGGGGCTGTAACATCCACTCTACACCAGAAGCTCAAATACCCTGTCAGAGGGAAGATTGTTACTGTGCAGGGTGAGGAAGAATACATGGTTAGTCACCTGAATTCATTCCGGTATATCGAGATGGACGGGGAGTTTATTGAAACCCCCTTTCAACATTTTGAAGAGGTACCTCCAACGTTGGCGTCAGCTAAGACAGTGGTTGAAGAAGACTTTCCTTTGAAGATGGCTTCCTTGAAGGATGCCCGGGCTGTAATTGAGAAAGGCAAGTGCGCAAACTGGGGTCAACTTCCTGACTTCACTCAAAAGACCGACAAGTTTGGGCTGGGCTTCACTGCAGAGGCTCAGAGGGCTGTTCGCAAAGAAAGGATCAGAAAGCCTCCGGTGTTCATCACCAACCCAGGAGTGAATGCTATTGAGGATGACGTAGAGGAAGCGGAATTTGATAGCTGGATCTACCTGACAACCAACAACGGACCAAGCAACTGGACGACAAAAGATTTTACACCTATTACTTTTGTCACTCAGTAATAAACTCTTTTGTTTTCAATTTGTAACAAACAATATGTTGAAACTTTTATTGGCTCAGTGTCCTACCCGGGGCACCGTGGCTCCATTTGTGAGGGCTTTTTATATGACATTTCCATATATCATTAATTAAAACATTGGACGTTGTTGCATTTCAAATCTTGTGCTCTTTTTCTTTCTTTGTTATATATTGCAAAACAGCTATATTTACACACACTCACTTATACAGGTTCCAATCCACTCTGAATCTCGCTGGTAACGACTCTGCTACTGCCAGTTATGACTTCGAAAATCCGATCAACTTAGCCGAAGACGAAGGTGAAGATGATTGCGAAGTGCCTGGTGAACTCGCAAGATTGCTACTCCAGGAAGAGAGGGCCATTCAGCCGCATGAAGAGCCAGTGGAGACGGTAAACCTGGGTACTGAGACAGATAGAAAAGAAGTCAAGATTGGTGCCAATCTAGAGCTCAGCGTGAAACAACGATTGATTCAGATGCTGCATGACTACATGGAAATCTTTGCTTGGTCTTACGAAGACATGCCTGGTTTGGATGCCGACATTGTAGTTCATCACCTGCCTACCAAGGAAGACTGCCCTCCGGTAAAACAGAAGGTCCGCCGCATGCGCCCAGAGATGTCCGAGAAAATCAAGGCTGAGGTTATGAAACAATTTGATGCCGGGTTTCTAGCAGTGACTTCTTATCCTCAGTGGGTGGCCAACATGGTTCCAGTGCCAAAGAAAGATGGTAAAGTCAGAATGTGTGTTGACTACAGGGATTTGAACAGGGCCAGCCCTAAGGACGATTTCCCTCTGCCTCACATCGACGTTCTTGTTGACAATACTGCTCAACACAAGGTGTTCTCCTTCATGGATGGCTTTTCAGGGTATAATCAGATCAAGATGGCTCCTGAAGATATGGAAAAGACTACCTTTGTTACTCAGTGGGGTACCTTCTGCTACAAGGTCATGCCATTCGGGTTGAAAAATGCTGGGGCAACCTACCAACGTGCCATGGTTGCTTTATTTCATGACATGATCCACCATGAGATTGAAGTGTACGTCGATGACATGATTGCAAGGTCCCAAACTGAGGAGGAACACCTTGACCATCTGCAGAAGCTGTTTGACCGACTGAAGTTGTACAAGCTGAGGTTGAACACAAACAAATGCACCTTTGGGGTGAGATCTGGAAAATTGCTAGGTTTCATTGTAAGCGATAAAGGTATTCAAGTGGACCCTGCCAAGGTTAAAGCCATACAAGAGATGCCGACTCCCAAGACAGAGAAAGAAGTCAGAGGCTTTCTAGGACGACTGAATTACATTGCCCGATTCATCTCACATCTAACTGCTACCTGTGAGCCAATCTTCAAATTGCTGAAGAAAGATCAAGTAGTACGTTGGAACGATGAATGTCAGGCTGCTTTCGAAAAGATAAAGGAATATCTCCAAGAACCACCCATTCTTATGCCACCAGTGGAAGGGAGACCTCTAATACTATACTTGACAGTACTTGACAACTCAATGGGGTGTGTGCTGGGGCAGCATGACGAGTCTGGCCGAAAAGAGCACGCTATTTATTACCTGAGCAAAAAGTTTACCGACTGTGAGACTCGTTACTCACTGCTCGAGAAAAATTGCTGCGCTCTGGTATGGGCTGCTCGCCGGCTGAGACAGTATATGCTGACTCACACTACTCTGTTGATTTCAAAAATGGATCCAATCAAGTACATATTCGAAAAGCCTGCTCTGTCTGGAAGAATAGCAAGATGGCAAATGATCTTGACAGAATATGACATCCAGTACACAACTCAAAAAGCAATCAAGGGAAGTGTATTGGCAGACCATTTGGCACACCAACCTGTGGACGATTACCAATCATTGAACTTTGAATTTCTAGACGAAGATATCATGGTAGTAACTGATTGTGAAGTACCTGGACCGGATGAAGGACCTGAGGAAGGATCCCGATGGTCTATGCATTTTGACAGAGCCTCGAACGCTTTGGGTAACGGCATCGGCGCTGTGATCATATCCCCTAAAGGTACTCATACTCCACTCACCGCCCGACTATGTTTCAACTGCACCAATAACATGGCAGAATATGAGGCATGTATCATGGGTCTTCAAGCTGCAATCGACTTAAGGATCAAGTTTCTGAGTGTCTTCGGAGATTCCGCTCTCGTGATCAATCAGATCAAAGGTGAGTGGGATACGAAACACCCAAATCTTATTCCTTACAAGGAGTATGTGTTGACTTTGCTTCCCCACTTTGAAGAGATAACTTTTGAACACTTCCCAAGAGAGGAGAATCAGTTAGCGGATGCACTAGCTACGATGTCTTCAATGTTCAAAGTCAAATGGGACAACGAGGCTCCCCGGATCATTATCTGGAAGTTGGACGAACCTGCATACTGCTGCGATCTTGAGGCCGAAGAGGTAACCGAAAAACCCTGGTATCATGAGGTGAAGAGATATTTGGAAGCTCAAGAATACCCCGGAGGCGCATCGGTCAATGACAAGAAGTTCCTAAAAAGGTTTGCGGCAAAATTCTTCCTCAGCAACGACATTCTCTACAAACGAAACCATGATTCGACTTTACTGCGTTGTGTGGATAAGACTGAAGCAGAGAAGATCATGATAGAACTGCATGAAGGTACATTCGGAACACATTCCAGTGGACATACCATGGCAAAGAAAATCCTTCGGGCAGGATATTTCTGGTCCATAATGGAAGCCGACTGTTACCAACATTCTCGAACTTGCCATAAATGCCAGATCTATGCTGATAAGGTGCACATCCCTCCGGTACCTCTGAACGTCCTGACGGCACCCTGGCCTTTTGCAATGTGGGGCATTGATATGATCAGCGAGATCCGGCCGACGACATCCAACGGGCATCGCTTCATCTTGGTAGCAATTGATTACTTCACGAAATGGGTGGAAGCAGCTTCCTACGCCACCGTAACCAAGAGCGTCGTGGCACGTTTCATTCGGCATAACCTGATCTGTCGGTACAGCGTCCCGGAAAGAATCATTACAGACAATGGTACCAATCTTAACAACAAGATGATCACTGAGCTCTGCGAGCAATTCAAGATACAACACCACAACTCTTCCCCTTACCGGCCGAAGATGAATGGAGCTGTCGAAGCGACAAATAAAAATATCAAGAAGATTGTGCAGAAGATGACAGTGACCTACAAAGATTGGCACGAAATGTTACCATTTGCTCTTCATGGGTACCGTACCTCAGCACGGACGTCAACCGGGGCAACACCCTTTTCCTTGGTCTATGGCATGGAGGCAGTCTTGCCGATTGAAGTCCAGATACCCTCTCTCCGGATAATGAAGGATGCAGACTTGAGTGAAGATGACTGGATCCAGACTCGACTTGATCAATTAAACCTAATTGACGAAAAAAGACTCACTGTTATCTGTCATGGTCAGACGTACCAAAAACGGATGATCAGGGCATTTAACAAGAAAGTCAGACCACAAGAGTATCAAGTTGGGGACCTGGTAATCAAACGCATCATCCTTCCTCAAAGTGATCCCAGGGGAAAATGGACCCCTACGTACGAAGGGCCATTTGTGGTTAAACATGTGTTCTCAGGAGGAGCCATGATCCTAACCACCATGGATGGTGACGACCTTCCTCACCCCGCCAATGCAGACATAGTAAAAAGATACTACGCATGAATAAAAGACCCGCTAGGTCGACATACCTAGGCAAAAATAAGGGCTTCCCGGCGAACCAAAAGGGTTCGGGCAAAAATGAGGGATGAAATGAAAAGAATCTGTACACCCGGCAAGTCGAAAACCTGAAAAGGCGGCTTGGGCAAAAATGGGTATCCCGGTGGACTGAAAACCCGAAAGGGCGGCCCAGGCAAAAGTTAGGGATAAAGAGTAACACTATGTCTCATTGGATCACCTTGCATCCAAAATTCGGCATCAACTATCAGGCTCAGACTTCGGCATCGATCAATCAGTTTCATCTTCAACTAAGCAGCAAAGTGATGAGACACTTGAAGACATAAAGGCAATAGCATAGTTGGAACCCAGTGGGAATATTGTTCACATAGCTGTTTTGTTTCCTTTTCAAAATTGTATAAACTTTATGCTATTCGGCAGTGTTCTCTTACTAGGATGTCAGCCTCTTGTACAAAAACGCCTATTTACAGGAAAAATTCAAAATCAATACAAATTCACTTTTCCAAACAAATTGCCAATTGTTTTTCCTTTTTCTGTTTTGTCTTGCGAAGAACGTACAATGTTCGTTTTTGATATATGCATTTGACATTAAATTGCTAATTCATAAATACTTGCACGTGAAACAAAGGACTGATCACAGGTGACATCAGAAACAGGGGCAATGTAAAGTCGTCCATGCAGTCTAGTTGCTCTGTCCACCAAGGTACCAAGGAAGATTCAACTGAAGAATGTAACCAAGTTACCTCAACTCCCCAAGAAAATTGGAATCCATATCCCCAGCAGGTCTTGGAGCTTATCCCCGGTAGACTCTGGAAGCTTATTCCCCGCAGAATACGAACGTCCCTCCCCGTTTTCATTCAAAAGTTGTTCCTCACAAGGGCTTATAACTGGGTTATCCTCAGCTAATTACCACGGAAGATCGCCCTCGGCGAAGTTCTTCCTATCCCCCAGCGGAGTTCATCAAAATTCCCCAACATAACTTATCAACAGAATCCCCAGCAGAGTTTATCACTGTTATCCCCAGCAGAGTCCATCATTGAAATCCTCAGCGGAGCTCTCATTAAAACTTCAACGAAGTATCTCTCCCCACAGAGTAATTCCCCTCAGAGTAATCTCTCCAACAAGTTTATTCCCCGACGGAGTCATCATTCTCCTACCGGTGTATTCTTGCAACCATCATCCCTAGCGGAAGCGAAGAACTCTACTCTTCAACGTCAGCCCAGGATTTAATTCCCCAGCCGATCGTCAAGGATTTATTTTCCTAGACGAAAATACATTCATAAACATTTCACATTTCATACGTCTTGCTTACATACATGATAAAGCGCATACAATACTATCTCATTTTGAACATCATGACATCATGCATTTCATACATCATGACATTGCATGCAACTGATGTTTTGCCTTTTCAGGGAAAAAGACAACCCAAAAGACGACTACCTTCAACTGTCACAATTCCATATTCGATTCCTGTATCTAGCCAGGGCACATCTGTGAGTGATCAGTTTCCGGATTCAATTCCTGTATCCAGCCAGGGCACATCTGAAGAGTTTGAAGATTCGATTCCTGTATCCAGCCAGGGCATATCTATTTGACGACTAATCCCAGATTCGATTCCTGTATCTAGCCAGGGCACATCTGAAGAGTTTGAAGATTCAATTCCTGTATCCAGCCAGGGCATATCTATTGACGACTAATTCCGGATTCGATTCCTGTATCCAGCCAGGGCATATCTGCTGACGACTAATTCCAGATTCGATACCTGTATCCATCCAGGGCATATCTGTGAGCAACCGATTTTAGATTCGACACCCGTATCTAGCCAGGGCATATCTGCATGAAGAGATTGAAGATCAACACCTGTAACAAGCCAGGAAAACATCTGTCTTTCTCAAAATGCGCAAGTTCTCGCTAAGGAATCTCTTATGCGATCAACACTTCCAAATGGCATCTATAAGCCCATTCCCGACAAGGTTCTGTCACGCCTTCAGATGGCATCTATAAGACCATCTCCCTATCCACCATCTCTCCAAATGGCATCTATAAGCCCATTCCCGACATCACATTGCTGATACTCCAACATGCGAGCGCAAATTTCAGGGCACTCTAGTGTCCAATCTCCTTTTACCCTTGAGTCACGAAAGGCAAACTTGCCAATCTAACTATCCAGGTTCAAAAAGATTGAACAGGGGCAACTGTTGTACCCCAAAATTTTCCCTCCCATTCTCTCAACATTTTCTCATCACAAGGCCCTTGGAGCTCAAGATCCAGTTAGGGTTTTCCTCTGCAAGACTTCTCCTAGCACTATTGACCCAAATTAGGGTTTGTGTTTGCACAAAGATATTTTGACCTAAAATTCCTAAGATGACTTTCATGCTTCATGTTGGACTCCCAAGTTTATCCATACCAAGTTTCAAGCCTTGATTCCAACCTTTGCCCAGTCAATTGGACAGTTGACCTAGAAATCAGCTGTATTGGGGAAAAAGTCAACTGTGGCCAATTGACAGTCAAACCTCATGAAAATTGACCCACATCAACATTATGAACGCATATGGACCATTTGATCAAGTTTGGATCACAATTCCACAAGAAATTTGATCAGATCACCAAAAGGGCAAAATGGTCATTTTTAGGGTTTTGACTGCACAAAGGCAATTTTTGACTGTTTGACCTAGCCAATGGCAAACCAAGCTCACATGTGGACTCAAGGACCCCATGGAATTGTCTTGACATACTCAACAAGTTCAAAAGATCCCAAATGCACAAGATTGATAGTTGAATTTTCCAGTCAATTGATCAATTTTTGACTGTATACTGAAAAGTCAAACTTTGACTTTTTGGTCAAAATCAAGTGTCAAGATTCATTTTTCATCAAAACATGCCAAATCATGAAACTTGTTCATCAAGAAATCCAAAATCACAAATTAGGGTTTGAAATGAAAATTTTTCATAACTTAGAATTTTTCTAAGTTATGAAAAACCCTAATTTTTTCCTAACTTTGTCCCACTTTCTCATCAAGATGCATTTGGATTCAAGGAAAAGTCAAAACATGAAAGTTGTAGTCCATTGCAAAATCTACAACTTTTATTCACAAAGTTTCCTCAAAAGAAGCTTGTAGCTCAAGTTACAATTTTTGGAACAAGGGTACCAAACCATTCTTAACTTAGAGAAATTTTGACCTATTTTAGGCAAGATTTTTACCTAACTTCAAGACCACTTTTCACATACTTCCACTTGGAATTTCAATTTTCATTACAAAGATGGATTCTAGTACACATTCCAAGCTTTCCAAAATGTCAAAGAACTCATCAAAAAACCTCATGGTTAGGGAGAATCGAATTTGGCAATATGGGAAAAACTCACTTTGTTTATGGCCAATTTTCATGTTCATACACTTAGGCAATTTTGAACTCAGCTTGCATTCCTTGATTACAGGTCCTATATCCCATTTGCACTCATAAATTTTATGCTAACTCATTGTGCCAAGGCCTTATTTTGTGTGTTCAAGCATTGTATGCAAAATTAAGCCATAAGTAGAAAAAGCATTATGTCCATTTTTGAAAAAGTAGAACTTTATATCAATTTGCAAATCAAGAGGTACACAACAAATTTCCTTGGCACAAGTTTTTGAGCTAATCCCACTGATCAAGGGCAAGCTTAGCAGCACATTAGAGGGGCCTCCATCAGTCTAAAACACAACTTGGCATTTTGTTGCTTAAAGGTGAAGAAATTTGACATAACAACTCCCAACTCTCATCTCAGCAAACACAAGCTTAAGCAAAGTTATTGTACACATTCTAAACATCAAACATAAGCTGAAACACAAGCCAACCAAGTTCCAAACATCATCAAACACAGAATCACCATTAAACTACACAAAAAATAGGGCATTCTGCACGTGGACTTGGCTAGCTCATTTCCATCGTGCACCTTGGCCAAAAACACTTCAAACACATCCCACACCATCCCTTGAAACTGTTCCAAGCCCTAAACACGACCTGTAACACCCCTAACCTGCATCACCATTTTCATATTTTCTGTTTTGCAGTTGGAGTGCCATAACACGATTCACTTGGTTTCCAAACACACCAAGCATTGGAATAGCATCCCTGGACATCAAGGAAGCTATACAAATCATTACCTTGCCCTGTAAGCATCTCCATTGTTGCACACGATTCCAACTGAACAGGTAAATCTTTGGACTTCTATCTCTCAATGTAGGAAGAATTAGCTCTAAGTTTGTGAATGAAAAATGTCATGCTCATGCCCCTGAAGCTATACATATATTTACTTTCCATTTATTTTGCATGTGCTATGAGAATTTTAAGTCTGAACATTGAATAAAAACTAGGTCAGAAATTGGGGGAGAAGAAATTCTCTCTCATTTCTGAGAGTTAGGATGAGTTCTTTATATGTCCAGAATCGTGGTTTGATGCTTAACATTTTTCATGTTATGAGTTTGTGCTAAAAGTTCAGGAATCAAGATGTTTGAATCAGTGTAGGAGGCGCGCGTTTTTGACAAGTTTCTGGCCAGAGGTTGAAGAAGGTCCTTTGGGCTGGGCTTGTTTTATTTTTCTTATTTGCACCACATTTTCACTTTTGAACCCCCTTGGCCCATTGTGCTTATTTGAAATATTTTTTTGACTTTTTCTTGTTATTTCGGACTTATTTATTTTTTCTCATAATATTAAAAATATAAAAAATATTTTTCAAACTATTTTTGTATTTATTAGGCATTTATTTGTTTAAATTGATATTTGTACATATAAGTAATATATAAATACTCTTTTATTTAAAATACTAAAATAATATAAATACTTTTTATTTTCTGACTTTTGTTTTATTTTACCTTTGAAAAACTTTTATAAAAAAACACATTTTTGTAAATATTAAATATTATTATTTTTATACATATATTTAGTATTTAGTGAATGTTATAAATATTTAGGTATTTATTAATACATTTAGGTTAAAAACACAATAAAATAATACATTTTATTTTTTACTAATATTTAACTTAAAAATTACTTTTTTTTTTTATATATTTTCTTTTCATTTATTTTTTGTACATGATTAATAAATATTACATATATTATATAATAAATACTTTTTATTTATAAAATTAGGGTTTTACCCTAGATCCATAAAAATACCAAAAATACCTTAATTTTTATTTTTATTTATTTGATATATGATAAACATTTTTTCACATACATATGAAAACCTTTCTTGCATTTTGCATATTTATTTTATTTGAATATTGTGTAATTAAATACCTTGCAAAATTCCAATTTGATGTAATAGCTTAGGATTTAATTCTTGTCAAAATACCCTCATTTGAACATTTGTACCCCCCATCCCATATATTGTGTTGTAATAACTTAGGACCTTTTATTTTGTGCATTTAAAAGCTTTCTAATTATGCCATGTTAGAATTAGGGTTTGTATGCAAATCAATTAACCGAAAATAGTTTGACCTAACTTCAAGATAAACAAGCATGAAAATGGATAACACTAATCACACTTGCACCCCTAGGGTATTCCACTTGTTGCCTTCAATAAAGGGCCATATTGCATGCTAGGTCTCTTTGGGAGAAACAACACAATTCAAATGATCATAGTCCCTCGATGACGCTTTCAAAAGTTGCCTAAAATGATCAAGTCCCTTAAAGAAAATTGCCCAAAGATACTTGGCACCATTGCAATCATGGTCTAAACGATGACCCACGCCCGTCCCGTTCACATCCTAACACAAGATTGTCCACCAAATACAATGGTGGAACAAAATTGTTAAAAGGGTTAAAGCATAGCAAAGATCTTTGAGAAATTTAGGGTAGATAGCTCTTGATTACTTGCCAACTTGCAAAACAAAACACTTGCCTATTTTTCAAACCACACATCAATACACTTTCAAAACAACTTTTAAAAACATTAAAAACCTTTTCAAAAAGACATACACCTTTGTATACATCCCAACATGGATCATTACAAAGGTTGCCACCATATTGGCCTCTTTTCAAAACATTTTCAAAATCCACACACACAAAGCATCATTTCAAACAATTGAAAATTAAGGCAAGTTGATCTAAGCAAGTAACTAAGAGCCCATGGATAACCATGGATAGAAAGGGTGCTAATACCTTCCCTTTCTATAATCTACTCTCCGAACCCAAGAAAACATCTCAAAGGTTTTTGCTGTGCTTTTTAACCTTTCCTTAGGATAAAATAAAAAGTCGGTGGCGACTCTTGCTCAACCGAAACATTTGCGAAAACAAACGCAAAACCCTAGTCAGTTCTCCCACCGTATCACAACACCCAAATTTAATCTTTTACCCCATGACTTCATTTTCTTTATCTTTATTTTTATTTACGTTTTCTCTATTTATATTATTATTATTTTTATTTTTAGCAATTAAAAAAGAAAAAAAATATATTTTATTTATTATACTATATACTTATTTTATTTTTCAATACAAAAAGTCAAAACATTTTTCTTATAAAAACTTAATTTCTTTTTCTTAATAAATTAATAATTTGATTTAGGTTTAGTTTATTTTTTTTAATTAATTAATTTAGAATTTAGGTTTATTTTAGTTAATTAATTTCCATACTATTTTGATTAAACTCAAAACCAGTTTCTACAAAAAATCCTAAAAAATGTTTCTTTTGATCAAATTAATTTCTTTTCTTAGTTAATTTAGATTCAAATTTTCTTAATTTAATTAATTTTCCCTTTTAATCTAATTAGGTCAAAACCTTTTAATAAAAAGAATGCTAACAAAAATCCATTTCTTTTCCATTTTATATCCTTGTATATTATATTTATGCATTACTTGTACATTATTCAATTCAATATGGTTGTAATAGATAATTAGGACTTTAATTTCTTGTTATCCCTCATTTGAAAATTTGTATACCCCATCCCCCAAATGATGTAATAGCGTAGGCCATTTATTTTCCGCAATTTATTGCTTTAATATAATTGCTAGTAATTAGGGTTTGTATGGCAAGATAAAATCAATATTTAGAAAACCCTAAATCCAAGATAAATCAAGCATGAAATGTAAAGCACTTGCACACTTACACCTTTAGGGTTAACTTCACTTTGTTGCTTTAAGAAAAATGGTCATGTTATGTATGTGAGACACTTTAGCAAAAAAATAAAAAAATACAAGATCATAGTCCCTAGATGACGCTTCAAATGTTGCCTTATAATTGATCTTAGACCCTTAAGAAAATTGCTAAGGTATCTCACTACATTGCTATCTATGAATAAACGATGACCCACGCCTGTCCCTTCACATCCAACGATAGGGCTTCTTACCAATCAATGGAAAGATAGCAATATCAAAGGAAAGAGGAAATGAACAAAAGACTTTTGAGTAGGTAGAACGTTCTTAGTTTCTTGCTCATAATCCATTTATAAAACATCTTTCAAAACACACCCAACTCTTTCAAAAAATATGAAATAGTTTCAAAAAAAGTCAAACACTTTGTACACATTCTTATAGAGACGAGAATTATTACAAAGTTTGCCTAAACGAAGGCTCTTTTCAAAAATACTTTCAAAATCCATCATAAATACATTTCAAACAATGCAATTTCAAAAGTGACCTAGCAACTAAGAGTCCGTAGATAACTACGGATGAAAAGGATGCTAACACCTTCCCTTTTCATAACCTACCCCCGAACTCAAGAAAATATCTCAAAGGTATTTCTTGTTCTTTTCACCATTTCCTTATTGGATAAAATAAAAGTCAGTGTCGACTCTTTCTATCCGCAACAATTGGGATAAAATGCAAAACATCCAAGTCATTTCTCCCACCGTATCATAGAACTGGCGACTCTATTGGGGAGGTCCTAAAAGTGGGGTTACCTTAGAGACTAGATCACCTTTAAATGATTTCATTGTTTGATTTGTTTTCTTTACATTTTGGGTCCTTATTTGGGTTTTGTATTGACCCTCTACCCGGATCTGGGAACATCATAAGGTAAGTAGCAATAGATTGTGGAAACTGTACGGCGTAGGCCGATATGGTTGAAGCTATGGCTACGTTAGTGTGACGCATTTGTTAGTACTTGTATCCCTTGTGTTAAATTAAGGAGAATACGGGGCCGTTGAGCGGTGTCATGAAGCACTAATTGACCATAGAACCTTTAATTGAACAACTTGGCCATTAGGAAGTAGTGAGATAGCCAACTTTGGTGCAAAGCTGAAGATTTATTGATACTCGATACTACGCTCATTGAGATTGGACTTTTGGGATATTTCGGACGCAAGAAAAGATTGACTGTGTTGAGACAATTCCCAATGAAGAAAGATCAATGATATTGAGATTCCCTAGAACCCGATCACTTTTTAGGACAAGTTGAAACAACTAAACTTCGAGAGGGTACTTACCTATGAACCTCATGCAAGCCTAAACCTAAGGACTTGATTATTTTGCTTGTATATGTTTAAATTTCACATAACATCATGACATCATACCATGGTATTGTACCCAAAAAATTTCCCTCTCATTTCTCAAGTAATCTCTCACAAGATCTTCGTTGGTTCAAGACTGCACAAGGGTTGATCAGCTCAAGACACCTCCTCAAGCACTGATAACTGAAAATTAGGGTTTGAGTTTGCACAAGGACAAATGGACTTTTAATTACCCATATGACTTTAATGGATCATTTTGGACCCTTAAGATTGCTCATGTCAAGTTTCAAGTCTTGGATCACATTTTTGCTCAGTCAATTGATCAGTTGACCTAAAAATCAACTGTATTGAGGAACAAGTCAACTGTTGTCAATTTACAGTCAAACTTCATAATTTTTTATCCATATCAACATCATGAACTCATATATGTCATTTGATAAAGTTTGGATCATAATTCCTCAAGAAATTTGATTAGATCATCAAAAGGGCAAAATGGTCACAATTAGGGTTTTGACTGAGAAGGTGCAATTTCTGATTTTTGACCTAGAAAATGATTGATTTGTTTGAGAAATTATCTCAAGGATTAAAATGCTTCATTTTTACCTAATGACATGGCTCAAAACATCTCTCAATATCAATTGGTTGACAATTGAATTTTAGTCGATTGATGAAAAGTCAACTGTATATTGAAAAGTCAAACTTTGAATTTTTGGTCAAAATCAAGTATCAAAGATCACAATTCATCAAAATATGTCAAAACATGAAACTTGTTCATCAATAATTCAAAAAGTCAAGATTTCATTTTGAAAAGTCAAAATTTCTAAACTTAGAAATTTTTCTAAGTGTTGGAAAATTCATATTTTTTCATAACTTTGAGCCAAATTTTCACCATGATGCAAGATGATTCAAAGGAAACTTACAACATGAAAGTTGTAGATATAAATGAGATCTGAAACATTATAGAACACAACTTTTCCTATAAATTCATGGATTTCAAGTTATGATTTTGTGAATACATATTCATGAAACTTGGAAACTTAGTGAAATTTTGCCCTAGTTTAGGCAGGATTTTGACCTAACTTCATGGAAATTTTTCATATAGTTCCAAGATGAATTTAAAAAAATGTAAAACATAAAGGCTGTAGAGGATGCTACAAGCTTTCCAAAATGTCAAAGAACTCATTGAGATCATACTTGATCAAGGAGAATCGAAGGCAAGAAGTTAGGGTTTCATTCTTGAATTACAAGTCATTTCTTGATGAACACATAATTGAATTTCAATGTTAGTCTGCATAATATTGCTTTGAAGGCCTTATAACTTTTGTATCTATCCATCATTAATGGAATACACAAACTTTTGAGCTATAATTCAAGTGGTTTAAGCTTTATCCAATTCACATTTCCAGTTTGGGAAGAAAGTGAAGAATGCCATTCTTGAAAAGCAAGCTTTATGCACAAAGTCAATTCTTGAGCCTCTAAATTGTCCCCTCTGATCACACTCCATCTACAAAGTCAGAAGAAAGTATGTTTAAATCATAACCACTCTATCTTAGCAAGTACACAAGGCATTGAAACTTGGATTTCTCAAAAATCACATGTTATGCTTAAGCTTGTGATTTTGAATTCTGATCAACAACAAGTCTCCAAACTTGTTTCTTATAAATATAGGCACTATTTGTGAGCTAACACACGAGCATTAACACCCTGAAACACTCCCAAACTCCCTCTAGCCAGAAATTTCCTCAAAATACCATTGTTATGCAAGTTCTGACTTTACATATCAAACTTCCATTTTCCTCGTGCATTTCTTGGCCTTTCACTTCCAAAGGCTCCTACATATCAAATATAACTCATCCCCATCCTTATTCCAAAACTGTAACTCCATTTCCATCATCCTCCATAACCAAAAATAGGGGTCTGCAACTTGACTTCTATAGACCATTTCAGCCACTCTCAACTCAAGCTAAACATTGCATTAGCTTCCTAGAGACTCAAGGTAGCTAACCTGATCATTGCAGCACCTTGAATCAAGCTCAAACTCATTTCACGATTTCCAGTTTTGAGGTATTTTTTTGAACTTCTATCTTCTCATTTAGGAATTGTTAGGCTTGCATTTGTGAAGATAAAATGTAGACATCATTGCCCTGAAACTATACATGTCCATAGATTTCATTTATATTGCTTGAGCTAGGAGAATTTTGAGTTTGAACTTTCTGAAATATTTAGGTCAGAATTTGGTACTTTCAAAAATTCCTATTCATCTTTGATTTATAGCTTTAGTTATTTATATGGTTGGATTCTTGAGAAAAAATGGAACAACTTTCATGTTTATATTTTTCATTTTGGTTGAGAGATGAAGAAGTTACAGGTTTTAAAAATCATGTTCAGTTTGTTGGCGCGAGGAAGAAGATGAAGTTGGCCTCCTGACTTGTTTTCAAATATATATTTATGGTTTTGTATTAATGAACAGATGTATAGCCACCCCAGTGGTAAAACGCGCGCCTAATAACCTTTGGGACCTAGGTTTGAGCCCCAGTGCTACCCTTTTACTCTTTTTCACATTTTTCTTCCATTTTTGTTTTGTTTCAGCAAGCGCGTGGGCTTCCACCCTTTGGGCTTTTTGTTTTTGCTGACTTCTAACCCCTGTTTACTTTTGCCCCCCCTGGCCCAATCCTTTTATTTATATTTATTTATTTTCTTTTTATTATTTGATTTTTATTTTCAGTTTTATTATTTTTATTACTATTATTATTTTCTTCATAAAACAAAAAGACCAAAAACATTTTCTTTTAACAAATTAATATCTTTTTTTAATAATTAATATTTAGACTTAGATTTAATTATTATATTATTTTATTTTTTTTATATTTAAAATCAATTTAGAACTTAGGCTTCTTTTAATTTATTAATTTTCACATTATTATTATTATTATTAATTTAAAACCTTTTCATAAAAAACCCTAAAAATCATTTTTACTTAATTCTTTTCTTAATTAGTTTAAATTTAATCTTGTTTATTTTTAACTAATCATTTTTATTAATTAGGTCAAGACTAAACCCTTTCATAAAAAACCAAACAAAAATCATTTCTTTTTCCATTTATATTCTTGCATTTTATTTCCAATTTTGTACAATATTCAATATGGTTGTAATAGTTAGTTAGGTTTAATTTTCTTGCAAATCCTCATTTGTAAATTTGTATACCCCCTCCCCTAATAATGTAATAGCTTAGTATTTTTACTTTTCACAAGTTACCGCTTTATATAAATGCTAGTAATTAGGGTTTGTATGGAAAGATTAAAATCAACAAGTTAGAAAACCCTAATCCAAGATAAACAAGCATGTAAATCAAACACAATAGCACACTTGCACCCTTAGGGTAATTCCACCTTATTGCCTTACAAAAATGGCCATGTTATGCATGTGGGATATCTTAGCAAAAAGCAATCAAAAATACAAGATCATAGTCCCTCGATGACGCTATCAATGTTACCTTTCAAAATGATCTTAGTCCCTCAAAAAGAAATGCTAAGATATCTCACAACATTGCTATCATTTCTATACGATGACCCACGCCTGTCCCTTTACATCCAAAGATAAGACGTCTTACCAAATCAATAATAAGATAGCAATATCCAAGGAAAGGAAGAAATGAACTAAGACTTTTGAGTAGGTAGATTGTTCCTAGTTTCTTGAGTAGGTAGATTGTTCCTAGTTTCAAATCAAATACTCTTGCTTATTTTCAAAACAAACACCAAACACTTTCAAAAACACCTTCAAAAACACTTTCAAAATATTTTCCAAACATGAAACATTTTCAAAAGATCAACACTTTGTATACGTTCTTATGAACAAGAACTATTACAAAGTTTGCCTAAACGAAGGCTCCTTTTCAAAATACTTTCAAAAACCACACAAAGCACATTTTCAAACAAAAACAAGTGATCTAGCAAGCAACTAAGAGCCCATAGATAACTATGGATGAAAAGGGTGCTAATATCTTCCCTTTTCATAATCTACCCCCCGAACTCAAGAAACAATCTCAAAGGTCTTTCATGTTCTTTTCATCCTTTCCTTTTGGATAAAACAAAAGTCGGTGGCTACTCTTTCTAACCACAACATTTGCGATAAAATGCAAAACTTCCAAGTCAGTTCTCCCACCCTATCACAGAACTGGCGACTCTGCTGCGAAATTTAGTTAAAAGTGGGTTTACCTTAGGGCTAGATCACCTTTACTTGCTTTCATTGTTTGATTTGTTTGCTTTACATTTTGGTTCCTTGTTTGGGCTTGTTCTAATCCTCTACCCGAATTTGGGATACCTTATAGGTAAGTAGAAATATGTTATGGAAACTGTGTGGGGTATATCGACATGGTCTAAGCAATAGCTATGTTAGTGTGACATATTTGTGGTTATCGGTAGCCCTTGAGTAGTCAAGGAGAATACGAGGCCACTGAGTGATGTCATGAAGCACTAACTGACTTTAGAACCTTTACTTGACCAACTTGGCCATTAGGACGTAGTGAGATAACCATCTTTGGTGCAGTCCGAAGTTGGTTGATACTCGATACTACACTCATTGAGGTTTGACTTTTCGAGATATTTCGGTCACCGTGAAAGAGGCTTGCGGTGAAACAATGACCGAGAAGACAGATCAGTGATATTGAGATCCCTTACAACCCAGTTATTATTTCTAGGACAGGTTTTGAGCCAACTAAACTTCAAGATGGTACTTACCTATGAGACTCCATGCAAGCCTAAACCTAAGGACTTGTTTTCTTTTTTTGTATATACTTACTTGTACATAACATCATAAACATCATAACATCATACTCATTCTCACTAACCATTTCAAGGATTTTTGGGATTTATCTTTGTTCTGTTTTGTAGGACATGGCTTCTATTCGCAGGAAAACCATTCAAGTCAATCTCGTATGAATTCCTTCTCAACTCAAAGAGCTAGCATTAAGGGTACCTGAGAACTCTTCATTCACCGAAATACATGTTTGCCTCTTAAACTTGGTTACCTCTAGCACAAATGAAGATATGATGAAGGTGTTGTTCCAGTTCTTTGATCCTCTACACCATTGCTTCACTTTTCCCGATTATCAACTTGTGCCAACTCTAGAAGAATTCTCTCAACTCTTGAGGATTCCCATTCTCAATGAACTACCTTTCAACCGTACGGTAAGAGATCCAAGACCTGAAGAGATTGCCCGAGCACTACACTTGCAACAATCTGATATCACAACTAATTGGGAAACAAGGAGTGGTGTCAAGGGTTTCTTAGTCAAGTTCTTGTTTAAGAAAGCTCAAGACTGTTGGAACTCTTTGGACTTACAAGCTTTTGAAGAAATCTTGGCCCTTATATGGGATGGTTTTGTTCCCAAGCCCTGATCAACTCATAAATGTCAATGCTGGAAAAATCTTCATGTCTCGCAATCCGGTGCCTACCTTATTGGGAGATATCCTACATTCTCTCCATACTCGCACTATGAGGGAGAGAGGAGCCCTCATGTGTTTCACTCCTCTCTTGGCCAAATGGTTTATTTCGCATCTTCCACGATTTGTGTTGAAGAACGAGAAAGGTTTGAGGTGGTCCCATAGGTTGATGACGCTCAGACATTCAGATATCCATTAGTGTTCTCGATCCTTGGAGAATGCTACTATCATCGACCATTGTGGGGAATTCCCTAATGTCCCTTTTCTTGGCATTAGAGGAGGTATCACCTATAACCCTTTCTTAGCCTTATTCCAATTTGGATATGCCCGAAGGGATGGTCCACATGAGATGCTCATCCAAGGAGTGGTATTCGACTAAGAGAGCGACGATCAAGGTTACCGCACGAGGTTTATACGAGCTTGGAGGATGGTAAACAAGGTGGATAGCAAGACGTTAGGACACAAGAATTCCATTCCCCTCGAGCCTTACCTTAGGTGGGTACGAGCTCGTGCTCCGAAACTTGTGATGCCTTATCCTTCCATCTTACCAGTCATCGTGGAACCTGTGGTTGAAGGAGATGTCCCATATACTATCCTCCATCAAGACATGCCTACCTCTCTTGAAGACATGCAAAAGGGTTGGATTCAGCTAAAGGAGGAACAAGATACTTTCAAAGCTCAATTATGTGCTAGTGAGAAGAGGGTCTTGGAGCTTACCGAACATCTACAAGAAGAGAAAAGTGTGAACACCTACCTTGCGCCGAAGAGGATGCGTTCAGTCTTTTTATCTTAGAAATTTATTTTGTAAGCCCAAGAGGCATGTTGTAATATTTTGAACTAATTAATGAAAATTGACGTTTGTTCATTCTTTTGTCTATACAAAGTTAAATTTCATAAATCCTTGAAATCATTTGCATATACATCTTCCATGCATCATAACATGACAACTTTTGACACAACAGGTTTCCTTATCTTTATGCTGTTTATTTCAGCAAGATGGATCTAGAGAAAACTGTGAAGGATCTTCAGGCACAAAAATCTCAATTCCAAGAGACTTTACTGGCCCTAGCCAAGGGGCAACAAGATATGATGGCATTGCTGGCAGTTAAGAAGAAACCTAAGAAGAGAGCCCTTGTCAACATGGGCAGAAGGTTCAAGGAGCAAGTCTGTCAGATCCCGGTAGTGGAAGACTCATATGAAGAAGACGAGAATCAGATTGGTGAGGTTAAGAGTACTCAGGATGACTATATTAATGATCAAGCATCTGATGATGATTATTTTGACGAGTAGTATCCACCCGTCGATGTCAAGTATAAGCAGTTAGAAGATAGATTGAAGGCCATCGAGATCCAAGTCATCCCAGGTTTAGATTTTGATGATTTGGGTTTGATCTATAGGGTGGTTATTCCCCACAAATTCAAAATACTAGTCTCTGCAAAGTACGATGGAGTTTCCTGTCCTAAACTTCACCTGAAATCTTATGTGCGCAAAATACAGCTGCACACTACTGATAAGAAACTCTGGGTTCACTTTTTCCAAGAAAGCTTGGCCGGGACACAGTTAGAATGGTTCTACCAGTTGGATGGTTCCTGCATCAATACATGGGAGGATTTAGCTACCGCCTTCTACCATCGGTACCAGTATAACACCGACTTGGCGCCAACAAGGGTTCAATTGCAAGATATGACCATGGGGAAGAATGAAGGATTTAAAGAATATGCACAAAAGTGGAGAGACCTCGCCAGTAGGGTTTAACCACCTTTGACTGATAGAGAGCACATTGACATGTTTATGGGCACTTTATCCGGTCCATTCTTTAACTTGTTGGTTGGCTGTTCCTCTTCCAGACTCACTGAGTTAATCTTAACCGGTGAAAGAGTTGAAAGCGGCATCAAATGTGGGAAGATCTTTGTGGAATCTGCCTCCACTTCTAATCATGTCAAGAAACCTTTTTCCGCAAAGAAGGAAATCAATTCTGTGTACGAGGCAAGGGCCCGTACCAATAAAAATGATCATCCGTCTGTTAACATTGTCCGAATCTCCAATCCAACTCCTACTCAAAGACCATCTACTAATCGTCAATGTTTTGAAACTCCGAGAAGACAATTTACGAGGTTAGGCATGTCACTATCTCAAGCCTTACAACACTTACTAAAGGCTAATTTGGTGACATTGCGCGATCCTCCTGCCATCCCAGATACCTCTTCACCAAAATACCACCCGAACGCCAAATGTGCTTACCACTCAAGCAGCCCCAGGCATGAGACTGACCAATGCTGGGCCTTGAAGAATAAAATCCAGGATTTGATTGATAACAAGAATATTGAATTTGATCCTCCTCCAACTCCGAATTTAATTACCACGCCTATGCCAAATCATGGCAAGGGTGTTAATGATGTTAAAGATACAATTTTTGTTGCCTCTGTTAAAGACTTGACTACTCCGCTGAATGTCATAAAAAAGAACCTGTTGAAAGCTGGGATTTTCCATGGTTGTGTAAAAGATTGTGTTTGCTGTGCCAAACAACTCAATGGATGCAAAGGGATGAAGGAAGGCATTCAACGCCTGATGGATAGCCACGAAATTCTATTTGAGAAGACTCCGCTTGCCGAAAGTTTGACTAACAAATGTGAAGATCTCTCCATTATCACCATCTCAAACAAACCTCTTAGGATCTCCTCCAAAGGTCCTATCAGGATTTCAAATGAACCAACTGTTACTCCCCTAATAATTACCAATCCCGAACACTTTCCCCACTCTTCAAACAAGGTAGTGCCATGGAACTATGGTGCTGAGGTATTTTACCATGGGATTAAACAAGATGCTTGGAATGACGAAGAAAAAGCTGATGATGTTGGTAACATAGATGGCTCAAGCAAAGTGACTCGAACTGGGAGAATCTTTTCACCCAATATCTCACCACCAGTTAATACAAAGGCACCCGTCCGTATCACTGCTACTAAGCCAAGTACTGACACAAGAGGGAAGGAGAAAATTGTTGAGCCAGCCGTAACAGAAATACCCGCAAAGGATGTTGCTAATGGAGAACCTTCCGCATGTGAGATGGATGAGATCTTGAAGATAATAAAAAGGAGTGACTTCAAGATTGTGGAACAGTTGGGGAAAACCCCGTCTAATATTTCTATGATGTCTTTGCTACTCTGTTCAGATACCCATGCTTAGACATTAATCAAATTCTTGAAAAAAGCTCATGCCCCTCATGAGACCACAACAAACCAATTTGAGAATTACGTGGCTAGCCTGACTGCTGATAATGGCTTGGGATTTTTAGATGATGACCTAACACCGCTTGGGAAGAACCACAATAAGGATCTACATGTTTCTATTGAGTGCAAGGGGACCACCCTAGCACATGTTCTAGTCGACACTGGTTCTTCTCTAAACGTGCTACCCAAGGGGCGTTAGACCGTTTAGACTGTGAAGGTTTAGTCTTGAAGCCAAGTGATATCATCGTGAGGGCCTTCGATGGATAAAAAAGGACTGTTCATGGAGAAGTAGATCTTCCAATCAAGGTGGGCTCCCAAATTTTCAACTCCACCTTCTACATCATGGATATTTGTCCTAACTATTCTTGTCTGTTGGGTCGCCCTTAGATCCATAAAGTTGGGGCAATAACCTCAACTCTTCATCAGAAACTCAAATTTCCCGTCAAGGGAAGAATCGTCACCGTCTATGGAGAGGAAGAGTTTATGGTAAGGCACCTTAACTCTTTCAAGTACGTAGAGATGGATGGATAATTCATTGAGACCCCGTGTCGAGCCTTTGAAGTTATGCCACTGATGGTTGCTGCTACCAAATGTTCCTCTGATGAGCCCAAAGCTGTTAAAGTCATATCGAAGATGGTTTCAGTCAAAGATGCTCGTGCTGCGATTGAAGAAGGAAGCTGTGATACTTGGGGGAAACTCCTCGATATCCCATTTAAAGCGGAAAAATTTGGCTTGGGTTTCACCGTCAAGGCTCAGAAGGAAGTGAGGCGCGTCCGTACAGGAAAGCCACATCTCCGTATTGGAAGCAATGAAGTCAACGTTGTAGGTGATTCTGATGAAGAAGATGCATTTGAAGATCGGGTGTATCCAACTACAACGGAGCTGAAGAATTGGCATGCAAATGACTTCCCATCTCCTTCATTGAGGAGTAATCTACTTGTTTGTTGCTTTTTATTTAATTTAAGAACATTTTGTCTAATATTTAAACAATGACTTTTATGCCATGTACCTGGCCCGAGGAACTTTGGTCCATTTGTCAAGGGTTTTATTTATGTTCATCTAATCATATGATCATTCAATACAAATCATTGGACTCTTTTGCATTCAAATCTTTGTGTTCATTGTCTTTCTTTTCTTCAAATACATTTTTCAAAATAGCCATGTATCTTACGTGAACACACACACACACTCTTGCAGGTCTTCATCCACTCTGGATCTTATTACCAATGACTCTAATATTTCCTACTATGACTTCGAATGTCCAATTAACCATGCCAAAGAAGAAGGCGAGGAACATTGTGATATACCGGGAGAACTAGCCAGACTTCTATTATAAGAGGAAAAAGCTATTCAGCCGCACGAATAGTCAGTTGAAATCATCAATCTGGGTACCGAGACGGACAAGAAAGAGGTTAACATTTTTGCTAACTTAGAAGACAATGTCAAGGGCAGGTTGTTTTAAATGTTTCATGACTATGTGGAAGTGTTTGCTTGGTCGTATGAAGATATGCCAGGGCTGGATCCGACATCGTAGTTCATCATCTGCAGACTAAAGAAGATTATCCTCCTGTCAAATAAAAATTTCGCCGCATGAGGCTTGATATGTCTAAAAAGATAAAAGCTGAGGTGATGGAACAATTTAATGCAGGATTCCTAGCTATGACATCTTACCCCCAATGGGTTTCAAATGTCGTGCCAGTACCGAAGAAAGACGGAAAAGTTTGCATGTGCTTAGACTATAGGGATCTAAATAGGGCAAGCCCCAAGGATGACTTCCCTTTACCACACATTGACGTCTTGGTAGATAAAACTGCTCAACATAAAGTCTTCTCTTTTATGGACGGTTTCTCTGGCTATAATCAGATTAGGATGGCTCCGGAAGACATGGAGAAGACTACTTTCGTCATGCAATGGGGAACCTTTTGTTACGAGGTCATTCCGTTCAGACTGAAGAATGCAGGGGCAACATATCAAAGGGCTATGTTGGCTTTGTTTCATGATATGATTCATCATGAAATAGAGGTCTATGATGATGATATGATTACTAGGTCACAAACTGAAGAGAAACATCTCGATCACCTGTATAAACTATTCTAAAGGATGAAAAAGTACAAGTTGAGGTTAAACCCTAACAAGTGCACATTTGGAGTACGATCTAGAAAGCTTCTACATTTTGTTGTCAGCAATAAAGGCATTGAATTTGATCCTGCCAAGGTTAAGGCCATCCAAGAAATGCCAGTCCCTCATTCTGAAAAAGAAGTTCGAGGATTCTTGGGTCGTCTCAATTACATCGCCCATTTCATATCTCACTTGACTGCTACTTGTGAGCCAATCTTCAAACTCTTGAAGAAAGATCAGGTAGTCAGATGGAATGATGAATGCCAAGCTGCCTTCAACAAAATCAAAGAATATCTGCAAGAGCCTCCTATTCTCATGCCTCCAGTTGAAGGAAGACCCTTGATCATGTACTTGACAGTACTAGAGAATTCTATGGGGCGGGTTTTAGGCCAACATGACGAGTCTGGCCGAAAAGAGCATGCTATTTATTACCTGAGAAAAAAGTTTACCGACTGTGAAACAAGATATTCACTGCTCGAGAAAACATGTTGCGCTCTAGCATGGGCTGCTCTCCGGCTAAGGCAGTATATGTTGACTCATACCACTCTGTTGATTTCTAAGATGGACCCAATCAAGTACATCTTCGAGAAACCTGCCCTTTCCAGACGGATAACCAGATGGAAAATGATCTTGACTGAGTACGACATTCAATAAACGACACAAAAGGCCATCAAAGGAAGCATACTAGCAGATCATTTGGCCCATCAAGCTGTTGTAGATTATCAGCCTATGAACTTCGACTTCCCGAATGAGAACATCATGCTGGTGATAGACTGTGTAAAACTTGGACCGTATGACAGACCTGAACGAGGATTCCGATGGACTATGGTCTTCGATGGGGCTTCCAACGCCTTGGTAATGGAATTGGTGTTGTGATCATCTCTCCTGAAGGTTGCCACACTCCATTCACTTCCAGACTATGCTTTGATTGCACTAACAACATGGCTAAGTACGAAGCGTGCATCTTGGGTCTGAAAGCTTCCATTGATTTGAGGATCAAACATTTGAATATGTTTGGGGATTCCTCTCTAGTGATCAGCCAAGTAAAAGGGGATTGGGACACTAAGCACCCTAATGTCACCCCTTACAAGGAACTTGTGCTATCCTTGATTCCCTACTTCGAATAGATCACCTTTGAGAACTTCCCTAGGGAAGAAAATCAGTTGGCTGACGCCTTGGCAACCATGTCTTCAATGTTCAAGGTCAGATGGGACAATGAAGCCCCTACGATTACGATTGAGAGATTCGACGAACCTGCACACTGCTGTGAGCTTGACACTGACACAGAAAAGCCATGGTATCATGAGGTGATGAGATATCTTGAAGCACGCGAGTACCCCGAGGAAGCATCCATAAATGAAAGAAAGTTATTACGAAGATTTGAAGCCAAATTCTTCATAAGTAACGGAATATTTTACAAGCGCAACCATGATTCTACTCTGCTCCGATGTGTGGACAAGAAAGAGGCAGAGGAAATTATGGAAGACATGCACGATGGTCTCTTTGGTACTCACTCAAGCGGACATACGATGGCTAAGAAAATCTTGAGAGCTGGCTACTATTGGTCAACTATGGAGACTGATTTCCATCAACACTCTAGGATTTATCACAAATGCCAAATCTATGCTGACAAGGTTCATGTGCCTCCTATCCCTCTGAACATCATGACCGCTCCGTGGCCATTTGCAATGTGGGGCATTGACATGATTGGAGAAATCAAGCCCACCACTTCCAATGGACATCGCTTCATTCTGGTTGCTATTGATTATTTCACCAAATGGGTCGAAGTTGCCTCATTTTCCTCAGTCACCAAGAATGTGGTCACCAGATTCATCAAACATAACTTCATCTGCCGCTATGGTATCCCCGAAAGGATCATTACCGACAATGGGAATAACCTCAACAATGCTATGATTACTGAACTTTGCACTCAGTTCAAGATCAAGCAACACAATTCTTCTCCATATAGACCTAAAATGAATGGTGCAGTCAAAGTGGCTAACAAAAACATTAATAAGATTGTGCAGAAGATGGTAATAACCTATAAGGACTAGCATGAGATGTTACCGTTTGCTCTTCACGGCTACCGCACTTCAGCTAGAACATCAACTAGGGCAACTCCCTTTTCTCTAGTCTATGGCATGGAAGCTGTTTTTCCAATAGAAGTTCAGATTCCTTCACTGAGAATTATGAATGAAGAAGTCCTAGGCGAAGACGAGTGGATTCAGACAAGATTGGATCAGCTGAACTTGATCAATGAAAAACGACTGGCTATTGTTTGTCATGGTCAGACGTACCAAAAACGTATGATCAAGGCTTTCAACAAAAAGATCAAGCCTCGAGTATATCAAGCTGGTGACTTGGTGATCAAGCGCTTCATTCTGCCATAAGGAGATCCCAGAGGCAAATGGACTCCCACCTACGAAGGGCCATTTGTTGTCAAGAGAGTTTTCTCTGGCGGTGCCATGATGCTGGCTACCATGGATGGTGAAGACTTCCCACATCCTATAAACGCAGACATAGTTAAAAAATACTACACATAAGAGACCTGCTAGGTTGACACACCTAGGAAAAATAAGGGCTTCCCGGCAAACCAAAAGGTTTGGGCAAAAATTAGGGATATATGCAAAAGATTGTACATCCGGCAAGTTGAAAACCCGAAAGGGCGACTTGGGAAAAAATGGGTATCCTGGTGGGCGAAAAACGCGAAAGGGCGGTCCAAGAAAAAGTTAAGGATTGAATACGTATGACTATGTCCCGTGGAATCACCACAGTCAACTTTATCACCAAGGTACGAGTTCAAACGGTCCATGATCAATCCAATCAACGTCTGTCAACGGGAAGGGGCATTCGAAGACATTGGGGAAATAATAGAGTTGGAATGCATTGAGATCATTTCACATGGATATTTGTTTTGTTTTCAATCTTTGTTTTCCTTTCGACGATTTCCTCTTACTAGGAACTCCGTCTCTTTGTACAAAAAACGCCTATTCATGGGAAAAATATAAATACAAATATACTTTGAAGTGCAAAATTTTTGTTTTTATTTTGAATGCAAACTTGTCCAATGACTAAAATGGAATGAACATATGCATATGAACATAATTAAAACTGTTTGGCACATGTGTCCTGCTAAGCAGCAACAAGCATCTCTTTAATATATATATGGAATATCTCCACAGAGTTACTTCATTAGCATTATCCCCACAAAAGAGGTTACAATAAACCATTTCTATAAACAATATCAATACAATTCTTATTTGGCACCAACCCGCGTGCAACTACAGAGTATGTCCATGGGTTTTGAGGAAGGCCTTAAAGAATATGCATTGAAATAGAGAGATCTTGCATCAAGAGTTCAACCTCCTTTGTCTGATAGAGAATTGGTTGACATGTTCATGAGTACGCTAACAGGTCCTTTCTATAATCATCTACTTGGAATTTCTTCAGCCGGTTTCACTAAATTGATATTGACAGGAGAACATGTTGAGAATGGAATCAGAAGCGTTAAAATACAGGTTACTACATCTTCAAATACCGTGAAGAAATATTATATTGTTAAGAAAGAATCTAATATTGTGTATGGCCAGAAGGGTCGTAATAAGAGTGATTGCGACCAATCTGTGGGGGCAGTGCTGATCTTTTTGATTTGATTGTTACCAAAGAAACCATCCATAAAAGAAAAGACTTTGAACTTTGCGGTGCTGTCGACCAATATGTCAATGTGTGGTAATGGGAAATCATCCTTTGGGCTGGCCCTATTCAGATCACTCTAGTCCACACACATTTGAACTTTGCCATCTTTCTTAGCAAGATGCATTATATTAGCTAACCACTAAGGATAAACTGATGTAACGAGGAAGCCTGCATTAATTTGTTTCTGAACCTCTTCTTTGATCTTGTCATCCATATTGGGATGAGTCCTTCTCAACTTCTGCTTAATCGGTGGACATTCAGGTCTCAACGACAATCGATGCTTCACAATATTATTATCTGTGATCGGTGGAAATAGAACTGACTGTTTTGGAATGGTGGTTTGCGTTTGCGTTTGTTTTTGCAAAATGTCGCGGTAAGCAAGAGTCGCCACCGTCTTTTATTTTCTCCAACAAGGAAAGGACAAAAGCACAGCAAAATTCCTTTTTCGAGATGTTTCTCGGTTCGGGAGGTAGATTATAGAAAGGGAAGGTGTTAGCACCCTTTCTATCCGTGGTTATCCACGGGCTCTTAGGTACTTGCTCTTATGTTTTCAAAAATGTTGTTTGCTTTTCAAGTGTGTGTGGGTTTTAAAAAAGTTTTGTTTGAAAAAATTTCTAAGTAACTCTTGTATCTGTCCTCAAGAGTGTATGAAATATTTGTTTGAAAACCTTTTGAAAGTGAGAGTGCGAAAAGTATTTTTGTTTGTTAAGAGAGCAAGTACCCATGAGAAATCTACCTACTCTAAGGAATTGGGCTGTGTAAGAGTCCTTTAGATAGTGCTATCCCACCATTGAGAGGTAGGTAGCACCGTCGTTGGAGTTATTCGGGTCAATTCGATTATAGGGGACATGTGTGGTCACCAAAGCAATGGTAGGACGCCTTAGCGGTAACCCTAATGTCCTAGATCCTTTTTTTTTATCCGAGGCAACCGTTCGAGGCAACTGGATCTTTAGACAGGAGGGCGACCTCTAAAACACCCTATACTTGACGACCACGTCGAGGCAACCAGTGAGGCGTACCCTAGGAGTGGCATGTGCATGTGTGTTGTTTCAGTTTATGTTTATCTTTGATCATGCATTTGTGAGCTACGAGTTGATTTTATTTGTCAGGCAATCTTGTCATGCATAATTAACAGTTAAGAGTGCGGAAAATAAAGTGCAGAAAGGTAAATCTACGCTATTACAAGGCGCGGGTATATACATCGCCAAAAACAAAACCCGTTTGGAAAATAAATACGAGAAAGTAAATAAAGCGATAAAAGCCTAATTAACTATTACATTTCCGGAGCAGATACATAAATATAATGAATTAAAATAAAAATGCGCACGAAAGATTGAATCGGGACGTCCTTAGGGTTTTGACCCTTTTTGAGAAAAGAATTGAATTTGTCCTTTTTTTGCAATTAAATTAAATATTAAACCTAATAACTAATTAATTAATTAATTAAAGAAAAATTTTTTTTTTGTGTTTTTTATGTTTTAATGAAAATAAAATAAAAGGAATTAAAAAGTTAGTAAACAAAACCCTAATTCTAAGCTAATTTTATTTATTGTAAAAAAAAGATTAAAGTTAACCTAATTTAACTAAATTAATTAATTTACATTTATTTACTAAAATAATAATTAATAGTAAAAATAATAAATAATAAAAATATTTACATCTTTTGATTATCTGAATTTATTATAAAAAATAATTAATTTATGAATTAATAATAATAATAATAATTGAAAATAGAAAGAAAATAAAAAAGAAATAGAAACCAGGGGGGTGTTGGACCCAAAGGAGGTGAAAGTTGCAAGTCTGGCCCATTAAGCACAAAGCCACGTTTGACTTCTAGAATTGTCCAGGCATGCATTGACCAGGGAACATGGTGTTCAGCGCTTCATAGCCATTGGATTGCTGTTGAAGGACACATGGCATCTGGGAACGTATGAGACCATGGTGGAACGCCTTTGAATATCCTGCATATGAACCTGTTTGAAAAAATAATATGAGAATTTTGGGGGACCTGGGAATCGAACCCAGGTCCCAATGGTTATTTGACGCGCTTTCCACCAACTCAACCACCTGCTTGCTTTGTTAATATAGTGGGTAATGAAATTAATATATGAAAATAACAATTATGCTGGAAAAAACAAAACGCGCGCCATATTTTTGAACGGACCAACCACGCGCTTACACCTATTGTCTTCCTCCTTGTTTCCCTGTAAAACAAAAACAATTAGCGGGGGTTTTTAACCCCCACAACCTGCAATGAGAGAAAATAGTGAATAGAACTGTGTGCAAGATAAATTGTTCACGAGGGTTGTGTTGGATTCGTCTGGCCTTGACGAATTCAACCATAGGCGTTGAAGGTTCTAATTTTACCGGACCTGAAAAGCCCCAATTTTGAAGCTTGAAAAACCTAGAATTCTCCAATGGTGATTTGCGTTTCAGGGCACCATAACGCAATTCACCTATACCATTAGCTTCAGAAAGGTTCTAGCAATACAATACACAAAAAAAATCTCATTAATAATGCATGAATATTGAATTACGATTATGGAAAAATTAACCAAACCGTGTGACTGTTTGTGGAGATTTCTTGAGCTTTAGCACACGAATTTGATTGCAAAATGTATCTAGGGATCCCTGCAAGGTGTTAAAAACCACAAAAGCCCTTGAATTGGCCTGGAAGGTTGAATTCAGTTTTGAGTTTCTTTGATATTTTTTGGAATTGGTTATGGCCTCTCTTGCAGAATTTTCACGTTGCAGGCATTAGGGTTGGCTTCAGTATTTATGTTGGAAGGGAATTAGGTTAACTTTTGGCCAAGAAATCCATTGCATTATGGTTTCAATATTTGATTGGAAATCAAATAATTTTCAATCTTTTTGATTGATAAAACTTGCCAAACATGGAGATTTTTGTCTCTTTGATGGATGCACGAAATTGCCAGCTTGCCCTGAGCCTATTTGCTTCATAAAAAGATTTGAAAACCATATCTTTATATTTTCTACATTTTAAATCAATTAAATGAATTAATATTAATAAAAATTCAATTAATTAATTAAAAATAAGAAAATAAATCAATTTGAGCTCAATGGGTCGTGCATAGGCCTTGGACAAAGTTTCAAGAAGGAATTTGAGGCCCATTAGCAAAAATGAAGTGTTTTGAGCAAAGTTGACTTTTGCAAATTCATGAAAATTTCCCAACTTCTCCAATGCATATCTTGCTCAATTTTGATCATATGAACATGTTCTTGGACATTTTGGAAAGGCCTTGAAGTCCTCTAACCAATTCCTTTGGTCCCATGTCATTTTGATTTACCAATCTCAAGTTATGGTCTTTGACTTAACATGCCTTTTTGTTGACTTTTGAAATTGACCTATAATGTAGAAATTGATAACGTTTTGTGAGAGCATTTCTTGGACTTGGAATGTGAAGATGAGTTGTAGGAAATGTCATCCCCTTCTAAATGAGAATTGTATGGGATTTTTCTGATGAACCATGAAAAAGTTATGCCTCGGTCAAGTTACAGTTGACTTTTCAACTGTCCAAAAATAGCAACTTTTGCATCTTTGATGATTTTTGAGCCATGCTTGAGGAATCATGATCAAGACTTGATCAAATGATGATTGTGGCTTCAAAATAAGATGTTGACCAAATTTTTTGACTTTTGACTGTAAAATGACCATTTTGCCCCTGCAGTTGATTGTGAACCAAATAGGGCTTTTGATTGTGCAATTTGATGCTGTGAGCCATGACACTTGACATGTAGATGCTTGACAATGCATATGGGCACATGGGACTTGATTAGACCATTGAAAACCACAAATTCCTTGCAAGAAACAAAACCCTAATTTTGAACTGGCTTAGGAGGATGTTTGACTGGGCAACCCCTTGATCCATTTGAAGATTGATCTTTACAAATCTTGAAGAATATGGGAGGGAAAATTTTATGGTACAACAGTTGCCCCTGTTCAATCTTCTTAGACCTGAGGATGTAGATTGGCTTGCGTGCCTTTCGTGATCCGAAGGTGGAAGATGATTGAACACTAGAGTGCCCAGAAATTTGCACTCGCATAGTAGAGTATCAGCAGTGTGATTTCGGGAATGGGCTTACAGATGCCATTTGGAGAGATGGTGGATAGAAGGATGGGCTTATAGATGCCATCTGGAGATGTGACAGAATCTTGTCGGGAATGGGCTTACAGATGCCATTTGGAAATGTGACGGATAGTTGTGGAGATGGGCTTATAGATGCCATCTGAAGGTGTCGATCGCGTAAGAGATTCCTTAGCGAGAACTTGCGTACTTGAGAAAGAAAGATAATTTCCTGGCCTGTTACAGGTGTTGATCTTCAAACTCTTCATGTAGATATGCCCTGGCTAGATACTGAAGGAGTGAAAAACACAAGAAGGGGGGGTTGAATTGTAAAACTGAAATCTTAAAGAAATTGACAAGATATTTTTATCCTGGTTCGTTTGATCTCAAACTACTCCAGTCCACCCGTCAAGGTGATTTCGCCTCTCTCCAACGAGGTCTTAATTCACTATATTCAACTGAATATTACAGACTGCTTTAACAACTGCTAAAGCCTTCTTGATTCAAACCACAATCCGGTTTGTCAAGGCAACACTTTCTTACAAAGGTATAAAACAAATGTGTGTGAGTGTTTTCTACAAAACTTTATCACAACTGTGATGTATACACAAATGAAGCTTAGAAACTTAGATTGCTAAACACTAATGGAGTATCAGAGTTTGTGGTTTAGCAAAACTGGTAGATGAAGATTATTGTTCAGCTTTGTGCGTGTAGAGAATTGGAGAGCATTAGCCATTATAATCTTCGAAGCTTTGTTTATATAGCACTTGAGAAGATGAACGTTGAATGCAATATTCTTGATTCAATGCTAATAACAAGCTTTCCTTTTTGAGCAGATCTTGTCTAGAATGATGCCGTTGGAATTAATTAGCGTTCAATGCACAGTACCGTTGCTTCTTCAATGCACGTTCTGGCTTGGCTCATTCTGATTCTGCTTCGCTGCTGATGAACTATTGTTTTTGTATCAGAGTGTTTACGCGCAGTTCTGTTCATCAAGCTTCAGCATGTACGTGAGTTGATCATCTGATCTTGATGTTCTGATTCAGCAACTTCTGATGCTGGTGTATGAAATCAAATTCTGATGCTGAAGAAGTGATCTTGCTTATTTTAATCAGCGTATCTGCAAGTCAGAGCATAGTAATTTTAGGCAGCATATAGTTCAAACATGAAACATATAAATACTATATCTTTTCACTTTGTTATCATCAAAACTTAAATATAGGGTAGTAGATTCAAACATTGTTCTAACAATCTCCCCCTTTTTGATGATGACAAAAACTAGATATTTTAAATGAAAAATAACGTGAAAAGGTGTCTGGGAAATGTATCAGAATAAGAAGTACGGAAAAATCAGAGTTAAGAGATACTCCCCCTGAGTTGATTACTTCCCTTTGATGATACGTGTTCTTCAGGATCAGATCTTTGTCTTTCTTTGAACATCAGATTAAGAGTCTTTGACTTATCAGAGAGCAGAGCTTCAGAGCTTTTCCTGTCAGAGCTTTGCTTTGGATCAGAGTATTTGGTCGATCAGAATCTTCATATTAGATCAGAGCAACATTGATCAGAGCTTCTACATTTTGATCAGAGCTTCTAGTCTTCATAGTGTTCAGGAGTTTCCTTGTGCCTGTAGACTTTAAACAAAAACAGAAAAACATTTCAAGTAATAGAGTTAGAATGTTTGAGAATTTCTGTCTAGTTAGCCGTTATTGATTTTAAATATCATTCTTGTTCTCCCCCTTTTTGTCAGCAATCAAAAAGTGTTGGTGATGTGCTAAAACAATTTAGATCAGAAAAACAAATTATATTAAGATAGTTCATAATCAGAGCAAAAGAACATTACAAAACATAGTCAAAACAGTACATCAGAAAATGAAGAAAACATAGAGAATGTCATGCATGAAAAAAATTTTGATTGCCATTTAACAAGCGTGATTACTTTTCATTAAATGCTTGCTGATTTTGGGGGATTTGAGAAAGATACTTAAAAACGGTTACCAGACATGTGTCTCAATGCACCCAATCAGCGCTTTGCCTTCTCAGAAGCGTGCACGCGTTCTGCTTCAGGGATTTGCTGATGATTGGATGACACTTGTTTGATGTAGTGATCAGCACGTCTGTATTTGAGATTAGACTCTCAGATCTTTAGACTTGCATCTGATACAATCTGCATGTTCTATCTTTCTGAAAGAAGATTGATCAGAAGTTCACAGTAATATAATTACATTCTGAAGATAAATACATGGAATTAAAACATTTTCATTCTGGGCATACTTTCATGCTGAGATGTTTCAGAATGAAATTGAATCTATCTTCTGAAAGGGGTTTAGTAAAGATATCAGCCCATTGATGGTCTGTATCTATAAATTTTAAGTTTAAAATACCTTTCTGAATATAGTCCCTAATGAAATGATGTTTTATTTCTATATGCTTAGCTCTAGAATGTAAAATAGGATTCTTACTTAAGCAAATAGCAGAAGTATTATCACAAAGAATAGGAATGTTACTCTCAAAAATCTGGAAGTCTTCAAGCTGACTTTTCATCCAGAGCATTTGTGTGCTACATCCTGCTGCTGCTATGTACTCAGCTTCTGCTGTTGACAGAGCAATTGTTGATTGCCTTTTGCTTGACCAAGAGATCAGATTTTCTCCCAGAAACTGGCAGCTTCCAGAAGTACTTTTACGTTCCACTCTGTCTCCAGCAAAATCAGCATCGCAGTAGCCTACTAAGCTGTAATCACTAGATTTTCTATAAAACAAACCCAGATTAGTAGTACCTTTCAGATACTTGAAAATTCGCTTAACAACTGTTAAGTGAGATTCTCTAGGATCTGATTGGAATCTAGCACAAATACATACGCTGAATAAGATATCAGGTCTTGAAGCTGTCAGATAAAGGAGAGAACCAATCATACCTCTGTAGACTTTCTGTTCTACACTTTTGCTTACCTCTTCTCTTTCCAGAATGCACGTGGGATGCATTGGAATCTTTGATGGCTTACATTCTGAGAGGTCAAATTTCTTCAGAAGATCTCTGATGTATTTGCTCTGATGAATGTAAGTTCCCTCTGGAGTTTGATTGATCTGAATTCCTAGAAAGAATTTCAGTTCCCCCATGAGGCTCATCTCAAATTCTGCCTGCATACACTTAGCAAATTTTCTTCCAAGAGAAGGATTAGTAGAACCAAAAATAATATCATCAACATAAATTTGACAGACTAAAATGTCACTCTTAACTGTTTTACAGAATAGAGTAGTGTCCACTTTCCCTCTGGTGAATTCATTTTCAAGCAGAAAGTTACTTAGCCTTTCATACCAAGCTCTGGGAGCTTGTTTCAGACCATACAGTGACTTTTTCAGTTTGAAAACATGTTCTGGATGTTTTGTATTTTCAAAACCTGGGGGTTGGTGAACATAAACTTCTTCTTCTATATAACCATTTAAGAATGCACTTTTGACATCCATCTGATACAGAGTGATGCCTCTATTAACAGCAAATGAAATTAAAAGTCTGATAGATTCTAACCTGGCGATTGGGGCAAAGGTTTCTGTATAGTCTATCCCCTCTTGCTGACTATAACCTTGTGCAACCAGTCGTGCCTTGTTTCTGATGACTTCACCTTGTTCATTTAGCTTGTTTCTGAACACCCATCTTGTTCCAATGACGTTGAATCCTTTTGGTCTGGGAACGAGATCCCATACGTCGTTTCTGGTGAATTGATTCAGCTCTTCTTGCATTGCCAGAATCCAGTCATTATCCAGAAGTGCTTCATCAATAGAAGAAGGTTCAATCAGAGACACAAGTCCCATAAGAGTTTCTTCAGAGTTTCTGAAGCTTGCTCTTGTTCTGATTGGATCTTCCTTTCTTCCTAGAATAGTCTCTTCTGGGTGATCCAAACTGCTTCTGGGTAATCTCTTCTGAGGTTGATCAGCAGCAGTTGTAGGATTTCTAGCATTGCTCCTTTCAGACGTTGAAGGAATGTCTGTGTTGAGAGCTTCTGATGACTTGTCTTCAGAACCTGCAAATTCAATTTCTATACCTGCAAGATTTTCATTCTGCTTTGACTTTTCAGAGTCAAGCTTGTCATCAAAACGAACACTGATTGATTCTTCCACAATCTGTGTTTCTGTATTGTATACTCTGTACCCTCTTGAGCGTTCAGAGTATCCTAACATAATACACTTCTGTGCCTTAGAATCAAACTTGTTCAAATAATTCTTTGTATTTAACATAAAGCAAGTACATCCAAATGGATGAAAATACGAAATGTTGGGCTTTCTGTTCTTCCACAATTCATATGGAGTCTTTTCCAGAATAGGTCTTATTGAGATTCTATTCTGAATGTAGCACGCTGTGTTTATTGCCTCTGCCCAGAAAGTCTTAGCAACGTTTGTCTCATTGATCATGGTTCTGGCCATTTCTTGCAATGTTCTGTTCTTTCGTTCTACAACTCCATTTTGTTGGGGAGTTCTAGGACAAGAGAAATCATGCAGAATGCCTTTGTCATTAAAGAATGACTCAAAATCTTTATTTTCAAATTCTCCACCATGATCACTTCTGACTTTAACGATTCTAAGATCTTTTTCATTCTGAACTTGGTTACAGAAGGTAACAAACACAGAGTGTGACTCGTCCTTGTGTCTTAAGAACTTTACCCATGTCCATCTGCTATAGTCATCTACGATTACTAACCCATACTTCTTACCACTGACTGAAGCAGTTTTAACTGGTCCAAATAAGTCAATGTGCAGAAGTTCTAATGGCTTAGAGGTAGAAACAAAATTTTTGGATTTAAAAGAAGGTTTTGCAAATTTGCCTTTCTGACATGCTTCACACAGAGCATCTGAATTGAACTTCAAATTTGGAAGCCCTCTGACCAGATTGAGTTTGTTAATCTGAGATATTCTTCTCATACTAACATGCCCCAATCTTCTGTGCCAGATCCACTGCTCGTTGTTAACAGACAGAAGACATTTTACGTTCTGACTCTTTAGTTCAGAAAGTTTGATTTTGTAAATGTTGTTTTTCCTCTTTCCATTAAACAGGATAGTCCCATCTTTCTGACTAACAGCTTTACATGATTTTTGATTAAAGATTGTATCATAACCGTTATCACTTAATTGACTTATGGATAACAGATTATGCATCAATCCATCTACTAGCAGAACATTATTAATAGAGGGAAGATTTCCGTTACCTACAGTTCCAGAGCCAATAATCTTTCCCCTCTGATTGCCTCCAAAGCCAACGTGGCCTCCAGGCTTAAGTTCCAGGCTTTGGAACATATGCCTTCTTCCCGTCATGTGTCGTGAGCAGCCAGAGTCCAGGTACCATGACTGGTGTTTCTGACTTGCTGCTAAAGATATCTGCAACATGTATTATTTTATCCTTAGGTACCCAGATCTTCTTGGGTCCTGATTTGTTAGTTTTACCAAAACTCTGGTTGAATTTTGGTTTCACAGAGTGCTTACTGCTAGTATATTTGATGTCGTGTGTGTGACCATACACAAAGTGTGAATTTAGAGGAGTGTGTTTAATGGTTAAATCCATGACATTCTTAGGTGTAGGAACCTTACCTTGGTATCCTATTCCTTTCCTGCCGTTTCTGCTAACTCCATAGATCATTGAAGCCATTCTGCTTCTATCTATGCTTTTAGCAAGGAACTTCTGGAAACTATGATCATACTCCTTGATGATCTCATCAGCGTTGCTGGGAGTTTCAGAAATTGGTTCCTTCTGAGAGTTTTGTAAAGAGTTTTCTAATTTTAAAATTTTATCTCTCAGCTCAGAGTTTTCCAATTTGAGACTCTCAGACTTATTAGAGTCAGATTCAAGATTCCTTTTCAGGTCTCTGAATTTAGCTCTAATCTGCTGATAACGTTCCAGAATTTCATTGAGGCTTTCAGCAAGTTCAGCCTTTGTAAAATTAACAGCAAAGTTAGGGAATACCTCTTCTGTGTCTGATTCTGAGTCTGATTCAGAAGCTTCACTATCATCTGGAATGTTAGCCATGAGCGCTATGTTTGCCCTTTCATCATCTGATTCTGAGTCAGCTTCAGACGAGTCAGAGTCATCCCATGTGGCCATGAGACTTTTCTTCTTCTCTCTTCCAAACTTCTTTTTGGGCTTTTCCCTCTGAAGCTTTGGGCAGTCACTCTTGTAGTGTCCTTGCTCATTGCACTCGTAGCAGATGATGTCTTTTGTGTTTGGCTTCTTGCTACCGGAGGAGCCTTCAGATCTTCTGTATCCAGAGGAAGAATCTGTCCTTCTGTATCTGGAAGAAGACTCGTTCTGATCAGATCTTCTGGGATTCCTGAACTTCCTTTGTCTTTGCTTCCACAGTTAATTTACTCTTCTGGAGAGAAGGGAAAGTTCGTCTTCTTCTGATGAGGATCCATCAGATGTTTCTTCAACTGCCTGCAAAACTTTAGATTCAGATTTTCTGTTAGATTTTAAAGCTAAAGGCTTACCTTGCTTCTGAGGCTCATCAACTTCTAGCTCTATCTCATGACTTCTGAGGGAGCTTATAAGTTCCTCCAGAGTGATTTTGTTGAGATCTTTCGCTAGCTTCAGAGCAGTAACCATAGGCCTCCACTGCTTGGGTAAACTTCTGATTATCTTCTTGACATGGTCAGCAGTAGAGTATCCTTTGTCCAGAACTTTGAGACCAGCTACCAGAATCTGGAATCTAGAGAACATAGTTTCAATGGATTCAGATTCTTCCATTTTGAACGCCTCATACTTCTGAATGAGCGCCAGAGCTTTTGTTTCGTTGACTTGAACGTTTCCCTCATGCGTCATTCTGAGAGAATCAAAGATGTTCTTAGCTGTGTCTCTGTTGGAGATCTTTTCATACTCAGTATAGGAGATGGCACTGAGGAGGATGGTTCTGGCCTTATGGTGATTCTTGAAATCACGCTTTTGTTGATCAGTCATTGATTTTCTATCAATCTTCTGACCAGTTGCATTCACAGGGTGCGTGTATCCATCTGTCACCATATCCCACAGATCAGCATCATGTGCTAGAAAGAAGCTTTCAATTCTGTCTTTCCAGTAATCAAAGTTTTCTCCATCAAAGACTGGAGGTTTGCCGCTGAATCTGTCTCTGTCCTCATTGTTGTCATTGCTGAAATGAGAGTTGTTTCCTGCCATTGTGTTTTTCTGACGCTGGATCTTGTACTGACACGGTTAAGTGTTTTAGCTCAGAACCAGGCGCTCTGATGCCAATTGAAGGGGTGAAAAACACAAGAAGGGGGGGTTGAATTGTAAAACTGAAATCTTAAAGCAATTGACAAGATATTTTTATCCTGGTTCGTTTGATCTCAAACTACTCCAGTCCACCCGTCAAGGTGATTTCGCCTCTCTCCAACGAGGTCTTAATTCACTATATTCAACTGAATATTACAGACTGCTTTAACAACTGCTAAAGCCTTCTTGATTCAAACCACAATCCGGTTTGTCAAGGCAACACTTTCTTACAAAGGTATAAAACAAATGTGTGTGAGTGTTTTCTACAAAACTTTATCACAACTGTGATGTATACACAAATGAAGCTTAGAAACTTAGATTGCTAAACACTAATGGAGTATCAGATTTTGTGGTTTAGCAAAACTGGTAGATGAAGATTATTGTTCAGCTTTGTGCGTGTAGAGAATTGGAGAGCATTAGCCATTATAATCTTCGAAGCTTTGTTTATATAGCACTTGAGAAGATGAACGTTGAATGCAATATTCTTGATTCAATGCTAATAACAAGCTTTCCTTTTTGAGCAGATCTTGTCTAGAATGATGCCGTTGGAATTAATTAGCGTTCAATGCACAGTACCGTTGCTTCTTCAATGCACGTTCTGGCTTGGCTCATTCTGATTCTGCTTCGCTGCTGATGAACTATTGTTTTTGTATCAGAGTGTTTACGCGCAGTTCTGTTCATCAAGCTTCAGCATGTACGTGAGTTGATCATCTGATCTTGATGTTCTGATTCAGCAACTTCTGATGCTGGTGTATGAAATCAAATTCTGATGCTGAAGAAGTGATCTTGCTTATTTTAATCAGCGTATCTGCAAGTTAGAGCATAGTAATTTTAGGCAGCATATAGTTCAAACATGAAACATATAAATACTATATCTTTTCACTTTGTTATCATCAAAACTTAAATATAGGGTAGTAGATTCAAACATTGTTCTAACAGATACAGGTATCGAATCCATAATCAATTGCTCACAGATATGCCCTGGCTAGATACAGGTATCGAATCTGGAACTCGTCGTCTACAGATATGCCCTGGCTGGATACAGGTATCGAATCTCTAAACTCGTCATGCAGATATGCCCTGGCTGGATACAGGTATCGAATCTACAATCAATCACTCACAGATATGCCCTGGGTAGATACAGGTGTCGAATCTGGAATTAGGTCGTCTACAGATATACCCTGGCTGGATACAGGTATCGAATCCGGAACTGGTCGTCTATAGATATGCCCTGGCTGGATACAGGTATCAAATCTCTAAACTCTTCATGCAGATATGCCCTGGCTGGATACAGGTATCGAATCTACAATCAATCACTCACAGATATACCCTGGCTGGATACAGGAATCGAATCTGGAATTGGTCGTCTACAGATATGCCCTGGCTGGATACAGGTATCGAATCTCTAAACTCTTCATGCAGATATGCCCTGGCTGGATACAGGTATCGAATCTACAATCAATCACTCACAGATATGCCCTGGCTAGATACAGGAATCGAATCTGGAATTAGCCGTCTACAGATATGCCCTGGCTGGATACAGGTATCAAATCTCTAAACTCTTCATGCAGACATGCCCTGGCTGGATACAGGTATCGAATCTACAATCAATTACTCAAAGATATGCCCTGGCTGGATACATGAATCGAATCTGGAATTCTTCAACAGTTGATAGTAATCATCTTTGGACTGACCTTTTCCTGAAAAGGCAAAACATTAGTTGTATGCAATGTCATGATGTATGAAATGCATGATGTCATGATGTCCTAAAAAAATGAGATCGTGTCGTATGCACTTTATCATGTATGTAAGAAGGATGTGTGAAATGTCTATGAATGTATTTTTTGTCTAGGAAAATAAATCCTCGACGAATGCCGGGAGCTTGTTGAATCCTGGGCTGATGTTGAAGAGTAGAGTTCTTCATTTCCGCTGGGGATGATGGTTGCAAGAATAAACCGGTAGGAGAAGATGACTCTGTTGGGGAATAAACTTGTTGGAGGGATTACTCTGCGGGGAATTATTCTGTGGGAAGAGATACTTCATTGAGAATTTGATGATAACTCCGATGGGGATTCCGTTGATAAGTTATGTTGGGGAATTTGATGAACTCCGCTGGGGATAGGAAGAACTTCGCCGAGGATGATTCTTTCCGTGGTAATTAGCTGAGGATAACCCAGTTATAAGCTCTGGTGGGGAATAACCTTTGAATCTGGCTGGGAAGAGCCTTCGTACTCTGCAGGGGATAAGCTTCCAGAATCTACTGGGGATAAGCTTCCAGAATCTACTGGGGAGATTGATTCAACTCTCCTGGGGAAACTTTTGAGACTGCACTGGGGAGGTGGCTCCACTGGGGTGTCTATATTCCGCCGGGGAACAATCTTATATTAAGGCTGTCGGGGATGCTTGCTTAGGAACATCTGTATACTCCGCTGGGGAATATTGAGATCTTCTGGGGATACCCACTTCCTTAAGGCTGGCAGTAGACTAACTCTTCTTGGGGAGAGTGTTACTGACTTGCTGGAGATACTGTGCCTTGTCGGGGCTGACGAGAGACCAACTCTGCTTGAGGAGAGAGCATGGCTGACTCTTGTCTTACTCTGCAGGGAGTGGAGGTATCTTAGTTACGTTCTTCAGCTGAACCTACCTTAGTACTTTGGTGGATAGAGCAACTAGATCGTTTTAGATAACTCATTATTGCCCCTGTTTCTGTCGTCACCCGTAATTAATCCTTTGTTTCGCATGCAAATATTTATGAGTTAGCAATTAATGTCAAATGCATATATCAAAAATGAACATTGGACGTTCTTCGCAAAACAAAACGGAAAAAGGAAAAACAATTGGCAATTTGTCTGGAAAAGTGAATTTGTATTGATTTTTGAATTTGCCTGTAAATAGGCGTTTTTGTACAAGAGGCTGACGTCCTAGTAAGAGAACGCCGCCGAACAACATAGAGTTTATACAATTTTGAAAAGGAAAACAAAACAGCTATGTGAAAAATCCCACTGGGTTTCAACTCTGCTATCGCCTTTATGTCTTCAAGCGTCTCATCACTTTGCTGCTTAGTTAAAGATGAAGCTGACTGATTGATGTCGTCTGAACCTGATAGTTGATACCGAATTCTGGATGCAAGGTGATCCAATGAGACATAGTATTACGCTTTATCCCTAACTTTTGCCTGGACCGCCCTTTCGGGTTTTCAGTCCACCGGGATACCCATTTTTGCCCAAGCCGCCTTTTCAGGTTTTCGACTTGCCGGGTGTACAGATTTTTTTTCATTTCATCCCTTATTTTTGCCCGAACCCTTTTGGTTCGCCGGGAAGCCCTTATTTTTGCCTAGGTGTGTCAACCTAGCGGGTCTTTAGTCATGCGTAGTATCTTTTTACTATGTCTGCATTGGCGGGGTGAGGAAGGTCGTCACCGTCCATGGTAGTTAGAATCATAGCTCCTCCTGAGAAGATATGTTTAACCACAAATGGCCCTTCGTACGTAGGGGTCCATTTTCCCCTGGGATCACTTTGAGGAAGAATGATGCGCTTGATTACCAGGTCTCCGACTCGATACTCTTGTGGTCTGACTTTCTTGTTAAATGCCCTGATCATCCGTTTTTGGTACGTTTGACCATGGCAAATAGCGGTGAGTCTCTTTTCGTCAATTAGATTCAGCTGATCAAGCCGGGTCTAGATCCAGTCATCTTCGCTCAAACCTGCATCCTTCATTATCCGGAGAGAGGGTATATGGACTTCGATAGGCAAGACTGCTTCCATGCCATAGACCAAGGAAAAGGGAGTTGCCCCGGTTGACGTCCTTGCTGAGGTACGGTACCCATGAAGAGCAAACGGTAACATCTCGTGCCAATCTTTGTAGGTCACTGTCATCTTCTGCACAATCTTCTTGATATTTGTATTCGCCGCTTCTACAACCCCATTCATCTTCGGTCGGTAAGGAGAAGAGTTGTGGTGCTGTATCTTGAATTGCTCACAGAGCTCAGTGATTATCTTGTTGTTAAGATTGGTACCATTATCCGTAATGATCCTTTCCGGGATACCATACCGACAGATCAGGTTATGCCGAATGAACCGTGCCACGACGTTCTTGGTTACCGTAGCGTAGGAAGCTGCTTCAACCCACTTCGTGAAGTAATCAATTGCTACTAGGATGAAGCGATGCCCGTTGGATGCCGTAGGTCTGATCTCGCCGATCATATCAATGCCCCACATTGCAAAAGGCCAAGGTGATGTCAAGACGTTCAGAGGAACTGGGGGAATGTGCACCTTATCAGCATAGATCTGGCGTTTGTGACACGTCCGAGAATGTTGGTAACAGTCGGCTTCCATTGTGGACCAGAAATATCCTGCCCGAAGGATTTTCTTTGCCATAGTATGTCCACTGGAATGTGTTCCGAAGGTACCTTCATGCAGCTCTGCCATGATCCTTTCTGCTTTAGTCTTATCCACACAACGCAGTAAGGTTGAATCATGGTTTCGCTTGTAAAGAATGCCGTTGCTGAGGAAGAACTTTGCCGCGAACCTTCTCAGAAACTTTTTGTCGTTAACAGATGCACCCTCGGGGTATTCTTGAGCTTCCAAGTACCTCTTCACTTCATGATACCAAGGTTTTTCAGTTACCTCTTCAGCCTCAAGATCACAACAATGTGCAGGTTCGTCCAATTTCTAGATAATGATCCGAGGAGCCTCGTTGTCCCATTTGACTTTGAACATAGAAGACATCGTAGCCAGTGCGTTCGCCAACTGATTCTCCTCTCTTGGGAAGTGTTCAAAAGTTATCTCCTCGAAATGGGGGATTAATGTTAACACATACTCCTTGTAGGGAATAAGGTTCGGGTGTTTCGTATCCCAATCGCCTTTGATCTGACTGATCACGAGAGCGGAATCTCCAAAGACACTTAGAAACTTGATCCTTAAGTCAATGGCAGCTTGAAGACCCATGATACATGCTTCATACTCCGCCATGTTGTTGGTGCAGTTGAAACATAGCCAGACGGTAAGTGGAGTATGAGTGCCTTTTGGAGATATGATCACAGCGCCGATGCCATTACCCAAAGCGTTTGAGGCTCCGTCAAAGTGCATAGACAATTGGGATCCTTCCTCAGGTCCTTCATCCGGTCCAGGTACTTCACAATCAGTCACTACCATGATGTTCTCGTCTGGAAATTCAAAGTTCATCGACTGGTAGTCATCCACTGCCTGGTGTGCCAAATGGTCTGCCAATACACTTCCCTTGATTGCTTTCTGAGTCGTGTACTGGATGTCGTATTCTATCAAGATCATCTGCCATCTTTCTATTCTTTCGGACAAGGCGGGCATTTCGAATATGTACTTGATTGGATCCATTTTTGAAATTAACATGGTAGTGTGAGTCAACATATACTGTCTCAGCCGGCGAGCAGCCCATACCAAAGCGCAGCAAGTTTTCTCGAGCAGTGAGTATCGAGTCTCACAGTCGGTAAACTTTTTGCTAAGGTAATAAATGGCGTGCTTTTTTCGGCCAGACTCGTCATGCTTCCCCAACACACACTCCATTGAGCTGTCAAGTACTGTCAAGTATAAGATTATAAGTCTCCCTTCAACCGGTGGCATAAGAATGGGTGGTTCTTGGAAATACTCTTTGATTCTGTCAAAAGCGGCCTGACATTCATCGTTCCAACATACTACTTGATCTTTCTTCAGTAGCTTGAAGATTGGTTCACAGGTAGCAGTTAGATGTGAGATGAATCGGACAATATAGTTCAGTCGTCCTAGAAAGCCTCTGACTTCTTTTTCTGTCTTGGGAGTTGGCATTTCTTGTATGGCTTTCACCTTGGCAGGGTCTACTTGAATACCTTTGTCGCTCACGATGAAGCCTAGCAATTTTCCAGATCTCACCCCGAAGGTGCACTTGTTCGGGTTCAACCTCAGCTTATACAACTTCAGACGGTCAAACAGCTTCTGTAGATGGTCAAGGTGTTCCTCCTCAGTTTGGGACCTTGCAATCATATCGTCGACATATACTTCTATCTCATGATTGATCATGTCATGAAATAAAGCAACCATGGCACGTTGGTAGGTTGCCCCAGCGTTCTTCAACCCAAATGGCATGACCTTGTAGCAAAAGGTGCCCCACTGAGTAACAAAAGTGGTCTTCTCCATGTCTTCAAGAGCCATCTTGATCTGATTATAACCGGAGAACCCGTCCATGAAGGAGAATACTTTATGCTGAGCGGTGTTGTCAACCAGAGCGTCGATGTGAGGCAGAGGGAAATCATCCTTGGGGCTTGCCTTGTTTAAATCCCTGTAATCAACACACATTCGGAACTTACCATCTTTCTTCGGCACTGGAACCACGTTAGCAACCCACTGAGGGTAAGAAGTCACTGCTAGAAACCCGACATCAAATTGTTTCATAACCTCAGCCTTGATTTTCTCGGACATCTCTGGACGCATACGACGGACCTTCTGTTTAACCGGAGGGCAGTCTTCCTTGGTAGGCAGGTGATGAACCACAATGTCAGTATCCAACCCAGGCATGTCTTCGTAAGACCAGGCAAAAATTTCCACATAGTCATGCAGCATCTGGATCAACCGTTGTTTCACATTGAGCTCTAGATTGGCACCAATCTTGACCTTTTTTCTGTCTGTCTCAGTACCCAGATTTACTGTTTCCACTGGCTCTTCATGTGGCTGAATGGCCCTCTCTTCCTGGAGTAGCAGTCTTGCAAGCTCACCAGGCACTTCGCAATCATCTTCACCTTCGTCTTCGGCTAAGTTGATCGAATTTTCGAAGTCATAACTGGTAGTAGCAGAGTCGTTACCAGTGAGATCCAGAGTGGATTGGAACCTGTATAGGTGAGTGTGTGTAAATATAGTTGTTTTGCAATATATAAAGAAAGAAAGGGAGCACAAGATTTGAAATGCGAAAAACGTCCAATGTTTTTATTCATGATATATGAAAATGACAAATAATAAGCCCTCACAAATGAAGCCACGGTGCCCCGGGTAAGACACCGGGCCATAAAAGTTTCAAATTATTGTTCGTTACAAATTCAAAACAAAGGAGTTCATTACTGAGTGACAAAAGTAATAGGTGTGAAATCTTTCGCAGTCCAGTTGCTTGGTCTACCGTTGGTCGTTGGGTAGATCCAGCTGTTGAATTCAGATTCCTCCACGTCGTCTTCAATAGCATTCACTCCCGGGTTGGTGATGAACACATGAGGTCTTCCAATCCTTGCTTTACGAACAACCCTCTGAGCTTCTGTAGTGAAACTCAAACCAACTTTGTCAGTCTTCAGAGTGAAATCAGGAAGTCGGCCCCAGTTTGCGCACTCACCCTTTTCAATCACAGCCCGGGCATCCTTTAAGGAAGCCATCTTCAAAGGAGACTCTTCTTCAGTTACAGTCTCTGTTGACGCCAGTGTCTGAGGCACCTCTTCAAAGTGTTGAAAGGGGGTCTCAATGAAATCCCCATCCATCTCTATGTACCGGAACGAGTTGAGGTGGCTGACCATATATTCTTCCTCCCCCTGAACTGTCACAATCTTCCCTCTGACCGGGTACTTAAGCTTCTGATGTAATGTGGAGGTCACAGCTCCAGCTCTGTGGATCCATGGACGACCCAGCAAACAAGAATAGGATGGTCGGATGTCCATCACATAGAAAGTAGAATCAAAAACTTGAGAACCAACCCTGATTGGAATGTCAACTTCACCATGTACCATCCTTTTGGACCCGTCAAAGGCCCGGACAACAATGTTACTAGGCTTCAGCTCCAAACCCTCACAATCCAGCCTGTCTAAAGCTTTCTTGGGCAATACGTTCAACGAAGAACCGATGTCTACCAACACATGGGCAAGAGTAGTGCCCCTGCATTCAATGGAGACATGCAGGGCATCGTTATGGTTCTTCCCCTTAGCAGTCAGATCAACGTCAGAGAAACCCAGACCATTATCAGCAATTAAGTTGGCCACATAATCGGTAAATTGATCAGCAGACGTCTCTTGTGGCACATGGGCCGTCTTCAGGAAGGAAATCAGGGCCTTGGCATGGGCCTCTGAACACAACAACAGTGATAGCATAGAAATTTTAGAGGGGGTGTGCCCTAGCTGCTCAACTACATTGAAATCACTCTTCTTGATAATTTTAAGAATCTCTTCCATCTCTTGCTTGGAAGCTTCAACAATGGTTGTATTTGGTGCCTCCTTCCAGGCAGGCACATCAGTAGCAATCCCTTTGCCCCGAGCGTCAGATGACTCGGCAGCAGGGGTAGAAACAGGAACTTGATCAGGAAGGGAAATAGGCACACTTGCAGGCGTGATGACAAGAGGTCTCTGAATTGTTGGTGGCGCAATATCAGGTGAGAACAGCCTACCACTACGAGTAACCTTGGCAGGCCCGGTGATGTTACTGACACCGGTACTAGTATCAAACTCTTGTTTTACTCCAAGCACATAAACGTCTGCCCCATAGTGCCACGAGACAGCTTTGTCAGACGTATAGGGGAGGGGTCCCGGAACAGTGATGATGATAGGAGCAACCTTCTGAATAGACATGATTTTGACAGGCTTCTTTGAGGGAGCCTTAGGAGGTTTGTTGAAAATAGTGACAATAGAAACTTCTTCAGTGGGGATAGCAGGAACAACAACCTTCTCAAACAAGATCTCTTTGCTATCCATCAGGTTTTGGACGCCTGACTTCAACAAAGGACAACCAGCAGGTGAAACAACACATAGATGGCAACCTTTACTACATCCCGGAAATAAACCGGCTAGCAACAGGTTCCTCTTGACAATCAACAACGGAGTAACAATATCATCCACAGAGGCCACATACAGGTCTTCTTCCACAACATTCACTCCATGCTGGGGCATGGGAGCAGTCACAACATTGGGCCTCTCGAGTGCCTCGAACTGTATTTCTTTGGAATCAATAAGGTCTTGAACCTTATTCCTCAGAGCCCAACAATCATCAGTAGAATGCCCCGGGCTGTCAGAGTGATAAGCGCAACGGGCGTTGGGATTGTACTTTGGGGAGGTTGTGTTCACTACCTTCGGAGCTTCTTTGATGGTTACCAGATTGGTTGACAGTAGTTGCAGCAATATCTGAGACAGGGTCGTGCTGAGCCGAGTGTAATGCATTTTGGGTCTCTCACCCCTTGGTTGGTTATATTGCTGAGGAGCAGCAGCAGGCTTTGAAATTACCACCGCGTTGACAACTTGGCGGCATTCTGGTTTGTTCTGTTTCCTGGAACCATACACATCACTAGATTCCTTCTTGAAGGGCTTCTTTTCAGTACTCGAGGATGCACCTTTCTGTATCTTCCCCGACTTGATACCATCTCAGAATGAGGTCTGTAAACCCTGCAGAAGAATTACCAATCAGATGGTTGAAGAACGGACCAGACAGGATCCCCAAGAACATGTCCACGAGTTCACGGTCAGTCAACGGTGGCTGAACCCTGCCAGCCAGGTCTCTCCACTTTTGCGCGTACTCCTTAAAACCTTCACCCGTCCCAAGTGACATACCCTGGAGTTGGGTACGCGTGGGAGCAAGGTCGGAATTATACTGATACTTCTTATAAAATGCAGTAGCCAAATCCTCCCAATTACGAATACTGGCTCCATCCAGCTGATAGAACCATTCAAGTTGAGCCCCTGAAAGGCTATCCTGGAAGAAATGGATCCATAGATTCTTGTCGGCAGTGTAAGGTTGGATCCTCCTTACATATGATCTGAGATGCAGCTTAGGATAGGATGCCCCATCGTACTTCGCAAAGGCAGGTGCCTTGAACTTGTGTGGGATCACCACCCCAGAAGATAAACCTAGATCTCCGAAATCCAACCCAGGCACGTGTTGAATCCCCATAGCGCTTAGACGGTCCTCCAATTGTTTGTACCTATCCTCAGCAGGAGGGTACTGTCTATCATTGAAATCTGTCTCGTTGTCAGAGACCACAGGACTAGGAACCCTTCCCCCCTGGGGACTGTCTTTCCCTACAGAGGAAGTAGCTTGATCAGCCTCATTATGCAGTGTATTCCCAAACCTTCGTCCGGTGTTAAACAACACAGTCCTCTTCTTCTTCTTTTTCAAAAGCAAAGTCTTCAGTTCCTATTGACCCTGGGCTAAGCTCATGACCAGCTCTTGAAACTGGGCGTTCTGGGCCTGGAGGGCCTTGATGGCTTGTTCAGTAGTAGGTTCAGGATTCATGATGATTCCTGAAATAAACAGCGAAGAAGATTAAGCAACCTGTAGAAAAGAGTACCTGTTATGCACATGATGCATGATATGCTATTTATGCAATGCATTCAAGGGTTCGAAAGTTCAAATTCATTGTAGACAAAAAAAAGAACACACGTTATATTAAGAAATAATCTGTTCAGTACATCAATGCCTCATGGGCGGAATATTACAAAATACTTAATCCCAAAAGACACTGCGCATCCTCTTTGGAGCTATGTAAGTGTTGAGAGTCTTTTCCTCGTGAAGTAGACAGGTGAGCTCCAAGACCTTCTTCTCACTGGCATGTAGACTGGTTTCAAGAGAATTTCGCTCTTCCTTGAGTTGGATCCAGCTCTTTTGCATTTCCTCCCAAGATGCTGGCATGTCAGGATGTTGGATGGTGTAGGGCACCTCTCCTTCCAAAATTGGCTCTTTGATCACGGGGAGAACATGAGGATATGGCATCACCAACTTCTGGGAGCGGGCTCGTACCCACTTGAGATAAGGCTCCAGGGGGATGGAGTTCTTGTGCCCCAGTGTCTTACTATCTACCCTGTTGGGCATCCTCCAAACTCTGATGAATCTCTGGCGAAGTCCTTGTGCATCGTTGTCGAAGTCAAAAACTATGTCAAGAATCAACATGTCATGAGGGTCATCCCTCCGAGCATATCCAAACTGTCTCAAATCCAGACACGGGTTGTAAGTAATGCCCCCTCTGATTCCAAGTAAAGGAAAATTAGGAAACTCTCCGCAACGATCAATGATAGTGACATTTTCCCTGGACCGAGAACACCAATGTATATCAGCATGTGTAAGAGTCATTAACCATTGCGACCATCTCAAACTCCGCTCGTTCTTCAAAACTGATTGCGGAAGGTGCAAAATAAACCACCTTTCCAGGAGAGGAGTGCAGCACATGAGAACACCTCTTTTTCTCATGGTTCGAGTGTAACATGAGTGGAGGATGTCCCCAAGAAACGTAGGTATAGGATTCTGGGACATGAAAATCTTGACAACATTGATATCTATGAGCTGATCCGGATTCGGGAACAACACCAACCCATAGACAAGGAGTGCCACAACTTCTTCAAAGGCTTGTAGGTCAAGGGAATTCCAACATTCTTGGGCCTTCTCAAACAGGAATTTTGCCAAGAATCCTTTGGTACCACTTCTAACTTCCCAATGTCCCTTGATGTCAGATGGTTGTAGGCGTAATGCTTTAGCAACCTCTTCAAGTTTTGGTTCCCTTTCCGTACCGTTGTAGGGTAGTTGACTGAGAATGGGAACCTTCAGAAGCTTAGAAAACTCTTCCAAAGTAGGCACCAATTGATAATCCGGGAAAGTAAAGCAGTGATGCAAAGGGTCAAAGAACTGGAAGAGAACTTTTATCATATCTTCTTTAATGTTGGTGTTGACCAAGCTGATGAGTCTACCATGCCTTTCACTGAAGGAAGAGTTCTCGGGAATCCTGGATGTAAGCTCCTTAAGCTGAGGAGGGACCCTTACAAGGTTGATCTGAATTGTCTTTCTGCGGATAGTTTCCATGTCCTACAAAACAAGAACAAAGATGAAGATTCGAACCCTTGAAGTGGTTAGTGGATGCATATGATGCTGTATGATGTTATGATGTTATGATAAAAACACACCACAAGTATTCACAAAAGGAAAACATGATAAGGCACACAAGTCACACCAGACAGCCCTTAGAGTTTGGGCCAGCATGAGGTCTAGGTACTACCCTCTTGAAGTTGGTGGGTTCAAAACCTGTCCTATCAAAAGTAACCGGGTTCTAAAAATCTCAATATCATTGGGTTGTTTTCTGTGTTCATTATTTTGATTTAGCCACTGAACTGGCGATCAAAATATTCCAAGAAAACAACCCTCAATGAGTGTAGTATCGAGTATCTACTAACTTCGGACTGCACCAAAGTCGGTCATCTCACTACCCCTAAAGAGGCCAGGATGGTCAAGTAAGGTTCCTAAGGTCAGTTGATGCTTCACGACACCACGCGACAGCCCCGTACTCTCCTTGACTTGACTCAAGGGTTACCGGTACTCACCAAAGTGCCACATCAACGTAGCAACTGCTTCAACCGTGTCGGTATACCCCGCACAGTTCCCTCACAGTTTGTTGCTACTTCTAAAAGGTATCCCCCAGATCCGGGTTAGGATCTATGAAACTCCCAAAACAGGCCCACAATATTAAAGCAATCAAAACAGGAAATTGAAAACATAAGAGTGGTCTAATCCTAAGGTACACCTCACTTTTATAAGTATTCCCAGCAGAGTCGCCAGTTCTGTGATCGGTGGAAATAGAACTGACTGTTTTGGAATGCTGGTTCACGTTTGCGTTTGTTTTCGCAAAATGTCGCGGTAAGCAAGAGTCGCCATCGTCTTTTATTTTCTCCAACAAGGAAAGGACAAAAGCACAACAAAATTCCTTTTTCGAGATGTTTCTCGGTTCAGGAGGTAGATTATAGAAAAGGAAGGTGTTAGCACCCTTTCTATCCGTGGTTATCCACGGGCTCTTAGGTACTTGCTCTTATGTTTTCAAAAATGTTGTTTGCTTTTCAAGTGTGTGTGGGTTTTGAAAAAGTTTTGTTTGAAAAAATTTCTAAGTAACTCTTGTATCTGTCCTCAAGAGTGTATGAAATATTTGTTTGAAAACCTTTTGAAAGTGAGAGTGCGAAAAGTATTTTTGTTTGTTAAGAGAGCAAGTACCCATGAGAAATCTACCTACTCTAAGGAATTAGGCTGTGTAAGAGTCCTTTAGATAGTGCTATCCCACCATTGAGAGGTAGGTAGCACCGTCGTTGGAGTTATTCGGGTCAATTCGATTATAGCGGACATGTGTGGTCACCAAAGCAATGGTAGGACGCCTTAGCGGTAACCCTAATGTCCTAGATCCTTTTTTTTATCCGAGGCAACCGTTCGAGGCAACTGGATCTTTAGACAGAAGGGCGACCTCTAAAACACCCTATACTTGACGACCACGTCGAGGCAACCAGTGAGGCGTACCCTAGGAGTGGCATGTGCATGTGTGTTGTTTCAGTTTATGTTTATCTTTGATCATGCATTTGTAAGCTACGAGTTGATTTTATTTGTCAGGCAATCTTGTCATGCATAATTAACAGTTAAGAGTGCGGAAAATAAAGTGCGGAAAGGTAAATCTACGCTATTACAAGGCGCGAGTATATACATCGCCAAAAACAAAACCCGTTTGGAAAATAAATACGAGAAAGTAAATAAAGCGATAAAAGCCTAATTAACTATTACATTTCCGGAGCAGGTACATAAATATAATGAATTAAAATAAAAATGCGCGCGAAAGATTGAATCGGGACGTCCTTAGGGTTTTGACCCTTTTTGAGAAAAGAATTGAATTTGTCCTTTTTTTGCAATTAAATTAAATATTAAACCTAATAACTAATTAATTAATTAATTAAAGAAAAAAATATTTTTTGTGTTTTTTATGTTTTAATGAAAATAAAATAAAAGGAATTAAAAAGTTAGTAAACAAAACCCTAATTCTAAGCTAATTTTATTTATTGTAAAAAAAAGATTAAAGTTAACCTAATTTAACTAAATTAATTAATTTACATTTATTTACTAAAATAATAATTAATAGTAAAAATAATAAATAATAAAAATATTTACATCTTTTGATTATCTGAATTTATTATAAAAAATAATTAATTTATGAATTAATAATAATAATAATAATAATTGAAAATAGAAAGAAAATAAAAAAGAAATAGAAACCAAGGGGTGTTGGACCCAAAGGAGGTGAAAGTTGCAAGTCTGGCCCATTAAGCACAAAGCCACGTTTGACTTCTGGAATTGTCCAGGCATGCATTGACCAGGGAACATGGTGTTCAGCGCTTCATAGCCATTGGATTGCTGTTGAAGGACACATGGCATCTGGGAACGTAGGAGCCCATGGTGGAACGCCTTTGAATATCCTGCATATGAACCTGTTTGAAAAAATAATATGAGAATTTTGGGGGACCTGGGAATCGAACCCAGGTCCCAATGGTTATTGGACGCGCTTTCCACCAACTCAACCACCTGCTTGCTTTGTTAATATAGTGGGTAATGAAATTAATATATGAAAATAACAATTATGCTGGACAAAACAAAACGCGCGCCATATTTTTAAACGGACCAACCACGCGCTTACACCTATTATCTTCTTCCTCGTTTCCCTGTAAAACAAAAACAATTAGCGGGGGTTTTTAACCCCCACAACCTGCAATGAGAGAAAATAGCGAATAGAACTGTGTGCAAGATAAATTGTTCGCGAGGGTTGTGTTGGATTCGTCTGGCCTTGACGAATTCAACCATAGGCGTTGAAGGTTCTAATTTTACCGGACCTGAAAAGCCCCAATTTTGAAGCTTGAAAAACCTAGAATTCTCCAATGGTGATTTGCGTTTCAGGGCACCATAATGCAATTCACCTATACCATTAGCTTCAGAAAGGTTCTAGCAATACAATACACACAAAAAATCTCATTAATAATGCATGAATATTGAATTACGATTATGGAAAAATTAACCAAACCGTGTGACTGTTTGTGGAGATTTCTTGAGCTTTAGCACGCGAATTTGATTGCAAAATGTATCTAGGGATCCCTGCAAGGTGTTAAAAACCACAAAAGCCCTTGAATTGGCCTGGAAGGTTGAATTCAGTTTTGAGTTTCTTTGATATTTTTTGGAATTGGTTATGGCCTCTCTTGCAGAATTTTCACGTTGCAGGCATTAGGGTTGGCTTCAGTATTTATGTTGGAAGGGAATTAGGTTAACTTTTGGCCAAGAAATCCATTGCATTATGGTTTCAATATTTGATTGGAAATCAAATAATTTTCAATCTTTTTGATTGATAAAACTTGCCAAACATGGATATTTTTGTCTCTTTGATGGATGCACGAAATTGCCAGCTTGCCCTGAGCCTATTTGCTTCATAAAAAGATTTGAAAACCATATCTTTATATTTTCTACATTTTAAATCAATTAAATGAATTAATATTAATAAAAATTCAATTAATTAATTAAAAATAAGAAAATAAATCAATTTTAGCTCAATGGGTCGTGCATAGGCCTTGGACAAAGTTTCAAGAAGGAATTTGAGGCCCATTAGCAAAAATGAAGTGTTTTGAGCAAAGTTGACTTTTGCAAATTCATGAAAATTTCCCAACTTCTCCAATGCATATCTTGCTCAATTTTGATCATATAAACATGTTCTTGGACAGTTTGGAAAGGTCTTGAAGTCCTCTAACCAATTCCTTTGGTCCCATGTCATTTTGATTTACCAATCTCAAGTTATGGTCTTTGACTTAACATGCCTTTTTGTTGACTTTTGAAATTGACCTATAATGTAGAAATTGATAACTTTTTGTGAGAGAATTTCTTGGACTTGGAATGTGAAGATGAGTTGTAGGAAATGTCATCCCCTTCAAAATGAGCATTGGATGGGGTTTTTCTGATGAACCATGAAAAAGTTATGCCTTGGTCAAATTACAGTTGACTTTTCAGCTGTCCAAAAATAGCAACTTTTGCATCTTTGATGATTTTTGAGCCATGCTTGAGGAATCATGATCAAGACTTGATCAAATGATGATTGTGGCTTCAAAATAAGATGTTGACCAAATTTTTTTACTTTTGACTATAAAATGACCATTTTGCCCCTGCAGTTGATTGTGAACCAAATAGGGCTTTTGACTGTGCAATTTGATGCTGTGAGCCATGACACTTGACATGTAGATGCTTGACAATGCATATGGGCACATGGGACTTGATTGGACCATTGAAAACCACAAATTCCTTGCAAGAAACAAAACCCTAATTTTGAATTGGCTTAGGAGGATGTTTGACTGGGCAACCCCTTGATCCATTTGAAGATTGATCTTGACAAATCTTGAAGAATATGGGAGGGAAAATTTTGGGGTACAACATTATCCAAACCTGGCATGTCTTGGTAGGTCCAAGAAAACACATCTACATACTATCTGAGAAGCTCCAACATTCTTTCTTTGACCTCTGGGATAAGCAACGCTCCAATGTTGACTTACTTTTTTTCTTCTTCACTACCCAAATTGATCATCTCCACGGGATCTTCGAACGACTGAATAATATTTTCATCATGGTCAAGTAAACGGGAAATTTCATCAGTAATCTCTTCCATATCCTCTTCCTTGGCTTTGAACACAAGGAAATCGAAGTTGGGAGAGGGTATAGGGTCATTGTTTTCAATGGTTATGTCATGGATTAATCTGCACATATAATTTAGGCCTTATTTTAGAAATTGATTAATTCGAAAGTTGTACAGATATATATAAAAAATTATAATTCTTTATTATTATATTTTTCTATTTGTTACCATTTTCCAGAAAAAGTGAAAAGTAAAAACAGTATGGGGGACAAAATAACATTTTTATTCATGATTGTCAATACTTGAAACAAAATCCCAAACATCTTCTCTTTTTCCGTGGGCAGAGCAAAAGGATTTATTTTTAACATAGCCCGACAAAAATACTCTCTCACCTTGGGCAGAGCGAAATTTTTTTCAACATAGAATAAAGCATTACTCAGAAATGTGCATCACAGAAGGAATATCAACAGTAGTCCAGTTCTGGAAAGCCACTCCATGGCCTACAAAATCAGGTAAATCCTCTTCAGAATCATCTTCCATTATAGCATTAACTTCAGGTGGAGTCGGATGGATAAAACCCACGCTTCAGAAAACTTCTTGTATCAGACAGGTAACTGCATCTTTCTTAGATCTTAAAGACATGGGATAAAAACTAAGACCTTCTCTAGACTTGTTCTTAGGAAAAGTTAACACTTTTTCCCATCCTTCATCTGAACCACTCTCAACCACTCATCGTGCATCTTCAATAGAATAAATAGACGCCTCTTGCTTCTTCAGTTCATTATTAATGACAAATAGAGCTTGGAACTGGGTTCCAATAGCCTCATCAACATCAATATGGGAAAAAGATGACAAGTGGCTTACCACCATAGCCTGTTCTCCACCAATTATTACCAGCTTTCCATTCCTCACAAACTTCAATCTTTGATGGAGCATGGAAGTGACTGCCCCCTCATCATGGATCCATGGGTGACCCAATAGGCAACTGTATGCAGCATGAATACCCACTACTTGGAAAGTAACCTGAAAGGTATGAGAACCAATTGTCATAGGGAGATCCACTTTGCCGATGACTGTTTTCCTAGAACCATCAAACACTTTGACAATTACCCCACTAGGTCTCATAGGAGCACCTTGATGTGAAAGTCGAGATAAGGTAGTTTTAGGCAGTACATTTAATGATGAACCTATATCTACCAGCACACTTGACAAAGTATCATTTCCATAATTTATTGAGATATGTAAAGCCATATTATGGTTCCTTCCCTCTACCGGAAGTTCTTCATCACTGAAACCAATATTATCAAATGAGGCAATGTTTCCTATAATTCCATCAAACTGATCTACCGTCACATCATGATCTATGAACACTTGGTCCAAGACCTTCATTAAAGCTTACCTATGGGCACCATAATCTCTTAGTAAAACGAGCACATAAATCTTGGAAGGAGTTTGCAATAGTTGGTCCACGATCTTGTATTCACTTCTCTTAATGAGTTTCAAAACCTCATCATCATCAGGATGTGGGTTAGGTTCACTAGATCGGCCTGCCTCGACCCTTGGTTCAACATTCATCATCTGAACTTCTGTTGGTATAGGTCTTCTAATTTGAACTTCAGGCATTTTCGAAGGTATAACTGCAAAGATACGCCACTCCTTGTGACTCTACTCACATAAGCAATATTGACAAAAGATGGCATCAGTGGTATGAGGACTTTTACTCTATTCCCAATCATTATGGAATTATATTTGTATGGTATGGCTTTGTCCAAGTGGTAAGGCACAAGACCAGGTGGATAGATAATCAAAGGAGCAGCATATGAAGTCTGACTATCATAAGAAATCTCTACTGGTTCAGGCATGTTGAACTGTGGCACTACAACATTCACCTCGTCATCTAGATCTCTGTCGTATGTGATAGTAATAACCCTTTGATCTAACAACTTCTGAATATCATCTTTTACAACAGGGAAATCATCTTCTATTAAGAAAAATTCGCAAACGTCATAATCATGTCGATGTTTAAAGAGGGAAAGTCTACTTAAACTTTGATGCATTCTGATCAGTGAGTCCCTTATGTGCTCAACTTGGTAGACTCGAAACTTTCAAGGACATCCGTGCACCATGTTTATCGATGCTGCCCCATGTTGAGGTAACGGATTAGCTTGAACATTTGGATTGACAACTTTGAAAGACAAAATACCACTCTTGATTAACCTCTGGACATCTTCCTTCAAAGCAAAGCAATTTTCAATATTATGTCCTGGAGAACCTTGGTGATATGCACATAATTGATCAGCCTTATACCAGGGGGAAGTATTATTTGGTGCAATAGGCAGAGGTTTCGTTGTTATGAGATTCTTCAGGATCAAAGTAGGGAATAACTCTGTAAGTTATAGGTATTGCATCAAAGTGTGATTTCTCGGCGAACGATTTTGATTGTTGAATTAAGGAGCCTGTTGTCGAGGCTGTTGCTGAAACTATCGTTGTTGAATTGGAGAGGCTTGATAGGTTGGAGTTACCATTGTTGGGCAGATAGTAGGAGTGATTGCCGTTGTTGTACCCCAAAATTTTCCCTCTCATTTCTCAAAGGATCACCTTGGACCCTCATGTTTGCTTCCATCCAATTCCAAGCTTTGAATTACAAATTTTTCAAAAAAGTCATTCACAAGGGCAAAATGGTCATTTGCACACTGAAAAGTCAAACTTTGACTTTTGGATCAAAATCAAGTTTCAAGAATCATATTTCAGCAATACATGTTAAAATATGAAGTTTGTTTCATTAAGAAAGTCAAAAGTCAAATTTGCTATTGGAAAAGTCAAAATTCCAAATACTTAGAAATTTTTCTAAGTGTTTAGGAAATATGATAAGCTCAGAACTTCTGATCAGATTATCACCATGATGCAAGCTGATTCTGGATTAAATTCTAACACAAGAGTTATGGACTCAAACAAGATCTGAAACATTGCAGAACAAAACTTCTCCTAGAAATGCTGGAATTTCAAGTTATGACTCCTCAATGACACGTCCATGAAACTGAAGCATTCAGCAAATTCTGGACAGTTCCAAGACAGAGTTTGGTTACAACTTCTGGGCCAGTTTTCACAACCATTCAGTCAGAGTTTGCAAGGGTAATTCAAAAAAGGTTTACAAAGTGTGTTGCAAGCTTCCTAGAAAGTCTGATAGCTCCTTCAGAACTTGCTGGAGCAAGGAGATACAAAGATCAGAAGTTGGATAATTATGCTGAAGCTGAACCTCTGACCCAGAATTAAGCAATGATGTAAAATCTTACATTGCAAGATTTATGGTTTGATAAATTTCATTATCATTTAATGCTCACAACCACTTTTGAGTCTTTATCCAAAAGATTTCCCCACGTGTGGCATAGGAGTACCTTTACTGCCTTGAAAAAGCAAACTTTTGTACAAAAGTGTGTTGGGCCTATACGTTGCTTTTGCTTTTGAGGTTACCTTTACTTAATTCCTGCTTACAAATCCAGCTTAGGCGCTGCTAAAACTGCTAACCACCATACCTATTTGAACTTACTTCAAGAGCAAGTCAGCGCCTAGCTTATGATGGTGGTGCTCCTTGATATCTCCAAGCTACTAAACCTTTGCCTATAAATTATACTTTATTGGAAACTTTAAAAGGGTCGAAAAATTGAGAAAGAAAAAGCCTTGAACCCCTGCTAAAATTCCAAGAATCCAAAAACTGCAAACACAAAATACAAAACCTGTTAACTTTTGATTTCTTGCATTCAAACTCCTTTTTTCTCAAGTGTTTCTTGACCAAAACCGTCCATACAATTTCTGATTCACATATTAGAAGCTATCCTAACTTCTGTGTTCATACTGTAACATACTCTCTATCCACATCCACCTCAAGAAGTCAGAACATTACCCCTTGGTTGTTCCAGAATTTTTCTAATCATTCATTGCCCACGTTGAAAGCTTTCAGCCTGCTGAGTACGAGAAGAAGCTGTTCAGAACATCACCAGTGTTCAGAACCAGACTCCAGTTCACGAAGTCTTTTCCAACTGCAAGGTAAGCTTCTGCTGACTCTCATCATATTACTTAGGCATTATCAGATTTGCATGTTCAAAAATACAATGTAGACATCATGTTTCTGATGCTGTACGTATTCTGAGGTTTCACGTATTTGTATGCCTAAGTAGGGAGTAAATTAGTTCAAAACTTCTTAAGGAAATTAGAATTAGCAAATTCATGCTTGCTTCTGATTTATAGTTCTGATATCTCTTGTTTCTGAAACATTATGAAACCTGCCATAACTTTGATATGACCATCTTCTGTTCTGTTGAGAAATGACTAAGTTGCAGATGTTCTGACTAGCATGGAGAGGGAGACTAAGCTCTGCCAGTGGCATCAAAAATTCTGAAATCTTCTTTGTTCACAGCGGACCCAAAACTTTTGACTTTACCTATTTCTACTAATGTGATTTCTATTTTTGTAGCACGCCAGAGTCATAACTTCTGATCTCTCTTAGTTCAGCAAAGCGCTGATTCTATTTTCTTTTCCTTACTATTTTTGCTATCACTTTTATTTTCACTAATCAAAAACACCAAAAACATTTTACATTTTACATGCTTAATTTTATTTCTTTTAACATAAAAAGATCAAAATATTTTCTTAAATAAAACTTATTTCTTTACTTAAACAAAACAAGTCCATTTTACATTTCTTGTACATTCTTATCCATTCAATATGGTTGTAATAGTAACTTATGATTTTAATTTTACTTGCAATCCCATTTATACTTGGTATACCCCACCCCCTAATGATTGTAATAGTGTAGGATATTTATTTTCCACAATTTACCGCTCATACAATTAATAGTAATTAGTTTTTGTATGGAAAAACTAAAACCAAACAAGTAGAGAACCCTAATCAAAGACAATCAAACATGAAAACAATACATTTGCACATAAGCACCCCTAGGGTAAAATCCACTTGGTTTCCTTATACAAAATGGCCATATTACGCATGTCAGGTATCTTAGTAAAAACAAGCGAAATACAAGATCATAGTCCCTCGATGACGCTATCTATGTTTCCTTTCAAATGATATTAGTCCCTAAAGAGAATGCTAAGATACCTTGCAATATTGCTAATCATGGTTATACGATGATCCACGCCCATCCCGTTTACATCCAAAGATAGGGTTACTTACCAAATCAATGGTAAGACAACAATGTCAAAGGAAAATAAAATGAACATGAAAGACTTTTGAGTAGGTAGAAGGCTCTTAATTACTCGCTCCATTTCAAAACAAAACATCCTTTCTATTTTCAAAAACAAACACCTAGATTTTCAAAACATCTTACAAAACTTGAAAACATTTTCAAAAGATCAACATTTTTGTATACATTCTTACGAACAAGAATCATTACAAAGATTGCCTAAATAATGGCCTCTTTACAAAATACTTTCAAAAACCGCACAAAGCACAATTTCAAACAAAAGCAAGTTTGATCTAGCAAGTAACTAAGAGCCCATGGAAAACCATGGATGAAAAGGGTGCTAATACCTTCCCTTTTCATAATCTAACCCCCGAACTCAAGAAATAATCTCAAAGGTCTTTCCTGTGCTTTTTCACCTTTCCTTTTGGATAAAAGAAAAGTCGGTGACGACTCTTGCTAACCGTAACATTTGCAATCAAACGCAAAACCTTCAAGTCCATTCTCCCACTGTATCACAGCTGCAATGTGTGAATATACTCTTTTCGGCATTCCAGGAAAAATTGCACTAACATCTTATTCCCTCCTCTTGGGGAAGACACTCCCAAATTTATTGACAACACTAGATGTACCACCTTCCTTGGTTAGACGCCATTCACGGATTCCTTCTTCAATTCGCATGCCCGTGTTCACCATCTCAGTGAAGTCGCTAGGCGCACTTGCGATCATTCTCTCATATTAGAAGGGACCTAATGTTTTTAGAAAAATCTTCTTCATCTCTTTTTCTTCGAGAAGAGGATAGACCTGAGCAGAAATCTGACGCCACCTTTGGGCATACTCTTTAAAAGATTCTCTATCCTTCTGGGACATAGCTCGAAGTTGATCTCGGTCAAAGGCCATGTCAACATATACTTGTATTGACGAATAAAAGCCTCACTAAGGTTGTTGAAGTTGCGGATTCAGGTGCTATCCAAACCCATGTACCATTTTAAGGCAGCACCAGTTAAGCTGTCCTAGAAGTAGTGAATTAATAGCTTATGATCATCAGAGTAGGTGGACATCTTCCTCATATACATGGTTAAGTGACTTTGTGGACATGAGTCACCTTTGTATTTTTTAAAGTCCGTCACTTTGAACTTAGCTGGAATTTTCACATTTGGGACCAAACACAAGTCATGAGCATTTTTCCCGAACAAGTCTTTCCCTTTAAGTGCTCTAATTTCCATCCGCATTTCTTGGAATTGGTCTTGGAACTCCTCCATCCTATCGATGATGCCTAAATATTCAACAAGTTCGGCATGATAAATGGGTTCATTTGTATATGGAACAGTGTGAACCACGGGAGCATCAGTAGTCATCTTAGGCTGAGGGAAAGATACCTTAGGCTGGATCATAGGTTGCACAGTAGTCATCTCAGGTTGAGGAAAAGATACAACAAGTTGAATAATGGGTTGCACGATAGACTTTTACCCTTCAGGCATGAAATTGTAAGGCTTACCCCATGGAAAACCTTTCAGAATTTGATGTTGCAGAGGGTTAACTTGAGCCAAAGAGGCTGGAGCAGTGACGATCTCAAAAACCACAGTAGTTTGAGCTTGAGTTTCAGTGGCCGAAGTCGATGGCTGATTCTAAGTAGCCATCAAGCTTTCCACCAAAGCGGTCAATTTTTCCATTCCTGTACGAAGAGTAGTAACCTCCTCGCGAAGCTCATGATTTTCTTGCTCTAGATCTTCCATTCTCTTTTGACGATTGGCTCGAGTATTATACTGGTGAAACAACTTTACGATCTATCGGAGTGGAAAAAGAAGAAAGAATAAGACTCTATAAAACATGTAAGATTGAATGTTGAATGATGCATGATATGCAATGCAAATGATAATTTGTTTTCAATATTTTTTCAAGGAGTTTTAAAACTTTTATAATTTTGAAAACATCAATGGTAAAGGACTTTGGAACAACAAAACTCAATTCATTAATAAAAGGAAGAAAATTACAACTTTGGAACATAAAATCCCTTTTAAAGAGTTTTACAAAATGACATAAGCAATAAAAACTAGGGACTAAGATCATTCAGAATCATCATCGGACGAAGGACCAAATCCTACTTGTAACTTGAGCTTCCTAATCTTCTTCTCATAGAAGTCTTCCATCTCTGTCTTCTCGACTATCAGTTGATCAACGACTTTCTTCCATGGATTAGAAACGGGAGTAACGCCTACCAAATCTTCCTTCTTTCTCTTCTTTTCCTTAGCATATTTCTTGAGCAATGCATCTTACTGATGAAGCTTCTCATCATGATAAATAAACCAACCATCTTGAATAAATAACATATCCTCCTTTTCCTTCAGTTGTCGAGTAAGGACCCTATTTTCGTATTCGAACATACTATATTTTTACTTCCAAGCATCTCTTTCAGACTCCATTCTAACAAGATTTTCCTGATACTCTCTCATGTTCTCAATATGAATGGTAGTAGATAACGATGTAGCAACAGGGAATAAAGGTTTCTCGGGATGATAAGGCATCTTGAGAACACAAGCCCTAGCATGAACCCATTGAAGGTAAGGCTCCAAAGAAACATCACCTCTCTGTCCTAACATGTCCCTTCCCTTTTTATGGACGTGGAGCCAAGCCCTTTCAATCTTTTCCTTAGCTGCTTTGTAATCTTTTCCTTCTTTTAGAAAAAAACCACTCAAATGAATGTTATTCGGCTTGTCCTTCATGGGGTATCCAAACTGGTGGCGCACAAGAACGAGATTGTAGTTAATTCCTTCTTTCGTACCAAGAAGAGGCACGTTTGGAAAAACACAACAACTATCAATGATCTTGACATTAGAATAAGCTTCATTGTACCAATCTATGTCGGAATGAGTAAGAGCCATAATTTTTGGTGCCCATCATGGCTCTTTTTTGAGATCCCAAAAAACATTAGACCTTAGTAAATGGGAAACATACCACTGGGATAACAATGGTGCATAATAGATAATCATTCCACCTTGGTAAGAATTCTGAAGATGGATGGAATAGATGGTATCTCCTAGCAGCGTAGGGACAAGATTTCTAATCAAGAAGATTCTAATTGCATTGATATCCATGAAATTATCGATGTTAGGGAAGAATAACAACCAATAAGCAAGCAAAGCAAGGACAACTTCAAAGGCAACAATATCCTTTATCTCGGAGAAGTAACGAGCTTTCTTCAACAAAAACTGTGCAGGTAAACCTCAGATTCCTCCCTTAGTAGTCATGTTATCTTCTATCTCAGACTTCCTCAAGTGGGTAACTGTTTCTATCTCATGAGATTTGGGTTCCTCGTATAAATCGGAGAGAGGAATACAGTCGGTGATTGGTAAACTAAGTATATAAGAATACTCTTCCAAAGTGGGCATCAACTAGTAATCAAGAAAAGTGAAGCATCGATACAACAGATCATAGAACTAGAACAATGTAGTAAGGATACCTTCCTTAATCTTGCGCTTCATAAGAGGAATAATAGATCCATACTTCTTTCGGAAGTCCGTAGGTTCTCAATCTTGGGATTCAAACTCTTAAAATCTTCAATCTCAGGCTCCTTGAAACTATAACTCTGAGTGTTTCTTTTTTCAAAATCCATAGTAAAAGTACTTGATATGTCTACAAAAATCATTCTTAAGTTCCTTGAAAAACACGTTTAAAGAATATTTATGGATGCATGAATGAATGATAATGCAACAACTACACATCAGTTCACAAACATGGGGTTCAAAGGTTCAACGCTACAAGCATGGAGTCAAAGGTAAAGCCCACCCTCAAGGTATGTACTAAAGGTTTAATAACACCTTTAAAACAAGGTTCTAAAGGTTCTCAGAGTCTACGATCCTCTTTCGGATATTACCAATGTGTCGATTACTCGGTAATTAGCAATATACTTAAGAGATACTCGTCTGAGTGTAGCATCACGTGACAACTACTTCCGAATTACTCTATTATAATCTCTGCACTACACCTAAGAGGCCGAGATGGGTTAAGGTTTCTGTAGAAACTGCTTTTTAAATCAGAGTCGCCACTATTAGATTTTATCCTAGGGAAGGGAATCTAACAGAAAACCCTAATTCGCAGACAGAGATTCTAGGTTTCAGACTTCTTTAGACGAAAGGAAGGTGTTAGGCACCTTTCATCTACCTTGTTCACAAGGATATTAAGTTTTAGGTTTGAGTTGGGGAAATAGGATTTAAATTTTATTAGGGGAAAGAGTTTTAATTTTTTTGTAGGGAACTCGGTATGATTTTTGATCGTATGCCTACGTATCCTCTTAAGAGGAATCAGAGTCTCAATTCGTAGTTCATACGGGGTTGGTGTTTTTTAGGGGTCGTAAACGTATTTTGAGTCACCTCGCACTTGGCTGGGAGTAGTGATTGCGGAGATTTTGACTAAATGCGCGGTAAGTCAAAATCTGTTTGAAACCCTTTTGCAAAAACAATTTATTAGCTTAATTGATTGCGAAAAATAGTTTGAGATTGGTTAGTATTTTTTATTGTGCTAATTGCCAAGAAATCTTGATTAATGCATGGTAAAAAATATTTAATGCAATATATGAGAAAATAATATGCATGAGTTTGAATAAAAATCATTTATTGACATGATAATATTTACATATAATAAATAATAAAATATGATAATAATAATAATAATAATATGAAAATTAATAACAATAATAATAATTATTATTACAAAAATATAATATAACAATAATTAAAATATAATAGTTATTATAAAAAAATGCAGAAAATAAATAATTACCAAGGGGTGTATTATTAGTTATAGAGTAAAAAGATGGGGTGCTGTTAACGGTTAGGGTTAGGCCCAAATGCAGTTTTAAAAGGGGGGTGCATTTGTATTCATGTTTTAGCAACTACTGGCATGGGGGGTGTGGACAGTACTGGGCTTAGGCCCAAACGCAGTTGGAGAAGGTCTGTGTTATTACATGGGTGAGGGAGCACAGAGTTTACTATGGGACTTGGCCTTACGGCCGTCCAATCAGGATCTAACGGATGAAACTTTAGTGAACATGATAATTGTTGTAGGCACATGTACACCAGATTGAAACGATTATAATATTTTGTTTGAATTCATTTTAGTGTTTTTGATTATTACAAAGACATTATGTCTTTTCTTTCTCACACGATAACACAATCCTTCCTCTTCTCAATTATCACTAACCCTAGTTTTTTTCTCCTCTCAAACCCTAGAACATCCACCGCGGAGGCGTAACCCCAAGTCAATCGAACTTATCCCAAAGGCCCACCAGCAACTGCAAAGACACTAAAAAAAAGCTAATTTCACTTACCCCTCGTGATTCCGTTTTCTCTGAATTCTTTGATATTTCTTTTTTTAATCCTCCCTTCTCTTTTGATTTTGTAGATTCGTAGAGGTGGTTACAAGCTTAAGATGGTGGTGGATGCGGTTGTTAGCGGCAGAGACGGCAAGGAAGGCCGATTAGGGTTTTGGAAATCGAAACCCCAATCGGTGCTTCGTTCTTCTTCGAGCTTCAAGGCGACCAAATTCTTTGTATTATCGTCTCTGTCTCTTTCCTTGTATCGAACCTTTCCCCTCTGTATTTTCTTCTATTTTCTGTAACCGAACCCCTTTTCACAATACATCTATTTTTATATTTATACTGTTTTGACTTAGGGTTTTTTGAATTAGAATTATTGTTAGAGCAAAGAAATTAGGGGTTAGATTATGTAATTGATAGAGATTTATGTATTGTAATTTCCAATTTTTTTTTGAATATTTGATTGATTAAATATTTGATTGCAATTTATTTTAATGCCTGGACTTGATTTGTTATCAGTTTTCTGCGTTTGAACTGATACTGTAAGATTGGGATTTAATTTGATTTCTACAGTATCTGCAAATAGAGATAAAACGTGCGTGGATTTTGGTTTTAATTGGAACAGTAAATGTTATAACTTCAATTGGGCCTTGCGCTAATTTTACTTCACTTAGCCCAACAACATTATTATTTTTTACAGCAAATCAATTTTCTCATTCAATTGGGCTTTGCGAAAAAACTGTTAATCCAGCCCAGCACACCCTTTTTTTTTATTCAGCAAACATTTTTCTTTAACCTGGCCCAATACTGTTTTATTTAACTAAAAACTTTTAATAAATAAACAAGTTTTAGTTAAGGATTAATGAAAACATTATTTAAAAAGAATTTAACAGCAAGAGAAACATGTCACATTTTCTTTTGCAGCAAAAACTTCGTTTTTTTTAAATTTAATTGGGCCTAAATGTCTTTTAAAGCAAACAAATTTTAGAACTCAAATTTACTAGTAAAAGGTTTTAGTTTTTTCTTAAAAAAAGAAAATATATTGTTTATTTATTGACTTAAAAACAATAAACAATTTTCTTTAATATAAAAAATGGAACTTGCCAGAAATTATATTTTTCTTCATAATATGTATTTATTTTTTGATAATAAGACCAAAGAGTCTTTCTAATAACACCCTTCTTAAAATCCTTTATTACATAATAAAAATGATTTAAAACTCTTACTAAAAATCAAAATAATAGTTTTGCTCACAAACGCAAGTGGGCTAACTTAGTGACGGTTTAATTTCCATTTCTCTTCTTAATAACAACTTCTTAATAATTACGAACTTAATAGTTGCTCGAATAATTGATTTAGAATTGCATGGGCCATTGGCCAACATGCCTCGCGAACGGATTTATGAGTCTTTCTGATTTAGAAAGCCCCACTCTCCTAGATTAAGATATACCCCCTAGTCTTGGATAAAGATGGGCCATCAGATACTATTGTACCATCGTTAATTGAATATTCCTTCTATTTTAATCTCGAAAAATAAAAATCATCGAGGTAGGACAAATTGGTGTACGGCAACTGCCTCTATTCAATTATCTTCCAATCGAATAGCGTGAGAAAACGAGAGTCTTGCGCATTCTGATTGGGAGTTTATTGAATACTTGGAATACCCCAAAATTTGTCCGATAAATGTAAGATTACACTGATATAGCACACCCTTACAAGTCTCAAGGAAGTAGGCAAAGCTGATGATATATCGCTTACCGGGGTTTGATGATGGATGGTTTTGAACTTTGAGATTGTAGTTTTGTATGCCTTGGTTTTGCTTTTGTTTATTCATCTCTTTTGGAGAGATGAATGCAACAGTAATTGGTGATGCGTGGCTGCTTGAAGACTGAGGCCATGAGTTATGTTCGCGAATCGCTACATGACTGTAGTACCCCAAATTTGTCCTACCTTGATGATTTTATTTTTCGAGATTAAAATAGAAGAAATGTTTAATTAAAGATAGTACGAAAATATCTGATGGCTCATCTTTATCCAAGACTAGGGGGTGTATTTCAATAGGGGCTTTTTAAATCAGAAATACTCACATGGCCGTAAACCCATTCGCGAAGCATGTTGGCCTATGGTCCATGCGATTCGAAAATGGAAAAATTATTCAAATAACTGTTATGTCCTTAATTCTTAAAAACAACTTAAGTTTAAGTTGTTATTAGTTGAAATTAAATTAAAGTTATCTAGGGATATTTTGCTATTAGTAAAGAAAGGGGATATGGAATTAGCTAGGCCTATTATGTTTCTTTAGTTGACCCATCTATTGTTTGTTTTTTGAAAAAAAGTAGTGTTATTATTATTAAACAAACTTTGCTTATTATTATAAAGGAAATAAATAATATATTATTTTTTTAAAAATGGGAAACGTGACATATTGTGTTATTGTTGAGAAACTAGTTTGTTTTTTTTTTGTTAAATGTTATTTTGCTGTTTTGAAAGGAAATTGGGCCTATTAATTAAAACCATTTTTTGCTGTATTAGGAAACAATGTTGTTGGGCTGGGAAATAAATGACAAAACGCATAATGTTGGCCCAAATCAAAATAATGCGCATGCCTAAAAATTCAAAAATAAATAACAACTGTACCAATTTATCCCAAAATATACGCATGTTTCTTGCAATTAATTGGAACTGTAGAAATCAAAGTCCATCCCAGAATATTGAATCAAATCTGAAAACCTAAACTAATAACATAATCAAATCAGATCTAAAACTAAAGCAAATCTTTTTCAATGTACAAAATCAACAGAAATACATTACAGCAAAACAAATCTTACAGTAAACCAAATCCAAGCCCAGAATATTGAAACTCAATCTAAAATTACAGAAAACTAAAATTTGCACTAAATCAAATCTATATCAATTTACATTAATCAACAATAAATCCCTATTAAATCGAAAACCCCTAAATCTGAAACCTATATATATAGAGCTAAGCTGGATACAATGGGGAGGAAAATGAATCAAAAAAATACAGAGAAAAAAACTTGATACAGGTGGAGAAATGAGAATGCAATAGAGGGACTAACAGAGCGCGAGGAAGAATCCGATTCGTTGTTGAAGAAGAAAGGAGTACATATTGGGGTTTCTATCTCCGAAACCATAATCGGCCTTGCCGTTACAGCCGTTGTTTCAACTTGTCGACCACCACTTTCAAAGCTTTGCTGGAATCTGTAAAAATCAAGGGAAAAGATCAGCATTGCACCAAATTGAAAGCCAAAGTCAGAGGAAACAAAATCACGCGAAGGGGTAACTTAGCTTTTTACTTTTCTTGATTATTGATTTGGGGATTGGTTGGGGCAATAAGTGTTGGGGTTGTGGTTCCGGTTTCGCGCCGCCGTGAGAGGAAGAGGTTAGGGTTAGCAAGGAAGAAGAAAGAGAAAGAGGTTTAGTGCAGATACGAGAGAGAAGAAATAGATACTATAAAACAAATGATGAATTGTAAAAAACTATAAAATAACGTGTTATATTATATGTTGATCCAATACACGCGAGTTCATGATAACCACCTTGCGCCTTCGTTTTCATTCATTTGATCGTTATTGGACGGTCGTAAGGCCGAGTCCATCGTACAACCTATACTCCCTCGCACACTCAATATTTTTGGCCTTCAAAAACTATGTAATGGGCCGAGCCCAATTCGTTTCTACGCCCCCTTTCCTGAAATACTAAAGCTACAAATCAATTTGCACCCCCCTGTCTGAACTATTTTGGGCCTAACCCAACCTCCTAAGGGAACCCCCCTGATTTGCTTGTTAGTTCAAAATTGCACCCCCCAGGTTTGACTTAATTAAATCATTTTATTTTCTATTATCACTTATTTTTTATTTTTTATGATTATGATATTATAATATTTTTTATTATTATGTACCATTATTTTTACTTAATTTATTATTATTATTATTATAAATTTTACTTTCCACTTATTATTATTATATTTTATTTGCTATGCAAATATTGTTTATTTCTTACCCTTGTATAAATAATTATATTATAATTTATTATAGCATATAAATTATTTTACGCAAAAACTCATGCATTATTATATATATTTTTGCATTAAATATTTTCAATCATGCATTAATCAAGAATTTTTGCAATTAACACGATTAAAAAATACCAACAAACTATTTTTCGCAATCAACTAATCTAATAAATTGTTTTTGCAAAAGGGTTTCAAACTGATTTTGACTTACCGCGCATTTAGTCAAAATCTCTACAATCACTATTCCCGGCCAAGTGCGAGGTGATTCAAAATACGTTTCCAACCCCTAAAAAACACCCACCCCATACGAACTACAAATTGGGTCTCTGATTCCTCTTAAGAGGATACGTAGGCATACGATCAAAAAATTTAGTGAGTTCCCCTATTAAAAGTTTAAGACACTTTTCCCCTATTAAAAATTTAAGACACTTTTCCCCTATAAAAATATTTAGACCCTTCCCCCTAATAAAATTTAAATCTTGTTTCCTTAACTTAAACCTAAAACCTAATATCCTTGTGAACAAGGTAGATGAAAGGTGCCTAACACCTTCCTTTCGTCTAAAGAAGTCTGAAACCTAGAATCACTATTTGCGAATTAGGGTTTTCTGTTAGATTCACTTCCCTAGGATAAAAAACTAATAGTGGTGACTCTGATTTGAAAAACCAGTTGCTACAGCTGGAGACTTTGTTGGGGACCTCAACTTTAGCTTAGGGTTTTTACTTTGGGGTTTATTTATTTATTTATTTATTTCATTATTTATTACATTATTTATTTATTGCATTTATTTATTTATTGTCAATTATTTTTATCATATAATTACTGCATGGCGGGAATTTTTATCTCAAAAAAAATATATTTTCAATAACCCTTAGAAAGAAGGTTCATCTATTAGCTTAGGGGGTACATCATCCCTGCGAGTTTATGTGACGACTTCGCCTAGAGTCGGTGAACTTCCGTAAAAGGAATACTTATCGAGGGATATCCTCTTGACTATTAGGACTTTGGAAGGTCACCCATAACTCTTTGTAACGACCTTAACCCAAAAATCTCATGACGAGACCTTTCACGACTTGGAGACAAAAGTTTCAGGCCGTAAAGAGGCTCTACCTAAGGGAGGCCCTTGTGCCTTTTCCCTCAGGTGTTATTCATGATACCCTTAAGGAAACCATCTTTTGGGATGGTAGATTAACCGTAGGTTAAAATTAAGGAGCCTACCTTCTAAGGGTACTTATCACAAAAACCCCGTCATTATACATCCCTACCTTATAGGGGAACTTATCACAAAAATCTAGTCACTCAATCCTACACCTATGCATTCATACATTCCATATATTCGTCATACATTTCATATACTCGTCACCCATTTCTTTTTATTTGTCTTATTCAGAGGGTACAAAAAAATAATAATAAAATCAAGATCTCGGTGACTGTCTTTAAAAATGGATACCAAAGGAAACAACTTGGCCGCGTCAATGCGCCAAACATGTCTGAAATCAAAGCCACAAAAGGGAAATAATGTACTTAAGACTTCATCAAGCTTTGTCAAGCATAGGTTGATGGTTTCAAGAGCATACATCCGCAGGCACCCCTAGAAGACTTATTTCCCTTTGCTTGATTTCACGCAAATAAAGTTTTGGTTTAAGTTTGTAATATTTTTCAATATCTGAATTATGTTACCTTCAATAAAGGCATTTTTTTCCACGTCTCTTTTGCGTATCTATTCTTAAGCTGGTCACCAAATATAAAAAGCAAAAGACAAATACATACCCAAATGAATAAGACATGTAAAATAAGTAACCATTTCATATTCATACATAATCATACGCATGTACACATTCATAAACACCTACATATCATATCAAAACTCATCTCGATTTTTCAAAAAAATATCTCTCCAGTTAAGCCATGGGTAGAAGAAGATCACCACTTCCTTAGCCTCCATATCAAACAAGGGCATATCAACAAAGAACCCTGGAACAGATCGAGGAAAACCAGACTGCATTCAAGGAAGATCTAGACCAAGTTAAAGGTGATGTGAGTTTGATTAAAGGAGATCTGAGTCAATTTCTCCTAGCCCTAAAGAACTTCATTGACAAACAAGACCAGATTCCCAGGGTAGCTTTCAAAGAAGTATCTCAAACGATTGGCGCATCAAGTGCTCACCAACTAAGAAAAGAGCCAGACGCAGGACCCCACAATTCAAGAAGGAATGCTTCAAACTTCCCAAAAGGAAGGAGGGAGAAATCAATGTTGTAGCCTCACAAGCAAGGGTACGGCAACCATTAGTGATCCCAAAAGGACAACAACAAGATAGATTTTAAAGGCCACCCAGAAATTTTAATCCACTCCCCATGCCACCTAGCCAGTTATTACAACACATGGTTAAGGAATCCTTGGTGGAAATCAAGCCTCTAGCTCCTCTAGTTGGGTCACTCCCACAAAGATACAATGTCGACGCCAGATGCGAATACCATGCTAACTCTTCGGGGCACACAATAGAGCAATGTTGGGCATTCTAGCACAAGGTTTAGGATTTGTTAGAATCTCAAGACATCACCTTCGAGAAGCCTAACATCAAATCAAACCATATGCCTCCAAATGATGGGCAGGCAATAAATGAGATTGAAGTAGTTACTGACCTAGGGGTAACCAAACAAGCAAAAACCCCAATCAACTTGTTGAAGGAATACCTGTTTGAGTGTGAGTTCCTATCGAAATATAATGAAGCCTTTGAAAGAACTTTGCAAAATCTAGGGGACGAGGGGATAGTCCAATTCGAACCATACCCTGAAGAAAAATATAAAGCTACTCTGAAGGGTGAAGCACGTTTTCGTCCGATCCAAGAGACCTTTATAGAGCATGGCAGACATGTGGCAAAGATATCCAACAAAGCCAACACCAAAGAGGTAACTGATTTCATCCGAGAACGCGCCTCAGGAAAATAACTCAAAAGATGGACCTCCGTGGAGATTCCCGAGATCTTTTACTTTCCTAAGTAATTTTTCTTGTTTTAAAAAGAACCTAGGTCAAGCCCGAGGCATAGGGGTTACTTGTAAGGGTTTCTCGTTTTGTTTCAGACAATATTTATAATCAATAAAAGTTATATTTTGTTTTCAATTAAGATCCTTTTCTTTCTCTTGCATTTATTCCGTAAATTTAAAAATGGCAATAATTTCTATGCATATGCATTTTCAAATTTCACATACTAAATCTGCACCAAAACTTGATAACGGTGCAAATCCATTCCCAAAACCACCGATAATGCTACTGCTGTGACCCGATATAATTTTGATGCTCCTATCAACCAAGCTAAAGAGGAAGATGATAAAGATCTTGAACTCTCTAAGGAAAGGGCGAGGGAAATAGAGCGAAAGGCTGACAATATACCACCATATCAAGAGTATGCTCAGGTTATATTTGTAATGCTTTAGAAAAGAATTAGCAAGATGTGCCCAGGTTTGAATATGCATTTGCTCCAATTGCATATACCAGTCTGAAGATGCCCCACTCAGGCTATCTTGAAAATAGTGAATCATCAGCTTCTGATTATGGGCATGGGCATGCAAATACATACGAAGATGATTTCTTGGACAAGTGATCCCCTTGTATTTTTCAAAGTCAGGTACTTTGAACTTTGGTGGAATCACCACATCAGGAATTGGGCCCATTTCGAGGGCGTCTACTTCAAAAGCGTCAAAACCCTCCACAACTTTTAATCTTTCCTCCAGAGCTTTGTACTGATTCATCACCAGTGGATTATCAACAACATGAGTACCAGTCTCCCTTAAGGATGCCTGGTTGGCATCCTCTGGGTCATGATCTATGTATTGCAGGTCCAAGTAGTTGTCTGCACTATTGGTTGGAATCTGTAAGGTATGTGATGCCCCTTCTTTTGGTGGCGATGGGACAAACCCTTCAGTTTCAACTTCTTGTTGGGCCATGACGGACTTTTGGAGTCCTGCTTCTGGTTCTTTCCCTAGTTGGCGACCGCTTGATGCACCAATCGTTTGGGTTACTTCTTTGAAAGTTACCCTGGGAATCTGGTCTTTCCTGTCAATAATGTTCTTCAAAGCTAGGAGAACTTGACTCAGATCTCCTTTCATCGAAGTAACATCACCCTTTACTTGGTCGAGATCCTCTTTGAATGCAGCCTAAGTTTCCTCGATTTTCTCCATTGCTTTTTGTTGATAGGCCCTGGTTTGATATGGAGGCCAAGGAGGTGGAGATCTTCTTCTACCAATGGTTTACTGGAGAGGTTTTTTTTTATAAAAAAGATATGAGTTTCGATATGATATGCAGGTGTTTATGAATGCTTGTATGCAGATGGATGTGTATGAACATGAAATAGTTTCTTGTTTTAAATGTCTTATTCATTTGGGTATGAATTTGTATTTTGCTTAATTTTTTATTCGGTGACCAGCTTAAAAATATATACGCCAATGAGATAGGGAACAAAATGCCATTATTAAAGTTAACATAATTCAGATATTGAAAAATATTACAATCTTAAACCAAAACTTGTTTGCATGAAATTGAACCAAGGGAAATAAGTCTTCTAGACGCGCTTGCAGACGTATGCTCTTGAAATCATCCACCTTTGCTTGACAAAGCTTGAGAAAGTATTTAGCACATTATTTCCCTTTTGTGGCATTGATTTCAGACATGTTTGGCGTGTTGACATGGACAAGTTGTTTCCTTCGGTGTCCATTTTTAAATCCAGTCACCGAGATCTTGAGTTTATTATTATCTTTTATACCCCCTATGAATAAGACAAATAGAAAGAAACGGGTGACGAATATATAAAATGTATGACAAATATATGAAATGCATGCATGCATAGGTGTAAGTTTGAGTGATAGGAATTTTGTGATAAGTACCCCTATAAGGTAGGGGTGTATGGTTCAATGACAGGGTTTTTGTGATAAGTACCCTTTGAAGGTACGCTCCTAAATTTTGACCTACGGTTGGTTTACCTTCCCAAAATGTGGCTTCCTTAAGGATGTCATGAATAACACCAGAGGGAGAAGGCACAAGGGCCTCCCTTAGGCGGAGCCTCTTTACAGACTGAGACTTTCGTCTCAAAGTCGTGAAAGGTCTCATCATGAGATTTTAGGTTAAGGTCGTTACAAAGAGTCATGGGTGCCCTTCCAAAATCCTACTCGTCAAGAGGATATCTCTCGATAAGTATTCCTTTTTCGAAAGTCCACCGACTCTAGGTGAAGTCGTCACATAAACTCACAGGGATGATGTACCCCCTAAGCTAATAGACAAACCTTCTTTCTAAGGGTTATTGAAAATATTTTCAGAAATAATAAATCCCTCCATGCAATATATATTATGATAAAAAATAGACAACAATTAAATAAATGTAATGAATAAATGAAAACAATGAATAAATAAAGCAATAAATAAATAAATAAAAACCCCAAAGCAAAAAACCCTAAAACCTAAAGTTGATTTCCCCAGCAGAGTCGCCAGCTGTAGCAACTGGTTTTTAAATCAGAGTCGCCAATATTAGTTTTTATCCTAGGGAAGGGAATCTAAAAGAAAACCCTAATTCGCAGACAGATATTCTAGGTTTCGAGCTTCTTTAGACGAAAGGAAGGAGTTAGGCACCTTTCATCTACCTTGTTCACAAGGATATTAGGCTTTAGGTTTGAGTTGGGGAAACAGGATTTAAATTTTATTAGGGGAAAGGGTTTTAATTTTTATAAGGGAACTCGCTACGATTTTTGATTGTATACCTACGTATCCTCTTAAGAGGAATCAGAGTCCCAATTCGTAGTTCGTACAGGGTTGGTGTTTTTTAGGGGTCGCAAACGCATTTTGAATCACCTCGCACTTGGCCGGGAGTAGTGATTGTGGAGATTTTGACTAAATACACGGTAAGTCAAAATCTGTTTGAAACCCTTTTGAAAAAATAGTTTATTAGCTTAATTGATTGCGAAAAATAGTTTGAGATTGGTTAGTATTTTTTATTGTGTTAATTGCGAAGAAATCTTGATTAATGTATGGTAAAAAAATATTTAATGCAATATATGAGAAAATAATATGCATGAGTTTGAATAGAAATTATTTATTGACATAATAATATTTACATATAATAAATAATAAAATATGAAAATAATAATAATATGAAAATTAATTACAATAATAATTATTATTACAAAAATATAATATAACAATAATTAAAATATAATAATTATTATAAAAAAGTGGAAAAAAAAATTACCAGGGGGTGTATTATTAGTAAAAATACGGGGTGCTATTAACGGTTAGGGTTATGACCAAATGCAGTTTTAAAGGGGGGTGCATTTGTATTCCTGTTTTAGCAATTACTAGCATGGGGGCTGTGGATATTACTGGGCTTAGGCCCAAACGCAGTTGGAGAAGGTCTGCGTGATTACGTGGGTGAGGGAGCACGGAGGTTACTGTGGGACTTGGCCTTACGACCGTCCAATCAGGATCTAACGGATGAAACTTGAGGGAGCATGATAATTGTTGTAGGCGCGTGTACACCAGATTGAAACGATTATAATATTTTGTTTTAATTCATTTTATTGTTTTTGATTATTACAAAGACATTCTGTCTTTCTCTTTCTCACACGATAACACAATCCTCCCTCTTCTCAATCGCTGCTAACCCTAGTTTCTTTCTCCTCTCAAACCCTAGAACATCCACCGCGGCAGCGTAACCCCAAGTCAACCGAACCTATCCCAAAGGCCCACCAGCAACTGCAAAGACACTCAAAAAAGCTAATTTCACTTACCCCTCGCGATTCCGTTTTCTCTGAATTCTTTGATATTTCTGTTTTTTGATCCTCCCTTCTCTTTTGATTTTGCAGATCCGTAGAGGTGGCGACAAGCTTGAGATGGTGGTGGATGCGGTTGTTAGCGGCGGGGACGGCAAGGGAGGCCGATTAGGGTTTCGGAAATCGAAACCCCAATCAGTGCTTTGTTCTTATTCGACCTTCAAGGCGACCAGATTCTCTATATTATCATCTCTGTCTCTTTCCCTGTATCGAGCCTTTCCCCCTCTGTATTTTCTTCTTTTTTCTGTAACTGAACCCCGTTTTCACTGTACATCTTTTTTTTAATATTTATACTGTTTTGACTTATGGTTTTTTGAATTAGAATTGTTGTTAGAGCAAAGAAATTAGGGATTAGATTATATAATTGATTGAGATTTATGTATTATAATTTCCAGATTTGCTCGAAGATTTTATTGATTAAATATTTGATTGCGTTTGATTTTAATGCCTGGACTTGATTTGTTTTCAGTTTTCTGCGTTTGAACTGATATTGTAAGATTGGGATTTAATTTGATTTCTGCAGTATCTGCAAATAGAGATAAAATGTGCATAGATTTTGGTTTTAATTGGAACAGTAAATGTTATAGCTTCAATTGGGCCTTGCACTGATTTTACTTCACTTAGCCCAACAACATAATTTCTTTTTTTACAGCAAATCAATTTTCTGATTCAATTGGGCCTTGCGAAAAAACTATTAATCCAACCCAACACGCCCTTTTTTTTATTCAGCAAACATTTTTCTTTAACCAGACCCAATACTGTTTTACTTAACTAAAAACTTTTAATAAATAAACAAGCTTTAGTTAAGGATTAATGAAAATATTATTTAAAAAGAATTTAACAGCAAGCGAAACATGTCACATTTTCTTTTACAGCAAAAACTTCATTTTTTTAATTTAATTGGGCCTAAATGTCTTTTAAAGCAAACAAATTTTAGAACCCAAATTTACTAGTAAAACGTTTTACTTTTTTCTTTAAAAAATATAATATATTGTTTATTTATTTACTTAAAAACAATAAACAATTTTCTTTAATATGAAAAACGGAACTTGTCAGCAATTATATTTTTCTTCATAATATGTATTTATTTTTTAATAATAAGACCAATGAGTCTTGCTAATAACACCCTTTTCAAAATACTTTATTACATAATAATAATGATTTAAAACTCTTACTAAAAATCAAAATAATAATTTTGCTCACAAATGCCAAGTGGGCTAACTTAGCGATTGTTTAATTTCCATTTCTCTTCTTAATAACAACTTCTTAATAATTACGAACTTAATAGTTGCTCGAATAATGGATTTTGAATTGCATGGAGCATTGGCCAACATGCCTCGCGAATGGATTTATGAGTAATTCCAATTTATAAAACCCCACTCTCCTGGATTAATATACACCCCCTAGTCTTGGATAAATATGGGCCATCAGATACTGCTGTACCATCTTTAATTGAATATTCCTTCTATTTTAATCTCGAAAAATAAAAATCATCGAGGTAGGACAAATGTGGGGTACGACAGTTTCTACGATTCTCAGCTTCTCTTGCTCTCAAGTCGAAAGCAATAACATCTTCCTGATTACTCGGTAAACGAATACTACAGTCAAAGGGGCTTCCACTAAGTGGGGGATTTCATGCCTCCTTCTTTGGGATTACTCCCTCAAAGTTAACATGACTATACCGCCCGTCCTATTCCTAAGTGTAACTTAGTGCGGGTATAAGACTTGTCCTTTGTAAATATCATCAACACCCTAATAACTACAATATATAACATATAATTAAACAAAAAATAATAATAAAACAGATAAGACAAATTAGGTTAAACCCACTTAGGGATGGACCAGCAAGAGGTGAATCTTTCCCCAACAGAGTCGTCAATTCTGTAGCGATAAACAATGTAGCGGGGTAAATCAGAGATCGAGCTATTATGTACTCGACTCACAAAAGCAAGAGTCGCCACTGCGCTTTATCATTTCCAAGGGAAAAAGGAAAAGAGCAAAATAAAACCCTTAAATATGCAATGTAAAGTAATACTTAAAAGTAATGAAAATACAATGCGTTTTTTTAAAAGAGATCTAGAGTTCGGGGGTTGGTTATGCAATGGGAAGGTACTAGCACCTAATGCATCTGCGGTACTCCACGAGAACCTTTTGAAATACTGTTTTTGGTTAAAAATTGTTTTTTTGGGTTAAAATTGTTTTTTTGGGTTAAAATCATTTGTTTGGTTAAAATGGGTATGGACGAAATTTTGAAGATACGACGACCTAGTGTTGAAGTTTTGACTTAAAAGGTGTGAGTTTGAAAATTTAGTTTTTAGGAAAATTAACTTAAGATTAACAAAACAAAAAAATTTATGAAGAGTTTCTCTCAATCGTATAAGATGTATTTGATGACATGAAGTCAACAAAGTTAAGACATTTCCCTTGGAATTGAGACAAACGAACGATATAAAAATTAAACAATCGAGAATAAAGTTAATTAGAGCGACAAAAATAATAACAAAAAATTCAATAAGAGATTAATTTATAATCATATATTTTTAAATAATTAAATAAATAACAAAAATCAGACAAAGACTAAATTACAATAGCATGTATTTTAAACAATTAGATAAATAATGAAAAATTAAATAAAAGATTCATAGCATGTTGACAAAAATTAAATAAAAGATTAATTTGTAACAAGCATGGTTTTTGTATTTTATAATGAAATAATTATATGAATGAACTAAATTAATATTTATTATCATATATTTAATAAAAATTGGAAATAATAGCTAAATGAACTAAAAACAAAAACAAAAAAGCCCCGACAAGGGTAGAACCCGGGTCCTCTTGGTTGCAGAATACAGGCCTTGCAAACTGAACTATATTATTTATTCGTTGTTACTATGTTTTAATTAATACAAAAGGGTGAATAACATAGCGGATTGGGCCAGCAGGCCCATTCGGCCGACCCAGTTTCTAGGAAATAACAAGAAGAGTTTTTTAACCCTAACAATAAAGCAACAGGCGCCGCTGGTTTTGTTGTCTGGGGAAGAGAAAAATAGATTGATATTATTATTAAAAGCTTATCTCTATGTTGTATTGGAAACAACATAAAAAATGAAACTCTCTCTCCACAGATCACCATCATCTTCCTTTACTACAACTCTATTCCATCTTCCTCTCTCATCCGTATCTTATGCAACTTCACCCTCTTCTTCTAAAACTCTAGTCATTCCTCTTCTAAATCACTGGTTTCTTAGGTTGGATTTGTTCTTCTTCATCTTCTTCACGCTCGTACTTCGCTGACACTTCCTTGTTATTTTGCTTCTTCCCCTTCATAGTATAAGCTCGCGTCATTTTCGAATCTATAACTCAATACAAGGGGTTTGAATTCGAATTCGATTGCTTAAATTTGAAGAATTATTTATGTGGTAACGATGAAGATGAAAACCCTAAAAGTAATTGGGGTTTATGGAGTGAAGAAGAACATAAGGGGGACATGGAGTGTATTGGATGGGTTGAAGACAGTTGAAGGAACTGTTTGAGGCTGCAGAGCAGATCGTTATCGACGTGGACGTGGTTATTGTGATGTTATTGTTCTCGGTATGCTGCAATGGCCTGTTTGTTGTTGTTATTGTTGGTAAATATCTTCTACTCACTCTTCACATTGTTGTAACTATGAAACTTTGATGATGTTGAATGCTTAAATCAAATGAATTGTTGTTGTATGCAGAAACAATGAAGAGCAGGTGGAGGTTGAGAGGTTAAATGGGCGGATGCGACCAGGAATTGAGCAGTTGGGTTTGTCATGGTGGAGGCAAAATACGAGTAGGTACAGTAGCAGATAAAGGGAGTTATGGGGTGCTGTTAAAGGTTATGTAAGTGTTTGTTGGCAGCAATTTTGGTAAAATAATGTGCTGTTAATGTTTTGATAAATGTCTTGACATTTGTAGCAAACTGTTTTGAATTATGTCAAAGCAGATGTCTTGACATCTGCCTCCTGAACTGAACTCAGCCAACATCAGTTTATGTTTTTGGTTTCCTGTTTTCATGGGCGTAAAAATTCAGGATTTGTGACTCACAGGCTACAAAAAATATGGAGGAATATTTTTCAAATTGCATGGGTTTTATCTTGGCCTGTTTTTATGGAAATTTTCAAAAGAATTGAATATTTGGTTTTAAGCCCAAGCCCACAGCTGCGCATATATAAGGACTTGCCTCCTTATTCAAAGATGAGCAACTTTTGAAGAATAATACCATCTTTCTGTTTTTAAGTCTAAGGCTTTTTATTTGTAATACACTCTAAGTATTTATTTAATACTTGAGTTGTAATTTGAGTTGCTAATTGTGTGTCATTCATAAGCTTTTAAGTATTGAATGATTGAAGTTTTTTTAAACTTATTATTTCTGTTGTTTCTTCACTGTAAGTGATTGAATGGATTTGAGAAGGGCCTCATACCTAGGTGGGTCTTAGATAGAAGTATAACATGGGTAGTGATTAAGTGATTAGATCGTAAACTATTTGTTTACTGAGGGTCTATAAATTCATACTATTTAGTGAACTTGCCCCTGGCTTGGTAGCCCCCAGAGTAGGTGTTGTTGTACACTGAACTGGGTGAACAATCTCTTGTGTTTTTACTGCTTTTGTTATTACTTCTCTTTACTTGTAAACATATATTTGTATCATGAAATCTCCTTAGACATCCCATATCTGATACCAAAATTTCAATTGGTATCAGAGCATGCATCCTACTCTATATCTGGGTGAGATCCAGGGAAGTTAATTTCCGGTACTATGGACTAGGAAGGAGGATTTGTGAATAGACCACCCATTCTATATGGTAGTAATTATTACTATTGGAAACCACATATGGTGGCCTTTCTAAATTCACTAGACAGTAGAGCTTAGAAAGCTGTCTTAAAAGGATGGAAATGCCCTGTTAAATTGGGAGAAAATGGAGAACCTACTTCTAAATTAAAATCAGAAGAAGATTTGTCTAAGGAAGAAGATGAAATTGCTCTTGGAAATTATAAAGCCTTGAATGCTATATTCAATAGAATTGACAAGCACATTTTCAGATTAGTGAATACATGTGAAGTTTCTAAGGATGCATGGGGGATTCTTCAATCTACTCATGAAGGCACATCCAAAGTTAAGATGTCAAGACTTCAGTTTCTCACCATAAAATTTGAGAATTTAGGAATGAAGGATGATGAAAGTATAAATGAATTCCATATGAACATTCTTGAAATTTCTAATGCCTCCAGTGCTTTAGGAGAGAAAATACCTGAATACAAATTGGTGAGAGATATGCCCAGGTCTCTTCCCAAGAGATTTGATATGAAAGTGACTGCTATAGAAGAAGCTCAAGACATTGACAAAATGAGAGTGGATGAACTTCTTGGATCCCTTCTAAAATTTGAATTAAGCATCAATGAAAGATCTGAAAAGAAAAACAAAAGCATAGACTTTGTATAAAATACTGAAGATGAAGAGGAGGACTATGATCTGGATACAGATGGAGGATTATCAAATGCCTTAGCTATGCTTGGAAGACAGTTTAGCAAAGTGATAAAAAGAATGGATAGAAACCATAGATCAAATGTCAAGAACATCTCATATGAAATCCATAAGTCAAATGAGGTTGGAAGAAAAAGGGCTGAAGAAAAATCTTCTCAAGGGTAGGGAATAAAATGTCATGAATGTGAAGGCTTTGGTCACATTAGATCTGAATGTCCTACATATCTTAAGAAACAGAAGAAGAATCTATCTGTTACCTGCTCTGAAGAGGACTTAAAGAGTGATCTTGAAGAATCTGCCAAGTATGTTAAATAATTAACAGGAAAATATGTATCCAATGAAGAGTCTAGTGATGGGGAAATAACCTTTGATAAGTAGGCTGCTTCATTCAAAGAATTATGTCTTAGAAGTGCAGAAGTGTGTCTTGAAGGGGAGAAACAGAAATCCCTCATAACTCAGCTGAATAAGGAAAGGGAAGAGCATCTTAAAACTATTTCTGATCTGGAAAGTGAAGTGTCTTCTCTGAATTCAAATCTTGATTGAATGGTCTAATCTCTCAAGATGCTGAATAATGGGTCTAACACATTAGATGAAATTCTCCAAGCAGGAAGAGTGACAGGAGACAAGAGTGGTCTAGGTTTCAATGAGAAAAATGAACCTAACTCAGAAGAGCATTCATTAGTTTCCACTCATGCCAATTCTAAACCAAAGATTTTGAATCAAATGTCTCAACATCTGGGCAAACATCATGGTAAGAAAGGACATATTGGAAAATATCATGGGAAGTAAGGACATTATGACAAACATCATGGGAAGGAAAAGCTTAATCACACCAGAGAGAATCCCCAGCCATGGAGATGTCATCATTGTGGAAAGCTTGGTCATATAAGGCCTTTATGTTTCAAATTGTATGGGTATCCTGAGAATACTCCTCTTCCCAAAATTGTTCAGATCCCTCAAAATAGCAAAAAGAAGAAACAGTGGGTTCCCAAGTCTAATGTTGCTAGTCTCATAGCTCATACCTCTCTCAGAGTATCAACCAAAGATGACTGGTACTTTGACAGTGGCTATTCTCGACACATGATAGGTGTCAAGAATATGTTGGTAGATATCAGGTCTCATTCCACCAGTTACGTGACCTTTGGTGATGGAGAAAAGGGGAAATGAAAGGTGTTGGCAAGCTAGAATGTCCAGGAGTTCCTAAGCTTGATGATGTATTACTTGTTAAAGGATTAACAGCTAACCTGATAAGTATAAGCCAATTGTGTGATCAAGGATTCAAAGTTAACTTCCCCAAGGAAGAATGTCTTGTCTGCAATGAAAAGAATGAAGTTATTATGAAAGTGTTGTACCCCAAAATTTTCCCTCCCATTTTTACTCAAGACATGCTCATTGAGGTCCTCATTTGCTCAAGGTTGACAAAGAATTGATCAGACAAATTCTCCTCCTAAGCAATGAACCTCCAATTAGGGTTTCACTTTTTACCAAGATGTTTGGGTTGCAAAGGCTCCAAGTGATTTATATGGTCCCTAATATGTCTCCAAGAATGTCCATGACAAGTTTCATACCTTACACTATAAACTTGCTCAGTCAATTGCTCAAATGCTTGAAAATCAAATACTAAGTCAAAAGTCAACTATGGCCAATATATAGTCAAAATTCAAGATTTTTTGTCAACATCAACATTTTGAAGTGATAATAATAATTTCATCAAGGTTTGATCATTATTCCTCAAGAAATACTCCTAATTCATCAAATGTCAAGAAGTGTAAAATTAGGGTTTTTATAGGAAAAGTCAATTGAACTTTGACCAGGCATAACTTTCACATACGTCATCCATTTTCCCCCAACCAAAGCTCATTTTGAAGATAATCCAATTCCATACAACTTGTATTTTATCCTCAAGTTCAAAAATTCACCATTTGAAAGATACAAGCTCATAAATTACAGGTCATTTTCAGAAAGTCAAGAAAATACACTTTTTGCCAAGACCTTTTACATCAAGATAAAATATTCAAATTCAATATTGACCAAAAGAGGGATTGAAGTAGAAGACTTGGGATTTCCAAAAAGTCCAGGATCATCTTGATTGGATAAAAATTGAGCAAGTTATGGTTTTCCCAAGTTGGGAAAATTTGGGAAATTTCATGAATTGTGCATTGGGCAAACTTGAACTTTTAGGTCAATAAACTAAACTTCTTGGACTTCAAACATCTTCCTAACCTAATGAGAGACCTCTAAAATCATTTCTACATTACCTTTCCATTTATACCTATTTTATCCATATTTATTGTTTTTTTTTCAAATAAAAACTAAATAAAATTGCATAAAATAGTAAATATTGGTTATGGCAATATGGGTTGATGGTTTGAATTGTTTTTGGGCCAAAATTTTTGGGAAAAGGAGGCCAGGTGCATTGCACCTTAAAATGGGCAAGAATTTGCATTTTTGGAACTTTTATAATGTGTTTGATTTTGGTTTGAAAGAGGGCCATTATGGATGGATTCTTACCATATTTGCTAGCCCTATTCTTCCTCTATAAATACAAGACCTAGGCATGAGCAAAAGGGGACGAAAATACATTGCCTTACCAAAGCCCCACAAAATTGCAAAAAATCATAAAAGATGTGAAATTCGAAACTGAGTTTTTCAGCCATCATCCATCCATACCAACAGCTCAGTCGTATTCCTGAGATTCCTAGGAACTTATTCCACCCATTCCAAAGGCTTGCAACATTCTAGATCACCGGATCCAAGCATCATCGGTTAGTAAGGTTTCTTGAAATCGAAATTGCATATTCACGCCATGTAAATACCTATTGCATCCATATTTGTGTTATTAACAATCATTATGAATGTTTTAATGTGTTTCGTGTGAAAATCAATGCTAAACTAACAGGACACCATTCATAGGGCACTCCTTTGCCAAGTCCTGGGTTTGACCCAGGCAGGAAACTATTTTTATTTTTTCTAACCTTTGTTTTGCAGATCCCACAGGTGCATGGGCCCTCTTGTCATTGGGCCCGGGGTTTCTGTTTATTCTCACCCCCTAACTATTTTTGCACCGCCTGGACCCTCTTGCTGATAGGTCTGATACTTCTTTGAAGCGCACCCCCCATCTTATTTTGTTTGCAGGCCCATTTTTCAATTTTCTTTATTTTGTTTTAATTAACATTTCCGTTTTAATCAAATTTATTTCATTACAACATTAAAAAAAAATCATAAAAATATTAGGTTACTCTTTTTTAAATTAAATTAACTTGGTAAATTAATTAAATAATAACTTTAACTTTTTATTTAATTTAAAAATAAATAGACCTAGGATTTAATTCATTTAATTTCTCTTATTCATAACAAAAATACAAAAATAATTAATTTCTTTCTAAATTTCAATTTTATTTAATAATTAAAATTTTTTCTTTAGATCTAGATTATTTAATTAATTATCAATTAAAAATTTTCTTACATAAAACAAAAAACAAACAAAAATATTTTCCTTTTTAGGGTTTAAACATTTTTCCCATTTCGCGCGCGTTTGATATTTCTACTTTATTTTCATATTAATATACTTGCTTATGGGATGTAATAGAATTAAACTAGGACTTTACATTTACTGCTTTTATTTCCCCCATTTTTGGACTTGTAATAATCCCCTTCCCCAAAACCTTGTCATAGTTTAGGATTTACACTTCCGCACTTTAAATTCCCGCACACTATTAACTGTCTAGATGCATGACTAATAGGATTGTATGGCAAGAACATAATAATCAAACGCTAGAAAACCTAACACAAGGCAAAAATAACTGAATACAACACACTCTCACATATACACCTCTAGGGTATCCTTACTTTGGTTGCCTTCGGAAAACAGTCACAACTCTCTAAACGTGAGAGAATTTAATGGCTACCCTCTGGTTTAAAAGATCAAAATCGACCCTCTTGATGTTGCCTCGGTATGATCTTAAAAACCCTAGGGTAGTTACTAAACTTTCTCGCCCAGTTGCCTTTGTGACTGTATAAACGTCCCTTCGAATGTCCCTCAAACATCCAACGACTAGGGCTACCTACTCACTAATAGTAGGATATCACTGTCTAAAGGAAAATAGGGAAAGAACAACCTTTTGAGTAAAGTAGATAGCTGTCAGATGCTTGCTCAAACAATTTTTACACTTACACAAATCTTCTTTCAAAAACATTTTCAAACACTTTGTATACGTTCTCTACCATTCCGAGAAACATTACAAAGTTCGCCGCACTAAGGCGCTTTCAAAAATACTTTTCAAAACACACAAAGCACAAGGTATTTCAAAATGAGTTAAGCATCTAAGAGCCCATAGATAACTATGGATGGAAAGGGTGCTAACACCTTCCCTTTCCATAACCTACCCTCTTACTCATAAATAATCTCGAAATGTCTTTTTCTGTTCTTTTCACCCTTTCCATTGTTGGATAAAACATTCGGTGGCGACTCTTGTTTACCATAAAGTTTGCGAATACAAACGTAAAACAAGTATAAACAGTCAGTTCAACCACCGTATTACAGAACTGGAGACTCTGTTAGGGAAATACTTATAAAGTGGGGTTACCTTAGAGTTAGATCATTTTAAATTTGCTTTACATTGTATTTTTTGTATGCTTTACTTTTGATGGTTTGTTTGGGTTGTTACTAAAAGATCCTACACCCGGACCTGGGGCACCTTTTTAGGTATGTAGCAATAAATCATGGAGGTTGTACTGCGTAGACCGATATGGACGAAGTAATAGCTACGTTAGCATGATACTCTGGCTTGTACTAATGTTCCTTTAGTCAGTGAAGAATAACATTAGGCTTCCTTATAGTGTCATTAAGGGCTAAATTACCTTTAGAACCATTAATTGACTCATCCTAAGCCATTAGAAAGTAGTGAGATGGTCGGTTTTTGTTCCGACTGAAGATTGGTTGATACTCGTATTTACCATGAAAATTGGTAAACATGGGCTGATCTTCCAAAAAGGGTTATTTTGGTGACTTGTAGGATTAATCAGATTGATCCTAGGACTTATGTTGAGTTATTTATAAGTAAGTAAGTTTAAGTGAAAAGGGTTGAAAGAGAAATTAAGAGTAAAGGCAAGATGCAGGCAAAAACTTGATAAAAGTGAAAGTAAAAAGTAAGTAGAAAGGATTGAGAATATGTTTAAGGATAAAGTTTGAAAAAATGATAAGAAGTGAAAGTGAAGGGCATCATAAAGTAAATTTGTAGTAATGATAAAGTTTGCGAAGGAATGTAAATGGAAAGGAATGTAAAGGAATTGAAAAGACTTTGATTGAAATAAAAGATGGTGTTTCAAACGTAAATTCTCAAAATTCTTTCTCACACAGCGGGTACTTGAATATATTTGAGTGACTTGTACTAATAAGTTGAACATACGGGAATCTACATAAAATCCATATATTTATACTAAAACTAAGTAACCGTCAAATTGTTGCCTCGTTCCAGGATGAGGATAAGTGTCCTCTGCATGTGCTTCGACTTCTATCTTCATGCCACGTCGCTTTCCTCATCTGCCAAGCGAAATGCCTTTCCCTCCTTTCTTCAGATTCAAAATTACTTACTGCTGATATAAAGCTTTCCATTCGAAGACTATTTCCAACTTAGAAAATATCTAAATGTTCCTTCTCCTCTTAGCAAGGTTTCGACATGACCAACTTCAATAGGCTCTTCTGTCGAAATGTCTCCAACTTATATTTTTTCAATCTATTTTTTGGCCAATAAGACCAATATGTTGTGGGTATCAAATTTAGGAGCTAACAAATTGCCCCCCAAGAATGTCAATTTCGATGCAGGAAGAAATAGTCATTTTTTGATGTATCTATTCGACACATGTAAGCTTTTTGACCACAAAAGCTTATCATACACTTTTTATCTTCCATTTTGGCTGTATACTTCGACTAAGATTAAACACTGACTATTTTAACCTCATGAAGTGCAGGTCTATACTTTTTTAAGTATTTACCATTCACTCTCAAGAGTCTTTTATCTTCATTTAATTCTTTGATCTCATAGGCACCACCAGAAAATGATTGGATAATCTTAAAAGGTCCTTCCCATTTAGGAGACCATTTTCCCATGTTCCTATCCTTTCGATCCATTGGGAGAATTACCTTCCACACCAAATCTTCAGGAAGGAACATCTTGGGTTTCACTCTCTTATTATAAGGTTTTTCCACTCTTTTCTTCTATATCCTTAAGGGATCGAAAGCTCTCAGTCTCTCTTCGTCTAAATCAACCAGTTCATCTAACATCATATTCCAATAAGATTCAGAAGGTATATCTTGATGTCTCTGAATCCTTGTCGACTGTAGACCGATTTCAACTGGCAACACTGTGTCATGACTATAGGTTAATCGAAATGGTGTCATTCTGGTAGCTTCTTTAGGAGAAGTTCGACATGCCCATAAGATTTGATCCAACGTCTTATGCCAATTCTTTGGCTTTTTTCCTACATGCTTTTTTATTAAGCCAATTACTACCTTATTTGCTGCTTCGACTTGGCCATTGGCTTGCGCATAATAAGGTGTGGATGTTAACACCTTGAATCCCATTTCTGTATGGAATTCTTGCATTTTTTACCAGTAAATACTGATCCTTGATCAATTGTTATTGTCTCATGGATTCCAAACCTATATATAATGTTCTTTTTAATAAATTCAATGACATTTTCTTGGTCCATGTTTACTAAAGGAATTGCTTCAATCCATTTAGTGAAGTAGTCAATTCCCACCAATATATATATATTTTTGTCTTTTAGATGATGCTGGTCGAATCTCTCCAATAACATCCAAAGCCCATCCCCTAAAAGGCCAAGGTTTCAAAATTGAGTGAAGTTCGCTTACAGGGACATGTTGGATGCCTGTATGTACTTGACATTCTTGGCATCATTTTGCAAACTCAACACAATCTTTCAGCATAGTAGGCCAATATAATCCTTGTCGAAGCAGCAACCATTTCATTTTATGGCCTACTTGATGTGCCCCACATGCCACAACATGTGTAGTCGAAAGGGCTATGTATGCCTCTGTTTCACTTAGGCATTTCAGTAGTACTCATTCAGGAGTCTTTTTGAATTACTCATTTCCCATTAGAATATAACTCAACACCCTATACTTTTTCTTTCATTCTGTCGAAGCCATTAGATTTTGCAAATAATCTACTATAGGCTTTCTCCAGTCTTGTTCTGTTAGATTGTTTATGAACGAAATTTCGAAGTTTTCTTGGTCAATGTACCCCAGTTTTGTTGTTTCTAAATATGTTGGAGACAACTTGGTTTATACTACTCTTCCCCTAACTTCGATTGCTTGTTGCAATTTTTCTTTCAAAATTTTATACCCAGATGCAATCTGTGCTAAGTCATTAGCCACTTGATTTTCTAATCTTGGTATATGTCGAATGTTGATCACTTCGAATTTCTTCAACAAGCGATTGGCTATTAAAAAATACACGATCATATTTTCTCTTATACATTTGTATTCCTTTTTAACTTGCCTTATGACTAAGTCTAAGTGTCCCATTATTTCGACTCGAGTTGCCCCCAATTCCAACAAGATTTCAAGGCCTACAATTATAGCTTCATACTCAGCCTTATTGTTCGAACAAGAACCTTCGATATTGTACTTAAATGTTATTGGAATTTTATTTGGAGAAGTAATTAGAACTCCCATTCCAGTTCCATCTTTATGACTGGAACCATCAAAGTATAACTTCCATGGTTCAATCTCCAAGTAATTTAATGATTCTTCATTTATTGAGTGGTCAACTATAAAGTCTACTACCACTTGTTCTTTTACAGCCTTAAGCGGCATAAAGGTTAATGAACACTCAGTCAATGCAAGTGCCCATTTGCCAATTTTACTGTGCAAGATGGGTTTCGACAACATATATTTGAAAATATCAAAATGAGACAAAACATAAATGTTAGTGTTTGTTTGTTGGCATTTTTTTGGTAAAACCAGAGTTGCGAATGTCATGACTGATGTCATAACATTCTGGGATAAAGGTACGTTCTGCAGAAAAGAATGTCATACAGGAACTTCTCAGTATGAGGTGTTTATCATGATCATTAAACAATGATCATATATAGTGTATTCTACCAAAATCAGTGAGCAGGATTCTTGTTGTCATAACCAATGTTAAGACATCCTGTACTGATCTAACATTTGTGCAGATTTGTTATTCCTGAGATTTTTCAGGAATCTGATATGTTTCTCTGAGTTGATATATTCAGCCCAGATCAGATGCTCATGTGGACATAAGGTTAACCTTGCTTAACCCTAATCTGGTATGATGAAAGCCTAAGACCAAGTCTTTAGGTTAACTTTAGTTAACCCTAGCTATTTTCATGGAAGGCCTAACTGAAGAATAGTCAGCCTATATATTCCTCTTGAAGATTAATGGTGAAAGATACTTTTTGACAGAAGATCAATAAGGGATTGTATAGTTGTAACTACTGTGAGCCAAGCAATTATCATTGTGATAAGTGACTTGGAGTAGGATTTGATTGTAAGGGTTGTGTATCACTCAAAGCTTTGAAGCACGAGTTTTTGTGTCACTTGATTAAAGCTTTGAAGAAAAATAAAGTTAGGGTTGTTTATCACTCAAAGCTTTGAAGCACGAGTGTTTGTGTCACTTGATTAAAGCTGTGAAGCAAAATCAAGTGTGTGTACTGAAGAGTGTCTTCATAATCTCATTAATCAATAGTTTAGTATCACTGCTGTGATTGAGGGGGAGTGAGTAGGAACTCAGGTTTAATTTGAACTTAGATTGAAGTTGCATTGGGTAGGTCTTAAGTGAAGGAGATAAACTAGTTGGTTTATTCCTGAATTAATATCTCTTATAGTGAATTTCCTCCCTGGCTTGGTAGCCCCTAGAGTAGGTGTTGTTACACACTGAACTGGGTTAACAATTGATTGTGTTCTTTACTGTTTTTAATTTACTGTCTTGAAGTGTGTCAGATACGATGTCACAACATTCACTGTGACATTAAGTATCTGTTGCCAGAATTTCAATTGGCATCAGAGCAGGCACCCTGCCTGTCTTACTGGGTGAGATCTAGGGATATTATTTTCTGGCGCTATGGACAAGGAAGGAGGATTTGGGAACAGACCACCTATTCTGGATGGATCAAATTATGACTACTGGAAACCTCGTATGATTGCCTTCTTGAAATCACTGGACAAAAAGGCTTGGAGAGCTGCTGACAAAGGATGGAACCATCCCACCATAACTGGGAAAGATGGGACGACCAGTCTGAAACCTGAGGAAGAATGGAGCAAAGAAGAAGATGAGTTAGCCTTGGGTAACTCCAAAGCATTAAATTCCTTGTTCAATGGAATTGATAGAAACATATTCAGACTAGTACATCAATGTGAACTGGCCAAGGATGTTTGGGACACTCTCAAAACCACCCATGAGGGTACATCCAAAGTAAAAATGTCAAGGCTTCAGATGCTTACTACCAAATTTGAGAACCTAAGGATGATGGAAGATGAGACCATTCATGAGTTTCACATGAACATCTTGGAAATTGCCAACACCTCAGGAGCATTGGGAGAAAAGATGTCAGAAGAAAAGCTGGTGAGAAAGATTCTCAGATCCTTGCCTAAAAGATTTGCAATGAAGGTGACTACTATAGAGGAAGCTCAGGATATCTGCAACTTGAAGGTTGATGAACTCATTGGGTCACTTCAGACTTTTGAGATGGGGATCAGTGACAATGTTGACAAGAAAAACAAAAGCATAACACTTGTATCCAATACTGAAGATGAAAACAAGGAGGGTGATGAAGAGAATATTTTAGAAGCTATAGCTATGCTTGGAAGATAGTTCAACAAACGCATCAAGAGAATGGACCCAAAGTCAAGGTCAAATGTCAAGAACATTCCCTCTGACATTAGCAGATCCTATGATTCCATCAGAAGACCTAAGTCTGAAGAAAAGGGAAATCAAAGCAGAGGAATCCAATGTCATGGATGTGAAGGATATGGGCACATTCGAGCTGAATGTCCTACATTTCTTAAGAAACAAAAGAAAGGAATGTCTGTTACTTGGTCTGATTGTGACTCAGAAAGTAACTCTGAAGAAGAATTTGCTAAACTAGTCACTGCACTACCTGGTATTTGTAACTCTGATAGTGACTCTAGTGATGAGGAAGTGACATTTGAAGAACTTGCTGACACCTACAAGAAGCTATGTATCAGAAGTGCTGAAGTCTGCCAGCAAAATGAGAAACAGAAAAAACTCATAGTAAAATTGGAGGCTGAAAAGAAGGCAGACACTGATACTATAAACCATCTCGAAGGTGAAGTTCAAATGCTAAACTTAAAACTTGATCAGATGACCAAGTCTGTTAAGATGCTAACAAATGGAACTGACAAGTTGGAAGAAATCCTTCAGGCTGGACAAAATGTGGGAAACAAGTCTGGTCTAGGATTTGTGGCTGCAAAGAAATCTACTGTAGACAAGAAGAAGATCAGGCCTGATAAACAAATGTCAAAGCAGATGTCACAACATAGCACTCAACATCGAGAACAGAGAAATATGAAGAAAAAGTATCAAAGATGGAGATGTCATCATTGTGGAAGGTTTGGTCACATAAAGCCATTATGCTTCAGATTATATGGATATCCTAATTAGACCCCAGTTGTCAAACTTAAGTCTAACAAGGAACCATATACTCAACAGTGGAAGAAAAAGTCTGCAGCCCTGATAGCTCACACCTTCCTCAGAGTTTCTGCCAAGGAAGACTGGTACTTTGACAGTGGATGCTCTAAACACATGACTGGAATCAAGAATCTTCTGAATAATGTTAAACCACATACTACTAGTTATGTCACTTTTGGAGATGGTGCTAGAGGAGAAATCAAAGGAGTTGGAAACTTAGACTGCCCTGGAGTTCCAAACCTAAATGAAGTGTTGCTGGTAAATGGCTTGACTTCTAATCTCATAAGTATCAGTCAATTATGTGATCTAGGATTCAAGGTCAACTTCACCAAGTCTGAATGTCTTGTAACTAATGAAAAACAAGAAGTTGTAATGAGAGGAGTCAGATCAAAAGACAACTGTTACTTATGGGAGTCTGAGAACACTAATTACTCTTCTGTATGCTCTATAGCCAAAGAAGAAAAGGAAGTGAAACTGTGGCACCAAAAACTTGGTCATTTACATCTAAGAGGGATGAAAAAGATCATATCCATGGAGGCAGTCAGAGGGATTCCAAGGCTTCAAATTGATGAAGGGAGAGTCTGTGGTGAATGTCAGGTTGGAAAGCAAACTAGAATGTCACATCCAAAGATAAGACATTTGACCACCTCTAAGGTGCTAGAACTTCTACATATGGATCTGATGGGTCCAATGCAGGTGGAAAGTCTTGGAGGAAAGAGATATGCTTATGTTGTTGTGGATGATTTTTCCAGATTCACCTGGATTAACTTCATTAGGGAAAAGTCTGATGTATTTGATGTATTTAAGGAACCGTGCAAAAGAATTCAAAGAGAAAAAGAAGGATGCATTGTCAGAATCAGAAGTGATCATGGCAAGGAATTTGAAAACAGTAAGTTTGATGAGTTCTGCTCCTCAGAAGGAATTAATCATGAATTCTCTTCACCCATAACTCCTCAACAAAATGGAGTTGTGGAAAGGAAAAACAGGACTATACAGGAATCTACCAGAGCAATGATACATGCCAAAGGACTTCCTATTCATTTTTGGGCTGAGCTATGAATATAGCCTGTTATGTCCATAACAGGGTCACCTTGAGAAAGGGAACATCATCCACCATTTATGAACTATGGAAAGGAAGAAATCCTACAGTAAAGTACTTCCATGTCTTTGGAAGCAAATGCTATATTCTGACAGATCGTGAACAAAGGAGAAAGATGGATCCTAAAAGTGATGAAGGAATATTCCTAGGATACTCTACCAACAACAGAGCATATAGGGTATTCAATTCCAGGACCAAAGCTATGATGGAATCTATAAATGTCATAGTTGATGATTACCACGAGGAAACAAATGTCCCATATGATGTTGAGACATTCTTTGTGACTTCAACTCAAGTGTCTAAAAATGATGATGTACCTAAAACTACTTCATCAGAGTCTGAATCTAAGGAAGCTAACAAAGATCCTTCCATCAGAATTCAGAAAGATCATCCTAAGGAACTCATCATAGGAGACCCTAACAGTGGAGTCATTACAAGATCTAGAGAAATCATCTCAAACTCTTTCTTTGTATCTAAGATTGAACCAAAAATGTTAAGGAGGCTTTGACTGATGAATACTGAATTGGAGCAATGCAAGATGAATTGAACCAATTCAAGCAACATGAAGTATGGGAGTTAGTTCCTAGACCAGAAGGAACAAACATTATTGGCACAAAATGGATCTACAAGAACAAATCAGATGCTGAAGGAGTTGTCACCAGGAATAAGGCAAGGTTTGTTGCTCAAGGATACACTCAAGTTGAAGGGGTTGATTTTGGTGAAACTTTTTCTCCTGTAGCAAGACTGGAATCAATCAGACTTCTTTTGGGAGTTGCTTGTCTCCTTAAGTTTAAGCTATTTCAGATGGATGTCAAGAGTGCCTTCCTAAATGGGTACTTAAATGAGGAAGTATATGTGGAACAGCCTAAACGATTTGTGGATCCAAACTTTCCTGATCATGTCTACAAATTGAGGAAAGCTCTATATGGTCTGAAACAAGCTCCTAGAGCCTGGTATGACAGATTGACAAAATTCCTCACTGACAAAGGATACAGGAAAGGAGGCTTGGATAAAACTCTTTTTGTCAAAAATGAAGGAGGAAAGATAATGGTAGCTCAAATTTATGTTGATGACATAGTGTTTAGAGGAATGTCAGATAAAATGGTTAAACATTTTACTGACCAGATGCAAGCTGAATTTGAAATGAGCCTCATGGGAGAATTGACCTACTTTCTTGGACTGCAAGTCACACAGATGGAAGACTCAATTTTTCTGTCTCAAAGCAAGTATGCAAAGAATATTGTCAAGAAGTTTGGAATGGAGAATTCCAGTCACAAAAGGACTCCTGCACCTACTCATTTAAAGCTGTCCAAAGACACAAGTGGGGCAAATGTGGATCAAAGCTTGTACAAAAGCATGATAGGAAGTTTGCTATACTTAACAGCCAGCAGACCTAACATTGCTTTTGCAGTTGGAGTATGTGCAAGATACCAGGCTGAACCTAAAGTAAGTCACATCAACCAAGTGAAAAGAATTCTGAAGTATGTGAGTGGAACTTACAACTATGGCTTGCTGTACTCTCATGGATGTGAACCAATTCTGTCTGGTTACTGTGATGCTGATTAGGCTGGTAGTGCTGATGATAGAAAGAGCACCCCTGGAGGATGCTTTTGGGAAATAATCTTGTCTCTTGGTTCAGCAAGAAACAGAACTGTGTGTCTCTATCTACTGCTGAAGCTGAATACATAGCAGCTGGTAGCAGCTGCTCTCAAATGATCTGGATGAAACAGATGCTAACTGAGTATAATGTCACACAAGATGTCATGACATTGTACTGTGACAATCTGAGTACTATCAACATTTCTAAGAATCCTATACAACACAGCAGGACTAAGCATATTGACATTAGACATCACTTCATCAGAGATCTTGTGGAGGAAAAGGTGATTAAGCTGGAACATGTTGCCACTGAACTACAACTGGCTAACATTTTTACCAAGGCACTTGATGCTAGTCAATTTGAAAATTTGAGGGGCAAGCTGGGTATTTGCCAATATGAAGAGATGTAGCAATTAATTTTGCTTAAAACAAGGGATGAAAGAGATATTTTAGTTAAGTCTATTCTGATTGGGCTAATCATCTGTTTCCCTATTTCTTTCCAAAATTTTAAGAAGTTGAATAGACATTCATATATCTCCCTCTTCACGCGTTTCTGCAACAATCTCCATTCTCTCAAACGAAGATTTCACTCTCGCTGTTACTTGTTTTCTAAATCACTCAAAATGTCTCAACAATCCATGTCATCATCGTCTTCAAAAGCGACTACTTCTTCCGCATCCTCTGACAACAAACCTAGGGCAATCACAAACTGCATGGATACTGATGTTCTTGAGATAACTCCTCTTCGTGAACTGGCAGCTGATCCCACTAAGGTCAAGAAGCTGCGAAACAGACATGCAAGAAGATCACAAGCCTCTCCATCTGGTAAATCTTCTCAACCATCATCTTCTGTTCCTCCAGAGATAGCAAATAGGGAAGGTTCTACTTATGTACATCAAGTTATTGCCAGACTAGTCACTAGGATTCTTAATGAGAATCACTCTATTCTTGGCATTTCTGTACCTTTGAACCAAGAAACTGCTAGTCCTAATGTAGAAATGGATCCAGATGTCACTCAGAATGTTGAGACACCTGATGACAACATTAGGAAATCTCCAGAAAAACATGATGATCACGAGAACCCTACTGACAAGGCTGTTGAACCCCCGGTTATTGATGTTGATGAAGAATACTCTAACAATGATTTAATTGCCAATATCAACCCTAGAATAGCTAGAAGGATGATGAGAAGAAAAGAAAAGAAGAATGCTGCCCAAAGCCCCTCCAAAGAGAAGGCTACTAAAGCTGTTCATAAGAAAACCAGGTCTGAGAACAAGACTAGAGTAGAAGTTGTGAAGGATCAAGGGAAATGGAAGGTAAAAGCTAGATTACCTGTTGGTAGTCTCTCAAAACCTTTGAGACAACCAATAGCCAAGAAAAGGAAGGATCATGAACCCTCTGAATCTGATGAGGAATCAGACTTTGATTTTGTTGTTGAGAGCAATGTTCCAGACATTCCTCTCAGGAAGAAACCCTCTTCTGGCAAATTGCCTAAAGTCCCTGAAGTTGCCATTGACAACATCTCCTTTCACCATCTAGAAAATGCAAGCAGGTGGAAGTATGTGTTTTTGAAAAGGATTGCCTTGGAGAGAGAGCTGAACAACAGTGCTATTGAGTGTAAGGAAATCGTGGATCTAATCAAAGCTGCTGGCCTGATGAAAACAGTGGTCAAGTTTTCCAACTGCTATGAGATTCTTGTCAAAGAATTCATAGTAAATTTTTCTGATGGATGTGCTGATGAAAAGTCAGCTAATTTTATGAGTGTTTATGTGAGAGGAAGAAAGGTAAATTTCTCTCCTACTGTGATAAACAATTTCCTAGGAAGGCCTGATGATACTCAACCTGAGCTTGAAGTTACTGACAACCAAGTTTGTCAAACCATCACTGCCAAGCAAGTCAAGCACTGGCCCTTGAAAGGAAAGCTAAATGCAAGCAAGATGAGCATGAAGTTTGCCATACTGCACAAAATTGGTGCAGCTAACTGGGTTCCCACCAACCACAAATCCACCATTTCCACAGGATTGGGAAGATTTATCTTTGCTGTTGGAACCAGGACAAACTTTGATTATGGCAAGTACATCTTTGATCAAACATTGAAACATGCTGGAAGCTGTGCTATTAAAGGCCCTATTGCTTTTCCCTCTCTCCTGTGTGGTATAATCATTGCTCAGTATCCTGATATTCTGGTTGAAAAAGACTTTGTATGCAAAAGATCCCCTGCTCTTGGTTTGCACTATAAGCTGTTTCAGGGAACACATGTCCCTGACATTGTTATGACATCTGCTGAGACATCAACTGTCAAATCTCATTCCAAGAAAACTGATGTTATAGCTATGCTAAAAGAAACCTGCAGAGAGCTTGATACAAGAAAAAGGACTCTTGAAGAGATGATTGCTAGACTAGAACAAGAGGAGAATGAAGAACAAATAAGGGAAGAGGATGCTGATAAAGACCAACATAATGCTGAAGATAGTGCTTCCTCGGAAGATGACAGTGCCTGAAGGTCAGTGTTGCTGAAAAGATTGTTGCTGGGACTTGTTGCTGCCAAATGACTTCTTATTATTTATGTGTTTTTTTATGAGTATTATTCCTTTTGGATGACTGTATAACTTTAAAAGTACAAGTATCTTTGGCCTCTTTATGGCTAAAAAGGGGGAGAAGAATTTGTGGGAATTTTGGTAGAATTAGACTTGGTAGTTGTTATTAAAAATTCTGCTGCATTCTAATCTCTGATTGTTTAGGGGTTTTAGCCAAAAATTTACCAAAGGGGGAGTTTGTTAGTGTTTGTTTGTTGGCATTTTTTTGGGTAAAACCAGAGTTGCGAATGTCATGACTGATGTCATAACATTCTGGGATAAAGGTACATTCTGCAGAAAAGAATGTCATACAGGAACTTCTCAGTATGAGGTGTTTATCATGATCATTAAACAATGATCATATATAGTGTATTCTACCAAAATCAGTGAGCAGGATTCTTGTTGTCATAACCAATGTTAAGACATCCTGTATTGATCTAACATTTGTGCAGATTTGTTATTCCTGAGATTTTTCAGGAATCTGATATGTTTCTCTGAGTTGATATATTTAGTCCAGATCAGATGCTCACGTGGACATAAGGTTAACCTTGCTTAACCCTAATCTGGTATGATGAAAGCCTAAGACCAAGTCTTTAGGTTAACTTTAGTTAACCCTAGCTATTTTCATGGAAGCCCTAACTGAAGAATAGTCGGCCTATATATTCCTCTTGAAGATTAATGGTGAAAGATACTTTTTGACAGAAGATCAATAAGGGATTGTATAGTTGTAACTACTGTGAGCCAAGCAATTATCATTGTGATAAGTGACTTGGAGTAGGATTTGATTGTAAGGGTTGTGTATCACTCAAAGCTTTGAAGCACGAGTGTTTGTGTCACTTGATTAAAGCTTTGAAGCAAAATCAAGTTAGGGTTGTTTATCACTCAAAGCTTTGAAGCACGAGTGTTTGTGTCACTTGATTAAAGCTGTGAAGCAAAATCAAGTGTGTGTACTGAAGAGTGTCTTCATAATCTCATTAATCAATAGTTTAGTATCACTGCTGTGATTGAGGGGGAGTGAGTAGGAACTCAGGTTTAATTTGAACTTAGATTGAAGTTGCATTGGGTAGGTCTTAAGTGAAGGAGATAAACTAGTTGGTTTATTCCTGAATTAATATCTCTTATAGTGAATTTCCTCCCTGGCTTGGTAGCCCCCAGAGTAGGTGTTTTTACACACTGAACTGGGTTAACAATTGATTGTGTTCTTTACTGTTTTTAATTTACTATCTTGAAGTGTGTCAGATACGGTGTCATAACATTCACTGTGACATTAAGTATCTGTTGCCAGAATTTCAATAAACATCAACTGGTTTAACATATTGCTTAAGTTTTGTACATGAGAAGTAAAGACATAAACATAGTTTTTCAACTTTGCTATATCTAGTTTCTGCATCATTTAAAACTCTACTGAGTTAGTAGATGGTCCTTTCGACACCATTTTCATCCTCTTGAGCTAACATGCTCCTAAAGTTTTATCAGATGCAAATATGTACAATCACATACTCCTATTTCTACAAGGAGGCATCATAATAGGATGTTTGGTGAGGTATCCTTTAATTTTGTCGAAGGCCTCTTGTTGTTCTTGCCCCATTTGAATCCTCCTTTGTTGAGTCGCAGTAAGGGTGAGAAGGCTCGCGTTTTTCAACTTAAGTTGGATATAAATCTTCTCAAGACACTTATTTTGCCAAGTAGAGATTGCAACTCCTTCTTGCTAGTCGGCTCTTTCGCTTCCAAAATGGCTTTGGTCTTGTTCAGGTTTATTTCGATTCCCTTTTTATGGACCACAAAGCCTAAGAAATCCCCTACTTTTACACAGAAAGCGCACTTTAGAGGATTCATCTTTATACCATAGCTTCTCATCCTTTCGAAGGACTGTTGAAGGTGGTCTATGTGATTCTTCCCTGAAACAAATTTGACAACAATATCGTCAATATAAATCTGCATAAAAGTTTCAATAAAATCATGAAAGATAGAATTCATTTCTCTTTGATATGTTGCCCCTGCATTTTTTAGGGAAAAAGGCATCACTACACATTCATAAGTGCCTAAAGCCCCAGGGCATCAAAATGCTATTTTTGACACATCTTCTTCAGCAATGAAGATCTGATTGTACCCAGAGTATCCATCAAGCATACTCATGTACTTGAAACTAATGGCAGAATCAACAAGCATTTCCTCCACAGGCATCGAATATTCATCCTTAGGTGTCGCGACATTTAAATCTCTAAAATCAATGCAAACCCTTAATGTACCATTTTTCTTTATAACAGGTACTATATTTGCAATTCATTCAACATACCTGGTCGTTCGGATGAACTTGCATTTCAGCAGTCTTTCAACTTTCATCTTGATCTTCGACAAGATCTCTGGTGCAAAATTCCTTGGAGTTTGCTTGACAGGATTTTTTTCAGGCTTTATTGGCAGTTGAAGCTCCAACAATTCTCTGTCGAGACTAGGCATTTCATCATAATCCCATGCAAAGCAGTCTTTAAACTCCTTCAACAATTGGATTACTTGGACTCTGAGCTCTGGATCTATCTTTGCACTGATGTATGTTGGTCTCTTCGCTAATCCTTCGCCCAAGTCTATTTCTTCCATAGGATCTTGCGCTAGCATTTTAACATTATTTTCCAACGGATCCTTTTCAAAACCCAAAGGCCTGTCATCATAGATGGTATCTAGCCTCTGGCTTTACACTTCCTCCCTTCTTAAGTTAGGTGGCTCTGGGTCGAAATCTTTCCCAGGGCCTTCAGGAAATGGCACTTGTTCATTGGCTTTGATAGCCATATACTTCACTTTAACCTCTAAGGCCGCTATCATTCTGTTTTCGGCTACATATGCCGAAATCCTTTGCAATGCTTGCGACTCAATCATAATTACTGAATTCACTTCCCCAGCCTGTTGGTCGTATATCATCAATTCCTCCAAAATCAATGTTGGACAAATCCTACCTATCCCATTGAAACCCATGATCTGAGTGCAGGTACAGGGAACAAAAGGCGTTGGGTGCTGGCGCCAAGTCGAAATCTAGAGGATTACATGGCCCTATGTGGGCCAAAATTCTGTTGAAACTTATTCTGCCAACATTTTTGAATTCGACCATATAATAACTCTGGTCAGCTTCGATATTTTCCACTATTCCATCTGGGAGCCAGATTGTAACGCGTTGATGCATTGGTGATGTCACTGCTCCTATGCCATGGATACATTCCCTTCCTAGGACCAGATTGTAGTTGGGTTTTGCGGAGATGACCATAAACCTTATTGGTCAAACTATGGTCCCCACTTTTAGTTCCAATTGAATCACTCCCATGGTGGTCCCAATTCCACCTTCATAGTTTGATAAAACCATGTTATGGGGCTTGATGTCTTCATCCCCCTTGCCCATCTTTCTCAGCATACATTGTGGGATTATGTTGATTGTGGCTCCACAATCAACCAAGACTTTGTCGATGGTTGCTTCCCCTACTTTTTCCCTTATGAACAAGGGTTTGAGGCGATTCTTCATCACCTTAGTGGGGCATTCGAAGAAAGAATTCTGCTCTTCGACGCAGTCGTTGTTCATAATGTAATAACATACTGGCCTATGCTTGGCCATCTCCTGCTCGACCTCCCAGTCAGTCTCTTCGACTTCGACTTGTTGGTCATACTCCCTAGGTAACACTGACACCACATTGACCATGATATCTAGTGTAGCGTTAGACCCAGAATCACATTCATCTTTTGATTCATTTTGTGCAGGCCACATCAATCTTCTGGCAACTGGCTCTCTTTCCAAAGGCTTTCTTGGTTTTCCCTTTCCTTTTCTTTGTGGCACATTAGTGCTTGTTTCTGGTTGGGGCTCTTCTGTAGCCTCTCTTTTGGCTTTTCGCCATCTTTGATATCTCCTCCATTGAGAGCATGTCATGGGTTTATTTCCCTTGTAGTTGCTCGACACATGAGCCACTTTGTTTGTTGTTGTTGGAAATTCCTTTCTATAGGCCAAGGAGGATCCTCTTTGCACATCGAATGTCTACCATTTTTCCTCGTTGGGCCTTTTCCTGCTTGATGTTTTCAACCAGGTGTCCACAGGGACATTTGTTGGAGGCCTGAATGTTGGTGGCCTATTCACCTCATTGACTGGCCCCTTTTGGTATCCCCTTCTAGGGTCATATCTCACCTCAGGATCCATGTTGGGTTGGGAATTGGTGCCCCATTTCTTCTTTTCCGCACGCATACCTTGTATGTGTTTAGCACTTTTTTGTCGAAGATAGAGCTGCATCTTGGGCAAAACATGACTTCTGACTTTATTTTTTGGCATCTTTTCATAAATTCTGCCAGATTTTCATTTTCTTTAGGAAATGCGGTTTTGTTGATTTCCTCTTGTATGATGACATCTTCTAAAGCCATAGGTTTAGATACTTCAACCATATTGATTTGCACATTTCTCTTACCAACTATATTCAGCTTTTGCATCTTGGTTTCTAGGCCCTTCGTCGAACCTGTGACATCAGCCAAGTAAGAACCTATAGCAGTTCCTTTGTTTGAACCTTCAGTGGCCCCTTTGTTTAGGCCTTCAGTATCCTTTTTCTGTATCATTTTGACAGCTTCTTTGCTAACATCTTCCGTCAAACTGCCAAAGACGGGGTTGGAGATGAATTTTGCTGAGACTTCGACCATGTTGTTGCTTGAAGGTTCAACATAGTTGGCATCAACTTGCAATGGATTTTCATCAATCTTCATGGGTGGTTTGTCAGCAAACTTAAGCCTTCCGTCTTTGATTGCGCCTTGAACAAGATCCCTGAAAAGGAAACATTGTGAGGTTTTATGGCCCAAAAAATTATGATATTTACAAAAACCTCTCTTTTTCCTTTGATCTAAAGGAGGCATTTTTTCCCCAGGGGCCACTATCATCTGGCCATCTTTAACTAATAAGTCAAATATTACGTCACATTGTGTGACGTTGAAACTATATGTTTTCTTTGGGAACCTATCATTATTCTTCTCTGATTCAGTAGGATTGTTCCCATTTGAGGGTGTTAATAGTTTTCAATAATATGGTGGTCCTTGCTTTAATTATGCTAAATCTATATCATTCTCTTTGACAATTATAGGATCACTAAATATCTCTGGATCGTCATCATCCATTTCGACATACGCTACCCTTTCTCTTCGATGAGTTTTATTCGCTTTAACTTTTTCAGCCTTAAAACGTTCTACCTTTTGAACTCTATCGGCCAATGGGGCCATATCTCTCATGTATTGAGTATCTAATTTCTTCCTAATGGAATAATATAGACGCCCTACAACTATTTCGACCAAATCATGTTTAGGCACTTGTGTAAAACATATGGCTTTGAGTAGTCAAAATCTGTTCAGATACTCATCGATTGGCTCAGTGAATATCCTTTTCACACTAGCCAATTCTTTCAAACTTATTTTGGTTTGTCCCATATAGAACTGTTCATGGAAAAATCTCTCCAACTGATTCCAATTGTGGATCGAATTGGCTAGGAGTATGGTAAACCAAGTGAAGGAATTTTTGGTTAAGGAACTTGGAAAATACTTAATCCTAAGATTCTCATTATTCAAAATTTCCCCAGCTTCTATCAAATACCATGCCACATGTTCGATAGTGGACTCTGTCGTATCCCCTGAAAACTTGGTGAACTTTGGAACTTTCCACCTAGGGGGTAATTCTGATTGCAAGATATAATTTGATAACGGAGACGTAAAGTTTGGCCTATGAAAGCCAATATTCACTCCTTTCTGTCCCATGATCCTTTCGACCATAGTTATCAAGTTATTATCTCCCGCATAGTTATGGTGTCGAACCTGCTGTATTACCTCATCATCATTTTGGTTTCTATTTACCATTACTATATCTTGTTCGACAGCTCTATGGATTTGTGGGACAACCCTGGGTATTTCGACTCTAGGTTGTTTGATTTCCACTCTATGGTTCATTCCAACTGAATGTGGGTTCTGGTTAATGGTCATGTCATCCTCTAAGACTACACCTTGATTTCCTCTCATCAGCTCTCTTTGGGGTTGTCAAATAGCTTGGGGAACCCCCAAAAATTCATCCATGCGTGTCATTTGTGTTGTCATTTGCTGATTCTACTGGGTGGTATTTTGTATCAGAGGGTTTAGCATTGTGCTCAAAGTTTGTGCCAACATTTGCACCATGTCATGGTTACTTTCATCTATTTGTTGCCTCAGAATTGTTGTAGAAGCATTTGTAAGGCTTGGAATCATATGGGATGTTCCTCCTAAGAATTGGTTCCTACCCAAATTTTCCATACTAGTTCAAGATCCCTGCAATGACGAAGATGCACACACTAAAGGGTCTGAAAATATGGACGCAACATTCATAAGGCTTTCAATTTCAGTAGTTGACATGCCAAGAGGTTGGTCTCGACCCATCCATGTTGTCGGAAAAGCCTGGCGGGATATAGGGTCGAACTCATGGATTTCCCCTTGGTGGGGGTGTTCCTGGTGGACCCCTAGGACCTACATAAAAAAGTGTTGGTCCTGTTTGCATAACAGTTACAGCTGGTGTCTGTTGTACCTCAAAATTTTCCCTCTCATTTATCAAGCATTTTCTCACAAAATCTCCTTTTGTTCAAGACTGCACAAGGGTTTATCAACTCAAGGCACCTCCTTAAACACCGATGACTGAAATTAGGGTTTCAGATTGCACTAAGATAATTGAACTTTTAATGCCTCATATGACTTTCATGGATCATTATGGACCCTCAAGATTGCTCATGTCAAGTTTCAAGTCTTGGATCACATTTTTGCTTAGTCAATTGATCAGTTGACATAAAAATCAACTATATTGGGGAAAAAGTCAACTGTGGTCAATTTACATTCAAACTTTATAATTTTTGATCCATACAAACATTGTGAACTCCTATATGTCATTTAATCAAGTTTGGACCACAATTCTTCAAGAAATTTGATCAGGTCATCAAAAGGGTAAAATGGTCAAAATTACGGTTTTGACTGAGAAAGGGCAATTTCTGATTTTTGACCTAGAAAATGGTTAATTGGTTTGATACATGATCTCAAGAGTTAAATTTAATCATTTTTACCTAATGGCATGACTCAAAACATTTCTCAAGGTCATTTGATTGATAATTGGTTTTTCAGTCAACTGATCAAAAGTCAATTGCATACTAAAAAGTCAAACTTTGACTTTTTGGTCAAAATCAAGTGTCAAAGATGACAATTCATCAAAACATGTCAAAATATGAAACTTGTTCATCAAGAAATAAAAAAGTCAATATTTCATTTTGAAAAGTCAAAGTTTCCAAACTTATAAATTTTTCTAAGTGTTGAAAAACTTAATGTTTTTTCACAACTTTGAGCCATTTTTTCACCATGATGCAAGATGATTCAAAGGAAACTTTCAACATGAAAGTTGTATATGTAAATGAGATCTAAAACTTTTCTTTACACAACTCCTCCAAGAAACGCTTGGATCTCAAGTTATTAATTCATGAAGTCATGGTCATGAAACTAAAACACTTAGTGAAATTTTGAGCATCTTTGGTAAGGATTTTGACCTAACTTCTGGGCTAAGTTTCATATAGTTCCATTTGGATTTTGAAAAAGTGATTCAAAGAGGGGTTGTAGAGTACATTACAAGCTTTCCAAATTTTCAAAGAAATCCTTGAGATCATTTGTGAGCAAGGAGAATCGAAGGCCAGAAGTTAGGGTTTCAAGTTGTTTTGCAAGGCAAAATTTGTGATGCAATATGAACCAAATCCATAGCCATGCTGCATAATATTAACTTTTCAAGCCTTAAACTTGTTTGTCACTTCTTAATTTAATGTTTAAACAACTGATTGATCAATTGTCCAATTGATTCAAGCATTGTCCAAAGCATTTTGCCATTTTAGGGGAGAAAGTCACCATTTCCATTCTTGTAAAGCAAGCTTTATGCACAAAGTCAGCTTCTTGAGCTCCTAACTTGTTCTCTTTAAGTACACTTCATCCACAAAGTCAGAAGCAAGCTTGTAAAAGGTCCAACCACTCTACAATAGCAAGTACAAAAATATGGAAACTTGTTTTGTCAAGAAAATCACATGTTGAGCTTAAACATGTAAATTCAAATTCTGACTTGTAGCATACAAAACCTTTTGCTTATAAATAGAGACATTATTTGCAAGTTAAGGCACGCATGCTTAAGCCCTTGAACTCACTCAAACTCACACAAACTCATATTGCACACAAAACTCCATTTTTGTGCAGAAACTGACCTTACACTCCCATCTCTCAAACTACGCGTGCGTTTCCTCTCCAAACCATTCCTAAAGATTCTAAACATCAAATAAAACTCATCCTGACCCTGTTTCATAACTATAACACCTCAATCATCAAGTTCCATTTTCAAAAACAGAGCTCTGCAATTTGACTTCTCCAGAACTCTTCAGCCTCTTTCAGCTCAAGCCAAGCATCACATTAGCCTCCTGGGAACTATAGGAAGCTGACCCAATCACTAGAACTCATCAAAAGCTACTCAGACTCAAAACACGATACCCTCTTGCAAGGTGAGTTTTCTGACTTTTGAACTATTCATATACGCATCATTAATGTTTAATTTGTGAGTAAAAAATATAGATATCATTGCCCTGAAGCTAACCATGTCCATAGTTTTCATTTATGTTGCTTGAGCTTAGAGAATTTTAAGATTGAAGTTTCTGGAAAAGTTAGGGTTCAAATTAGGGCCAATAAAATTCATGTTTGTCTTTGATCTATAGTTTTAATGCTTTACATTTCTGAAATCGTGAGGAAATTTTCCACAAGATTCATGTTTACACTTTTGCAAATGGATGAGAAATGAACAAGATGCAGGTGGTCTGGCTAGGCGCGAGGTTGAAGATGAAGTTGTCTTCAGGAAGCTGTTTCTAATATATATTTATGCTTTTATTATATGAACGGATGAAACAGGCCACCCCAGTGGTACAAGAAGCACGCGCGTATTAGAAGGTCATGGGTTCGAGCCCCAGCGAGACCTTTTGCAATTTTCACGTTTTTCTTCATTTTTTCTTTTTTTGCTGAATCAGGCGCTTGGGCCTCAACCCCCTGGGCCTAGCATTTTTTCTTATCATCACCTACCTGTTTCACTTTCTAACCCCCCTGACTTTAATTTTATATTTATTTTTATTTTATTCTCTTTCCTTTATTATTATTATTAATATTATTATTATTATTATTATTATTATTATTATTATTATTATTAAATACTATTTTTATTGTTATTAATAAAAATCCAAAAATACTTTTTTTATTATCTTTACACTTATTTAGTTTATTTTGTTTTATAAAATCAAAAGAATAAAAAACATTTTCTTTAATAAATTAATTTCCTTTTTTTAAAAATACTTAGATAATTGGTCTTAATTATTATATATTATTTTCTTGTAAATTAAAATCAATTTAGAACTTAGGACTTTTATTTAATTAATTTTATTTACTAATTTAATCGAATTCACAAAAAACCCTAAAAATTTTGTTCTCTTTAAATTAATTTATTTTACTAACTTAATCTTAATTTTCTTATTTTTAGTTAATTATTTTATTTTAGTTAACTAGGTCAAAAAACCTTTTCATGAAAACCAAACCAAACAAAAATCAAATTTCTTTTTACATTTACATTCTTGCATTTTTATTTATTCATTTTTTGTACAATATTCAATATGATTGTAATAATTATTTAGATTTAATTTTCTTGCAATTCCCCATTTGTAATTTGTATATCCCCTCCCCTAAATGATGTAATACCTTAGTATTTTTATTTTCCGCAACTTAAATGCTTTATATACAAATGCTAGTAAATTAGGGCTTGTATGGAAAGATCAAAACCAACAAATAGCAAACCCTAATCAAGACAAATCAAACATGTAAACCAATACACTTGCACACATACACCCTTAGGGTAAATCCACTTTGTTGCCTTATAAAACCAAGGTTTCTCATCTGCTACCTCTTCTATTGTAAACACATGAGCGGGCTTATCCAGTCGTCGAACTATAATTCGAGATATATCATTCCAAGTATTCACTTGATACATTGAATCCAGAGTTTCCAGAGCATCTTCCATTTGATTTTTGTCTATAGGGATGTGATGGAATTTAACTTTATTAAAGAAGGGTAACAATCTTCTAGCATAATCTTTGTAAGGGATCAAGCCGGGGTGACGAGTATCCCACTCTACTTTAATCTGATTTATTACCAAAGCTGAATCGCCATACACATCTAGAATTTTAATTCTGAGATCAATAGCTTCCTCAAGACCCATGATGCAAGCCTCATATTCTTCCATATTATTAGTACAATCAAATGTCAACCTTTTAGTAAAAGGAATGTGTGATCCATGTGGAGTGACAATCACAACACTAATTCCTTTACCATAAGCATTCACAGCTCCATCAAATATCATCTTCCAACGAGATTTAGGATCAGGACCTTCCTCAGGCAATGGTTCATCACAATCTTTCACTTTTAGAAACATCACATCCTCATCGGGGAAATCATACATCACAGACTGATAATTGTCAACTGGTTGGTGAGCAAGATAATCTTCCAACATGCTACTTTTAATAGCTTTTTGGGTGCGGTATTCGATGTCGTACTCAGATAACAGCATCTGCCAGCGGGAAATTCTCTCGGTAAGAACAGGCTTTTCAAAAATTTACTTGATTGGATCCAATTTGGAGATCAACCAAGTAGTGTAATTTAACATATACTTCCGCAAACGTTTTGCCGCCCAGGACAGAGCACAAAATGTCTTTTCCAACATGGAATACCGCAGCTCACAATCAGTAAACTTTTTACTGAGATAATAAATGGCATACTCTTTCTTCCCCATTTCATCTTGTTGTCCCAGAATACAACCAATGAAATTATCTAACACTGTCAGATACATAATCAATGGTCTTCCTTCAAGCAGATATTCTTTAATACTTTCAAATGCCCTTTGGCAGTCATTTGTCCACACACAACCTTGATCTTTCTTTAACAACTTAAAGATCGGTTCACACGTTGCAGTCATGTGGGAAATGAATCTGGAAATATAATTCAAATGCCCGAGGAACCCTCTGACTTTCTTTTCAGTTCTCGGCACTGGCATTTCTTGAATTGATTTGACTTTATCAGGGTCAACTTCAATCCCTCTCTGGTTAACAATGAAACCCAATAATTTCCAGGATAGAACACCGAAGGTACATTTATTTGGATTCAAGAGGAGATGATACTTCGTTAAATGCTGAAACATCTTCAACAAATCTTCTACATGCCCTTCTTTAGTCTGGGATTTAGCAATCATATCATCAACATATACCTCAATTTCCTTATGCATCAGATCATGGAATAGAGTTTTCATAGCCCTATGGTATGTTGCACCAGCGTTCTTCAACCCGAAGGGCATAACTCTGTAACAGAATGTTCCCCCGGGTGTGATAAACGTTGTTTTTTCCATGTCCTTAGGATCCATCCTTATTTAATTATATCTGGAAAATCCGTCCATGAACGAGAAAACTTTGAATTTTGTTGTGCTATCCACTAACATATCAATGTGTGGTAATGGAAAATCATCTTTTGGACTAGCTTTATTTAGATCTATGTAATCTACACACATGCGAACTTTTCTGTCTTTCTTCGGTACTGGGAAAATATTGGCAATCCATTGAGGGTACACCGATGTCATAAGAAAACCGGCATTATTCTGCTTTATAACTTCTTCTTTGATCTTCACTATCATATCTGGGTGAGTTCTTCGCAACTTCTGTTTGATTGGCGAGCACTCTGGCTTCAGCGGAAAATGGTTCTCTACAATATCTGTATCTAGACCAGACATATCTTGGTAAGACCAGGCAAAAATATCCACATACTCTTTCATCATCTCAATCAACCTGCTCTTCACATCAGGATGCAACAATGCTCCGATATTGACTTCCTTTGGATCTTCTTCTGATCCCAAATTGATTACTTCCAATGGCTATTTATATGGATGAATGTCATTCTCCTAGCGCTCAAGCAACCGTGAGACCTCTTCCGGAATCTCATCATAGTCTTCTTCTTCGGCCCCATACACAGAACATTCAAAGTTGGGAGAGGGTGTAGGGTCATTGTATTCAACGGGTTTTTTAATTAATCCGCACATATGATTTATGATTGCTTTTAGAAACTGACACATATAACAAGTGATCATGCTGATTGAATTTCAGTTATTATTTATTTTGAAGGTTTTTTTTATTACCATTTTCCAAGAAAAAAGCAAAAATTAAAAACATAATTTGGGAAACAAGACAACTTTTATTATTGATTTTAAAAATCAAAGCAAGTAGGTAAGCCCATACAGTATCAATACTTTCACCTTGGGAAGAGTGAAAGTTTTTTCAAAAAGATTAACAAAAAACAAATTACTTTGAAACATGTATGCAAGAGGGAACATCAATGGTGATCCATTTCTGAACCTTAACTCCGTGCGTCATATAATTTGGCATTTCTGGCTCTGCTCCATCATCCTCAATGGCATTAATCCCGGAAAAAGTTGGATGAAGATAACCCCCGCTACGAAAGATGTCTTGATATTTGCCTACAGCAGACTTTGGGTTCATGCTCTTACCTTTATCATTCTTCACAGAGAACCCCAGGCTAGCTCTATTCTTGTTTAGAGGTGGATCAACAATTTGTCCCCATGCTTCACTACAACCATTATGCACAACCTACTGAGCATCTTTAAGCGAAACCATATAATTCTTATTTCCTCTTATATTATCAATGGATAAATCTTGGAACTGGGTTCCAACAACAGCTTCACCTGCCTCCACAATGCTGAAAGAGGACAAATGAGATATCAATAATACTTGTTCCCATTTATATTTACCACTTTTCCTTCTCGCACAAACTTCAACTTCTGGTGTAGAGTCGAAGTGACAGCCCCTGCCTCATGTATCCACGGTCGTCCCAACAAACAGCTATAAGCGGGTACAATATCCATGACCTGGAAAGTAATCTGAAACAAATGTGGGCCTATATGAATAGGCAAGTCCACTTCACCAATAATAGATTTCCTTGATCCATCAAACGCTTTCACAATGATGCCACTCGGGCGCATGGGCGTTCCTTGATATTTCAACTTCATAAGAGTAATCCTCGGTATAACGTTCAATGTGGATCCATTATCAATCAGCACATTGGATAATGAATCATTCTTGCAGTTCATAGAGATGTGGAGGGCCACGTTGTGAATCCTTCCTTCATCGGGCAAATCATCGTTGTAGAAACTCAGGTTATTACATGATGTAATGTTCCCTACTACACTGCTAAATTGGTCTTCATGCATATCACTTTCCACAAAAGCTTGGTCCAATACCCTCACCAAAGATTCTCTATGAGCAGAGGAGTTCATCAATAAAGCCAAGATAGATATTTTTGAACTAGCTGATCAATAATTCTGTAGTCGCTCATATTGATTATCTTCAAAATATTATCCACCTCTTTTTCTAGCGTAGCCCCAATAGATTCACCCACTGCCTTCTTGGGTTCAACATTTTCAACAATTTTCTTTCCAGTACTAATATCTCCATGAACAACTGGTGCAAATACACGACCACTGCGGGTCACTCTGCTAGTCTCAGCAATATTTCCAACATTAGGCATTGGCTAGATCGGAACTTCCACAACATCCTCTAAAATTGTAGCATTATATTTCTAGGGTACATCCTTGTCTAACTTGTAGGGGACAGGATCCGACAAACTAATCACAAATGGAGTAATAGTTGGCTTGCTATGATATTCAACTTCAAAAGGGGTAGGTGCACCAAAACAAGGCACAATAACATTTACTCCCTCTTCAACACAATTATTCATTACAGAGTCATCTCTAGAAAACATATCTTCATCTGAGGAGAAGAACTCATCTGTAGAGGCATACTCATCATCCGACTCTTCTTCATCTAAATAAACCTCAATCACATCAACTTCATGGTAATCATCCTTTGGCCTGTAACCTTGATAGTTCCATTATCTAATAACAACTGAACACCTTTCCTTACAACTGAACATCCTCGAGTGTCCCGACAGCAAATTTGGAAAGATCCATACTGATGTTCCTCCTGACCAGCCTTGTGGCAAAAATTAGCATGCAATTGTACAAGATCTTCATTCATACATTCCACATCAAAGATTCTGAACTCTCCAGGACATCCAGAAACCATGTTTACTTCCTCTTCATACTCTTCCCTAGGCCTGATTATGTGGATGAGGCCCTCATCCATCATCTCCTATAAATCAGCCTTTATCTAGTCACAACTCTGTATATCTGTACTGTAAATAGCACAACCAGCATGGTCATGCGTATAGTAGCTAAATTCATAGAGGTCTGCATGCATTTTTACCAAATATTTTCTAACCATATTAACATCAAAAATTCGTAAGTCTCCTGGACAAGCGACCACCATGTTCACAGCATTCGCTCCTCCTTGCTTGGGCAAAGGATTATCTTTCACATTAGGGCCAACATCCTTGAAAGATAAGATACCAAACTTCACCAATTTTTGTACTTCAATTTTCAAAGGATAGAAATTCTCAACATTGTGCCCTGGTGCTCCCTGATGAAAAGCACATGTTTGGTCTGCCTTGTAATACCAAGGCAATAGAGATGGTACATCGGGAGATGGTCTGGTCTGAACCAACTTCTTTTGAATTAACGTCGGGAGTAATTTTGCATAGCTCATAGGGATAAGGTCATAACTCTCCCTTCTCTGATTATTACCTTGATTCCTCTTATGGGACGGTCTCTGATAAGCAACGATGGTTGGAGCTACACCAACAAGTAGAATAACTGAAGTGACTTGTTGATGACGCTGATAATTTCTTCTAGGAGGATTAACCCTTCTCTCTTGCATAACAATATTTGTATCTCCTTCCTTCTTTTTGGAAAACCCATAGGATGGTTTCTTCGTACTTCCGGAACTTTCACTTTTTGTTAGACGACCCTCTCTTACAGCCTCTTCTAAGCGGATACCCATGCCCACCATTTCAGTAAAGTCACTAGGCACACTCGCTACCATCCTCTCATAGTAGAAAGCACCCAGAGTCTTCAAGAAAATATTAGTCATCTCCTTCTCTTCCATGGGAGGAATCACTTGGGCGGCTACCTCACGCCGTCTCTGTGCATATTCTTTGAATGATTCCCTGTCTTTCTAGACCATGGCCCTGAGTTGATCACGGTCAGGTACCCTGTCCATGTTGTATTTGTATTGTCTGATAAATGCTTCTCCCAAGTCGTTGAAAGTATGGATATCGACATTGTCCAAACTCATATACCACTTCAGTGCATCACCATTCAAACTATCCTGAAAAAAGTGAATCAAAAGATGTTGATTTTTAGTATGGGTAGATATTCTTCTTACATACATCACAAGATGAGAACGAGAACAAGTGTTTCCCTTGTACTTCTCGAATTCCGGGACATTAAACTTCGCAGGGATCTTGACATTCGGGACCAAGCATAAATCATTCACATTCCACTGGAACAATTCCTTTCCCCTGAGGGCCTTCATCTCCATCTACATCTTGTCAATCTCTTCTTGAAAATCATCCATTCTATCATAGAGACCCAAATCTTCACTTGGTGGAGGAAAAGGATGACACATATCATCATTTGCAAATGGGACCATATTCATCGAAAGAGGTGCAGCAGGAGCAACATGCACCACAGGAGGTGCATGAGTAACAGTAGTCTGAACAACTGGAGTATCTTGAGGACCAAGATTGAAACCTTTTGGCGCAAAGTTCTCTGGAATTCCCCATGGACAACCTTGAGGCATGTGATTCTGAACAACAGCTGGAGTAGAAGACACAGGAACAGTCAGAGCTTCAGTAGTAACCCTTTCTTGTTGTGGGTGAACAGTCGCTGGCTAATTATGAGCAGCCACCAGAGATTCCATCAGAGCAGTGAGATTGGCCATGCCGGTCTACAAGGCAGAAACTTCCTCACGCAACTCAAGATTCTCTTGTTCTAAGTTGTCCATCTTCCTTCTGAAATTAGCTCGAGTATTGTAGTGGTGAGATAGTTTGCTGAATGAAGTAAAGAAGCTTAGTAAGATACCTGGACATGCATAACAAATGCAAGAAATATGTTCAATATGGTGCATGATATGCAATGCACATGATTTATTTTATTATTAATATTTCAAGGGACTTAAAGATTTATAGACACATTGCAAATATCAAAGTAATAACACATTTAAAATACTGAAATTTTTTATTATAATAACTTCAAAATGGATTACAAGTCTCAATAATCCCAAGTAACATATGAAAATAAAGTCTAAAACCCTAAGAAGTGAAGCTTATGGAGATCACTCTGTACGCTGGCGCTTCCTTGTAAGCCTGGAAATCTGAGCCTTCATCCTCTGGTTTTCTTCTGCATATCTGGTGGCAACCTCCTTCCAATCACCTGAATCGGGAAATGAGCAACTAGCATCTGACCGAGGCTTAGGAGAAAATAAATCACCTTTCCTCTCCATCATCTCTACAGCCCGACTCTCAAGAATCTCAATCAAGTCGTCTTTCTCCTTCAAGTTTGCTCTATAGGAAATCTCTAAAGTTTGGCACTTATTCTTCCAAGCATCCTTTTCCTGCTGCATCCTGACCAAAGCAAGTTGTAGCTCTTCCACATCATCCAATATGAGAGGAGTAGTATTCACAAAAAATCAGGCATAAGTGTTTCACGGGAATACGGCATCTTCAACTGAATAGCTCTCGTTTGGACCCACTGAAGATAAGGCTCCAAAGAAACAACCCCCCTAGGTCCCAAGTCTTTCCTACTCTTCTTATGAATCTGACGGAAGGCTTTCGTAATCTTCTCCCTAACTTCCTTATGGTGATCTCCCTCCTTCAGAAAGAAACTGCTCAAATGAATACTATTTGGTTTATCCCTCATCGGATAACCAAGTAATCGTCGTGCAAGAACAGGATTATAGTTAATTCCTCCCTTTGTACCAAGAAGAGGTACATTGGGAAACTACCATAACTATCGACAATCTCTATATCCTGGTAAGCTCGATGATACCAATCAATATCCGAGTGAGTAAGTGCAATGATCTTAGGAGCCCAACGGGGTTCCTTCCTGACATCCCAGAAAGCATCAGACTGGGGCATATGAGAAATGAACCATCGGTACAACAGAGGCGTGCAACAGATAATCATCCCCCCATGATAAGAATTCCAAAGATGAATATAGTAATAAGCATCACCCAATAGTGTAGGAAATGAGTTTTCAATCATGAAGATTCTGATAGCATTAATTTCAACAAACTTGTCCACATTAGGAAACAAAAACAACTCGTAAGAAAGTAGAGCAAAGATGTCCTCAAAAGCGACTGTACTCTTCATCCTTGCAAAGTATGATACGGTGGGAGAACTGACTAGTGTTTTGCGTTCGTATTCGCACTTGTGCGGTTGAGTAAGAGTCGCCACCGACTTTTTATTTTATCCTAAAGGAAAGGTTAAAAAAGCACAGCAAAAACCTTTTGAGATATTTCGTGGGTTCGGGGGGTAGATTATGAAAAGGGAAGGTATTAGCACCCTTTTCATCCATGGTTATCCATGGGCTCTTAGTTACTTTGTTTTTTAGATCACTTGCCTTGTTTTTCGATTGCTTTGAAAATGGTGTGTATGTGGGTGCTTTTTTGAAAATGTTTTGGAAAAAGATGCCTTGTCTTAGGCAACTAATGTATTTGACTCGTGATCGAGTGTTTTACAAAAGTGTGAATCTTTTCGAAAAGATGTTTCAAAATGTTTTTGAGAGTTTGTTTGAAGGTGTTGTGGTTTGTGGTTTTTGAAAAGAAGGCAAGTGTTTTTGCAAATTGATCTCAAGTAACTAAGAGTTTTGTCTACCCTATTGTACTCAAAGGTTTTTGTTATGTTTTAACCCCTTTTAACAATTTTGTTCCACCATTGAATTTGATGGACAATCTTGCGTTTAGGAAGTTTATTCGGGACGAGCGCGGGTCATCGTATGAACCATGAATGCAATGGTGCCAAGTGTCTTTGGCAATTTGCTTTACGGGACTTGATCATTTGTTTTAGGCAACACTTTGAGGGACTTATGATCATTTTGAATTCGTTTTGCCAAAGAAACTCGACGTGCAAGCATGGCCCATTTTGGAAGGCAACATGTGGGATTACCCTAGAGGGTGCGAGTGTGATTGTGTATTGGTTACATGTATTTGTCTTTGTATTAGGTTATCTAGCGTTTGATTTTATGTACATACAAACCCTAGGTCTAACCATGGTATAATTGGAAAAAACTGTAAATTGCGGAATGTAAAATCTACGCTATTACAAAGTAGTATCCGGGAGTGGGGGTATAAATGTACAAAGGGGATGAGACTTATAGTATTTACAACCAAATCGAAGTCGTAATCAAATATAAACATCGAATATACAGATGTAAGATAAAAAATGTGTATAGGGCAATGTGAATGCATTTGTGTAAGTGCACAAGTGTATATGTATATGAATTGCGTAATTATGTACAAGTGCGAATTGTGAAGTTGAATCGTATTAGGGTTTGACCTAGAAAATGTATTTTAACGAATCTTTGATTTGTGTGTTTAATTGTGTATAAAAGAAAAAGAAAGTGTTTTGATTTAAATGTTCAAGTTTTTAATTGGAAAGTATTTTAGTCAAATGTTTGTGAATTTTAATATTAGAAAATAAATGTATTTAAATTGTTATGTACAAATGTGTATGTTAATTAAAAAGTTTTTAATTTAATTATGTATGAAAAAGTATTTTATTTATTTTTATATACAAAATATGTTAAGAAAATTAAATTATGCAAGAAAATGTGTATTTATTTTAGTATGTGCAAAATATATTTTTATTAAAAAGAGTAAACAAAATAAAAGAAAGTATTTTCAAAGTAATATATGACAAAATACTAAGTTAAAAATGTATGGTTTAGTAATTATATTAGTTAATTTAAGTATAGAAAAGAAAACTTTAATTAGATAAAATATATTTGTATTTTTAAGTATTAGTATTAACATGGTGTTTTGTGAAATAATGTTAGATTAGAAGTGAAAATCTTATGGGCTTAGGAGGGACACAGAACGGGCAAGGCCCATGTTAATCCAAAAGCAAAATTAGGGTTAACACGTTTTGTTCAGTCAAGTGAGAAGAAAACGTAGGGTTAGCAGCGGCGCCGTGCGTTCGTCTTCTCCGATCAAGCTTCCTGAGCAAATCAACTCCGGCCACCAACGCTACCCTCAGACCTCTCTTCCCTCCAGTTCAGTGAATTCGTTGTTCAAGGTTTGTTTCAAGGTTCCTTCTTTTTCTTTTCTCTTCTGTGAACGATACACGTTTTTTGATTTGAGTCTTAAGTTGAGTTTTTATTATTATTATGAGGTGAAGGAAAGAAAGAGGAACATAACTCACTACCTGACCTTTGGAGGAGGAGGAGAGAAGAGTGGAGGCGCTGAGGAGGCCGGAGCGAACGGAGGAGGGTTTTGCGCGATTCTTCGCTTCTTGGGGACCCTGGTATCCTTGTTCTTACCTCTTGTTATGAAGGGTTTTATGATGATGTATACTGAGAACCTTTTCCCTTCTTTCTTCTTCTTCTATTCCACTGTTGCCTATGTATTGTTGCCTGCTTCTGAACGAAATTTCTCTCTTCTTCTTGAACGCTGTATTATTTGTTTGTTTTGCCCAGTGATGACCTCAGAGGTCTGAGGGCCTAGGTTGCCTTTGATACTCTTTGTCTTCCTCTGAGCCCCTGACGCCTTGAATCTTCGTTCTGTGTTATCTTGAACTTGCCCTTTTGTACGTTTGCTTGCCTTTAGACTTTTGACTTGCTTCCTGAGATTGATGCCCTTGACGCTTTTGTTGAGTTGGATGTCATGTATTTATTGCCTATGATGAAGAAATTCTGAGGCTTAGAGGTTGGATGGCTTTAGAGATTTTTAGGATGGGTTATGTTTGGATATATCTTTCTGATTTGCCTATGATGAAGCCCCCCTTCTGAGGCCTAAGGTGGGTTTAGGAAATTTGGCTATGGAAGGTTCATACTTCAGGTTTGATGTTATTCCTTGGTAATGGTTCACTGATGCAGCTTTTTATGGTGAGGCTTTTGAGTTTGTATGCTAAAGTTTGGGTGTTTGGATGATGCAGGCAGGTTATGATGCTAGCAGGTTTTAACTGTTTTTTATGTTAGCTTGGCTTGATAACTTAGTTTACAGGTTATGCTTCAGTGTGTTTGTTGGGCTTGGCCAAGTTTGAGGTTACTCAGGTTTGATAGTGTTTTGTGTGACTGGACAATAGGCAAGTTATGATGTTTGTAACTGGTTTTGCAAGGTTTTGTGTGGATTAATGCAGGTTGATGGGCTTTGACAGGTTCTGAGTAGTTTTTGTATATCTTTTTCTCTCTTGCTATGCTGAACTGAGTTGTGTTTTTAGGTTTTTTAGGCTTGAGATGTGTTATGTTGGGTCTGAATGTGAGACAGGGTAATGGTAGTTCTGGTTTTATGTTTGCCTGATGCAGGCAGCAGGTTATCAGTTTGAAGCTTCAGGTTGTGACTTTTGCTTATGCTGAACTGAGTTGTTTTCTTTGTATTATATCTTTTTTTTCTGTCTTGCTTCTAAGCCTCTGACCTGAACCCTGCCTACTGCTGCTTTATCTCCCTCTTTCTCTCCTAAAGTACAGCTTTAGAATTTTATAATGTTTATGTTGTACTTGCTCTGAAGGGGCCTACTATGCTGGGAAATGATGATAAGATTGCTTGCATAACACATTTTGCATCTTTATCTCTTTTGACAGTTTATGTGTGCTGACTTCCTTTTCCTTGATATCTTGGGATTTGACTTTGTATTTTGATATCCTTCCAAAATCCTTCCTTGACAGCTTTTGAGTACTTGTGACAGCAAATGTACTTTCTTGATTTTCTTTGAGTAAACTTAGGCATTTTGACAGTAACTTCCCTTTTGCTTTGGATAGAAAGTTGAAATTGGATCTTTTCAGTTTAGTTTGAATTTGCAGTTTGATCTTTTAGAAATCATGCATTTGACATTCATGAATAAAAAATGGCATTCTTCCCTCTTTGTGAACCGGGAGAAATCCCGCGATTTGCAGAGAGGGTCAACTGATCCCAGTCAGTGGCCCCTAATGATGAGCAATTTTAACTGTCTTTAATTAACTGCTTTCTGACTTTTCTTGTTTTCTTCTCTTTTTGCAGATAAAAAGTGGAGCACCGGAGCGGAGTGAAGAATGAAGAATATTAGAAAATAGGATAGTTTTTTATTTTATGTAATATTTTAAATCAATGTATATTATTGTTCATAATTTTAAATTATAAACAACAATTTGTACAAATAATTCAAATATCAATAAAAGTCTAAATTATCCAATTAATTCTAATTTTCTTTATTGCTTATTTATTTATTTAAAATTCTTAGAATTAAGACAATTGAAAAATAAATTTCAATCATTCAATTTTTTAGAATAATAAATAACTTAAATAATAACAATATTGGTCAATTAAACCTGTCTTATTCAAAATCCAAAGCAAAGCAGCAGTTAACGCAAATGGACTGATCAAACGCATAAACACTGTGAATCCAATACTGCATCCTGTATTTGACTGACTCAAAGAAAACAACATGAATTCCAACCACTGTTTCTTTCACTGATTAAACCAAGACAATGCAAATTTAACCCGAATCTCGGAATAAACTGCGAAGTGCTGTGGAATTCAAATTCTTCTGAGAATACGCCCATAAAACCTTAACTCCTGATTAAATGCCAAATAACGCTCGCCTGATCAAAATTGGACCAAAAAATCATCCAAAACCCTGAGCCAACTGTGAAACAATCCAGAGCTCTGAAAATCAGTAAAAACCCTAATTTTGCTTGACTGTCAAGAAAAGTCCGTTTGTCCGATTCTTGAGTCAGTTTGAAGAATCAGGAAATGTCTGAAGCTGAGATTGCTTGTGGAAAAATGCGAGGGCAAATTTTGGGGTACAACAGTTGCCCCTGTTCAATCTTCTTTGACCTGAAGAGTTAGATTGGCAAGTTTGCCTTTCGCGACTTGAAGGTAAAAGGAGATTGGACACTAATGTGCCCAGAAAATTTGCACTCGGCGATCTGATGGTGGAGGTGAATGGGCTTAAAGATGCCATTTGGTGATGGGCTTAAAGATGCCATCTGGTACGATAGAATTTTGTCGGGGGATGGGCTTAGAGATGCCATCTGAGAATGGGCTTACAGATGCCATTCGGCGACTGCTGGTAGAAGGATGGGCTTATAGATGCCATATGGTGATGTTGAATTGTAGGTCAATGGTGAGTGGACAAGTATCAGAAGGGCATCCCTATTTTGGAATATCTCTGAATTGGGGTCTGAACAAGCAACAGATTGACGTCCATGTCTGGAGAATCTGTAAGCTATCTGAGATTGAATAAGCAATAGAGCAGCATCCGTTATTGGGACGTGTCCGTAAACTATTTTCAGAAATTGTGAAGAGTCTGAATAAGTCGGTAGATCGACATCCGTTGTAGGGAAGAATCCGTAAACTGTTTTCAAAGGTTGAGAAGAGTCTGAACAAATCGGTAGATTGACATCCGTTGTAGGGAAGAATCCGTAAACTTGTTTCAGTAGTTGAGAAGTTGAAGAGAAACCGGTGTAAGGTTTCTGCTGATGCGTCTGAATGATTCTGGAATAAGTATCAGAATGTCGCCGTGTCCGGGTCACATCTGAACTATTTCTGGATGAATCTCGGGAGATGATCTGTGTCTGTCGATTGATCTTACCTGAAAAGGCAAAGGGTTAGTTGTATGCAATGTTATGATGCATGATGCAATGCGGGTGACATTAATGTTTATGATGAATGTGCATATAAGCTGATGAGCTAATCTTGCCGAGGATACATGAATTCGAGATGGCTGAAGATAAAAGCATCTTGACTGCTGCCGGGGAAGATAAATCCTTGGCTGTCGCTGGGGAAGAGAATTCCTGATGACCTCTACTGGGGGGTTCCAAACTAGCAGACTCATGCTGGGGAGGCCAGATTGAGAATCTTCGGCTTGATGGGAAGTAACTCTGGCGACTTCACTGGGGAACTCAAGATTTCTCCTCCCAAAACTCTGTGGGGAGAAGGTTCAATGGTCTGGTTCCGCTGGGGATGCTGAAGCTTAAACTCTGAGGGGAATTGAATTCCGGAGGACTCCCTGGCTGGGGATTTTGATGAACTCCGCTGGGGATAGGGAGAATTTTGGCGAGCGCGATCTTCCGTGGTTGTTGGCTTGAGAAGAATCTGAACAAGCGATAGGTTAACATCTGTTTACTTGGAGAACCCGTGAACTATTTTCAGAAATCTTGAAGTTGAATCAGCAATAGAGTCGCATCCGTTGTTGGGAAGCGTCCGTAAACTGTTTTCAGAAATCTTGAAGTTGAATCAGCAATAGAGTCGCATCCGTTGTTGGGAAGCGTCCGTAAACTGTTTTCAACGGTTGAGAAGAGTCTGAACAAGTTGGTAGATTGACATCCGTTGTTGGGAAGAATCCGTAAACTTGTTTCAGAAGTCTTGAAGAGGAACCGGTGTAGGGCTTCCTGATGATGAGCTTGTGTAAAACTGCATCGGTTTTGAACACTTTTGACATTCGAATGCCCCAAGTGGTGATGTAGATAAATTCCTGGCTTAATACAGGTGTTGGTCTACAATCGGTCGTTCACAGATGTTTCCTGGATTGTTACAGGTGTTGCTCTGGAATTCTTCAGACATGCCCTGGCTGGATACAGGAATCGAATCTGGAAAGGTGATAGTTGATAGATATGCCCTGGCTGGATACAGGAATCGAATCTTCAAACTCTTCAGACGTGCCCTGGCTAGATACAGGAATCGAGTCTGGAAATGTGGTCAACAGATATGCCCTGGATGGATACAGGAGTCGAATCTGGAAAGGTGATAGTTGATAGATATGCCCTGGCTGGATACAGGAATCGAATCTTCAAACTCTTCAGACGTGCCCTGGCTAGATACAGGAATCGAGTCTGGAAATGTGGTCAACAGATATGCCCTGGCTGGATACAGGAGTCGAATCTGGAAAGGTGATAGTTGATAGATATGCCCTGGCTGGATACAGGAATCGAATCTTCAAACTCTTCAGACGTGCCCTGGCTAGATACAGGAATCGAGTCTGGAAATGTGGTCAACAGATATGCCCTGGCTGGATACAGGAATCGAATCTGGAGATGTTGTAGTTGATTTGTTGCATACTTTTGACATTCGAATGCCCCAAGTGGTGATGTAGGGATCTTGAATCAGATTACTCTGCATATTGAGAGATTTCTTGAAATCTTGACTGGACTGCCCCAGGTTAACTGAACTTTGAAAGATCTGTTGGACCTTGACTGGACTGCCCCAGGTTAACTGAACTTTGAAAGATCTGTTGGACCTTGACTGGACTGCCCCAGGTTAATTGAATTGTGACATGTCATGCCCCTTGCTGATAGGAGATTTGATGGAAGTGTTATCCTCTTGAAGTGATTTTGACTTACTGAGAGAGTTTTCGTTCCTCCGAACATTCGCTGTATGAATTTCTTCGCTGTCAAACAAAAGGGTCAAATGCAGACAGTGATATTCGAATAATGCAAAGTTTATGTTTGTCTTTGAAGTTTTGAAAAATGCGTTTTTAGCAGAAAACTTTTCATAAGACTAGTCAACACAAGATTTAGAGTAAAGCCCTACAGGAGTCAGGATACCTTTTGTAACAGTATGCTTTCGAACTAACTCATGCTTCAATTAGGACTTTTGAAGGGTTGTAACGTGACCTGGTTCACGGTTTAAGAAACAAAGGATAAAGGCTCAAAGTATATTTGTACCCACCCGCTCTTCGTGATGTTCTCCAACCTAAGCTCAGTTAATTGTGCGTCACACTCTGTTTTGAGTTTGGAACGACTTTTGGGCGATGGTTCACCAGTTTGAATTTGGGAGACAGTCATCATCTCCTTTTTCTTTTTCAACATTTTTCATGTTGTTGAGGATTTTGTAATGACCTCACTATTTTGATTTTGATTTGTTATCCCTAACTTTTGCCTGACTGTTACCGTTTTCGGGATCACTGTCAGCGGGATGCCCCAGCTTTCTTAAGCCTCCTTTATAGGTTTTGGCTTGGTGGGATTTTCTCTTTTGAGAGATTGACTGTCTATTGTGATAGGGAACCACCCCTGTCTTTTTGATTCCAAGGGAATACTCTCTTTTTTGACGTCGTTCGTTGTATTACGAACTGAGAGTTTGCGACTTCAATACGCATTTTCTTTTGAATTAACTGAGACACTACCCTGCCCCGGGTTTATATCAAAGGTTTTGATCATTTAGAACAGAAAACTCCTACTTCTTTGGCTCGAAGGGGTTGACTAGGGATTAACTTCCTTATAACTCCAGTGTTTGGGAATTGAAAGAAATGCCTGTACATCATCAGCATGGTCTGTTCAAAAGCATACTGTATAAGATCATGGTATTGTTTCGTCATCCTCCCTCTAAAGGCTCACAGCTTTTTATCAAGAGTCAAATATCATAAAAGAAAAGCATAAGAGTAGTGAAACGAATGGATGAATTCAAGACAAACATATGCAATGCATTAATGAAAACAGAGTTTAACATCAACAGATAATTGTTTTGACAGCGAAAGAAATTACAACTTTGAAAAATTCAAAAAGAAGCAAAAGTCTTTCAGTTCCAGCTTCGTCACTTCAAGCGGAGAACCCTTTAACGGAAGATTTTCATCTCGCCGTCCGGCATGAATTCCAGCACCCCAATGTCGATCAGATCTTGAATCTTGTTCTTCAAGGCCCAACAGTCGTTGGCGCTGTGTCCCGGGCTGCAGGAGTGGTAAACACAGAATTCGTTGGGATTAAAGTGAGGAGAGGAGATATTGAGCTTCTGAGGAGGGTCCTTTACGGTGAGCAAATTGACCTCCAACAGGCGCTTCAGTATGAAGAATAATGGTATTTCAGTCTCCGTAAACAGTCTTCCCGACTTTTCTCGTTTACGCCGATTCTCCCGTTGACGCTGGCGAGGTTGTTGATGAGATTGTGACCCTAAAGCTAGCAAAGGAGCTTTCCCCTTGTCTTCTTGAGTTGATGGAGGCTGAGCGGTGACTTGCTCTTCGACCTCAGATGTTCGCCCCAGTTGGTTGTTTGGAAGCAGTTGGCGGACAAGAACTCTGAGTTCCTCTTGTCTTTGAGATAGGTCTTAGATGAGAGCCATCTGGCCCACCAACTGTCCCATCATTTGAGTCCTCAGTGTTGTCAGATCAAACTGCAGCTCCGCAATCTGATCACTCCTGGCATTGTTGGAATTCCCCAAGCCCTTGGTGAGGAGAGCTTTCATCTCTTCTTGCCCCAGAGACAAGTTCAGGAACATCTCCTGCAGCTGAGCAGTCTGGTCTTGGATGTCTTTGACAGACCGTTCTAGAGCCATCTCTTGCTGAAATAAACAGCAGGAGAGTAAGGAAACCTGAAAAAAGGAAAGATTGCCAAAATGAAATGCATGATATGTGGATGCATGCTTTCAAGGACCTCTTGGGGTAAACACAAGAAAATGTTAGAGGTTGAACTCTGCTCTTGGATTGGAGATCTCTGCACCGGTGGACGTCCTTCCACGAGAATCACGCTCACCATGTCGAGTGGGTCATAGCCACCGATTCAAGTTGTTGCACTTGATCTTTGATTGGAGAACTTTGTATCGGCGGATGTCTTTCCACTAGAATCAAGCTCACCATGTCAAGTGGGTCATAGCCACCGATTCAAGTTGTTGCACTTGATCTTTGATTGGAGAACTTTGTATCGGCGGATGTCTTTCCACTAGAATCAAGCTCACCATGTCAAGTGGGTCATAGCCACTGATTCAAGTTGTAGCACTTGATCTTTGACTGGATTGGCTAGAGGAGAAACCCTCTGCCCCTTGATAGACGTCTGGTTCAATGTAACCCTGCATCAACAGAACCCTCGAGATCCTTGAAATGGTTATTGAAAATGCTAAAAATGCTATGGTATGATGTCATGATGTTATGTACATGTATGCACAAGCAAGTGAGTGTATATACAGGCAAACAATATTCACACAAAGCACACAAGGCCTTAGGTTTAGGCTTGCATGAGGTTCAAGTACTACCCTCTTTCAGTTTGTTGGTTAAAACCTGTCTTATCAAAAGTAACCGGGTTCTAGAGGATCTCATATCATTGGCTACCCTCAATCGGTCATAACTCCAGCATCGCAACCTTTTCTCGCGGCCGGAACCATCTCGAGAGTTTAGCCTCAATGAGTGTAGCATACTGCTACTGTTCTAATGGCCAAGTTGGTCAATTAGGGTTCTAAGGTCAGTTGGTGCTTAATGACTCCTTGGAAAACCCATATTCTCCCCGTCTGACGCGAGGGATATCGATACAGACCAAGACGCCACACCAACGTAGCCACTGCTTCACCCATGTCGGTATACCCCGGACAGGTCCCTCGCATATTATGCTACCTAAAAAAGGTTTCCCCAGATCCGGGTTAGGATCTATAAAACTCCGATACAAAGCCCACAAATGTAAAGCATTTAAAGCAATCAATTGAAAGTAAAGGTGATCTAAACCCTAAGGTAACCCCACTTTTAGAATTATCCCCAGCAGAGTCGCCAGTTCTGTGATACGGTGGGAGAACTGACTAGTGTTTTGCGTTCGTATTCGCACTTGTGCGGTTGAGCAAGAGTCACCACCGACTTTTTATTTTATCCTAAAGGAAAGGTTAAAAAAGCACAGCAAAAACCTTTTGAGATATTTCGTGGGTTCGGGGGGTAGATTATGAAAAGGGAAGGTATTAGCACCCTTTTCATCCATGGTTATCCATGGGCTCTTAGTTACTTGGTTTTTTAGATCACTTGCCTTGTTTTTCGATTGCTTTGAAAATGGTGTGTATGTGGGTGCTTTTTTGAAAATGTTTTGGAAAAAGATGCCTTGTCTTAGGCAACTAATGTATTTGACTCGTGATCGAGTGTTTTACAAAAGTGTGAATCTTTTCGAAAAGATGTTTCAAAATGTTTTTGAGAGTTTGTTTGAAGGTGTTGTGGTTTGTGGTTTTTGAAAAGAAGGCAAGTGTTTTTGCAAATTGATCTCAAGTAACTAAGAGTTTTGTCTACCCTATTATACTCAAAGGTTTTTGTTATGTTTTAACCCCTTTTAACAATTTTGTTCCACCATTGAATTTGATGGACAATCTTGCGTTTAGGAAGTTTATTCGGGACGAGCGCGGGTCATCGTATGAACCATGAATGCAATGGTGCCAAGTGTCTTTGGCAATTTGCTTTACGGGACTTGATCATTTGTTTTAGGCAACACTTTGAGGGACTTATGATCATTTTGAATTCGTTTTGCCAAAGAAACTCGACGTGCAAGCATGGCCCATTTTGGAAGGCAACATATGGGATTACCCTAGAGGGTGCGAGTGTGATTGTGTATTGGTTACATGTATTTGTCTTTGTATTAGGTTATCTAGCGTTTGATTTTATGTACATACAAACCCTAGGTCTAACCATGGTATAATTGGAAAAAACTGTAAATTGCGGAATGTAAAATCTACGCTATTACAAAGTAGTATCCGGGAGTGGGGGTATAAATGTACAAAGGGGATGAGACTTATAGTATTTACAACCAAATCGAAGTCGCAATCAAATATAAACATCGAATATACAGATGTAAGATAAAAAATGTGTATAGGGCAATGTGAATGCATTTGTGTAAGTGCACAAGTGTATATGTATATGAATTGCGTAATTATGTACAAGTGCGAATTGTGAAGTTGAATCGTATTAGGGTTTGACCTAGAAAATGTATTTTAACGAATCTTTGATTTGTGTGTTTAATTGTGTATAAAAGAAAAAGAAAGTGTTTTGATTTAAATGTTCAAGTTTTTAATTGGAAAGTATTTTAGTCAAATGTTTGTGAATTTTAATATTAGAAAATAAATGTATTTAAATTGTTATGTACAAATGTGTATGTTAATTAAAAAGTTTTCAATTTAATTATGTATGAAAAAGTATTTTATTTATTTTTATATACAAAATATGTTAAGAAAATTAAATTATGCAAGAAAATGTGTATTTATTTTAGTATGTGCAAAATATATTTTTATTAAAAAGAGTAAACAAAATAAAAGAAAGTATTTTCAAAGTAATATATGACAAAATACTAAGTTAAAAATGTATGGTTTAGTAATTATATTAGTTAATTTAAGTATAGAAAAGAAAACTTTAATTAGATAAAATATATTTGTATTTTTAAGTATTAGTATTAACATGGTGTTTTGTGAAATAATGTTAGATTAGAAGTGAAAATCTTATGGGCTTATGAGGGACACAGAACGGGCAAGGCCCATGTTAATCCAAAAGCAAAATTAGGGTTAACGCGTTTTGTTCAGTCAAGTGAGAAGAAAACGTAGGGTTAGCAGCGGCGCCGTGCGTTCGTCTTCTCCGATCAAGCTTCCTGAGCAAATCAACTCCGGCCACCAACGCTACCCTCAGACCTCTCTTCCCTCCAGTTCAGTGAATTCGTTGTTCAAGGTTTGTTTCAAGGTTCCTTCTTTTTCTTTTCTCTTCTGTGAACGATACGCGTTTTTTGATTTGAGTCTTAAGTTGAGTTTTTATTATTATTATGAGGTGAAGGAAAGAAAGAGGAACAGAACTCACTACCTGACCTTTGGAGGAGGAGGAGAGAAGAGTGGAGGCGCTGAGGAGGCCGGAGCGAACGGAGGAGGGTTTTGCGCGATTCTTCGCTTCTTGGGGACCCTGGTATCCTTGTTCTTACCTCTTGTTATGAAGGGTTTTATGATGATGTATACTGAGAACCTTTTCCCTTCTTTCTTCTTCTTCTATTCCACTGTTGCCTATGTATTGTTGCCTGCTTCTGAACGAAATTTCTCTCTTCTTCTTGAACGCTGTATTATTTGTTTGTTTTGCCCAGTGATGACCTCAGAGGTCTGAGGGCCTAGGTTGCCTTTGATACTCTTTGTCTTCCTCTGAGCCCCTGACGCCTTGAATCGTCGTTCTGTGTTATCTTGAACTTACCCTTTTGTACGTTTGCTTGCCTTTAGACTTTTGACTTGCTTCCTGAGATTGATGCCCTTGACGCTTTTGTTGAGTTGGATGTCATGTATTTATTGCCTATGATGAAGAAATTCTGAGGCTTAGAGGTTGGATGGCTTTAGAGATTTTTAGGATGGGTTATGTTTGGATATATCTTTCTGATTTTCCTATGATGAAGCCACCCTTCTGAGGCCTAAGATGGGTTTAGGAAATTTGGCTATGGAAGGTTCATACTTCATGTTTGATGTTATGCCTTGGTAATGGTTCACTGATGCAGCTTTTTATGGTGAGGCTTTTGAGTTTGTATGCTAAAGTTTGGGTGTTTGGATGATGCAGGCAGGTTATGATGCTAGCAGGTTTTAACTGTTTTTTATGTTAGCTTGGCTTGATAACTTAGTTTACAGGTTATGCTTCAGTGTGTTTGTTGGGCTTGGCCAAGTTTGAGGTTACTCAGGTTTGATAGTGTTTTGTGTGACTGGACAATAGGCAAGTTATGATGTTTGTAACTGGTTTTGCAAGGTTTTGTGTGGATTAATGCAGGTTGATGGGCTTTGACAGGTTCTGAGTAGTTTTTGTATATCTTTTTCTCTCTTGCTATGCTGAACTGAGTTGTGTTTTTAGGTTTTTTAGGCTTGAGATGTGTTATGTTGGGTCTGAATGTGAGACAGGGTAATGGTAGTTCTGGTTTTATGTTTGCCTGATGCAGGCAGCAGGTTATCAGTTTGAAGCTTCAGGTTGTGACTTTTGCTTATGCTGAACTGAGTTGTTTTCTTTGTATTATATCTTTTTTTTCTGTCTTGCTTCTAAGCCTCTGACCTGAACCCTGCCAACTGCTGCTTTATCTCCCTCTTTCTCTCCTAAAGTACAGCTTTAGAATTTTATAATGTTTATGTTGTACTTGCTCTGAAGGGGCCTACTATGCTGGGAAATGATGATAAGATTGCTTGCATAACACATTTTGCATCTTTATCTCTTTTGACAGTTTATGTGTGCTGACTTCCTTTTCCTTGATATCTTGGGATTTGACTTTGTATTTTGATATCCTTCCAAAATCCTTCCTTGACAGCTTTTGAGTACTTGTGACAGCAAATGTACTTTCTTGATTTTCTTTGAGTAAACTTAGGCATTTTGACAGTAACTTCCCTTTTGCTTTGGATAGAAAGTTGAAATTGGATCTTTTCAGTTTAGTTTGAATTTGCAGTTTGATCTTTTAGAAATCATGCATTTGACATTCATGAATAAAAAATGGCATTCTTCCCTCTTTGTGAACCGGGAGAAATCCCGCGATTTGCAGAGAGGGTCAACTGATCCCAGTCAGTGGCCCCTAATGATGAGCAATTTTAACTGTCTTTAATTAACTGCTTTCTGACTTTTCTTGTTTTCTTCTCTTTTTGCAGATAAAAAGTGGAGCACCGGAGCGGAGTGAAGAATGAAGAATATTAGAAAATAGGATAGTTTTTTATTTTATGTAATATTTTAAATCAATGTATATTATTGTTCATAATTTTAAATTATAAACAACAATTTGTACAAATAATTCAAATATCAATAAAAGTCTAAATTATCCAATTAATTCTAATTTTCTTTATTGCTTATTTATTTATTTAAAATTCTTAGAATTAAGACAATTGAAAAATAAATTTCAATCATTCAATTTTTTAGAATAATAAATAACTTAAATAATAACAATATTGGTCAATTAAACCTGTCTTATTCAAAATCCAAAGCAAAGCAGCAGTTAACGCAAATGGACTGATCAAACGCATAAACACTGTGAATCCAATACTGCATCCTGTATTTGACTGACTCAAAGAAAACAACATGAATTCCAACCACTGTTTCTTTCACTGATTAAACCAAGACAATGCAAATTTAACCCGAATCTCGGAATAAACTGCGAAGTGCTGTGGAATTCAAATTCTTCTGAGAATACGCCCATAAAACCTTAACTCCTGATTAAATGCCAAATAACGCTCGCCTGATCAAAATTGGACCAAAAAATCATCCAAAACCCTGAGCCAACTGTGAAACAATCCAGAGCTCTGAAAATCAGTAAAAACCCTAATTTTGCTTAACTGTCAAGAAAAGTCCGTTTGTCCGATTCTTGAGTCAGTTTGAAGAATCAGGAAATGTCTGAAGCTGAGATTGCTTGTGGAAAAATGCGAGGGCAAATTTTGGGGTACAACACAAAGTAACGAGCTTTCTCCAATAAGAACTGAGCTGGTAATCCTCTAATCCCTCCTTTAGTAGTCATACGGGCTTTAACCTCAGACTTCCCCAGATGGATCAAAGCAGCAATCTCGTGTGGTTTTGGCTTACCCTCCAAACCAGTAAAAGGAACACGATCGGTAATAGATAAATCCAACAGATAAGAATACTACTCTAGCATATGTGTGATCGGTGGATCTGGAACTGACTGTTTAAAGCTGGTTTCGCGAAATGTCGCGGTAAGCAAGAGTCGCCACCTTCTTTTATTTTCTCCAAACAAGGGAAAGGACAAAAGCACAGAAAAATTCCTTATAGAGATTGCTCTCGGTTCGGGAGGTAGATTTATAGAAAGGGAAGGTGTTAGCACCCTTTCTATCCATGGTTATCTATGGGCTCTTAGATACTTGCTCATTGTGTTTTCAAAATATTTGTTTGCTTTTCAAGTGTGAGTGGGTTTGAAAAAGTTTCTTTGAAAGTTTCAGATCGACTCTTGTATCAGTCCTCAAGAGTGTTTGAAAAGTTGTTTTGAAAGCTTTTTGAAAAGTGTAAGGTGTGAAAAGTATTTTGATTTGTTTTTGAAAAGAGCAAGTATCCATGAGTCATCTACCTACCCTAAGGAATTAAGCTGTGTAATTGTCCTTTAGGTAGTGTCATCCCACCATTGAGAGATAGGTAGCACCACCGTTGGAGGTGTTCGGGTCAATTCGAGGGTTAGGGACAGTGTGGTCACCGGGCAATAGTAAGATACCTTAAAAGCTACCCTTATGTCATTGATCTTTTTATTCCGAGGCAACTTGTTTCGAGGCAACCGTTTCGAGGCAACTAGATCAATGGAACATAAGGACTCACTAAGACATCCTATACTCGACGACCACGTTTCGAGGGGCAAGGCAACAGTGTGATCACCAGAGCAATGGTAAGATACCTTAGAAGCTACCCCTATGCCATTGATCCTTTTATTCCGAGGCGACCGTTCCGAGGCAACTTATTCGAGTCAACTGGATCAATGGAACATAAGGACTCACTAAGGCATCCTGTACTTGATGACCACCTTTCGAGGGGCAAGGCAACAGTGAGACGTACCCTAAGAGTGGTGTGTGATTTGTGTGTCATTTTCAGTTTATTGTTTGTCTTGTCATGCATTGGTGATCTACGTTTTGATTTTATTTTTGGGCATTCATTCTTTCATGTGATTGTTTAACAGTTAAAAGATGCGGGAATTTAAAGTGCGGAAAAGATAAAGGTCCTACGCTATTACAAAGGCGCGGGTCTACATCGCCAAATTAATACTAAACCCGATTTAAAATAAAATGCAGAAAGTAAATGCCTAATTAACTATTACAGGGCTTCGGGGCAAATACATCATATTTACAAATAGAAATAATATAAACGCGCGAAAAGAAAATATAATCGAATGCGAGGGTATTGGACCCTTTAAAGGAATTAAAATGAAATTATTAAATTAATTAAATTAAATAAAAAGAAAGAACTTGTTTTTTCATGTTTTTGGGATTTATGGATTTAAAGAAAATTAAATTAATTAAAAGTCAAATAATTCTAGTTCTAATTGTTTTTTAATTTATTAAAGAAAAATTATCTAAGTTAAATCTAATTTAAACCTAATTGATTAATTACAAGTATTTACGAAATTAATTAATGGTTAATAATAATTATAATAAGAAAATAAAAATATTTATTTAAAAAGATGAAAATGTGCTAAAGACCCATTTTTTTTATATTTTAGTTATTAAAAAGAAACATTAAAGTTAATAATCTAAAATCAAAACTAAATTAATTATTGAATTTTATTTACAAAAAAATGGAACCATTAATAAAATTAAATAAAATATTTTTATATTTTTTATGATTTCTGATTTTTTTTATTATTTTAAGAAATAAAACTAACTAAATTAACAATTAGAACCTAATTAAATCTAATCAATTTTAATATTGCAAAATAATTTGGAGTTTCCTAAAATAAAAAAAGTCCTAATTAATTAATTAAATTTAGAAAAGTGAAAATGTAAAATTATTTGGGTAAGAATATTTTGTGATTTTTTTGAAATAAAGAGGAAATTAATTTTGTGAATAAAAAGCAAATTAAATAAATTAAAATGAAATAGAAAAGAATATTAATTCAAGGGAAAAAAGAAATGGGCCTGCTTTTTGGTAGCAAAAGGGGGGTGATTCTCAAACCTGCGAAAACAGAAAAAATGAAGCAAACAAAATAGCCAGACCGAGTAATTAGGGCATGGCGATTCTTATGGTGAGGTTTTCATAGTTTAATATTGCCTGTCCCCATCAAAACGAAGCTTCACATAAACTGAACCCTAGCCATGGAGGTTCACGTTTTGGCCATAGAAAATCCCCAGCGATAGCCCAGACCTGCTCTAAACATCCACTGGAACTCACAGGTATGGTTAGTAGGGATTAAATCAAGCCATAATCAGAAATACGATCCATGGAAATTCTGCAAAATGGATGTTCATATAGCTACAGTTTCAATATGCATGGTTACATGAAAAGAGTGTGTTTATACCTTATCTTGCCTGTAGATCACGATAGGATGGGTGGGAAGCCTTGTGGATGGCTGAGTCCTTGAATCCGACCTTGGTGCAATTCTTTGGAATTTTGAAAAGATCTTTTTCTTGGCTGCCTCTCTCTCCCGTTTCCTCCAATGTCTTGTGATAGTTTTCTCTAGGTTATGTAGGTGATTCTGATCAGCATTAAGGCTCATCATACCATGCATTCAAGCTTGAGATTTTAACATAAACTCCCTTTACCAACTTTCCATTTTGAACCAATTTTTTGAATTATTGCTCCATTTGGCCTTGAAACGAAATTGGTAGGTTGCATAATGATGAGTCAAAGTTAGTTAAGACCAAATATTCCTTTTAATTAAACTTTTTGATTTTTATTTGATTTTAAAGGATTTAAAATGAATTAAATCCAATAAAATCTAATAAAAATGAAAAAATTGATTTTAAATATTGAAATAAAAGTTGGGACACGTGGGAAGCATGGCCAAGTTAATTCAAGTGGAAAAAGTGGGCCCCTTTTGTCAAAAATGGAATTTCAAGGATATATGATTTTGGCCATTTCACAAAAATTTCCCAACTTCTCCAATGCATATCTTGCTCAATATTTAAGCTTTGATCATGTTCTTGGACATTTTGGAAAGGTCTTGAAGTCCTATAACCAATGTCTTTGGTCCCATGTCATTTTGATTTACCAATCTCAAGTTATGGTCTTTGACTTAAAGTCCCTTTTTGTTGACTTTTGAAAATGACCTATAATGTTGAAATTGATAACTTTTTGTGAGAGCATTTCTTGGACTTGAAGTGTGAATATGAGTTGTAGGAAATGTCATTCTCTTCAAAATGAGCTTTGGATGGAATTTTTCTGATGAACCATGAAGAAGTTATGCTCTGGTCAAGTTACAGTTGACTTTTCAGCTGTCCAAAGATAGAAACTTTTGCATCTTGAGTCTTTTTGAGCCATACTTTGAGAATCATGATCAAGAATTGATCAAATGATGTTTGTGGCTTCAAAATAAGATGTTGACCAAAAAATTTGACTTTTGACTGCCAAATGACCATTTTGCCCCTACAGTTGACTGTTGAGCAAATGGGACTTTTGACTGTGCAACTTGACCTTGTAAGCCCTGAAACTTGACATGTAGGTGCTTGACAATGTTTATAAGCATGGGAGACTTGAGTTAGCCCTTGAAAACTTCAACTTCCTTGCAAGAACCAAAACCCTAGTTTGACTGGCTTAGGAGGATAGTTGACTGTGTAGCCCTTGAGTAGACTTTGAACCATTTGCTTGTCATAACTTTGAAGATTATGGGAGGGCAAATTTTGGGGTACAACAGTTGCCCCTATTCAATCTTCTTAGACCTGAGGATGTAGATTGGCGTGACGTGCCTTTCGTAATCCGAAGGTGAAAGATGATTGAACACTAGAGTGCCCAGAAATTTGCACTCACATAGTAGAGTATCAGCAGTGTGATAGCGGGAATGGGCTTACAGATGCCATTCAGAGAGATAGTGGATAGGAGGATGGGCTTATAGATGCCATCTGGAGGTGTCGATCGCGTAAGAGATTCCTTAGCGAGAACTTGCGTACCTGAGAAGGAAAGAAAATTACCTGGTCTGTTACCAGAGTTGACTTTCAAACTCTTTATGTAGACGTGCCCTGGCTAGATACAGGAATCGAATCTTCGAACTCTTCAGACGTGCCCTGTCAAGATACAGGAATCGAGTCTGGTACTGTAGTCGTCAACAGATACACCCTAGCAAGATACAGGAGTCAGATCTTCGAACTCTTCAGACGTGCCCTGTCAAGATACAGGAATCGAGTCTGGTACTGTAGTCGTCAACATATACACCCTGGAAAGATACAAGAATTGGATCTTCGAACTCTTCAGACGTGCCCTGTCAAGATACAGGAATCGAGTCTGGTACTGTAGTCGTCAACAGATACACCCTGGCAAGATACAGGAATCGGATCTTCGAACTCTTCAGACGTGCCCTGTCAAGATACAGGAATCGAGTCTGGTACTGTAGTCGTCAACAGATACACCCTGGCAAGATACAGGAATCGGATCTTCGAACTCTTCAGACGTGCCCTGTCAAGATACAGGAATCGAGTCTGGTACTGTAGTCGTCAACAGATACTCCCTGGCAAGATACAGGAATCGGATCTTCGAACTCTTTAGACGTGCCCTGTCAAGATACAGGAATCGAGTCTGGTACTGTAGTCGTCAACAGATACTCCCTGGCAAGATACAGGAATCGGATCTTCGAACTCTTCAGACGTGCCCTGTCAAGATACAGGAATCGAGTCTGGTACTGTAGTCGTCAACAGATACTCCCTGGCAAGATACAGGAATCGGATCTTCGAACTCTTCAGACGTGCCCTGTCAAGAAACAGGAATCGAGTCTGGTACTGTAGTCGTCAACAGATACTCCCTGGCAAGATACATGAATCGGATCTTCGAACTCTTCAGACGTGCCCTGTCAAGATACAGGAATCGAGTCTGGTACTATGGTCGTCAACAGATACTCCCTGGCAAGATACAGGAATCGGATCTTCGAACTCTTCAGACGTGCCCTGTCAAGATACAGGAATCGAGTCTGGTACTGTAGTCGTCAACAGATACTTCCTGGCAAGATACAGGAATCGGATCTTCGAACTCTTCAGACGTGCCCTGTCAAGATACAGGAATCGAGTCTGGTACTGTAGTCGTCAACAGATACTCCCTGGCAAGATACAGGAATCGGATCTTCGAACTCTTCAGACGTGCCCTGTCAAGATACAGGAATCGAGTCTGGTACTATAGTCGTCAACAGATACTCCCTGGCAAGATACAGGAATCGGATCTTCGAACTCTTCAGACGTGCCCTGTCAAGATACAGGAATCGAGTCGGGTACTGTAGTCGTTAACAGATACTCCCTGGCAAGATACAGGAATCGGATCTTCGAACTCTTCAGACGTTCCCTGTCAAGATACAGGAATCGAGTCTGGTACTGTAGTCGTCAACAAATACTCCCTGGCAAGATACAGGAATCGGATCTGGGATCACGACAGTTGATGGTAATTATCTTTGCATTAACTTTTGTCCTGAAAAGACAAAACGTCAGTTGTATGTGATGTCATGATGTATGACATGCGAGATGTTCTCAGAATTAATGAGATTTTATGTTCATGATGCGTATATGCATGCTACAATGTATGAAGATGTGTTGTTTATGAATGTATGTTTTCGTTTTAGGAAACAAATCTTTGACGGGTGCCGGGAAGTCAAATCCTGGGCTGATGTGAATAACATTCTTTGTTTCCACTGGGGAGTGATGGTTACAAGAATAAACCGGTAGGAGAAGATGACTCCGTTGGGGAATAAGCTTGGCGAATGGATTACTCTGCGGGGAGAAAATTAATCTAGCGATCTGGCTGGGGAACAAAACTCTGTGGGGAGAGAGGTACTTTGCTAGGATATTGATGGTAACTTCGCTGGGGATACCGTTGTCATGTTGGAAGTGTTAATAGACTTCGCTGGGGATAAGAAGACTTCACCGAGGACTATCTTCTCGTGGCTTTTGGCTGAGGATAACCCAATTATATCCGTGTAGGGAAATAACCTTTGAATAAAGTCGGGGGACGCGTTCGTGCTCTGTAGGGGGCAAGCTTCCAGAATCTACTGGGGATAAGCTTCCTGCTGGGGAGATGGATTCAAACTTTCTCGGGGAAATCTTGATTGGACTCTCCTGGGGAAATCTTGAGATGTACTGGGAAAGTGGCTCCGATGAATATCTGGTATACCGCCGGGGAACAATCTTAGCTCAAGACTGCCGGGGATGCTTGTTAAGAATATCTGTATGATGGGCTGAGGAATGTTGAGATTTGCTGGGGATATCCAACTTCCTTAAGGATGATAGTATATCTCTTCTTGGGGAGAGTGTATTGACTTGCTGGCTCACTCTCTGGGGAATTAAGGTATATTGGTTATGTTCTTCGGCTAAACTTACCTTGGTACCTTGATGGAAAGAACCATTAGACCGTTTAGACAGCTCATTATTGCCCCTGTTTCTGAGGTGGGAGAGGAAGCCCTGTGAGGTGCTGATAGTTGTCGATAGACAAACCTTCTTCTGGTAGGCAAGTGACGGGATGCCAGGACATAGTCGTACGCTTTAATCCCTAACTTTTGCCTGGACCGCCCTTTCGGGTTTTCAGTCCACCGGGATACCCATTTTTGCCCAAGCCGCCTCTTCAGGTTTTCGACTTGTCGGGTGTACAGATTTTTTTCATTTCATCCCTTATTTTTGCCCGAACCCTTTTGGTTCGCCGGGAAGCCCTTATTTTTGCCTAGGCACGTCAACCTAGCGGGTTTTTGATTATGCGTATTTTTTTTCCGACTATGTCCGTGCTTTCAGAATGTAGGGAGTTGCCCCTGTTAGAAGTGTTTTGTCATGCCACCAGAAGGTGTTTGATCAGGCAAGATTCGTTGTTGGAATGCCCCAAGTGACTCAGGCGGAGATTTGCCCCAGGCTATTTGGCCTTTGAGAGATTCTCCGAATCTTGATTGGACTGCCCCAGATAATAGACCATGATCATGTTTGCCCCTTGATTGGAAGTGCTTTTGTTCACTAGGTATTCTTCGTGCGAACTTCTATGCTGTTCAAACAAAAAGTCATATGTAAACAATGTTATATCAAAATGAAAAGCTTATGTCTGTTTTAAAGATTTTGAAAATGCATTCTTTTTCATAAAACAAGTGAATGTTTGTAAAACGTGATGTCAACTCCGTATTTACCGTAGGCCTTAAGGAGTCAGGATACCTTTCGTAACAGTATGCTTTCGAACTAACCCGTGCTTCAGCTAGGACTTTTAAGGGTTATAACGTGGTCTGGTTCACGGTTTAAGAAACAAAGGATAAAGACTCAAATTATTTGTACCCACCCACTCTTCGTGATGTTCTTCAAACCTAAACTCAGTTGATCGTACGTCAGACCTTGTTTGAGTCTTTGTCCGGATGTTCCAATGATGGTTCGGATATTGATGATTTATTCTGAATAGGCAGTCATTTTTTGGTTTTTGTTGAGGGTGTGTATGACCTCTTTCTTTTGATTTCACTATCCCTAAATTTTGCCTGAACCGTTTCTTTTGTGATTACAGTCAGCGGGATGCCCCAGTTTTGTAAGTCTCTTTCGTAGGTTTTGACTTATTGGGTTTTTATTTTTTGAGATATAATGATTGCCTATCCTTATGATTATTCGGAATCATCACTGTCTTCTTTTTTTTGTAAGGACCTCTTTGGTGCCATTTGTTATGCACTTGGATCAACTGAGAGACTACCCTGCCCCAGGTTATGATTAAGGGTTTTAAATTTTGAAAAGAAAAACTCCTACTTCTTTGGCTCAGAGGGGTTGACGAGGGATTATCTTCCTTATAACTCCAGTGTTTAGGGATTGAAACAATGCTTGTACCTCATCAGCGGGGTCTGTTCAAAAGCATACTGTAAATGTCATGATATCGTTTTCGTCATCCTCCCTCAAGAGGCTTAGAATTATTAATCGAGCGTTGATCATCAGAAAAAATATGAAAATAATTTGCATATAGTGAATACGAATATATTGCTTCAAAACAGACATATGCGATGCATTAATGAAATAACAATGTTTAATATGAACAAATGTTTGAACAATCAAAAGAAAATTACAACTTGAAAAATTCTAATGAACAAAAGTCTTCTAGTCTTAGGACTCGTTACTTCAACTGGTGCATCTTGTAGGGATGGCAGAAGACCTCAGCTTGACCCACTTGGGTGAAATCCACTACTCCTTCATTAATCAGATCCTGGACCTTGTTCTTCAGAGCCCAGCAGTCGGCAGTGTCGTGTCCAGGACTATCAGAATGATATGCACACCTTTTGTTGGGATGATAGTTAGGAGCATAGATGTTGGGGTTCCGGGGAGGAGCCCTTAATGTAATCAGATTCAACCTCAGCAGGTGTTGCAGAGCTTGAAACAAAGGCATGTTGAGCTTGGTGAACTGCCTTTTAGGCTTGTCTGGCTTGCTCTGATCAGCCCGTTGTTCTTGGCGAGGTCGTTGTTGGACCTGTGAAGTAGTAGCAATTTGGAGAGTTCTATTCTTCACCATACCAGGTTCTTGTCCTCTTGGAAGCTGATCAAAGACCTGGTCCCTGACTTGGGCAGGTTGCTTCATATGGTGTCTCTCTTGGTGGAGCTGACTGATCATGGTCCTCAACTCTTCTTGCTCCCGAGCTAGACCTTGGATGAGAGCCCTTTGCCCCAGCATCTGGGTTTTCAATGTATCTACTTCAGCTTGTAGACGTTTCAGCCGTTCGTCCTTGTCATCTTCAGCACTACTCTTGGCCAAATTCCCCATGAGGAGTGTTCTTAACTCTTCTTGCCCCTGGGATAGGCTTACGAAGATCTCCCTGAACTGAGTCTCTTGAGCACGAAGACCCTGGTTATCTTGTTGGGAAGCCATTGCTGTAATAAACAGCGACGAAGGTAAGTGACCTGTCAAAGGAGTACCTGTAATGCAATGACATGTTTGATATGCATGTAATGTTTTCAAGGATCTCTCAGGGTAAACAAGAAAATTGTTAGAGTTGGAAACTGGTAACTTGATTGAAGGAACTTCATGTTGTCGAGAGTCCTTCTTCAAGGGTCAAGGCTCACCATATCCAGTGGGTCATAGCCCCTGACAACCTTGGCTAGAGGAAAATAAATCCCCTTTGCCCCCTGCTAGACATTTGGTTCATCATGACCTGCATCACAAGCCCTTGGGATCCTTGAAATGGGTTAGTCTTTATGTAGGATGCATGCAATGGTATGATGTCATGATGCATGGGGTAATGTGGGTAAACCCTGTTATGAGTCCCAATTAAGGACTAAACAAAACCTGCAAGAAACTTAGTAAACCCTGTTATGAGTCCCAATTAAGGACTATAAACAAAACCTGCAAGAAACTTAGGTGTCAGATAACAAGCATGCAAGTAGTCAAGTTGGAAGGCACACAAGTCACACAAGAGAAACCCTTAGAGTTCAGGCCAGCATGGGGTCTGGGTATTACCCTCTTGAAGTTGGTGGGCTCAAACCTGTCCTATTAGGAGTAACCGGGTTCTAAGGGTCTCAATATCATTGGATTGCTTTCATTGTTCATCGTTTCGATTTAGCCACTGACTGGCGATCAAAATATCCCAAGAAAACAACCCTCAACTGAGTGTAGTATCGAGTATCAACCGACTTCGGACTACACCAAAGTAGTTATCTCACTACCCTAAAGAGGCCAAGATGGTTCAATTAAGGTTCCTAAGGTCTGTTGATGCTTCACGACACCACGCGGAGGCCCCGTACTCTCCTTGATTGACTCAAGGGTTACTGGTACACACCAAAGTGCCACATCAATGTAGCAGACTGCTTCAACCATATCGGTATACCCCGCACAGTTCCCTCACAGCCTTGTTGCTACTTTCTAAGAAGGTATCCCCAGATCCGGGTTAGGATCTATAGAACTCCCAAGACAGTCCCACAATTATAAAGCAAACAATTCAGACAATTGAAAACACAAGTGATCTTAGTCCTAAGGTACACCTCACTTTAAAGTATTCCCCAGCAGAGTCGCCAGTTCTGTGATCGGTGGATCTGGAACTGACTGTTTAAAGCTGGTTTCGCGAAATGTCGCGGTAAGCAAGAGTCGCCACCGTCTTTTATTTTCTCCAAACAAGGCAAAGGACAAAAGCACAGAAAAATTCCTTATAGAGATTGCTCTCGGTTCGGGAGGTAGATTTATAGAAAGGGAAGGTGTTAGCACCCTTTCTATCCATGGTTATCTATGGGCTCTTAGATACTTGCTCATTGTGTTTTCAAAATATTTGTTTGCTTTTCATGTGTGAGTGGGTTTGAAAAAGTTTCTTTGAAAGTTTCAGATCGACTCTTGTATCAGTCCTCAAGAGTGTTTGAAAAGTTGTTTTAAAAGCTTTTTGAAAAGTGTAAGGTGTGAAAAGTATTTTGATTTGTTTTTGAAAAGAGCAAGTATCCATGAGTCATCTACCTACCCTAAGGAATTAAGCTGTGTAATTGTCCTTTAGGTAGTGCCATCCCACCATTGAAAGATAGGTAGCACCACCGTTGGAGGTGTTCGGGTCAATTCGAGGGTTAGGGACAGTGTGGTCACCGGGCAATAGTAAGATACCTTAAAAGCTACCCTTATGCCATTGATCTTTTTATTCCGAGGCAACTTGTTTCGAGGCAACCGTTTCGAGGCAACTAGATCAATGGAACATAAGGACTCACTAAGACGTCCTATACTCGACGACCATGTTTCGAGGGGCAAGGCAACAGTGTGATCACCAGAGCAATGGTAAGATACCTTAGAAGCTACCCCTATGCCATTGATCCTTTTATTCCGAGGCGACCGTTCCGAGGCAACTGGATCAATGGAACATAAGGACTCACTAAGGCATCCTGTACTTGATGACCACCTTTCGAGGGGCAAGGCAACAGTGAGACGTACCCTAAGAGTGGTGTGTGATTTGTGTGTCATTTTCAGTTTATTGTTTGTCTTGTCATGCATTGGTGATCTACGTTTTGATTTTATTTTTGGGCATTCATTCTTTCATGTGATTGTTTAACAGTTAAAAGATGCGGGAATTTAAAGTGCGGAAAAGATAAAGGTCCTACGCTATTACAAAGGTGCGGGTCTACATCGCCAAATTAATACTAAACCCGATTTAAAATAAAATGCAGAAAGTAAATGCCTGATTAACTATTACAGAGCTTCGGGGCAAATACATCATATTTACAAATAGAAATAATATAAACGCGCGAAAAGAAAATATAATCGAATGCGAGGGTATTGGACCCTTTAAAGGAATTAAAATGAAATTATTAAATTAAATAAATTAAATAAAAAGAAAGAACTTGTTTTTTCATGTTTTTGGGATTTATGGATTTAAAGAAAATTAAATTAATTAAAAGTCAAATAATTCTAGTTCTAATTGTTTTTTAATTTATTAAAGAAAAATTATCTAAGTTAAATCTAATTTAAACCTAATTGATTAATTACAAGTATTTACGAAATTAATTAATGGTTAATAATAATTATAATAAGAAAATAAAAATATTTATTTAAAAAGATGAAAATGTGCTAAAGACCCATTTTTTTATATTTTAGTTATTAAAAAGAAACATTAAAGTTAATAATCTAAAATCAAAACTAAATTAATTATTGAATTTTATTTACAAAAAAATGGAACCATTAATAAAATTAAATAAAATATTTTTATATTTTTTATGATTTCTGATTTTTTTTATTATTTTAAGAAATAAAACTAACTAAATTAACAATTAGAACCTAATTAAATCTAATCAATTTTAATATTGCAAAATAATTTGGAGTTTCCTAAAATAAAAAAAGTCCTAATTAATTAATTAAATTTAGAAAAGTGAAAATCTAAAATTATTTGGGTAAGAATATTTTGTGATTTTTTTGAAATAAAGAGGAAATTAATTTTGTGAATAAAAAGCAAATTAAATAAATTAAAATGAAATAGAAAAGAAAATAAATTCAAGGGAAAAAAGAAATGGGCCTGCTTTTTCGTAGCAAAAGGGGGGTGATTCTCAAACCTGCGAAAACAGAAAAAATGAAGCAAACAAAATAGCCAGACCGAGTAATTAGGGCATGGCGATTCTTATGGTGAGGTTTTCATAGTTTAATATTGCCTGTCCCCATCAAAACGAAGCTTCACATAAACTGAACCCTAGCCATGGAGGTTCACGTTTTGGCCATGGAAAATCCCCAGCGATAGCCCAGACCTGCTCTAAACATCCACTGGAACTCACAGGTATGGTTAGTAGGGATTAAATCAAGCCATAATCAGAAATACGATCCATGGAAATTCTGCAAAATGGATGTTCATATAGCTACAGTTTCAATATGCATGGTTACATGAAAAGAGTGTGTTTATACCTTATCTTGCCTGTAGATCACGATAGGATGGGTGGGAAGCCTTGTGGATGGCTGAGTCCTTGAATCCGACCTTGGTGCAATTCTTTGGAATTTTGAAAAGATCTTTTTCTTGGCTGCCTCTCTCTCCCGTTTCCTCCAATGTCTTGTGATAGTTTTATCTAGGTTATGTAGGTGATTCTGATCAGCATTAAGGCTCATCATACCATGCATTCAAGCTTGAGATTTTAACATAAACTCCCTTTACCAACTTTCCATTTTGAACCAATTTTTTGAATTATTGCTCCATTTTGCCTTGAAACGAAATTGGTAGGTTGCATAATGATGAGTCAAAGTTAGTTAAGACCAAATATTCCTTTTAATTAAACTTTTTGATTTTTATTTGATTTTAAAGGATTTAAAATGAATTAAATCCAATAAAATCTAATAAAAATGAAAAAATTGATTTTAAATATTGAAATAAAAGGTGGGACACGTGGGAAGCATGGCCAAGTTAATTCAAGTGGAAAAAGTGGGCCCCTTTTGTCAAAAATGGAATTTCAAGGATAGATGATTTTGGCCATTTCACAAAAATTTCCCAACTTCTCCAATGCATATCTTGCTCAATATTTAAGCTTTGATCATGTTCTTGGACATTTTGGAAAGGTATTGAAGTCCTATAACCAATGTCTTTGGTCCCATGTCATTTTGATTTACCAATCTCAAGTTATGGTCTTTGACTTAAAGTCCCTTTTTGTTGACTTTTGAAAATGACCTATAATGTTGAAATTGATAACTTTTTGTGAGAGCATTTCTTGGACTTGAAGTGTGAATATGAGTTGTAGGAAATGTCATTCTCTTCAAAATGAGCTTTGGATGGAATTTTTATGATGAACCATGAAGAAGTTATGCTCTGGTCAAGTTACAGTTGACTTTTCAGCTGTCCAAAGATAGAAACTTTTGCATCTTGAGTCTTTTTGAGCCATACTTTGAGAATCATGATCAAGAATTGATCAAATGATGTTTGTGGCTTCAAAATAAGATGTTGACCAAAATTTTTGACTTTTGACTGCCAAATGACCATTTTGCCCCTACAGTTGACTGTTGAGCAAATGGGACTTTTGACTCTGCAACTTGACCTTGTAAGCCTTGAAACTTGACATGTAGGTGCTTGACAATGTTTATAAGCATGGGAGACTTGATTTAGCCCTTGAAAACTTCAACTTCCTTGCAAGAACCAAAACCCTAGTTTGACTGGCTTAGGAGGATAGTTGACTGTGTAGCCCTTGAGTAGACTTTGAACCATTTGCTTGTCATAACTTTGAAGATTATGGGAGGGAAAATTTTGGGGTACAACAATATGCATCAACTGATAGTCGGGGAAAGTAAAGCAATGATACATCAGATCATAGAACTGGACTAAGGTCGAGAGAATACCCTCCTTCATCCTAAGCTTCATGAGAGGAATGATGGATCCATACTTCTTTCGAAAATCTGCAGAACACTCAATCTCGGGAATTAGACTGATCAACTCATCTATCTTGGGATCTTTGAAACTGTATTTTCTAGTCTTTCTTTTTCCAGAATCCATGATCAAAATGTACTTGAGGTATTCACAAATGGTCAACTTTCAAGTCCCTTGAAATGAAATTCATTCAAAAGATGGTTATGAGTACATGGATGCATGATGCAACAATCACATACAAGATCACAAACATAGGGTTCATAAGTTCAACGTCACGAGCATGAGGTCGAAGGTACTATCCATAAGGTATGGTCTAAAAGTTATCACCTACCGAACAAGGTTCTAGATGTTCCCATAGTCTACATCCTTCCTTCAGATATTACCAACTTCCCGATTAACTCGGTAATTAGTAATATTCTCAAGAAGAACTCGTTTGAGCGTAGTATCGCGTGATAACTATTTCCGGATTACTCCGTCATAGCTTCCGCACTACACCTAAAAGGCCAAGATAGGTTAGGTATTCTACGGTCCTCAGCTTCGGCAGGCTTCCAGGTCAAAAGCAGTACGTCTTCCCGATTACTCGGTAAAACGACACTACAGTCAAAAGGGCCTCCAGTGAGTGGGGGATCTCATGCCTCCTTTTTTGGGATTACTCCCTCAAAGTTAACATGACTATACCGCCTGTCCTATCTTAAAGTTTGCCCAAGTCCGGGTATAGGACTTATAAGTAATCACCAAGCACCCTGAAAACTATGAAATTCCATACAAACAGATACACAAGATATAATATATAACAGACAATAACACATATACAAATATGAACAAAGATAAGTTCAATCCACTTACGGATGGACCAGAAAGAGGTCAATCTTTCCCCAGTGAAGTCACCATTTTTTTCTGTAGCGGTAGAAATGTTTAAGACTAAGCCATTGAATTGACTAGACTTATACAAATCAAAATAAAAATCACCACCGCGCTTTATTGTTTCCAAAGGGATGGGAAAAGAGAGAATAACCTAAAAAGAGGGGGAAATATTTTAGGTAAGGGGGTTGGTTATGCAAAGGGAAGGTATTAGCACCCTAAACATCTACGGTACTCCGCAGAAACCTCTTTGAAAAATCTGTATATTTTAGCTATAAAATGTTTTATGTAAAATAGATGGTGGAGGTGAGAAAAGAAGTATTTTTTTATGATTTTTGCACCCGTCACGGTTGCGAATCTTTAGTGCCTACGTACCACATTTCGTGCAATAGGGGACCAGGGTACACGTAATTCCTTTTTAAAAATTTTAAAATACAAGTGTATTGGTTAATTTTATGAGATAAGACATCATCATCATTGTCCGTGTGGAAAACATACTTACTACCCACAATCATGAGAAAGGAGAATTTGCATCATCTCAAAGTGGAGGGTATGGCTTGGATTCTAAAATCAACAATACCTAACTCAACACCCAAGTGGAAAATATCTCACTTCACTACATATTGAATAAGTATAGTTGTTTGTATCACTACAAGGATTGACAAGAGTCTAATCTTTGATAAAAAATTTAAAATATAAAGCCAAACTGGCAAAATGGTTTGAAATGAGATTGATTGAGTTTTAGTCTTTTCATAAAAAATATCAAGGTATTTTTAAGTTGATTGAAGTTTATTTATGAAAAATGTTTTGAAAATGCATGGACATAAGTCCAAGTCTATTATGAAAGTTGTTGAAGTTTCAAAACAAAAAGAGTTTTCAAAAGGAGAAAGAAGAGTTTTTAAATTAAAGAAGATGGAAAGATAAGAAGAGATTATCCTAAAGCATAAGGTAAAAGTGAGGGATAAGAACCATCTAACCAACAAGAAGCCAATACTTGACATTATGAGTCAAGATAGAATTCCCATTCCTGGGATTGAAACCAAACAAGAAAATATACTAGACCTCTTGAGAGAACCAAACTTCAAGTGTATTAAGTCTTCACAAAAATTGGACAAAGTAACGGTTGTATACAGGTGAATTCCAGATTATAAACAAAGAATATAATCACAATAACCTGCACACCAAACAAACAAACAAGCCAATTTCTTAAGGTAAACCTCGAGAACTCCAGATAAAATATCAATTAAGGTCACAAGGTCTCCAACATAGGCCAAGGTTTCTAATCATAAGCCCAAGAAGTCCAATGCTACATAATTCCAAGGATAGTAACCAAATAGTTCAAGTATCATTAGAGCTTTTTATGGTTCATGTTAATTATTAGGTGTCTTAAGAAAAGAAAAGAAAAGCTCAAGTGAGCAAAATAAAAATGACAAGAAAGTAAATGCTCAAATGAGCAAAGATAAAAAAATGGCATGAAATGTAAATGCTAAAGTAAATGGTACATAAAGCATAAAAAATAAAAGCATAAAGTAAAATCAATTAATAATGATTAGTGGTTAGTGGGATGACCATCTTGAAACTTGCATTTGGAACTTATTAGAGGATTGGTAGAACCAAAGCCTCCACACAACAAGTTTCATTTGCTTTTTGTCAAGTATATCATCCATTTTGGAATCCTCAAAAGTACCATTTAATGATCAACGATGTTTAAGTGATCTGCGTTGACCAAAAGTGTTGTAGATCCATTAGAGGATTGGTAGAACCAAAGCCTCCACACAATGAATCTCAAGGTTATTGGATCAAAGAGATCAAATTAACATACTTGGGCTTGCAAACATAGGTTTAGCCCACAAATGATCATTTATTCGAATCGGGACAAAATTTAGCGCTATGTTAAGCAATCGTAAGTGGACTTATATAGAAGTCACACCTATTTTGAGGTCGGTCAATAGCAATCTATGCACCATTTGTTTTGAGACATGATATAGAGATCATACTCCAATAACACTTAGTACAATAAGAAAGGGGTGAGATGAAGAGGGGTGGAAAAGAATATACAAATCACATTTAAATTAAAATTTAATCAAACTATTATTAAAATCATTTATCCATTTTTATGGAGTTAGACTCAACACCATGGCTCCAATGATGTTAACAAAGTTCATGATCAAAATTCAATCCAAGATCAGCCAGAAAATAATCATAAAATAATATTGCATTTAATATATACATTAAAAAAGGTTTTAAAATATTTTAAAATAGAAATAAGAAAGAAAAATATCAACTATGTTCAAACTAATCAAGAAATATTAAGTAAGGCCATAGAAAAATCAGAAAAGGACTCAAATATTTTTATAAAATTTTTGGTAATTTTTTAAAGTCAGAAACTATTTTTAAAGTTAAAAGAAATGAGTAAAGTAAACCAAAAATGATAAAAAATAATAAAGTCAGAAATAAAAAATAAATGAGGTCACCAATATTTGTCACAATATCATTGGATCATTCCATATTTTTTCAGAATTTAAAAATGCATAAAAATATTTTTAAACATTTATAACAATTCAGATAAAGTGAAAATTTATAAAAATATCAAAACACAAAATAAAATTATGAAAAAATAAAAATCAGAAAGAGAAAAATCAAAATTATTTTTCATAAGTTTTTTAGATTTTTTGGACTTAAAATGAATTTTCTAGGATTGTTTGAAGTTTAAAAAAATTAAAATAAAAATCAGAAAATAAAATATCAAACCAAAAAAATGTGGGTCATCTGATCATTATTGAAACACGTTAGTAAACAGATCAAGTGGACCTGGCGCGCTGTACATGTTGTGGACTTTAGTGAATAAAGCACTGAATCAAATGTAAAATCAAAAATTCAAAAAATACAAATGGCACGCCATCATTGGTTGGAAGATGACACGTTAGTCATCTTCAACCTCCAGCCAGTCCCAAAACCAGGTCACTCAAACTGTAAAATTAGAGCACGAGACCTATGCCATTCGCTTAGTCTCTTCAAGACAAAGACAACCACACCTTCGCGACAAATTTATATAAATTGTAGCTCAAGCAATTTGGAAGGAAAGTTTTGAAAAGAGATTTGAAATTTCGTGGTCAAAACGTGTTTCCAGATAAAAGCAAGTGTTGCGACTAGAACCAGGGCAATGAGAACTTCACAATGATATCAAAGTTTTGAAGAATTAATGGAGAAATCTACCTATAGAAGTTGAGTTGCAGAGCTCTAAAACTGGACTTCTATGGATCAATATAAGTCACGATTCTTAAGGGTGATTGTATGGTTAGCTTCAGGGAAGATCAAGGAAGGTGAATTGATAGAAAAATTGGATTAAAAAAGGCTTGAACACTGATTTCGAAGTTGCAGAAAAGTGAGTTATGGAGTAAGTTTGGCAGGGTGATTCTGGTTGTTAAAGCTTGAGGAAATGAATGAGGGATGACCCTCTATTTATAGGGAATCAAATGGAATGTTCAAGCGTGTGAAATGATGAAGTTTGGAGGGAAATCACGTGAAGTTGCAAACAAGAAAAGTGTGACTTCTACTTTGATAAAAACTCATCAAAAACACGTGTTTTGCTATACTAATCACTTCTAGAATTTCACTAAACATGTTTAGAAGCAAAAACGCGCAGGAACAATGTGTTTAGAAGCTAAATCAAGGATTTCAAATTCTGACTTTTGAAGAAACTTCAGTTTCAAGTTACCAAGTTCAAATTAATGGCATTCTCAGCTCAAGGGGTCTTAGGGCATGCTTTTTGATGCTTTAGAAATATGAGGTTACAAGCTTTGCAATGGTAAAAGAATGGAATCAAATGGATGCTTGAGCTGAAAGTTGCAATGAGTCAAAGTTGGGAAAAAAGTTGACTTTCCATACTTAGAAATATTTCAAGTTTTCTTCAAAAGTGACCTATAATATTTTGCATCCAAACATGTCCTTCCACTTGTAATTTTCTCTTGACCAAAAAATATGGCATGAAATAGACCTCTTGAATGACATTTTGAAACTTGAACCATTTAAAATCTACAAAAATTAAGAGAGTTATGAATTATTGAAGTTGGCAAAAAATCATGAAATGACCTATAATCTTTTGTATCCTTAGGGCATCTTCCATCCATTTTCTTACTTTGCACATAAAATAAGGAATAAATTTCACATCCTCAAGATCATTGTGGAAAAAGAGTGGGCTCAAGGTGATAAAAATTGACCAAATTATGATCATTTGAAGTCAGACATGGGAAATTGGGGGTTCATCTGGAGGACTTGTAATCTTTCTTCATCATCAAGTTTCTTTCACATGAAAACTCCTTGAAACTTTTGAAGTGATTTATTAATAACCCTTTAAAGAGAATGATGTTTTTGGAATCACTCAAAAATACCAAAAGATGAGAAAGATATACTTCTTTGGTATTCAAAACCCTAGCTCCTGGATCAAGAAAATGCTTTGAGGAACTTTGACAATTTTGAACAACCTTCTTGTACCAACATTTTTTATTTGTAAATAGAAGTTGTTGAGGATGATAATGAGAACTCATAGCCACCAAAACCACTTCAATATCTTGAGAATTGAGAAAAATAAGCACTTGTGACCAATGGGAACAAAGCCTTGTCTAACCATGACAACTTCTTCAATTACCCCTTGTACTTTTGAATCAATCTTGATAACTTTGAAATGTGGTGAACCAAAATAAATCTTGCCATTCCATTTCCTCCAAAACAAATTCAATGGTGATGTTTGAATTTCTCAAGCTTTATTGACTAGGGCATGAAAATAAACTTATGAACTCATGGATCAACTTGCTAAGCCACATTGCCCTTACCTACATTATTAACAAGTAAGACAAATCAACATTGCATTTTATTAATTAAAAAGGAAGTCAAAACAAAACATGCATGATCATAAAAGAAAAACAAGTTAAGGTGCTTGGTGATTCCTCAAAGAGCAAAGCTAAAGATAGGGAAGAGAACCAAAAACCCTAATGTGACATTAATGTGATTGAATCAATATAGTATGATGAAGGGATCTTAGGAAAAAAATTAGAGTACAACAGGAGGGTCTAAGCGGGGCGGGCCGCCCACTTTGTCACCCCTAGGTTTAAGTTTATGACCACATTATTCTCTCATGACTTATATCATTAATGGTTTAACTCTTAACACTTTAATAATTTCTTTAGATTGACTTTTGAAAGATCTAGAATCAATTTTAAAAATATAGAATTGATATTAAATGATTTTGAAGTATTTGTTTTATCAAAAGTATAATTGACTATGTTTTTAGAATTGATTCTATTTTAATTTAGAATTTATAACTTTTATATCCAAAATTAATTTTAGATGATTTTTACATTAAAATTTATTATTCAACTCACTTTTAAATAAATATATCCAAATATAAATCAATAATATTAAACTCAATTCAATTAAAATTAATTTTATTAAAATCAATTATATTGATCGTCAATCCAAATTACACCGGTTCCTCCCTTCCATCCTAACTTTCTTGTTTTAGTTGCTCTCTTTTATTCTTTATTCGATGTAACTTATTTCTACCGTATATTTCTATTCTCTACATTCCTTGTGATACAATATTGTCTTAATAAATTCTTTGGGTTCATTAAAAAATCAGTATTTTTTGTATTTTTTAATGTGAATTGCATAATAACAAAATTTTGTATTAAAATATTATTTCCTTTTATTTTAGATTGAGTCAATAAAGCAAAGCCACACATGAAACTTGTGAATGAAGTAAGTATTTATTTACAAGGGACGCGCTTTTGCGACTCTTCCTCAAAATATGTATAAGCGTGTTTATTGCTTTTGTGAAAAATGCATTCGTGTTTGGTTTTATTTGCAAATTTTGGAATAGGATTCAAACATGTCTTAATTAGATGATGGCTTAATGAAAAATCTTTCTATAATTTGTATGAAAATATTATATTTCTAATTTTTAAATAGATAAATTATTTTCTTTTTACAATTTTATTTTGTATATTTAGCATATATGTGTAATAAAACGAAATTTTAATTAAAAAAAGTAGCAAATAGTGAGGAGGGAGTTCAATTTGCCGTAAAAAAAATACATAGTTTAAATAATAAAAATGAAATTTCCTGCATTTTTATGTAAAGATATGAAATTTTTTATAGTATTACAAAATGAAACTTTTTTCTTAAAAAAATTTAATAAAAAATTTAAATAACATAATAGTATTTTTCCTATGGATATTCAATTAAACTTTAGGAGTCTTAGGTAGATTTTTGACTCAATATATCAATTAGTCCTTTAACTTAATTTATATTTTTATATTAGTCTCTTAGTTAATAAACGTTCTCTTTAAATCTTTTAATTGTCTTTCCGTTACATATTTAGCTCTCATATATTAAATTTGGTTATTTTTCATTATGTAGTGTATGTGTGACACACCAACTGACAATTGATAGATGACATGGAATTGACTTTATTTCATTTTTATATTTTAAATTTTATTATTGAAACAAAAGAAGTTGAAGAGGCTATTCAGTTCCATTTTCACTCTCAGAGATAGAAGCTTGAACCAACATGCAAACGATTATTGAGAAGAAATACTAAATCACATTATCACTTTTGCTCTCAGAGATTGAAGACAAAACTACGTTGGAATTGAATACTCTCATTTTCATTTAATTGCGTTGAAGCTGCGTTGGAGCAGAAACCCTAAGGTACAATAAATTTGTCATAGAAATGCAAAATTTGTTCTTTAATCATCTTCCTTACTGCTTTTTCTTTATTCTGTAGTAGGTTTAAGACACGGGTAACAAGTTTGTGTGTATTGTGCACCATGGTGGTGAATTTTCAAAAGAGTTTGCTAAGTTTACAAAGTTAGGATATGTAGGGTTAGAGGAAATCTGGGATGTTGATCCTGATTATTGGAGTTACTTTGAGATCCAAAAGTAGAAAGTCTTTGCTACTATGATGACATGGAGGTTAATAACATTTTTATGTTCTAAAATGATAAAGGAACTAGAAGGATGCACACAATAGTTATTCTTACTGGGTCATGCCATTAATATGTTATTCAACCTATTCTGCAACCTGTTGTTATAGATGAACCAATAATTTCACTTGAATACCATAATATTGAATTTGATAAGAATAATATAGAGGGGACCATTGTGTTTGAAAATGGTGATGATGAAGGAGTCAACATGGACAAGGAGACAAATGTGTTAGGAGAGGGGACCACTGTGTTAGAGGAGGGAACAAACTTTATGGGTGAGGACACAAATGTGGTGGATGAGGGGACAACTATTGTGAATGAGGGGACCATAATTGTGGAAGATTCTACTGAGATTGAACAAGACAATATAGTTGAAGGACCAAATAAGGAACCCCATGTAGATGTAGGACCAACTAAAGAACCTAATGAGGAACTTAATTTGGTAGCTGAAACAAAACTAAACCGCGCAAAATTTGGAATTAAATGCAGTAGGTGCCACATGATTGGACACAACAAAGTCACTTGCAAACTTCCAGTTACCCAACCTGCACCAACTCAAGAAAGTCAACCACCAATTCAGCCACCAACTCAGGGAACCCAACCTTCACCAGTTCAGGGTGCAACAACTTTGTCACATATAAATGCAGTGTAATTTTGTGTTTTAGTGCATATGCACACTTCTTTTGGTGTCTATATACACTTCTTTTGGTGTTCATGAAACACAAACAATTATAAAGTTATGTATCAGTTTGTTTTTGGCGTCTGCGTACCCTTTTGGTATTGGTGTATATGTACACCTTTTTTTAATGGTCCAACTATGACTATGTTTTGGTGTTAATGCAATCAATACCATTATGATTTTCTACATATTTACGCCAAATAAGTGTACACATAATATAACAAAATTTTGAATAACACAACCGTTAACACAACATTTAACTCAAAATTTCAGATTAAACCAACATAACATTTTCATTAAAGCAACATAAATACATAACAAACAACACAATTTGATACTCACAACCAACACAATTACATAACATACATCACACTTAAACCTATTTGAAATACATGGTTAACAATACTATATTCAACCCTAAACTAAGAATGCCCGACACCATTAACATCTTCAACATTTTTCTTGTGTGAACAACCTCATACTTCAATTCAAAATTTTCTTCCTTTATGTATCAATCTTCAATTCTCTTCCATCAACAACTTCATCACCCAACAATCTCAAAAAATTATATCCCTTTTCGATTTGATTAACATGATTTCTACGACCCCAAATTTTTTTCCTGACATTCACGCTATTCAAATCTGTAACAGTTCTAATAACACACGCCTCTTGGCACCAACATTCCCTCTTCATATTTCTCATGAGAACAGATCCAAAAGAACCACAACTTTAGGTGTTTGATTTTGATGAGTTACTGGAAAATCTTGACATCTTATTTGAATTTCATAAAAATGAAAATGAGATGAAGAAGAAATGAGAAACACTAACTCCAACAGTGGTAGAAGACAATCAATAGTAAATCCTAGCTGGAAAAATTGAACGATTAAACAATGAATAAAGTCTTTTTTCAAGAAAAGAGTGTATATTATAGTGGATTGTTTACTCAAAAATAGAGAAAATCCAAAATGTCCATACCACGTCACCTGAGTTAACATTTTCTTCTCCAATATTTGATAGAAATGACTAACTTGTCAAATGAAACAATATTAATGGGACTTGTATGTAACGCTTATTAATTAAGGGACTATTGTGAAACCTGAAATTAAATTAAAGGACTCGGGCACTAATTAAGTCTAGATTTTTCTTGCTCGACTCGCTTTTTTAAAAATATGCGATGTTTTTCTGAAAATGTATTTTCAATAATGTATGTTCACGTGTTTGAATTTAGAGAGTGATTGTACCTTATCAGAAGGGATCATCAAGGCCCACGAACTTCAAGTTGAGCAATGATTGAATTTGAAGTGGGGGGGGGGGGGGGGGGGGGTACCTGCAAGATACTCCAATGCTAAAGTAAAAGTCTAGACAATCATGAAAAATGGAAAAACACAAGAAGGTGGGGGTTTAAATTGGGGTTTTTAAAACTTAAATTAAAAGACACGTTGGTTATCCTGGTTTGTTTGAACTCAAACTACTCCAGTCCACCCGCCAAGGTGATTTCGTCTCTCTTAAATGAGGTCTTAATCCACTAATCAAATTTGATTACACAGATACAATGACAACTGTCAAAGTATTCTTGAGTTTAAACCACAACCCAGTTTTATCAAGGTAATACACAATAATATATTTGAAAGCATGTACAAATATGTTTTCTAACAAAAACAATATCACAACAGTGATGTATTACATAATTGAAACGCAATAGATTCAAAGGTAGTAATATTTTGCCTTTTCAGTGCACAGCAAAATCGTCAACGATTTCTTCTTCACGTCTTCTTTATATAGGAAATGCATGAGAAGGTGCTTTTGGAAGGTTGATAAATAGTATTTAATGTACTTTCCAAACATAAAGACTCTTGTCTTCTTTCAGCCGTTACTATTGAATAGCCATGATCAAAATGTATCGCTTCAGAACATGCTTACTACAGATCACATCAGAAGATGAATGTTACCGTTGAGACTCCTTTACTTCTTTCCAGAATTTTACGTATCAGAATATCAGAGTTCTTGTTCACAGCGTTAGTGCACTCAGAAGTTGTAACTTCAGAACTTCTTTAATTAAGTGTGTCACACATATTTGCTTTCTACGTAAGATGAGTGTTGTACCCCAAAATTTGCCCTCCCATTTTTCATAGAAAGCATAACCCTAGGGTTTCTCAGATATTCAAGTTGGCTCAGGAATCGATCAGACAGATTTTCTCCTGTGGCAGTAAACCAGCAATTAGGGGTTTTCTTGCAATTCTCAAAAGAAATGAATTCTCAAAGATCCAATTGGCTTTCACATGTTTTCATGCTTTTTCAAGTTTACTGAAAGGTTAATGTTTGTTCTCAAGGCATGTTTGTTTGGGACAAGAGATGGAATCTAAGACTGTCATTTGGGACATTCATGTTTTGTTTGATCCAGGTTAACCAGATAATTTGCATCTTTTAAAACATTTGCTTGTTTAGGAAATGGGATAGACAATGCGTGTTTTGATGCAGTTGCAAGATTACAGAGTTATTGGATTACTTGGAATTTAAGTTATCAGATTGGAGCGTTTTGTTTCAATTGTCTTGATTGGGAATTCAAAATCAGTAAGGATGCGAAGAAAAAAAGTTATAAGTTATTGACAGTAAAGGATTTCAATGGACACCAGAATATTTCACAAGACTTTCTCCAAATTTTCAAACATCGTTACAAAACAATTTATTATTTAAATGCTTTAGGTTTTACAACTTATCGTATTTGAAAATAAATTAGTAAAACTATCAGTTACAATACAAGAATGTTTCTCTCTAAATTACAAAGGAAAGAAAATGAATCTATGCCTAAGGTTGACTGAGCTTCCTTTGCTTCCATGCTTGCCACAGAGTCTCTTGCTTCCCCTGCTTTGCCACCATCCAGTTGTGCTCACATGAAAACAAAAGACAGAAAAATATTTAGTACAATTAATTAGATATGAGCAAGAATTTTCAAAAAAAAAAGTGTTCATCATTAAAGTTTGCAATTTGGAATCAGAAGGCTATTTTTTTAATTCATTGCATTTTTATTTTTTCTCTATTTGCAAATCACAAGAGAATTATTCCTCTTGGTTCACAAAAAGAAGAAATAGGAAATGTAAGCAAACTATCCAAACAAGAGAAATGCAAGCAAGCTGGACAAAACAAATGTAGCCAAATGCCCAAACAGCGGCCAAAACAAATATTCCAAATTGAATGCATCAAACTGAGCCAAACAAAATTTGCAACAAACAGCATAAGCTAGAGCAGGCATCAAGGAAAGTATAGCAGTATAATAACCAAGTCAAATAAGCAAGAGGCTTGTTCAATAGCCATTTCATCATTTTCCATTTATTACAAACTTTTCAGAAAAAAGGTAAAAGAGCAATTGGCTCTTAGGGTCATTGAGAGAGAGAGAGAGAGGAAAGAAGTCACCTAGGGATGCACAACCCTGCTGCCCTGCTGTCACAATTGCATAAGAGTTGCTAGAAAACAAAAACTGCAAGGAAAAGAGCATAAGAAGAACATGCCAAAGTATTCAAAATTTGGTGGTTTTCCCACCATTTTGAATAAGCTGTCAAACCAAAGCAACTAATATAACAGTAGACAAGGCTCAAGCAAAAGATAGGGAGAAAATTATCAAACTCAGAAAACTATCAAAGTCCAAAAAGCCAAAAACTCCCAGCATCCATCCTAAAACAGCCAGAACCATCAAACCAAAACTGTCAAACAGTTCAAAACCAAATGGACTCAAACCCTCAAACAAAACCTGCTGAAACAACAAACAAAACCTGCTAAAACATCAACACAACAAAAACTGTCAAACAGTTCAAAACCAAATGGCCTCAAATCCTCAAACCATTTCAACACCATCAACCAAGCCTGCAAACTGTAACAACAAACTCAGAAAAACGCCAAACCTGCAAACTGTAACAACCATCATCCATCAAACCAAATCAAACCTCAAAACTGTTACAAAGCCAACAATAAATCTCAAATATTCAAACCATCAACCTTCAAACCATCTTCCCTCAAAATTGTCAACAAATCCAAAACAACAAAAAACATTCAAAACCATAAACATATCCAAAACCAAAACCAAAGGAAAAAAAACTGTCAAGATTTCCAAAGCCTCAAATCAAAAACTTTCAAACTGTCAAACAAAACCATAAGCCAAATACCTAAAACCACAAAAATCACCAAAACTGTCAAACCAGTAACACCATCCCAAAAGCCAAGAGTTATTTTCAAAACAGTAATAACCTCAAAAATACCAAAAAAAACATATCCAAAACCAGTAACAGAATCACCATCAACAAAACCTGTCACAATCTATAACCAAAGACTTGTAACAACATCCAACAAATCACAAAAAAATCACAAAAACCAGAAGCAGTATCATCACCATCCAAAGTGCATGGATAAGAAAAGAAGGGTTACCAACAGGTGTGAAAGCTCACGCCTTCATCTTCATTTCTTCCTCACGCCTCAGGCCACCAAGGAGCGCTACTCTCAGGCTCACCTCTCCTTTCCATTTCACATAAATTTCCAAACAGGTATGGATCCTTCTCCTTCCTCATAACATTTCCTACATCGCAATGGATAATACAGTAGATTAACAGAAGAACATGAACAAAACACACAAAACCAATGAAACTGTTAAGCTTTAAATGAAACTGAACCATACCTTTCAAGAACGAAATCGTTAGCGCTTGGTTAGAGGTGAGGTTGAGAGGTGCTCCGGCAACGGAAACTTGGAGGGAATATCAGAATAAGCTATAATCGAGCATCTTATGCATAAATCAGAACCTAGGGTTTCCAGAAGAACGCAAATCAGAATGAGTTAGAGAGGCCAAGAATGATTTCATTTGCAATGAGGGACAGGGACGTTTAATGGGAAGAATATGGACGTTTAGTGAGAAAGATGAACAAGAGAGAAGCGATAGAGAAGGTGAGAACGGCGCCGCTGTACCAAGGGGTTCCACAAACCCTAAATTTCATTTAGCTTACCCTAATCAAATGTTAAACAGTTTTAGTACATTGGGCCAGTTTTGTTTACAAACTTCTCAAGCCCAAGCGCATTTTGCCAATTCACCCCCCCCCCCCCCCCCTTGACTCGTTTTCTTGACAGCAAAAACAATTATTTCTTCTTTGGGCCTAGCACCCCTAATCTCTTAAGCCCATATTTTCCCCTTCTTTAATTTGTTTTTATTTTTGTTTTGAAAAATGCTAAATAAAATTTAAAACATTTTTATTAAATAAAGTTAGGATTTTAGTGTTTAATTTCTATCATTTATTTTTTTTTACATAAACTTATTTTATTAATTTTTTTTAGATTTAATAAAACATCAAAAAAGAGTTAACCTAATTTAGTTTCTTTCTTTTAAACTCGTAATTAATAAGAATACAAAAAAATAATAATAAAGATTTTTAATAAATATTTTTAGATAAAGTTTTATTTTTCTCTTTTCAAGTAAATACATACATTTCATACTTTGTTGATTTTATTTTCTTAAATTGTCATAGCTTTATATTAAATCGCACAAGAATTCGATTTGGTTGTATTGCCTGATATTTGGACATCGCTATTTCATTTGATTCATCCCAATTTGTAACAATTGTACCCCTACTCCCGAACACTTTGTAATAGCGTAGAATTTCAAATTCTCGCAATTTACTGTTTTCCATATACTGTATAGTAACTAGGCATGTATGGAAAGATTCAAAAATCAATCGCTAGATGACCTAATCCAAGAATAAAATAACTTGAAACCAACACACTTCTCACACGCACACCTCTAGGGTAACCTCGTTCGTTGCCTCAGAAATACAATCATGTCCCTCGAATATGAGACACTTTAGCAATGACCCTTCGATAAACAAAGATCGTAGTCGCTCGATGACCCTCGATGTTGCCTTCGATTAAAACGATCCCGTCCCTTACAAAAATTGCTAAAGCATCTCACAAGTTTCCTTCAATGATTGTAAAAAATGACCCGCGCATGTCCCTTCACATCCAATGGTGGGGCTTCTTACCAAATCAATGGTAAGATAGCACCATTAAAAGGAAGAAAAGAACAACTTAAGACCTTTCGAGTAGATAGATTCACTCTTAGTTACTCGCTTGCTCACGACAAAAACTTTTACACCTACACCTCCATTTCAAAACATTTTTTCAAAAAGACAAAACGTTTTGTATACGTTCTTATAGAGACGAGAACCATTGCAAAACCTCTCTTCAAAACACTTTTTGAAACACGATTCACAAACACCTCTTTGAACCATTTTTCGAAACAAAACTTTGTATACGCTCTTATAGAGACGAGAACCATTACAAAGAAAATTTCCAAAATACTTTCAAAACCCATACCACAAGCACATAATCAAACAAAAGCAAGTGATCTAAATGAGTAACTAAGAGCCCATGGAAAACCATGGATGAAAAGGGTGCTAATACCTTCCCTTTTCATAATCTACCCCCCGAACCCGAGAAAATTCTCGAAAGGTCTTTCCTGTGCTTTTTTACCTTTCCTTTTGGATAAAAGAAAAGTCGGTGGCGACTCATGCTAACCGCACAAGTGCGAACGAAACGCAAAACATCTAGTCAATTCTCCCACCGTATCACAATGAGTCATATCAGAGTTTTAACAACAATCTATCAAATCTTTTGTGCTTCTTACACCATAACTTCCCTGCAAAACACAATACTTATTTAGGGAGCATAATTGTTCTTTGTGTGTTTGTTATCATCAAAACTCTTACAAGGATGTAGAACCAAACTTGTTTTAACAATATCCCCCTCTTTGATGATGACAAAAACTTGTATATTTTGATATAATTCTTAAAGAACATGAAGCATTAAAGTCTCCCCCTGAGTTGGATACTCAGATAAAGAAAAAATACTTCCCTGAAGATGTTCTGATCAGAGTTTTGAGAAGGAGATTTTTTAATGATTCCACAACTGTCTTCAACAGAGGTTTTTCCTGTTTTGCTTTCAGATAATAAAAAAAATAGTTATGATATTCAAAATGTTTGAGACTGAGTCTCGATACTATTATATTCGAAATATCTTATGTTCTCCCCCTTTTTTTGTCAAGAATCAAAAAGCTATAAAAACACTTTAGACAATAAAATGCATTTTATATTCAAAAAGGATCAAGGAAACAACAAAATGAAGAAGAAATTTCAGAACTAAGTTTGAGGAGGTGGAAGTCGTGTTAAAAGGGCTTCCAATAAACTTTTGGTCTGATTGTTCGATTCCTCTTGTTTCCCAAGCATCCCCTTACCTTACAAGTTTCATGCTGCTTGTTTAACCTCTCCTTAAACATAACATTTTCTTTCTTCACCTCATCCAGAGTTTGCAGCACCATAGAAGATGAGGTTAATTAAGAAGAAGAGACCAATTTTTCAAAACAAACTGCAGCTGATTCTGACGCAGGAGGTTTTTTGACTTTCTTGCCTTTGTCTTGAAACATAACCAGAGGAAGAGGATCAGAGGGTGCTTTATTACACTCTGATGCCTGATGATATTCCCAAGGGGTATTGTCCAGCACAAGGATTGGCTTCTTTACCCAGTGTCTCAGAACTTGATCCTTGAAGATTTTCAGGCGATCGCAGAAGTTCTGTTGAGTGATTTCATAGCTAAGCTCCTTTAGTTTCAGGGATTCAGAGTTGAACCATTTTTTGAATTGGTTCCAATGAGAATCAAAAGCAGCTGGATTTAGATTATCTACGCAAGCTATCTTTAGAGATTTAACCCATTCCTGTATTTCTGTTTCCAAAATCAGCAAGGATTTACCAACATCTACTTTGGAGATTTTTGGTTTTGGTTTTGGAACGACAATTTTCTGAGAGCTTGTGACGAGATTGTCCCAAGCTTATAAATTTATGATTTTTCTAAGGGGATCTTCTGGGTAGTTATTTGGATAGGGAGAGTCATAAAGGATTATTAAGGGCGAATTTGGTGGAGTGGACTGATAAGGGGATGAAAGATCTGAAATGGAGAGGGTCTGTGAAGAAGTTGAGGGAATTATTGGTGGTTGAGAGACCATGAGAGGGCAAGTGATGCCAGGAATGGATGTTGTGGTATCAGAATCAAGGTTTGGATTTTCGGTTTAGAGAGCTTCAAACAACGGTTCAGGCTGAGTTTGGTCAAGATGGGTAGAAGGTGGATTGTTCAGAAGGTTATTTAGAGGAATTGAGGTGTCAAAGTCTAGGTCAAAATCATCAAAGGTGTGAGGAGATGAATCTTTTGTGGGCTTTGGGGATGAAGTGTTTTCAGATGTTGATAATAATATTGATTCAATAACATAAACAAAAGAGGGGTTATCTTTCTTTTTGGTAGCTTTGGAAGTCTTATGAGAAGTTACTTTTAAAGCTGCTTTCCTTTTTCTTGGTTTTCTGGGAGGAACTTCCAGAGGTTGTTGCCTTAGATCTAGAATGTTCACATCTGGAATCGTACTGTCACTTTTGCATGCGTCCAAATACGTGAGAACAATATCTGGAGAAGAGTCTGCTTGAGTGAATAGAGGAAAATCCTTCAGATGCACTCTTCAGGTGGTGATTGTTGGATCCTTCTTAATAGTTTAAATAATTTTCATCTTCTTCAGATTTTTGGCGTTGCGAGGTTTGCCAGCACAAGCTTCCAGAGTGCTAGCTTGTTGAGCCTCAGTCAGATGTTTTATCAATTTGTTTTCTGTCAGAATATCTAAAATGAGTCTTCCCAGAGGGATCCAATCTCTCTTTGTTCTTTCTTCTTTTCTTTGGTTCTTTTACGCTGGTCTTTAGATGATTGAACAGAAGATGTGGAAGATTAACTCTTGCTTTGGTGGCGATGAAGTACAAAAGGTACTGCTGATCAATGTTGATGTAATATGGAGAACTTGTGGACTTCCTGTGATTGATGCAACCCAAAATTATTTTAGACTAAATTCTGAGGTAATCCTTCAAGTCTTTGATTTTTTTGGACGAGTGGCCAGAAGTAAAGGAAATCTTGGTTACATCCTTCGTTATGGGAAAGAAAACCATCATCTCTGAAGATCTCATTGGGAAACTAATAGGTCACGACGACGGCAGTATTCGATGCATCAACTCAATCGTTTCATTCTCTTTAGAATTTGAACACATGTTTAGCCTTAGAGGAAGAACTTGCGTGTAGAGTTGACAGATGTTGATATTGTGAATTGCATGCTTCTATCTTTGAAATGAACCGTTTTTGGAGAACACTCAGATCTTCTGGATAGATCCTGTTACAACTTTCCTTCTTATTTCTGAAGAACTATTGATCAGATGTTCACACAAGGAAAATTAAAGCATATAATTCTGAGGGTTAAATTATACAGAAACAAAACTAATATTATGGGCATAATTTCACGCTGAGATGTTTCATAATGAAGTTAAATCTATCTGCAGAAATGGGTTTAGTGAAAACATCATCCCATTGATGGTCTGCGTCTATAAATTTTAACGAGAGAATTCCTTTCTGAATATAGTCCCTAATAAAATGATGTTTAATTTCTATATGTTTAGCCCTAGAATGTAAAATAGGATTTTTTGAAAGACAGATAGCAGAAGTATTGTCCTAGAGGATAGGAATGTTACTCTCATATATGTTAATGACTTCAAGTTGACTTTTCATCTAGAGCATATGTGTGTTGCATCCCGTTGCTGCCATATATTCAACTTCAGCAGTTGACAGTGCAATGGTGGATTGCCTTTTACTGGACCACGGGATTAAATTGTCTCCCATAAATTGGCAGCTTCCAGAAGTACTTTTTCTTTCTATTCAGTCTCCGGCGAAGTCAGCATCACAGTACCCTACTAATTTGTATTCTTTTGATTTTCTATAGAAAAGACCAAGATTAGTAGTACCTTTCAGATACTTGAAAATTCCCTTAGTAGTTGTTAAGTGAGATTCTCTAGGATCTGATTGGAATCTATCACGAAGACAAACGCTATATAGAATATCTGGTCTTGAAGCTGTTAAATATAAGAGAGAACAAATCATACGTCTGTGGAGCTTTTCGTTCTACCTTCTTACTTACCTCTTCCTTTTCCAGAATGCATGTGGGATGCATAGGAGTTTTGGATGGCTTACATTCTGAAAAGTCAAATTTCTTCAGAAGTTATTTGACATACTTGCTTTGTCGAATGTAGGTTCCTTCTAGAGTTTGATTGATTTGGATACCCATAAAGAACTTGAGTTCACCAATCAAGCTCATTTCAAACTCCGCCTGCATAGACTTAGAAAATTCTTTTCCCAAAGAGGCTTTAGTATATCCAAAAATTATATCATCAACGTAAATTTGAAAAACCAGAATTTCATTTTAAAATAGTTTACAGAATAAGGTTCTGTCCACCTTCCCTCTGGTAAAATCATTTTCAAACAGAAAATTACTTAGTCTTTCATACCAAGCTCTGGGAGCTTGTTTCAGACTATATAGTGGTTTGTTAAGTTTATAAACATATTTTGGATGCTTTGAATTTTCAAATCCAGGGGGTTGGTGCATATAAACTTCTTCATCAATGTAACCATTTAAAAACGCACTTTTAACACCCATTTGATAAAGAGTGATGCCATTATTTACTGCAAAAGAAATTAAAAGTCTGATAGATTCTAACCTGGCGACTTGAGCAAAGGTTTTTGTATAGTTTATCCCTTCTTGCTGACTATAACCTTGTTCCACCAGTCGTGCTTTGTTACTGATGATTTCTCCTTGTTCATTTAGCTTTTTTTTGAAGACCCATTTGGTTATAATGATATTAAAACCTTTTGGTTTAGGAACTAGATCCAACACATCGTTTTTGGTGAACTGATTTAGTTCTTTCTACATTGAGAGTATCCAATCATTATCCAGAAGGGCTTCATCAATGGATGTTTGCTCAATCAGAGAAACTAATCCCATGAGAGATTCTTCAGAATTTCTGAATGTTGATCTTGTTCTGATTGGGTCTTCTTTCTTTCCCAGAATCGTGTTTTCTGGATGAGCTAATCTGCTTCTAGATTGTCTTTTCTGGATGGGTTCTTCAGATGTTGTGGTAATGTTTGTGAAATCCTCTTCTGGATTTGAATGTGATTCTTTATAGATAACTTCTGATGCTGTGTCCTCAATACCTTTAAATTCAACTTCTATATCTACAAAAATTTAACCCTACTTTGACTTTTGGGAGCCAAGCTTATCATCAAATCTGACACTGATAGACTCTTCTACAATCTGTGTTTCTGTATCATATACTCTATAACCTTTTGAGCGTTTAGAGTATCCTAACATGATACACTTTGTCCTTTAGAGTCAAACTTGTTCAGATGTTCTTTAGTGTTTAGAATAAAACAAGTGCATCCAAAAGGATGGAAATAAGAAATGTTGGGCTTTCTGTTCTTCCACAGTTCATATGAAGTCTTATCCAGAATAAGTCTTATGGAGTTTCTATTCTGAATATAACACTTTGTGTTAATTTCTTCTGCCCAGAAGTTCTTAGCAATGTTAGTCTCGTTGATCATGGTTTTGACCATTTCTTATAAAGTTCTATTCTTTCGTTCTACAACTCTGTTTTGTTGAGGAGTTCTAGGACAAGAGGAATCATGAGAGATACCATTCTCATTAAAAAATACTTCAAATTTTTTGTTTTCAAATTCTCCACCATGATCACTTTTGACTTTAACAATTCTAAAATCTTTTTTGTTTTGAACTTGGTTACAGAAGGTAAAGAACACAGAGTGTGACTCATCCTTATGTCTTAATAGCTTTACCTATGTCCATCTGCTATAGTCATCTATGATCACTAATCTATAATTCTTGCCACAGATGGATGCAGTTTTCCCTGGTCCAAACAGATCTATATGCAGGAGTTCTAATGGTCTAGAGGTAGAAACAACATTTTTTGCTTTGAAAGAAGGTTTTGCAAACATGCCTTTTTGACATGCTTCACATAGAGCATTTGAGCTGAACTTCAGGTTAGGAAGTCCTCTGACCATATTGAGTTTGTTAATCTGAGATATTCTTCTTATACTAAGATGTCCCAATCTTCTGTGCCAGACCCATTGCTCGTCGTTAATAGACATTAGGCATTTTACATTCTGACTTATTAGTTTAGAAAGTTTTATTTTGTAAATGTTGTTCTTTCTCTCTCCATTAAAGAGGATAGACCCATCTTTCAGACTAACTGCTTTACAAGACTTCTGATTGAAGATTATATCATAATCGTTATCACTTAATTGTCTTATGGATAACAGGTTAGGTATTAATCCATCTACTAACAAGACACTAGTTTTAGAAGGAAGTGCATCGTTACCAATAGTTCCAGAGCCAATATTCTTTCCTTTCTGATTGCCTCTGAAACATACATAGCTTCCAAATTTATGCTCCGAACTTTGGAGCATTTGCTTTCTTCCTGTCATGTGTTGAGAGCATCCAGAGTCCAAGTACCAAGATTGGTGTTTCAATTTTGTTGTTAAAGACATCTACAACATAGACAATTTTGTCCTTAGGTACCCATATCTTTTTGGGTCCTTGTTTGTTAGAGTTACCAAAATTCTGTTTGAATTTTGGTTTAGTAGAAAAAGCATTACTAGTATACTTTATGTCATGTGTATGTCCATAGGTGAAGTGAGAATAAAGAGGTGTGTGTTTTATGACTAGATCATTAACTTTCTTTGGTTGAGATTCTTTACCCTTATATCCTATCCCTTTTCTTCCATTTCTGCTAACTTCATAGATCATTGAAGCCATCTTGTTCCTATGTATGTTTTTAGCTAGAAATTTTTGAAAGTTATGATCATATTCTTTTATGATTCTATCAGAGTTACTAGAAACTTCTGAGGCAGTTTCTTTCTGAGTTTTTTGTAATTTATTTTTAACAACATAATTTTCATTTTTGAGTTTAGAAATGGTTTCTTTTAGCTCAGAGTTTTCTGCTTTAAGTTTCTTAGTTTCTTCAGAGTCTAATACTAGATCCTTTTTCAAGTTCTTGTTTTTGACTCGAAGTTGCTCATATCTTTCAAGAATTTCTGACAGACTTTCTTCTAATTGAGATCTAGAAAAGTTAGAGAATACCTCTTCTGCCTCTGAGTCTGATTCTGGTTCAGATGATCCAGTGTCATCTGATGCATTGGCCATTAAGGCTATGTTGGCTCGTTCATCTTCTGATTCTGTTTCAGCTTCAGAAGACTCTGAGTCATCCCATGTTTCCATAAGGCCTTTCTTCTTTTATTTCAATAACTTCTTTTTAGGTTTTTATTTTTGAAGATTTGGATAGTCGGTTTTGTAATGACCTTGTTCAATGTATTCATAGCAAAAAACATCGCTGTTACTTGATTTTCTATATACAGTAGATGATTCAGAATGATTCCCTATTCCTCTAGGAGTTCTGAACTTCCTATGCATATGCTTCCACAGCGGATTAAATCTTCTGGAGAGAAGAGATAGTTGGTCTTCTTCTGACGAGGATCCACTAGAGTTTTCTTCTTTTTCCTGCAAAACTTTAGGTTCATATTTTTTATTAGATTTAAGAGCGGGAGACTTACCTTACTTATGGGGCTCATCTTCTTCTAGTTCTATCTCATGAATTCTCAAGGAGCTGATAAGTTCTTCAAGAGATATTTTGTTCAGATCTTTGGCCAGTTTTAGGGCTGTGACCATGGGTCTCCATTTCTTGGGTAAAGTTCTGATGATTTTATTTACATGATCTATTGTTGAGTACCCTTTATCCAGAACTTTTAGTCGAACAACTAGAATTTGAAATCTTGAGAACATTGTTTCAATGGTTTCATCTTCTTCCATTTTGAAAGCTTCATACTTCTGAATGAGAGTAAGAGATTTGGTTTCTTTGACTTGCGTGTTTCCTTCATGCGTCGTTCTCAAGGAGTCAAACATGTGTTTTGTTGATTCTCTGTTTGTGATCTTATCATACTCGGTGTACGAGATAGCACTCAAGAGAATTGTTCCGTCAACTAGATGTATGTACCCATCAGTCACCATATCCCAGATATCAGCGTCATGAGCTAGAAAGAAACTTTCGATTCTGTCTTTCCAGTAATCGAAGTTTTCACCATCAAAGATTGGAGGTTTCTGCTAATTCTGTCTTTCTCATAATGATAATCATTGCTGATGTTCTGACTTGATACCACCATAGTGTTTTTCTTGCTTGGATCTTTTTCTGACACGGTTAAGTGTTTGCACTTAGAACCAGGGGCTCTGATACCAATTGAAGAATGGAAAAACACAAGAAGGGGGGTTTGAATTGGGTTTTTTAAAACTTAAATTAAAAGACACGTTGGTTATCCTAGTTTGTTTAGACTCAAACTACTCCAGTCCACCCGCCAAGGTGATTTCGCCTCTTTAAATTAAGTCTTAATCCACTAATCAAATTTGAACCACACAGATGCAATGGCAACTGTCAAAGTCTTCTTGAGTTTAAACTACAACCCAATTTTCTCAAGTTATTACACAGTAATATATTTGAAAGCATGTACAAATATGTTTTCTAACAAAAAAAATATCACAACAGTGATGTATTACACAATTGAAATGCAATAGACGAAAGGTAGTAATATTTCTCTTTTTCAGTGCACAGCAAAATCGTCAACGATTTCTTCTTCACGTATTCTTTATATAGGAAATGCATGAGAAGGCGCTTTTGGAAGGTTGATAAATAGTAGTTAATGTACTTTCTAAACATAAAGATTCTTGTCTTCTTTCAACCGTTACTATTGCATATCCATGAATAAAATGTAACGCTTCGGAACATCCTTACTAAAGATCACATCAGAAGATAAATGTTACCGTTGAGACTCTTTTACTTCTTTCCAAAATTTTACGTGTCAGAATATCAGAGTTCTTGTTCACAGTGTTAATGGACTCAGAAGTTGTAACTTCAGAACTTCTTTAATTAAGCGTGTTACACAGATTTGCTTTCTACGTAAGATGAGTCATATCCGAGTTTTAACAACAACCTATCTCATCTTCTATGCTTCTTACATCAGAACTTCCCTGCAAAAGACAATACTTGTTTAGGGAGCATAATTGTTCTTTGTGTGTTTGTTATCATCAAAACTCTTTCAAGGATGTAGAACCAAACTATGTTCTAACAAATCAGAATGCAAGTAACAAAAGTGAGGTAGAATGAATGAATACTTGAGTCTCTCATGTGAGAGAGTATTTATAGCCCCCAGCGCTGGGCTAAGATCCATGTATTAGACCAAGTGATTTGGGCCAAATAACAAGGACTACAGGATTTACATGGGTAATAGGGTCCAGCACGTGGCCCCTTCCCTAGTAAAGCTCCCCGAGAATATAGGGACGGTGGACCCGATATTCTCGGAGGGCAAGTGGTGGTTGACAATGACTAAGGGATACGCTCTCCAATAGGCACATTGAAGAAATCCCCAACAGCTATCTGACTTGGGCCTGAAGCTATTGGCCCATATACAAAGGCACCAGACTAGGCCTCCCCAATGGTGGGTAAAGTTCCGACCCAGTCCATAACATGAGCCCCCCAAGTTATTTCCCTTAGGTGAAAGGGTGATGACTTGAGGTCAATTCAAGTGTCGGGGAAGTGTTACCCGAGAGGGGAAATTGTCAACTCCCGTTGGGGACGACTTCGTGATTCATGTCGAGGAGGATTCAGGAATTTGCACGTGGTGTGGCCAACCATCTCATGGAGAATTTCATTGGTCGATTTCATCCTTCGCTCGTATTAATGAGGTTCCTATTAGGAATCTACATTCATGAGGAGGTGAGGAGTTTCCTCGGGCGCACGTCTTCGATGTGCCCACATGTAAGGCATTATAATGATGTTGAGCATTCATTTTCCAACGAAGATGGAATAATGTAGCCGCATGGTTTTACGTGTGATACTGTTTATCAATGATATGTCCTTTCGCGAGCCCCACATGGCAGCTGTTTGGAGTGCAACCATTATCTAGGGAAGTCTAAGAGCCCAAGTAATGATGACTTTTCACATGCTACCCCGTGTGGCGGGGACTATCTATAAAAAGGGGAATCAAAGATTCACTTGACATTTTCAATCTCTCTCTTCCTATTTCTCCCACGTTCATCGGTTATCCTATTGCTCCAACACCGCTTCACGTTCATCTCCTCTAAGTAAGTAATTTCATTTTTAAGCGTGTTTTTTCTTAAGTTTTCAGATCAAACGCGTGAATCTTTCTATGAATGGATGAATCTCAAGATGAAGATTCATGGATTCATGATGAATACTCATGGATTCTAGGATGAAGATTCATGAACTTGATCTGGGTTCATGAATACAAATGAGATTCATGAGCTCTTAGTGAGTTTCATCTTGACATGCGTCGGGGTCGTCCCCCCTTTCAAGCGGGGAGGATTTGGACAAGTTGCCCTTTCAATGAAATGTCCCCATGTGAGGATGTCTATATATTTACATTCACTATCAAGGGCTTGGGTCAAGGACCATTTCTCGACGTGCTCATCACCCTTTCACTTTATTTGCGGTGGAAGGGTGAATTTGTTGATGTCCAATTCACTACTTTCCCCTGCTATTCAAGTTAGATGGTTCAACTGGAGAGGAAGTGAATTTTCCCGGTCCTCATGGTGAAGAAAATGCCAATGCGGGCAAAAATGCAAATGCAGGCAACAATTTGGACTGGATTGCGCTTGAGCCCAGAAATATGATGTTCGAATTCATCCACGATGCTTCAGATGCCTTCAATGTCATCGAGGAGATGACCGAGGGTGCTCCTGCCTCTTGGTCAATTCTCTTTCTGTACAAGAGTCGGAGGATCTGTTCGGCCTACCCAGGAAAACGCTTTCCAATGTAAGAGTTTTCTTTCAAGGAGGCGGGGATGCGCCTGCCCTTTACAATCTTCCAAGTTGGAGTTTTCAGATGGCTACACTTGGTGCCTTCCTAGCTTCACTCGAACGTGCTCGCGTTCATGCAGGCATTCGAGACCGTATGTCTATATCTTAATATTAATGCTTCTTTACCTCTGTTCTTTCGGATCCTCCACCTCCAGCGGAAAACGGTTGGGGGTCTCCAAGCCTGGGTGTTGTTCAAGCAGCACAGAAAGCTATTTCGACCGTATCTGGAGTTCGTCTGACATTTCAAGGAAAGGTTTTACATCGTGAAGCCACTGTCACACATGGTCGTGGACTCCCTATATAAGTGTACCGTCAAGATCAAGGATGGTCGCGAGGTGACTAAGTTTCAGGCGAGATTCCCCCTTGAGTGGCAGTGGATGCATTATGAGCATAAGCCGGAAACTTATTCGGTAAAGCCCAAGATGCTGGGCATTCATGATTGGCTTGCCTATGATAAATTGGCAGCCTACGCAAAGAGTTTCTCCCTGTCCAAATGTGTGGATTCGAACAACAAATTTATTTTCGATGATGAGGGGGAGCACATGGTCGTTTCCCACCTCATAAATATAAAGATTCTTCTTGAGTGCTCATCTAACGATATGTCCTTAGAGCTCTTAGGTAGGGGACGTGCCCGTATTAAATGTTTGTCTGTTTTGTTTTGTAGACTAAATTGTTGCCTTTTTGGATTGTAGGTCAAATGGCCACTTTCTTGGAATGTCTGCTTAAGCTGAGGGGTAAATTTGACCAAAAAGCACCCAAAGGGAGTGCTACCTAAATCCAAGAACAAGCTAAAGTTGGCGCCCAAGTCGGTGGTTCCTCTCACCCTCAAGGTTGCCAAGTTTCTCCCACTGAACATCCCATGAAAAGGAAGTGCGGGGAAAGTATAGACCATTTGGCCACTAGAGATAAAGGCTAGAGCGTCAGGGAGACGTTTGTTTTTCCCCTTGTTATATCTGTCGTGACATCTTTAGCGGGGATGATGCCCTAGGTCTCTATGAATGGGAGCGGGAAGCCATCATGTCTACAGGCAAGGAGGTCTCGCACAAGAGTTTGTTTAAGGACATGGCCGCTGTGATGAGGGTTCTTGAAACAACTTTGACCCTTAATGATGAAGAGACGTGCTCAAAGGAGGAGCTCGACAAAGCGTATGGCCGAATTGGCAGGTTGAAGCTTCAGAATGAAAAACTAAAGAATGATATTCTTAATCATGAGGCGAAGTATGAGTCCAAACTACAACTCCTCAAAGATTTGAACGAGATCAAGCCTCAACTAGAGGCCGCGACCAAGGAAAATGAGCGATTGGCTGCTCCGGTGAATGAGCTGGAGGAAATTATGGCACCTGCCGAGGAAGAGAATGACACAAAGAAGGCCCTTGTGACTATGCGAGACTTGATTTCTCGGAATCGTGTGCTCAAGCAGGATGACGTAGATATCCTCAATTATGGCTTCAATACGATCGTGGATCAGCTCATGATCATCAACCAAGGGGTCGAGCTTGTGGCCGAAGTTGCGTGGTCGTTTAACCAGGTGGTCAACGGGAAGATATTTTATCCCCCCAAGGAAGAGAGTGATGGTGAGGATGATAGGATCCAAGATTAAGTTTCTAGACCTGCGTGCCTGTTTGTTTATTTGGCCTGTGTGCCAGCCTTGTTAACTGTTTCGGATAAGGAGCTTTTCCCTTTTTTTTGTATGTTTTTAGCTTAGATATGCGTTCCCCCTTTTGATATTGTATAGACAACACTGACCTTCATGGTCGACTTTCTAATTCTTTTGTTTTGCTCTTATGTTTTCATGTTCAATTGTTGTTGTGATTGATCTATTAATTTAGGGAAATGTGGAATTTTAATAAGTGGAGGTTGTCGTACCCCAAAATTTCCCTACCTTTTTTTTACTTTTGTCTGGCTTTGAACTTTGCATCCCATTTGCATCATTTTTACTATGTCGTTTGCATTTCCAACATCTTATGGAATCAGGCGTCTTGGTTTGAGGTATTAGGGTTGTGCCCCCTTTATGTCTAATTTTGTTTTGAAGTTCTCTCATCAGGTTAAGGACAAGTTCATCTGGGTCTTGAGCAGTGGATCATGGAATGAAGTTCTGAGTTGTCATGGATTTCTTTCTCATCATGTTACAAGGTTGTTTCTCACTCAAATTCCTCAGAGCCTGGATTAGGGTTTATTTCCCTATTGTTTGAAAAAATGCTAGGGTTTTGGATCCCTGGTTTTTGTGAAGATGTTTCTTTCACCCGCCTCAAGGTCAAGTACATTTGGTTAGGGATTTCATCTCCTCGCACTTCAAGTTTTATTCTTAAGATCTATAAGTCACCGAGTCGAGAGTTTGAAGTTTAAGTTGACGAATGCGGAATTTTGGCATGAGATATAAGGTTGAAGTTTCATGATGATCAAGGCATGTTTTGTTGCTTCAGTTACAAGTTACTTTTGGTTTGGACATCAAAGTTAAGGTTCTCATTGAGAGTGCAAGTTGGGTTTGGACATGATATGAATATCGGGAATTGAGAGACTCTGACAGGTAATGGTTTTTCACCATTTATACTTCTCCATGCTTGTGATCGACTATCATATGAGAAAAGTTATTTTTATTTTGTTATTTTTTTCATGAATGTGTCTGTTTTCAAAACTGAACCTTGAATCTAAAATAGTAAGTAAAACTATGAGATTAAAAACCCAAAAACCAGATTGAACATAAAAACACAGTAAACCGACTTCCCTTTCTAATCCCATTCATAAAGAAGTTCCGAATCTGAATCCCCAACCTACTGTTATTGTTTTTGCTTCATTCTTCAACCTAAAGAATACCAACAATGATTTTCAAGAAGAACGATATCAAAAGAGGAGAATCTAAAGCCACTTCTTGGAAAAGCTCTCTTCATTTCTACTCACCACCACCCAGCATCATTGTCATCGTCGGACCACCTCAATAACGCCCTTCAAACCCTCTATTGAAGCTTCCCACAACCACTGTTCAAGCTTCCAGTGGCCTCCTCCCATCATCCTCTAATCATCACCATTCATATCTATACTGCCTCATATAGTAACCATCTTCCTCCATCCAATGAACATTCTTCAGCTGCCTCCAACAACACCATCAACTGGTTTCCATCTCCAACATACACCGACACCAACCAATCATCATCACCTGTTCACGATCTCCTATCAACCAAACAACAATATTATGTGAATCATCTCTCATAACACCACCGACCCGCTTGGAGATTCCCCCTAGTACCTGTTGCAAAAAACATTGATTTCTCATAACGTACCAATCTTTTGAACAGACCCATAAAGTAGAAACCTAAATTCGCAAATTTTTTTTTGACTTACCTCTTCTCAATCTCGAACCACCACTGCATGCCTCCATCTAAAACCAGAAACGTCAAGAAGACAGAGGCATCACCCGTTACTGAACCTTTACTTGACCCTCTTCCGGATCAACCTTGGCGAAAATCGATAACTAGTGCTACTACCACTGCAAAATCCGCGAAGAGGAAAACACCTGATAAAACAAGGACAATAGTTGTTGTAAATATCCCATATTTGGTAGAGCTATCAGAGGCTGAAGTTGGTGAAGCGGCAGAGAAAGTCATCGAAGCAGAAAGTTGAAAGGGAGGGGTTGGGTACGACCGCTGCAGAGAAAGAGGTTTTGGTTTGAAGTTTGGAAGGAGGACATTGTTAGAGTTTGAAACCCTAGTGCGTTGTGTATTTTTTTCCTTTTTGGTCTCATTGGTGCCACAGTTGCATTGTTTTGGTTTTTTTTGAAGTGGATTGGGTGTGTTAAAAAATCCTCATGGGCTTGTGCTGCATTTTCACTTTAAGTCCATCTGTTTTTCTTGGACAAGTTGAAGGTTGTAATCCAAAAAATCTCTCCTGGACCGTGCTATGGGCCTTAGCACCTGGATCTGTTTTTTTTCTTACCTCCTGGATTCCGTTTTCAACCCCCCTTTTGGTTTCTCAACCCCATTTCGTGTATTTTATAATATTTTCATATTTTTATTTACTTTCAATGTTTTTTTTAATTGCTAATATAAAAATTAATTTTGTTAATTAATTTTAATTAGTTTGACTAATTTCCTTAAATCAACTCAACTAAGTTTCGGGCGTTAGTCATTTGATTATTTAATTTCTTTCTTTCCAATTATTTGATTTAAATTTTGCACTTTGTTATACATCGATTAAACATTTACCTTTTGTATCTTTGATTGATTGCTTGCGCATCTCATATGCATCCTTGAGTTTCTCTTATTCATTTCTAAACCCTCGATTAATTAAATTAATTATATTTTTGGCATTCGAAACTTGTACATAACAAACAATTAGGTTTTTAGTCTCCCCCTTAACCTTTTATTCTTTTGTAATTAAAACTTAACATTCACAAATCAAAAATCCAAAAACACCTTAATCATTACTCAGATTATTTTAAATTTCAAGAACACTCAATAAATCAAAACTCCCCCAAAGGGCATGTTATCTCCGTTCTACCACGATATCGGCCGTGCCTATTGCTAGAATGTGCGCGTTAACGTCTCCCACTAAAAAACACAAACAAACAAACCATTTTCTAGAGGAACTACAATGTTCTGATTCCTTCACTGGATACGTAGGCAAAGGGTCGCGAAACCCTCATGAATGCAATAATAAAAACCATTCCTTTCCCCTTAAGCAAATATAGTTGTAGATAAATACACCCTTAGAGACAAACAAACAAAATGGATCCATGTGAGGGGTGCTAATACCTTCCCCTTACATAATCGACTCCCTTACCCTTTCTGTTGGTTGCAAGACCATCTTATCCATCCTCTCGCGGTTTTATCGATATTTCCCCTTACTTCAGGATAAATAAAGTTCGGTGGCGGCTTTGTGTTTTCTGCCGGTATCTTCAGCTGGCGACTCTGCTGGGGATCTTTAGTGAGTCTCTCCTAGTTTTGTTTATTTGTCTTTTTGGGTGTTTATTTATTCGCTTTATTTTGCTTTACTGTTTTATTTCTTTATTGCTTTCTTTTGTATATATTGCATATATTGTTGCTACTCACATATTCTGGATAGATTGTGATGTTGGGTTGGGTGATTACATTTGACAAGTCATGTACCCGAAATTGGGTTACACTTAGGATTAGGACGGGCAGTATAATCATGTTAACTTTGAGGGAGTAATCCCGAAGAAGGAGGCATGAAAATTCCCCACTCAGTGGAGGTCCCCTTGAAAGTAGTGATGTTTACCGAGTAATTGGGAAGACATCATTGCTTTCGACTTGGGAACTCAAGAAGCTGAGGACCGTAGAACCATTAACCCATCATGGCCTTTTTTAGGTGCAGCACAGAGGCTATAACGAAGTAATTCGGAAGTATTTGTCACGCGATGCTGCACTCAGACGAGTTTTTCCTGCGAATATTACTAATTACCAAGTAATTGGGACGTTAGTAATATCCAAAGGAAGAATGTAGACTTTGAGATCTCCTTAGAAACTTGTTCAGCAGGTGATAAACCCCTAGTACATACATACCTTATGGGTGGTTACTTTGACTCTATGCCTGTGACATCAGACTTTTGATCCTGTTACTTTCAGCCTTTGCAACGGACTACACAGTAGTTATCCAGAATATGTGGAGCTGAGACTTCATGCCATAACATACCGTGAAATCATATCATCATGTATATATATATATATATATATATATATATATATATATATATATATATATATATATATATATATATATATATATATATATATATATATATATATATATATATATATATATATATATATATATATATATATATATATATATCGTATCTAAGAAATTCCAAAGACAAGTCTCGTTGGTATAGCTTTTCAAAAAGGAAAACAAATTTTCAAAGATAGACGAGTCTTTGGGCTTCCCCAGAAATAAAGTTAAAACATTCATTCATACTATCATGCATTCATTTTTCATAACAAAAACTCATTGGGGTCCCTTTTCTAATCAGACTTCAGTAAACAGCAAATACGACTTCTCCACATCCCTAACATACAAGAAGCAACCAACAAAGACTTATGGATCTTTTTAAAGAGAATCAGAATGCTCTCCATCGAGATATGGACACCATGGGAACTCGCATGGATCAGCTTATGGAAACCCTTCATGCTGTGATCAAGGGTCAAGAAGAGTTACATCAAAGTGTTGCCAAGCTTTCTATTTCTGCTCCCTCCACTTCTGCTAATGGGAGGAACGACAATGCAAATGTTGAGACCCCTACTGGAGCTCCTAGGAATGATGTTGATGATCATCACGACGTTATTGATCTTGATGAACCCCAAGTGAATCTTGCCGCTGGAGTTGTCGAAACTGCGAAAATGTACCATGCTCTCGAAGAGCGTCTCAAAGCCATGAAAGGTATCAAGGCTTCTGGATTCAATACTGCTGTAATGTGTCTCGTGCATGGGGTAGTCATTCCTCCCAATTTCAAAGTTCCTAATTTTGACAAATACAAAGGTACTTCATGCCCATAGACTCATCTACGTTCCTAATGTCGTAAGATGGCAGCCTATGCTGAAAATGAACCATTACTCATGCACTTCTTCCAAGATAGTTTGACCGGGGCACCATTGGACTGGTATATGCAACTAGAAAAAACTCACATCAGTACTTGGGGAGAACTAGCTGACGCCTTTTTGAAATATTACCATTACAATACTGTCATGGCTCCTACCCGTACTCAGCTTCAAGGGATGATACAGAAATCTGAAGAGTCATTCAAAGAGTATGCTCAAAGGCGGCGTGAACTGGCTGCAAGAGTCCAACCTCCTCTCTTGGATCATGAACTGATTGATTTGTTTATGGGTACTCTACGAGGTCCTTATCTCCAACGCATGCTCAAAAGTACTTCCACTTCTGTCTATGATATGGTCATTATTGGAGAACATGTTGAAACTTGTATTAAGGCTGGGACGATCCAAGGTGTCTCTAATAATACCAAAAACAATATTGGCATTGGTAGAAACCGTTTTATGGTTTCGTCAAGAAGAAAGAGGGTGAGACTAGTGATGTCACAATCAACCAAGGAAAAGCTCCTGCATATCCTCAAGTTCGGTTTCCATATTTTCCAACACCCGTTGCTGTTCCTAATCAATTTGTTCCTCAAGTGTATGCTGCTACAACTCTAGCACCCTGGATGACCCAACAACGACCTTTCACTCCTCAACCACAGTATCTTCCACAACAATAATGTGCTACTCCTCCAACTTATCAACAACAAAATAAACAACCTCAAGGTCCAAGAGCTCCTCAAATACAAAGAGCGCATGAAAGAAAATTTGATCTCATTCCTATGTCTTATGCTTAGCTTCTCCCTCAGTTACTTGCTAATCAGTTGGTTCAGCTATGTGAACTTGGTCCACCACCAAATCCTCTCCCTAGGGGGTATGACATTAATGCTCATTGTGAATTTCATTATGGTGCCCTAGGCCACACGATTGAGAATTATAGAGCATTTAAATTTAAAGTTCAAGACCTCCTCGATGCAAAGGCCTTAAATTTCAACCCCGTTGGTCCCAATATTCAGAATAATCCCATGCCTCCTCTCCCAGGAGCAGCGGTCAATGTTATTGAAGAAAGTAGTGAACAGACTCTGGTAACCAAGGTTGATGAGATCCATATATCATTAGGAATTGTTATAGAACATTTGTTGGAGCACGAGGTGATGCAAGAACTCCATGATTTTTTCTTAACATGTTCCTCTAAACTTGAAGAGTGTGTTGGTTTAAAGACGGCTATCCAACAGCTAATGGATGAAGGTGTCCTATAGATAGAGAAGATATTCCAAGAAGAAGAGATTGATGTCTTGGAAATTCATTATTGTTCGAGAAGCTGCTTTTCAGCAACACCGGGTATCCCATTGACAATTCAGGCTCCTACTACCCCAGTAATGATTCAAGCTCCCGCTACCCCCACAACAATTCAAGCTCCTATTCCTCCTACAAGTAACAACTCGAAGGCAGTTCCGTGGGAGTATAATATGGTCTATATTTATGGGAAGAAGTACGAGTTTCCTTAAGTGGTTGACAAGAATATTACCAACATTGAAATAACCAGTAACATGACTCGTAGTGGCCTGATATTTTCTCCCCCACCACCTCCTCTCAAAGAAACTAACAGTGATGCTCTGGTCAAGGCTAGGGGCAAGCAAGTGATTGATAGTCAGCCTGAACCATCTGCAGGACAAGAAGCAGAGCAACTTTTAAGGATTCTCAAGCGAAGTGATTACAAAGTGGTAGATCAACTCAACCATACACCGTCCAAGATTTCCATCTTGTCTCTCCTTTTGTGTTCGGAGACCCACCATAATGCTTTACTGAAGATTTTGTGTTATGCCCATGTTACCCAGGACATCTCTGTGGCCCAGTATGAAGGAATCGTCACCAATATTGTTGTGGGAAATTGTTTTGGTTTCTGCGATGATGAACTCCCAGTTGAAGGTAGAGCCCACAACAAAGCGCTGCATGTTTCTATTAAGTGTTTGGACATGGTTTTATCTTGAGTTTTGGTAGATACGGGTTCTTCACTCAATGTGATGCCTAAGGCTACTCTATTTAAGCTGAATATGGACGGGGTAATGATGAGGCCTTCCAATCTGAATGTTCGAGTGTTTGATGGTTCAACAATATCTTTGGATGGAGAAGTGGACTTGACTGTCAAGATTGGTCCCCACACTTTCTATTTGTCATTATATGTTATGGACATCCATCCATCCTATACTTGCCTTCTGGGTCGTCCATGGATCCATGTAGCAGGAGATGTGACATCTACTCTTCATCAACGCCTGAAATTCATTGTAAATGACCAAGTTGTCATCGTTTGTGGAGAAAAAGATATAGTGATTAACAATCTGACTACCTATCGTTATGTGGAAGTGGAAGGTGAGGTGCAAGAGTTTCCCTTTTAAGCTCTGGAGATTGTTACTATTGACAAGTTACCTGTCGTGGAAGGTAAGAAGTATGAAGCACCCATGGCCTCTTTGAAGGATGCTAAAGCCCTCATAGAAGCTAGACCTCCCCATGACAGTTGGGGAAAATTGATTGAAGTACCGGAGAAGAAAGATCGCTTTGGTCTTAGGTATCAACCATCGTCCTCCATGCAAGCTGGTTGGGTTCCTCTCAAAGGAAGGCAAGTTCCCCCAATTTCTGAAGTGTTCTTCAGTGCCGATGTAAACAAAGAAGGACATGTTCTCTCCAGAGATGATGAAGGTGATGATGAAGATGTTTCCAGATTTATCTATCAAGTTGCACCGGACTAGGAGCTCAGCAATTGGATTGTCGTGAAAATCCCTGAAGTTGTTTTCCTTGATGTGTAATTTTCTGTTTCCATTTAAGTCATATGTCATTCCCAAGGCATAATGACAACTTGTAGGAGGGGCCCCTTATGTTTCAATCTCCGTTTAAAATTGAATGAAAATCTCACTTTCACATACAATGTCGTTCCATGTCTTTTCTTTTACTTTTACTTTTTCAAAATAAAAAAATGGCAATACTTTTCTTTTCATATTCTAAATATTTTCTTGCACTTTCTAAAATAAAACATAAAATCCTCAATCATGCAGATCCGTCTCGAACTCCTTTGGAAATGATAGTGCTATGGTTCCTTATATCCTTGAGAATTCAGTTGATCATGCTAACGAAGATAGTGGGGAAGTTTGTGAAGTCCCTGAAGAACTAGCCAGGCTCTTGAGACAGGAAGAGAAGGTCATCCAGCCATATCAGGAAGAAACAAAAGACATCAATCTCGGTACATAAGAGGTAAAGAGAGAAGTCATGATAGGTTTTGCCTTGCAAAGTGAAGAAAAGAAGGGGTTGATTGAGTTGCTTCAGGAGTATGCTGACATATTCTCTTGGTCGTGTGAAGACATTCCTGGGTTAGACACTTATATAATAATGCATAGTTTGCCACTCAAGCCAGAATGTCCTCCTGTAAAGCAGAAGCCGTGAAGGAATAGACCCGACATGGCTTTGAAGATCAAAGAAGAAGTTCAGAAACAGCTTGATGCAGGCTTTCTATCCGTGATAAACTATCCTCCTTGGATTGCTAACGTTGTGCCTATACCTAAGAAAGATGGTAAGGTATGTATGTGTGTTGACTACTGAGACTTAAATAGAGCAAGCCCGAAGGATGATTTTCCGCTGCCTCATATTAATGTATTGGTCGATAATACTGCTCAGTATTCAGTGTTCTCTTTCAGGGATGGATTCTCAGGTTACAATTAGATAAAGATGGATCCTAAATACATGGATAAAACAACTTTCTCAACTACTTTGGGTACCTGTTACTATAGGGTCATGCCGTTTGGTCTCAAAAATGCTGGTGCGACATATTAGCGTGTTATGGTGACTATCTTTCATGAAATGATTCATAATGAGATCAAGGTGTATGTGGACGATATGATCGCAAAATCACAAACTGAGGAAGAACATTTGATCCATTTGAAGAAGTTGTTTGATCGTTTACGAAAGTTTATATTAAGGCTTAATACCAACAAGTGCACCTTTGGGCTTCGATCAGGCAAGTTGCTTGGTTTTATCATGAGTTAGCGAGGGATTGAAGTAGATCCAGACAAGGTAAGAGAAATACAGGATATGCCGGAACTGAAAAATGAAAAGGAAGTACGAGGTTTTCTTGGAAGATTGAATTACATAGCCAGGTTCATCTCTCATCTTACTACTACCTGTGAACCCATCTTTAAGCTGCTATGCAAGAATCAAGATGTCCGTTGGGATGAAGTTGTCAAGAAGCCTTCGAGAAGATTAAGTAGTATCTTCAGGAACCACCAATACTCATACCTCCAGTTCTAGGGATACCTCTCATTATGTATTTGACAATTCTTGAAGGATCTATGGGTTGTGTGCTCGGACAACATGATGATATTGGATGAAAAGAACACGCCATATATTACCTGAGTAAGAAGTTTACTGATTGTGAATCAAGGTATTCCTTACTTTAGAAGAATTGTTATGCTCTTACGTGGGCAGATCGACGTTTGAGGCAATATATGTTGACACATTCTACACTTCTGATATCTAAGATGGATCCGATAAAGTACATCTTCGAGAAACCAGCACTTACATGTAGATTGGCTCAGTGGCAAATGCTTTTGTTTGAGTATGACATCCATTACGTCACACAAAAGGCTATCAAAGGTAGCATTCTTGCTGATCATCTTTCTCACCAGCCATTGGAAGAATATCATTCAATGAATTTCGATTTTCCAGACGTGGACGTTATGAAACTTGATGATAAAGAAGGACCCGAACCAGGGGAGCGATGGAGTCTCACGTTCGATGGTACATAAAATGCTATGGGTCACGGTATTGGGGCAGTTCTGACTTCTCCATGCAACACTCACATACCTTTCCTAGCCAAGTTATGTTTTGATTGTACGAACAATGTCGCAGAATACGAAGCTTGTGTGATGGTTCTTGAAGCAGCCATTGATTTGAAGACTAAGATTCTTGATGTTTATGGGGACTCTGCCTTAGTAATACATCAAGTTCGAGGTGATTATGATACACGACACCCTAATTTAGTTCCATACCAGGATTACATATTAGAGTTGTTTCCTGCTTTTGATGAGGTCACCTTTGAGCACATTCTTAGAGAAGCAAATCAACTGGAAGATGCTCTGGCCACTTTAGCAACAATGTTTTAAAGTCAGCTATCCAAATAATGCACCCGATATAAGGATCTTTCATTACAAAGAGCTAGCATACATTTTCCTTGCTCATTGTCTCATAACTAAAGATGTGTCGAATGAAAAGCCGTGGTACTTCGACATAAAAAGATATCTTGAGAAGCAAGAGTACCCCGAGGGTTCTACAATTTGTGATAAGCGGACTCTCAGAAGGTTGGCATCCAAGTTTTTACTGTCGGGAGACGTCTTGTACAAAATAAATTATGATTCGGTTCTGCTCAGATGCATGGATAGACACGAAGCAGAATCCATTATATGAGAAATACACGAGGGCTCTTTTGGGACACATGCCAGTGGAAATTCCATGGCCAAGAAAATCCTACGAGCAGGTTATTTCTGGATGACGATGGAAAGTGACTATTGTGTATATGCGAAGATGTGCCACAACCACCGTTCAAGCTTCCAACGGCCTCCTCCCATCATCCACTAAGCATCACCGTTCATCTCTATACTCCCTCCTATAGCAACCATCTTCCTCCATCCACCGAAAAATCTTCCGCCGCCTCCAACAACACCATTATCCAATTTCCATCTCCAACATACACTGACACCAATCAATCATCATCACCTGTTCACGATCTCCCATCAAACAAACAACAAACTTTTATGAATCATCTCTCACAACACCACCGATCCGCTTGGAGATTTCCCCCTAGTACCTATTGCAACAAACATTGATTTCTCATAACATACCAATCTTTTGAACAAACCCATACAGTAGAAACCTAAATTCATAGAGATTTTTTTGACTTACCTCTTCCCAATCTCGAACCACCACCGCATGCCTCCGTCCAAAACTATAAACTTCAAGAAGACGGAGGCATCACCCGTTACCGAACCTTTACCTGACTCTGTTCCGGATCAATCTGATCAAAAATCGATAGCTAGTGCTACTACCACTACAAAATCCGCGACGAGGAAAACACCAGATAAAACAAGGACAACAATTGTTGTTAATATCCTAGATTTGGAAGAGCTATCAGAGGCTGAAGTTGGTGACGCGGCAGAGAAAGTGATCGGAGCAGGAAGTTAAAAGGGGGATGGGTCGGGTACGGCCGCTGTAGAGAGAGAGAGAGAAGTTTTCATTTTAAATTTGGAAGGAGGACACTTTTAGAGTTTGAAACCCTATAGAGTTTTGTTTTTTTATCCTTTTTGGTCTCATTTGTGCCACACATGCATTGTTTTGGTTTTTTTCAAGTTGACTGGGTGTGTTAAAAAAAACCTAATGGGCTTGTGCAGCATTTTCACTTTAAGTCCATCCATTTTTTTGGACAAGTTGTAGGCTGTAATACAAAAACTCTCTCCTGAACCGTGCTATGGGCCTTAGCACCTGGCTTTGTTTTTTTCTTACCTCCCGGATTCCGTTTTCACCCCCCTTTCCTTTGGTTTCTCAACCCCATTTCTGTATTTTATAATATTTTTTTATTTTTAATTACTTTCAATGTTTTCTTATTTTATTTTATTTTGTTAATTGTTAATATAAAAATTAATTTTGTTAATTAATTTTAGTTAGTTTGACTCATTTCCTTAAATCAACTCAACTAATTTTCGGGCGTTAGTCATTTGATTATTTAATTTCTTTCTTTCCAATTATTTGATTTAAATTTCGCGCTTTGTTATTCATCGATTAAACATTTACCTCTTGTATCTTTGATCAATTGCTTGTGTGTCTCATATGCATCCTTGAGTTTCTCTTATTAGTTTCTAAACTCTCGATTAATTAAATTAATTAGATTTGAGACATTCAAAACTTGTACATAACAAACAATTAGGTTTTTAGTCTCCCCCTTAACCTTTTCTTCTTTTGTAATTAAAACTTAACATTCACAAATCAAAAATCCAAAAACACCTTAATCATTACTCGAATTTATTTTAAATTGCAAAAACACTCAACAAATCAAAACTCCCCCAAAGGGCATGTTGTCTCCGTTCTACCGCGATACTGGCCGTGCATATTTCTAGAATGCGTGTGTTAATGTCGCCTACTAAAAAACACAAACGAATAAACCATTTTCTTGAGGAACTACAATGTTATGATTCCTTCACTGAATACGTAGGCAAAGGGTCGCGAAACCCTCAAGAACGCAATAATAAAAACCATTCATTTCCCCTTAAGCAAATATATTTGTAGATAAACACACCCTTAGAGACAAATAGACAAAGCGGATCTCGTTGAGTACAATGGATGTGAGGGGTGCTAATACCTTCCCCTCGCATAACCGACCCCCTTACCCTTTCTCTTGGTCGCAAGTCCATCTTATCCATCCTCTTGTGGTTTTATCGATATTTCCCCTTCCTTCGGGATAAATAAAGTTCGATGGCGGCTCTGTGTTTTCTGCCGGTAGCTTCTGAGGTTTATGCTTGACCTTAGTTGTGGTCGACACATGTTGGGATGTGTCGAGGAAGCGGAGTAGGAGTCCGCACGGATGAGGTTAAGATCGTGGTCTGGATCTTGACTTCATGGAGTGAACTTCCCATCATGAGTTAGGTGTTCTGCCTTTTGGGTACTTTGGTGTTGGAGCTCAGTTAAGGTGACCCTGTCGGTCTAAAGTCTTGCTCGATAAATAAGCGAAACCCGCCTTTTGTTATTGGTTGGAGGCTATGTTCGTACCTTAACATTCTTCCATGGTCGAGCGGACCCTTTCTGTTGTCGGAGAGGGCACGTCAACAGCTAGGCCCTGGCTTCTTACCTATGACTTAGCTATAATATTGTTTCAGTTTTATAGCATTCCATGGTCGAGGTAGTGGTTCTCCACTTAGGCGTTCAAGATGGTAGGCTCTAGTTCCCGTTGCTCCGCTGATGCGGTAAGGTCCTTCCCAGTTGGCGGCCATCTTTACTTCACGGGAGTCTTTTTTATTTCTCTACAAGACTAGATTGCCGACCTGGAATTCGTGTTTTATGACTTTGATGTCATGACACAGGGCTATCTGTTGTTTCAATATGGATTTGCAAAGAGTTGCTCCTGATTGGATTTCTTCGACCAGGTCGAGCTCTTTCCTTAGGGCCTCGTCATTTAGTTCCTCGTCTAAAGGTACTTCAGTTCATCTGGATGGCTTCATGATTCCCATGGGTATGACTACTTCGGTGCCATATGTTAGTCAAAATGGGGTTTCGTAGATCATCGAGTATGGTGTCATTCGGTATGCCACATAACACTGTGTAGCTCTTCGACCCACCCCTTTTTGGCTTTGATCAACCTGCTCTTGAGTCCTCGTAAGATAACTCCATTTAGTGGCCTCGACTTTCCCATTGGTTTGAGGGTGTTCAACGAATGTGAAGTGTTGTTTGGTGCCAAGCTTGGCGACAAACTCTTGGAAGCTCTGGTCAGTGAACTGCATCCCGTTGTCGATGAGGAGCGCTTGTAGAAATGGAGGATGTTGTGTGATGTGATTTTGGCTAGGGCTTCGGCCTTTATCCACTCCGTGAAATAGTTGATGGCCATGATCAGGAATTTATTTTGATATGATCCTTACACGAACGGTATGAGGATGTCCATCCTCCACTAGGCGAACGAACATGGGGATGACAATGTTTTGAGTTTGTGTGGGGGTGCAAGGTGCATGTCCGCGTGTCTTTGATATTTTTCGCATTTTCTGACGTGCTCCCTCGCGTCTTGCTGCATGGTGTGGCAGTAATACCCTGCTCGCGGTGCCTTTCGTGCCATAGATCTTCTACATAATTGTTGGGCATTGATTCCTTCGTGGATTTATCGTAAGATCTTAGGGATTTTAGACTCTTCGACGCATTTCTAGAGTGGGATGGAGAATCCTCTTCGATAGAGCTTCTGCTCGACTACTACATAAGAGCAGGCTCGTTTTTTAGTCACATTAGCCTCCTTTTGGTCAGTGGGTAACTCTCCCTTTGTGAGGTAATTAAATACCAGGGTTATCCAACATGACATGTCTCCAATGGCATTCACCTCAGGCAAGGTGGTGGTCTCCGATGGTGAAACCCTAACTGCTAAGATGATAGTTGAGAAGGTAATGTGTATATTGACCTCTCACTTTGATCATGTTTTCATAACTAATCAAGAATCCAACAATCTTGAAACCCTAAAATTGGAAGAATTGGTTGATGTGTTGGAAGCGATGAGATTAGGATTGTCGAAAAGAAAGGAGTTCAAGACTCGATACAAACACTACAGGCTCACTCATGGAAAAAGAATTGTGGTTCCAACAAATTCAAAGGAAAATTCGACAAGAATCAGTCATGGAATAAGGTCGATGGTAGGCCTTATGAATCCTCGAAAAGAGGAGAATGAAATTTCTATCAGAAACACAAAGAAGAGAAAAAAGGGGTGAAGAGCTATAATTGTGAAAAGTGGATCACTTGCCATGGCATTGTTGGTATAGGAAAGACAAGGGAACAATAAAAGGAAAGGACGAAGGAGCAAACTTTTCACGTCAAGATTCATATGATTTTAGAGATATGGTAGTTATGGATGCAGTTGCATATTACCATGTCAAATCCAAGATCTGGTTCCTCGACTTTGGATACTCGAATCAAATGACTGGTCGAAAAGAGTGGTTAGAAGATTTCGACGAGTTGAAGAAGAGCAAGGTCAAACTTGTTGATAATAGCTTGTTGCAAGTAGAAGGTACATACAACATTGTTTTTAAAAGGAGCAATGAAGCTAAAGCCTTGATCAAATATGTACTTTTATGTACCTGGAATAAAACGTAATCTACTAAGTGTTGGACAACTGGTCGAAAAAGGTTTCTCAGGGGTGATGAAAGATGAAGCTTTAACTATTCGACACCCAGAACAATTTGGTCTTAAAATCTATGTTGTTGTAGAATCATACATTTAAGACTATGATTAGTTCGACAGAGGTACAATGCTTGAAAAAAGTTGTTAACCACAAGGAAGTTGGTTGTGACATTTGAGGTTTGGACATATGAATTTAGGCCGCTCAGTCAGATGATTACTTAAGAGATGGTAAAAGGCATATTAAGTCTTGTGATGCCTGACAAACTTCGTGAATGTAGTTTAGTCGGAAAGCAATCCAGAAATTCGTTTGTTTCGACTATGCTAATGAGATCATCCTGCATACTCGAAGTTGTACATTCAGATGTATGTGGCCCATTCAAAGAACATACCATTGGTGGAAATATATATTTTGTCTCATTTGTCAATGAGTACAATCAAAAACTCTGGATGTATGTGATCAAGAAAAAGGACAAAGTATTTGAAATCTTTAAGAGATTTAAGATACATGTCAAAAACCAGAGTGATAAGAAGATCTAAGTTTTGTGAAAAGATGGAGGTGGCCAATACACATCTAAGATGTTTGAATATTTATGTGTAGAACATGGTGTTGATCATGAGGTAATTTCTCCCTGAAGCATAAGAATTTTCCAAAATCTTTATGGGGTGAAGTTGTTTCTACTGCAGTTTATATTCTGAACAAGTGGCCTACCAAGAAATTGAAGAACAAGGTTCTTGAAGAAGTGTGGAGTGGCAACGACTATCAGTGATTCATCTGAAGGTGTTTGGCTATATGTGTTACCAACATGTTCCTGATGCAAGAAGAAGTAAGCTTGATGACAAGAGTGAACCTATGATTCTAGTAGGATATCATAAAAGTTGTGCATACATGCTATTCAGTCCAATCAATGAGAAGATTGTGTTGAGTCGAAATATTATGATTGGTGAAAATTCTTTTTGGGATTGAAATTATGGTGATGCAATTAACAAGCCATTGATGAGTTATGGCTTTGACGAAGAAACTAATGAAGTTGATGTAGAATAAATTACCAATATTCCAGTTGAAGTCGAAGCAGTTGATGACATTCCAGACACAATCGAAGTTGAAGAGGGTGTGGCTAGCACAAGCCAAAGATCTCAAAGAACTACATTTCGTCCAGGAAGACTTCAAGACTATGAAGTGACTGGTAATAATGAAGTCACACCAGATGGAGAATTAAATCATTTTTATTTACTTGTAGGTGTTGAACTAATCAACTTTATTAAGGCTTTAAATAATAAATAATAGAAGTCAGCTATGGTCGAAGAGTTACATGCAATCAAAAGAAATAACACATGGGAGTTAGTTGAATTTCCAGCATACACAAAAGTTATCGAAGTAAAGTGGGTGTCCAAGTTGAAACACAATGTTGATTGGTCGATAGCAAGTATAAAGAGATATTAGTAGCTCAAGGATTTCTTTAGAGAGCAAGACTTGACTGCTCTGAAGTATTTTCACATGTAGCAAGATTTAAGACTGTTCCACTAGACGTAGCCTTGGCCTGCAAGCGAGGCTGGTTGACATTTCATTTAGAAGAAGAGGTCTATGTCACACAACCTCTCGAGTTTGTGATTCAGAAGGAAGCGAGTAAGGTATATAAGTTGCACAAAGCACTCTATGGCCTCACACAGGCACCTAGGGCATGGAACAAGAAGATCAACTCATAATTAGTCGAACTATGATTCATCAAATACAAATTTGAGTATGGAGTCTATGTTCAAGTTGTGGCACACAATATAAAAATCATCTTCCTATATGTCGATGACTTGCTGGTAATTGGAAATAGCTTGGAGAACTTTTCGAAGTTCAAAGATCTGATGATGAGAGAATTTGAAATGTCAGATATGGGAAAACTGTCCTATTTCCTAGGTATGGAATTTCAAATGTTGAAGCAAGGAATGATGCTACATCAAATAAAGTATTTCAAAGAGATAATCGAGATATTCGGGATGGATGATTCGACTCTTGCATCTTCACTCGTGGAACCAAATTTGAAGTTGGATAAGCATGGAGAGGAAGACAAAGTCGATGTAACTTTTTTCAAGAAAAATGTCGGATCTCTGAGATATGTGTGCAACAATCGACCTGATATAATTTTCACAATGTCATACCCCAAATTTACCCAAACAATTTCAATATTACTATGTAACTAATTTATAATCATATTATATTATTTATTAGACAAGGGGTATATATTCATAAGAGGGGTGTACCGCTTCAAAATGGACCATCAAAATCTGATGGCCCATTCAGTTTTTCATAAGATTTATTTATTGAAGGGGGTGTATTTTTTGTTTCACTCTTGGACACGCCCATCTCTGTTTCTATAACGGTCCATTAAGATTGCTTTTGTTTTCGGTTAAATAAGAGAGGGGTGTTGTTTCGTAAAAATAAAGTCTTGGTTCATTGGCGCATTATGTCCAGGCCCATTTTAAGTGAACAAGATACATTTTACAATATAGAGGTGTGGTGTTTTGGGCCATCAAAATATGATGGCCCATTAAGGGTTAACCTATTTTTTTAACAGAGGGGGGGTGTGATTTATTATTTTTGTCTGGTTGTACCCCAATTTTTGCCCCTAAGATTCCTCTATCATCTCAAATCAATTCAACCATATTAAGATCACAATTGGGTTTGGTTTATCTCCCTATCTTTAGGTTTGCTCATGAGGAATCACCAAGAACCTTGATTTGTATACTATGGCCATATTTGGTTTGTGCTGATTAACTTTCAACTAACAAATACAATGAATGTTTTCTCTAATTTATGATATTATAGGTGAGGGCGCAACACATTTCATAAAGTTGATTCATAGGTTCATGAGTTTATTTCCATGCCTTATTCAACAATTTCTTCATTAAAATTCAAGCTCCATCATTGAGGATGCTTTAAAGTACATAATGATAAGCCCTACTATGATTCATCATACCTCAATTTGTCAAGGGAAGTCAAAAGATGTAAGGGTTGATTGAAGAAGTTTGACCTAATTGGACAAGTTCTTGATTCCTTGATCACAAGTGCACAACTCTCTCAATTCTTAATATTTGAAAGTGGTTATGGTTGCTATGGTTTCTCATTATCATCCTCAACAACTTCTATTCACATGACAAAAGTATTTGTGCAAGAAAGTTTGTCAAAGTTGAAAGGGGTTTCCAAGGCATTTTGTTGCTCTAGGAACTAGGGTTTTAAACTTCTAGGGGTTATATCTGGCTCATCTTTTGGTATTTTTGAGTGATTCCAAAGACATTCTTCTCTTTAAAGGGTTATCAACTATTTACTTCAAGAGTTCCAAGAAAATTTCATGTGGAAGATGCCTAATGATGAAGAAAAATTACATACCCTCTAGATAGGCCATCAAATTCCCTTATGTGACTTCAAAATATCATAACTTGGTAAACTTTTATCTCCTGGAGCCAATTAATTTTACATATTGATCTTAAGGAATTTAACTTCAACTCTGCTTTTTTGTGCAAGACTTGAAAATGGGTGGAAGATGCCATAAGAACCCAAAAGACTATAGGTCACCTCATGAATTTTCACCAATTTCACAAGGCCATAAGTTTTTCAATACTTGCTATTTTTGAGTGATTTAAGTTGCACAATGCTCTTTAGTATGTCCCCTTCGAGATAGCATAAATGATCAAAGCTAAACTTTGGAGGGAGGCATTGTTTGGACTCAAAACATTATAGGTCACTTTAGAAGAAAAACTTAGAATTTTTCTAAGTACAAAAAGTCAACATCTTTTTCTCAACTTTGACTCATCACAACTTTTAGCTCAAGCATCCAATTGATCTCACACTTTGCACATTGTAAAGTATGTGACCTTATCTTTTAAATGCTTCAAGAATCATGCCCTAAGGTTCCCTAAATTATGCACACCATGAATTCAAAGACAACCACTTGAAACTGCTTTTTTTTCTCCAAGTCAGAATTTGAAATTCACAATTAAGCTTCTAATCACTAAATTGTTGCGCGTTTTTACATCTAATCATGTTTAACAGTCTTCCAGAAGTGATTAACACTTTGAAACGCAAGTTTTGGCTGAGTTTTAAGCATAATATGAGTCACACTTTTCATGTTTGTAACTGTCGTACCTCATATTTTCCCTACCTTTATTTTTAAGATTAAAATAGAAGAGAAATGTTTTTATTAAGGATGGTTCAACAATATCTGATGACTCATTCTTAAATCCAAGTCAACTAGGGGGTGTATTTTAATTCAGGAGAGTGGGGCTTTCTAAATCAGAAAGACCCATGAATCTATAGGCCCATTTACGAAGCATGTTGGCCAATGGCCCATGAGATTCGAATATGGAAGATTATTTCAGAAAAATTATTAAGTTCTTAAGTTATGAAGACCATTTAAGTGTTATTGTTGTTAGTAAAAAGAAGGGGTGAAAATACAATTTGCAAGCCTATTTTCGTTTGGCCCATTTCTTTTGGGGGTATATAGTAAAAGGAGGGGTATGTTTATCAATTTACAGGCCCGTTAAACATCTTCTAAGCTGACCCATTTGACGTTTTTGTTATTGTTTTATTTTAGAAAAAAAAGCATTATTGTTATTAAAACTTTTGTTATTAACTTTTTACTAAAAAATATTTCTTTATTAAGAGAACGTTATAGTTTATTATTATCGTTAAAATTTTTAATTTTACAATAATGTTTTATTTATTATAAAAACCTATTATATTAAATATTATTTATAAAATTTATTTATTTATTAAAAAAATTTTGTTTAAAACAACTAGCATTGGGTCAGGGAAAAAAGAAGGCCAATTGGGCCGAGTCGTACTAAAAAAACTTTTTGTTGTAATAAAAAATGTTGTTGCTGGATAAAACAAATTAACTAACACAAGACCCATGTTTGAACTAACAGTTACTGTATCAATTTGTAAGCCAGAAATTACACACGTTTTTACCAAATAACATCAACTGTACAAATCACACTTTTGTTTCAAATCAAATCTTCATCTAATCTCATCACAAGTCCAAGCCCAGAACGTATTACAATCGAGATCTAATATATACAGAACTAAAAAATAATATATATTATCTCAATATCAACTACGATTACAATATTACATAAATAAATTAGAATCAAACGAAATCAATTATACAAGATCTAAATCCCTAATTTTGTTCTACAAATCCGTAATCTAAGCCAAGACTAATTTGTAACGACAATTTGAAAAACCCTAAGACTAACACTATAAATAATAAACGAGGAAATACAGAAAGAGGAGGAAGAAATTCGGAGATCGGAATAATTTCTGGAAAACACTATACCGAGCCCAGCTTGAAGAAGGAGAAGAGTGATTAGGGTTTCAACATCTGAAACCCTAATCACGTGATGTAACGGTCGTCGTCCTTGCCTCACCTTCCACCGTCGTTGAGCCATCTTCGAAGCCATCGCCAAAATATGCAAATCAGGAAAGGAAGAGGATTAGAAATCAAAGAGGTTAAAGAAACAAAACACATAATCATGAGAGGTAACAAGCTCTAATCCTTAACTTTGATTGCGTATGAATTTGCGTTTTGGTTTTGTATTTGGGGGTAGGGTACAACGCCGCCGTGGAGCTTGTCATTAGGATTAGGGATAAAAAGATGAAGGGAAAGGGTAGGATGAAAGAGAGAGGACAAGGAAAGTATATAAATGAAAAAGAATGATGAATACTAAAAAATGTAATTTTTTTTTATATTCTGTATCGATCCCATATACTCGCTCCCCAAGAAGTTATTATGTTCCTTCAATTGTGTCCATTTGATCTTCATTGAAAGGTCGTGAGGCCAAGTCCATCATAAGTTACATGTGCCTCCACATACACGATTAACCAGACCTTTGCAAATGCGTAATGGGCCAAGCCCAATTCTTTCAGCACCCGTTTTGCCACACATTATGTTGTACCCCAATTTTTTCCCCTAAGATCCCTTCATCATACCATATTGTTTCAATCACCATAAAATCACATTAGGGATTTTGGTTCTTCTCCCTACCTTTAGCCTTACTCTTCGAGGAATTACTAAGCACCTTGACTTGTTTTTTTGTTGAACATGGATATTTTGCTCTAAATTAACAAATACAATATTGGTTTGTCTTACTTGTTAATAATGTAGGTAAAAGCAATGAGGTCTAGCAAGTTGCATCAAGGGTTCATGAGTTTATTTCCATGCCCTAGTAAAAGCTTGAGAGATTCAAAACTCACCCATGAAGTTGTTTTGAAAGTAGTTTTGGTGGCCAAGACTCCTCATCATCATCCTCAATAATCTATATTCACAAAGGAAGAGTATTGGCACAAAAATTTTGTTCAAACTTGGCAAAGTTCAACCAAGCTTTCTCTTGATCTAGAGGCTAGGTTTTTGGACTTCAAAGGGGAATATCTTGCTCATATTTTGGTATTTTTTAATGATTCCAAAAACATTCTTCTCTTTAAAGAGTTACCAACAAATCACTTCAAAAGTTTCAAGGAGTTTTCATGTGGAAGGAACTTGGTGAAGAAGAAAGATTACAAGTCATCCAGATGAATCCCTAATTTTTCATAATTTGATTTCAAATGATCATAACTTGGTCAATTTTTATCACCTTGAGCCCATTATTTTTTCATGATAATCATAAGGATGTGTACTTCATGCCTTCTGTTATGTGAAAAGTAAGAAAATGGATGGAAGTTGCCTTAAGAATGGAAAAGATTATAGGTTATTTCATGATTTTAGGCCAACTTCAACAAGTCATAACTTGCTCAATTTTTGGAGATTTTAAGTGGTTCAAATTGAAAAATGTCATTCAAGAGGTCTACTTCATTCCATATTTTTTGATCAAAAGCAAATTCCAAGTGCAAGGCCATGTTTGGAGGCAAGAGATTATATGTCATTTTTTAAGAAGATTTTGAAATATTTCTAAGTATGGAAAGTCAACTCTTTTTCTTCAACTTTGACTCCATGTAATTTTCAGCTCAAGCATCCATTTGATTCCATTATTTTTCCATTGCAAAGTTTGTTACCTCATCTTTCCAAAGCATCAAGAATCTTGCCCTAAGACTCCCTGAGGTGGAAATGCCATTGGATTGAACTTGGTAACTTGAAACTGAAGTTTCTCCATAAGTCAGAATTTGAAATCCATGTTTTGGCCTTTAAACATCAAATTAGCATGCGTTTATGATCTAAACATATTTAACCAAGTTGCCAAAGTGGATTAGAGCCTTGAAACGCAAGGATTTGATGAGTTTTGATGCAAATGAGATCACACTTTGCTCGTGCATCAGGTTCACACAATTTCCCTCCAATTTGCATCATTCCACATGCTTGAGCATCCCATTTGATTCCCTATAAATCGAGGGTCATCCCCCATTCAAATTCTCAAGCTTAGATAGCCAGAATCACCCTGCCAAACTTGCTTCCCAACTCAGAATTCAGCTACTTCGAATTCTATTCTCAATCCTTTTTCAATCCATTTTCTCCATCAATTCACCTTCCTTGATCTTCCCTGAACCTAACCATACCATTACATTCAAGAATCGTGCCCTACATTGCTCCATAGAAATCCAGTTTCAGAGCTCTGCAACTCAACCTCAATAGGTAGATTCCCTCATTAATTCTTAAAAACTTTGACATCATTGTGTTGCTCTCATTTCCCTGGTTCTAGTCGCAACATTTACTTTCATCTGGAAGCACGTTTTGACCATGAATTTTCAAATCCCTTTTCAAAACTTTCTTTCCAAATTGCTTGAGTTACAGTTTATATAAAAATGGCGCGAGGGTATGGTTGTCTTCATCTTGAAGAGATGAAGCGAATGACATAGGTCTGAACTTCTGATTTTACAGTTTGAGAGACCTGCAATTCGTGAGTGTTGAAGGTTGAAGATGACCAACGTGTCATCTTTTAACCAATGAAAGCGTGCCATTTGTTTTTTTTTTAAATCTGATTTATTAATGATTTTGTACATTATTCAGTAAAGACCATGATATGAACAACGCGCCAGATCCTTTGGATTTAATTACTAACGCGTTTTGACTCTCATCCAATGGTCCACATCTTTTTCTTTTATTTTCTTTTTCTGATTTTTATTAATTGTTTTAAAATTCAAAAAATCATAGAAAATTCATTTTTAGTCCAAAAAATCTGAAAAAATATGAAAAATATTTTTGATTATCCTCTTTCTATTTTTTATTTTTTTATAATTTATTTTTGTGTTTTGGTATTTTTTATGAATTTTTACACTTATTTGATTTGTTTAAAATGTTTAAAAATACTTTTACACATTTTTTAATTCTGAAAAAATTATGGAATGATCAAATGACATTGTGACAAATATCGGTGACTTTACTTTATTTTTGTTTCTGGATTTACTATTTTTTACAATTTTTTTTTATTTTATCCATTTATTTTAATTTTTAAAAATAGTTTCTGACTTTTAAAAATTCCAAAAACTTTTATAAAAATATTTGGACCCATTTCTGATTTTTCTATGGTTTTATTTTTTATTTCTTGATTAATTTGAATATTATTGATATTTTCCCCATTATATCTTTTAGTTTATTTTTACATTTTTCATCTTTTAATATACATTAAATATTATATCATTTTGTGAATATTTTCTGGCTGTCTTGGGTTGATTTTTTGGTCATGGCTTTATTAACATCATTGGATCCATGGTGCTAAGTTTAACTCCACAAAAATAAATGAATGATTTTAATAATAGTTTGATTAAATATTAATTCAAATGTGGTTTTCTTTTTCCCCCTAATTCCTCTTCATCTCATCCCCTTCTTCTTGCACTAAATGTTGTTGGAGCATGATCTCTATATCATGTCTCAAAACAAATGGTGCATAGATTGCTATTGACCGGCCTCAAAATAGGTGCGACTTCAATATAAGTCCACTTACGATTGCTTAACATAGCGCTAAATTTTGTCCTGATTCGAATAAATGATCATCCGTGGCCCAAAATTATGATTGCAAGCCCAAGTATGTTAATTTGATCTCTTTGATCCAATAACCATGAGATTCATTGTGTGGAGGCTTTGGTTCTATCAATCCTCTAATGGATCTACAACACCTTTGGTCAACGCGGATCACTTAAACATCGTTGATCATTAAATGGTACTTATGAGAATTCCAAATGGATGATATACTTGACAAAAAGCAAATGCAACTTGTTGTGTGGAGGCTTTGGTTATACCAATCCTCTAATGAGTTCCAAATGCAAGTTTCAAGATGGTCATCCAACTAACCACTAATTATTAAATTGTTTTATTTTATGCTTTTTATTCTTTTATGCTTTATGTATTATTTATCTTTTCGCATTTTCATTTCATGCCATTTTCATCTTTGCTCATTTGAGCATTTATTTTCTTGCCCTTTTTATTTTCCTCATTTGAGTTCTTTTTCTTTTTTCTTTTCTTAAGATACTTAATAATCAACATAAACCCTAAAAAACTCTTAATGGTACTTGGACTATTTGGTTACTATCCTTGGCATGATGTAGCAGTGGACTTTTTTCTTGGACTTAGGATTAGAAACCTTGGCCTATTTTGGAGACCTTGTGATCTTATCTGATTATTTTGTCTGGAGCTCCAGAGGTTTACCTCAAGACATTGGGTTTCTTGTTTATTTTTGTGTGCTGGTTTTTGTGATTACACTCTTTGTTTGTAATCTGGAATTCACCCGCATACAGCCGTTACTCTGCCCAATTTTTGTGAAGACTTAATACACTTGAAGAGGTCTAAGTATCTTTGCTTGTTTGGTTTCAATCCAAAGAATTGGAATTTTATCTTGGCTCATAATGTCAAGCCTTGGCTTCTTGTTGGTTAGATGGTCCTTATCCTTAGATTTTACCTTATGCTTTAGGATAGCCTCTTCTTCTCCTTCCATCTTCTTTAATTTAAAAAATCTTCTCCCTCCTTTTGAAAACCCTTCTTGTTTTAAACTTGAACCACTTTTATAATAAACTTGGACTTATGTCCATGTATTTTTAAAAGATTTTCATAAATAAACCCCAATCAATTTAAAAATACCTTAACATTTTTGTGAGAAGACTAAAAGTCAATCAATCTCATTTCAAATCATTTTGCCATTTTGGCCTTTTTTAATCTTTAAACTTTTCTCAAAAGGTTAGACTCTTGTCAATCCTTGTAGTGATGCAAACAACTATACTTCTACAATATGTAATGAAGTGATATATTTTCCACTTGGGTGTTGAGTGAGGCATTGTTGATTTTAAAATCCAAGCCATATCCTCCACTTTGAGATGATGCAAATTCTGCTTTCTCATGATTGTGGGTAGTAAGTACGTTTTCCACATGGACAATGACGATGATGTCTTATCTCTTAAAATTAACTAACACACTTGTGTTTTAAACATTTAAAAGAGGAACTACGTGTACCCTGATCCCCTATTGCACGAAATGTGGTACGTAGGCACTAAAGGTTTGCAACCGCGACGGGTGCAAAAATCATTAAAAATACTTCTCTTCTCATCTCCACCATCCATTTTATACAACACATTTTTGTATCCAAAATATACAGATTTTACAAAGAGGCTCCTGCGGAGTACCGTAGATGTTTAGGGTGCTAATACCTTCCCTTTGAATAACCAACCCCCTTACCTTGAATCTTTCCCCCTTTTTGGGTTATTCGCTCTTTTCCCATTCCTTTGGAAACAATAAAGCACGGTGGCGATTTTTATTTTTGATTTGTGCAAAGTCTAGTCAATCCAATGGTTTAGTCTTGAACATTTCTACCGCTACAGGAAAATGGAAACTTCACTGGGGACAGATTAACCTCTTGCTGGTTCATCCCTAAGTGGGTTAAGCCTATCTTTGTTTATATCTGTATATGTGCTATTGTTGTTTATGTGTTATATTTTGTATATATGTTTGTCTGGATTTTCCTGGTTTTCAGGGTGCTTGGTGATTACTCATAAGTCCTATACCCTCACTTGGGCAAACTTTAAGATAGGACGGGCGGTATAGTCATGTTAACTTTGAGGGAGTAATCCCAAAAAAGGAGGCATGAGATCCCCCACTCAGTGGAGGCCCCTTTGATTGTAGTGTCGTTTACCGAGTAATCGGGAAGACGTACTGCTTTTGACCTGGGAGCCTGCTGAAATTGAGGACCGTAGAATACCAAACCCATCTTGTCCTTTTAGGTGTAGTGCATAAGCTATGATGGAGTAATCTGGAAATAGTTTTCACGCGATACTACGCTCGGACGAGTCTTTCTTGAGAATATTACTAATTACCGAGTTAATCAGGAAGTTGGTAATATCCGAAAGAAGGATGTAGACTCTGGGAACCTCTAGAACCTTGTTCGGCAGGTGATAACTCTTAGACAAACACCTTATGGGTAGTACCTTTGACCTCATGCTCGTGACGTTGAACCCATGAACGCTATATGTGTGATGTTGTGTGTGATTGTTGCATCATGCATCCATGCACTCATAAACATCTTTTGAAGAAAACAATATTTCAAGGGATTCAAAGGTTGACTATTTGTGAATATCTCAGGTACTGTTAACCATGGATTCTGGAAAGAGAAAGACCAGAAAATACAGTTTCAAGGATCCCAAGATAGATGAGCTGATCAGTCTGATTCCAGAGATCGAGTGTCCTACAGACTTCCGGAAGAAGTACAAATCCATTATTCCTCTCATGAAGCTGAAGATAAAGGAGGGTATTCTCTCGACCTTGGTCCAGTTCTATGATCCGGTGTATCACTTCTTTACTTTTCCTGATTATCAGCTGATGCCTACATTGGAGGAGTATTCTCATCTATTGGATTTATCCGTTACCGATCGTGTTCCTTTTACTGGTTTGAAGGGTGAGCCAAAACCACATGAGATTGCTGCTTTAATTCATCTAGGGAAGTTCGAGGTGGAAGCCCATATGACTATTAAATGAGGGATTAGAGGATTACCAGCTCAATTCTTATTGGAGAAAGCTCGTTACTTTGCCAGAATGAAGAGTACAATTGCTTTTGAGGCCATCTTTGCTTTACTGGCTTATGGATTATTCTTATTTCCTAATGTGGACAAGTTTGTCGACATCAACGCCTTCAGGATTTTCACGATTGGAAACCCAGTTCCTACACTGTTGGGTGATGTTTGTTACTCTGTTCATCTTCAGAATTCTTATCATGGGGGAATGATTATTTGTTGTACGCCTTTGTTGTACCAGTGGTTCATCTCTCATATGCCTCAGTCTGATTCCTTTTGGGATGTCAAGAAGGAACCTCGTTGGGCTCCTAATATCATGGAACTTACTCACTCGGATATTGATTGGTATCATCGAGTTTATCAGGATATGGAGATTATCGACAGTTGTGGTAGTTTCCCCAATGTACCTCTTCTTGGTATAAAGGGTGGAATTAACTATAACCCTGTTCTTGCGCGGCGACAGCTTGGTTATCCAATGAGGGATAAACCAAACACCATTCATTTAAGTAGTTTCTTTCTGAAGGAAGGATAAGACCATAGGAAAGCTAGGGAGCAGATTGCGAAGGCCCGGCGTCACATTCATAAGAAGAGTAGGAAGGATTTGGGACCTAGGGGTGTTGTTTCTTTGGAGCCATATCTTCAGTGGGTCCGTTCGAGAGCCATTCAGTTGAAGATGCTGTATACTCGGGAGACACCCATGACTAATCTGTTTTTGAAGACCACTCCTCCCTTATTAGATGATCTAGAAGAGCTGCAGCTTTCTTTGGTTAGGATGCAACAGGAAAGGGATGCTTGGAAGAATAAGTTCCATACTTTAGAGAGTTCTTATAGAGCAGACTTGAAGGAGAAGGATGATTTGATCGAGATCCTTGAAAGCCAAGCGGTGGAGTCTATGGAGGGGCAAGTGGATTTATTTTCTCATAGGCCTCAAACAGGTGCTGATTACTCACTTCCTGCCTCAGATGATTGGAAGGAGGTTGCCATCAGACAGGTGGAAGAAAACCAGAGGTTGAGGGCTCAGATTCTCAGGCTCACAAGGAAGCGCCAACGTACAGATTGATCTCTATCAGTTCCTTTTCTCAGGATTTTAGATTGTATTTTCGTCTTGTACTTGGGATCATTGAAACGTGTAATCCATTTTGGAGTTATTATAATAAAAAAATTCAGTATTTCAAATGTGTTATTATTTTGATATTTGCAATATGTCTATAAATCTTAAATCCCTTGAAATATTAAATGATGAAGTAAAAATAATCATATGCATTGCATATCATGCATCATATTGCACATGTTTCTTTCATTTTTTATGCATATCCAGGTGTCTTACCCAGCTTTTTACTTTGTTCAGCAAGCTGACTCATCACTACAACACTCGGGCTAACTTCAAAAAGAAGATGGACAACTTAGAACAAGAGAATCGCGAGCTGCGCGAAGAATTTTCTACTTTGAAGGATGGCTTGGCCAATTTGAATACTCTTATGGAAGCTCTGGTGGCTGCTCAGAATCAGACACCAAGTGTTCAACCTCAACCAACAAGGGCAAATGCTGAAGTTCCTGCTGTACCGGTATCAGCTACTCCGACTGTTGTTCAGAACCGTATGCCTCAGGGTTATCCGTGGGGAATGCCAGAGAATTTTGCATCTGAAGGTTTCTATTTAGGCCTCCAAGATTCTCTAGTGGTTCCAAATGTTGTTACTCTAGCACCTCCTATGGTGCATACTATTCCTGTTGCACCTCCTTCGGTAAATCTGGTTCCGTTTGTTAATGAAGATGTGTGTCGTCCTTTCCCTCCGCCGAGTGAAGACTTAGGTCTTTATGACAAAATGGATGATTTACAATAGCAGTTTGAAAGAATGCAAAAGAGATGAAGGCTCTTAGGGGAAAAGACTTATTTGGACAGAATGTGAATGAGCTGTGTTTGGTCCCGAATGTTAAAGTGCTTGCTAAGTTCAAGGTCCCGGTGTTTGAGAAGTACAAAGGTAACACTTGCCCTCGTGCTCACTTGGTGATGTATGTAAAGAGAATGTCAACCCACACCGATGATCAGCGTCTGCTAATTCACTTTTTCCAGGATAGTCTGACCGGCGCAGCGTTGAAATGGTACATGAGTTTAGACAGTGCCAACATCCATACCTTTAATGATTTGGGAGAAGCATTCATAAAACAATACAAGTACAATGTGGACATGGCACCCGATCGTGACCAGCTTAGGGCCATGGTTCAAAAAGACAGAGAATCGTTCAAAGAGTATGTGCAAAGATGGCGCGAAGTGGCTGCACAAGTGATTCCTCCCATGGAGGAGAAAGAAATGACTAAAATTTTTCTGAAGACGCTGAGTGCTTTCTAATACGAAAGAATGGTAGCAAGTGCCCCGAGTGATTTTACAGAGATGGTAGGAATGGGTGTCCGCCTAGAGGAGGCAGTAAGAGAAGGCCGTTTGACAAAGGCTGAAGGATCCGGAAGTGTGAAGAAACCAACTTATGGGTTTACAAAGAAGAAAGAAGGAGATACCAATGCCGTCATACAAGAGAGGAGGGGAACACTCCTAGAAAGAATTATCAGCGTCACCAGCAAGTTACTTTAGTTACTCCTGTTATGAATGCCACTCCAACTACCGTCGCTTATCAAAGACAATCCCAGCAGGGGAACCAAGGGAATAGTCAGAGAAGGGAGAACTATGACCCTATTCCCATGAGTTATGCAGAGCTACTACCAGCATTGATTCAGAAGAAGTTGGTCCAGACACGACCACCTCCAACAGTACCATCACCATTGCCTTGGTATTATAAAGCAGACCAGGCACGTGCCTTTCATCAGGGAGCACCAGGGCATAGTGTTGAAAATTGTTATCCTTTAAAGACTGAAGTGCAAAGGTTGGTGAAGTCTAGAATTTTATCTTTCAAAGACATGGGACCTAATGTAAAAGAAAATCCTCTACCCAAGCACGGGGGAGTGAATGCTGTGAATATGGTGGCCGATTGTCCATGTGACTTCTGGATTTTTGACATTAATCTGGTTAGAGGGGATTTGGTAAAAATGCACGCAGACCTCTATGAATTCAGTGATTATACGCATGACCACGCCAGTTGTGCTGTTTGCAGTATAAATATCCAGGGTTGTGAGAAGATAAAGGCTGATTTGCAGGAGATGATGGATGAAGGTTTAATCTATATAATCAAACCTAGAGCAGAGTATGAAGAGGAAGTGAATATGGTTTCTGGATGTCCTGATGAATTCAGAATTTTTGATGTGGAGTATTTGAATGAAGATCTCATACAGTTGCATGCTACCTTTTGCCGTACTGCTGGTCAGGAGGAACGCCAATATGGATCTTGCATAGTTTGCTGTCAAGACCCCCGAGGATGTTCTATTGTGAGAGAGGGTGTTCAATTATTGTTAGACAATTGAACTATCAAGATCACAGGTCAAAGAGATGTATATCACGAGATTGATATGGTTAAAGTTTGTTTGATGGGAGAAGAGTTAGAGGAAGAATATGCCTCCGCGGATGAGTATTTCTCTTCAGACAAAGATTTGTTTGCCGGAAGTGACCTTTTGAGGGCTGATTATGTTGAGGAATGTGTAAACTTCATTGTGCCTTGTTTTGGTGCACCCGCTCACCTTGAGGTGGAGTACCATAGCAAACCAGCTGTTACCCCATTAGTAATCAGCCTGCCAGGTCTGGTTCCCTATAAATCAGATAAGGTTGTGCCTTACAAATACAACACCACAATCTTGGAAGATGGGGTGGAAGTTCCCATCCAGCCAATGCTAGATGTTGGAAATATAGCTGATAATAGCAGGGTGACCCGTAGTGGTCGTGTGTTTGTGCCGGTTATTCGAAGAGATGTTGTTGCTGGAAAGAAAATTGATGAGAATGATGAACCAAAGAAGACTGCAGGAGAGACTAGTGGATCTACATTGGAGAAATAAGTAGATGATATCTTGAAGGTAATTAAAATGAGCGACTACAAAATTGTAGATCAGCTATTGCAGACTCCTTCAAAGATATCCATCCTGGCATTACTAATGAATTCCTCCGCTCATAGAAAATCACTGATGAGAGTGATGGACCAAGCTTTTGTAGAGAATGACATGCCGTTAGATTAATTCAGCAGCATAATTAGAAACATTACATCATGTAACAACTTGAGTTTCTGCAATGATGAGTTACCAGATGAAGGGAGGAGTCACAACTTGGCCCTCCATATTTCTATGAATTGCAAGAATGATTCGCTGTCCAATGTGCTAATTGATAACGGATTTGTGTTGAATGTTATACCGAGAAGTTCTCTCATGAAGTTAAAGTATCAAGGAACACCTATGCGCCCGAGTGGCATCATTATGAAGGCTTTTGATGGGTCGAGGAAATCTGTCATCGGTGAAGTGGACTTACCCATCCATATAGGACCACATTTGTTCTTGACAACTTTCCAGGTAATGGACATTATTCCTGTGTATAGTTGTTTTCTAGGACGACCATGGATACACGAAGCAGGGGCTGTCACTTCAGCTTTGCATCAAAAGCTAAAATTTGTGTTTGAAGGGAAGGTAGTGATCGTAAATGAGGAGCAGGCGTTGTTGATATCCCATCTATCCTCTTTCAGTATTGTAGAAGCGGATGAGGCTGCTGTTGGAACCCAGTTCCATGCCCTATCCATTGACAACATAAGGAAAAACGAGAATTATGTGGTCTCACTGAAGGATGCACAGCAGGTTATGCGCAATGGTCATAATGCAGTTTGGGGACGACTTGTGGATCCACCCGTAAACAGGAACAAAGCTGGTTTGGGTTTCTCTTCGAGGAATGGAAAAGGCGAAAATTTGAAGTCAAAGTCTTCTGTGAGCAGTTATCATGATGTTTTCCGCAGCGGAGGCTACCTCCATCCGATTGTTTCTGGAATTAATGTTGTTGAAGAGGATGAAGCAGAGCAGGAAGTACCGAATTATGTGACGCATGGAGTCCGAGTTCAGAACTGGGTCACCATTGATATTCCTTCTTGCATACATGTTTCAAAGTAATTTGTTTTGTTAATTTGTTTCTTTCTTTTGAAAAGCTTTCACTCTGCCCAAAGTGGAAGTATTGATGTTGTAGGGCTTATCTGTTTGCTATAACTGTTAAGATCATTAACAAAAGTTGTCTTTGCTTCCAAAATTATGTCTTTTATTTTTCTGCCTTTTTCTTGGGAGATGGTAATAATAAAAATAAAATGAAAAACCTTTCAAAATAAATAAAAAACTGAATATTAATCTGCATGATCACTTGCTATATGTGTCAATTTCTAAAAACAATCATAAATCACATGTGCAGATTAATTAAAAAAACCCGTTGAGTACAATGACCCTGCACCCTCTCCTAACTTTGATTGTCCTGTGTTCGGGGCTGAAGAAGAAGATTATGATGAGATTCCGGAAGAGGTCTCACGGTTGCTTGAGCACGAGGAAAATACCATTCAGCCATACAAAGAGCCTTTGGAAGTGGTTAATTTGGGTTCAGAAGAAGATTTGAAGGAAGTCAAGATTGGAGCATCGTTGCATCCTGATGTAAAGAGCGGGTTGATTGAGATATTGAAAGAATATGTGGATATTTTTGCTTGGTATTATCAAGATATGCCTGGTCTAGATACAGACATTGTCGAGCATCATTTTCCATTGAAGCCAGAGTGTCCGCCAGTCAAACAAAAATTGAAAAGAACCCACTTTGATATGGCAGTAAAGATCAAAGAGGAGGTCCTAAAGCAGATTAATGCTGGTTTTCTTGTGACATCAGTGTATCCTCAATGGATTGCCAATATTGTCCCAGTACCGAAAAAAGACGGAAAAGTCTGCATGTGCGTAGATTACAGAGATATAAATAAAGCTAGTCCAAAAGATGATTTCCCATTGCCTCACATTGACATGTTAGTGGATAGCACAACAAAATTCAAGGTATTCTCGTTCATGGATGGATTTTCCAAGTATAATCAAATAAGAATGGCTCTAGAGGACATGGAAAAAACAACGTTTATCACACCCTGGGGAACATTCTATTACAGAGTGATGCCCTTCGGGTTGAAGAACGCTGGTGCAAAGCACTAGAGGGCTATGGCAACCCTATTCCATGATCTTATGAACAAAGAAATTGAAGTATATGTTGATGATATGATTTCCAAATCCCAAACTGAAGAAGGGCATATAGAAGATTTGTTGAAGTTGTTTCAGCGTTTGAGGAAATATCGTCTCCGCTTGAATCCAATTAAATGCACCTTCGGAGTTAGATCTGGGAAATTGTTGGGTTTTATCGTTAGCCAGAAGGGAATTGAAGTTGACCCTGACAAAGTCAAGGCAATTCAAGAAATGCCAGCACCAAGAACTGAAAAGCAAGTCAGGGGTTTCCTTGGGCGTTTGAATTATATCTCCAGATTTATTTCCCACATGACTATAACGTGTGAACCGATCTTTAAGTTGTTAAAGAAAGATCAAGGTTGTGTGTGGACAGATGACTGCCAAAGGGCATTTGAAAGTATTAAATAATATTTGCTTGAACCTCCTATCTTTCTCCCTCCCATAGAAGGAAGACCGTTGATTATGTATCTAACAGTGTTGGATAAATCCATGGGTTGTATTATGGGACAACAGGATGAAACAGGAAATAAAAAGTTCGCCATTTATTATCTCGGCAAAAAGTTCACTGATTGTGAGTCACCGTAATCTATGCTATAAAAAATATGTTGTGCTTTGGCCTGGGCGGCAAAACATTTGCGGCAGTATATGTTGAATCATACCACTTGGTTGATCTCCAAAATGGATTCAATCAAGAATATTTTTGAAAAGCCTGCTCTTACTGGGAGAATTTCCTGTTGGCAGATGTTGTTATCCTAATATGATATTGAATAACGCACTCAAAAAGCTATCAAAAGTAGTGTGTTGGCAGATTACCTTGCTCACCAGCCGGTGGAAGATCATCAGTCTGCAGAGTATGAATTCCCCGATGAAGATGTGATGTTCTTGAAAGTGAAAGATTGTGATGAACCATTTCCCGAGGAGGGCCGACCCTGAATCTCGTTGGAGTATGGTATTTGATGGAGTTGTGAATTCTTATGGTAAAGGAGTTGGTGTTGTGATCGTTACTCCTCATGGATCGCATATTCCTTTCACTGTGAGGTTAACATTTGATTGCAGTAATAATATGGCAGAATATGAGGCTTGCATCATGGGTCTCGAAGAAGCTATTGATCTCAGAATCAAAATTCTAGATGTATATGGCGATTCAGCATTGGTAATAAATCATATTAAAGGAGAATCGGATACTCGTCACCCTGGCTTGATCCCTTACAAAGATTATGCTAGAATATTATTACCCTTCTTCAATGAAGTTGAATTCCATCACATTCCTAGGGATGAAAATTAGATGGCGGATGCTCTAGCAACTCTGGCTTCCATGTACCAAGTGAATACTTGGAATGATATACCCCGAATTACGGTTCAACGACTCGATAGGCCCGCTCACGTGTTTGCGACAGAGGAGGTAGCAGATGAGAAACCTTGGTATTATGATATCAAACATTTTCTTCAGACTCAGGAATACCCGATTGGTGCATCAAAGAAATATAGAAAGACATTGAGAAGGTTGGCAGGCAGTTTCTTCCTTAGTGAAAATGTGTTATACAAGAGAAATTTTGACATGGTCTTGCTCATATGCGTGGATAGACATGAAGCATACATGTTGATGCATGAGATTCATGAAAGTTCATTTGGCACTCATGCTAATGGACATTCAATGGCTAAAAACATGCTAAGGGAAGGTTATTATTGGTTGACAATGGAATCTGATTGTTACAAATTTGCAAAGAAATGCCATAAATGCCAGATTTATGCAGATAAGATCCATGTGCCTCCAACACTTCTCAATGTGATTTCCTCCCCATGGCCTTTCTCTATGTGGGGGATTGACATGATTGGGATGATAGAACCCAAGGCTTCGAATGGACACCGTTTCATCTTGGTAGAAATTGACTACTTTACCAAATGGGTAGAAGTTGCTTCATATGCCAATGTTACCAAACAGATGGTTGTGCATTTCATCAAAAACAATCTTATATGCCGCTATGGTATGCCAAGCAGAATCATCACTGACAATGACTCGAATTTGAACAACAAGATGATGACTGAACTGTGTGAAGAATTCAAGATTGTCCATCATAATTCATCTCCATACAGGCCAAAGATGAATGGGGTTGTTGAAGCTGCTAATAAGAATATCAAGAAGATTATCCAGAAAATGGTTGTCACTTATAAGGATTGGCATGAAATGCTCCCTTTTGCTCTACATGGATATCGAACATCTGTCCGCACTTCAACAGGAGCAACCCCATTTTCTCTAGTGTATGGAATGGAAGCTGTACTCCCTGTCGAGGTAGAGATTCCCTCGTTGCTTGTGATAATGGAAGCCAAATTGACAGAGGCTGAATGGGTTCAGAATAGGTTTGACCAATTGAATTTGATTAAAGAGAAGAGAATGATAGCTTTGTGTCATGGGCAGTTATATCAGAAGAGAATGAAGAAAGCATTTGATAAAAAGGTCAAACCTTGTGAATTCAGAGAAGGCGACCTCGTGCTCAGGAAGATCATGTCTTTCAACACTGATTCTAGGGGCAAGTGGACTCCAAATTTTGAAGGCCTGTATGTTGTCAAGAAAGACTTCTCTGGTGGTGCATTAATTCTTGAAACCATGGATGGCGAGGAGTTCCCATGTCCCATGAATGCTGACACAGTCAAGAAATACTTCGCCTAAAGAAATAAAAGAACAGCTCTCTAAGTTGAAAACCCGAAAGAGCGGCTTAGGCAAAAAAGAGCGTCTCGGTAGGCCGAAAACCCGAGAGGGCGGTCTAGGCAAAAATTAGAGACATAAACAGAATAAATTTCCCGCTAAGTTGAAAACCCGCAAGGGCAGATTAGGCAAAAGTTAGGGACTTTCTTGGCAAGTAACTACGTCAGACAAGACCTGATCGTTGAAGTAACAATCTTCTCGGATCCTCACCATACTTCAACGAAAGCTGCTGCTCAGGATTTCAAAAGTTGCTAGGGGGGATAATGGTCATTGTATCTCAATGTATCTTTTCCATTATGTATTACCATTTCCCAAACTTTGTAATCATCCATGGAGTCTCGCTATTCGCAGACTACCATTCTATTAATGAAATTTGAGCTTTTGCCCAACTTTTTGTGTTCTTATTTTTATTTAGCTTACAAAGACATCATTTATTACTAATAATAACTGTTAAAGAAAAATGATTAAAAAGCAAAATTGACTTTTCAAAAAGAAGAGAGATCTTTATGATTCAATTTACTTTGGGATTTGTGATGAAACAATGACAACGAGGGTGGTGGCCCCAAGAATGAACAAACTCCAGTTGTTTCAAGAAAGTTTACTCCCTTCATGAAAGTTTTCTCAGGTCATTCTGCTGGTAGATGCACAATCCTTGTGTGTTCGTTAAATGGTTAAAGACAATCAGTGGGTGCAAGGTGCAGTATTGGGTTTGTGACCCCACTATCCCCGGTCGAGTCTTTGTTTCCCAGGAAGGTTATCCCAGGGCATCTCTTGTTGGTAATGAGTATTCATGTTGAAAGTTTTCTCCAGGAAGGTAGGCTTGAATCCCCCAATGAAGTTTGGTTGTGTCAGCGTCAGTCCGCTTTGTTTGAGGTTGGTCTCGCAATCTCCAGTAGGCATGTTGCTTTTGAAAAGCTGTTTTCTCCGATGAAACCGGAAGAAAGATGTTCTATCCCGATATTTGTTTGACTTGGTTACATCTGGATTATGTTTCTCCTCAATAAATTTAAGACATGCAGTGGGTTTGGTTTCCGCCGTTGCTTTTACCCTTTTGGATTGATCTTTCTGGTTGAAGTTAGCTTATTGTTGTTAGTACCTGAGGCGGTTTTGTTGGTTTATGCTGATTATGTATCCTTTTATCAGCATATGCACGATAGCACTCATACATTCATACATGCATCATGCAAACCATCATTCATTAGCATTGTGTTCTGACCTTTCCTGCAGCGTTCTTTGCTTAGTTGGATTTGGATTTCCCTCTTGAGTTTATTTCTCAAAGGATGTATCTACACTGGCCGTTTTGCTCCAGTTTATTTATGAATTGGATTTATGGATCTCTGAAAACTTTGAGTTTTGGTCCGTGCATTTATTTTGCATAGGAAGACTTTATCTCCTCAGCAGGAATATCGTGGTATGTCCCCGGGAAGTCATATTGTTATTCCCAGAAAGTCATTTCTCTTTGCAGTTCCCCATGGCAATAAGTAACAAGTCTCGTTAGTTGAGACAGCTTATGTTTGATCTTTTCCAGGCAGATTTCCTTGGTTAAAGAAGAAGTTGAGACCCGTTCTTGGCAAAACACCAGAATCTCGGGGAAACTCGATATATTTTCTCATTCTACCTTCAGTGAACGATGGTAGTACATCGGCAATGGACGTTGGTGTTTGTTATCTTTTTTCTATCTTCAATGAATGTTGATAGTTCATCGTCAGTGAACGGAGGTGATATGATATGTTTTATCTTTCTACCTTCAGTGAACGTTGGTAGTACATCGACAGTGAACGTCAGTGTTTGTTATCTTTTTGATATCTTCAGTGAACGTTGATAGTTCATCGTCAGTGAATGGCGGTGATCTGATATGTTTTCTCTTTCTACCTTCAGTGAACGATGGTAGTACATCGACAGCGGACGTTGGTGTTTGTTATATTTTTGCTATCTTCAGTGAATGTTGATAGTTCATCGTTAGTGAACAGCGGTCATATGATATGTTTTCTCTTTCTACCTTCAGTGAACATTGGTAGTACATCGGCAGTGAACGTCAGTGTTTGTTATCCTTTTTCTATCGTCAGTGATCGTTGATAGTTCATCATCAGTAAACGGCGGTGATATGATATGTTTTCTCTTTCTACCTTCAGTGAACAGTGGTAGTACATCGACAGTGAACGTTGGTGTTTGTTATCTTTTTGCTATCTTTAGTGAACGTTGATAGTTCATCGTCAGTGAACGACGGTGATATGATATGTTTTCTCTTTCTACCTTCAGTGAACGGTGGTAGTACATCGGCAGTGAACGTCGGTGTTTGTTATCTTTTTGCTATCTTCAGTGAACGTTGATAGTTCATCGACAGTGAACGTCGGTGTTTGTCATCTTTTTTCTATCTTTAGTGAATGTTGATAGTTCATCGTCAGTGAACGACGGTGATATGATATATTTTCTCTGTCTACCTTCAGTGAATGATGGTATTACATCGGCAGTGAATGTCTATGCTTGTTATCCTCCTCTCTGATTCTTCTCTTGTGGTTTACCAATGATTTATTTTCCTGGTGGGTTTTCTCTTTTGTTGTTACATTTCATGTTGCATTCCCAATGCTACTTTGCGTCTCTTTTGTTCCATTCATATGCATTCATATACATAAACATTTGCATGGCATCTTAGGGCCAAAAACAGGGTTTGTTTTATATTTAAGTGTCTTCGATCACGTCGACACGAAGATTTTTAACCTTCATATCTCCGGATAGAAGAAACTTAAATAAGGGCAGCTGTTGTACCCCAATTTTTGCCCCTAAGATCCCTTCATCATACCATATTGTTTCAATCACCATAAAATCACATTAGGGCTTTTGGTTCTTCTCCCTACCTTTAGCCTTACTCTTCGAGGAATTACTAAGCACCTTGACTTGTTTTCTTTGGTGAACATGGATATTTTGCTCTAAATTAACAAATACAATATTGTTTTGTCTTACTTGTTAATAATGTAGGTAAAAGCAATGAGGTCTAGCAAGTTACATCAAGGGTTCATGAGTTTATTTCCATGCCCTAGTCAAAGATTGAGAGATTCAAACCTCACCCATGAAGTTGTTTTGAAAGTAGTTTAGGTGGCCATGAGTCCTCATCATCATCCTCAATAATCTCTATTCACAAAGGAAGGTTATTGGCACAAAAAGTTTGTTCAAACTTGGCAAAGTTCCACCAAGCTTTCTCTTGATCTAGAGGCTAGGTTTTTGGACTTCAAAGGGGAATATCTTGCTCATATTTTGGTATTTTTGAGTTATTCCAAAAACATTCGTCTCTTCAAATAGTTACCAATAAATCACTTCAAAAGTTTCAAGGAGTTTTCATGTGGAAGGAATTTGGTGAAGAAGAAAGATTACAAGTCATCCAGATGAATCCCTAATTTTTCATAATGTGATTTCAAATGATCATAACTTGGTCAATTTTTATCACCTTGGTCCCATTCTTTTTTCATTATAATCTTAACGATGTGTAATTCATGCCTTCTTTTATGTGCAAAGTAAGAAAATGGATGGAAGTTTCCTTAAGAATGCAAAAGATTATAGGTCATTTCATGATTTTTGGCCAACTTCAACAAGTCATAACTTGCTCAATTTTTGGAGATTTTCAGTGGTTCAAATTGCAAAATGTCATTCAAGGGGTCTACTTCATTCCATCTTTTTTTATGAAAAGCAAATTCCAAGTGCAAGGTCATGTTTGGAGGCAAGAGATTATAGGTCATTTTTAAGAAGATTTTGAAATATTTCTATGTATGGAAAGTCAACTCTTTTTCTTCAACTTTGACTCCATGTAATTTTCAGCTCAAGCATCCATTTTATTCCATTCTTTTTCCATTGCAAAGTTTGTTACCTCATCTTTCCAAAGCATCAAGAATCTTGCCCTAAGACTCCCTGAGGTGGAAATGCCATTGGATTGAACTTGGTAACTTGAAACTGAAGTTTCTCCATAAGTCAGAATTTGAAATCCATGTTTTGGCCTTTAAACATCAAATTAGCACGTGTTTGTGATCTAAACATGTTTAACCAAGTTTCCAAAGTGGATTAGAGCCTTGAAACCCAAGGATTTGATGAGTTTTGATGCAAATCAGATCACACTTTGCTCGTGCATCAGGTTCACACGATTTCCCTCCAATTTGCATAATTCCACATGCTTGAGCATCCCATTTGATTCCCTATACATAGATGGTCATCCCCCATTCAAATTCCCAAGCTTAGATAGCCAGAATCACCCTGCCAAACTTGCTTCCCAACTCAGAATTCAGCTACTTCGAATCCTATTCTCAAGCCTTTTTCAATCCATTTTCTCCATCAATTCACCTTCCTTGATCTTCCCTGAACCTAACCATACCATTACATTCAAGAATTGTGCCCTACATTGCTCCATAGAAGTCCAGTTTCATAGCTCTGCAACTCAACTTCAATAGGTAGATTCCCTCATCAATCCTTCAAAACTTTGACATCATTGTGTTGCTCTCATTGCCCTGGTTCTAGTCGCAACATTTACTTTCATCTGGAAGCACGTTTTGACCATGAATTTTCAAATCCCTTTTCAAAACTTTCTTTCCAAATTGCTTGAGTTACAGTTTATATAAAAATGGCGCGAGGGTATGGTTGTCTTCGTCTTGAAGAGACGAAGCGAATGGCATAGGTCTGAGCTTCTGATTTTACAGTTTGAGACACCTGCAATTTGTGCGGGCTGGAGGTTGAAGATGACCAATGTGTCATCTTCTAACCAATGAAAGCATGCCATTTGTTTTCTTTTTAAATCTGATTTATTAATGATTCTGTACATTATTCAGTAAAGACCATGATATGAACAGCGCGCCAGATCCTTTGGATTTGATTACTAACGCGTTTTGACTCTCATCCAATGGTCCACATCTTTTTCTTTTATTTTCTTTTTCTGATTATTATATTTTAATTGTTTTAAAATTCAAAAAATTATAGAAAACTCATTTTTAGTCCAAAAAATATGAAAAAATTATGAAAAATATTTTTGATTATTCTCTTTCTGATTTTTATTTTTGTGTTTTGGTATTTTTTATGAATTTTTACACTTATTTGATTTGTTTAAAATGTTTAAAAATACTTTTACACATTTTTCAATTATGAAAAAATTATGGAATGATCCAATGACATTGTGACAAATATTTGTGACTTTACTTTATTTTTGTTTCTGACTTTACTATTTTTTACAATTTTTGTTTATTTTATCCATTTATTTTAATTTTTAAAAATAGTTTCTGACTTTTAAAAATTCCCAAAATTTTTATAAAAATATTTGGACCCATTTCTGATTTTTCTATGGTTTTATTTTTTATTTCTTGATTAATTTGAATATTATTGATATTTTACCCATTATTTCTTTTAGTTTATTTTTACATTTTTCATCTTTTAATATACATTAAATATTATTTCATTTTGTGAATATTTTCTGGCTGTCTTGGGTTGATTTTTTGGTCATGGCTTTATTAACATCATTGGATCCATGGTGTTGAGTTTAACTCCACAAAAATGGATGAATGATTTTAATAATAGTTTGATTAAATATTAATTCAAATGTGGTTTTCTTTTTTTACCCTAATTCCTCTTCATCTCATCCCCTTCTTCTTGCACTAAATGTTGTTGGAACATGATCTCTATACCATGTCTCAAAACAAATGGTGCATAGGTTGCTATTGACCGACCTCAAAATAGGTGCGACTTCTATATAAGTCCACTTACGATTGCTTAACATAGCGCTAAATTTTGTCCCGATTCGAATAAATGATCATTCATGGCCCAAACTTATGATTGCAAGCCCAAGTATGTTAATTTGATCTCTTTGATCCAATAACCTTGAGATTCATTGTGTGGAGGCTTTGGTTCTAGCAATCCTCTAATGGATCTACAACACCTTTGGTCAACGCGAATCACTTAAACATCGTTGATCATTAAATGGTACTTATGAGAATTCCAAATGGATGATATACTTGACAAAAAGAAAATGAAACTTGTTGTGTGGAGGCTTTGGTTATACCAATCCTCTAATGAGTTCCAAATGCAAGTTTCAAGATGGTCATCCAACTAACCACTAATTATTAACTTGTTTTATTTTATGCTTTTTATTCTTTTATGCTTTATGTATTATTTATCTTTTCGAATTTTCATTTCATGCCATTTTCATCTTTGCTCATTTGAGCATTTATTTTCTTGCCCTTTTTATTTTGGTCATTTAAGTTCTTTTTCTTTTTTCTTTTCTTAAGATACTTAATAATCAACATAAACCCTAAAAAACTCTTAATGGTACTTGGACTATTTGGTTACTATCCCTGGCATGATGGAGCAGTGGACTTTTTTCTTGGACTTAGGATTAGAAACCTTGGCCTATTTTGGAGACCTTGTGATCTTATCTGATTATTTTGTCTGGAGCTCTTGAGGTTTACCTAAAGACATTGAGTTGCTTGTTTGTTTTTGTGTGCAGGTTTTTGTGATTACACTCTTTATTTGTAATATGGAATTCACCCGCATACAGCCGTTACTCTGCCCAATTTTTGTGAAGACTTAATACACTTGAAGAGGTCTAAGTATCTTCGCTTGTTTGGTTTCAATCTAAATAATCGGAATTTAATCTTGGCTCATGAAGTCAAGCCTTGGCTTCTTGTTGTTTAGATGGTCCTTATCCTTAGCTTTTACCTTATGCTTTAGGATAGCCTCTTCTTCTCCTCCCATCTTCTTTAATTTCAAAAATATTCTCCCTCCTTTTTAAAATCCTTCTTGTTTTAAACTTGAACAACTTTTATAATAAACTTGGACTTATGTCCATGTATTTTCAAAACATTTTCATAAATAAACTCCAATCAGTTTAATAATACCTTGACATTTTTGTGAGAAGACTAAAAGTCAATCAATCTCATTTCAAACCATTTTGCCATTTTGGCCTTTTTTTATCTTTAAACTTTTCTCAAAAGGTTAGACTCTTGTCAATCCTTGTAGTGATGCAAACAACTATACTTCTACAATATTTAATGAAGTGAGATATTTTACACTTGAGTGTTGAGTGAGGCATTGTTGATTTTAAAATCCAAGCCATATCCTCCACTTTGAGATGATGCAAATTCTCCTTTCTCATGATTGTGGGTAGTAAGTATGTTTTCCACACGGACAATGATGATGATGTCTTGTCTCTTCAAATCAACTAACACACATGTGTTTTAAACTTTTAAAAGAGGAACTACGTGTACCCTGATCCCCTATTGCACAAAAGGTGGTACGTAGGCACTAAAGGTTCTCAACCGCGGCGGGTGCAAAAATCATTAAAAATACTTATCTTCTCATCTCCACCATCCATTTTATACAACACATTTTTATAGCCAAAATATACAGATTTTACAAAGAGCATCCTACGGAGTATCGTAGATGTTTAGGATGCTAATACCTTCCCTTTGCATAACCAACCCCCTTACCTTGAATCTTTCCCCCTTTTTGGGTTATTCGCTCTTTTCTCATTCCTTTGGAAACAATAAAGCGTGGTGGCGATTTTTATTTTTGATTTGTGCAAAGTCTAGTCAATCTAATGGCTCAGTCTTGAACATTTATACCGCTACACATTGCTAAATCAAAACCAGCGTTACACCCTCCCCCCTTACCTCTGGGCCCAATTCAATATTTGAACTTCGGCCCAGCTTTCTCAAAGTACCCCCCTGTTTTTCTTTGCAGTTTACGAGTACAACCCCAGGCTTGTTAGGCTTGAATTCAATATCTGAATTCAGGCCCTGACTTTTTACACCCCATCTCTTTTACTACTCAACATAAAATGCACCCCCTTGAAAATTAACTTAATTTTTCTAATTATTTTTATTATTCTATTTTATTTTCTTTATAAACTCTTACTAATTATTTTTTGTATATATTTTATTTTTCTTTTTTTAATAATTATTATGTTAATATTTAATTTTTACTTTCATATATTATTATTTATTATCATGATTAAATAAGTATTTTTTGAAACTCATGTATATATTTTTTATATTATGGCATAAAAAAATTTTAAATCATGCATTAATTAAGAAATTTCATAATTAATATTATTAAAAAATATCTAACAAACATTAAATCTTTTTTCGCAATAAACTAATCTAAACATTATTTTTTTCCTAAAGGATTCCATATATATTTTGACTAATCGCGCATTTAGTCCAAAATTCTGCTATCTCTACACCTGGTCAAAATGCGAGGAAATTCAAAATACTTTTGCAACCCCTAAAAAACACAAACCCACGAACTACGAAATGAGACTCTGATTCCTCCTAAGAGGATACGTAGGCATACAATTAAAATTGTGGCGAGTTCCCCTATTAAAAATTAAAACCCTTTTTTTCCCCTATTAAAAATTAAAACCATTTTCCCCCTAATTAATATTAAAACCCTTTTTCCTAAAAATGTGCTTCTAACCCTAGTATCATTGTGAACAACGTAGATGAGGAGTGTCTAACACCTTCACTTCGTCTAAAACTAAGTCAAAAATCTAGAATATGTGTAACTTTCAGGGTTATTCCTTTATACTCCTTTCCTTAGGATAAAAATTAAGCGTGGTGACTCTGATTACAAAACCATTTGCAATAGTTGGCGACTCTGCTGGGGACTTCAACCCTCGGTTTAGAAGCCTTTCCCTTAGGTTTTAGGTTTTTATTTTGTTGGGTTTTTCATTTCCTTTATTTATTTATTTATTTATTTATTACTTTGTCTCTTTTATTATTATATTTACTGTGTGGTGGGATTTAAATTCCAAAAAATATTTTCAAAAAAAAACCCTTAGAAATAAGGTTCGTCTATTAGCTTAAGGGATACATCATCCCTGCGTGTTTATGTGACGACTTCGCCTGGAGTCAGTGGAATTCCACAAAAGGAATACTTATCAAGAGATATCCTCTTGAAAGGTAGGACTTTGGAATTCCACCCATGACTCTTTGTATAACCATAACCAAAATCTCATGACGAGGCCTTTCACGACTTTGAGACGAAAGTATCGGTCCGTAAAGAGGCTCCACCTAAGGGAGACCCTTATGTCTTTTTCCTCTGGTGTTATTCATGACACCCTTAAGGAAGCCACCTTTTTGGGAGGGTAGACTAACCGTAGGTCAAAATTAAGAGCCTACCTTATAAGGGTACCGATCACAAAATCCCGTCACTAAACCATACATCCATGCATTTATGAATTTCATATATTCATCATCTGTTTCTTTTATTTGTCTTATTCACAGGGTAAAAACAAAAAGCAATAAAATCAAAATTTTGGTGACTATCTTTGAAAATGGATACCAAAGGGAAACAACTTGTTAACGCCAATACTCTCAAGCCTGACATTTTTGAAATCAAAGCCATAAAGGGGAAATTATCCGAAAGAACTCTGAATATGTACGCTCGTCGCTATGTGGATTCCCTTGACTTGACCAGAGTGGAGGTTCAAATAGACGTTGTTTCTTCCCTCGTTCAATTCTATGACCCACCGCTGAGATTCTTCACCTTCCAAGACTTCCAGCTAGCACCGGCTCTGGAAGAATTTGATAGAATTCTGAACTTTTCTAAAGAGAAAGCCTATGTGGGTAGCGAAAAAACTATTGAAGTCAAAGTCTTGGCAAAGGACTTAGGGATCCCTTATTCTGAGTTAGTTCAAAATTACCAAAGAGAAGGCCCGATACAAGGAATCAAAAGAATATACCTAGAAGCTAAGGCGCTCGAACTTGCTAATTATAAAGAATGGGAGCCTTGTGTTGATTTTTTAGGATTGCTTGTGTTTAGTGTAATTTTATTCCCACAGACTGTGGACTATATTGACCCTGCGGCCACTAGCATATTTTGGGGTGCGAAAGTCTTTAATACAAATCCAACTCCCACTCTGCTTGCTGACATTTATTACTCATTGCATATAATGTACGAAAAGAGAAAAGGCACTCTAAATTGTTGCATTCGAATTTTGTATACCTGGTTCATGACCCATCTTTACAAAGAAGAATATATGATTCCGAACCTGACCAAACACGAGTGGCCTGAGAAATTAAGGTCTCTCATGGAAAACTCGGTATGATGGTATGCAAGGAAGCTAGATATTGGTGAGATAATTATTAGCTGCGGGGACATTCCTAATTTCCCTTTGATTGAATCTCGAGGATGTATTAATTACAACCCTACTTTGACCCTACGACAGTTAGGGTATCCTTTGGAAGACAGACCTTCGGACGAACAACTCCAACCTTTAATCATCCACGACATGGGTATAAATTACCAAGGGTTTCTCAACAAGGTTATCCGGGCTTGGAATAGGGTTAATAAGAGGAAAGCCGAAAGAAAGAATGGCATAACAAGAGAACCCTACACTAGACAGGTATGAGATAGGGTACAAATTATCAAGATGCCATTCGATATAGATCAAGAGTACAAGTCAGAGGTCCCAGACGTCATGCCTAAATCCTTGGAAGAAATCAACGATATGAAGAATGCCATAAAGCAAGCTCAAAGGGAAAAAGAAGAACTAGAACTCAACCTCCTCAATCTAACCAAAGAAAAGAAGCATATGTAGCTCATACTTGAGTAGAAGGACCAACAAATTGAGAGGGATCAAAAGGAATTGGAAAAGGAGAGTCTCAAACGGAAGCTTACAACTGAAGGACTTTGGGTGCGACCTTCAATCTAGATTCCCACAACCAAAGGTTAGAAGATGCTGCTACTGAAATCAGGAGATTAACCAGATGGTACGAAAAGGCAACACATGATAAGAGAGTTCTAGAGGAAGACCTAAGATCCCATATACAAAGTTTGGCGCAAGCTTCCTTAGATCAAGAAGAGAAAATAAAGTACCTCACCACCAGACTTCAAGACAGCCAAGAATCAGAGGTCAAAGAACGCCATGAAAGGATAGAGGCAGAAAGACTCATGGTTCAAAGAACTGAAGAATATGAGCATATTTTCCTAGATCTAGGAGGTCTCCAAAAAGATTTACTTATTTAATGGAGGCTTTATAAAGAATTGAGGGCTGAAAAGATGTATTAGGAAAAGCAGTATATAAAGATCAACCAAGCTGGGAGAGATAACCATAAGATAATCCTGCATCTTTATCAAAAGTATCAGTATTAAAAAGACAAGCATGAAAGACTCGCCTTCCTAGACAACAATCTAATTGAGGATATCCCTAGATGTTTGAGAGATGCGGAAAGTGTAATGGTTCCTCTTCCAAAGGACGTTGAAGATTTCCTCAAGCTTTGTCGAGCAATGGTTGATGGTTTTCGAGCAGACATCCGCAAGCGCACCTAGAAGATTTATTTCCCTTTGTTTATTTTCATTCAAACAAGTTTTAATTTAAAGTTGTAATATATTTCAATATCTGGATTATGTTACTTTCAATAAAGGCATTTTGTTTTTGTGTCTCGTTTCTGTATCTATTTTAAAGATATTCACCAAATAAATAAATAAAGGCTAAAAGAAGCAAAAGATAAACATATAACCAAGTGAATAAGACATTTAAAATAAGAAACCATTACATGCTCATACATAATCATACGCACACATGCATTCGCAAACATTCACATTTCATACCAAAGCTCATCTTTTTCAAAATCTCTCCAGTTAAACCATTGGTAGAAGAAGATCACCACCTCCTTGGCCTCCAAATAAAACAAGGGCTTACCAGCAAAAGGCAATGGAACAAATTAAAGAGAATCAGGTTGCATTCAAGGAGGATCTCGACCAAGTCAAAGGTGATGTTTGTTCCATGAATGGAGATATGAGTCAAGTTCCCCTAGCTCTAAAGAACATCATTGACAGATAGGATCAGATTCCCAGGGTAGCTTTCAAAGAAGTAGCTCAAACGATTGGTGCATCAAGCGGTCACCAACTAAGAAAAGAGCCAGAGAAAGGACCCCAAAAGTCCGTCATGTCCCAACAAGAGACAAGAGAAGCTGAAACTAAAGGGTTTGTCCCACCACCATCAAAATCAGGGGCATCACATACCCTACATATTTGAATCAACAATGCAGACCACTACCTGGACCTACAGTATGGAGACCACAATCTAGAGGATGTCAATCAGGCAACCTTAAAGAATATTGGTACTCACGTTGTCGATAATCCACTGGTGATAAATCAATATAAGGCTCTGGAAGGAAGGATGAAAGCCATGGAAGGATTTGATGCTTTCGAAGCAGATGCTCTCGAAATGGGCCTAGTTCCCGATGTGGTAATTCCGCCGAAGTTCAAAATACATGAATTTGGAAAATACAAAGGGCTCACTTATCCATGAAATTATTTGCGCATGTATTGCGGGAAGATGCATACCCATGCCCATGATCAAAAGATAATGGTTCATTATTTTCAAGACAACTTAAGCGGGGCATCTCTAGATTGGTATATGCAGTTGGAACAAGTTCACATTCGAACCTGGGTAGATCTTGATAATGCTTTCTTAAAGCATTATAATATAACCTCAACATGGCGCCTACCCGTATGCAACTCCAGAATTTGTCCCAGAAGAAAGAAGAGTCCTTTAAAGAGTACGCTCAGAGATAGAGGGAGATGGAATCCCGTGTGCAACCACCACTATTAGAAAAAGAGTTAGTAGACATGTTCATGGGAACCTTGCAAGGGTTATATTATGAGAAGATGGTTGGAAGCATCTCTTCAAGATTCTCAGACTTGTTGACTATCAGAGAAAGAATTGAGACTGGAATAAAGAGTGGGAAAATACCAGGGGGCCATCAAATGCCCCCTATAATTCAAAAAGACATGCTCCGAATTTCCCAAAAAGAAAAGAGGGAGAAATTAATATTTTAGCCTCACAACCAAGGGCACAACAACCACTATTGATCCCACAAGGACAATTGTAAGGCAAATTTGGAAGACCGCAAAATCCACTCCCTATGCCACCTATCCAGTTATTACAACACTTGGTTAAGACATCCTTGGTGGAATTAATGCTTCTAGCTCCTCCAGTCGGGCCACTTCCATGAAATTACTATGTCGACTCCAGATGCGAGTATCATGCTAATTCTCCTGGGCACACCATAGAGCAGTGTTGGGAATTCAAGCATAAAGTTCAAGATTTGTTAGAATCTCAAGACATCACATTTGAGAAGCCTAACATCAAATCAAACCCTATGCCTTCGCATGGTAGACCGATAATAAATGCAATTGAAGTAGTCACTAACCTTGGGGAAACTAGACAAGCAAAGGCCCTGATAAACTTGTTGAAGGAATATTTATGGGAATATGGGTTCCTGTTGGAACATAAGGAAGCCTTTGAAAGAACTCTACAAAAGCAAGTGGACCAGGGGATAGTCAAATTTGGACCATACCCTAAAGAAAAATATGTTGTAGCGATTGAAGGAAAGAAGCAATTGGTAATTCCTTACCAAAGCCCAAATCTTAACAAGAAGACTCTAGTGATCCCGTGGGAAGAATCGGCAAAAACCCTAGGGATGGCACCAAATAAGGTTGTCCAAATATCAGAAGTTCCAAAGGCCACAATGATAATTAAGGGACCGTCACCTATCCCTTATGAAAGTAACAAGGCAGTGCCTGGAGTTATGACTCAGCCGTATACATTAACAAAGTGAAACAAAAAAATGAGCCATCGCCAAGTAAAGAACTTGCAATTTCAAATATAGTAGGGACAGGGGGAATGACCCGAAGTGGTCGAGTCTTTGGAGCTGAACCACCAAAGAAGAAAGATGAGACCTCAATAAAGGAAAAGGGAAAAGTAGTGGTGGAAGCGATTCAAGAGAAAGAACCTCCAAGAAAAAACTTTATTGATCAAAAGGCAGAGCAGTTTCTGAAAATAATCAAAAGAAGTGACTACAGGGTGGTGGATCAGCTTCACCAAACCCCAATTAAAATCACCATCCTCTCGTTTCTCATCGACTATGAAGCGCGTTGAGACTCTTTAAGGAAGGTACTGAGTTCGGCCCACGTTGCGGAAAAGATTACTGTGAATCAAGTTGATAATGTCGTAGCAAATCTAACATCCGGATCATACCTGGATTTTAGTAACAATGAATTGCCACCTCAAGGACGAGTTCACAACCAAGCACTTCATATCTCTATGCAAATAGGTATTACCAGCCTATCTAGAGTACTCACCGATACGGGCTCTTCCCTGAACGTGTTACCAAAATCAAGTCTGATGAAGTTGACATTATATGACGTTGTGATGAGGCGAAGCTCTACAATAGTGAAAGAATTTGACGGTTCTCAAAGCTCGGTGTTGGGAGAGGTGGAACTTCCAGTAAAAATTGGGCCACATATCTTCTATATCCCTTTCCAAGTCATGGATATAGAATCGACGTACACTTGCTTATTGGGGAGACCTTCGATTCATGCAGTAAGGGCAGTTACTTCGACCTTAAATCAAAAATTGAAGTTTCTAGTGGAAGGGAAATTAATCATAATCATTAGTGAGGAGGACATCTTTGTAAGTCACATCGAATCCTACAAATACATTAGTGCCGACAAAGATTGTATAGCCACCCCAATCCAAGTCCTAGAAGTTTCTTCAATGGTGTCTTTACCAGTAGTGAAAAGTAATAATCCTAAGGTAACCTCGTGGAGAGATCTGCAAACAACAATGGAAGATGGTGCCTCAAAAAGTTGGGGAAAGCTCCCAGAAACTCCTGAGAAGAAGAATCGCTTCGGTTTGGGCTATGAACTATCAAAACTACTCTGAAGGATAAAGCACAGTTTCCTCTGATCCAAGAGACCTTTGTCAACAAGGGAATAGATCATGGCGGACATGTGGTGATGATATCCAACAAAGTCAACACCAAAAGGGCAACTGACTTCATTCGAGAATGCGCCCCAGGAGAAGAACTCAAAAGCTGGACAGCCATGGAGATTCCTGAGATCTTTTTCTTTCCTAAGTATTTTTTCTTATTTTGAAAGAACCTATGTCAAGCTCGAGGCATATGGGTTGCTTGTAAGGGTCCCCATTTGGTTTCAGACAATATTTACAATTAATAACAATTATATTTTGTTTTCAACTAAGATCCTTGTCTTTCGCTTGCATTTATCTCTTAAATTTAAAAATGGAAATACTTTCTTTTTATATGCATTTTCAAAGTTCATTTACTAAAATCTGCACCAAAACATGATAAACATGCAGATCCATTCCGAAAACCACCGATAATGTTACTGCTGCAATCTGATATAATTTTGATGCTCCTATAAACCAAGCTGAAGAAGAACGTGATGAAGATCTTGAACTCTCTGAAGAAATGGCAAGGGAAATGGAACAGAAGGCGGACAACATACAACCATATCGAGAGGCTATTGAGACCATTAATCTAGGCACAAAGGAAAATTTGAAGGAAATCAAGCTAGTGGAAATGTTAGAGCAGAGCGTCAAAGAAAGGCTGATCAAGCTATTACGTGAGCACGTGGGTATATTTGCCTGGTCCTACAGGGACATGCCAGGGTTAGATACCAACATTTTGGTGCACAGACTACCTCTCAAAGAAGGTTTTTCTCCAGTTAGGAAAAAACATAGAAGAACTCGTCCATATATCTCTAGCAAGATTAGAGAAGAGGTTTTTAAACAGTTCGATGCAGGGTTCTTAGCAGTTGTAGATTATCCTCCATGGATAGCTAACATTGTGTCAGTACCCAAGAAAGACGGTAAGGTACGCGTGTGTGTGGATTATCATGATCTGAACAAAGAAAGTCCTAAGGACGACTTCTCGCTACCCCACATAGATGTTTTGGTAGACAACATGACTCAAGCTTCAATATTCTCATTCATGGACGATTTCTCAGGCTATAATCAAATCAAAATGGCACCCAAAGACATGGAAAAGACTACCTTCATGACACCTTGGGGAACCTTCTGCTACAAAGTAATGCCATTTGATCTAAAAAATGAAGGGGCAACTTATCAAAGGGCTATGGTCACACTATTCCATGATATGATTCACAAACAGGTTGAAGTGTACGTAGATGATATGATCGCCAAATCCCATATAGAGAAGGAACACATCATACATTTACAAAAGTTATTCGACCGGCTGCGCAAGTTCAGACTAAGGTTAAATCTGAGTACATTTGGCGTCAGATCAGGCAAGTTGTTGGGTTTCATTGTAAGTCAGCATGGTATCGAGGTGGACCCTAACAAAGTAAAAGATATACAAGGGATTCTAGCACCCAGGATAGAAAAAGAAGTTTGTTGTTTCTTAGGGCGATTGAATTACATCTCAAGGTTCATATCGCATCTAACAACTACGTGTGATCCGATATTCAAATTATTAAAAAAAAATCAAACTGTAGTATGGAATGATGATTGCCAAACGACCTTTGAGACAATAAAGCAGTATCTACAAGAGCCACCGATCTTAATTCCACTAGTTCCCAGAACACCACTCGTCATGTATCTTATAGTACTCGAAGGATCAATGGGTTGTGTTTTGGGACAGGAGGATGAAACAGGAACAAAAGAGCATGCAATTTACTACCTTAGCAAGAAATTTGCTGACTGCGAAACCAGGTACTCGCTCCTCGATAAAAATTGTTGTGCTTTGGCTTGGGCTACTATCAGAATACGACATCCAATATGTCAATTAAAAGGACATCAAGGGTAGTATACTAGCTGATCATCTAGCTCACCAACCGCTGCCGAAATATTAACCTATGAAGTTCAACTTTCCAGACGAAGACGTCATGGTTATAGGTTACTATGAAATACCAAGACCTAACGAAGGACCCGAGTCGGGGGCATGTTGGACACTCATGTTCGACGAGGCTTCAAATGCACTGGGGCACGACATAGGGGCGGTCTTGACTTTTCCAAAGAATTATCACAAGCCCTACACTACAAGGTTGTGTTTTGACTGCACCAACAATGTCGCCGATTACGAAGCCTGTATACTAGGACTGGAAGCTGCCATTGATATAAGAATCAAACACCCCTAAGTATTTGGGGACTCCGCATTAGTCATATACCAAGTCAACAGTGAATGGGATACTAACCATCCAAAATTGATTCCATATCGTGATTATGTTTTAAAGTTGGCTATGGAATTCACAGAGATCACTTTCGGTCATATCCCACGAGAAGAAAATCCAATGGCAGACGCCCTGGAAACTCTATCAGCTATGTTCAAAGTAACTTGGCCAAACCACGAACCACGCATCACAATCAGACACTTCAAGGAGCCTGCACACTTCCTTACTATTGAAGAAGGACCGGATGACAAGACTTGGTTTTACGACATCAAGAAATACCTTTAAAAGCAGGAATACTTGGAAAATTCCTCTATCATTGACAAACGGACCCTGTGAAGGTTAGCCTCAAAATTCTTTCTGATTAATGGTATGTTGTACAAAAGAATCTACGACATGGTACTACTCAGGTGTATGGCGAAGCAGGAAGTAGATACACTCATCAGAGAAATACACGAGGGAACTTTTGGAACTCATATAAATGGGCACGCCATGGCTAGGAAGATTCTACGGGCATGGTATTATTGGTTAACAATGGAAGCCGATTGCTACCACTATACAAAAACGTGTCATAAATGCCAGATCTACGCTGATAAGATAAATGTGACACCAACTCCTCTAAATGTCATGAGATCCCCTTGGTCATTCTCAATGTGGGGAATTGATATGATTGGCATGATTGAGCCAAAAGTATCCAACTGACACCGTTTCATATTAGTAGCCATATATTACTTCACTAAATGGGTAGAAGCAGCATCCTACACCAATGTAACAAGTCAAGTGGTTATGCGATTTATCAAGCAGAATCTCATATGCAGATACGGGGTTCCAAGCAGGATTATTACAAATAATGGGTCCAACTTGAACAACAAGAGGATAAAGGAACTATGCGATAATTTCAAGATAGAACATTCAGAAAATGGTAAACTTCCTAGAGAAAATTAGATATTCTTCAGAATTTCCCTTCCCGTCAGGTCAGGATAGGGCGAAAGTTGCTTTGTATTAAACGAGTGATTCAGAGTTGTCTTGCCTCTATAAATTCAAGCATGTCTGTTATACTAGTTCATCTATAGAACGTCAAGACCTTGTATTCCGTAAGCTAGATACCCGAGAAAGTAGATTAAGGTCATACTTTTTCCTTAGAAAAAAGCCCACCCACGTCTGGATCTAAAGTTTGTCTGCCCATTAACAACAATAAAGCCAATTCATAGCCAAGGAGGATAAAGGAAGGGTAGGAGCTATCCAGTAGAATGCTAGGAGACAAAAGCAAGAAGAGGACCTCGCTACACGAATTGAAAGGAAAGCTCAGACTTATAAAAGGCTTCGAATAACATACATAATCTCGTTCATTTTTCCTCCAGCAAGGAGCAGAGCCAGTTCAACTCATGAAATGGATGCTTTCGTAGGGGCTGTATGCCTTTTTATTCCTAAAGCTAGAGTTGGCCTGACCGGCTTCGCAGGATCATTTCCACTCTATAGGCCGCTCATTCCTAAATAGTAAATAAAGTGCCTTTTCGATTCTTCCTTCCTGCTTGTGTGCTTTCCCTAGGAAAATTTACTCATTCTAGCTCTCCTCTACTTCAACCACTAAGCGCTTCGCTCCTTTAATTAAGAATATAAAATATAGCCTTTTTGGAATGAACATATAGCATGTGTGCCGTGAGGTCAATCACTGTCAGTTCTTATTTCGAAATTGTCGAATATGATGAAGAGCTCTTCTCGGCTTGAGGCTTCTTTTCAAGCTGAGTAGAAATTTCATAAGATAAGAAATTTGCGTAGAAAGGATTTGGATTCGAGGCTTGCTAAGTGATGTCAACAAACAAAGAAAAAAAGCTTTATCCGAGAAAGCGTCTGTTCACGTCAGGGTCCGCAGGAGATGTAGTCACTTTGACTTTTATCGAGATTGGGTTGGTATTAAGTATACTCATGATCTTTCTTTTTTTTTCCGGTATGCCGCTCCGCCAGCAAGGAGTGCCACGCACGAGCAGAGCAAAAACAAAGCAGGGGGAATTATTCGTTGGGAGAAATCCTTTGATTGCGTATTGAATATAGATCCATGTCTTTCTTGTTCCACTAGCTAGGACAAAATTATCAGATGTCCCTTTCTTTATCGTTATTACAACCTTCTTTTTTGATGTCAAAGACCAGAAGCTGTGCGCTAATTCTCATTGGATCTCGGTTGTTCTTAACAGCGATGGCTATTCATTTAAGTCTTCGGGTAGCACCATTAGATCTTCAACAAGGTGGAAATTCTCGTATTCTTTATGTACATGTTCCTGCGGCTCGGATGAGTATTCTTGTTTATATCGCTACGGCTATAAACACTTTCTTATTCCTATTAACAAAACATCCCCTTTTTCTTCGCTCTTCCGAAACCGGTACATAAATGGGTGCTTTTTTTACGTTGTTTACCTTAGTTACTGGGGGGTTTCGGGGAAGACCTATGTGGGGCACCTTTTGGGTGTGGGATGCTCGTTTAACCTCTGTATTCATCTCGTTTCTGATTTACCTGGGTGCACTGCGTTTTCAAAAGCTTCCTGTCGAACCGACTCCTATTTCAATCCGTGCTGGACCGATCAATATACCAATAATAAAGTCTTCAGTCAATTGGTGGAATACTTTGCATCAACCTGGGAGCATTAGTCGATCTGGTACATCAATACATGTTCATATGCCCATTCCAATCTTGTCTAACTTTGCTAACTTCCCCCTCTCAACCCGTATCTTGTTTGTTCTGGAAACACGTCTTCCTATTCTATCTTTTCCCGAATCTCCTTTAAGGTATGAAATAGAAGCTCGAGAAGGAATAGCAAAACCTAGTTTACTTCCCAGCTCAAACTGAACGCGATGTAATCAAACTTATGGTTGACGCTGTAGAGAATATAAAGCCCATATGCGAAGTGGAAAAAGTCGGAGTAGCGGGTACTATTTATGATGCCCTGGGGATTGTAGCCAGGGATCTTCAACGAACCTTAGCTATTCGTTGGATCCTGGAAGCAGCTTTCAAACGACGTATAAGCTACAGGATAAGCTTAGAGAAATGTTCATTTGCTGAGATACTGGATGCTTACTGAAAGAGGGTAATTGCACGTAAGAAAAGGGATAATCTTCATGGACTGGCTTCCACCAATCGAAGTTTCGCGCATTTTATATGGTGGTAAAGTGAGACCACATAAAGAGCTCTCTGATCCTCATTCAGTCAGATTCTTCAGTAAGATATGGTTTTACCCTTTTCCTTTTTGTTTGAATCTTCATTCATTGAGTATGAGGAATCCAAAAGCAGTAAGACCCCGATACAACAATAAGACAATAAAATTTTGTTACCTACACCTAATTCAAGACCGGTTAATGCAAGAACTATAAATAATAATCTATACAGAAAAAGGCCATGACCGAAGGAGACTACAACCTAGTTATGATTTTTAGCCCGACTTTATTTTTTACCTTCTTACCTATTATGGTAAGGGAAACCCCTGTTGTCGACGGAATTCGTCATCGGTGAAATGCGAGTAGAAGTCACGATAGATTTCTAAATTGTGGCCGCTTAGGTTTACTTGTTCTATAAAGAATGTCAGACTTCCATCCATGAGATGGCGCGGATAGGCATGTTCAAGGGAGCTAAGCGGGGAAACCTTCTCCTGAATGAAGTCGTAGGCTTCCTACCAACTATTTGAATAGGGAGATAGCTCCATAATTCGAGCAAGATTCTGCTCATCAAGCATCAGATTTAAGAGTTTATCCTGCAGACCGACCTTTTTATCTAATATGCGTAGTTCGAGATACTCTCGATCAAAGATTTCCCAGTAGTGATCTACGTTTAGGGCTTGATCGAAGTGCTCTCGAACCAGCCTCGCGTAATCTCCCGGGTTATTATGAGGGGGGATATTGTAGTAATGCTGGTTCTCGAGAACCCTAATTCACTCATATATTTCTGCTTCATTTTCTGCTGTGATAACATTTCGAAAAGTAGCCAGAGACTCGTAACTTGACGACGATTCCAACACCGGCAGATTGGAACTGTCAGCGCCATTGTCGAAACAGCAAATCCACTCAAAGTCTAGAGGCTGAGACCCCCCACAAGTCAGTCCAAATTTACTATATGAAATAAAGAGAGTATGAAATGAATATAGAGCCAATAAAGAACAATTAACACAATCAAACTAAAATTTTAGTAAAAAGGGGGAATGTCGCAGCTCTATAAAGACTAAGATGTTATGTTTATATTACATTACCGAGCTAGCTGGTAATTAAATCCAAAAACTGAAAAACCTCGTTGCATAACCAACTATTTTGTCCATATAACATAACATTAACATATGAATCCTTGATAAAGCCTGGGATGTGAATAGCCTCGTCCCCAATCACTGTCCGAACAAGGCCCGACATGCTCCATTCTGGGGGTAATTGCTTACCGGCTCTCACCACCCACTCTGCATATTCATCACAAATTCGATCAAATACCCGCTCTAACTCAGGTGGAGCGCTTTGCGCGTCCGACCTAGTTGAAGAAATAGTTGAAGAGGTAATTGACAAGAAAGATGGCCTCTCAAAAAAAAAGAGAGACTCATTCTTGCTCTCAAAATTTAGAAAGACTTGTCTCCAATTTCCGGTTGGTCCAACCAATAAAGACATGGGAGTCTTTGCGCATTGCTTGGGTCGACTTAAGTAAAGACTGGTTACCTAGTGATTTACAACCACCCTCACTACATACTGTCTATATTTGTCTACTATTGATTCAGGTACAAAAATAAAAAGAGCTTATTATCAAACTTCCCCTTCTTCCTCAAAGCACTTTGACTCTTTAAGAACGGGAGTGACAGTGGTCGAAGCTAGTGAATTGAATACTAGATGGGGTATAAGGTTCTTTTCCTATTAAATCAGATCTGGCATTAGTAGGAAAATAAAATAGGATACCAGATATTCTGACTACATGAAATAGAGCACCGGATAAGCCCCTAAGACTATCACTGGAGGTGTAAAAATGAGGAAATATCGCATCTATGCTTTGCGGATGATCTCATGGTGTTCAGCAATGGTGACTTATACTCTATTGCCATTATCAACAATGTCCTCCATATCTTTCAACATCTTTCTGGTCTCACCCCAAATAAATCCGGCTAAGAGTGAGGTTTTCATTTTATTTTTGTAAAGGAAACCATAAAGAATCAGATCACGAACATGCTGGGTTACAAGGAAGGAAAACTTGCCGTAATGTAATTAGGGGTACCCCAACTTACGACAAAGCTCAAAGCTAGTGATTGCAAAGTACTTGTGGACAGAAAACCATCCAAACATAAACATTGGATGGGTAGAAGCCTCTCCTATGCTGGCCAGTTACAGCTGATAAACTCCATCCTTTTCTCCATGCAAGTTTCCTCATTCTCCCTGGAAAAGTAGTTAAACAACAAGTAGAACAGCTAATGCGCTCCTTACACCTGAAAGCCCTGAGTTCTACCCGATCATCCCCAGATATAGATGCGTCACACAAGTAACTCTCTCCTGATCTGCGACCGTGACCTAATTTCTTAGGCGGCTGTGCCAAGCTTAGTTGAAATTGAAAAAGGGACGGGCAGAAAGACCATTGCTGCTGCCAAAAATCCCGAGAAAACACAACTTTTCATAACTTAATGCCAGTCTCAGAGGGAAAAGTGACTTCCAAGAATTACCTTCTATGTAAAAGACGATTTCCTCCTTCACTAGTAGAGTACTGGTACTCTATTTGAATTTGATTACTAGGCCATATCCCTACCCTAGTTCAAGGACTAAGTGATTTGCATATCTACCTTTAGCACCTAAGCGAGTGCTAATACAAACCTTACGGATTCAATAACATCGGAGTCGAGAACAGCGCATATTCCAACAAGACCATCAACTGCGGGTAGGCTTCAAGCTCCTACTCATAGCCGCTCTTAGTACTAATTACAAGATAGGACGCTCTTGGTCTTTGTTGGTGAATGCCTATCTGGCTGGTGTTCAAGTCTTCGGTCCTTGTCCTTCTATTAGTGGTGGTATCCTAAGATTCCGGTTTAGAAATGATCTCTTTCTGTAACTATCAATTTCATAAGAGAAGAAAGCTGGCAGCGCTGGTTGGATCCTAGCATAGATTCCAGCTGTCCCTGTTGAATGATCGAGTAGCTTCGACTTCACCTTTTATCGAAATTGGCTTCGTCTTCAGTCTATCGTAGTTAAAGATCGAAAAGAATGCATTGGAAGGTCAACTCGACCTACTTTGGTCAGTGAAATAGGATATGAAGGAACTTTCTATGGTCAATGCGAATAGAAGTTTACTATAGTCAGTGCACAGTGTAAGATTTTATATTCCGTAAGTGTCAGTAACTTAGTGCATGTAAGGCTTGGAAGAAGAAAATTAAATAAGAACAACCGCGTTGGTCATAATAGATTGACTTTCATGCTGGAGCAAGAACTAGCATTAAAGTTCCATTTCTGGGAAGGCTTTTTGGACTAAGGGTACCATGATACTTTCTGTTTTGTCGAGCCTCGCTTTGGTCTCTGGTTTGATGGTTGCACGTGCAAAAAATCCGGTACATTCTGTTTTGTTTCCCATCCCAGTCTTTCGCGACACTTCAGGTTTCACATTTTTTTTAATCTACCACTTATTAGGAAAATTCCCAATAGAGGGAAAGACCTTTTATATTTTTTAACTCGATTCTTATTTAGTCTTGTTCTTTCACGAGGAATAATGGAACTAGGTTATGTCTTCTTGGAAGACCTCGCTAGAGCTGTGGCACAATTCTACCCCTCTTCATTTGGAGGAATGTCTAGGGGGTTCAATCAACCTCATTCCCCAGAGGGGGCTCTGCCTGCATTTCACGAAACCCAAGATCAGCCTGGTCCTTCAGCTTCAGAAGGGGAGGGTCGGGCTGTCCGGGATTTTAGCAGTGAATTGCGTAATATTGAGTCATTACGCGAAGATAAGTCCCTAGACGTGAGCTACCGAAATGCCTTAATAAAGCAGGAATCGATTGTAATTGAAATGAAAAATTTCCTTTTACCGGGATATCCGATAACAGATGAGGACATTCAGAGGGTAGTCGACTCCTATTTCACAACCACCATGGGGCTGTCAGTTAATTATCGCCGGAAGAAGCTTTCAGATATTCATAGGGATTTGACCGACCGTGGGTCGGCTAGTACCTATTTAAATGCAATAATCAAAGAAATCGAATCCATGAATGGCCCTTTTTTTAGCGTTCATGGATTGCTTTCCTCTTTTTTCTATCCATCTGAGTATTTATGATAGCTTTTTCCCATGCATCCTTTCTGTTGGTCAACAACCAAGCACATTTCTCTATAGTTATTCACTACTCCGTGCAGGAAAGACTCTCTTTCTGTCTGGAGGTAATTTTTTTGTCTCAATCAATCACTATGTTTCCACTCAATTTTCATTATGAAGATGTATCACGTCAGGATCTGTTGCTCAAACTGAATCACGCCAACGTTATGGAAGTTCCTGGATCGTGTGAAATAAGATTAGTACCTAAGGCACCCTATGATTTAATAATAATAAATGGAAAATTGGCTATAGAGATTCCGCACGGTCAGAAATTCATACAGACACAAAGGGGTTCGACAGGAAAGTCGTTTCGATCCAATCCATTCTTGAGGTTAAAAAAAGACAAAGGATATGTCAGTGACCTAGCACGACAAAGCACTCTCCGAGGGCATGGAATGTCTAATTTTTCGGTCAGAATATCGACAGTAATGTCTTTGTTAGATTCTCCGGTCGAAATACGGGAAAACTCCATTCAATTCTCGATGGAAAATGAGTTTTGCGAATTCTCCCCGGAACTGGAAGATCATTTCGAGATCTTCGAACATATTCGAGGATTCAATGTGACTATTGTAACTTCGGCCAACACACAAGATGAGACTTTACCACCGTGGAGCGGCTTTTTGCAAAATGATGAGGGAGAAACTCAGTAAGAGAAGTCGGAGAAGCGAAATATACGAGATCACAAACGCAGATTGCTCGCGGCAAAATATGAATTGAGACGAAAGCTTTATAAAGCCTTTTGTAAAGATTCCGATCTTCCTAGTGATATGCGGGACAAACTTCGTTATAAGTTGTCCAAGTTGCCAAGAAATAGTTCCTTTGCACGAGTAAGAAACCGATGTATTTCCACGGGTCGCCCTCGTTCCGTATATGAGTTCTTTCGAATTTCTCGTATCGTTTTTCGTGGATTTGCATCTCGAGGTCCTTTGATGGGCATAAAGAAATCGTCTTGGTAGCAACCGCCAAACCCATAAAGCAAGGGTTAGCTCCGCAGCTGGTCCACAAGCAAGGCTTGGTAAGTAGGTCCATTACCGGTCGGCTCCGGACCGAAAAGACCTAACGGAGTAATCCCTTATCTCAGATCGGAGGTGCTAACGGGGCAGAAATCAAAGTGGGGGACCTATCTACCGCCTGTGTCTATCTCCTGTCAAGTATGCTCCCCAGACATAGACTACGTACAAGGTAGTACTCTTGGATATAATATCACCGTGTGAACGTGAACATAACATTAAGTTACGAATGTCACTCCCGAGGGATCGACCACTATTCTAAAGAAAGTAAGGCGGAGAACTGTTGTTCATTGGAGCGCCGGAGTGCGGGGGTTGTTCCCATCATTGAAGTCAGAGTGTGGGACTCAGCCTTCCGAATGATAAATAAAAAAAAAGTGCTTAGTTTCGTTGGAAAAACCAACGCAAATATCATATTGACTTTCTCTCGCCCAACTTCTAAGGATAGATAGAAAAGGTTGGAGAGAGTTACTTTATGAAATTGTCTCCTTTCTAAAGCTGCGCAAGGCGGCCCCACCCCTATTTTCCCCCCTCGCCCCCAAAAAATGGGATTAATTAAAAAAAAAGCTTTTTGATTGATTCAGTGCGCAGCGAAACCAATTTATTTCAAGGCAAAAGGGGGACTTACTTACTTTACTTTTCCTGACATCATATTCAAATCAAATTTAGCTATGTTAATCGAACAGGAAAAGTTTTAAGATGATATGGACCCTGGACGAGAACCTCCAATTGCTTAGGGGTCGCACTCTGTCCCGCTTGGTGGACGAAATCTTATCTCCTTTTAGAATGATTTCTCCCACACACCTTTGCCCTCTTTCACCGAAGAGGAAAGAAAAATCTTCCAAGCGGACAGAGACCTAAATTTCCATTGGATTCATTCCTAAGCTTGCTTTGTTGCAGTAAGATGATCAGTCCGAGAGTGCCGGGGAGAAGATAAAGCGGTAAAAACCCCTCAGATTCGGTCACCGAGCAGTCTTCCGACTCTTAAGTAACCCAGGATGATCCCTTCGACGCTCGCTTCTTTCGCTGTATACCCCCTCCATCCTTCGGAGGTGGAAGAAAGAAAAGGTACTATAAAAAATGTTGTATTTATTCTTTTTAAGTAGGGCCCCAGAACGAAAAAAAGGTGGGGGAACCTGAGTTGTCACGATAGGAAAGAGCGAAAAATGACTATAAGGAACCAACGATTATCTCTTCTAAAACAACCTATATCCTCCACACTTAATCAACATTTGATAGATTATCCAACCCCGAGCAATCTTAGTTATTGGTGGGGCTTCGGTTCGTTAGCTGGTATTTGTTTAGTAATTCAGATAGTGACTGGCGTTTTTTTAGCTATGTATTACACACCTCATGTGGATCTAGCTTTCAACAGCGTAGAACACGTTATGAGAGATGTTGAAGGGGGCTGGTTGCTCCGTTATATGCATGCTAATGTGGCAAGTATGTTTCTCATTGTGGTTCACCTTCATATTTTTCGTGGTCTATATCATGCGAGTTATAGCAGTCCTAGGGAATTTGTTCGGTGTCTCGGAGTTGTAATCTTCCTATTAATGATTGTGACAGCTTTTACAGGATACGTACCACCTTGGGGTCAGATGAGCTTTTGGGGAGCTACAGTAATTACAAGCTTAGCTAGCGCCATACCTGTAGTAGGAGATACCATAGTTACTTGGCTTTGGGGTGGTTTCTCCGTGGACAATGCCACCTTAAATCGTTTTTTTAGTCTTCATCATTTACTCCCCTTTATTTTAGTAGGCGCCAGTCTTCTTCATCTGGCCGTATTGCATCAACATGGATCAAATAATCCATTGGGTGTACATTCAGAGATGGATCAAATTTCTTTTTACCCTTATTTTTATGTAAAGGATCTAGTAGGTTGGGTAGCTTTTGCTATCTTTTTTTCCATTTGGATTTTTTATGCTCCTAATGTTTTGGGGCATCCCGACAATTATACACCTGCTAATCCGATGCCCACCCCGCCTCATATTGTGCCGGAATGGTATTTCCTACCGATCCATGCCATTCTTCGTAGTATACCTGATAAATCGGGAGGTGTAGCCGCAATAGCACCTGTTTTTATATGTCTGTTGGCTTTACCTTTTTTTAAAAGTATGTACGTGCGTAGTTTAAGTTTTCGCCCTATTCACCAAGGAATATTTTGGTTGCTTTTGGCGGATCGCTTACTACTAGGTTGGATCGGATGTCAACCTGTGGAGGCACCATTTGTTACTATTGGACAAATTCCTCCTTTTGTGTTCTTCTTGTTCTTTGCCATAACGCCCATTCCGGGACGAGTTGGAAGAGGAATTCCTAATTCTTACACGGATGAGACTGATCAGTGAAAAATTATGACACCAATCATTTATGTATTACACCAAGAATTAATTGACAAGCGCATTAGTTTATAGTTGGCTATGTTGATATAGCTTAGATAGGGAAAAGATATTACTAGGGTAGGGCTTAACTTTGAAATCTGGGGGCTTTGTTTCCGAAACTCCCTTCCTCCTCCCCGTCCTTTGAAAGCTAGAACATTCGCATAGAGGAGTATCCTTATCACGCATGCTTTTCCACTGATGACAAAATGACCTTCTATCCTCTTCTAGGGATTCCTACCCCTATATGGAGAGGGTAAATTATTATTTGAGTATTATGCATGAATATGCTTCTGCGCCGAGAATATCTCATAGCGGGAAGGCCTAGAGATCATAAAGAGATGGGAATGGAGGCATTCCATCCCAACATACTCCGGTGAATGGGTCGAGAGAGATAGAGAGGGGAGTGGGATACAGGAAGTATAGTGAAGAGTTGAGTGGCTATCCAACCATCCAATCGGCTATGGAGGGTGGTTTCAGCAAGCGGGTAAATCAATGATGACTAGTCAATAATATAATCAACAAAAAAATTATGACTTAATTATTTCATTCTTCATATTTCTCTTTATCTAGTCGAAGTGTAATTCAAAATTTCAAACTTAATAATTTTTATTGAATTATCCCAATTACTTCGATATTCACTTTTTTCGTTTCTACCCTTGTAGTTTTTTTGTGAATACATACAATTTTTGGTCTTATCTTACATTTTAAACTTTTTTTTTCTTTGATTTCATTTTTTTAGTCATTTTTTTATATTCAATTCAGAATTACAAGAGATGGAATCTTTTTTTTGAATCCCTACCTAAATTTAGAGTAGTAGCAGAACAAATTTAAATAGATCGTCATATATAACTAATGAATATCTACTATGACATATACATGTGTTTGTTCCATACCGTAAACCAATGAGTTGTATCTTAGATTCAATCAATCATTCTTGGAAATCCCCCAGCTGTCTTATAACGATTAGATTATATATACACCTAGTTTGACCCCCTCAACCTTTGTTAATTTATTTAATCTTTATTTTTTTTTTTACAATTCCCTGGTAATTGTTTTAATTTTCTTTCTACTTTTTGATTGTTATTAAACCTTTTTAAAATTTCTTTGTATTTTTTTATTAATATTCCTTAAGTATATTATCGCGAGCCACACATACTTTGTTGCGGGCTAAAACACGATTTTGATAACTAGTCAATGATGCCCTTCCATGGATTCACCTATATACGCCGCAGCTAAAGTAGCGAAAATAAGAGCTTGAATACCACTTGTAAATAATCCAAGGAACATAACAGGTATAGGAACTACTAAAGGTACTAACGAAACAAGAAGAACAACTACTAACTCATCCGCTAATATATTTCCAAAAAGTCGAAAACTAAGTGATAAGGGTTTTGTGAAATCTTCTAAGATGTTAATCGGTAAAAGGATTGGCGTTGGTTGGATGTATTTACCAAAATAAGCCAATCCCTTTTTTGAAATACCCGCATAGAAATAGGCTACTGACGTAAGTAAAGCTAATGCAACAGTAGTATTTATATCATTTGTGGGTGCAACTAACTCTCCATGAGGTAACTTTATAATTTTCCAAGGCAAAAGGGCCCCTGACCAATTCGAAACAAAAATAAATAAAAACAGAGTTCCAATAAATGGAACCCATGGACCATATTCTTCTCCAATCTGAGTTTTGCTCACGTCTCGAATGAATTCAAGGACATATTCAAAAAAATTCTGACCAGACGTGGGAATAGTTTGCGGATTTCTAACAACTAGAATGGTTGAAATTAATAAGATAGCAATTACAACCCAAGAGGTAATAAGTACTTGAGCATGCACTTGAAAATCCCCTATTTTCCAATAGAAATGTTGACCTACTTCCACAGCAGATATATCATAGAATCTGTTTAATGTGTTGATGTAACATAATAGAACATTCATATTGCCCTGTCCTCTAAAATAAAAAAATATACCTTGAAAGGGAATTATTTTGATTCAACCATTTCCTTATTTTACTTTGATTTTCTATTTTGAATACCTAACTAATCACAAAATATTTCTTTTTACACAATTTTGTAATGCTATAATAACCAATTCCAAAAATCTATGACCGCACGCCCAACCAAATCTAAAAATTGATTTATCTTATTATTAATCAATTTTTTTGTATATAGCTAGAACGACCCTCACAAATTGCAAAAACTAATTTGTTAAGAATTAATCCGATGGAAGCTATAGCATCATCATTAGCCGGAATCGAAATATCTGCAAGATCTGGGTCAGAATTTGTATCAATTAAAGAAATCGTTGGAATTCCCAAAGTGATACATTCTTGAAGAGCCGTATATTCTTCTTGCTGATCAAGGATTATTACAATATCAGGTAATCTTGTCATATATTTTATACCGCCTAGATATCTTTCCAAATGAGATAATTGTCTCTTCAACATAGTGGCATCTCTTTTTGGAAGAGAGTTCAGTTTCCCCGTCTTTTGCTCTGTTCTCAAGTCCCTGAACTCACGAAGTCTCGTTTCTGTAGTATACCAATTCGTTAACATACCTCTGAGCCATTTTTTATTAACATAATTACATCGAGCTCTTATTGCAGCCCGTGTTACTGAATCGGCTGCTTTTTTTTGTACCAACAATTAAAAATTGTTTTCCTGTGCTTGCTGCATCAAAAACCAAATCACAAGCTTCTGATAAAAAACGAGCAGTTTTAGTAAGATTTGTAATATGAATACCTTTACGTTTTCCCGATATAAAAGGTGCCATTCGAGGATTCCAGTTCCTAGGCTCATGGCCAAAATGAACCCCAGCTTCCATCATCTCTTCAAAAGTGATGTTCCAATATCTTTTTGTCATTTATCCCCACACTTTTTAAAATAAAAAAATTGAAAAAAAATAAAGAGAGACCCAATATCCTGAAATAGCAATAAATAATTGTTCCGATGGAACCTTCTCTTTTATAGACGATTGGTCGTTAAGATAGAATCAGGCCATTCTTTTATTTCTATTTATTATTATTTTTTATTCTACTTTATTACCAAATCAAATGACTGCATTTAAAGATTTTAAGGGGCTGAGTCGAATCCACTTTTAGGAACCATTTAATCCTATATTTCTAATAATGTATCACATAAATTCTTTGAAATGATAAAAATCAAAGAATTTTCTGTGATGGAACAAAAGATTTCTAATTTCTACTTCGAATAATTTTTTTTCCGGGTAATCTTATTATGTTGCCTTGACCGTGAACGGTGCATTATTCTTTTGAATCCGGTACCAACGGGTATCATCCCCCCAAAAACAACATTCTCTTTAACACCTTTCAACCAATCAATACGACCCGAAGAGCGGCTTTTGCTAAAACTCTAGCAGTTTCTTGAAAACTCGCTTCAGATATGAAACTTTGAGTATTCAGAGATGTTTTTATTATTCCCAATAATAAAGCTCGGTAACAAATGGGTTCTTCCAAGGCACGCCCCATTCGTTCTGCTCGCAATAATCCAATTAGTTTGCCAGGTAAAAATACATTAGACATTCCATCTTCTGAAACCAAGACTTTGGATGTTATTTGACGCACAATAATCTCGATATGTCTATTATGGATATGTACTCCCTGGGATCGATAAACCTTTTGGATTTATTAACCAAAGAAATACGACTTTGCGCTATAGTTAGCTCAGCACCAATCAAGAATCCCCAAGGCATGCCGAGAATTTTTGTTATACACTCGTTCCAAGCATCAATTCTTTTTTCTAGATTCATGGATATTGAATCAATCGAACGTATTTCTAATATCTGTTCCACTTTTGGAAGACCTTGTGCTATATCACCGGATCTCGATTTTTCATATATGAATGTAACTAAAATATCTCCTTGAGAAAGGATCTCCCCATAATGGCCGTGAATAGTTGCTTCTGGAGTCGCCAAATAAGGATTAGCCAATCTTATTATTACATAATCCATTTGAACTGTTATAACTTGACCCGATTTTAGTTTTAGGTGTGGTCCATTTTTCATTTTAGCTATACATATATTTTCACAAATCAATTGTCCAAGACTTATTATTGTAAACGTTTTTTCACAATAAAAATGATGGAGAAAAAACCAATTCAAATGGAATGGATTCAAAACAATATTACTGTATAGATCGGGTTTAAAAATTTTCTCATTTTCGTCCATTAAATAATATTTAATTACTTGAAAAATTTAAGTGAATTTGTCAAGTTGCAAATTTTTAATGATTTAGATCTTATTATGAGTTATTAAATGATAAAGTGAATAAAAATTCGCAACTTGAAGGGCTATTCCTAAAGGGCCGAACGAATTATTATTATTAATTGAAATTATAGGATCTTTAGTTTATTCCATTGTGAGATTTTACAATGTTGAATGGTCTCATTTGAAAATAATTAGATGATGACAAAATTATCCAAGATCGGCATTCTTTCTTTTTATTCAACAACATACGAATAGTTCCGTGATTTTGGCTAAGTGATTGTTGAATTTTTCCCTTGGAATGAATAGAAAAAAAGGGATTGATTCGATCTGATTGATTATCCCTGATCAATCCTAAACAAAACGGGTCATTTCTTTTTCTAATATATGAAGTATTAGATTTGACTAAGTCAATTCTTAGAAAATACTCAATCAAACCATTTGTACTTACTTCAATAAAGGAAGCGGGGGCCTCCTCAATAGAAGAACTTTTTTTCCCGTGATCCCAATTGAAGACTAAACAAGTCCGAACTAATTGAATCCTTGTGTCGGAAATTCCCCGAATGGATTTTCCATTTCCATAAAGAATATAATTGACAACTTTTAGTTCCAGATTATCCTTTTCCTGGAATAGATCTTGGGGAAAAAGTTTTACAAAATTGATATTGTCCGGTATTTCATATAAAATGACAGGTCGAACCAAAACAAAATACTTTTTCTTGGTAGTTGCGATCCATTGGACATAAATCCAATTTTTAAATTTTTTTGATTCCTTGCATTTTTTTTACCGTTCCGGGAGGTCTCAAGATGGCACTGTGTCGGGATATCTTATCCATCTCTTCGGGAAAATGGATATTTCCAGAAAATATTTTTAATTCTATTTTTTTTTCTTTTCTAATCGGACCAATCCGCCTACTCGACTTCTTATATTGAAAGTGATTGGTGTTCCTATTCCAACAAGACTATTATTCCGTACCATTAGAGAAGAAGATTCGGGTAAAATATGCACTTCTTCGGGAATAAATTTTTTTTATCTACTTGAATTTGGTATTTTGGCTTTACTTCTTCGATTCCTTGATACTCATTGAAATCTTCTTTTTGAAAAATAGAATGAATTCCTATAGTTGTATATTTAGTAATTCCTGAACTATGTCTTATGTATTGAGGATCATTGAAATAAGCAAAAATACTATTTTCATGAAAAATACCATTGATAGGTATTTTAATGGAGACACCGGAAGGGGGCATTAGTTCGTTCTTTCGTTCTTGAATCGATTGGAATGGAAATGGAATAAGAAATCTATTTCTTCGCCTTTTCGCCAAGAAATAAAAAGTATCGTTCAAAATAGCAGGATACATTAAATCAGAATGATCTGTACATATGATTTGATTCAATATTGAAGAATCGCTAATCCACTTTTCTTTTGTACCAAAAGTATTGAATTTATGTTTTACTTGATCATTCCTTTCTAAAAGATTCGAAATATTTGTTTTTCCATTAGAAAGTGAATCCATGGTAACTTGATCTTGATCCTTGCGAAGTAAAAAATGGATTGTATTAGACCTGCACGACTTTCCTGACAATATCCATAAATGACTTGTTTTTGGTAAGATATGTACATTACTATATATAAATTGTGATGTATGGTACACATCGGTACTCCAATGCATTTCCCCTTCTGAGTCAGAATAAATATGTTTTTGAACCCTCTCTTTCAAATTTAAAGTAAATGTACCCGCGCAGATCTCCGCAATCACTTGTTCTGATTTTACATATTGATTATTTTGAACTAATAGAAAACTTTTTGGTGGAATAATGACGTTATGTATAATATCGTCACTTTCAATAGTTACATAGAAGTCTATATTACATATAAAAGTAGGATATCCATGACGTGTCCGTGTAGGGTGAACTAAATCCTCATTAAATTTTATTTTTCCATTCGAGGGGGCTCACACATATTCAGCTGTACCCCCTGTGAATACTCCACCAGTATGAAACGTTCTTAATGTTAGTTGAGTTCCCGGTTCTCCAATAGATTGACCAGCAATAATCCCTACAGCTTCTCCCAATTCTACCAGGTCCCCATGAATAGGACTCCGCCCATAACACAATCGGCAGATCCAAGACGTATTCCTACAGGTAAAGGAGGTTTGAATAAATATTGGTTGTGTTTGAAAAGTTATGAATCGATTGATAAGTCCAATTCTAATATCTTGATTTCTAACGACAATGCACCGTGAACCTATATATATAGTTATGCATGAACAATTAATGTTATGCATGAACAAAGGAATATCCCTAATCTACACATAGGTATTGTATTGACCGGGAGTCCCCAATAAAGCAGAACATAATAGTATACGATGAGATAGAATGGAATAGAAACAAACTTTACACTTTCTTTTGATTCCAAATTATTGAATTCGAAATGAAGAAAATCTCCCCAAGTAGGATTTGAACCTACGACCAATCGGTTAACAGCCGACCGCTCTACCACTGAGCTACTGAGGAACAACGGCAAATTCTATCCCATCTATATTATCATATAATAAGATATCTAATAATATATTATACTAAGACATAGAAAGAATAATATCACATAATAAAACATAGAATATCCTTAACAAACTTATATGCTTAACATATTTATATTATATGCTTAACAAACATAGGAAATATCAGATACTAAAACAGAAAAGAATAACATAGAAGAACAAAGAAAAAGAACACAGAAAAGAATAACATAGAAGAACGAAGCAAAGAAAAAAAAAGAACACAGAAAAGAATAAATAAAGAAATTAGTTATTTATTTAGAAATGATGAAGTATTGAAGTTTATATCATTAATTATTTTCAAATTAACAAGAAGAAGATGTTTCTTTTGTTCTTTAGATCAGAAGAATTGATTTTAATTTAATCAATAACATTAACATAGAAGATATAATAAATAACATAGAAAATATAATCAATAACATTAACATAGAAGATATAATAAATAACATAGAAAAACAAAACAAAGTATATCAAAGAAAAACAAATCGAACACTCATGGAGGGATTATGATTTATAACTTAGTTTGGGGAAATTATCTCGTTGGTTTCTGCGTTAAAATACTGAATTCAGCCGTTGTGATCGGATTCTATTATGGAATTCTGACTACATTCTCCATAGGACCGTCTTATCTCTTCCTTCTTCGAGGGCAAATATTAGGAAAGGGGTCTGAAACGAAAATATCAGCAACAACCGGGTTTATTACGGGACAGCTCATGATGTTTATATCGATCTATTATGCGCCTTTGCATTTGGCATTGAGTAGATCTCATACAATAACAGTCTTAACTCTACCGTATCTTTTCTTTAATTTTGTCCACAAAAATGACAAACACTACTATTTGGGTTCGGGATCCAAACTGGATTATGAATACAAGAATCCAAATTCAATACGTCATTTTAGGATTGTTAAAGTATTCTTTAACAATCTTTTTTTTCAGTTATTAAACCCCTTTCTTTTGCCAAGTTCAATCTTAATAAGATTAATGAACATTTATCTGTTTCGATCCAACAATAAATTGTTATTATTAACAAGTAGTTTTGTTGGGTGGTTAATAGGTCACATCTTTTTAATGAAATGTATTGGATTGGTATTAGTCTGGTTACAGCATAAAAAGTCGATCAAATATAAGATAACTATGAGATTTGATAAATACATTCTCCTACAATTGCGAAATTATGTGGGGCAAATATTTGTTGTTTTTTCATTTGTTAGCTTTGCACACTATTTAGGCAGAACGCCGCTCCCATATTATTATATTGAGGAAATGATGCGATACGATGACAGGGACCCCATTTTGATTTGGTAGTTCGACCGCAAAACTTCTTTGTTTTTGTATTTCCGGAATATGAGTGTGTGACTTGTTATAATGGATCCTATTGATAGTACATAACAGAAAATGGATACGTCATCTTATCTTGATAGATGGCTTTCCCCCGTCACATATTTATTCTAGTATCTGGAGCATGGAATATAGAAAATAAATAGATTCTAAAGTGTTAGAACTATGATTCATACTTCATATTTATATTGATATTTAGACCTCGCAGCCGGACGAAAAAAAATGAAAGAATTATAAGAATTCATTTAGAAAAAGAAATGGAATTTTATTCTTTAAAACTGCCAGCGCTTATCATTTCTTTGTCTTTTTTTTTCATTCTATCTATTAATTGAATAAATGATGATCCAGCAGTTCTTAATCAGGGAATTTATGGACTTCGATTAAAGGTTTTTTGGGGAAATCATCGTGGTTCTGGTATGAATCTCAGGTTTTTAAATTGATTCTATAGGGTCTTAACAAGAAAATTCTTATTAATCATTAAAAAAAAACAGCAGTAAAATCTTATTACATACACAATACAAAAAAATGAAGTAAATAATAGAATATTCAAGAGGCCGGTAAGGATCAAGAGAAAAGACGAGTGACCCGACTTGAAATTTTGACATTATAAACACTAAGAATAGCTTTTGGATTTCTATTTTTTTTTTATCTTAAAAAAACACTGGAATAATAGGATTAAGTGAAAAAGTTTAAGACTTTCTATTACACAGGTTCGGCGGAGATATTGAAAAAGTTTAAGCCTTGAATAGTTTTTTCTAACGACAACTATCCTTCTTCTTTATTTCATCTGCAGAGCCTAATCCCTTTATCCCCTCTCCCTTAGGTTAGGGTGCATTCCTGGTGAGTAAGTCGAGTCCTTCTTGCTTGAAAGGAATAATAGCTTGCTTCCTTTGTGACTGAAAACTCTTTATAAGTCCAATTAGGCCTGAGCCCTTGTGGTAAATTAGCCAGCCCACTTCCACCAGTTCTGACTTCCTAAGGAAGTGTAAGCCATACTTTCTTGGCGCTGTCAGCCACGCTTTGTTTGAGATCCGTTGCAGGGCATGTGAACTTCTTTGTAAACGGGCTTCTTCCTAGGTCATTCGCTTGCGACCACTTATTGGAATGACTTGCCTTATGCATATCCCTTGTTTGCTGGATTTTCCTTGCCAGATTTCCTTTCAAAACTACTGCTTGTCCTGTTAGTCTGTTAGATCGCATGGACAGAACTCAAAATTACTAATTAATGGCTGGCAGGTAATGGGAAATGAATGGAATGGCATTGGCTTTTGGGGCACTCCCTCTGGATGGATTAAGATAACAGGCCTCGTCCCAAAGCAAAGGAAGAAAGAGGCTTGCTCACATAAAATATCCCAGCAAGGGAAAGATCAACCCCATAGCGTATTCAGGTATATCCGCAATCGCATATTATGGGCCATCTGCAGCCTATATATATATATGTATTTCCTGCAATGTCCAGGCCATTTCCTTTCGATGGCAGATCCCGTGGAAGTTAACTTTGTTTTGCTGTCAGACCAGGAGAGTGAATCGAATAGGTTACATAGGCAGGACAGGCGAGTTCTCATACATTTCCTGGCGCTGTTAGCCTGCCCTAATCTACTTCCTTCTCCTTTTTAGAAGTTACTGTTTACTCATCTTTTCCAAAGTGAGCATATACTTAATCTCCCCTAGTGTAAGAAAGTTGATTTCTATTTCTAAAACTTGCCTCTTGTAAGTGAGTGTATAAAATGGCATATCTAAGTTAGTTTGAAAGTCGGGTTATTAAAATACCAATGCCCTCTTTTGACATTGTTCGAGTTCTATAGCGCCTGAGTCTGTTATGGTGAGTGAGGAAGCCTTTAAATTGAAAGCATGCCTTTCTTTTATTCAAGTAGGAATTATAGGCAAGCAAGCAATTCTTCAAGTGAGAGTTTACTTCCAGTGCTACATTTAGAGTTCTAGTTGCAGGAAAGGGAAAGAGACTTAGGAGAGCCAGCAGGCGCCAGCAAGCTAGGTTTTAAGTGAGCAATCTTGTGATTTCCTTGCCATCCAATTACAATTACAGTTGCTATCTAGTTTCAGTGCCTCTGAGTAAACCAGTTCAAGCAAGGGTAAAAGCATATTCCGATTCCGACTAGCTGATTATAGAGTCATATGATAGGCCAGTTTCCAATCATCCTGTTTTCAGTTTGTCATGCCAGGCGAGCAAATGGGTTCCCTAGGCAGTAATTGGTTGCAGGGCATTTTCCTTGGATGTTTTTTCTGTCCTATAGATATAGAACAACAAGTAAAGCCTTAATTAAACCTTTGGGTGATCAAAGAAGTCAAGGCTCCTCTCCTTTTCTAGGAATCTACAACTATCTTTACTGAGCGAGACTCTACCCAGATCTAATGAATTCGCCAAAGAGCCTTCTTCTAACTAGGAGAGTCAGCAAGCTACCGGAAGTGAAGCTTCTGGCTCCCCCTTTGAATTTCCAATTCCTTCTTTTCGTTCTACTTAGGTGGAGCGATCCGAACTCTCGACAGAATATAAAAGAGCGTCTTCGAACCTGTGTAGACACCTCAACGAACTCATGTGGACACTCCTCATCCCGAGCCGAGGACAATTTATCAAAAATACACATTAAGATGTTGACCCGTTTTTCTTTTCTTTGCTGATTCCTCTCAATTAAATTTGCCATGTTGCACTAAGTTACTTACGTATGTATGCATGCGGTCCGGGAACACTTTGGGGTGAACACCCATCCGAACAAGTAGGGTCAATAGTTCAGAATTTAGGCCGTAACATTTAGCAACAAAAAAATCTTTAACCCAACAAGTGCTCTCCGAACCAAGATAGATAGTCTCCTATCACTAGGCTCACCAACCAACCTGGACTTTTATTCTGATTATTCCTACCGGATATCAAAACCATAAGGAAGGATTGTTTCCAGCCATGAGTTCCCATATTACATAAGCGCTCTTGGGTGGGCCATTCCATCAAATCTTTGAGAAGGGGCCCAATATCGTCTTTTATGGTCGGCGTGGCGATAGGCTTCGCTTCTACGACTGCCTCCCCATCCGTTGCAAAGACTGAGCGAGAACGGTAAGGGGCGGAATGTCGTTGCGCGGGGATGCGATTAGCCAAGCTGGGGCAAACAAAGCCGTTCGCCCCCCTACCGGATTAGGAAAGCGAAGGCCTTTCCTTCGAAAGGAGACCGGGTAAATCAAGAGTTATGCTATTGACCGAACCTTTCGTAGTGACTTCGAATCAATAGTCCTATCCTTTTTTATCATTTTGTTTGAGGCGGGCTGAATAGAGAATTAAATGCAGAAATACGAGAAGAGTTCCAAACCGGTTTAAGGGCTGCTCGCCCTACCGAAGTACTAAAGGCTTTCGAGGCTTACACCTCCCTATTACACGACCTAAAAAAAGGTAGCTTGCTGTAGCGCCCTTAGAAGAAATCTAAGCCTTTTGAAGCGCCAGTAGTTGTAGCTGTGGCCACACCAACCCTTTCGTTCTTCTCGCTCCGGGTTTCTATCTATATGACCTCTGGGCGGTACAAAGTAAACCTCTTCCGTAGAGACAGGTAGTAACCTACCTAACCTTTAAGAGTATGTTCAAGGGGGGAGCCCTTTTATCTATTAATGGAAAGATCTCCGTGCGTGATAAGGAATCCTAGAAAAGATCGATTGAGACTCCCTCCCCGGTCCCACGAAGATCTCTATGTACTTGTCAAGTCCAGGACAACTGAGATCTTCCGGTCTGCGTGCGTGGGAGAAGCTCAAATAAAGAAGAGTCTGGTCTGAATTCAGGCCCGGCCCTCCCGTCTGCTGCTAGATCCGGGAATGGCACCAGGCGAGGGCGCCGCTATGCCCCACAGCTCTGCAGCGGCCGACCCCCGGACTATGCAAAAGAATAGAGGTCGGGGGGTCTCGCCCATAGTGGTTCCCCCCGCCTTTGGTGATTGACCAAACAAAGAGGCCTAAATCTGTGCCCCTTAATGAATTGAATGGTCCTTCGGCCCCTTAATTTTATTCCGACGGCCGGCATAAATATCATGAGACCCGCCCACTATTACTACAAAAAAAGCCCTGCCTTTTTCCTTCAAACTAGGAGAGTCAGCAACTTCTATTAGTGCCGGACCTTGAGTCGAATTAATCGTGTCATGTGCAACGTCCATCAATGATGGTTCATTAATGTCCATTGATTTAGACTCCTTCCCCCTTCCCAACTACGAATAAGATCGAGAGGAGCCCCCCAAGAACGAAAATGGAAGCCTTTCGATTCACTCCCCATTATCTCTTAAATAAAGCTCGCCCTCGAGCCTTGGGCAGGTCGGCCGGGTCTTTCCCTGTTGTTCTGTTCCCACCACGAGAAAGACGCACAGAAGGAAGAGGTATGCCCGACGCGCAGAGGATCCGTTGAGAGTGTCTGTTGTATCGGTAGGGAACTTTACGATCTTTTCCCTGTATTGAATAAAAAAAAGAAGAGGTCAGTGCTACGACCCTCTATTGTTTGATCCAATATTGACCGGGGACGAGCCCCGACTTCCATAGGGCCTTTACTTGGTTTGACCTCCCGTAGTGGTCCTTGCTTTTAATAAAGCTCCGCGGGGCTAATTTATCGTACTTGCTCAGTGTGCCCCCCTTTCGTTGAGTGCCCCGCCCGGTTCACAGGGTTGTTGGCCTACCAAGCACTTTCCCGCAGCTCCTGCCGCCCGCCAAGCGGGAGGAGCGCTTGTTATCCTTACTATTCTCTATGTCGGGGCCCCCTCCCATTGCTCTAGCCATAAGCTATGGCAGCTCCGACTCGAAACCAAAGGGGCCTGCCCTGCGAGGCCAGAGTGGGCTCAGTGGTCAGCCCCCATTCGAATTAAGGGGTCTTTAGCTTTTTCCAGATCTAGAGAGATACTACGAGTCCTCCATCTCAGATTCCATCGCCGCGGCCATCCGGTTCACCGGTACTACCAAAAAGTCTCATGCTTACGTTACTACTGTTACTGATGGTTTTATTATCTTGGACCCCGGTCGGTCGTGCTTCTGGTTTCCATTCCCATAATAATATTGATATGATCAATCTCCTCGCGCTCTGCCATAATAACTTCGAGTCCGTATCATGGTGAAGGTAAGGTAACACTATGATTCTTGCTCAAAAAAAAGACTGAACGCGTTCGAGTTATTGGCTTATCCAACCCGACAGCATTCATGAGTCGCTCGCTCAACTGTCCCTCGGAGACACGGTCGAGAACATGCATGGTTGCCCCCCGTCCTTTCTTGCTCTCGGTCCCACCCAACAAGATACGGCTCAGCCAAAAAACGTGAGCGCCCCTGCGCGAGCCTTATTTTTTTAGTAAAGTCAAGCTTTGGCTCCCTAAAGACTAAAGACAGAAATGGATCAAAAAAAGGGGGGACTTCTGCAACTGGCTATACCACCCAAACCAACTAAGGGAAGTCGCATCCGCCCCATCGCAAGCACCTACAATGTCATGATCACATTGGTTTACCCTTTTTTCTTTGGTAGTTCAACAGACGGTCGCCCCTCCAACAAGAAAAGGTATAAATATGGAAACTTCTCTGCCATTTGGATCAAAGAATTTATGGAGGAAATCGGCTTTTAAATTTCCATAAAATACACGATTATATAGCCAAAGGGAATACGCCGCGCCTAAAATCATCCCAAGCGCTGCTAATGTGGCTACTAAGCTATTTCTTTGGAAAGCTCCTACTGAGATGGGAAATTCCCCGATAAAGCTGCTAGTACCCGGTGAACTCATATTGGCCAAAGTGGAAGAGAAGGAAATGGTAGAGAGATTCGGCATGGTGCTCACTAACCCTCCGTAATATCTAACAAGTCGAGTCTTATGTTGGTCATATAGAACACCAACACATAGAAAAAGGGCTGAAGGAACCAGTCCATGACTTAACATCGGTGGAATGCTACCTCCAATTCCCTGTATGTTCGATAGAACCAAAGATTCCCCCCCCCCCCCCCCCCACTGATCGCAGTACGCCGATTACCCCCCGAACCGTACAAGATAGTTACCTCCTATCATACGGCTTTCTAACTTAACTTTTTTTTTTATGGTCGTTCCGCTCTGTTGATCGATGGTAGTATAAGAGATCTGATCTGTAACCCCCCGAAATTTTTTACATAAGGGTTCCTGCTTTCTACCCATAGTTAGCATGTATCTCCCCGGGTCATACTTGAGTATCACATCGTAGACCCCCACCCCAACTCTATCTTCCTTATCAGTTAACTGGAAATAGTGCATAGGTACTTTTAAATGTAGCGGGGACGAGATGACATACTACGATCACGTACAGAAGTGCTTCCCATTCCATTCCAACAAAAGGGGGAAGTTTTTCTCGAGTCCTAATTATTAGCTATTCCCCATTATGTTATAGAATGCCCTCTTTGTCTCTTCAATTCATCCATAAGATTCCATACCTTTATGGCTATACGGAAGGGCGGAATGGATCATCAGAGGGTGGAAATTGACTCCAATTGGAATACTGGCTTTTCCATAGGGATTGCATGCCCATTTTAGGGATTAATCACTTCACGGGAGAGAACACGAGGGATGAGCGACGATGGCCTACGTTTTGACTAGTCATCATCGGTTTACCCGCTTGCTGAAACCACCCTCCATAGCCGATTGGATGGTTGGATAGCCACTCAACTCTTCACTATACTTCCTGTATCCCACTCCCCTCTCTATCTCTTTCGACCCATTCACCGGAGTATGTTGGGCTAGAATGCCTCCATTCCCATCTCTTTATGATCTCTAGGCCTTCCCGCTATGAGATATTCCCGGCGCAGAAGCATATTCATGCATAATACTCAAATAATAATTTACCCTCTCCATATAGGGGTAGGAATCCCTAGAAGAGGATAGAAGGTCATTTTGTCATCAGTGGAAAAGCATGCGTGATAAGGATACTCCTCTATGCGAATGTTCTAGCTTTCAAAGGACGGGGAGGAGGAAGGGAGTTTCGGGAACAAAGCCCCCGAATTTCAAAGTTAAGCCCTACCCTAGTAATATCTTTTCCCTATCTAAGCTATATCAACATAGCCAACTATAAAACTAATGCGCTTGTCAATTAATTCTTGGTGTAATACGTAAATGATTGGTGTCATAATTTTTCACTGATCAGTCTCATCCGTGTAAGAATTAGGAATTCCTCTTCCAACTCGTCCTGGAATGGGCGTTATGGCAAAGAACAAGAAGAACACAAAAGGAGGAATTTGTCCAATAGTAACAAATGGTGCCTCCACAGGTTGACATCCGATCCAACCTAGTAGTAAGCGATCCGCCAAAAGCAACCAAAATATTCATTGGTGAATAGGGCGAAAACTTGAACTACGCACGTACATACTTTTAAAAAAAGGTAAAGCCAACAGACATATAAAAACAGGTGCTATTGCGGCTACACCTCCCGATTTGTCAGGTATACTACGAAGATGGCATGGATCGGTAGGAAATACCATTCCGGCACAATATGAGGCGGGGTGGGCATCAGATTAGCAGGTATATAATTTTCGGGATGCCCCAAAACATTAGGAGCATAAAAAATCCAAATGGAAAAAAAGATAGCAAAAGCTACCCAACCTACTAGATCCTTTACATAAAAATAAGGGTAAAAAGAAATTTGATCCATCTCTGAATGTACACCCAATGGATTATTTGATCCATATTGATGCAATGCGGCCAGATGAAGAAGACTGGCGCCTACTAAAATAAAGGGGAGTAAATGATGAAGACTAAAAAAATGATTTAAGGTGGCATTGTCCACGGAGAAACCACCCCAAAGCCAAGTAACTATGGTATCTCCTACTACAGGTATGGTGCTAGCTAAGCTTGTAATTACTGTAGCTCCCCAAAAGCTCATCTGACCCCAAGATGGTACGTATCCTGTAAAAGTTGTCACAATCATTAATAGGAAGATTACAACTCCGAGACACCGAACAAATTCCCTAGGACTGCTATAACTCGCATGATATAGACCACGAAAAATATGAAGGTGAACCACAATGAGAAACATACTTTCCCCATTAGCATGCATATAACGGAGCAACCAGTCCCCTTCAACATCTCTCATAACGTGTTCTACGCTGTTGAAAGCTAGATCCACATGAGGTGTGTAATGCATAGCTAAAAAAACGCCAGTCACTATCTGAATTACTAACCAAATACCAGCTAACGAACCGAAGCCCCACCAATAACTAAGATTGCTCGGGGTTGGATAATCTATCAAATGTTGATTAAGTGTGGAGGATATAGGTTGTTTTAGAAGAGATAATCGTTGGTTCCTTATAGTCATTTTTTGCTCTTTCCTATCGTGACAACTCAGGTTACCCCACCTTTTTTTCGTTCTGGGGCCCTACTTAAAAAGAATAAATACAACATTTTTTATAGTACCTTTTCTTTCTTCCACCTCCGAAGGATGGAGGGGGTATACAGCGAAAGAAGCGAGCGTCGAAGGGGTCATCCTGGGTTACTTAAGAGTCGGACGACTGCTCGGTGACTGAATCTGAGGGGTTTTTACCGCTTTATCTTCTCCCCAGCACTCTCGGACTGGTCATCTTACTGCAACAAAGCAAGCTTAGGAATGAATCTAATGGAAATTTAGGTCTCTGTCCGCTTGGAAGATTTTTCTTTCCTCTTCGGTGAAAGAGGGAAAAGTTGTGTGGGAGAAATCATTCTAAAAGGAGATAAGATTTCGTCCACCAAGCGGGACAGAGTGCGACCCCTAAGCAATTGGAGGTTCTCGTCCAGGGTCCATATCATCTTAAAACTTTTCCTGTTCGATTAACATAGCTAAATTTGATTTGAATAGGATGTCAGGAAAAGTAAAGTAAGTAAGTCCCCCTTTTGCCTTGAAATAAATTGGTTTCGCTGCGCCCTGAATCAATCAAAAAGCTTTTTTTTAATTAATCCCATTTTTTTGGGGCGAGGGTCTTTCATTAAAGGGGGGAAAATAGGGGTGGGGCCGCCTTGCACAGCTTTAGAAAGGAGACAATTTCATAAAGTAACTCTCTCCAACCTTTTCTATCTATCCTTAGAAGTTGGGCGAGAGAAAGTCAATATGATATTTGTGTTGGTTTTTCCAACGAAACTAAGCACTTTTTTTTATTTATCATTGGGAAGGCTCAGTCCCACACTCTGACTTCAATGATGGGAACAACCCCCGCACTCCGGCGCTCCAATGAACAACAGTTCTCCGCCATACTTTCTTTAGAATAGTGGTCGATCCCTCGGGAGTGACATTCGTAACTTAATGTTATGTTCATGTTCACGCGGTGATATTATATCCAAGAGTACTACCCTGTATGTAGTCTATGTCTGGGGAGCATACTTGACAGGAGATAGACACAGGCGGTAGATAGGTCCCCCATTTTGATTCCTGCCCCGTTAGCACCTCCGATCCGAGATAAGGGATTACTCCGTTAGGTCTTTTCGGTCCGGAGCCGGCCGGTAATGGACCTACTTACCAAGCCTTGCTTGTGGACCAGCTGCAGAGCTAACCCTTGTTTTATGGGTTTGGCAGTTGCTACCAAGACGATTTCTTTATGCCCATCAAAGGACCTCGAGATGCTAATCCACGAAAAACAATATGAGAAATTCGAAAGAACTCATATACGGAACGAGGGAGACCCGTGGAAATACATCGGTTTCTTACTCGTGCAAAGGAACTATTTCTTGGCAACTTGGACAACTTATAACGAAGTTTGTCCCGCATATCACTAGGAAGATCGGAATCTTTACAAAAGGCTTTATAAAGCTTTCGTCTCAATTCATATTTTGCCGCGAGCAATCTGCGTTTGTGATCTCGTATATTTCGCTTCTCCGACATCTCTTACTGAGTTTCTCCCTCATCTTTTTGCAAAAAGCTGCTCCACGGTGGTAAAGTCTCATCTTGTGTGTTGACCGAAGTTACAATAGTCACATTGAACCCTCGAATATGTTCGAAGATCTCGAAATGATCTTCCAGTTCCGGGGAGAATTCGCAAAACTCCGTTTCCATCGAGAATTGAATGGAGTTTTCTCGTATTTCGACCGGAGAATCTAACAAAGACATTACTGTCGATATTCTGACCGAAAAATTAGACATTCCATGCCCCCGGAGAAGTTCTTCATAAGTTCTATCTTGGAACTATGCGATAATTTCAAGATAGAACATTCCGAAAAATATCAAGAAGATCATTCAGAAAATGGTAAAGACATACAAAAATTGGCATGAAATGCTTCCCTTTTCCCTACACGGCTATCACACTTCTGTGCGCACATCATCAGGCACGACTCCTTTCTCTTTAGTATATAGCATGTAGGAAGTAGTTCCTGTTGAAATAGAAATACCATCACTTTGGGTTTTAATGGAAACAAAGTTGGAAGAAGCATAATGGGTTCAGACGCAACTCGATCAGCTCAACCTCATCGAAGAAAAATGCTTGACAGCTTTATGCCACAGTGAATTGCACCGGAAGTGGATGAAGAGAGCCTTCAATAAGAAAGTTCATCCTCGAATATTCAAAGAAGGGGATTTAGTGCTCAAGAAGGTTCTACTACCTCGCCTCTATTCACGTGGTAAATGGACACCAAACTACGAAGGTCCGTACGTAGTGGAAACAATATTCTCGGATGGTGGTTTCATCCTCACAATAATGGATGGGGAAGAAATACCGCATCCGGCAAATCCAGACGCAGTCAAAAAATACTATGTATAAAAAGCTCACTAAGCTCGGACCCTAAACGGGTGACTTAGGCAAAAAGGAGTGTCCCGATGGATCAAAAACCCTAAAGGGAGATCCAAGAAAAAATTAGGGACATACAAAACAAAACTATCCTGGTGGATTGAAAATTCGAAAGGGCGATCCAGGCAAAAATTAGGGATTTTATTCAAAAAGAAATAAAGAACAAAAAGACTGCGATCTATGAAATGCGACTATGAACCACGAAGGAGGAGATGGATTTAAATCAAACGACTCAGAAGCAAAGGAGATAGGAGCCATTAAAGGGATATCAGGGAACAACAGTAGTAATTATCATTTTCCTTGCCATTTACAGTTTTGAAAATTTCTATAATTACCTCTTTCAAGGAATTACATCTTGTACTTTCGCCTATTCAGAGGCATATTGTTGTACCACAAAATTTCCCCTCTCATTTTACTCAATACATGTCAATTGAGTTCCCCAAGTTGCTCAAGAAAGCCCAAGAGTTGACCATACAAACTCTCTCCTAAGGCAGTATACCTCAAATTAGGGTTTCACTTTTCATCAAGATGCTTGAGTCCAAAGGATCCCAAATGCTTCCCAAGGTCCTAATATATTCCCAAGATCACCCATGCCAAGTTTCAAGCCTTGTATAAGAAGTTTGCTCAGCCAACTGCTCAGATGCTTGAGAATCGACTATATTAGGTCAAAAGTCAACTGTGGCCCACATACAATCAAACCTCAAGATTTTTGGTCAACATAATCATTTTGAAGTGTTATCCATCATTTGATCGAGGGATGATCATGATTCCCCAAGGAATGCCCCAAATTCATTAAAACCCAAAAGTTGCTAAATTAGGGTTTTGTAGGAAAAGTCAACCCAACTTTGACCAAGAATAACTCCTTCATACTTTATCAGAAATTTTACATCCAAAGCTCATTTTGAACAGGATACAATTCCCTACAACTCAACTTCATCTCACAAGTTCAAAATATGCACTCACAAAAAGATATGAATTTTGACATTATAGGTCCTTTTGAAAAGTCAACAAAACACACATTTTGGGTCAAAGCTTCATACATGAACATGGAAGACTCAATTGAGATAAGACCAAAAGGGTTGCTTTGGGGACATCCTAAGCTTTCTAAAAAGTCGAAGAACACCCTCCTAGGGTCAAAATTGAGAAAGTTGTGCATTGTCAAAGTTGGCAATTTTTGGAAAATGGTCAAAAGTCAACATTGATCAAATTTGCATTTTTTACAAAGGGGCCCATGTTTTCTTGCTTGAAACATGTTTCTAATAGGACCCACGACCCCTGAGGTTTTCCATCTATTTTTTTAATTATTTTTATCATTTATTTTGAATTTTTATTCATTTAAATCAAAATAAATCAAATTAAATGGTAAAATAATGAAAACAAATCAAATCTTGAGATTTTTATGCATGTTCTGAGTCCATATACAGCTAGCATGCCAGCCAATTCGTGCAAGGCTCATTAGGGTTGAAAAAGATTGGATTGAAGCAAGTTTTGGAAAGAAATCATACATGAAGAAAATCAAATCAAATCTCCATTATTTCTCAAGATTCATTTTAATTTTGTTAACCTAATTCAGTCTCCTACATATACACAACAATTCCATTCCATAGGGGGGGGGGGATTGGAGGCGTGAAACTGTCAAAAGAAAACTGAAATTTTTGAACAAAAAGTGTGAGATCGAAATCCATCTTAGAGCCATCCTCAAGGAGTTTCAAGTCTAGAAATACATTCCTGGACATCTCCGGAAGCTTCTCCATTCCTTTGCAAGTCTCACAGCATCCAGAAAGCATCACGGTTTGCACACAAAAACTCAAATTCGTTTTCTATGATTTACGCATTATAAATGTATTTTTCCCATATATTTGTGTTCATCATCATGTTTTCTATGTTTCTGGATAGTTTGATTTAAGTTACAGTGCAGGAATAAACTTTTGCCATTGTTAGGGTTTCGTGCTCCAATTTGGGGTTTTGTGACTTTAGCAAAATTAGGCCTGATAATGGGTACCATGATGATCAGAGTTTCAAACCCAGTTGATTCATGGTCCCCAATTGAATTTATATTGCGTGTGCTTGATTATTGAATAACACAGGTTTTTAGAAACAGACTTGCGTTTGTAGGTAAAGGTTCAGAGCCTAAAACGACGAACAGGGAAGAAGACAACAACGTGTCACAACCTGACTGGCTGGTTTAAATTCTGGCGCGTTTTTCTGACCACTAACTTGTTTTCCAATATATTATTTGTTTTTATTATATTAACAAGTTAACATCCAGCGCAGTTGGTAAGAGGAAGGAAGTCAGAAGCTCATGTCCTGGGTTCGATTCTAGGCGTGAGCTTTTGGCATTTTCTCCATTATTTTCACCAGATCCAGCACACCTCATCTTCTGAGGATCATCATCCCCTGGATCCATCTCCAGCAGATCTAGCACACCTCATCTTCTGAGGATCATCATCCTCTGGATCCATCTCCAGCAGATCCAGCGCTAGCATCTTCTGAGGATCATCATCCCCTGGATCCATCTCCAGCAGATCCAGCGCCAACATCTTCTGAGGATCATCATCCTCTGGATCCATCTCCAGCAGATCAAGCGCCAGCATACACAGATCCACCATGAGTCCCCAGAAGATGGTCTCATTGGATCAGGAGCCAGACTCTGGGCCATCCTTCTGGGTGTCAGAAGTTCAGCACCCCCAGATCTGCTGACAGCAGGCCCATTTGGTTATTTTTACTATCTTTCTTTAATTTCTTTTCTTTAATTATTTTGTTTTTTTAATCAATACAAAAATTATTTTATTAAATTAACAAATCACAAAAATCACAAAAAAGACTTATTTTCTTAATAAATTTTCTTTAATTAATTAATTTAATTAGGAAATTAGGTTAATTTAATTTCTTTCATAATTTAAAAACAATTAGAAATTGGGTTTAATTAATTTGCAATTAAATGTTTTCTAAAAAAAAATCCACAAAAAAACAAAAATTTCTTTCTCTCAATTAGAGTTTTAAGTTATTAATTACCGTCCTCGTATTTAATTCACCACGCGCTTGTTAATTATTTTTTTCATTATTTTGTAACTGTTCAGGGTTTGTAATAGTTAAATTAGGGTTTTATTTCTTGCTTTAAATCCCCGGTTTTTTTGGCTATGTAATTAATCCCCCTCCTCGAAGCCTTGTAATAGCTAGGTTTTATTTTCTCGCACTTTAAATTCCCGCAATCTTTAATTGTCTAGATGTATGGATAATAGGATTGTATGGCAAGAATGCTTGAAAAATTAAAACAGTTAGAAAACCCTAATGTGCAAAAATAATAATAACTGAAAAAAGCACACTTGCACATGCTCACTCTTAAGGTATACTCTCACTCCGGTTGCCTTCGGTAAACGGTCATGAAGCATAAGATGTTTTAGTGGCTATCCTCTATGTCCCAAAAGATCAAATTGTCTCATTCGAATGTTGCCTCGGAAAAGATCTTTAGGACTCTAGGATGTTTACTAAGGTGTCCTAACATTACTTTTGTGACTATACGTCCCTTTCGAATGTCCCTTATAACTCCAATGACAGTGCTACCTGCTCCTTAATAGTGGGATAGCGTTGTCTAAAGGAAATAGAACAGAAACAATCTTCTTTCGAGTAGGTAGATGCTAGTAGGTACTTGCTCAAAATAAAACTTTTCACACAAACACTTTTTAAAAACAGTTTTCAAAACAACTTTGTCACACCCTTGAGGACTGCTACAAGGGTTATCACGAGGTAAAAACATTTTCAAGACAAACACACAAGCAATTTGAAAAATGAGCAAGTACCTAAGAGCCCATGGAAAGCCATGGATAGAAATGGTTCTAACACCTTCCCTTTCTATAACCTACCCCCCCGTACTCAGAAACATCTCCAAAAAGGTTTTTTCTGTTCTTTTTCCTTTTCCTTTGATTGGATAAAATAAAAGTCGGTGGCAACTCTTTCTTACTGCAACATTTTGCAAACAAAAAAACACAAAACGCAAACCAGTATTAAACAGTCAGTTCTGCTACCATATCACAAAACTGGCGACTCTACTGGGGATATAATAAGTGGGGTATACCTTAGGATCTAAGTCATTAAATTACTTCTCTTGATTGTCTTGATTGCTTTACTTTAAAGGGTTTGTTTGGGGTTACAATAGATCCTACACCCGGATCTGGGGGACACCTTTTAGGTAAGTAGAAATAAAATGTGAGGGAACTATGTTGGGGTATACTGGAACGGTTGAAGCAGTAGCTACGTTGATGTGGCACTTTGGTTGGTACCGGTAACCCTTGAGTCAATCAGGGAGAGTACGGGGCCGCCGCGTGGTGTCGTGAAGCATCAACTGACCTTAGAACCTTTAATTTCCCAACTTGGCCATTAGAAAGTAGTGAGATAGCTGGCCTCGGTGTAGAGCTGAGAACTGGTTGATACTCGATGCTACACTCATTGAGATCAGACTTTCGGGATATTTTGGCCGAAAGAAAAGATCGAGAGCTGAAACAATGCCCGATAAAGGATGGTCAGTAATATTGAGATCCTCTAGAACCTGATTACTTTTTAAGACAGGTTTGAAACAAACTTAACTTCAAGAGGGTACTACCTCTGAACTCATGCAAGCCTTAAACCTAAGGAATCTGTGTTATTTGACTGTGCTTGCTATACCTGTGTTTGCTATACCTGTGTTTTATCATGACATCATGCATCATAAGCATAGTATATCATGACTAACCATTTCAAGGATTCCCTAGTGCTCATTTTTGCTCTGTTTTGTAGGACATGGCATTTGCCCGTAGGAACACTATACAAATCAACCTTGTGAAAGTGTATCTCCAACTAAAGGACCTGGCATTAAGGGTTCTTGAAGATTCTCATTTCACTAGAAAGCATGGTCAGTTGCTCAATCTGGTCACTGCAAAACCTGATGAAGAGTTATTAAAAGTGTTGTTTCAGTTCTTCGACCCGGTACACCATTGTTTCACCTTCCCGGATTACCAGCTAGTACCTACTATGGAGGAGTTTTCTCAGTTGTTAGGGGTACCTATTCTTGACCAGTTGCCTTTCAATGGTACGGAAGAACATCCAAAGCCTAAGGAAATTGCTAGAGTTCTGTCTTTACACCGGTCTGACATAGTGGCAAATTAGAAGACTAGAGGGAGTGTCCAAGGAATTCCGGTTAAGTTTCTATTTGAGAAGGCCTATCATTTTTGGGATACCTTAGATTTACAAGCTTTTGAAGAGGTACTGGCACTTCTTGTCTATGGGACGGTACTTTTCCCTAATGCTGATCAACTTGTAGATGTGAACACTTTCATGGTTTTCCTGTCTCATAATCCAGTACCTACATTACTCGGGGATATTCTGCATTCTCTACATACTCGCACTCTAAAGAGAAGGGGAACCCTCCTATGTTGCACTCCTCTCTTGGCTAGGTGGTTTATTTCGCACCTACCCAGGGCTATTTTGAAGAATGAACAGGGTTTGAAATGGTCTCGCAGGCTGATGTGCCTTAAGCATTCAGACATTCATTGGTGTTCACGGTTCTCGGAAGATATTACCATCATTGATCATTGTGGTGAATTCCTTAATGTCCCTCTCTTAGGAATTAGAGGAGGAATCACTTACAATCCTTGTATGGCCTTACGTCAATTTGGTTATGCAAGAAGAGATGGTCCTCATGATATGGTTATCCAAGGAATCGCCTTCAATTATTAGAACGACGTTCAAGGCTATCGTAGAAGATTCATAAAAGCTTGGGGAATGGTACATAAAATTGATAGCAAGACGCTAGGGCATAAGAATTCCATTCCTCTAGAGCCTTATCTCCTATGGGTACGAGCTCGCACCCAAAGTCTTAGGATCCCTTACCCAGCTGTCCTACCAATAACCGTGGATCCAGCTACTGAAGGAGACACTACTTCACTTAGTCATCATCCCAACATGCCAACTGATCGTGAAGAATTACAGAAGTCTTGGGTTCAACTCAAAGGGGAGCGGGACATGTTTGAAGCTCAATTCTATGCCAGTGAGAAGAAGGTCGTAAAGCTTACTAGGCTACTTCATGAAGAAAGGAACGTAAATTCCTACATCGCACCAAAGAGGATGCGCTCCTGGGAGACTTAGTTTCTTTTTGCTTTCAGTTTTGTTCATTTGTAAGCCTAAAAGGCATTCTTTGTAACAATTTTAAACTTATTAATGAAAATGACTTGTGCTTATTTTGGTTAATAAAATCTGAGCCTTTAAGAATCCTTGAAAACATCGCATACATATATCACGCATATCATTGCATAACAGGTCTTCTAGTATAGGTCTCTTATGTTCTCGTTGTTTATTTCAGCAATGGCTCTCCAACAAGACAACAGAGATCTTCAAACTCAAGAACCTCAGTTCAGGGAAATGTTCCTAAGCCTATCCAAGGGGCAGGAAGAGTTGAAAACACTCCTCGCCGGGAACTTGGTCAAGAAAAGTCCTGAAGACAACAAGGACGAATGGTTGGAACAACTGCAAGATGAGGTTGACGCAATGAGAACCCAAATGCTGGGGCAGATGGATCTTATCCAAGGCCTAGCCCGGGGACAAGAAGAGCTGAGAACCATTATCAACAAACTTCATCAAGATGGATACAACAGTATGAAGCAAGCAATCAAAGTTGGGGACCAAGTCACTGATCAACCTCCAAGAAGACAAGAGTTTGGTTGGGTGAAGAGTGGACCTTTCCATATTGCTACTACCTCACGGGTCCAACAACAACCTCGCCAAAAACAACAGGTTAATCAGAGTAAGCCGGATATACCCAAAATGTAGTTTACCAAACTCAACATGTCACTGTCTCAAGCTTTGCAACACCTGTTGAGGATGAATCTGATTACATTGATAGGACCTCATCCGAATCCCAAGATTTCTTCGCCTAACTACAATCCTGATGCAAGGTGTGCATATCACTCCAACTATCTGGGGCATGATACTGACGACTGTTGGAAGTTGAAATACAAAATTCAAAATCTGATTGATGAAGGAGCATTGGAATTCACACAAGATGTTCAACTGGAATGTTTCTGTCAATCCTCCAAGGCCCACCATTTGAAGTGACAAGTTCCAACAAGAGGGCTTTTCGTTCAATAGAATTTTCAATTTGTAATTTTATTTTGATTTTTCGAACATCTATTCATGTCAAACTCTGTTACTTTATCAATGCATTGCATATGTCTGTTTTAAATCAATTCATTCGCATTCACTATATTTAAATTGCTTTCCTTTTTGTGATATTCAACTCTCGAACAAAAGCTCTAAGCCTTAGAAGGAGAATGACGAAAAATACCATGTCCTATACAGTATGCTTTTGGACAGACCTGGCTGATGATGTACAAGCATTTTTTCAAATCCTAAACACTGGAGATATAAGGAAGATAATCCCTAGGTAACCCCTTTGAGCCAAAGAAGCAGGAGTTTTTCTTTTACACAAAATAAAACCATTAATCATAACCTGGGGCAGGGTAGTTTTCTCAGTTAATTCGAATGTGCATACATGACAAATAGTGTAGAAGATGCTCTCCAAAAATGGTGGTGGTTCCACATAATCATCAAGACAGGCAATCATTACCCCTCAAAATAAAAGCCCGTTAAGTCAAAACCTACGAAGGAGACTTAAGAAAAAAACGGGGGCATCCCGTTGGCTGTAATCCCAAAAGAAACAGTTCAGGAAGAAGACAGGGATAATAAAATAAAAAAGAAAGAGGTCCTACAAACCCTCAACAAAAAAAGAAATGGGTGCCTATTCAAAATAAACTGTCAGTATCCGAACCATCACTGGAATATCAGAGCAAAGACTCAAACGGGATCTAAATGAAGAATTAGCTGAGTTTAGGATCGAAGAAAATCATGAAGAACGGGTTGGGAAAAATAAAATTTGAGCCTTTATCCTTTGTTTCTTGAACCGTGAACCAGGCCACGTTATAACCCTTAAAATACCAAGCTGAAGCATGGGTTAGTTTGAGAGCATACTGTTACAAAGGTATCCTGACTCCTGTAGGCTTTGTTACGAATCCTGAGTTGATATCACATTCTTGCAAATTTCGTTTTACTACACAAAACACATTTTCAAAAAACATTCAAGACAGACATAAGCTTTACATTCTTTAAATACCATTGTTTGCATGTAACTATTTGTTTGACAGCAGAGAAGTTCTCATGACTGAAGTTCTACGAATGGAAACTCTCCATAATTACTACAAATGGAGGACATTTCCAATAAACAGGTCTTCCATAAGAAAGGGGACAGGATATGGTGTCTAACACACCTGGGGCATTCTCTCCAAAGGTGAAAAATAACCAGGGGCAGATCTCCATACAAATCACTTGGGTCATTGCGCATGCATTCCAGCGAACACTCATGTGCCATCAAGAAAACATTTTTGCCAACACTTACTACTATGGACAACGACAATTCTCCGTACCCGGTGAACATGGACATATTCGGAAAATACTATGCATAACAAAGACCCGCTAGGTTGACATACCTAGGCAAAAATAAGGGCATCCCAGCGAACCAAAAGGGTTCGGGAAAAAATTAGGGATAAAAAATGAAAAAATTTGTACACCCGACAAGTCGAAAACCTGAAAAGGCGGCTTGGGCAAAAAAGGGTATCCCGGTGGACTGAAAACCCGAAAGGGCGGTCCAGGAAAAAGTTAGGGATTTAAAATGTATAACAATGTCCCATCACCTGTCTATCAGTGGAAGACTTATACCTTGATCAACATTCATCAAGAGCATCAGAATCGAGAAACGGTTCAGATACTATCGCGATACAAATGTCATTCTGCTACTTATTCAAGATTTTCATACATCTAGAAACGGTTCAGGTACGATCCAAAGACGGGTGTCATCTTGACATTTATTCCAGACTTTCATCTAGAAACGGTCCAGGTACGATCCAAAGACGAATGTCATCCTGACACTTATTCCAGACTTACATTTAGAAACGGTTCAGATACGATCCGTACTTATTCAAGATTTTCATACATCGAGAAAGGGTTCAGATACGATCCAGATACAGATGTCATTCTGCTACTTATTCAAGATTTTCATACATTGAGAAACAGTTCAGGTACAATCCAGAGATGGATGTCATCCTGATACTTACTCCAGATTCTCCCCTAAATACATTTCAGATACGATCAAGAGACGGATGTCATTCTGACACTCATTCAACACATGTTTCAAGTACAGTTCAGATACGATCCAGAGAAGGATGTCATTATTACACTCATTCAACACATGTTTCAAGTACAGTTCATATATGATCCAGAGACGGATGTCATTCTGAAACTCATTCAACACATGTTTCAAGTACAGTTCAGATACGATCTAGAGACGGATGTCATTCTGACACTCATTTAACACATGTTTCAAGTACAGTTCAGATACGATCCAGAGACAGATGTCATTCTGACACTCATTCAACACATGTTTCAGATACATTTCAGATACGATCCAGATAAGGATGTCATTCTGACACTCATTCAACACATGTTTCAAGTACAGTTCAGATACGATCCAGATACGAATGTCATCCTGACACTCATTCAATACATGTTCAAGTACAATCACGATATAGATCCATCCACAAAATCTCTGCATGTACTTTTTCCAGCATGGTACAAGGGGCAGAGACAGTTGGAAGCAAAGTCACTATCACATATAAGCCAGTGATACCTATATTCCCCATAGAGCCGAGGAAACCGAAGTTCGATCTCCAAGTCCCCGAGCAGGAATTACTTCCTTAGCAGATTCCTTTAGAAAGCTAATTATCTTCGGTCACTATCCCCAGCGGAAGTAGAAGAACCACTTTTTCTACTATGATCAGGAATGTAATTTCCAGTACTCTCCAGCATCTTCTTCCCGATAGAATATTCACAACGCTCCAGCAATAATAAGGGATTTATTTTCCAAGGTGCAAGCATACCCCGACAGCATTTCATGTTCATATATCATGACATACGCATACATATCATATACAGCATAATCTTGTTTATTTTGAGAACATCACCTCGCTCTGCATTTCATGGATCGCGTATAACTAACCCTGATATTTTTCAGGGAAAGACGGTTAGCTTCAACAAATCCAGCAGTTGTACATATCATATCTATAGACGACTAATGGAAACTCAGTTCCCGAGATCAAATAGGTCAACTAATCTACATTATCTGTTCGAAGTAACCCTACTATCCAGGTTCCTTCTCACAACCCTACTATCCATGCTTTCATATCGAAATAACCCTACTATCCAGGTTCCTTCTCACAGCCCTACTATCCAGGCTTTCATATCGAAGTAACCCTACTATCCAGGTTCCTTCTCATAGACCTACTATCCAGGCTTTCATATCAAAGTAACTCTATTATCTATGTTCCTTCTCACAGCCCTACTATCCAGGCTTTCATATCGAAGTAATTCTACTATCCAGGTTCCATCTCACATCCCTACTATCCAGGTTCCTTCTCATAGCCCTACTATCCAGGCTTTCATATCGAAGTAACCCTACTATCCAGGTTCCTTCTCACAACCCTACTATCCAGGTTTTCATATCGAAGTAACCCTACTATCCAGGATCCTTCTCACAGCCCTACTATCCAGGCTTTCATATCGAAGTAACCCTACTATCCAGGTTCCTTCTCATAAGCCCTACTATCCAGGCTTTCATATCGAAGTAACCCTACTATCCAGGTTCCTTCTCACAGCCCTACTATCAAGGTTTTCATATCGAAGTAACCCTACTATCCAGGTTCCTTCTCACAACCCTAATATCCAGGCTTTCATATCGAAGTAACCCTACTATCCAGGTTCCTTCTCATAGCCCTACTATCCAGGATTTCATATCGAAGTAACCTTACTATCCAGGTTCCTTCTCATAGCCCTACTATCCAGGTTTTCATATCGAAGTAACCCTACTATCCAGGTTCCTTCTCATAGACCTATTATCCAAGCTTTCATATCGAAGTAACCCAACTATCCAGGTTCCTTCTCATGGCCCTACTATCCAGGCTTTCATATCGAAGTAAACCTACTATCCAGGTTCCTTCTCACAGCCCTACTATCCAGGTTTTCATATCGAAGTAACCCTACTATCCAGGTTCCTTCTCATAGCCCTACTATCCAGGCTTTTATATCGATGTAACCCTACTATCCAGGTTCCTTCTCACAACCTTACTATCCAGGTTCCTCCTCTCTTATCCCCAAACAGCGGTCCACGACACTGTAAGATCAGAACCTGATCAAACACGATTGGTTTCGAATTTCCCCAGTAAATCGCGATGCAGCTTGTACCCCAACCAGATACGTAGTACACTTTCGTTTCCTCAAGCCGGAGTTATTCCCCAGTAGAGTAACAGACAACTGAAGCTCCTAAAACTCTAGTTCTCCCAAGACAGGAAATCAACATCCCCTAGATGGCATCTTTAAGCCCATCTCCTGCAAATCTCCGTCGCATCTAGGATGGCATCTTTAAGACCATCTCTGATAATCTTCTATCATCAACTTCAGAATGGCATCTGTAAGCCCATTCTCGATATCACAAGTCAAGTTCCACTTCATGCGAGTGCAAATTTCTGGGCACTTTAGTGTTCAATCATCTTACACCTTCAGATCACGAAAGGCAGAAGAGCCAATCTACATCCTCAGGTTTAAGAAGATTGAACAGGGGCAGCTGTTGTAACCCAAATTTTTCCCTCTCATTTTACTCAATACATGTCAATTGAGGTCCCCAAGTTGCTCAAGAAAGCCCAAGAGTTGACCATACAAACTCTCTCCTAAGGCAGTATACCTCAAATTAGGGTTTCACTTTTCATCAAGATGCTTGAGTCCAAAGGATCCCAAATGCTTCCCAAGGTCCTAATATGTTCCCAAGATCATCCATGCCAAGTTTCAAGCCTTGTATAAGAAGTTTGCTCAGCCAACTGCTCAGATGCTTGAGAATCGACTATATTAGGTCAAAAGTCAACTGTGGCCCACATACAGTCAAACCTCAAGATTTTTGGTCAACATCATCATTTTGAAGTGTTATCCATCATTTGATCAAGGGCTGATCATGATTTCCCAAGGAGTGCTCCAAATTCATCAAAACCCAAAAGTTGCTAAATTAGGGTTTTATAGGAAAAGTCAACCCAACTTTGACCAAACATAACTCCTTCATACTTTATCATAAATTTTCCATCAAAAGTTCATTTTAAAAAGGATACAATTCCCTACAACTCATCTTCAACTCACAAGTTTAAAATATGCACTCACAAAAAGATATGAATTTTGACATTATAGGTCCTTTTGAAAAGTCAACAAAAAACACCTTTTGGGTCAAAGCATCATACATGAACATGGAAGACTCAATTGAGATGAGACCAAAAGGGTTGCTTAGGGGACATCATAAGATTTCTAAAAAGTCAATGAACACCCTCCTAGGGTCAAAATTGAGAAAGTTGTGCATTGTCAAAGTTGGCAATTTTTGGAAAATAGTCAAAAGTCAACATTGATCAAATTTGCATTTTTTCCAAAGGGGCCATGTTTTCTTGCTTAAAACATGTTTCTAATAGGACCCACGACCCCTGAGCTTTTCCATCTATTTTTTTATATTATTTTTATCATTAATTTTGAATTTTTATTCACTTAAATCAAAATAAATCAAATTAAATGGTAAAATAATGAAAACAAATCAAATCTTAAGATTTTTATGCATGTTATGAGTCGATATACAGCTAGCATGCCATCCAAATCATGCAAGGCTCATTAAGGTTGAAAAAGATTTGATTGAAGCAAGTTTTGGAAAGAAATCATACATGAAGCAAATCAAATCAAATCTCCATTATTTCCCAAGATTCATGTCAATTTTATTAACCTAATTCAGTCTCCTACATATACACAACAATTCCATACCATAAGGGGGAGGATTGAAGGCGTGAAACTGTCAGAAGAAAACTGAAATTTTTGAACAAAAAGTGTGAGATCGAAATCCATCTTAGAGCCATCCTCAAGGATTTTCAAGGCTAGCAATACATTCCTGAACATCTCAGGAAGCTTCTCCATTCCTTTGCAAGTCTCAGAGCATCCAGAAAGCGTCCCCAGAGCATGACGGTTTTCACACAAAAACTCAAATTCATTTTCTATGATTTATGCATTATAAATGTATTTTTCCCATATATTTATGTTCATCATCATGTTTGCAATGTTTCTGGATAGTTTGATTTAAGTTACAGTGCAGGAATAAGCTTTTGCCATTGTTAGGGTTTCGTGCTCCAATTTGGGGTTTTGTGACTTAAGAAAAATTAGGCCTGATAATGGGTACCATGATGATCAGAGTTTCAAACCCAGTTGATTCATGGTCCCCAATTGAATTTATATTGTGTGTGCTTGATTATTGAATAACACAGGTTTTTAGCAATAGACTTGCGTTTGTAGTTAAAGGTTCAGAGCCTAAAACGACGGACAGAGAAGAAGACAACAGCGTGTCATAACCTGACTGGATGGTTTAAATTCTAGCGCGTTTTTCTGACCACTAACTTATTTTCCAATATATTATTTGTTTTTATTATATTAACAAGTTAACATCCAGCGCAGTTGGTCAGAGGAAGGAAGTCAGAAGCTCATGTCCTGGGTTCGATTCTAGGCGTGAGCTTTTGGCATTTTCTCCATTATTTTCACCAGATCCAGCACACCTCATCTTCTGAGGATCATCACCCCCTGGATCCATCTCCAGCAGATCTAGCACACCTCATCTTCTGAGGATCATCATCCTCTGGATCCATCTCCAGCAGATCCAGCGCTAGCATCTTCTGAGGATCATCATCCCCTGGATCCATCTCCAGCAGATCCAGCGCCAACATCTTCTGAGGATCATCATCCTCTGGATCCATCTCCAGCAGATCCAGCACCAGCATACACAGATCCACCATGAGTCCCCAGAATATGGTCTCATTGGATCAGGCGCCAGACTCTGGGCCATCCTTCTGGGTGTCAGAAGTTTAGCACCCCCATATCTGCTGACAGCAGGCCCATTTGGTTATTTTTACTATCTTTCTTTAATTTCTTTTCTTTAATTGTTTTGTTTTTTTTAATCAATACAAAAATTATTTTATTAAATTAACAAATCACAAAATCACATAAAAAGACTTATTTTCTTAATAAATTTTTTTAATTAATTAATTAAATTAGGAAATTAGGTTAATTTAATTTCTTTCATAATTTAAAAACAATTAGAAATTGGGTTTAATTAATTTGCAATTAAATGTTTTCTCAAATAAAAATCCACAAAAAAAATAAAAATTTCTTTCTCTCAATTAGAGTTTTAAGTTATTAATTACCGTCCTCGTATTTAATTCGCCGCGCGCTTGTTAATCATTTTTTCCATTATTTTGTAACTGTTCAGGGTTTGTAATAGTTAAATTAGGATTTTATTTCTTGCTTTAAATCCCCAGTTTTTTTGGCTATGTAATTAATCCCCCTCCCCGAAGCCTTGTAATAGCTAGGTTTTATTTTCTCGCACTTTAAATTCCCGTAATCTTTAACTGTCTAGATGTATGGCTAATAGGATTGTATGGCAAGAATGCATGAAAAATTAAAACAGTTAGAAAACCCTAATGTGCAAAGATAAAAATAACTGAAAAAAGCACACTTGCACATGCTCACTCTTAGGGTATACTCTCACTCTGGTTGCCTTCGGTAAACGGTCATGAAGCATAGGATGTTTTAGGGGCTATCCTCTATGTCCCAAAAGATCAAATTGTCCCATTCGAATGTTGCCTCGGAAAAGATCTTTAGGACTCTAGGATGTTTACTAAGGTGTCCTAACATTGCGTTTGTGACCGTACGTCCCTTTCGAATGTCCCTTACAACTCCAACGATGGTGTTACCTACTCCTTAATAGTGGGATAGTGTTGTCTAAAGGAAATAGAACAGAAACGATCTTCTTTCGAGTAGGTAGATGCTAGTAGGTACTTGCTCAAAATAAAACTTTTCACACAAACACTTTTCAAAAACAGTTTTCAAAACAACTTTGTCACACCCTTGAGGACTGCTACAAGGGTTATCACGAGGTAAAAACATTTTCAAGACAGACACACACAAGCAATTTGAAAAATGAGCAAGTGCCTAAGAGCCCATGGAAAACCATAGATAGAAAGGGTGCTAAGACCTTCTCTTTCTATAACCTAACCCCCCCCCCCCCCCCCCCCCCCGTACTCAGAAATATCTCGAAAAAGGTTTTTCTGTTCTTTTTCATTTTCCTTTGATTGCATAAAATAAAAGTCGGTGGCGACTCTTGCTTACCGCGACATTTTGCAAACAAAAAAACGCAAAATGAAAACCAGTATTAAACAGTCGGTTCTACCACCGTATCACACATATCAATAAAACATTTTCTTTCTTTTCATCTTTCAAATTGCTTTTTTCCTTTTTCAGACTTGTTTACAAAATACTAAGCTTATTGATTATGAATGTTGTGTCGAAAACATTTTGGGGGAATTGACAAATAAAAGCATTTGATAAAACATCGAAAAAGCATTTTGGTTAGAAAAACATAAAAAAAAATCCACTTCTACGTCCATACACATGTCTACGCCTACGCCTGCACTTACAACACAAAACTTTACACATATGTCTATGCCTACGCCTACACCTCAGACATAAGAGAAATAAAAAAACTTGATAATACTTTTCACCGTATTCAAATCAATTCAAAGATACTACGACAATGAAACATACAACATCGGGGAAGTGGTAACTCAAAACCAATGGTTTAAAAGAGAGATTGCCAGAACCATCTTCATAACATTCTAAGGCATGCGCATATTTTGCACACATTTTACATACACAAATATTTAACACACATACATCATATAGAAAATAAACAATCTCCCCCTTGATTCATCTATCTAAGGGTTAATCATTAAAGCACACTTCTTTTTACAATCCAACCTGTCACCTAAGGCTCCATGCAGTGATGTGTTCAGCCCATCAACTAAGACTCCATGTAGTGATATGTTCTTTACAACATAGTTCATTACCTAAGACCCCAGGCAGTAATGCGTGAAACTTAGTTCATTTCCTAAGACTCCATGCAACAGTGTAACATGACCCATTGCCTAAGACTCCATGCAGCAGTGTAACATGACCCATTTCCTAAGACTCCATGCAGCAATGTGTTTTCCTATCTTCTCCCATTACCTAGGACTCCACGCAGTAATGTGTGACACTCCCCAATACAGATTATTGCCTAAGACTTCATGCAGTAATGTGCAACACCCAGTACATTGCCTAAGACTTTGTGATGCAATGCTCAAAAGCCAAATAAGATATGTCACCTAAGACTCCATGCAGTGATGTGTTCAGCCCATCACCTAAGAATCCACACTGATGTTTTCCCTCTACAATGTAGTTCATTACCTAAGACTCCATGCAGTAATGTGTGAAGCTCGGTACATTACCTAAGACTCCATGCAGTGATGTGTTCTCCTCTCCTTACCCATTACCTAAGACCTCAGGCCGTAATGCGCGAAACTTAGCTCATTGCCTAAGACTCCATGTAGCAATGTAACATGACCCATTGTCTAAGACTCCATGCAACGATGTGTTTCTCTCTCTTCACCAATTACCTAAGACTCCATGCAGTAATGTGCGGAACTCCCCGATATAGATCATTTCCTAAGACTCCATGCCACGGTGTTCGAAATCCAAACCTAGCTCGTCGCCTAAGACTCCACGCAGCGATTCGCAAACATAACCCATTTCCTCAGTCTCCAAGCAGCCATGCATTATCAAGTGTTGTCTTATTCAACCCCCCCCCCCCCAAAAGGATGAATAAGAAAATCCAAACCAAGACATACAATATTGTTCTCTCAAGCTCAAAACCATTTGCCTCGTCGTCAAATCCTAGTAAGCGATATATCATCAGCTTTTCCTGCTTCCTCAAGACTCGTAAGGGTATGCTATATCAGCGCAACCTTATGTTTTTCATACAAATTTTGGGGTATTCCAAGTATTCAATAAACTCACAATCAGAATGCACAAGACTTTTGTATTCCCATGCCATTCAATTGGTAGATAATTAAATAGGGGCAGTTGTCATACCCCAAATTTTCCCTACCTTTATTTTCAAGATTAAAATAGAAGAGAAATGTTTTAATTAAGGATGGTTCAGCAATATCTTATGGCTCATTCTTAAATTCAAATCAACTAGGGGGTGTATTTTAATTCAGGAGAGTGGGGTTTTCTAAATCGGAAAGACTCATGAATCCATAGGCCCATTTACGAAGCATGTTGGCCAATGGTCCATCAAATTCGAATATGGAAGATTATTTCAGAAAAAATTATTAAGTTCTTAAGTTATGAAACTCATTTAAGTGTTATTGTTGTTAGTAAAAAGAAGGGGTGAAAAGACAATTTGCAAGCCTATTTTCGTTTGGCCCATTTCTTTTGGGGGTATATAGTAAAAGGAGGGGTATGTTTATCAATTTACAGGCCCGTTAAACAGCTTCTAAGCTGGCCCATTTGACGTTCTCGTTATTATTTTATTTTGGAAAAAAAGCATTATTGCTATTAAATCTTTTGTTATTATCTTTTTACTAAAAAATGTTTCTTTATTAAGAGAACACTATAGTTTATTATTACCGTTAAAGTTTTCAATTTTACAATAATGTTTTATTTAATATTAAAAGATATTATATTAAATATTATTTATAAAATTTCTTTATTAATTAAAAAAAATTTGTTTAAAACAACTAGCATTAGGTTTTGTTGTAATAAAAAATGTCGTTGCTGGAAAAAACAAATTAACTAACGCAAGACCCATGTTTGAACTAACAATTACTGTATCAATTTGTAAGCCAGAAATTACGCACGTTTTTACCAAATAACATCTAATGTACAAATCACACTTTTATTCCAAATCAAATCTTCATATAATCTCATCACAAGTCCAAGCCCAGAATATACATAACTAAAAATTGGTATATATTATCTCAAAATCAACTACAATTACAATATTACAGAAATCAATTAGAATCAAACTAAATCAATTATACAAGATCTTAATCCCCAATTTTTTTCTACAAATCACTAATCTAAGACAAGAATAATTTGTAACGAAAATTTATAAAACCCTAATACTAACCCTATAAATAATAAACGGGGATATACGGAAAGAGGAGGAAGAAATTGCGAGATTGAAAGAATTTCTTGAAAAGACTATACCGAGCCCAACTTGAAGAAGGAGAAGAGTGATTAGGGTTTCAACATCTGAAACCCTAATCACGTGACGTAACGGCCTCCATCCTTGCTGCACCTTCTGCCGCCGTTGAGCCGTCTTCGAAGCCATCGACGGAATCTGCAAATCGGGAATGGAAGAGGATTAGAAATCAAAGAGCTCAAAGAAACAAAACAGAGAATCACGAGAGGTAACAAGCTCGAATCCTTAGCTTTGATCACGTAAGAATTTGCGTTTTGTTTTTGTATTTGGGGGTAGGGTACAACACTGTCGTGGAGCTTGTCATTAGGGTTAGGGAGAAAGAGATGAAGGGAAAGGGTAGGATGAAAGAAAGAGGAGAAGGAATGTTTGTAAACGAAAATGAATGATGAATACTAAAAAAGGTGATTTTTTTTAATGATCTGTATCGATCCCATATACTCGGGCCCACAAAAAGTTATTATGTTCTCTCAATTGTGTTCGTTTGATCTTCATTGGACGGTCGTGAGGCCAAGTCCATCATAAGCTACGTGTGCCTCCACTTAAACGATTAATAAGGCCTTTGCAAACGTGTAATGGGCCAAGCCCAATTCTTTTAGCACCCCCTTTTCCACACATTGCTAAATCAAAACCAGTGTTACACCCCCTTACCTCTTGGCCCAGTTTAATATCTAAACATGGGCCCAGCTTTTTCAAAGCACCCCCTGTTTTGCTTAGCAGTTTACGAGTACACCCCCAAGCTTGCTGGGATTGAATTCCAAATCTGAATTCAGGCCCTGACTTTTTACACCCCATCTCTTTTACTACTCAACATAAAATGCACCCCCCTGAATATTAACTTAATTTTTCTAATTATTTTTATTATTCTATTTTATTATCTTTATAAACTCTTACTAATTATTTTTTGTATTTCTTTTAATAATTATTATGTTAATATTTAATTTTTACTTTCATATATTATTATTTATTATCATGATTAAATAAGTATTTTTTGAAACTCATGTATATTTTTTTTTATTATTGCATAAAAATATTTCAAATCATGCATTAATTAAGAAATTTCATAATTAATATTATTAAAAAATATCGGAAAAAAACATTAAACCTTTTTTTGCAATAAACTAATCTAAACATTATTTTATTGCTAAAGGGTTCCAAATATATTTTGACTAATCGCACATTTAGTCCAAAATTTTGCTATCTCTACACTCGGTCAAAATGCAAAGCAATTCAAAATACTTTTGCAACCCCTAAAAAACAGAAACCCGCGAACTATGAAATGAGACTCTGATTCCTCGTAAGAGGATACATAGGCATATGATTAAAATCGTGGCAAGTTCCCCTATTAAAAATTAAAAACCTTTTTTTCCCCTATTAAAAATTAAAATCCTTTTTCCCCTAATTAATAATAAAACCCTTTTTCCTAAAATTACGCTTCTAACCCTAGTATCCTTGTGAGCAAGGTAGATGAGGGGTGCCTAACACCTTTCATTCGTCTAAAACCAAGTCAACAATCTAGAATCTGTGTAACTTTTAGGGTTATTCCTTTATACTCATTTCCTTAGGATACAAATTAAGGGTGACGACTCTGATTAAAAAACCAGTTTCAACAGCAACTTCACACAAATTCCCTCCAAACTTCATCATTCCACACGCTTAAGTATCCCATTTTCTTCCCTATAAATAGAGGGTTATATCTCACTCATTTTCTCAAGCTTGGACAACAAAAATCACTCTGCCAAACTCCCTGTATAACTCCCTTTTCTGAGTTTTTGAATTCATATTTTCTACATTTTTCAATCTAATTTCTTCATTGATCGTTCATCCTTGAACTTCCCTGAAGGTAACAGAAGAAGAATCAAGTCTTGAGGTGTCCTACATCGTTCTAACCAAGTCCAGTTTCAGAACAATTTTCAACTAATTTGTTCAGGTAGAATTCTCAATCAAATTAAATCTTATTCTACTCTATTCATCCTTCTGATTCTCACACTTCTTACGGTTTACATTTTGATTGAGAATTGATAGTGATACTTGGGATTTTCGTGCTCTCCCTTTATATAAATTTGGCGCGAGGGTAGCATTAGAATCGTCTTGAAGAGACGAATCTAATGGTACTGGTCTGGTTCTCTAATTTTATAGTTTGTGAAACCTCAATCTAGGGCTTCTGGAGGTTGAAGAAGACCTATGTGTCGTGGTTCAACCAATGATGGTGTGCCACGCTATTTTTTTGAAACAGATGTAGTGTGTTTGCTTTACCATGCGCGTGTCTCATGAGCTCTTAAGTCTGATTACTTTAGTGAGTTAGACTCCATCCAGTGCGCCAGATCCACTAGATCTGTTTACTAACGCATTTCGGCAATGATCAGATGGCCCATATTTTTTTGGTTTGTTATTTTTTTCTATTTTAATTTTATTTTAATTGATTTAAACATCAAAAAATCATAGAAAGTTCATTTTTGGCCCGAAAATTCTGAAAAACCTCGCAAAAATATTTTTAAATATTCTCTTTCTGATTTTTGTTTTTTCATAATTTTATTTTCATATTTGATATCTTTTTACAATTTTACCTTTATTTTAAATTATTTATAATTATTTAAAAATACTTTTTGATGATTTTAAATTCTGAAAAATATTATAAAAATCACTTTACTCATTTCTGACCTTCTGAAATTTTTCAAGAATTTTATTTTGACTTCTACTATTTGTGATCATTTTTTGACTTATTTGAGTGATTTTAATTAGTTTAAAAAATACATTTTTTTGTTTTAAAAAATTACCAAAAAATTTATAAAAATATTTGTGATGATCTCTGAATTTTCTATGGATTCTTTAATTTTTTCTTTGATACATTGAATATGGTTTGATATTTTGCCTTTTATTTTCATTTTAAAAATAATTTAAAATTCATTTTTCCTTTTTTATTTAATTCATTAAATGTATTTATTTTTTAATATATTTTGGCTATGTGATTGTTGATCATAAACTTCATTAACATCATTGGATCTTGAGTGTTGAGTTTAACTCCACTAAAATGGATGGATGGTTTTAATGATAGTTTGATTAAATTTTTGATTCAAATGTATCCCCTCCCTCTTCATCGCATCCTCTTCTCTTTTGTGCTACGTGTTATTAGAGGATAATCTTCATATCATCTCTCCAAACATATGACACATAGATTTCTATTGATCGTCCTTAAAATAGGTGTGACTTCTATATGAGTCCACTTACGATTACTTAACATATCGCTAAATTTTGTCCCGATTCGAGAAATGATCATTCTTGGTCCAAACTTATGCTTGCAAGCTCAAGTATGTTTAATTTGAAACCTTTGGTCCAATAACCTTGAGATTCATTGTTCGGAGGCTTTGGTCTTATCAATCCTCTAATGAATCATCATAAATTTTGGATTAAGTAAATCATTTAAACATCGTTGATCATTTATTGTTGCCTTGTGAATTTGAAATAAATGATATACTTGACAAAAAGTAAATGAAACTTGTTGATGAGAGGCTATAATTTTATCAATCTTCTAATGAGTTTTCAAACGCAAGATTCAAGATGGTCATCAACTAACCTCTAATTTCTAACTCATTAACAATTGAATTTTATTTTATGCTTTTACTTTATGCTTTTAATTTATGTTCCAATTATTTTAGCATTTACATTTCATGCTATTTTCATCATTTCTCACTTAAGCATTTATATTTATTTTATTTTTATTTTTCTCACTTGAGCTTTCTTTTTCTTTTTGAAGATACCTAATAACCAACTTGAACAAGAAAAAACATTAATGATATTTGGACTATTTGGTAACTATCCTTAGCAATGGGGTTATGGACTTGTTGGACTTAGAAGTAGAGACCTTGACCTACCTTGAGACCTGCTAACTTCTATTGCTATTTTGTCTAGAGTTCTTGGGGTTTACCCCAAGACATTGGGTTGTTTGTTTTCTTTGTGTTCGGGTTATTCTAATTATATGCTTTGTCTGTGATTGGGAATTCATCTGTATACAACCGTTACTCTGCCCAATTTTATGAAGAGTTAATGCCTTTGAACCTTGGTTTTCTTAAGAGTTTTATAATCCTTGCTTGTTTAGTTTCAATCCAAAGGATGAGAATTATACATTGACTCATTATGTCAAGTGTTGGCTCCTTGTTGGTTATACGGCGCTTTTCCCTGGCTTTTACCTTATGCTTTAGGATAGTCTCTTCATCTCCTCCCATCTTCTTTAATTCCAAAAGTATTGTCCCTCCTTTTGAAAGCTCTTCTTATTTTTAAACTTGAACCGCTTTCACAATAAACTTGGACTTAGGTCCATGCATTTTCAAAAACTTTTTCTTTAATCAAATTTTAAACAACTTAACAATACTTTGACATTTTTTTTGGTGATAAGACTAAAATTCAATCAATCTCATTCAAAACATTTTGCCACTTTGACTTTTTACTTTAAAATTTTCCCAAAAGATCAGACTCTTGTCGATTCTTGTAGTGATGCGAGCTACTATACTTCTATGGTGTGAAGTGAAGTGAGACATTTTCTACTTGGGTGTTGAGCGAGGCTTTGTTGATTTTAAAATCCAAGCCATATCCTCCACTTTAAGATGAAGAAAATTCTCCTTTCTCATAATCGTGGGTAGTAAGTATGTTCTTCCACTCGGAGATGATGATGATGTCTCATCTCTTAAAATTAACCAACACACTTGTTTTTTAAAATTTTTAAAGGTGACCTACGAATACTCTGATCCCCTATTTCACAGAAGGTGGTACGTAGGCACTAAAGGTTCATAACTGCGGCGGATGCAAAAATTGTAAAAAAATATATCTCTTTTCTCACCTCCACCATCTATTTTTATATGACGTTTATAGCCGAAAATACACAAATTTTCAAGGAGGTTCTTGCAGAGTACCATAGATGTTTAGGGAGCTGATACCTTCCCTTTGCATAACCAACCCCCTAACTTAGATTCTCTCCCCATCTTCTTGGGTTATTCGCTTTTTTCCCATTCCTTTAGAAACAATAAAGCACAATGGTGATTTTTATTTGATCTGTGCGAGTCAAGTCAATCCAATGGATTAATCTTAACATTTTTATCGCTATAGGAAAAATGGCGACTTTACTGGGGAGAAACCGACCAAATGCTGGTCCATCCCTAAGTGGGTTGAGCCTATCTTTGCTTATTTGTATATGTGCTATTATTTGTTGTATATTATATGTTTTATATATGTTTGTCTATATTTTCCTGGTTTTCAGTGTGCTTGGTAATTTCTCATAAGTCCTCTAGCCATACTTGGGTAAACTTAAGATATGACTGGAGGTATATTCATGTTAACTTTGAGGGAGTAATCCCAAAAAAAGAAGACATGAGATCCCCCACTCAGTGGAGGCCCCTTTGACTGTGGTATCATTTAAAGAGTAATCGGGAAGATGTGTTGCTTTCGACCTGGGAGCCTACTGAAGCTGAGGACCGTAGAACCCTTAACCCATCTTGGCCTTTTAGGTGTAGTGTGGAAACTTTTACGGAGTAATCCGAAAATTGTTGTCACGCGATACTACACTCAGACGAGTTTTTCCTGAGAATATTACTAATTACTGAGTCAATCGGGACGTTGCTAATATCCGAAGGAAAGATGTAGACTCTGGGAACCTCTTAGAACCTTGTTCGACATGTGATAAACTATTAGACCATACCTTGTGGGTAGTGCCTTTGACCTCATGCTCGTGATGTCGAGCCTATAAACCCCTCATGTTTGTGATCTTGTGTGTGATTATTGCGTCATGCATCCATGCACCCATGAGCATTATTTTAACCAAATTTCAAGGAACTTAAGACTTCAGCTTGCAAAAATCACAAGTTTTGTAATTATGGACATTAGAAGGAGTACTCATAAGTACAATGTCAAGAGTCCTGATTCAGAAGAATTAAGAAAGCCTTAATCCTTGGTATCTACTCCATGGGATTTCAAATTATCCTAGCTATCTTGAAGATGGATTTCTCCATGCCTTTGACCCAGTTCCTCAATTCTTTGTGTCAGTGATTTATTTTCCCGATTATCTACAAAGTAGAAGAGAACATTGCAAGTGGTTTTATTTTCCTTTAGCATTCCAAATTCAAGCTGAAGATGTTACAACACAGTGTTGGATTTTCTTCAGACATAGTTCATTTGGACCTGATGATTTAACTTTCTCTTTCTTCTATGTAGGATTAGTGAAGTTTTGTACTTCGGATGTAACCTTTCCAATATTAATAAAACTAATTTTTTCAATTGTACCAATTGTGTGTTTTAATTGATGTTTGTAATTCATTTATAATGCTCCAAAGTTCTGTAAAAACTTGGTTTTACAAATTTTAAGCAATAATTTGCATTTCATAGCATGCACCATTCTCACTTCTGTCTTGATTTCTAGAGTTTCCTGGAGTCTTATCCTCTGCTCTTCGTTTTCAGAAGTCAAGTTATCGCACCAGTGTAGCACTCATGCTAAGAGAAGATGGAAAACATTAATAAATGGATATTTGAACTCTACAAAGAGGTAACTACTTTGAAGGACGATATGGAGTATCTAACTGCTTTGGTTGAAACTTAGGTGGCTCCCCAAGTCAATTCTTCTAGGAAGGAAGAAGAAATGGAAAAAGGTCTTCACAGAAACTCTGAAATCATTACTTCATGAGAAGGTGATAGTCAATGCATCCAGTGATTTCCCTGAGAAAAAGTGAATATGGGAATGCTTCTAGAAGAGGATGTCCGAAAGGGATATTCGTTTGAAGATGGTGGCTTAGCTAGTGGTGTGAACTAGTTTGATAATAACTTTTCCAAGAAGAGAACCAGAGGAAGAAACAATCATCGTTAGAATCAACATGTTTCCCATGTCATCCATGTGTTCAACTTATCTATTGTTGCTCCAGTTTGTCAATAGAATCAGAAAGTTCTTGATCAGAAGAAAACTCAGTTTGATCCAATCCCAATGACCTATACATAGTTGTTTCCTGTCCTGATGTAGAGGAATTTGGTTCAAACCCGACCTCCACCGAAGATTCCTGAAAAGATGTCATGGTACTACAAAGCTGATTTGACTTGTGCCTTTCATCATGGAGCCCCTGGGCATAGTATTCAACATTGTTTTCCATTAAAAACAGAAGTCTAGAAATTGGTCAGAAGTGGTATCTTGTCATTTAAGGATATTTGTCTTGAGTTTCAAGTCAAGTCATTGCCGAAGAATAAAGATGATTGAAGAATACCTTGGAGTTTAAGGATGATTATCCTTCTCAGTTTATTAACATTTTTACTGCTTTCTCATTTGTAATTTTTCTTGCTTACCATTGCAATGTTTATAGGTAAGAACTTTTTCACATTTGAATGATTATCTTAATACAATGAATGTTTTTGTCTTGAAGAAACCCATTCGTTTCACTCGATTTTTTTTCAACTGTAAATTGTCTTTTGCATTATGATACCAAATTGTTACCCATTCTCTTGTCTAGGCAGAGATTGGAGGGAGGATGATAATATTAAAACACAAAATTTATGGTTGTATGCTTTTGGAAAAAACCATGTTGACGATGTACAGGCATTGTTTCAAATTCCCAAACACCGGAGATATAAGGGAGTGAAACCTTTGTTAACCCCTTTGAGTCTTGAAGTAGGAGTTTCTTTTATGTTTAAAAAACCCTCATTTTTAACCTGGGGCAGGGTAGTTTTCAGTTAATCTCATTGAGTATTCAAATCTCATCAAGTGTGTGCATCTAAGGATACAACAATGGTTATCCTTCAAGAGGTTGGGGAAATTAAAAACTACAGTGTTTATTCTTCACATATCATTAATGTGCATAAAAAGAAGACAACATACCAATGGGTATCTCTCGTACATCAGGATAAAAACAGATGACGATACAACAATGGTTATCCTTCATCTACCCAGAAAAGGGCAGTCACAATTCTTTCAACAAGTCACAAATGACTCGAAGTCACACGACATGTTCAAAAGGAAAGTGTAGCGGTGAAAATTGGAGATCAAGCTATTAATTAACTTGACTCGCAAATGAGAAAGAGTCTCCACCGTGCTTTATCATTTCCAAGGGAAAAGGGAAAAGTGCGAATAAAACCCATAAATATGAAAAGTAAGTTCAATACTAAAAGTAAAGAAAAATATAATGCATTTGAAAGAGATCAAAGGTTCGAGGGTTGGTTATACAAAGGGAAGGTACTAGCATGCTATGTATCTATAGTATCTTATAATAACCTTTTGAAATATTTTTTTTTGGTTAAAATTGGTTTGCTTGCTAAATGAGTGTGGGGATGAGATTTTGAAAACGCGATGACCTAGTGTCAGAGTTTTTAGGCTTAAAAGAGGTGCGGGTTTTTTAAAATTAGGGTTTAGAAGAGATTTGTTTTAGATTAATATCTGTTGAGCTTCTTCTTAATGCCTTCACTACTTTTTGTAATTCTACAGGTATGGTGGTCAATATTGGCAAGAGTAAAATTTATTTTGGTTCTGTAGATTCTAGCATCAAGAATCATATCTTAACTTGGGCTATGTTCAAGGAGGGCTCTCTCCCATTCCGTTATCTGGGCATTCCTCTATCTTCCAAGAAGCTGAGTTACAACTATTACTTGCCTTTGGTGGATAAGATTATAGCCAGAATGAGCCATTGGTCTGCTAGATTACTTAGCTAAGCTGGGCGTGTTCAATTGGTAAAATCTATATCTTTTGCTATTGCTAATTTCTGGATTATGGTTCTTCCCCTGCCTAAAACTATCCTCAAGAAGATTAAATATTTGTGTCAGTATTTTGTTTGGTCTGGTTCTAATACTGTTAATAGAAGAAGTTTGGTTACTTGGACTACAATCTGTAAACCTGCCAAGTATGGTGGTTTGGGGATCATTAATCTTTGCATCTGGAACAAGTGTGCTATGCTGAAACTGTTATGGAACATATGTGTAAGTGTTTAGTTATTGGCATATATTTTTGGTAAAACCAGGTGTGTGAATGTCATGACTGATGTCATAACATTCTGAGTTATTAGGTACTTTATGCAGAAAAAGAATGGCATACAGTAGCTGCTCTTTATGAGTGTGTATCTGAGCATTTTGCAATGATCACATTTATTACATTCTACCAAAATCAGTAAACAGGATTCCTGTTGTCATAACCAATGTTAAGACATCATGTACTGATCTAACAGTTATGCAGTTTGGTTAATTCTGAGATTTTTCAGGAATTTGGTTCATACATTCCAGAACAGAATCTCACGTGGACTTTAGGTTAACCTAGCTCAACCCTTATCTGGTTGATAAAGTCTTGTGACCAAGTCTTGAGGTTAACCCTAATTAACCCTAGCTTTTCGTGGAAGCCCTAACTGAAGAAACAGCTACATATATATTCAACAGGAAGGCTGTTTGGAGAATTAACTTTTTGACAGAAGATCAACTAGGGGTTGTATAGTTTTAACTACTGTAATCCAAGAAAGTATCATTTTGATAAGTGACTTGGAGTAGGTTTTGATTTTAAGGGTTGTGTATCACTCAAAGCTTTGAAGCAAGAGTGTTTGTGTCACTTGATTAAAGCTTTGAAGCAAGGTCAAGTTAGGTTTATGTATCACTCAAAGCTTTGAAGCACGAGTGTTTGTGTTACTTGATTAAAAGCTGTGAAGCATAATCAAGTGTATGTTCTGAAGAGTGTCTTCATTATTTCATTAGTCAATTGTTTAGTATCACTGCTGTGATTGAGGGGGAGTGAGTGGGAACTCAGGTTTAAGTTGAACTTAGATTGAAGTTGCATTGGGTATTTCTTAAGTGAAGGAGATAAACTGGTTGGTTTATTCCTGAATTAATATCTCTTATAGTGGATTTCCTCCCTGGCTTGGTAGCCCCCAGAGTAGGTGTTGTTTCACACTGAACTGGGTAAACAATTGACTGTGTTCTTTACTATTTTTTTTATTTACTGTCTTATATAAAGTCAGATACAGTGTCATAACATTCACTGTGACATTGAGTATCTGTTGCCAGAATTTCAATTGGCATCAGAGCAGGCACCCTGCCTGTCTTACTGGGTGAGATCTAGGGATATCACTTTCTGGCTCTATGGACAAAGAAGGAGTTTTTGGAAACAGACCACCCATTCTGGATGGATCAAATTATGACTACTGGAAACCTCGTATGATTGCCTTCTTAAAACCACTGGACAAAAAGGCTTGGAGAGCTGCTGACAAAGGATAGAACCATCCCACCATAACTGAGAAAGATGGGACAATCAGTCTGAAGCCTGAGGAAGAATGGAGCAAAGAAGAAGATGAGTTAGCCCTGGGTAATTCCAAAGCATTAAATGCCTTGTTCAATGGAATTGATAGAAACATATTCAAACTAGTACATCAATGTGAACTGGCCAAGGAAGTTTAGGACACTCTCAAAACTACACATGAGGGCACATCCAAAGTAAAAATGTCAAGGCTTCAGATGCTGACTACCAAATTTGAGAACCTAAGGATGATGGAAGATGAAACCATTCATGAGTTTCACATGAACATCTTGGAAATTGCCAACACCTCAGGAGCATTGGGAGAAAAGATGTCAAAAGAAAAACTGGTGAGAAAGATTCTCAGATCCTTGCCTAAAAGATTTGCAATGAAGGTAACTGCTATAGAGGAAGCCCAGGATATCAGCAAGTTGAAGGTGGATGAACTCATTGGGTCTCTTCAGACCTTTGAGATGGGGATCAGTGACAATGTTGACAAGAAAAACAAGAGCATAACACTTGTATCCAACACTGAAGATGAAAACAAGGAGGATGAAGAAGAAAATATTTCAGAAGCTATAGCCATGCTTGGAAGACAATTCAACAAACTCATCAAGAGAATAGATCCAAAGTCAAGGTCAAATGTTAAGAACATTCCTTCTGACATTAACAGATCTTATGACTCCAGCAGAAGACCAACGTCTGAAGAGAAGGGAAATCAAAGCAGAGGAATTCAATGCCATGGATGTGAAGGATATGGGCACATTCGAGCTGAATGTCCTACCTTTCTTAAGAAACAAAAGAAAGGAATGTCTGTTACTTGGTCTGACTGTGATTCAGAAAGTAATTCTGAAGAAGAATCTGCCAAACTAGTTACTGCACTAACTGGTATTTGTACCTCTGATAGTGACACTAGTGATGAGGAAGTGACATTTGAAGAACTGGCTGATACCTACAAGAAATTATGTATCAGAAGTGCTGAAGTCTTTCAGCAAAATGAGAGACAAACAAAACTCATAATAAAGTTGAAGGCTGAGAAAAGGGCAGACATTGAAACTATAAATCATCTAGAAGGGGAAGTTCAAATGCTGAACTCAAAACTGGACCAGATGACCAAATCTGTCAAGATGCTGACAAATGGAACTGACAAATTGGAAGAAATCCTTCAGGTTGGACAAAATGTGGGAAACAAGTCTGGTCTAGGATTTGTGGAAGCAAAGAAAACTGGTACAGACAAGAAGATCAGGCATGACAAACAAATGTCAAAGCAGATGTCACAATATAGCACTCAACATCGGGAACAGAGAAATATGAATAAAAAGTACCAAAGATGGAGATGTCATCATTGTGGGAGGTTTGGTCACATAAAGCCATTCTGCTTCAGACTGTATGGATACCCTAATCAGAACCCATGTGTCAAACCTAAGTCTAACAAGGTACCACATACTCCACAGTGGAAGAAAAAGGCTACTGCCCTGATAGCCCACACTTCCCTTAGAGTCTCTGCAAAGGAAGACTGGTACTTTGACAGTGGATGTTCTAAGCACATGACTGGAATCAAGAACCTTCTCAATAATGTTAATCCTCACACCACTAGTTATGTGACCTTTGGAGATGGTGCTAAAGGAGAAATCAAAGGAGTTGGAAACTTGGACTGCCCTGGAGTTCCAAATCTAAATGAAGTATTGCTGGTAAAAACCTTGACTGCTAATCTCATAAGTATCAGTCAATTATGCGATCTAGGATTCAAGGTCAACTTCTCAAAATCTGAATGTCTTGTAACTAATGAGAAACAAGAAGTTGTAATGAAAGGAGTCAGCTCTAAAGACAACTACTACTTGTGGGAGCCTGAGAACACTAATTACTCCACTGTGTGTTCTATTGCCAAAGAAGAAAAAGAAGTGAAACTGTGGCACCAAAAACGTGGCCATCTACATCTAAGAGGAATGAAAAGGATTATATCCATGGAGGCAGTCAGAGGGATTCCAAGACTGCAAATTGATGAAGGGAGACTATATGGTGAATGTCAGGTTGGTAAGCAGACTAGGATGTCACATCCAAAGTCAAGACATCTGACCACCTCTAAGGTTCTAGAACTTCTACATATGGATCTGATGGGACCAATGCAGGTGGAAAGTCTTGGTGGAAAAAGATATGCCTATGTTGTTGTGGATGATTTTTCCATATTCACCTGGATTAACTTCATTAGGGAAAAATCTGATGTATTTGAAGTTTTTAAAGAACTGTGCAAAAGAATTCAAAGAGAAAAAGAAGGGTGCATTGTCAGAATCAGAAGTGATCATGGCAAGGAATTTGAAAATAGTAAGTTTAATGAGTTCTGTTCCTCAGAAGGAATTAATCATGAATTCTCTTCTCCTATAACTCCTCAACAAAATGGAGTTGTAGAAAGGAAAAACAGGACCATACAGGAATCTGCCAGAGCAATGATACATGCCAAAAGACTTCCTATTCATTTTTGGGCTAAAGCTATGAATACAGCCTGTTATGTCCATAACAGGGTCACCTTGAGAAAGGGAACCTCATCCACCATTTATGAACTCTGAAAAGGAAGAAAGCCAACAGTGAAGTACTTCCATGTATTTGGTAGCAAATGCTATATTCTGGAAGATCGTGATCAAAGGAGAAAGTCAGACACTAAAAGTGATGAAGGAATATTTATAGGATACTCCACCAACAGCAGAGCTTATAGGGTATTCAATTCCAGGACCAAAGTCATGATGGAATCAATAAATGTCATAGTTGATGATTATCATGAGGAAACAGATGTCCCTTGTAATGTTGAGACATTCTTTGAGACTTCAACTCAACAGAATGACCTACCTAACACCACTGCAGCAGACTCTGAATCCAAGGAAGCTAGCAAAATCCCTTCCATCAGAATTCAGAAAGATCATCCTAAAGAACTCATCACAGGAGATCCTAACAGTGGAGTCATTACAAGATCTAGAGAAATCATCTCAAACTCTTGCTTTGTGTCTAAACTTGAACCAAGAAATGTTAAGGAGGCTTTAACTGATGAATACTGGATTGGTGCAATGCAAGATGAATTGAACCAATTCAAGCAACATGAAGTATGGGAGTTAGTTCCTAGACCAGAAGGAACAAACATCATTGGCACAAAATGGATATACAAGAACAAATCAGATGCTGAAGGAGTTGTCACCAGGAATAGGGCAAGACTTGTTACTCAAGGATACACTTAAGTTGAAGGGGTTAATTTTAATGAGACCTTTGCCCCTGTATCCAGACTGGAATCTATCAGACTCCTATTGGGAATTGCTTGTCTCCTGAAGTTCAAGTTATTTCAGATGGATGTAAAAAGTGCCTTCCTAAATGGGTACTTAAATGAGGAAGTTTATGTGGAACAACCTAAAGGTTTTGTGGATCCAAACTACCCTGATCATGTCTACAAATTGAGGAAAGCTTTATATGGCCTGAAACAAGCTCCTAGAGCATGGTATGACAGGTTGACAAAATTTCTCTCTGACAAAGGATACAGAAAAGGAGGCTTGGATAAAACCCTCTTTGTCAAAAATGAAGGAGGAAAGATAATGGTAGCTCAAATATATGTTGATGACATAGTGTTTGGGGGAATGTCAGATAAAATGGTTAAACATTTTGCTGACCAAATGCAGGCTGAATTCGAAATGAGCCTCATGGGAGAATTGACCTACTTTCTTGGACTGCAAGTCACACAGATGGAAGACTCAATTTTTCTGTCTCAAAGCAAGTATGAAAAGAACATTGTCAAGAAGTTTGGAATGGAGAATTCCAGTCACAAAAGGACTTCTGCACCTACTCATTTAAAGCTGTCCAAAGATTCAAGTGGGGTTAAGGTGGACCAAAGCCTGTACAGAAGCATGATAGGAAGCCTGCTGTACTTAACAGCCAGCAGACCTGACATTGCTTTTGCAGTTGGAGTATGTGCAAGATACCAAGCTGATCCCAAAGTCAGTCATATCAACCAAGTGAAGAGAATTTTGAAGTATGTAAGTGGAACTTACAACTATGGCTTGCTGTACTCTCATGGTTGTGAACCAAATCTGACTGGTTACTGTGATGTTGATTGGGCTGGAAGTGCTGATGACAGAAAGAGCACCTCTGGAGGATTTTTCTTCTTAGGAAATAATCTGGTCTCCTGGTTCAGCAAGAAACAGAACTGTGTGTCTCTCTCTAATGCTGAAGCTGAATACATTGCAGCTGGTAGTAGCTGTTCTCAAATGATCTGGATGAAACAGATGCTTACTGAGTATAATGTCACACAAGATGTTATGACATTGTACTGTGACAATCTGAGTACAATCAACATTTCCAAGAATCCTATTCAGCATAGCAGGACCAAGCATATTGACATTAGACATCATTTTATCATAGATCTTGTAGAGGAGAAGACGATTAAACTGGAACATGTCGCCACTGAACTACAGCTGGCTGACATTTTTACCAAAGCACTTGATGCAAATCAATTTGAAAATTTGAGGGGCAAGTTGGGTATTTGCCAACATGAGGAAATGTAGCAATTAATTTTGCTTAAAACAAGGGATGAAGGAGTTTTTTGTGTTAAGTCTATTTGGATTGGGTTAATCATATGTTTTCCTATTTCTTTCAAAATTGTTAAGAAGTTGAATAGACACTCATTTACCTCCTTCCTCTCTCGCCTCTGCAACAATCTCCATTCTCTCAATCAAAGATTTCTCTCTCGTTGTTACTGGTTTTCTAAGACTCTCAAAATTTCTCAAACATCATCCTCTTCCAAGACGACTGTTTCATCCGCATCCTCTGATCGAGATCCTAGGGCAATCACAACATGCATGGATACTGAAGTCCTGGAGATTACTCCTCTTAGAGAACTGGCAACTAACCCCTCTAAGGTTAAAAAGCTGAGAACAAGGCATGCAGGAAGGTCTCAAGCTACGTCATCTGGTAATCCATCTAAACCATCATCTTCTGTTCCCTCAGGAATAGCAAATAGGGAAGGCACAGCTTATGTTCATCAAGCAATAGCTAGACTTGTTACAAGAATTCTGAATGAAAACCACTCTGTACCTGGCATTTCTGTTCCTTTAAATCAAGAATCTGCTAGTCCAAATGTGGAAATCAATCCAGATGTCTCTAAGAATGTTGAGACACCGGATGACAATATTCAGAAAACATCTGAAAATCTTGATGATATCCAGAACCCTTCAGAGAAGGATGTTGAACCACCAGTTATAGATGTGGATGAAGAATACTCTGGCAATGACCTAATTGCAAATATCAACCCTAGCATAGATAGGAGGATGATGAACAGAAAAGGTAAGTAGGATGCTGCAAAATGTCTGACCAAAGAGAAGACTGATGATGTTGCTTATAAGAAAACCAGGTTTGAAGGCAAGACTGGTGTAGAAATTGTGAAGACTGGATTGTCCAAAGGGAAGGTGAAAACCCGAGTACATGCTGGTAATCTCTCAAAGCCTGTGAGACAACCAATAGCAAAGAAAAGGAAAGAGCCTGAACCTTCTGATTCTGATGAGGAATCAGAATTTGAAGTTGATGCTGAAGATATTCCCCTCAGAAGGAAACTCCCTTCAAGCAAAATGGCTAAAGTTCTTGAATTTCCCACTGACAACATTTCTTTTCACCACCCTGAAAATGCCAACAGATGGAAGTATGTTTGTTTGAAAAGAATAGCCTTGGAAAGAGAACTGAACAATGGTGCCATGGAATGTAAGGAGATCATGGACCTAATCAAAACTGCTGGACTAATGAAAACTGTGGGAAAGCTCACCAATTGCTATGAAAATCTTGTCAAAGAATTCATAGTGAATTTATCTGATGGATGTGCTGATGGAAGGTCAACTGACTTTAAGTGTGTCTATGTGAGAGGAAGAAAGGTTAATTTCTCTCCCTCTGAAATAAACAAATTCCTTGGAAGACCAGATGAGGATTGTCCTGAACTAGAGGTTACTGACAACCAAGTATGCCAAACCATCACTGCAAATCAAGTAAGGAGCTGGCCCTTAAAAGGCAAGCTGAATGCAAGCAAGCTAAGCATGAAATTTGCCATCCTGCACAAGATTGGTGCAGCCAACTGGGTTCCTACCAACCATAAATCAACCATCTCCACAGGATTGGGAAGATTCATTTATGCTGTTGGAACCAGGACAGAATTTGACTATGGCAGGTATATCTTTGATCAAACTTTAAAACATGCTGGAAGCTATGCTGTTAAAGGCCCTATTGCCTTTCCCTCCCTCCTATGTGGTATTGTCCTTGCTCAGTATCCTGACATCCTAGTGGAAAGAGATACTATATGCAAAAGAGCCCCTTCTCTTGGGTTGCACTATAAGCTATTTCAGGGAACTCATGTTCCTGACATTGTCATGACATTAACTGAGACATCAACTGTCAAAACTTAGTCCAACAAATCTGATGTTATAGCTGTGCTGAAGGAAACCTGCAAAGAGCTGGAGACAAGGAAAAGGACTCTTGAGAACCTAATTGCTAGACTAGAACAGGAGGAGACTGAAGGACAAAGAAGGGAAGAGGATGCTGCTGAAGATCAGCTTAATGATGATGATAATGCCTCCTCTGAAGATGACAGTACTTGAAGAACAGCGGAGTGTCAAGCTTGTTGCTGATACCTGTTGCTGCAAGTGATTTCAGACTTTTTGTTGTTTTTATTATTCATTTTGGATGACTGTATAAAAGTACATGTATCTTTGGCCTATTTATGGCTAAAGAGGGGGAGAAGATTATGTGTTAATTATTCTTGGTAGACATTAATTTTTCTGCAGATATGTTATTTCTGCTCCTCTCTATTCTCTGATTGTTTAGGGGTTTTAGCCAAAAATTTGCCAAAGGGGGAGTTTGTAAGTGTTTAGTTATTGGCATATATTTTTGGTAAAACCAGGTGTGTGAATGTCATGACTGATGTCATAACATTCTGAGTTATTAGGTACTTTATGCAGAAAAAGAATGGCATACAGTAGCTGCTCTTTATGAGTGTGTATCTGAGCATTTTGCAATGATCACATTTATTACATTCTACCAAAATCAGTAAACAGGATTCTTGTTGTCATAACCAATGCTAAGACATCCTGTACTGATCTAACAGTTATGCAGTTTGGTTAATTCTGAGATTTTTCAGGAATTTGGTTCATACATTCCAGAACAGAATCCCACGTGGACTTTAGGTTAACCTAGCTCAACCCTAATCTGGTTGATAAAGTCTTGTGACCAAGTCTTGAGGTTAACCCTAATTAACCCTAGCTTTTCGTGGAAGCCCTAACTGAAGAAACAACTGCATATATATTCAACAGGAAGGTTGTTTGGAGAATTAACTTTTTGACAGAAGATCAACTAGGGGCTGTATAGTTTTAACTACTGTAATCCAAGCAAGTATCATTGTGATAAGTGACTTGGAGTGGGTTTTGATTGTAAGGGTTGTGTATCACTCAAAGCTTTGAAGCAAGAGTGTTTGTGTCACTTGATTAAAGCTTTGAAGCAAGGTGAAGTTAGGTTTATGTATCACTCAAAGCTTTGAAGCACGAGTGTTTGTGTTACTTGATTAAAAGCTGTGAAGCATAATCAAGTGTATGTTCTGAAGAGTGTCTTCATTATTTCATTAGTCAATTGTTTAGTATCACTGCTGTGATTGAGGGGGAGTGAGTGGGAACTCAGGTTTAAGTTGAACTTAGATTGAAGTTGCATTGGGTAGGTCTTAAGTGAAGGAGATAAACTGGTTGGTTTATTCCTGAATTAATATCTCTTATAGTGGTTTCCTCCCTGGCTTTGTAGCCCCCAGAGTAGGTGTTGTTTCACACTGAACTGGGTAAACAATTGACTGTGTTCTTTACTGTTTTTTTATTTACTGTCTTATAGAAAGTCAGATACAGTGTCATAACATTCATTGTGACATTGAGTATCTGTTGCCAGAATTTCAATATGCGCTAAATCTGACAGCCTTTGGTTGAAGTGGGTTCATGCTTACTATTTGAAGAATTGTAACATTATGGAGGCTAAAGTTAAAGCTTCTAGCTCGTGGATAATGCGTAAAGTCTTGGATCAAAGGACCTTCATTCTTTCTCATCCCCATTTTTGGCATGCGTTAATCTCCAAGGGTGTTTTTAGCATGAGGGGCTGTTATCTGGAAATAGGTGATAAACCTCAAATTTCGTGGGCTAAGCTATTTCAGAACAACCCGGCTAGGCCTAAAGCTAAGATAATTTTATGGTTGGTTTGCCACAATAAGCTAGCTACCAAAAGTTGGTTATGTTGTTTGGGCTTCATCACAGATAGTAGGTGCTGTTTATGTCCTAGTATAGAAACTGCTTCTCATCTTTTCTTTGATTGTGATGTTACTAGGCGGATTTGGTGTGAAGTTCTTGCTTGGCTTCAAATGAAATATCATATGCCTAAAGCTTGGGAGGAGGAACTTCAATGGGCTATCAAGTGGGGTAAAGGCAAAGGTTGGAGAGCCTCTTTGATTAAACTTACCATTGCGGAAACAATCTACGGAGTGTGGATATATCGTAATAGCATTTGTTTTGGTTCAGGTTTAGATTTGTGTCATGTGACCAAAACTATTATCGATACTATTGTTTTTAGGGGTTGGAATTATAAGATCTTAAAAGATAGGATTGCCGGGTTAATGTTGCCTTAGGTTCTTTGGTTGGCTGGATCCTTGTGATCGCCGTGTATTCCTTTTGATTTTTGGTATAATTCAAGTCCTTATTCCAAAAAAACTAAAAAAAAACTAAAAAAATGTACAAAGGGGTTTTCGCATAATCATATTAAATATATTTGATGACATGAAGTCAATGAATTCGATTTTTCATTTGGAGTTAGACAAACAAAATATAAAGACTAAATGAACGACAAAGGGAAATTAAATAACTAAATAGTTAACAACAAAAAATTAAATTAAATAAAGAAAGACAAATTTATACTAATATATATTTTTGGTATTTTTTAAAGAGGGCAAGAAAGAAATAATTATAATCCTAATCTAATAGTTTTTTATATATTTTTTGTATGTATTTTTAAATGAAAATAAGGCAAAAGACTTAAAAATAAAAATAAAAATAAAGTGAGCAAAGAGAAGATAAATGCTCAAGTGAGCAAAGAAAAAATATACAAAGTAAAGAAAATAAAACTCTCTGGATGGCATAAAAGTAAAGAGAAGAAAATATAAAGTGCAGAAATATAAATGATATTAAAGTAAAGTTAGTACGATAAAAAGTTAATAATCTGATTTGGGATAAGTGTAACTTCATATAGAGCATAGAATTTATGTACCCATACATGTTAGAGAAATGACACTTTGAAGTTTATTCTCTTATACATTTAGTATAATTAACAAACATGGGGGATCAAGACAAAGTCAAGGAAGATACATTATGATAAACTTATCATCAATCCCAAGTACCTTGAATGATGAAAGGACCATTTAGAGGTAGATTGGAAATGAAGAAAGTTCATCAAATATCCGACAAGCTTAGATGAACTAAAAAATCTCAAATGTTTTCCAAATTGATCCAAATAAAAATAAAAATATAATAGATAAAGAAGAATGAGATGAAGTCTATGATAAAAATAGTATAAATGTCATAACTTTCTCAATTTTTCATGAAATTAAACAAATGAATAATGAAAGTTTATCTACTGAATCTCACGACCAAGGATCCATGCTCAAAATCAGTAAATAAACAACAAAAAATTATAGAAAAAAATGAAAATTAAACAACAATAAATCACTTTTGCTTTTGGAGGTTCAAGAATACTTTTTAACTCTTGATTTTGAATCAATAGAGTTTCCTTCCAAAACAGTGATAATTATGGTACTAAATAAATAAATAAAGAGTAAAAATACAATAAAATTAAATAAAGAACAATTATAATAGTTTATCTATTCAATAAAAGGAAGAAATGACTTGAAAGAAAATGAAGAGAAAAAAAGAAGAGAGTTTTGGCTTAGTTTAGTGAATAATTTGTGGTATTGTTTTTCAAAATGAAAGAAAGAAAGGTCTTATTTATAGGGTGAATGAGGTGGAGGTGTTGATGTGGCAATCCATTTGACTTTATAAGAATGGTTATTGGTCATTGATAAGTCCAAGTTGGCAATCCGTGTGAAGTGTGAGAATGATTCTTGGCCATTGATAAGTACAAGTTGACAATCCATGTGAAGTGTTTGTACTACATTATAGTGGTCCCAACTTTTCTTTATTGATACAAAAAAAACAAAAAGACAAAGTAATAACAATAATAATAATAATAATAACTAAAAGTGTTAGTAATAATAATAAATACAAAAATAGAAAATAAAAGAGACATTAAATTAACTATTTATGATTTTTTCTTGAATTGAATAAAGGAAAATATAAGTGAAAATTAAAATATAAAAAATGAAATACATATAAGAAAGTAAAAGGACTTATATAAACTTTTCTAGATTTTTTTTGAAATAAATGATACTATTATATAATTTTAAAGGAATAAAAGAACATATTTTTGATAATTTTTTAGTAAAGAGGTAAAAATAGTAAATAAAAAAATAATATGATGCTAAGTACATTTTTTTGTAATTTTTTTAATTGGAAAAGAAATCATGAATAAAACACAATAAAATCAAATTCCACTACATTCATAAATGACTTCTAACGTTTCTAATTTTTCGTGGCTTTTCAAAGCATAATCAGCTCTTGACTTGTAAAGAGAAATTGTAGATGATGTCAAGGAGAATCACATGCAAAAATAACCTCTCAAAAATGCCAAAATTTGAAGAAGTTATAAATTTTTGAAATCTAATTCAAGAATTGGCAAAAAAATAGGTCAAACCACTTGTGAACACTTATTATGCAATGATGCAAATTGAGGGTGGGATCTTAGGTCAAAAATTGGGGTATGACAGAAAGAAAAATGATATGAATAAAAAATGGTGAAAAAGAAAGAGGCAAAAAGCCCCACTAAATCGGAACTTGAAAAAACAAGTCGCTTAGGAAAAATTCATAGCGTCCCGCTGGACTTCAGAGTCAAATTCAAAAGGAATTTGTCCAGACAAAAGTTAAGAAAAGCAATGAAGAAATGGAAATCCTGAAAGGAGAAAAGGGATTACAATATAAAATCCTCAGCAAAGAACATAGTCGTGTGACAAGAAACCCAAAAGAAGCAAAAGTGAGTGATTGTTGTGTCCAAAAAACCTCGGTTGGTTCCTCAACCCTCTCAAAATTTCTTTTGAGAGATGAATGTTCGTGTCATGTTCACTGAATATAGGACTGGAGAACATCATGAAGGGGGGCACCAAATATTTTGAGCCATAAATCTATTTTTCTAAAACCATGAACCAGGCCACGTTACAACCCTTAAAACTCCTAATTTAAATAGGCTTTATTTCGAAAGCGCACACCAACAAGATAGTTTTTCCTGACTCCCATGAACTTTGCTAAATTATTGTGTTGGTATCATATGCTTTTGTCATGTTTCTTACAAAAAAATCAATGTCGCATCCTGGTTAGTGATTCGTTCATAAGGTTTTGCGAAATATTTTCAAATAAAATCTTTAAGACTTACATAATTGTTGTATTAGAATTTTCAATCTTAGAATAAACATTTTCCTGCTTGTAAAATAACTACTTGATATCATGGAAGTTTACATTTGAGTATCAACAAAGGACCTGTCACTGAGAAGATGTTGTTAAACAAAGAGGACGCAACATTCGGCCAATCTATGTCATTTACGTCGAGATTCAACAAATCTCTAGAGCCTTCTTGTCAGGAATATTAATTTAAAAGTATACAGCCAAGGGAAAGTGGTGAAAGTTACCTTGATCATCACGGTAAACTTGGGACACCAAATTTGTTTCCAAGGGCATCTCCAGATTTTGTCAAGATAGTTGATATGTCTTCCCCGAGTCGAGAATCTTCCTCGAGAAGGATTGTTTCTCGTGATCTGCTTTGTAGATGTGTGCCTAGCTTCCTCTATAGTTGTTGATCAGTTAGTGAGTTTCCTTCAGGCTGTGGTGTGGTGTTTGGTTTGTAATCCCATTTTCCCCAATTAAGTCTTGATCCAAATCATCTTCAAGTTGTTAGAGGGTGTGGGGGTTTGTGTGGTTTAATACCTCTATCCCATATTCCTCAGTCAGGTCTTGTTGCAGACTTCTCCAGCTAAGTGTGATTCTTTCCCCAGCCAGGTGGTGATTAGGAAGAAATTGAAAAAAAAACTATGAAGCCTTTGCTCATTTGATGGAGTTCTTTCTCCCTTTATGTATTTAGAATTGATATGGAATCTCTTGTAAATAATTTCTCCCTCTAGTTACGACATTATTGTTGTTATGTGCTTCCCAAGTAGCCAAACAAGGGCAGTATATCTTCTAAGAAGTTTTGAGACAGTTGTCAAATTTTTTAGTTTTCTCTCACCAAGTGTTGTGTCTGATTTAAAATCCCCGTAATTTTGACTTCTTGCTGTGATTTTAATTTCTTAATTCCCCAAAAAATATATCATGGGACCACTCTTACTAATATGTGCATGATTCTATTTTGTTTCTTTCCTCGGGTAGTTGGAGTTCATACCAATTGATATATGGAGCGATGTTGGGCCTGTAATCCCATATTTCCCCAGTCTTGTCTTGGTTCATTTGTTTTTCTCCAAGTTGATTATTTTGATTTCAGGTTTGCATGTTTTAATACCTTTATCCCAGATTCCCCAGTAAGGTCTTCTCTCATTTGGCAGAAGTTCCTTCTCCCTTTGTGTGCTAAGGAATAATCACTTGCAAAACATCACCCTTTGTAGTGTTGGCGTTATTGTTGTTGTTTATTTCCCAGGCACTTAGACAAGGGTAGTATCTTTTCTAAGAAGTGTTGAAACAATTGTCAACTTTTTTGGGTTTTCTCCCGCCAAGTGCTGGGTTTGATTTAAAATCCCAATAATTTTTATTTCTTGCTGTATTTTTTGACTTCTTAAATCCCCAAGTGAAGCTGAGATAAGGTTTCTCTCTGAAAGTTGTTATCCCCGTGTGGTTTCATAATTTCTCCCTGGAGAATTTTTACGTGATTATCACTCTTAGTATTGAAGAATGTGTTTTGGGCTCCCCTTAATGATGTGGTGTTGTACTTCATAATAAAGCCAACAAGAGATCCCCAATTGATAACTCGACGCCATGGTTTCCATCTGCCCTAATGAAGTTAGTATTGTAATCCCCATTGGAAGTACAAACATTGAAGCATCGGTTATCCCCTTTGAAGTTTGTGTGATGTCCCCTGGGGAAGCCTGGAGGAGGATGTTATATCCCTGTATCTACCTTGATTCTTTGTTTGAACATGATTATTTTTGGATTAATTTTCTTTCCAGTGGATTAAGCCGTGAAATAGGAATTTGTTTCCTTAGTTGGTGCTTACAATCTTTTGGGAATCTTAATCCTATATGTGATTTAGCCGAGTGTTTATTTTACCCAAGCTGGCTTTGTCTGGTTATTCCCAGTATTATATGTATGTTTTGTCAGCATATACGTAATAAAATTCATACATTCATATATACATCATACACAGATGAATTCGACATTCATTACTCATTTGCATTCATTAATATTTTGTTGGCAAATTACCCTAGTTTGCATAGTTATGTTACCATATCTCTGTTAGAGTGTCTACCTTAAGCAGGAAGTGTATTTTCTTTCAAATTCCTCACTGAGTTAACCCTCGTAGTAGAATTTTGCTTCAGCCTTCCTATTCAGCTCATTATTTGGGTACAAAGTGTTTCCCTTTTGAGTTTATTTCTCAATCAAGTGCTTTCTTGGTTGACTGTTTCACTCTGGTTTATTTCTGGTTCGAATCAGTGGTTACTGGCAACATTATTATTCTGATTTCCACAGGCTTTAGGCCCGAGTTTGAGAATGTGAATTTATTTTACACGAGAAGACTTTACCTCCTTAGCAGGAATATATTGGCATTTCCCCAAGAAGTCATATTTCATTTCCCAGCAGCATTGTTGCACCTCCTTCTCATAACAGCAAATGACAGGTCTCTTTATTTGAGCAACCTGTACTTCCCCAATAAATCAGTTAGTTCCAAGAGAAGATCAAGATTTGTTACTCCAATGGATGGTAGTCTCTTCATTATGGGAGATAGTTTGTTGTTGAGATTTGTTACTCCAATGGATGGTAATCTCGTCATTATGGGAGACAGTTTATTGTTGAGATTTGTTACTCCGATGAATGGTAGTCTCATCATTATGGGAGATAGTTCGTTGTTGAGATTTTTTACTCCAATGGATGGTAGTCTCTTCATTATGGGAGATAGTTCGTTATTGAGATTTGTTACTCCAATGGATGGTAGTCTCTTCATTATGGGAGATATTTCGTTGTTGAGATTTTTTACTCCAATGGATTGTAGTCTCTTCATTATGGGAGATAGTTCATTGTTAAGATTTATTACTCCAATGGATGGCAGTCTCTTCATTATGGGAGATAGTTCATTGTTGATATTTGTTACTCCGATGAATGGTAGTCTCATCATTATGGGAGATAGTTTGTTGTTGATATTTGTTACTCCAATGATGGTAGTCTCTTCATTATGGGAGATAGTTCTTTGTTGAGATTTGTTACTTCAATGGATGGTAGTCTCGTTATTATGGGAGATAGTTCGTTGTTGAGATTTGTTACTCCAATGCATGGTAATCTCTTCATTATAGGAGATAGTTCATTGTTGATATTTGTTACTCCAATGAATGGTAGTCTCTTCATTATGGGAGATAGTTCGAGTTTGAGATTTGTACTCCAATGGATGGTAGTGTCTTCGTTATGGGAGATAGTTCGTTTTTGAGATTTTTTACTCCGATGAATGGTAGTCTTGTCATTATGGGAGATAGTTCACCATTGAGACTCATATTGTTCTGAAGAGTTCGTTTGTTTCCAGTTATAAGTACTGAGGCCGGTCATTCATGATTTACCCTAATTTTGGTATTTTTTGGTATTATCCTACCACTTCTTTCCCTCGGTGGGTCGACATTACCTTTTTTTTATCTTCTTAGTGAGTGGATAGTTTAAGGTTATCTTTCGATCATTATTATCCTTTAATTTATATCCTCAATGTTTGACGTGATGTTGCTTTATCTCCTCCTTGGGCTTTACCCCAATAAAGTCGAGTCTTCTGTTCACCAGTGATTTTTTTTCATGGTCAAATTTGCTTTTGATCCTTTATTTTATTTTTTGTTTCCCCAGTGGTGTCATGTGTCACTTTTAGATCTATTTGTTTCCATGCACAATCATAAGCATTGCATGGCACCTTAGGGACAAAAATATGGCTTGTTTTATATTTAAGTATCTTCAATCACGTCGACACGAAGATTTTAACCTTCGTATCTCCGGATAGAAGACACTTAAATAAGGGCAACTGTTATACCCTAATTTTTGCCCCTAAGATTCCTCGATCATCTCATATCAATTCAACCATATTAAGATCACAATTGGGTTTTGTTTTTCTCCCTATATTCAGGTTTGCTCATGAGGAATCACCAAGCACCTTGATTTGTATATTGTGGCCATATTTGGTTTGTGTTGATTAACTTACAACTAACAAATACAACGAATGTTTGCTCTAATTGATCATATTATAGGTGAGGGCACAACATATTTCATTAAATTGATTCATAGGTTCATGAGTTTATTTCCATGCCTTCTTCAACAATTTCTTCATTAAGATTCAAGTTCCATCATTGAGGATGAAGAATGGAAAAACACAAGAGGCAGGGGGGGTGAATTGAGATTAAAACTTAAATTAAAAGACACATTGGTTATCCTGGTTTGTTTGAACTCAAACTACTCCAGTCCACCCGCCAAGGTGATTTTGCCTCTCTCAAATGAGGTCTTAATCCACCAATCAAACTTGATTACTCAAATATAATGACAACTGTCAATGCCTCTTGAGTCTAAACCACAACCCGATTTTCTCAAGGAATTACAAAATACAATATTGAAAGGCGTGTACAAATACATTTTCAAACAAAAATAATATCACAAAAGTGATGTATTACACAATAGAGGAGCACAAGGTAGAACTGGATAATTATGTTTTTCTTTTTTGTGCATAGTAGTTATGTCTTGATATCTTCTTTACGTCTTCTTTAAATAGGAAATGCATGAGAGACATAAGAAGATGTTTTTGGAAGGTTGATAAAGTGTAGCTAATGTTCTTTCCAAAAGTGAATATCATGTCTTGATTCAACCGTTACTTTTGATTTGTCATGAATAAACGGTAACGCTTCAGAGCATGCACACATCAGAAGATGAATGTTACTGTTGAGACTCCTTTGCTCTCCAAAAATTTACAAATCAGAATATCAGAGTTCTTGTTTCACAGCATTGGTGCATTCAGAAGTGGTAACATAGAACTTCTTCATTTAGCATTTTACACGAATTTGCTTCTAAGTATGTTGTGTCTAAAAGATCTTCAAAATGAAACTCTCTTATCTTCTTACATCAGAACTTCCAGGGATGTAGAACAAAACTATGTTCTAGCATATCTTTTCTCATCTTCTATTCTTCTTACATCAGAACTTCTCTGCATATTAAAATACTTTATTAGAGAGCATATATGTTCTTTATATATATCATGTGTTTGTTATCATCAAAACTCTTACAGGGATGTAGAACCAAACTATGTTCTAACAGAGGATCCTTTAAAGTACACCATGATAAGGCCTACTATGATTCATCATACCTACATTTGTCAAGGGAAGTCAAAATATGCAAGGATTAATGGAAGAAGTTTGACCTAATTGGACAAGTTCTTGATTCCTTGATCACAAGTGCACAACTCTTTCAATTCTTAATATTTTGAAGTGGTTATGGTTTCTCATTATCATCCTCAACACATTGTATTCACGTGACAAAAGTATTTGTGCAAGAAAGTTTGTCAAAGTTGAAAGGGGTTTCCAAGGCATTTTGTTGCTCTAGGAGCTAGGGTTTTGAAATTCTAGGGGTTATATCTTGCTCATCTTTTGGTATTTTTGAATGATTCCAAAGACATGCCTCTCTTTAAAGGGTTATCAACTAATCACTTTAAGTATTACAAGAAACTTTTATTTGGAAGATGCCTAATGATGAAGAAAGATCACATGTCCTCTAGATAGGCCATCAAATTCCCTTATGTGACTTCAAAATATCATAACTTGGTCAATTTTTATCTCCTTGAGCCCTATATTTTTTCATATTTATCTTAAGCATTTGAAATTCAACTCTTATTTTTTGTGCAAGACTTGAAAATGGGTGGAAGATGCCCTAAGAACTCAAAATATTATAGGTCACCTCATGATTTTTCACCAATTTCACAAGGCCATAACTTTTCCAATACTTGGTATTTTTTAGTGATTCTAGTTGAACAATGCTCCTTAGGATGTCCCATTAAATATAGAATCAATAATAAAAGCTCAATTTTGGAGGAAGGCCTTGTTTTGACTCAAAACATTCTAGGTCATTTTTGAAGAAAAACTTAAAATTTTTCTAAGTACAAAAAGTCAGCATCTTTTTCTCAACTTTGACTGATCACAACTTTTAGCTCAAGCATCCAATTGATCTCAATCTTTGCACATTATAAATTTTGTGACCTTATCTTTCAAATGCTTCAAGAATCATGCCCTAAGGTTCTCTAAATTATGCACACCATGAATTCAAAGACAACCACTTGAAACTGATTTTTTCCTCCAAGTCAGAATTTGAAATGCACAATTCAGCTTCTAATCATTAAATTGTTGCGCGTTTTTAATTCTAATCATGTTTAACAATCTTCTAAAAGGGATTAGCACTTTGAAACACAAGTTTTGTCTGAGTTTTGAGCAAAATATGAGTCACACTTTTCATGTTTGCAACTTCACACGAATTCCCTCCAAACTTCATTATTCCACACGCTTAAGCATCCCATTTGCTTCCCTATAAATAGAGGGTTATATCTCACTCATTTTATCAAGCTTGGACAACCAAAATCACTCTGCTAAACTCCCTACATAACTCCCTTTTTTGAGTTTTCGAATTCCTATTTTCTCCATTTTCAATCCAATTTCTTTATTGATCCTTCATCCTTGAACTTCCTTGAAGCTAACAGAAGAAGAATCAAGCCTTAAGGTGTCCTAAATCGTGCTAACCAAGTCCTATTTCAGAAAAAAAAATTTAGCTACTTTGTTCAGGTAGAATTCTCAATCAAATTGAACCAAATAAATCTTTATTCTACTCTATTCATCCTTCTGATTCTCACACTTCTTACGGTTTACATTTTCATTGAGAATTGAGAGAGATAATTGGGATTTTCGTGCTCGCTATTTTTTCTGGTTTTCTTCAAATTCATCCTTGCACAATTTATATAAATTTAGCACAAGAGTTCCATTAGAATCGTCTTGAAGAGACAAATCTAATGGTACCGATCTGGTTCTCTAATTTTACAGTTTGTGGAACCAAAATCTAGGGCGTCTGGAGGTTGAAGACGACCTACGTGTCATGCTTCAACCAATGATGGCGTGCCACACAATATTTTTTTGAAACAAATGTAGTGTGTTTGCTTTACCATGCGCATGTCTCAAGAGCCCTTGGATCTGATTACTTTAGTGAGTCAGACTCCATACAACATGCCACGTTTTAAGTTGTTTTTATTTAATAAATATTGATTCAGTGTGAAATCCAATAAAGTCCATAATATGCACAGCGTGCCAGATCCACTGGATCTGTTTACTAACGCGTTTTGACAATGATCGGATGGCCCATATATTTTTGGTTTGTTATTTTATATTTTGATTTTTTTATATATTTTAATTGATTTAAACTTCAAAAAATCATAGAAAGTTCATTTCTGACCCAAAATTTCTGAAAAAATTCAGAAAAATAGTTTTAATTATTCTCTTTCTGATTTTTATTTTTTCATAATATTATTTTTAGATTTTTTATTTTTTATATTTTTTCTTTTATTTGAATTGTTTCTAATTATTTAAAAATAATTTTTGATGATTTTAAATTCTGAAAAATTTATAAAAATCATTTTACTCATTTCTGAACTTCTGAAATTTTTCTAGAATTTAATTTTGACTTCTACTATATTTGATCTTTTTTTCACTTATTTGAGTGATTTTAATTAGTTTAAAACTACTTTTTTTTTGTTTTAAAAAATTACCAAAAAATTTATAAATATATAGAGATCATTTCTTATTTTTCTATGGATTCTTTAATTTTTTCTTTGATACATTGAAAATGGTTTGATATTTTTCCTTTTATTTTCATTTAAAAAAATTTTAAAAATCATTTTTCCTTTTTTATTTTATTCATTAAATGCAATTTATTTTTTAATATATCATGTCTATGTGATTGTTGATTATGAACTTCATTAACATCATTGGATCTTGAGTGTTGAGTTTAACTCCACTAAAATGGAAGGATGATTTTAATGATAGTTTGATTATATTTTTGATTTAAATGTATCCCCTCCCTCTTCATCTCATCCTCTTCTCTTTTGTGCTACATGTTATTATAGGATGATCTACATATCATCTCTCCAAACATATGGCACATAGATTGCTATTGACCGACCTCAAAATAGGTGCAACTTCTATATAAGTCCACTTACGATTGCTTAACATAACACTAAATTTTGTCCCGATTCGAGAAATAATCATTTGTGATCCAAACTTATGTTTGCAAGACCAAGTATGTTTAATTTGAAACCTTTGGTCCCATAACCTTGAGATCCATTGTTAGGAGCCTTTGGTCTTATCAATCCTCTAATGAATCATCATAAATTTTGGACTAAGTGAATCATTTAAACATCATTGATCATTTATTGTTGCCTTGTGAATTTGAAATGAATGATATACTTGACAAAAAGAAAATGAAACTTGTTGATGAGAGGCTTTGATTTTATTAATGTCGTTACTCTGCCCAATTTTTATGAAGATTTAATGTCTTTGAACCTTGGTTTTCTTAAGAGGTTTATTATCCTTGCTTGTTTGGTTTCAATCCAAAGGATGATAATTCTACATTGACTCATTATGTCAAGTGTTGGCTCCTTGATGGTTAGACGGTTCTTTTCCCTGGCTTTTACCTTATGCTTTACGATAGTCTCTTCATATCCTCCCATCTTCTTTAATTTCAAAAATATTCTCCCTCCTTTTGAAAACTCTTCTTGTTTTAAAACTTGAACCGCTTTCACAATAAACTTGGACTTAGGTCCTTGCATTTTCAAAAATATTTTCTTTAATCAAATTTTAAACAACTTAACAATACATTGACATTTTTTTTGGTGAGAAGACTAAAATTCAATCAATGTCATTCAAACCATTTTTCCACTTTGGCTTTTTACTTTAAAATTTTCCCAAAAGATTAGACTCTTGTCGATTCTTGTAGTGATGTAAGCTATTATACTTCTACGGTATGAAGTGAATGAGACATTTTCCACTTGGGTGTTGAGCGGGATTTGTTTATTTTAAAATCCAAGCCATATCCTCCACTTTGATATGATGCAAATTCTTATTTCTCATAATTGTGGGTAGTAGGTATGTTCTTCCATTCGGAGATGTCGATGATGTCTCATCTATTAAAACTATCCAACACACATGTGTTTTAAAAATTTTAAAGGTGAACTACGAGTACCCTGATCCCCTATTGCATGGAAAGTGGTACATAGGTGTAATGCGGTGGGAGAACTGACTTGGGTGTTTTGTGTTTGATCGCAATTATTGCGGATAGCAAGAGTCGCCATCGACTTTTCTTTTATCCAATAAGGAAAGGGTGAAAACAACAGGAAAGACTTTTGAGATTATTTTCTTGAGTTCGGGGGGTGGATTATAAAAAGGGAAGGTATTAGCACCCTTTTCATCCATAGTTATCTATAGGATCTTAGTTGCTTGCTAGATCAACTTGCTTTTGTTTGAAAATGTGCTTGTGGTGTGGGTTTGAAAAATATTTTGAAAACGTCTTTGTAATGATGCTCGTCTCTATAAGAATGCGTACAAAGTGTTGGTTTTGAAAATAGTTCAAAGAGGTGTTTGTGGAAGATTTTTTTGAAAGGGATTTTCAAAAGTGCCTTTATAATGATTCTCTATAAGAATGCGTATAAAGTTTTTTAAAAAATGTTTCAATTGAAAGTGTTGGTGTGAAATTTTTTTTTTGTTGTGAGCAAGCAAGCAACTACGAACGTCCTACCTACTCAAAATGTCTAATGTTATTTTCCTCATCTTTTAGTTGTTGCTATGTTACCATTGATTTTGTAAGAAGCCCCATCGTTGGATGTGAAGAGACATGCGTGGGTAGTTTGTATAGTCATAGAAGGCAACCTATGAGACATTTTAGCAATTTTCGTTTAGGGACTAGATTGTTTACCGAAGGAAACATCGAGGGACATCGAGGGACTATGATCTTTTATCGAGAGTCTTTTCTAAAACTCCCATATTCAAGGGACATGACTATTTTTTGAGGCAACATGTGAGATTACCCTAGAGGTGCATGTGTGCAAAGTGTGTTTGATTTCATGCATTTTTGTCTTTGATTTTTGGGTTGTCTACTTGTTGGTTTTATCTTGCCATACATCCTAATTACTAACATTTGTATAAAGCAATAAAAATGCAGAAAATAAATATCCTACACTATTACAACCATATTGTATAACAAGAAAATATAAAGACAAAACAAAATAAAAGAAGGGAACATAAGTTTTTCCATCCAGGCAGAATGCACCCTTCTATTCTACTCTTCTCTGCCTCTTTGGATTAGGGTCTATAAGTTAGGATGAGATGCGCTCTTCGATTCTGCCCTTTCCTGCGTCTTTCAATTTGGAATGTTAGTGTGAGAAAGTAACCTTCGATTAACCCTTCTTGCTGCTTCTTTCGATTGGGGCCTGGAATTCAGTGTGGACACCCTTCATTTCTCCCTTCTTGCTCCTTCATTTAGACTATGAAGCAATATGGGCCAGCAAAGCAACATGAGTGCGTATCCTCCGTTCACGCCCTCTTTGTCTTTCGCTTGGGACTGTGAAACATCATGGGGGTGAAGCCTGAGGCTTTGTTTCACACAAAACTTATTATTTCGTTTGGGGTCTATACAGGTTAGTTCTACCATACATTTGGACAAGAAAAACAAACGAAAATGGCAAAAACAAAAAGTAAACAAATGTCATGTACATGCTTGAAACGAAAAGGTTAAGGTTAGGGGACTTACCTTGCTTCTGAAGTTGCTGCTTCTGGACTTTCAGTGATTTGACTGGATGCTCCTGGATTCGAAGGAAAGAAATAAGTGTGGTGTTTCTTTGACTAGATTCGAAAGTCAAGAAGAGTGGGGTTGTGTTTGTTCTTTCTGGATACGAAGGAGAAGAACAGGTGCAGTGTTCCTTCTGTTGGATTCGAAAGAAAAAAACAAAGCATGGGGTTGCTCCTAGATTTGAAAGGGAAAAGAAACAGGTGTTGTATTTCTAGTGTTGGATTCGAAAGGGACAGATACCAAGGTATGGTCTTTTGATTATGGGATTGAGAATGTGTTAAGTGTTTGATGATTTTCACACAATCAAGGTTTCTCCAGCTATCAAAAACCTATGGATGTGTTGTCCAGCCCCCTAAGATGTGTTATGGAACATCTTATTTATAGATGAAGTTGGCTGAGGGAAAACAAAATAATTTGAACAAATTGAGTATATTGTTTTTGTAGCTTTGGAGGTGCAGTCTTGTATGCCATTTTGGTGCAAGAATGGGAGCAGCATTGCAGGACTGCTTTGCAGCAGTTTTGGAGCGTTGTGGCCAGTGCATTAGGCTTGGACTTGCAGCAAGCATCTTTAAATATTTCATCTTTTCGTTTTGACCTCATAGGTCCAACCTTCGACCAGACTCCTCTTCAGACAACAATATTTTTTCCAATCAAAGTATCCTTCGAATGGGGCGAATATATGTCCTTCGAATGGACCATGTGCATTTCCTTCGAATGCGCCAGTTTGTGTATCCTTTGAAAAGGGAAACCCAGAAATGTCAATTCATGTCCTTCGAATGGGACACCCAGGTATGTCATAGTGTCCTTCGAATGGGCCACCAAGGTATGTCCTTCGAATGGAACAACAATTGTGTGTCATAGTGTAGCAATTGTATGTTGAAGATTTTCAAGGGTGGAAACAAAGTAAGCTATTTCGAAGGGAGATATTGTCCATTCGAAGCTAGTATGAAAATAGCCAATGTATGAGGGAAGTTCCTGCCTTGTGATTTGAAACAAGCAGGAAAGAAACCTTTTCTTCCTGAATCGAAACAAACACTGTAAGGTGCCATTGCTTTGTGAATCAAAGCAAATAATAAAGGGGCCATTACTTCAATTGAAGCTTGCATGCAGGAGGCCATTTGCTTTGTGGGAGCTAGCATGAAGGGAAGCCATTGCCTTGTGCAGCAAAGCATGCAGGAGGCCATTGCCTTGTGCACCATGTAGGAGGCCAATGCTGAAGGTGGATTCGAAGCACACATGAAGTTGAATTCGAAGCAAGCATGGAGGGAGTTATTTATCCAATCGAAGCTTGTCTAATCAAAAAAGGCATGCAGGCATCAAATGTCCAATCGAAATAGGAATGCAGGCAACCATTTATCTAATCGAAACTTTTCCAATCAAACACACATGCAGGCATCAAATGTCCAATCAAAGATGGCATGCCGGCATCCATTTTTGTCCAATCGAAGCAAGGGAAATTGAAGCAAACTTGTTGTTCTTGTGCAATCTTGAATTTTTGAGAATCCTTGTGAAAAATGCCTTGAGAAAAGAGAGGGAAAATTTTGGGGTACAACAGTTGCCCCTGTTCAATCTTCTTAAACCTGAAAAGCAAGTATGACACATTGTTGTTCGTGTCTTGAAGGTAAAAGATGATTGAACACTAGAGTGCCAAGAAATTTACAGTCGATGATGTGGTGGTTGATTATGTAGGGAATGGGCTTAAAGATTCCATTTGGAGAGATGATGGAGAGTTGTCGGAGATGGGCTTATAGAGGCCATCCAAAGGTGATTATTGATAGAAATTAGACTAAGTATAATATTGACTTCAACTGGAAAAGAATCAGAATAAATCTTTGGCTAATTTAAACTGAACCAGCAGAGGTATTGAATAATATTTAATTGGAAAAGAATCAGAATAAATCTTTGGACCGATTTAACTGAACCAGAGAAAGTGTCTACCAGAACAGAATCAGGATAAAACATTGATCGATTTAAACTGAACTAGCAGAAGTCTTTAATAATATTTCACTGGAAAAGAATCAGAATAAATCTTTGGAGCGATTTATCTGAACCAGAGAATGTGTCTACCAGAACGGAATCAGGATAATCCATTGATCGATTTAAACTGAACCAGCAGAAGTCTTGAATAATCTTTCACTGGAAAAGAATCAGAATAAATCTTTGGAGCAATTTATCTGAACTAGAGAAAGTGTCTACCGGAACGGAATCAGGATAAACCATTGATCGATTTAAACTGAACCAACAAAAGTCTTGAATAATCTTTAATTGGAAAAGAATCAGAATAAATCTTTGGAGCGATTTAACTGAATCAGAGAAGGTGTCTACCAGAACGGAATCAGGATAAACCATTGATCGATTTAAACTGAGCCAGCAGAGGTCTTGAATAATCTTTAACTGGAAAAGAATTAGAATAAATCTTAGGAGTGATTAAACTGAACTAGAGAAAGTGTCTACCAGAACAGAATCAGGATAAACCATAGATCAATTTAAACTGAACCAGCAGAGGTCTTGAATAATATTTAACTGGGAAAGAATCAAAATAAATATTTGGAGCGATTTATCCGAACCAGAGAAAGTGTCTACCGGAACAGAATCAGGATAAACCATTGATCGATTTATACTGAACCAGCAGAAGTCTTGAATAATCTTTAACTGGAAATGAATCAGAATAAATCTTTGGAGCGATTTAACTAAACCAGAGAAAGTGTCTATCGGAATGGAATCAGGATAAACCATTGATCAATTTAAACTGAACTAGCAGAGGTCTTGAGTAATCTTTTACTGGAAAAGAATCAGAATAAATCTTTGGAGGGATTTAACTGAACCAGAGAAAGTGTCTACCGAAACGGAATTAGGATAAACCATTGATCGATTTTAACTGAACCAGCAGATGTCTTGAATAATCTTTAACTGGGAAAGAATCAGAATAAATCTTTGGAGCGATTTAACTGAACCAGAGAAAGTGTCTACCGGAATGGAATCAGGATAAACCATTGATCGATTTAAAGTGAACCAGCGGAAGTCTTGAATAATCTTTAATTGGAAAAGAATCAGAATAAATCTTTGGAGTGATTTAACTGAACCATAGAAAGTGTCTACTGGAAAAGTATCAGAATAAATCTTTGGTCGATTTAAACTGAACCAGCACATGTCTGAAGGAAGTGTTCGTCATGTAGATAGTTACCCTGTCCCGTTTCGGGAATTGATCTATAATCAATTTGTTCACAGATAGTTGTCCTATCTTGTTTCAAGTATTAATCTGGAACTTGTTTTTGTCGACTGTTGAGATAGTTGTCTTGTCTAGTTTCAGGAATTAATCTCTGACCTATTGAGAAGTGGTTTTGGTATTTTCCAAATAGGACTTTTCCTAATTGACTTTTCCCTGCGAGGAAGAGGGTTAGTTGCATGCAGATGTATGCATGTCTTGATGATGTTCTCAAAATAAATGAGATTATGTTGTATGCATTTATCATGTATGCAATATGATTCATGAGATGTGAAATGTTGCTTTTTCTTGGAAAATAAACTCCTACACAAATGTTGGGGGACCTTAGGAAGTTAAATCCCGGACTGCTGTTGGAGATGAAGAGTATGCTCCTCTTTAGACCTTATTTTAGGATGTTTCTCCTGGGGATTCCTACATTGTTGTTTAAAGAGAACACCGATGGGGATTCTTATTCTGCTCTTTGAGGAGAACTCCGTTGGGGAAGATTGACTTTGCTTGAGGGAAACTCTATGGAGAGTGTTGATTTCTGCTTGGGGAAAAGAGTTCAGGAGTTTTAGTTTTCTGTTGCTCTACTGGGGAGTTATCTCTTGATGGAAGAGAAAAGGAATTTAACAAATGTTGGGGATAAAAGAAGTTAAATGTTATCTGTTGTCTTCCAGGCTTTATAGAAATTCACTGGGGATTATAGAAAAGTCTACTGGGGAAGAGGAGCTTTGTTGATGACTTCACTAGGGATTAGGAGTTGTCGTCCCTTAATTTGTGAAAGTCTGAGAGGTAAACTCAAGCTGGGGAATATGTAGTTTATTGGGGATGAATAGTATGCACCTCTCTAGACCTTGTTTTAGAATGTTTCCGCTGGGGATTCCTGTCTTGTTGTTTGAGGAGAACTCCGCTGGGGAATGTTGATTTTGCTTGAGAAGAAAACTCTGTGGAGAGTGTCGACTCCTGCTTGGGGGAAAAAGTTCAGGAGTCTTAGTTGTTCATTGCTCTACTAAGGAGTTATCCCTTGGTTGGAGAGAAAGGAAATTACAACCTGTTGGGGATAAAGAATTTAACCATTATCTGGTTGGATTCTAGGTTTTGCAGCAAATCACTGGGGATTATAGAAAAGTCTACTGGGGAAGAGGGGTTGTGATCCCTTGAATTGTGATAGTTTGGGAACACAAACTCAAGCCGGGGAATCTTTTCGTTTGTTGGGGAAATAAACCCTATTGCCAATCTGCTGGAGAGGTGTTTTCCTTAAGCAGAACTCCTCCAGGATTCTTGAGATCAACTCAGTTGGGGAGAAGTTTTCATTTAGAAATGTCATCCCATTTGAAGTGGTTCTGTTTCTTGAGAAAACTTTCGTTCATTGAACGTTTGTCATGAGAATTTCTCGGTTGTCAAACAATTAGCCATATGCAAATAGCGATATTCAAACAATGCAAAGTTTATGCTTGTCTTGAAGTTTTTAAAATGTGTTTTAGCAAATAAAGAGTTTTGTAAGAAAAATGAATTCAAACTCAGGATTTGCATTTAGCCTTACAGGAGACAGGATACCTTTGGTAACAGTATGCTTTCGAACTAACACATGCTTCAATTAGGACTTTTGAAGGGTTATAACGTGGCTTGGTTGACGGTTTAAGAAACATAGGATAAGGCTCAAGGTGTATTTGTACCCAACCCGTTCACCATGATGTTCTCCAATCCTAAACTCAGTTAATTATGCGCTTGAATTCCAATTGAGTCTGAAATGACATTTTGGTGATGGTCCAGACAAGTTAAGTTTGTTGGAAGGCAGTCATTTTTGTAACATTTTTCATGTTGTTGAGGATTTGTAGTGTCCTCTTTTTAATTTACTATCCCTAATTTTTACCTGGATGTTTTGAGATTACAGTCAATGGGATTCCTCAGTTTTTCTTAGGTCTCCTTCGTAGGTTTTGACTTAGAGGGCTTTTCTTTTGAGAGATAATGACCGCCTATTTGATAGGGAACCATCGTCGTCTTTTGATTCAGAAGGACGTTTTCGTTGTTATTCATTGCGTATGAAGTGAAAGTTAGCGACTGAACGTGCACTTGAATTAAATGAGAGACTAACTTTCCCCAGGTTTTGATTAAGGGTTTCAATTTGTGTGAAAAAGAAAACTCCTACTTCTTAGGCTCAAAGGGGTTGACTAGGGATCATCCTCCTTATAACTCCAGTGTTTAGGAATTGAAACAAACGCATGTACATCGTCAGCAAGGTCTGTCCAAAAGCATACTGTATGAGATTATGGCATTGTTTTTGTCATCCTCCCTCTAAAGGCTTGCAACTTTTTGAAACAGGAGTTGAATATCATAAAGGGAGTAAAAATCATAGTTTAAATATAATGAAAACAAATGGATTAATTCAAGACAAACATATGCAATTCATTAATGAAAGTAACCAAAGTCTGACATATAGATAAGTGTTTAAGCAAACAAAGAAAATTAAAACTGAAAATTCAAATAAAAATAGAAAATTTCTCCACCTAGACTGTCACTTCATATGGATGCCTTTGAGGGGTGACAGAAGAATTTCAGATGACCATCTTGTGTAAACTCCAACACTCCTTCATCGATTAGGTCTTGAATTTTGTATTTCAGTGTCCAAGAACTATCAATATCGTGTCCCGGACTGTTGGAGTGATACACACACCTTTCATTAGGATGGTAACTAGAAGCAGAAGTATTAGCATTCCGAGGAGGATCCTTCAATGTGACCAAATTCAAATTCAACATGTGTAGCAAGACTTGTGACATTTGCATGTTGAGTTTGGTATATTGCATATTGGACGCATCCCGCTTACGCTGATTGCCATGTTGTTGTTGGAGAGGTTGTTGTTGGGCTCGTGACGTTGTAACAATTTGGAAAGGTCTACTATCCGGACTGCACCAAAGCCGGCTATCTCACTACTTCCTAATGGTCAAGTTGTTCAATTAAGGTTCTAAGGTCAGTTAGTGCTTCATGACATCACACAACGGCCCCGTATTCTCTTTAACTATTCAAGGTATACCGGTACCAACAAATGTGTCACACTAACGTAGCTATTGCTTCAACCATGTCAATATACCCTGCATAGTTTCCATAATATATTGCTACTTACCTAAAAGGTGCCCCAGATCCGGGTAGAGGATCAAAACAAACCCAAGCAAGGATCCATAATGTAAAGCAAGCAAGTCAAACAATGAAAGCACTTTAAATGTGATCTAGTCATTAAGGTAACCCCACTTTTAAGTATAGTCCCCAGCAGAGTCGTCGGTTCTGTAATACGGTGGGAGAACTGACTTGGCTGTTTTGCGTCAGTTCGAATGGGACCATGTGCCTGTCCTTCGAAGGCTCCAGTTTGTGTATCCTTTGAAAAGGGCAACCCAGATATGTCATTGCACGTCCTTCAAATGGGACACCCAGGTATGTCATAGTGTCCTTTGAATGGGCCATCAAGGTATGTCCTTCAAATGGAACAACAATTGTGTGTCATAGTGTAGAAATTGTGTGTTGAAGATTTTCAAGGGTGGAATAAAAGAGAGCTATTTCAAAGGGAGATATTGTCCATTCGAAGCTAGTATGAAAATAGCAAATGCATGAGGGAATTTCTTGCCTTGTGATTTGAAACAAGCAGGAAAGAAACTTTTGCTTCCTGAATCGAAACAAAGATTGTAAGGGGCCATTTCTTTGTGAATAAAATCAAATAATAAAGGGGTCATTACTTCAATCGAAGCTTGAATGAAGGAGGCCACTTGCTTTATGGGCGCTAGCATGAAGGGAAGCCATTGCCTTGTGTAGGTAGGCATGTAGGAGGCCCTTGCCTTGTGCACCATGTAGGAGGCTAATGCTGAAGGTGGATTCGAAGCAGACATGAAGGTGAATTCGAAGCAAGCATGGAGGGAGTTATTTATCCAATCGAAGCTTGTCCAATCGAAATAGGCATGCAGGCATCAAATTTCCACTCGAAACAGGCATGCAGGCAACCATTTGTCCAATTGAACAAACATGCATGCATCAAATGTCTAATCGAAGCAGGCGTGTAGGAAGCCATTTGTCCAATCGAAGTAAGGAAAATAGAGGCAAACTTGTTGTTCTTGTGCAAGCTTGAATTTTTGAGAATCCTTGTGAGAAATGGCTGTAGAAAAGAGAGGGAAAATTTTGGGGTACAACAGTAGGCACTAAAGGTTCGCAACCACGAAAGGTGAAAAATTGTAAAAAAATATATCTCTTTTCTCACCTCCACCATTTATTTTTATACGACGTTTATATCCAAAAATACAAAAAAATTCAAAGAGGTTCCTGCGGAGTACCGTAGATGTTTAGGATGCTAATACCTTCTCTTTGCATAACCAACCCCCGAACTTAGATTGTCTCCCCCTCTTCTTGGGTTATTTGCTCTTGTTCCCATTCCTCTGGAAACAATAAAGCACGGTGGCGATTTTTGTTTGATCTGTGCGAATCAAGTCAATCCAATGGCTTAGTCTCAACATTTCTAACGCTACAGGTTTGATCAATCGGGCCTCTCAAATTATTGGTATATTTATCAAATTATCTTTAGAGGCTCGTATGTCATTTTTTTGGAGGCCCATTTTTGACTGAAGTCATTACTTATTAAAATTATTGGCATTTTTTATTTTATTTTTACTATTATTATTTTAATTAAACCTAATCTCCTAATCAATCTTTAATCAACAAATTGTATAGCAATCCAATAAAATTTCCTAATCTAAATCTAACCTAACCTATAAATAACCCTAAACTATAATAACAGAGGAGGAGATCGGGTGGAGAAAGTGTGACAACCGAAGAACGAAGAAAAGTTGAGATCTGGGTTTTAACTTATGAAACCTTGGATCTGTGGTGATTGACGTCGTCGCCTTCAAGTTCCTCAAATATGCCGCCGTCTCTCTCAATTCCTTGTTACCGCATCTATTCTGCCACCATCATTCTTCGTACCTACAAAACAGAGAGAAGGAGAAGAGGATAAGAATGAGATCGAATCGGAGATTGAAGATTCACAGACGATGAGGTAAGCTACTTAGCTTTATGGTTTTGATTGTTGTGTTTAGATGAAAAAGGGGTTCCGTTGGGGATGGATCTTGGGTGGTCGACATCGAGGCATCATAGATTAGGCGCTACCGTTAGGTTTTGGGTTTATCGGTTCTAGGGTTTGGGTTGTAGAAGAGAAGAGAGAAGAAAGAACAACAGAGAAGAGAGAGAGAGAGATAGAGATAGAGAGAGAGAGAGATAAGGATGTGATGAAAATGAATGAAAACATAAAGAAAAAAATCATATAACTCCATCATGATCCCGTGAATACGCCCTCATGATTTTACCATGTACCCTCACTTCACGTCCATCTAATCTTGATCATACATTCCAAAAGACCGCGTGTCCATGATAACCCCTACACTCGCTCACACACTACCCAAACGGGCTCCATAATTTGTTCTGGGCTAAGCCCAGTTCCTAATCGCACCCCAGTTTTCTCCCTTTACTAATTGTACACTTCTACTTACCCCTAGTGTAATGGGCGAAGTCCAACATCTGGACTTGGGCCCTTAGGTCCTGCACCCTCCAGTTTTTCTACCTAGATCAAATGTTCACCCCCCTCCTATTTGTGCTTAAATCCAATATCTGGATTTAAGGCCCTATTAGTCACACCCTCAGAATTACTAGCCAAGCTAATTTTGCATCCCCTAGATTTATTAATTAAAATTAATTTATTTTTATAATTCTATTATTTGTTTATTTATTACATTTTTTGCATATTAATAATTATTAGACATATTTAAATATTTAATGTGATTTTAAAAAATTCTAAAATTGTTTATTTTTTAATTCAAATTATTTTTTTAATACTTTAATTGCATTAAATTCTTTTTTTGCTCATGCATTATAAATATTTTTTCTCATATTACATAATATATTTGAAACATCTAACCAATCAAACACTAATTTTTTTACTAACTTAATAAACTTATATATTTTCAGAGAAAGGATTATGAAAATATTTTCTATTAATTGCAAACCGCGTCTACAAATTTCGCTATTCACACACCCAGACTTGGTTCAAGGAGAATTCGAGATATTTCTATAATCCATAAAAAAACAAACCAAACAATTGCAAACTACAAATTCATACTTTGATTCCTCATAAGAGGATATGTAGGCATACGACTTAGAATCATGGCGAGTTCCCCTAAAAAAAATAAAACTCTATCCCTAAACCTTTAACATAAACCCTAGTATCCTTGTAAACAAGGTAGATAAGGGATGCCTAACACCTTCCCTTCATGTAAAACGAGTCGACAACCTAGAATCTCTGATCAAATTAGGGTTATCCATTATGCTCTCTTCCCTAGGATAAAGATTAATGGTGGTGAATCTATATTTTCTGCTAGTTATTACAGCTCGCAACTCTGCTAGGGACTCAATCCTATGGTTTAGAAGCCTTCCTTTTGGTTTAAGGGTTTTTTTATGGCTTTTCTTTTTTTGGCATTTTTCTCTATTGGAATTATTTATTTATTTATTTATTTACTTTTGTTTATTATTATTATCTTTTTATCATTTATTGGCAAGATTTTATTTCAAAAAAAAAACCTTAGAAAGAAGCTTTATCTATTGGCTAAGGGGATACATCATCTCTATGAGTTTTTGTGACGACTTCACCTAGAGCCGGTGGAATTCCAAAAAAGAAACATGTCTCAAGGGGTATCCTCTTTGGGGTAGGACTTTGGAATAAAACCTATGACTTTTTGTATAAACCTTAAACCAAAATCTCATGCTGAGACCTTTCACGACCTTAGAGACGAAAGTTTCGGTCTACAAAGAGGCTCCTCTTAAGGGATGTCCTTGTGCCTTTACCTCTAGTGTTATCCATGATACCCTTAAGGAAACCACCTTATCGAAAAGGTAGAATATCCGTAGGCCAAATCTAGGAACCTACCAACTAAGGATACCTTTCATGAAATCCTATTACCATGCCACATAATCATGCATTCATACATATTGCATTTCACATATTCATTATTCTCCATTATTTTTGTATGTCTTACTCACATGATTTAAAAAAATAATCAAAGGTTTTTGGTTAAGTGTCTCAAAAATGAATTCCAGAGGGAAACCACTTGTCTGTCTTAGTGTGTCAAGCCAAATATGAAAAAGATAATGACCATCAAAGGGAAACTATTTGAAAAAGCTTTGAAGATGTTTACTCACTGTTATGGGGATACCCTTGAGTTGACAAAAATGTATGTACAATTGGATGTTATTTCTTCCTTGGCTTTGTTCTACAATCCTCCGTTGAGGTGCTTTACCTTTCAAAAATTTCAGCTAGCGCCAACTTTAGAAGAATTGGATAGGCTCTTGAATTTATCTAAAGGAAAAGCATATGTGGAATTGGACAGACTATTGACATTAAGGACTAAGCAAATGGTTTAGGGATCCCTTATCCTGAATTTTCACTTAGTTACAAAAAAGAAGGTGATGTACAAGGGGTTAAAAGACAATATTTGGAAGCTAAATCCCTTTATTTTTCCAATGACAAAGAATGGGAGTCTTGTGTTGATTGCTTAGGGCTACTTGTCTTTGTTGTAATTCTGTTTCCGCGGACTTTGGACTTTATTGACCCTGCAACTATTAGTGTATTTTGGGCGCAAAAGCTTTGAATGTGGATCCAACTCCTGCTTTGCTTATTTATATTTACTATGCTTTTCACACTCGTTATAAAAAGGGTAGGGGTACGCTGAACTATTGCATCCCACTACTATATTCTTGGCTTATGTCTCATCTCTATAAAGAAGACTATATGATTAAAACTCTTACACAATTTGAGTGGCCTCAAAAATTAAGGTCTCTTACTGTTGATTTTGTGTTATGGTATGCAAGGAAGCTAAACATTGGTGATATCATTTATAGTTGCAGAAGTTTTCCAAATGTTATGTTGATTAGATCACGTGGTTGCATCAGCTACAACCCTACCTTGGCTTTGCGACAACATGGGTACCCTTTGGAGGATAAACCCTCAGATGAACAACTTCAACAACTAATCATCCACGACATGGGAAAAAATGACCGAGAATCACTCAACAAGATCATCCAAGCTTGGAATAGGGTTAATAAAAGAAAGGCCGAAAGGAAGAATGTTGTGGAGAAAGAACCTTACACTCTATGGGTTTTGGATAGGGTGCAAGTCGTTAAGTTACCATTTGAAGTTGATACGGATTATATGCAATATGTCCCAGATACTCTACCTATGTCCTTATAAGAAATAGAAACTTGAAGAAAGCCTTTAATCAAGCTCAAAAGGAGAAAGGAGAATTAAAGCTTAACCTCCATAACTCAGCTAAAGAGAAAAGACATATGCGACGCGAGCTTGAGTCCAAAGATCAACGGATTCAGAAAGACCGTGAATAATTTGAGAAGGAGAGTCTTAAGCGGAAACGTTCGACCGAAGGAATGTTGAGTGCTACCTTCAACTTGGATTCTCACAATCAACGTTTGGAAGATGCTTCTAGTGAAATCGGGAAGCTAAGTAGGTGGTACAAAAAGGCAATACAAGACAAAAAGGAGATGGATGAAAATTTGAAGGCTTAAATCCAAATTTTGGCACAAGCTTCTTTAGATCAAGAAGAGAAAATGCGGTATCTTACTACAAGACTTCAAGATATCCAAGAATCAAATATAGAGGAATGTTTCAAGAGGATAAGGATAGAAAGACTTCTCGCCCAAAAGACTGATGAATATGAGCAAGTTTGTCATGAGTTAGAAGACCTCCGAAAGAATTTCCTCATACAAAGAAGACTCTATACAGAGACGAGGGATGAAAAATTATACTGGAAGGAACAGTATACAAAGATTGCCAAAGCAGGAAAGGATAATCATAAGATAATTTCGGACCTCTACTAGGAATATCATTTCTATACAGACAAGCATTCAAGACTCACCTTCTTAGACAACAATCTCATTGGTGACTTACCTAGAAGTTTGAGGGATGCGTAAAATGTGATGGCCCTTCTCCTAAAAGACGTTGAAGACTTCCTCAAACTTTGTAGGACTATGTTTGACGACTTCAGAGCAGAAATCCGCAGGCGCACTTAAAAGATTTTTTGTTTCCCTTTGTTATTTCTTTCAGCTATTTAATTTTGTTGTTTGGATATAATATTTTTCAATATCTGCATTGTATTCTCTTTTTAAAGACAATTATTATATCAATAAAATTTTTGTTTCTATATCTCATTGTGTATTTATTTTTAAGACACTCTCCAATAAATAAGAAAAACCTAAAATATATATATATATATATATATATATATATATATATATATATATATATATATATATATATATATATATATATATATATATATATATATATATATATATATATATATATATATGAGAAAGAATCCAAGTGAATAAGACATTCAAAAAATGAAATTCTTAGTATATTCATACGCATCCATGCAGTCACAAGCATTAAATTTCATAAATTCATACAAAAACTTATCATTTTTCAAAAAAAACTTTCTCCAGTTAAATCATTGGTAAGAAAGCACCAGCTATTCGACCGCTATATCAAACAAGAGCCCGTCAAAAGAAAGTTATGGAACAAATTGAAGAAAACCAAGATGCCTTCAAGGAAGATTTAGAGCAGGTGAAAGGTAACATTGACTCGATGATGGGAGATACGAGCCAAGTTCTTCTAGCCTTGAAGAACATCACCAAAAGGCAAGAACAAATTCCTAGGGAAACCTTTGAAGAAGTAGCTCAAACTATTGGTGCATCAAGCGATCACCAACCAAGAAGGGAGCCAAAATCAGGACATCTAAAGTCAACGGTAGCTCAACAAGAGGTCATACAAGCTGATACTGAATGATCTGTCCCACCTCCACCGAAGGTAGGACACCTCATACTTTGCAGATTCTAGTCAACAATCCACATAATATAGATAATTGTATAGACTTGCAGTATGGAGACCATGACTAAGAAGACGTCAATCAAGTACCTCAAAGGAAAACCCATACTCATGTCACTGAAAATCCATTGGCACTCAATCAGTATAAAGCTCTTAAAGAAAGGTTGAAGGCTGCAGTGGGTTACGATGCTTTCAACGTCGATGCTCTTAAAATGGGTCTAGTTCCAAATGTGGTAATCCTTCCAACATTCAAAGTACCTGACTTTGGAAAATATAAGGGGCTTACATGTTCAAGGAATCATTTACGCATGTATTACTGGAAGATGCATCCTACGTTCAAGATTAGAAACTAATGATTCATTGGTTCCAAGACAGCCTGAGTGGGGCATCTCTAGATTGGTACATGAAATTGGAGCGAGTTCATATCCAGACATGGGCAGATCTTGCCAACACTTTCCTGAGACAATACAAGTACAATTTGGACATGGCGCCTAACCGCATGCAACTCCAAAACTTATTTCAGAATAAGGATGAGTCCTGCAAATAATATGCTCAGAGGTGGAGAGAAATGGCAGCCCGTGTACAATCACCACTCCTAGAGAAAGAATTGGTCGACATGTTTATAGGCACTTTACAAGGGTTGTACCATGATATGATGGTAGGAAGCGTGTCTTATGGATTTTCTGATTTGCTAACTATTGGTGAAAGGATTGAAGTAGGCATAAAGAGTGGTAAGATATAAGGGGCATCATCTAATACCCCTTATAGTTCAAAAAGACATGTTCCTAACTTCTCAAAAAAGAAGGAAGGATAAATTAATGTTACATCACATCCAATGGCACAACAGCCATTGGTAATTCAACTGGAATAACATCAACAAAACGGGTTTGAGAGGCCTCTGAGAATATTTGATCCTCTTCCCATGTGTTATACCCTAATTTTCCCCCTTAAGATCTCTCATTATCTCATAACATCAATACATTAAGATCACACTTTAAGGTTGGTTATCTCTTGGGGTTCATTCCCCTATCTTTAAATTTGCTCTCAAGGGATCTCCAAGCACCTTAGTTGTGTATTTTGTATATGTGTTGTTGACTAACCTCTAAATAAAATACCAAAAATATCTTCTTTATTTTTGTATATTTGTGTTTTATAGGTATCAAGCCAAAGCATCCAACAAGCAAAGTTTTCTAGTGATTTTCCTCTGAGAAAATCGATTTCCATAATTTCTTTTTTCTTTTTTTACACTAAAATTTCTTTTTTTTTGTTGTGCAAATCGATTTTCCCAGACTTGCAAATTGATAATTTTTGGCTCCAAATTTATTTTATTTTAAAAATATCCTTGATTATCCAAAAATAATTCTCCACTTCATAAAAATTAAATTCCATCATACACCTTCATTTGATCACATGTGCACCACTTGATTCAATTTTTGGCTCCAAAAATCAATTACGAAGCCTAATTTTGGTTCCAAACTAAACTCTAAACCACCACTAATCCCAAGCCTAAACTCTATAAATGGATCCCTCATTTCATTCAATTATGAATCTTTTGATAGCCAAATTCACCTTATAAAAAAAATTCTCCCAATTCTCTCTGTGATACGGTGGCAGAACCGACTATTTTTACTGGTTTGCGTTTTGTGTTTTTTGTTTGCAAAATGTCGCGGTAAGCAAGAGTCACCACCGACTTTTATTTCATCCAATCATGGAAAAGGAAAAAGAACAGAAAAAACCATTTTCGAGATGTTTCTGAGTACGGGGGGTAGATTATAGAAAGGGAAGGTGTTAGCACCCTTTCTATCCATCGTTTTCTATGGGCTCTTAGGTACTTGCTCATCTTTTTAAATTGCTTGTGTATGTGCTTTGTTTTGAAAAAAATTTACTTCGTGATAACCCTTGTATCAGTCCTCAAAGGTGTGACGAAGTTGTTTTGAAAATTGTTCTGAAAAGTGTAAGCGTGAAGAGTTTTGATCTGAGCAAGTACCTACTAGTATCTACCTACTCGAAAAAAGATCCTTTATATTCTTGTTTCCTTTAGACAGCGCTATCCTACTATTGAGAAATAAGTAGCACCATCGTTGGAGATGTAAGGGTCAATTTGAAACGTATGTACGATCACTAAAGCAATGTTAGGACACCTTAGTAGTAACCCTAAAGTCTTAAGATCATATTCGAGGAAACATTTCCGAGGAGACATTTCCGAGGCAATATTTCCGAGGCAACATTCGAATGGGACGTTTTGATCTTTTTGGTCAGGAGGGAAACCACTAGGACACCCTATGCTTAATGATCGTTTATCGAAGGCAACCGAAGTAAGGGCATACCTTAAGAGTGATATGTGCGAGTGATTAGTTTCCGTTATTTATCTTTTCACATTAAAGTTTTCTAACCGTATTAATTTGTCATGCACTCTTTCCATACAATCCTATTAACATACATCTAGACAGTTAAATATTTGCGGGAATTAAAAAAATGCGAGAAAGTAAATCTATGTTATTACAAGGCTTCATGGAGGGGAATTAATTACATAGCCAAAAAAACCCAGGGAAAAGCGATAAATAAAAGCCCTAAATTAAACTATTACAAACCATGAACAGTTACAACAATATTGGCAAAAATAACAAACGCGCGATGAATCAAATATGAAACGACTAGGGTTTTTACCCTTGACTAAACCTATTGACGATTGATTAAAAAAAGTTTTTTTGTCATGTTTTGTTATTCAAGAAAATAAAGAAACAATTAAATTAAAAAGAAAATCCTAATCCTAATTAATTTTAAATTAAGAAAAATAAATTAATTCAATCTAAAAACTTATTTTTGTGTTTTTTTATTTATTTGAGAAAAAAATAAAAGCATTAGATCAATAATTTAACCTAATTTGCTAATTAGTTTTAATTATACAAAAAAAGTTAAAATTTCCCTAAGTTAAACTAAATTAAATTAAATTAACAAAATTAATTTTGATAAAAAAAAGTCTAATTCTAATTTTTTTATGAAATTTTGATTTTATGATTTTATAAAAAAGAATGATTAATTTGTTAAATAAAATAAATAAAAGAAAAAATTAAAAGAATAAAATAAAATAGAGAAAAGAAATAAAAAAAAGAAGTAAATGGGCCTGGTGGTATTGCTGAAAGAGGGGGTGCCAATATGATTTCTGAGCCCAACAAATCCAGGACCTTTTAACTTTGATTGATCCAGTATGCGTGTTGACTTGAGGAGCATGGTAGGCCTCTTGCTACATGAACGTTGGATCCACCTGGCCGATGAATCTGATGGTGGAACACAAGGGTGTATGGCAGGCGCGTGGAATTGTAAAGCGTTGGATCTGCAAGTGTAATGTGAGAAAATAAAGAAATTGGTTGGGACCTGGAATCGAACCTGGGTCCTCTCACTTACCAAGGGATGCCTTTGCCAGTTGGGCCACGCTCACTAGTTGTTAATGGAAACAGGACAATGCATAATATGTAAACAATTCCCCTAAGGCTGAATAAAAAAAATGCGCGCGCTATATTCAGATCAACCAATGGGGTGATGACAAGTCACCTTCTTCCTCCTTCAGCCCATCGTCTTAGGTATATAACCTATACCTACAGACAACGTCCGTCGCTATAACCTGCGTTCCTCAAACATAAAAAATATGCATGATAAATAGATTTAAAGACCAGGGATCGATTGGTCTTGATGCCACGATCGTCCCAGTACCCAATTCTTGGTCTGATTTTTCCTGTATCAAGAAACCCTAAAATACAACCTCAAACCCTAGCAATAGAAACTGTCAATATATGCACTCAAACATCAATTAAACCAGATCAATATGTTACAAACATGATAACAAACACATACATACCATTAAAACATATTTATAATGCAAGAATCATGATAATCAAATTTTGAAAGAGAAGCAAACTATGACGGTCGTGCAACGTGTTTCTGGACTCGTTGAGGCTTGGTGATGCTTACAATCGCTTCAGAGGATTTCCAGGAGTTGATTGGTGGCTTTGAATCTCCTTGAATCGTCCTCTAAGTTGAAAACCGATCCACAATTTTTCTTCAAAAATGTGAGTTTGCTTGGTGACTTTCATGACCTCCAATCCTCCTCCTCTTTCCTTGGCTATGTTCTGTATATGTAATGCAATATATTAGGTCAACAAAAATGAGCTAAATCTTGGTCCATTATGAAGATTTGATTTGGTATTTATCTTTGTATGATATCTTTCTATATCAATCTAAATCATGCCAATTTTGGTTCAATTTGTTTTTCACGTTTTGGATATGATTTACCAGCATAATTGGATTTGATTCCACCCAAAATCTGATCACAAAATAAATCTTTGATATTTTTTGCTATTTATTTGATTTGATTTGACTTTTAAATGATAAAAATCAAAATAAAATAAATAAAGAAAGAAAAAGGTGTGTGGGTGCTGATTTGGATCGTGGACCATGTCATAAGCAAGATTCAATCATGAAAAACTAGGCCCATTTGACAACAAATGCAAATTTGAGCACATTTGTCTTTTGGCAATTTTGCAAAAAAGGTCAACTTGGCCAATGCATAAATCTCTCTTTTTTGACCCTAGAGAGGTGTTATTGGACTTTTTGTAAAGCTTAGGATGTCCCCTAAGCAACCCTTTTAGTCTCATGTCAATTGAGTCTTCCATGTTCATGTATAATGCTTTGACCCAAAAGGTGTTTTTGTTGACTTTTCAAAATGACCTATAATGTCAAAATTCATATCTTCTTATGAGTACATATTTTGAACTTGGGAGCTGAATATGAATTGTAGGGAATTTCATCATCTTCAAAATTATCTTTTTATGGGTCATTTCTGATGAAGTATGAGAAATTTATGCTTGGTCAAAGTTGAGTTGACTTTTCCTACAAAACCCTAATTTAGCAACTTTTGGGTTTTGATGAATTGTGAGCAATCCTTGCGGAATCATGATCAATCCTTGATGAAATGATGAATAATACTTCAAAATTAGGATGTTGACAAAAAATATTGAAGTTTGACTGCATGTGGGCCATAGTTGACTTTTGACCTAGCATAGTCGATTTTTAGGCCTTTGAGCAATTGACTGAGCAAACTTCTTCTGCAAGGCTTGAAACTTGACATGGATGATCTTGAGAACATATTAGGATAATGGTGATCATTTGAGTCCTTTGTGGTTCATATATCCTATTGAAAAATGAAACCCTAATTTGAGGTAGACTGCCTTAGGAGAGAGTTTGTCTGGTTAACTCTTGAACTTCCTTGAGCAATTTGGGGACCTCACATGACATTTGTTGAGAAATATGGGAGGGGAAATTTTGGGGTACAACACTCTCCATCTACCAAATTCACTCAATGCTCCATTTTCATAAAGTTAGTAAGCTTTTAATTGAAGCTTACTAACCTTTGAGCTAAACCTTCATCCAAACATTTTTTCTTCATCAATTCTCTATATCCAAGCTTGGGAGATTGATTCTTTGGGCTGAATTGAAGCAAGTTCTTGAAATTCTTTTGTTAATTTTCTAGATCTACCTTTTGTAAGTTGTATCTTCATATTTTACAATGTGATCTCTTGTTGATCTTTTTGATTTAATTCTTTGAGCTACTTTTTTTTATTCTACTGGTCCTAATTTCTCACAATTTGATGAAACTTTTGAGCAATAATTTTTCCTTTTAAAATGCTAATTTTGTGTTTTTCGCAGTGAGCAATCGATTTCTCCCAGTGTGCAATCAATTTGCACAATGTTATTTTACGCAAGTTTTAAAAAAATTTGCTGTGCAAATCGATTTGCACTGGGACATAATGTGTTTTTTGCCTTATTTTGGGGTTGTTTTGATTCCTTTCTCTTTTTAGACTCACTTCTTTTGATTGTTTCTTTGGATTGCAATTTTAAATATCCAATTTCTCTTTAAATTCAATGGACTTTGGGTGTAGATGAAGTTGGATAAATGTTCATTAATTCAAATCTACCTAAGAGTGAATTATTTAATTCATTTTTGGTGATTTGAATTAGTGATATGTTTAGTACTTTAATCCAACATGATGAGTGATTGAATTTAAAGATGAAAGAATTTTGAGGTTGTAATCCAAATAAGCTTATCATCCCCCCCCTCCCCCTCTTCATCTTATCCCTTTCTTGTTTTTACTTGTGCTACATGTTTTTGGAGAATGATCTACATATCATTTCTCTAACATATTGGTACATAGATTGCTATTGTCCGACCTCAAAATAGGTGTGACTTCTATATAAGTCCACTTACGATTACTTAATATAGCGCTAAATTTTTCTAGATTCGAGAAATGATCATTCGTGGACCAAAACTATCTTTGCAAGCCCAAGTATGTTTTATTTGAAACCTTTGATCCAATAACCTCGAGGTTCATTCTTAGGAGGCTTTGGTATTATCAATCCTCTAATGAACCATCATAAATTTTGGTCTAAGTGAATCATTTAAACATCATTGATCATATGTTGTTGCCTCGAGAACTTGAAATGAATGATATACTTGACAAAAAGCAAATGAAACTCGTTGTTGAGAAGCTTTGATTTTATCAATCTTCTAATAAGTTTTCAAATGCAAGTTTCAAGATGGTCATTCAACTAACCTCTAACTTCTAATTCACTAGAAATTGACTTGTACTTTTTGCTTTTACTTTATGCTTTTATTTTATGCCTTTACTTTTACGCACCATTTATTTTAGTATTTTACATTTCATGTTATTTTCATTTTTGCTCAGTTGAGCATTTATCTTTACGTCATTTTTATTTTGCTCACTTGCGCTTTTCATTTTCTTTTAAAAGACGCTTAATAACCAACTTTAACAATAAAAAACCTTAAGGTAACTTGGAATATTTGGTTACTATCCTTGGCATTATGGACCTCTCAGACTTAGGATTAGAAGCCTTGATTCTTTGGGACCATGTGACCTTGTTGTTACTTTGTGCGGAGCTCTTGGGGTTTACCCTAAGACATTGGGTTAATTTTCTTTGTGTGCATGTTATTCTAATGATATACTTTGTTTGTGATTGGGAATTCCTATATATACATTTGTTACTCAACCCAATTTTTGTGAAGACTTAATGCATCTGAAGCTTGGTATACTTAAGAGGTTTAGTATCTTTGCTTTCTTGGTTTCAATCCATAGGATGGGAATTATAAATTGAATCTATATGTCAAGTGTTGCCTTCTTGATGGTTAGGTGGTTTTTTCCCTTAGCTTTTAACTTATGCTTTAGGATAGTCCCTTCATCTCCTCCAATCTTCTTTAATTTTAAAAATCTTCACCCTTCTTTTCAAAACTCTTCTTATTTTCTAACTTGAACCGCTTTCCTAATAAACTTGGACTTAGTTCCATGCATTTTGAAAAAACTTTTCTTAATCAAACTTTAATCAATCTAAATATACTTTGACATTTTTGTGAGAAGACTAAAAGTCAATCAACCTCATTCAAACCATTTTGCCACTTTGGCTTTTTACTTTAAAAATTTCTCAAAAGATTAGACTCTTGTCGATACTTGTAGTGATGCGAGCTACTATACTTCTACGATATGTAGTGAAGTGAGAAAGTTTCCACTTGGGTGTTAAGTGAGGCTTTGTTGATTTTAAAATCTAAGCTATATCCTCCACTTTGAGATGACACAAATTCTCATTTCTCATAATCGTGGGTAGTAAGTATGTTTTCCACTCGGATATGGCGATGATGTCTCGTCTCTTAAAATTAACCAACACACTTGTGTTTTAAAATTTATAAAGGAGAACTAAGAGTACCCTGATCCCATATTGCAGGGAAGGATGTACATAGGCACTAAAGGTTCACAACCGCAGCGGGTGCAAAAATTGTAAAAAATACTTCTTTTCTCATCCCCACCATTTATTTTTGTATACAACATATATAGTCAAAGTACACAAATTTTCAAAGAGGTTCATGCAGATTACCGTAGATATTTAGGGTGCTAATACGTTCCCTTTTCATAACCAACCCCCTTACTTAGATTCTCCACCCCTCTTTTTGGGTTATTTTCTCTTTTCCTATTCCCCTAGAAACAATAAAGCACGGTGGTGATTTTTATTTGATCTATTCCAGTTAAGTTAATCTAATGGCTTACTCTCAACATTTCTACTGCTACAAAAAATGGTGACTTCATTGGGGAATATCGACCAAATATTGGTCCATCTCTAAGTGGGTTGAGCCTATCTTTGTTTATTTATGTATGTGCTATTATTTGTTGTATAGTATGCTATTATTTGTCTGGATTTTCCTAGTTTTCAGGGTGCTTGGTGATTTTTCATAAGTCCTCTACCATGACTTGGGAAAACTTAAGATAAGACGGGGCGGTATAGTCATGTTAACTTTTAGGGAGTAATCCCAAAAAAGGAGACATGAGATCCCCCACTAAGTGTAAGCCTCTTGGACTGTAGTATTCGTTTACCGAGTAATCGGGAAGACGTGCTGCTTTCAATCTAGGAACCTGCTCAAGATGAGGACCATATAACCCTTAACCCATCTTGGCCTTTTAGGTGTAGTGTGGAAACTATGACAGAGTAATCCAGAAATAGTTTTCACGCGATGCTACACTCAAACGAGATTTTCCTAAGAATATTACTAATTACCGAGTTAATCAGGATGTTGGTAATATCCGAAGGAAGGATGTAGACTCTGGGTACCTTTTAGAACCTTGTTCGACAGGTGATAAACTATTAGTCCTTACCTTGTGGGTAGTACCTTTTACTTTGTACTCATGACATCGAACCTGTGAATCAGCATGTTTGTGATCTTGTGTGTGATTGTTGCATCATGCATTCATGCACCCATGAGTGATGTTTTAACCAAATTTTCAAGGAACTTAAGACTTATACTTGCAAAAATCACAAGTTTTATAATTATAGATTTTTAAAAGATTACTCAGAAGTACAATGTCAAGAGTCCTGATTCAGAAGAATTCAGAAAGCTTGAATCCTTGGTAACTAGTCCTTGGGATTTCAAATTCTCCTAGCTGTCTTGAAGATGGATTTATTCACACTCTTGATCTAGTTCCTCAAGTCATTGTATCGGTGATTTATTTTCTTGATTATCAGCAAAATAGAATAGAAAAGTACAAGAGAATTTATTTTCCTTTAGCTTTCAAAATTCAAGCTCAAGAAGATGTTAAAACACGGTGTTGGATCTTCTTTGGAAGCAGTTCATTTGAACCTGAAGATTTAGCTTTCTCTTTCTTCTGTATAGGATTAGTGAAGTTTTGTACTTCAAATGTAACCCTTCCAATATTAATGAAATGAGTTTTTTAGTTGTCCCAATTATGTCTTTTAATTGATGTTTGCAATTATTTTATGATGTTCCAAAGTTATTCGAAAACTTGGTTTTAAAACTCTTAAATATTCAATTGCATTTCATAGCATGCATCATTCTCACTTTTGTCTTGATTTCAGGAGTTTCATAGAGTCTTATCCTCTTCTCTTTGTCTTCAGAAGTCAAGTTATCTCGTCAGTGCAACACTCGTTCTAAGAGAAGGTGGGAAACATTAAGCAAGATATCTTTGAACTCCGTAAAGACGTAACTAATTTGAAAGTCGATATGGAGTATCTAAGGGATTTGGTTAACATTTTGGTTTCTTCCCAAGTCAATCCTTCTAGGAAGGAAGAAGAGACTGCAAAGGTCTTCATAGAAACTCTGAAGTTATTCTTTCATGAGAAGGTGATAGTCAATGCACCCAATGATTTCCCTGAAAAAGTGAATGTGGGAGTGTTTCTAGAAGAGGATGTCTGAAAGGGATGTTTATCTAAAGATGGTGGCTCAGCTAGTGATGTGAAGAATTTTGATGATAACTTTTCCAAGAAGAGAACTAGAGGAAGAGACAATCATCGTCAGAATCTGCATGTTTCTCCTGCCATCCATGTGTTCAATTTACCTCCTGTTACACCAGTTTGTCAACAGAATTAGCAAGTCCCCGATCAGAGAAAAACTCAGTTTGATCCAATTCCAATGACCTATACAGAGTCGTATCTTGTCCTGATGCGAAGGAGTTTGGTTCAAACCCGACCTCCACCAAATACTCCTGAGAAGATTCCTTAGTACTACAAAACGGATTTGACTTGCGCCTTTTATCAGGGAGCCCCTAGGCATAGTATCGAACATTGTTATCCGATGAAAGCTAAAGTCCAAAACTTGGTCAGAAGTGGTATCTTGTCATTTAAGGATATTGTTCTTGAGTTTCAAGTCAAGCCTTTGCCGAATAATAAACATGATTGAAGAATAACCTAGAGTTTAAGGATGATTAGCCTTCTCAGCTTATTAGCATTTTTTACTGATTTCTCATTTGTAATTTTTCTTGGTTATCATTGCACTGTTTGCAAGTAAGAACTTGTTTTCATTTGAATGATTAACTTAATACAATGAATATGTTTGTCTTGAATAAACCCATTCATTTCACTCGAATTTGTTTTCAATTTTAAATTATGTTTTGCATTATGATACCAACTTGTTACCCATTCTCTTTCTTAGGCAGAGATTGGAAGGAGGATGATGATATTAAAATGCAAAATATTTGGTTGTATGCTTTTGAATAAAACCATGTTGATGATGTACAAGAATTGTTTCAAATCCCTAAACACCGGAGATATAAGGATGTGAAACCCTCGTTAACCCCTTTGAGCCTTGAATTAGGAGTTTCTTTTCTGTTCAAAAAAAAAACCTCATTTTTAACCCGGGGCCGGGTAGTGTTCAGTTAATCTGATTGAGTGTTCAAAACTCATCTAGATTGTGCATCTAAGGATACAATAATGGTTATCCTTCAAAAGGTTGAGGAAAGTTAAAACCACAATGGATAACCTCACTTATAAGTAATGTGCATCAAAAGAAGATGATACCATAATGGTTATCTCATCAGGAAATCAATAGATGACGATACAAAAATGGTTATCCCTCATTTACCAAGAAATAGAGTAGTCACAGTCTTCCAACAAGTCAAAATTGAATCGAAGTTACGCGACATGTTCAAAAGGAAATAAAAGGTAAAATGAATAAAAAAATGATTAAAAAAAATAAAATGATGAAAAGCCCCGCTAAGTCGAAAATTGAAAAACAAGTCGCTTAGACAAAAGTCGGGGCATCCCGATGGACTTCAGAGTCAAATTCAAAAGGAATTTGTCCAGGAAAAAGTTAGGGAAAGCAGAAAAGAAAAGAAAATCCTGAAAGGCGAAAAAGGATTATACGATTAAGATCCTCAGCAAAGAACATAATTCATGCGACAAGAAACCCAAAAGAAGCAAAGGTGAGATACTGTCATGTCTAAAGAATATCAATGGTTCATCCACCATCAACTTAGTCCTTTCGGGAGATGAGTGCTCATTTTGGTTTAACTAAATTTAGGAATGGAGAACATTATGAAGAATAGGTGGGAACCAATTATTTTGAGCCTTAAAACTATTTTTTTTTAAATCTGTGAACCAAGCCACATTACAACCCTCAAAAGTCCTAATTGAAACAGGGTTTATTTCAAAATCATACTCCAACGAGATAGTGTTTCCTTACTCCCATGACTTTGCTAAATTATTGTCTTTGTATCATATGCTTTTTTTATCTTTCATACAAAAAAAAATCAATGTCGCATCTTGGTTAGTAATTCGTTTACGAGGTTTTGCGACATCTTTTCAAATAAAATCTTCAAGACTTACATAATTGTTGCATTAGAACTTTCATTCTTAGAATAAACATTTTCTGCTGGAAAAACAATTGTTTGATATCAAGGAAGCTAACATCTGAGTATCTGCAAAGAGCATGTTGCAGAGAAGAAGTTGTTGAGCAAAGAAAATGCAACATTCAGCCAATCTAGGGAAGTTACGTCGAGATTTGACAAATCTATAGAAGCCTTTTAGTCATGAAAATTATCTTAAAAGCATACAACCAAGGGCATGTTGTGAAAGTTATCTTGATCAGCACTGTAAACTTGGGATACCAAAGTTGTTTCCAACGACATCTCTAGATTTTGTCAAGATAGTTACTATGTTTTCCCCAAGCCGAGAATCTTCCTCAAGCAAGACTATTTCTCATAATCTGCCTTGTATATGTGTACACGGTTTTCCTACAGTTTTTGATCAGTTAAGGGTTTCCTACAGGCTATGGTGTAGTGTGGTGTTGGGTTTGTAATCCCATTTTCCCCAGTTAAGTCTTGGTACAGATTTCCACCATGTTGATATATGGTTTTGGGTTTTCACGGCTTGATGCCTCTATCCCAGATTCTCCAATCAGGTCTTGTTGTGGATTTCTCCAGCTGAATGTGATTCTTTCCCCGGCTAGGTTGTGATCAAGCAGAAATTGTAAATTTATGAAGCCTTCGGTCGTTAGATGGAGTTCTTTCTCTATTTATGTGTTGAGAATGGATGAAGAATATTTTTCAAAGCATTGTTCACTTCAGTCATGACATTTTTGTTGTTGTGTGCACCCCCCCCCCCCCCCCCCCCAAGTAGCTAGACAAGGGCAATATCTTTTCTAAGAAGTGTTGGAACAACTGTCAACTTTTGGGGCTTTCTCTTGCCAAGTGTTGAGTTTGATTTAAAATCCCCATAATTTTGACTTCTTGTTATGTTGTTAACTTCTTGATTTCCTAAAAGATATCATTGGATCACTCTTGCTGATATGCGCATGATCCTCTTGTGTTTCTCGAATAGTTGGACTTCATACCAATTTATATATGGTGCGGTGTTGGGCATGTAATCCCATTTTCCATAGTTAAGTGTTGGTTCATATTTCCCTCCAGGTTATTTATATGGTGTTAGGCTTGTGTCATTTTATACCTCTATCACATATTCCCCCGCTAAGTCTTGATTCAGGTTTCTCTAGCTAAGTGTGATTCTTTCCCCAGCTAGGTGGTGATCAGGTTGAGATTGCAAAATTATCTAGCCTTTTCTAATTTGATGGAGTTCTCTCTCCCTTTCTGTGTTGAGAATTGATGTGCAATATCTTGTAGAGCATTGCTCCCTCCAGTTACGACATTGTTGTTGTTATGTGCTTCCCATGTAGCTAGACAAGGGCAGTATCTTTTCTAAGAAGTGTTGGAACAACTATCAACTTTTTGGGTTTTCACTCACCAAGTGTTGAGTTTTATTTAAAATCCCCATGATTTTGATTTCTTGATGTATGGTTAAACTTATTGGATCCCCAAAATGAAGCCGAGATGATGCTTCTCTCTGAAAGTTGTTATCCTCATAAAGCTTCATGATATCTCCCCCGAGAAGTTTGTACAACCATTACTCTTGATATCAAAAATTTTACTTTGGTTACCCTTGGCGCTGTGATGTCGTTTATCCCATTGAAGTCGGTTTGGAATTGTAGCGGTATAAATGTTAAGACAAGGCCATTAGATTGACTTGACTTGTACATATAAAAATAAATATCGTCGCCGCACTTTATTGTTTCCAAAGTAATGGAAAAAGAGTGAATAATCCAAAAGAAGTGGGAAAGATTCTAGGTAAGGGGGTTGGTTATGCAAAGGGAAGGTATTTGCACCCTAAACATCTACGGTACTCCACAGGAACCTCTTTGTAAAAATATGCGTATTTTGGCTATAAAATGTTGCGTAAAAATAGATTATAGGGATGAGAAAACAAAATATATTTTTATGATTTATGCACCCGCCGCGGTTGCGAACCTTTGGTGCCTACGTACCACCTTCCATGCAATAGGGGATCAGGGTACACGTAGTTCCTCTTTAAAAATTTTAAAACACATGTATGTTGGTTAATTTTATGAGATAAGACATCACTGTCATTGTTCATGTGGAAAACATACTTACTACCCACAATCATGAGAAAGGAGAATTTGCATTATCTCAAAGTGGAGGATATGGTTTAGATTTTAAAATTAACTAAACCTCACTCAACACCTAAGTGGAAAATATCTCACTTCACTACATATTGTAGAAGTATAGTTGTTTGCATCACTACAAGGATTGACAAGAGTCTAATCTTTTGAGAAAGAGTTTTAAAGATAAAAACAACAATGGCAAAATGGTTTGAATGATATTGATTGACTTTTAATCTTCTCACAAAAAATTTCAAGGTATTGTTAAGTTGATTGAAGTTTGACTAAGAAATGTCTTTTGAAAATACATGGACATAAGTCCAAGTTTATTATGAAAGTGTTTCAAGTATTAAAAAAAAAGTGTTTTCAAAAAGAGAGAGAAGATTTTTGAAATTTAATAAGATGGGAGGAGATGAAGAGACTATCCTAAAGCATAAGATAAAAAACTAGGGACAAGGACCATCTAACCAACAAGAAGCGAACACTTGACATAATGAGTCAATGTTGAATTACATCCTTTGGATTTGAAACCAAGCAAACAATTAATAAACCTCTTAAGAATACCAAGCTTCAATTTGTATTAAGTATTCACAAAAATTGGGCAGAGTAACGGCTGTATACAGATGAATTCCTGATCACAAACAAAAGCATGTAATCACAATAACTTGCACACAAAGAAAACAAGTAAACAACCCAATGTCTTGAGGTAAAACCCCAATAACTCCAGACAAAATAACAGTTGAGGTCACAAGGTCTCATGAAAGGCCAAGGCTTCTAATCCTAACTACAAGAAGTCCATGTCTCCATAATGCCAAGGATAGTAACCAAATATTCCAAGTAACATTAAAGTTTTTTTAGGGTTTAAGTTGGTTATTAGGTATCTTCAAAAATAAAATGAAAAGCTCAAGTGAGCAAAATAAAAATACATAAAAGTAAATGCCCAAGTGAGCAAAGATGAAAAATAACATGAAATTTAAATGCTAAAGTAAATGGTACATAAAGTAAAAGCATAAAATGAAAACATTAAATAAAGTCAATTGTTAAGAATTAGTGGTTAGTTGGATGATCATCTTGAAACTTGCATTTGGAACTCATTAGAGGATTGGTAGAACCAAAGCCTCTCAACAACAAGTTGTGTTTGCTTTTTTTCAAGTATATCATCCATTTAAGAATCTTAAAGTAATACTTAATGATCAATAATGTTTAAGTGATCCACTTTGACCAAAATTGATGAAGTTCCATTAGAGGATTGGTAGAAACAAAGCTTCCTAACAATGGATCTCAAGATTATTGGACCAAAGAGTTCAAATTAACATACTTGGGCTTTCAAACATAGGTTTGGGCCACGAATGATCATTTTCTCAAATCGGAAAAAAAATTTAGCGCTATGTTAAGCAATCGTAAGTGGACTTATATAGAAGTCACACCTATTTTGAGGTCGGTCAATAGCAATCTATGCACTTCATGTTTTGAGACATGATATATAAATCATGCTCCAATAACACTTGGTACAATAAGAATGGGATAAGATGAAGAGGAAAGGGGAAATGAATAAACCACATTTGAACCAAAAATTTAATTAAACTATTATTAAAATCATTTATCCATTTTTATGGAGTTAAACTTAATACCATGGATTCAATGATGTTAATAAAGTTCATGATCAAAATTTTAATCCAAGATCAGCCATAATATATACAACAATAAAATTGTATTTAAAAATAAAAGAGAATGGTTTTTAAAAATTATTATAAAGTAGAAATAAGTAAGAAAAATAGCAACTATATTCAAATTAATCAAGAAAAAATAAGTAAGACCGTAGAAAAACCATGAATGAACTCAAATATTTATATGAAATTTTTGGTAATTTTTTAAAGTCGGAAACAATTTTTAAATCAATTTAAATTGTTCAAATGATGGGAAAAAAAGATAAAAAGTAGAAAAAATTAAGATAAAATTCCACAAAAAAATCAGAAGGTCAGAAACAATGAAAATGATTTTTATGAAAAAATTCAGAATTAAAAAAATATCAGAAAGTATTTTTTAAAACAATTAAAATAAAGAAAACAAGGCAAAAATTATAAAAATACCAAATATCAAAATAAAATTATGAAGAAATAATCATAAAGTCAGAAATAATTCAAAGTATTTTTGTATATTTTTTTCATAATTTTTGGATAAAAAATAAAAGAGTTATGGATTTTTGAAATTTAAAACAATTAAACTATAAAATCAGAAAATAAAAATAAAACTAAAAAGATGTGGACCATCAGATCATAGTCAGTAAGTTGATCAAGTGGACCAGACGCGATGTGCTTTATATGGACCTTATTTGAAAATGCATTGGATCAAAAAAAGGGCAACCAATAAAAATAAAGCAATTGGCGCGCTATCATTGGTTGAGACGAGACATATCACCGTCTTCAACCTCCATACACCCTGCAATGGAGATTTCATGAGTTTCTTTAAATGGAAATATTAGAATCCCAGAGTAATATCATTGGATTCGTCTCTTCAAGACGATCCTAACACCACCATCGCGCCAAATATATATAAAGTGTGCAGGGAGATATGGATCAAAAACTCAGAAAATAGCGAGCACCTTCCAGTCAAGATTTCTCTCTCAATTCTCAATGGATTTAAAAATTGTAAAAAGCACAAGAATCAGGAGAAGGAGTAGAGTAAGTTAGTGCTTTATTTGGATCCAAATGATGGAGAATTCTACCTGTTCGAAGTTCAAGAATAAAGCTTTGAAATTGGACCTCTGTAGGTTGAATTATGGCTCGTTCTACTTGGTTTAGGTATTGGAGAGTTTGTATGATAATGAAGGATGATGAATGTGCAAAGAATTTTGGAGGAAAAGGCTTAAATCTCAGAAACAGATTTCAAAAATTGTGCAGTTCGTGTGAGGTTCTTACAGAGTGTGTTTGGCTCTCAAAGCTTGAGGAAATGAATGAGGGATGACCCTCTATTTGTAGGAGAATGAATGGAAATTAAATTTGGAATAAACAAAGATGTTTGGAGGAAAATTGAGTGGAGGTCAAGCACGAGTGAAGTGTGACTTCATTTTCATCAAAACTCGTCCAATCTTTGTGTTTTTAAGCGCTAAACACATTTGGCATGTTTGTTAATCAAGTTTAAAGAAAAAACACGCACAAATGTTGTGATTAGAAGCCGCATTATGGATTTAAAAATTCTGACTTAGTGAGAAATTCAGTTTCAAGTTGCCAAATTCAAATCAATGTCATTCTTAGTTAAGGGGTCTTTGGGCATGATTCTTGAAGCTTTAGAAAGAGGAGATTACAAGCTCTACAATGTGAAAAGAATGGGATTAAATGGATGTTTGAGATGAAAGTTGGGATGAGTCAAAGTTGAGAAAAAGAGGTTGACTTTTCATACTTAGAAAATTTCTAAGTTTTTCTTCAAAAAATGACTCATAATGTCTTGCATCCAAACATGGCTTTCCACTTGAAATTTGATCCTAACAAAAAAATGGCATGAAGTAGACCTCTTGAGTGGAATTTTGAAACTTGAACCATTCAAAATATCCAAAAATTGAGAGAGTTATGAGTTGTTGAAGTTGGCAAAAATTCAAGAAATGACCTATAATCTTTTGCATCCTTAGGGCATCTTCCATTCATTTTCAAGATTTGCACGTAAAAGAAAGTTTGAAGTTCACATATTCAATATCATTTTGGAAAATTAATGGGATCAAGGTGATAAAAATGTATCAAGTTATGGTCATTTGAAGTCACATAAAGGAATTTGAGGGTCCATCTATGGGACTTGTAATCTTTCTTCATCATCAAGTTTCTTCCACACAAAATTTCATTGCAACTTTTGAAGTGGTTTGTTAATAACCATTTGAAGGGAAGGATGTCTTTGGAATCACTCAAAAATACCAAAAGATGAGCAAGATATAACCCCTTTGAACTTCAAAACCCTAGCTCCTAAAGCCGGAAATGCCTTGGGAACCTTTGCCACTTTGACCAACCTTCTTGCACAAATACTTTTGTTATGTGATTATAAGTTGTTGAGGATAATACGGAGAAAATATTGCAACCAAAACCACTTCCACATCTTAAGAATTGAAGGAGATGTGCACTTGTGATCATTAAAATTAAAGACTTATCCAAATGAGTTAAAATTCTTCAATCAACCCTTGTATTTTTGAACTAAATCTTGAGAACTTGAGGCATGACAAATAATGAAATACTTTTTCATGATATTACTTACAAACATCTTTAATGATGAGGCTTGAATCTCAATGAAGCTTTGTTGAGGAACGCATAGAAATGAAGTCATGAATCCATAGATCAATCTTGACGGAATGTATTGTGTTATCACCTACATCATCAACAATTGGGGAAAACACTTATTGTATTTATTAGTTAAGGGATAGTCAATACAAAACATAGATGATCATAAAGTTCAAGTCAAGGTGCTTGGTGATTCCTCCTAGAGCAAAGCTAAAGATAGGGAGAAGAACCAAACCCTAATGTGTGATCTTATTGTGATTGAATTGATATGATATGATGAAGGGATCTTAGGGGGAAAATTTGGGTACAACAGTTGCCCTTATTTAAGTGTCTTCTATCTAGAGATACAAAGGTTACAATCTTCGTGTGGACCCGATTGAATATACTTAAATATAAAACAAGCCCGATTTTTTGCCCTAAGATTCCATGCAATGCTTATGATTATGACTGCACATGAACAAATCTAAAGGGACGCAAGACACCATTGGGGATGTAAAAGGTAAAAGAGGAAACAAAATAAAACTTGACCAGGAAAATAAATCACTGGTGAAGAAACGAAAAGACTTTGTTGGGGTAATTCCCAAGAGAGCATCTAAAACATCTTCAACTTAATAAGTGAGGAGAGAGAGAGAGTGAAGGATAACAGTGACCGACAAATAACTGTGAACTACTAACTCACAGAGGGGATAGCAAAAAAGTAACATAGACCCACCGGGGAAAGGAATGGTAAGATAATACCAGTAAATTTCAAGATGTATTTAGTACTCATGACTGCGAACAAATGAACCTCAACTGAGAAACATAATCTCAACGACGAACTACCTTCCATAATGACAAGGCTACCATTCATCCGAAAAAGATCTCAAAAACTGACTACCTTCCATAATGACAAGGATACCATCCATTGGAGTAACAAAATCTCAAAAACAAAATACCTTCCATAGTGACAAGGATACCATCCATTGGAGTAACAAAATCTCAACAACGAACTACCTTCCATAATCACAAGGCTACCATTCATTGGAATAACACAATCTTAACAACAAACTGCCTTCCATAATTACAAGGCTACCATCCATTGGAGTAACAAAATATCAACAACGAACTACCTTCCATAATGAAAAGGCTACCATCCATTGGAGTAATAAAATCTCAACAATAAACTACCTTCCATCATGACAAGGCTACCATCCATTGGAGTAACAAACTCTAAACAACAAACTACCTTCCATAATGACTAGGCTACCATCCATTGGAGTAACAAAATTTCAATCTTCTATGGGAGCCTATTAGATTCACTGGGGAAAATACAGGTTGCTCAAATAAAGAGACCTGCCACTTACTGCTATGAGAAGGAATTGCAATAAGGACTTCCTGAAGAAAGAAAATATGGCTTCCTGGGGAAAGAAAATGGAACTCTGGAGAAACTCCAATACAATTCCTATTGTGGAGACAGAATCCTCTCGTGAAAAATAAATGCACATTTTAAACCAAAGCTCAAAGCTTGCAGAAACCCAAATAATAATATTGTTGAGGGTGCCCATCCCAACCAGAAATAAACCGGAATGAAGAAGTCAAAAGACATCTCCTGGGAAATAAACTCAAGAGGGAATCATAATTCTATCCGGACAATGAGTTAAATAGGAAGGCTAAAGCAAGATTCTCCCACGAGGGATAACTCAGTGGGGAAATTGAAAGAATATATACTTTCTGCTTAAGGTTGACATTCTAATGGAGAAAGAGTAACACAAATTTTTTGAAAAACAGGGTAATATGCCTACAAGATATTAAAAAAGGCAAATGAGCAATGATTATGCATGATGCTGGAATGAAAGTATGAATGTTACCATGTATATGCTGACAAAACAGACATATAACACTGGGGATAAACACACGACAAACAAGTGGGTACCGTAAATATTCGGCTAAATCATATTCAGGATGGAAATTCCATAAGATAGTAAGAACCAACTGAGGAAACAAACTTCTATTTCATAGCTTAAATCCAATGGGTAAGAATAATATCAATAGCAGCAAACAAATACAAACATGGCGATATAATATCTTCCTCCAACTTTCACCGGGGAATTACGCAGACTTTAGCGGGGGAAACAAAATGTTCAAAGTTCACACTTCTGCCATGGTTGATTTCCTTCGGGAAAATAATATCACCTTATTGAGGCATCAGTTGGAGATGACATATTGTCATACCCCAAATTTTGACCTAAGATACCACCTCCCATCTGCATTATTACATAGCAAGCGTTCACAAGCAATTTGACATATTTTTGCCATTTCTCGGGTCAGATTTCAAAAATTCATAACTTCTTCGAATTTCGACATTTTTTTAGTGGTTCTTTTACACATGATTCTCCTTGACAACAACTACAACTTTCCTTTAGAAGTCAAGAGATGATTATTTTTTGAAATGCCACGAAAGAATGAAAACGTTAGAAGTCGCTTTATGAATTTAATGAAATTTGATCATGTCTTGTCCAACCTTTACCAAATCATACATAGCGCATATTTTTTCATCTTTTATTTATCATTTTTGTCTTATTTGAAAAATCTAAAAAAATGTGTATTTTAGTTCATGTCACTTTTTACTATCGCATTATTAGAAAAAATCACAAAAATATTTATAATTAGCATTATAATATTTTAAATTCACAATTCTTAATTAAAAAAAATATATAAAAAAAATTATTATAGTTTTATTGGTTTCATTTAGATTTTTATTTTAGTATAGATTTTAATCAAAAAAATTTCAAAATAGCCTGTAAAAACCTGCACCGAAACAGCCAAATATTACACTAATTTAGCAAGACCAAAACTTGTATCAAAAAGCCATAAATCAGATCATCATATTTGTTCAAAAGCCATTCAAAATCCCCTCCTAAAACTCTATCATCTATCTATATAACCTTTCATACACAACAAAAGAAAGGGGGAATTGAAAATACGAAAAAAAACTTCATTGGAAAAACAGTAGGGGAAGAAATCATAAACAAGAGGAGAGAAATCAGTAGAGAAAACAGAAAAATACCTCTCCATTGCTCACTCATTTGAATCTTCAACACACCATAAACCATATACACAACAGAAACATAAAGAAGGAGGAGATGAAGTATCAGCAAAATATCACATAAAAAATCCTTCTATCTTCTCAGATACTCACCAAACCTATATCATTCCAAATTCACTCAAATTACTTCTTACACACGGTTCAAAGAAGGAAAGGATAAAGAATAGCTTATTACCTCTGGTTTCTATTTTTCACCTACGTGTCAGCTTTTGAAGTAAGTCGTTTTTTGCATAATAAATTTAATGATTCACCTTATTTCTGGAATATCTGTTTGAGACCCTGGTACTATGATATTTGCTTGTTTAAAATACTTCTGTCTACAATGCACCGTCATTAAAATAGTTTGCTCCTACAAAATAACTGAACAAAAAATGTGTTAGTATTTGAACCAAAATACAGAGAAGCGGATAAGAGTTACAAATCGTTTACTGGTGGGTGAGTGAAACTGAGAGCTTGAGCATTGTCGTTGTTTCTGTAAGAAAGATAATAAGATCGATAGATGAGAGGGTGAGGGTGATATCGTTGTACCGAAAGCGGATTTGAGTTTTTCATCTATAGTTTTGTTTAATCGTTGGAGATAATAGGAAAAGGAAGGTGATTGGAATACTTCCATTTTTTTTGTTGTTGTTTTGAAACAGAGCAAAATCTCAGAGTAAAGTTGTGCTTAAGATGAAAAATTCTAAAGTAGAAGAAAACTTTTCCTCTTCATCATAAATCTGGTGTCGTTTTCAAGCATCAACATCCTTGATCTCCATCCACACTACTCTTCATATTTCTCATCAACCGCAACACCTCACTACAACCACCTGCCTCGTACCCTTTTCGTCAACCATAACCTTCTTCAAAACAACCGAACCCTTTTTTTTTTCTGAAGCCGGGTCGCATCTCCGTTCGCACCATGGAAATGACGGTGCTGTTATGCTGTTAATTGAAGTCAGAGGAAATCGGGTTAATTCTTAAGTTTAAATGTAAATCTAAGAATCAGAACAAGAAATTTGGGATCGGAAAGCTTAACTGTGAGTTTGAAACCCGTTCGATTTTGATGTTGGTGATGAAGAGGATGACAAAGTTATTTCTTCCTCGAAGAAGGCCTCGCCGGAACGTACGCCAGCTACCCCGTTTGCCATTATCCTCTTCGTTTACGGCGTACCCATCAATTAGTGGACAGGAACGTGTTTAAGAATAGCTTTCGCGACTTTCTTTTATGATGGATTAGAGAATCGATCTGTGTAGGAGTTGGTGAGTCAATCTGTTTTCAAGGATAAAGAAATGAAGATTTATGAGAGGTTAGAGAAAGGTTTGATTTTCTTTGTGAGGAACTTAGTTTAGTTTTACAACGTTTGTTTTTTTTTCTTCTTATCGTTCCCTTTACAATTCCAACAGCGGCGGCTTGTCTCTAAGTGTACTAGGGTTTCGTTTTGTCCCTCCTAATCCATAACCCGGTTGGCCCTTTGGGCCCGTTTGGCTTAGCTTTTTCTAGTTCTTTTCCTTTTAATTTAATTGAGTTGTAGATATAACAGAAAGCGTTAACAGTTTAATTGGCAAGGCATATTACCAGCAATCTAAGGTCCTGAGTTCAAGTCCTTGTGGGGTTCTTTTTTTCTGTCTTTTATTCTTTTGGCCATTTCCCTTTTATTTAGACATACTTAATTAATCATAAATTTAGTTTGCCGTAAATTATTAACTATTATAAAAAACACATAAAAAATGTTTAATTAAAATTCATCTTTATTTATTTTTGTCAAAATACTATTTAATTCTTATTTTTATTTTGTGTTGTTGCTTATTTAATTATTCAAAAATACATGTTTCATGATTTAATTTTTGTTATGTGTTTAATTATTAAAATCTATGATTTCATAATTTTAATCTTCATGTACTTTTGATTATTTATTTAATCATTAAAATGCATGCTAGTATGATTTAAATTTCATTAGTTAATTGTTCAATTGAAATTTTAATTAATCGTTCGTTAATCCGCTTATCTTTCGTCCGTCTCAAATCCAAGGGAATTGTTTAAATTTTTGTCGACTTTATGTCATCAAACATATAGCGCGAATAACCTCATTCATATTCCGTTTATTATTTTGTTAAAAAAACTTAAGATAATTTTCCCAAATATTCAATTTTTCAAAACTCCTACCTTTTAAGTCAAAACTTCGATGTTAGGTCGTCGTATTTTCGAAACTCGTCCATACCCATTTTCGGCCAAAACAAACTATTTTAATCAAACAAACAATTTTAAAAAAAAACAGATATTTCAAAAGGTTCCTATAGAATACTATAGATACATTGGGTGCTAATACCTTCCCATTGTATCACCAACCCCCGAACTCTACACCTCTTTTCAAAAACGCCTTGTATTTTCATTACTTTTAAAGTATTATTTTACATTGCATATTTTAGGGTTTTATTTCGCTCTTTTCCCTTTTCCCTTGGAAATAATAAAGCGCGGTGGCGATTCTTGCTTTTGTGAGACGAATTAATTAATAATTCGATCTCCGATTTACCCCGCTACATTTTTTATCACTAAACATACTAACTTCATTGGGGAGGGTAATATTAAATCTTTGGAGGGGACACCTAGATACATTCTTCAATACTGAGAGTGATGATTGCACCAACTTCTCTGGGGGAAAAGTACGAACACCTCATTGGGATAACAATTTCAGAGAAATACATCATATCAACTTCACCTGGGGAAATCAAGAAATCAAACACTACAACAATAAACTTATGGGGATTTTAAAACCAATTCAGCACTCCGCGAGAGGAAACCCAAAAAGTTGATAAACATTTCAATAATTCTTCAATAAGACATTGCCCTTGCCTGACTGCCGAGCAAACAAATAATATGCTAGTACTACCGAAAGGAGATGTTTCACAAATGAGTCCAATCTCAACATGTACGGGGAGACAAGAATTTATTAAATGAGTGAAGCTTTCACTGGAGAATCTTGGACAGAGTCTTCACATCATGCAAACCTTTGAGCTTATCTGTCCCTGAAGTTACTAATTTTGTTCTCCTTGTATAAAAAAATTAAAAGCAATTTGTAAATTCTTTTCAAAAATAATTTTGTTATTTAATATGTTTTCTTTGATCATTACAATTGATAATAAATGAAATCTTTATAAGCTGAATAAAATAAGAATTGCAAAGAATTAGATAAAAGGCTCAAACTTTATTAATAGAATGGTAGTCTACGAATGGCAAGACTTCATAGATGATTACAAAGTTTGGAACATGGTAATATATATTTGGAAAAGATACATTGAATTTCAATTACCACTATTCTCCCTAACAACTTTGAATTCCTGAGCCGAAACTTTGGTCAAAGAGTAGTAAGATCCAAGAAGATTATTGCTCCATTGATCAAGTCTTGTATGATGCAGTTACTTTCCAGAAAATCCCTAACTTTTTCCTAGGTCACCCTTGTGGGTTTTCAACCTACCAGGAAAATTTATTCTGTTTATGTCTCTATTTTTTGCCTAGACAGCCCTTTCGGGTTTTCGGCCAACCGAGACGCTCTTTTTTGCCTAAGCCGCCCTTTCGGGTTTTCGTCTTAGCGAGATATTCTTTTATTTTTTCTAGGAGAAGGATTTCTTGACTGCATCAGCATTCACGTCACGTGGGAACTCCTCGCCATCCATTGTTTCAAGAATTAGTGCACCGCCAGAGAAGGCTTTCTTGACAACATATGAGCCTTCAAAATTGGGAGTCCACTTGCCCCTAGAATCAGCGTTAAAAGACATGATCTTCCTAAGCACGAGGTCGCCTTCTCTAAATTCATGAGGTTTGACCTTCTTATCAAAAGCTTTCTTCATTCTCTTTTGGTATAACTGGCCATGACACAAGGCCTTCATTCTTTTCTCTTCTATTAAATTCAACTGGTCAAACTTGCTCTGGACCCATTCAGCCTCTGACAATTTGGCTTCCATTATTACACGCAAAGAAGGAATCTCAACTTCAATGAGGAGCACTTCTTCCATGCCATATACAAGAGAGAACGGGGTTTCCCCTGTTGAAGTACGTACAAAAGTTCGGTACCCATGCAGAGCAAAAGGGAGTATCTCATGACAGTCTTTATAAGTAACCACCATTTTCTAGATAATCTTCTTGATGTTCTTATTAGCCGCTTCCACAACTCCATTCATCTTTGGCCTGTAGGGAGATGAATTATGATGGACAATCATAAATTCTTCACAAAGTTCAGACATTATTTTGTTATTCAGATTTGGGCCGTTGTTGGTGATAATCTTGTTTGGCACACCAAATCGACATATGAGGTTGTTTTTTATGAAGCGCACTACCACCTGTTTAGTGACACTAGCATATGAAGCTGCCTCCACCAATTTGGTGAAATAATAAATTGCCACCAAGATAAAATGATACCCATTTAACGTTGTTGGTTCAATCATTCATATCATGTCAATACCCCACATAAAGAAAGGCTATGGGGAAGAAATAACATTAATAAGTGTAGGAGGTACATGAATTTTATTAGCATAAATTTGGCATTTATGGCACTTCTTTGCAAATTTGTAACAGTCAGATTCCATTGTCAGCCAATAGTAACCTTCCCTAAGCATCTTTTTCGCCATTGAATGTCCATTGGCATGTGTTGTACCCCAAAATTATCCCTCCCATTTTCACACAAGACATACTCCTAGAGGTTCTCAATTGCTCAAGGTTGACCAAGAATTGACCAGACAATTCTCCTCCTAAGGCAATGAACCCCCAACTAGGGTTTAAATTTTTATCAAGATGGTTGAGCTCCAAGGATTCCAAATATTCTCCATTGTCCTAATATGTCCTCAAGATCATCCATTCCAAATTTCATGCCTTGCACAATAAGTTTTCTCATTCAATTGCTCAAGTATTGAAAACTCAACTATACTAGGTCAAAAGTCAACTGTGGCCTATATACAGTCAAACTTCAAGATTTTTGGTCAACATCAACATTTTGAAATGATATCCATCATTTGATCAAGGGTTGATCACGATTCCTCAAGAAATGCTTCTAACCCATCAAAAGTCAAAAGTGGCAAATTAGGGTTTCTATAGGAAAAGTCAACCAAACTTTGACCAAGCATAACTTTCTCATACTTTATTATAAATTTTCTAACCAAAGCTCATTTTTAATATAATCTAATTTCCTACAACTACTCTTCAACCCTCAAGTTCAAGAGATGCACCATTTGAAAGATACAAGCTCATACATTACAGGTCATTTTCAAAAAGTCAACAAAAGCCGCTTTTTGCCAAGACCTTTTACATCAAGATAAAATCTTAAAATGAAAAATTGATCAAAATATGGATTGAAGTAGACATCTTGGTATTTCTATAAAGTCAAAGATAATCATCATGAGATAAAAATTGAGCAAGTTATAGCTTTCCCAAGTTGGGAAAATTTGGGAATTTTCAAGAATTATTCATTGAGCAAATTTGAAGTTTTAAGACAAGGGCTCAATTTCTTGGATTTCAAGCATCTTCCTAAGTTTTTATAGGACCTCTAAAATTATTTTTTCCATGCCTTGCATTTGCTAACTATTTTATTCATATTTATTTTAATTTATTTCAAATAAATATAAAAAAATGTATAAAATAATTGGAAATGGGATTTGAGCTTTGGGTTGATGTTTTGGACAGCCTAGGCCCATAAAATTGCATGCAAAGGTGTCCACTTTCATTCAAATTCAAAAAAGGACAAGTTTCCTTGTTTTAGGCTAAAGTTACAAATTTCATTCATGGCTTTGAAACGTTTGCTTTAAGGTTGTTTAAACCGTTGCTTTCTTGTCTCCTCATTCCTCTCTATATAATCAAGCATCTAACAACCATTTCAAAACTCCTACACAGTCTAGAGAGAGCTCTACCTTTTTTGCAAAATTATCAAAAGTGGTAAAAATTCGAAACCCACTCTACAAGTACTTTTGGTCCGAACTAGTAATCATACATTGCTCTTGAGGTTCCCAGGGACTTGTTCCAACCATCCTCAAATCTTGCAAGGTCCCATATCACCGGATCTAAGCTTTCACCATTTTGTTCTAATCTCAAATTCGAATCTCTATTTTTATTAATTTGTTAAATGTTCTAATGTGTGTATATGAGTTCCTAGATATCCATAGAGCAGGTTAGGGGAATTACATGGAATGCATAATGTCTAGAACATGAGATACCATGTACCATCAAGTATTGTTCACGCTGAATCCAAGGATGGACCTGGGCTTCACAATCTGGGCTTAGCAAAATTTCAATTGCAACCCCCATTATACTTCAGCCATCAAGCCCAATCTCTTTTCTTTTTGTTTTATTTAGTTATTTCATTTCTTAATCTTTTTTAATAATAATAATAAAAAAACTCATTAAAAAATTAGGCATAGATTTTTTTAATTAAATAATTAATTTTTTTAATTAATTAATTAATTAAAACTTTAACCTTTTTCTTAATTAAAAATGAATTAGAATTTAAGTCTAATTACTTTCTTTTCTTAATAAAAAAAAACCACAAAAAAGGCTTAGTTTATTTTTCTTAATTTCATTTTCTAAGTAGAATTTAAGATAATTAATTTAATTATTTTTCTTAATCTAACTTTTTTTTAAATAAAAACCAACAATAGAAAGATTTTCTTTTATGTTTTCAGGCGAACTTTCAACTTTTCGCGCGTTTATTTCCTTTCGCATTGTTTATATTATTGTAATTGTTGTATGGGATATAATAGATGATAAGTAGACTCTTTTTATTACTTTATTTTCTTTTCCCCAATTGCTTTGAAATGTAAATCCCCCTCCCTGGAGCCATGTAATAGTCTAGATTTATACTTTCCGCATTTTATTTATCTGTATATATTATTGTTAGTAACTAGGCGTGTATGGAAAGACTAATAATCAAATGTTAGCTAACCTAACAAAAAGACAAAAAATAACTGAATCTCAACACACTTGCACGTGCGCACCTCTAAGGTATCTCCCACTTTGGTTGCCTTTAAATAAAACAGTCATGAGAAAGGAACGCTTTAGTAAAAGACCCATAAATCAAAAAAGATCATAGTCCCTCGATGACCCTACAATTGCCTTTCGGTAAATGATCTAGTCCCTAAAAGAAAATTGCTAAAGCGTCTTCATAAATTTCCTTCGTGATTGTAAAACGTCCCTTCGATTGTCCCTCAATATTCGACGATAGGGCTACCTACTCATTAATAGTAGGATAGCACTATCTAAAGGGTAGGAGGAAAAGAACATCCTTTTTCGAGTAGGTTTACTGTTCTTAAGTAATTGCTCAAATCTGAATTTTTCACACTTACACACTTTTCAAAAACTATTTTCAAAAAACACTTTATTACACTCTTGAGGACTAATACAAGAGTTACCATAAAGAAGAAAAAAAACTTTCAAAACACACAAACACACAAACAGTTTTCAAAATGAGCAACTACCTAAGAGCCCGTGGAAAATCACGGATGGAAAGGGTGCTAACACCATCCCTTTTCATAAACTACCCGCCTTACTCAGAAAATCTCGAAAAAGGTCTTTTTCTGTTCTTTTCACCCTTTCCTTTGTTGGATAAAAGAAAATTCGGTGGCAACTCTTGCTTACCGAGACATTTGCGAACAAAAAATGCAAACTAGTATTAACAGTCAGTTCTGCCACCGTATCACAGAACTGAGGACTCTGCTTGGGATCTTATAAAGTGGGGTTTACCTTAAGGTCTAGATCATTTTTATTTTTTGATAGTTTGTTTGCTTTACATTTAAGGGTTTTGTTTGGGTGCTATAGATCCTACACCCAGATCTGGGGAAACCTTTTAGGTAAGTAGCAATAAATCGTAGAAAATGTGTTGGGTATACCAACACGGTTGAAGCGATAGCTACATTGGTGCAACACGTTGGTTGGTATCGGTAGCCCTTGAGTTAATCAAGGAGAATACGGGGCCGCTGCATGGTGTCATGAAGTGTCAACTGACCTTAGAACCTTTAAATGAACAGCTTGGCCATTAGGATGTAGCGAGATGGTCGTCTTTGGTGTATTCCCAAAGTCAGCAGATACTCGATGCTACACTCATTGAGATTTGACTCTTGAGTTTTGTTTGGTTTTGAGTCAGTCGCCTATCGGAACAAAACTTGTGGGAAAGATCAGTGATATTGATATCCCTTAGATCCCGGTTACTATTTATAGGACAGGTTGAACCAATCCAACTTCAAGAGGGTATGACCTTAAAACCCATACAAGCCTTAAACCTAAGGTTTTTGGTGTGATTTACTTGTGCTTACTATATATGTGATTTCTTGGCATAATCATACACATCATAACATCATGCCACAACATTTCCTTAACAATTTCAAGGATCTCAAGGGTTTGTGATGCAGGTTATGGTAAATCAGACGTTTAGCAAGGGGAAAGGGGATTTATTTTCCTCTAGCCAATGCCGTCAAAAGATCAAAACTAAACAACTTGAGTTAAGGGCTATGACCCACTTGATATGATGAGCTTGACTCTCGTAGAAGGATACTCAATGATACGGAGTTCTTCAATCAAAGCTGCAAATTTCAACTTCTAACATTTTCTTGTTTACCCCATGAGATCCTTGAAAACATTGCATACATATATCATACATATCATTGCATAAGCAGGTTTCAAAGCAGGTTTCTCATCCTCTTTGCTGTTTATTTTAGCAATGGCTCTAGAATAAACAGTGAAGGATCTACAGACTCAAAATGCCCAGTTTCAACAGATGATCATGGCTCTGACCAAGGGGCAAGAAGAACTGAAAGCCCTTCTTGTTAAAGAAAAGAAGAAGCCAAGAAAACCAGCTGGTATGGTGAACTTTTGAAGAAGGACCAGAGGACCAGTGCAGTGAGCCTCTTAACTGATAACTTCATAAAAGGAAGGAAACAATCAAGAGGAGGAAACAAGAGAGGAAGACTCCAGTCCAAAAGAATCTGATGATGAATATGACTATGATGAGGAACAATATCCTCCTGTTGATGAAAAATACAAACAGCTGAAGGATCACTTGAATGCAATGGAGGTCCGGAAGGTACCAGGTATGGATTTTGAAGAACTGCGTTTGGTATCTGGGGTTGTCATCCCGCAAAAGTTCAAGGTGCCGGTGTTTGCCAAATATGTGTAAGTTTAAGAATGCGCCTAAGAGGGGGGGGGGGGTGAATTAGGTGTTGGTCGATTTTTGACTTATTTTATACTTTCTGGTTTTGATTTAGTGCTTTGATAACTATAAAGTGCAGAAAGTAAAGAGACACGGAGATTTATCCTGGTTCCTTCCACACCACGGAAGTACGTCCAGTCCCCTTGCAAACACGCAAGAGATTTCACTATTTTGTTAGAACTTTTACAAGACTCTTCCTAGTCTTATCAACTAAAGAACCTAACAAATACCAAGAACACCCTCTTGGATTTCCAATAAGTCTCTTGAGAACAATCCTCTCAAAAGATACCTCTTGTTTCCAACAATGGACAACAAGGTACAAAAGTATTCTAATACTTAATTCCAACAATCCTGGAAATAAGTTACACTTTAGTATAATTCTGTAAAATATGATTTCTTGAAAGATGTTGATCACATAGAGTGACTTCAATGAAGTTTCTTCTTTCTTCTCTTGTAAGCAATTCAAACTGTAACACAATGGTTAGATAATGCTCAAAGATTTCTGTTCTTTATATGTGTGAAAGTGCAGAAAATCTTTGTTCTTAAAAGTTAAGAAATATGAAGTTTGAATATTTTACAAAGTTCAGAATTATTGCATAAGAGAAGAGTTGTTTATGATTTGAAAGATTTTGTATTTAAAGTAATCAAGATACCTTTCCAAATGGACACTTTTCTGTTTGAAAAACTTGAGAGGATGCAATGTATGACCATGCATCTATTGGAGAAAAGGTGTGAAGGATATCTTGAAACCAGTTCAGATTTTTCAAAATTTACAATGTGTAAATCGATTAACATAAGATGTAAATCGATTGCACGGGTTTGTAACGTTCATGTTTTCAAAAAATTTGAAGTGTAAATCGATTAGCATGTTGTGTAAATCGATTTACAAGAGTTAAAAATTCATATTGTTCTGTGATCAATCGATTTACATTTCATGTAAATCGATTGCTGGCAGAGATAATCAGTTTTTGAAAAAGCATGTGTAAATCGATTTACACAAGATGTTAATCGATTTACATCAGAGAAAAACTTAGAATTTGTTTTGAAATTTAAGTGAAGTGTTGTGGCAAGTGTGTATATCATTTTTGAGCATTTCTAATCAATGTAGTTCAAATGAGAATTGATATACTTGATTGCTTGCCATGATCCTTGAAGCTTTGAGTGAATGATGCTTTAAGCTAATTTCCACTTCTTTTCCTTCTTGCCATAGAGCTTGTTTGTCTTTCATCAAAATAGCCTGTTTTTCTTTCATCAAAACTAAAGTTGAGTTGAGGCTTGAGATTACATTCTCCCCCTTTTTGATGATGATAAACCATCTTTCTTTATGAGTTGTTCAGAATTGGAGAAAAAAGTGTTTTCTCCCCCTGAGAAGATTTATCCCCCTATGGAGAAAAAGATTTGAAAGCTTGCCCTGTAAAGACAATGAAAACAAACAACCATAAAGTGCTATCACATCCTTCTCCCCCTTTGACATTATCAAAAAGAAGGGAAAGATGCAACAAGAAATGATAACAGAATGACACATATATGAACATGAACAAAAACAAAAAAACTTCTAAAATTATCAAACAAAGTTCAAGTACACAATACAAAAACTAACACTTGAAATACAACAAGACAAAAACATAATGATACTTATAATAAGAATTTAATAATATTGAGGAGGCGGAGGTGCTGGATTGTTTGGATCGTATGGAGGGATATGAAGATGTGAATAGAGGTATGAAAATTTTTGGTTCACATCATTCTGAAAAGCATTTATACGAGAGGAGGTAGAGTCATTTATCTCAGTCCATCGAGCATTGATGTTAGAATTGAGAGAAGCAAATTGTTGCGTCATGTAATCCATAACATCTTGATTGGTTGGACCAGAAGAGGCAGCAGGAGGAGGAACTTCATTGTCTTCTTCATCTGCATTATTGCCTTTATCACCTACAACATCCTCTCCAATGTATGTGATGGTCTTTGCTTCAGCATTGAAATGAACACCCATCCTAGAATCAACATTTTTGATGGAGATCTTATTTGTGATTGGATCCATTTCAATCTGCTCAAATCCAGTAAAATCTATATCAAATGCTGCAAGGATCCTTGTAATGAAGTATGCATATGGTAGAAAGGTGGCCCTTGCAGCAACATTTAGCATATGCACCACAATCAATTTTGCCCAGTTTACAGGAATTCCATTTTTCCTCGCATAGATAATTTGCAGTTCTAGGTCGGTCACAGTACAATGATTCCCTGCTCTAGGAAACAGAATATACACTAGAAAATAGTGAAACAATCTATCATAAATATTAAAATTATCAGCACTCCATGTGTCCCGAGCTGGAATAACACCGCCAAGACTTCGAATCCGCTTTGCACGGTATTCAGATTCTGATAACCTTCCAATGTTGTAGAAGAATTCTCGCTTCTGATAATTTTCCCAAGAAGCATCCTCTGGATCATAGAGGGTACTTCCAGAATATGGAATGTTCAAAATTATGCTGATAGTTTTGGAATGCAGAGGAATTCTTTTCCCGAGCACATAGGTATAACATTTGTTGTTATCATAGCACAAATTGCTGTAGAAGACTCTAACTAGATCCGGGTAATAGAAACCATGTGATGATATTAATGGTTCTAAACCATAAGCAATTAAATCCCTTTGAAACAAGAAGCATTCATCTGGAAAGGTAGATAACATACCGAATTTTGGAGCTGAGATAATTTTCTTTTGAAAATGCTTGATAAATCTTTCACGTTGTGGAACCGAGAGGTATGCGAGCAAAGAGTTTTCAGATGATGAAGCAGTTTGCTTCTTTCCTTTCTATGAGGCAGATGCTTTTCTTTTGGGAGCCATGGATATGGTTAGGGTTTTGATAAGAAATATATAGAGTTTTTTGTGTTGTTATGAGAGAGAGAGAGAGAGTGTTGGAGTTATGAGATAGTTTTGGTGAGTTTAAATAATAGAGAGAGTAAGTGAGGTCTTTATGAGGTTTTAATTTGGTGATTTGGTCAAGGTTTCATGATTGGCCAATAATAAGGTGGTAGGTTGAGAGAAAATGAAAGTTTGACCAATATATTAAAAGCTCATACAAGTATCACATGCTAAAAATTAATTTGCATTGAAAAAGTACACAGAAAATGCTTCAGATTCTGTGGTAAATCGATTTGCCCCTTGGTTAAATCGATTTACACAGAAAATTTTTATGAAAAATAATTTTCGTTTAGTGGTAAATCGATTTACATATTGTGTAAATCGATTTACACAAAAGATTTTATTAAAAAAATGTTTTGCTTCAGTGGTAAATCGATTTACACATCAAGTAAATCGATTTACTTAAAGAAAAAAATTTTAAAAACAATATTTTTAACATTTGAAACATTGTCTAAATACACGTATATGCACATTTAAGTATAGTTAAGGATAGAGTGCACCTTATATATCTTGTTCATCTAGGATTCCGAGTTCACGATGAATTTTGAAAAATGCATCTTTTGCAAGTGGTTATGAAGATGTCCGCGAGTTGATTTTGAGTGTCCACGAAAGTAATCTCGACATCTCCTTTGAGTACGTGATCTCTGATGAAATGGTGTCTGATGTTAATGTGTTTGTTCCGGGTTGACAATTTTGCCACCTTCATCCGATTTTTCATCGAACTTACCGAGATTGTCTTTGTCATTGTTAAGGACAAAACATTTGCACCCGAAAATATGAAAGTGAGAGATATTTGGTTTTCTTCCTTTGTAAATCTCATATGGAGTTTTCTTTAGTATAGGTCTTATGATCATGTGATTGCTTACGTAACATGTCGTGCTTACCGCATTCGCCCAAAAATATTTAGGCAAACTTGAGTCACTTAGCATGGTTCTTGCAAGCTCCACCAAAGACCTATTTTTCCTTTCAACTACTCCATTTTGTTGTGGAGTTCTTGGTGCTGAAAAATTGTGGAAGATCCCATTTTCTTCACAAAATTCTTCAAATAGACTGTTTTGGAACTCTCCACCATGATCACTTCGGATTGATGTTATCTTTAATGACTTCTCATTTTGAACTTGTTTTGCATATCTCTTGAATGCGTCATTTTTGTGCACTAAAAACAAAGTCCAAGTAAAACGGGAAAAATCAACTATAATAACTAAAGCATAAATGTTACCTCTGAAGCTTCTTGTTCTAGATGGACCAAAAAGATCCATGTGCAACAATTGAAGTGGTCTTGTTGTTGAAACCACATTCTTTGGTTTGAAAGTTGGTTTGGTCTGTTTTCCCTTTTGGCATGCACTACATAATTTGTCTTTGATGAACTTCATATTTGGTAGACCAATAACTAAGTCATGCTTAACCAATTTGTTCAAGTGCTCCATGTGTATGTGAGCAATCCTCTTGTGCCATAACCAAGCGTCATTGTTGTTTACCATAAGACATTGTACCTTCATAGACAAATCATCTAGAGTAATCATAAAAATATTGTTAGATCTTATACCTTTGAGTTTTACCTCATTGGTTGCCTCATCCATAATAAGGCATTCTTCTTTGTTGAATTTGATCTTGAACCCTCTATCGCAAAGTTGACTTATGCTAAGAAGATTGTGTTTTAATCCTTCAACATATAGAACATCCTCAATTTGAATGGATGGAGGTGTGCCAACTATACCAACGCCAAGAATCTTTCCTTTGGTGTTGTCTCCATAGGTGACATACCCTTTGGCTTTATGTACTAGATATGAAAATTGGTGTACATCTCATGTCATATGCTTTGAACATCCACTGTCAAGATACCAACGATTTGATGTGGATTTCAAGCATACCTACAAAAACAAATTATTTCTTGTTAGGTACCCAAGTTGCCTTCGGTCCTTCATAGTTAGTTCCCTTTTTCATGCATGCATAATGTCCACTAGCCATACTGAAATTTCTAATATAGCATGCATTGGGTGTGTGTCCAATAATACCACAGTAAAAACAGTTTGTAACAAATTTGCTCTTGTATCTAGGAATTTGTTTTTTTTAGATACATTAGACTTTTTCTTTTGATGATTATGAATAACTTGCTTCTTTTCTACTTTCTTGGGATTGGAACTATTACTAGCCTTTACAAAAATAGTGGGATTGTTACTTGGTTTCTTAGTATTCACATAACCAAGACCTCTTTTATCATTTGGATAACGTTGTTGGCTTACTAATCCTTCGAATCCTATTTGTCCTTTTTCATATCGTTCAATGACTCTTTTCAATTGAACAATTTGAAAGACATTTGATTCACACTTGGAGCATGCAAAGTTTTCCTTTTCTTTTATAAAATTCTGTTTTTGAAGATCAAAATCTTTAGTCATGGTGTCAATTTTTTCTAGACAAATTAGAAGTTCTTTTTCTTGGTTTGACACCTTTTTATATAAACTTTTGCATTCTTTCAAGAGTTCATCAATTGCACCTTGAACATCATCATCAAAAAGATTAAATTCATTACTAACCTCTTCTTCTTCGTCGGAGTGATGCGATGCCATTAAGGCTAAATTTGCACATTTGTCGCTTTCCGATTCCGATGTACTGCTCATATCATTATCTTCCCATGCTATGTAGGCTTTATTTTGTTTTGAGTCCTTTCCTTTGAATCCGTTTTTCTTTGGGAGATTTGGACAGTTTGGCTTGATATGTCCTTGCTTTCCACATTCATAGCATGAAACATCTTGTGTTGATGTGGAGGCTTCTCTTTTCTTGAAGTGCTTTCTCTTATGTGCATGAGATCCTCCTTTATCATTTCTGCCAAAAAACTTCCCAAGTCTTTTCACAAGAAGCATGAAATTTTCATCTTCTTCCGGATTGTCTTCTTTTACAACTTCCTTTGAATCAATTTTTAAAGCAATGTTTTTGGACTTCTTTTCTAGATTCTCATGTTTTTCAAGTCTACCGAGTTCTGTTTCGTATTCTTGAAGTTTTCCAAATAATGTAGCGAAAGTCATTGCGGAGAGACTCTTCTTTTCCGAGATTGCTGTTACCTTTGGTTGCCATTCCCTAGTCAATGATCTAATGACTTTCAAGTTGAGTTCATCATTTGTCAAGGTTTTACCAAGAGAACCTAAGTGATTTGTCAAATGCACAAATCTCTTTTGTAAGTCAAGAATGGATTCTCCGGGCTGCATTCAAAATAGTTCATATTCTTGACTTAAGGTATTTAGCCTTGATCTTTTTACTTCAGCCGTTCCTTCATGAGTTTGAACCAAGGTATCCCAAATTCCCATACTGAGTGCACCTTGAAGAAGGTTTATTGCCTTTTGTCATAGAGAACTTTCTTTTTATCATCATCGTCCCATGCAGTTTTAGGCTTTGAAGAGCCAACGCCATTGATTACCGTTACCAGGATAAATGGACCATTTTCAACAGCATCCCATACTTCCTCTCCTTGTGCTTCTAAATGCGCCTTCATGCGTATTTTCTAGAAGTCAAAATATTCACCACAGAATGGAGGAGGCTTGTTGTTACTACCACCATCTCTGAAAACGGGTTGATGATTTGCGGAAGCCATTCTGGATCTCTAGGAGCAGGTTACCTATAACGTGCTCTGATACCAATTGTAAGTTTAAGAATGCGCCTAAGAGGGGGGGGGGGGTGAATTAGGTGGTGGTCGATTTTTGACTTATTTTATACATTCTGGTTTTGATTTAGTGCTTTGAAAACTGTAAAGTGCAGAAAGTAAAGAGACACGGAGATTTATCCTGGTTCCTTCCACACCCCAGAAGTACATCCAGTCCCCTTGCAAACACGCAAGAGATTTCACTATTTTGTTAGAACTTTTACAAGACTCTTCCTAGTCTTATCAACTAAAGAACCTAACAAATACCAAGAACACCCTCTTAGATTTCCAATAAGTCTCTTGAGAACAATCCTCTCAAAAGATACCTCTTGTTTCCAACAATGGACAACAAGGTACAAAAGTATTCTAATACTTAATTCCAACAATCCTGGAAATAAGTTACACTTTAGTATAATTCTGTAAAATATGATTTCTTGAAAGATGTTGATCACATAGAGTGACTTCAATGAAGTTTCTTCTTTCTTCTCTTGTAAGCAATTCAAACTGTAACACAATGGTTAGATAATGCTCAAAGATTTCTGTTCTTTATATGTGTGAAAGTGCAGAAAATCTTTGTTCTTAAAAGTTAAGAAATATGAAGTTTGAATATTTTACAAAGTTCAGAATTATTGCATAAGAGAAGAGTTGTTTATGATTTGAAAGATTTTGTATTTAAAGTAATCAAGATACCTCTCCAAATGGACACTTTTCTGTTTGAAAAACTTGAGAGAATGCAATGTATGACCATGCATCTATTGGAGAAAAGGTGTGAAGGATATCTTGAAACTAGTTCAGATTTTTCAAAATTTACAATGTGTAAATCGATTAACATAAGATGTAAATCGATTGCACGGGTTTGTAACGTTCATGTTTTCAAAAAAATTGAAGTGTAAATCAATTAGCATGTTGTGTAAATCGATTTACAAGAGTTAAAAATTCACATTGTTCTGTGATCAATCGATTTACACTTCATGTAAATCGATTGCTGGCAGAGACAACCAATTTTTAAAAAAGCATGTGTAAATCGATTTACACAAGATGTTAATCGATTTACAGTAGAGAAAAACTTAGAATTTGTTTTGAAATTTAAGTGAAGTGTTGTGGCAAGTGTGTATATCATTTTTGAGCATTTCTAATCAATGTAGTTCAAATGAGAATTGATATACTTGATTGCTTGCCATGATCCTTGAAGCTTTGAGTGAATGATGCTTTAAGCTAATTTCCACTTCTTTTCCTTCTTGCCATAGAGCTTGTTTGTCTTTCATCAAACTAGCTTGTTTGTCTTTCATCAAAACTAAAGTTGAGTTGAGGCTTGAGATTACAATATGATGGGGTTTCATGTCCTAAGATGCACCTCCGATCTTATGTGAGGAAGATACAGCCTCATAATGCTGACAAGGACTTATGGGTCCACTTATTTTAGGATAGTCTGTCTGGAACTCAACTAGAATGGTTCTACCAGCTGGAAAGGGCCAACATTCGTAATTGGGAAGACCTGGCTGTTGCTTTCTACATGCAGTATCAGTACAATGCACACCTTTCTCCCACCCGTACACAACTCCAAAGTATGTCTATGGGTTCGAGCGAGGGCTTTAAAGACTATGCTCAGAAGTGGAGGGACTTAGCAGGAAGAGTCCAACATCCTCTGTCTGATAGGGAACTAGTGGATATGTTTTTGGGTACCCTGTCTGGTCCATTTTTCAATCACCTGATTGGAAGCTCCTCAGCCAGCTTCACTGAATTGATCTTGACAAGAGAAAGATTGGAGGTTGGAATTGGGAGTGGTAATATCCAGAAGGATGCGTCCTCCAGTACAACAAGGAAGCCATTTTGTGGGAAAAAAGAGGTTAGTGTTGTGTACAACCAAAGGAATCAGGACAGCACTGAACGCCGTCCAGCAGTAGGGGTTGTTATAATCTCTAAACCTGCACCTACTCAACAAAGGAACAATCAACCTAGAATAGAAAGGCCGGTAAGACATTTTACCCGGATAAATATGACTTTGTCTCAAGTTTATCTATAGTTATTGAAGTCCAATCTGGGAACTCTGAGGGAAGCTCCCAAGAACCCCAACACCGCATCTCCCCGCTACAATCACAATGCTCGATGCGCCTACCACTCTGAGACTCTAGGGCATGACACGAACGACTGCTGGGCTTTGAAGAACAAGGTGTAGGATGTGATCAAGGCAAAGGAGATTGAATTCAATCCCCCTGAGACTCCCAACATCATAACTGCGCCCATGCCCAAGCACAGCTTGGGAATCAATGTTATTGATGTTGTCTCTGCCTCAGAAGATGCTGACAATGAGTATGACATGGATAGCTGGATCTTCCCTACTACCAATTATGGACCCAGTAACTGGACGGAAAAAGACTTTGTACTAATTACTTTTGTTCAGAAGTAATTGTCTTTCTTGTTTTTGGATATGTAATAAACATTATAAAATTTGTGGACATGTGTCTTACCCGGGGCACAATGGTTTATTTGTGAGGGTTATCATGTTTCAATTTCATATGGCATTAATAAAGCATTGGACGTTTATGCATACAAATTTTGCACTCTCTGTTTTTCTTTTCTTCTTTTTACTATACAGCTATGCTCTTACATACACCCACATATCAAATTGCAGATCCATATCCACTCTGGATCCCATTGATAACAGTTCTGCTATTGTCGGTTATGACTTTGAAAAATCCAATCAACCAAGCCTAGGACAAAGGTGAGGAAGATTGTGAGGTACCCGGGGAACTTGTCAGGCTGTTACAGCAGGAAGAAAGGGCTATACAGCCTCATGAAGAGCCAGTTGAGATAGTGAATTTGGGCATATAAGAGAACATAAAAGAGGTCAAGATAGGTGCAAATTTGGAGCTTCGTGTCGAAAAGCGTTTGATTCATATGTTGCATGATTATGTTGAAATCTTTTCCTGGTCATATGAAGACATGCTAGGACTGGATACAAATATTGTGGTTCATCGCCTGCCGACTAAAGAAGATTTCCCTCTGGTAAAGCAGAAGGTTCGTCGTATGCGCCCTGAAATTCCAGAGAAGATTAAAGCAGAGGTTATGAAACAATTCAACGATGGGTTCTTAGCCGTCACCTCGTATCCACAATGGGTTGCTAATGTGGTCCCGGTGCCTAAAAAAGACGGCAAGGTACATATGTGTGTGGACTACAAAGACATTATGGTTGATAACACCGTGTAGCACAAGATCTTTTCCTTCATGGACGGTTTCCCTGGTTACAATCAGATCAAGATGGCACCCGAAGACATGGAGAAGACAATCTTCGTCACACAATGGGGCACTTTCTGCTATAAGGTGATGCTGTTTGGGTTAAAGAACGTCGGGGCAACCTATCAGCAAGCCATGGTAGATTTTTTACATGACATGATCCACCATGAAATAGAGGTTTATGTTGATCACATGATAGCCATGTCTCAAACTGAAGAAGAGCACCTTGATCTTCTACAAAAGTTGTTTGATAGGTTGAAGACATACAAGCTAAGGTTAAATCCGAACAATTTCACTTTCGGGGTAAGGTTTGGTAAACTCCTAGGTTTCATTGTCAGTGACAAGGATATTCAGGTAGACCCTGCAAAAGTGAAGGCTATACAACAGATGTTGGATCCTCGCACTGAGAAGGAGGTCAGAGGTTTTTTAGGACGCCTAAATTACATTGCCAGGTTCATTTCCCATTTAACTGCTACTTATGAGCCAATCTTCAAACTCCTGAAGAAAGATCAAGTGGTAAAGTGGAATGACGAATGCCAGACTGCCTTCGAGAGAATCAAGGAATACCTTCAAGAGCCTCTAATTTTGATGCCTCCGATTGAAGGAAGACATTTGATAATGTACTTAACAATGTTAGATAATTCAATGGGGTGTGTGTTGGGGCAGCATGACAAGTCCGGTCGAAAAGAGCATGCAATATACTATCTTAGCAAAAAGTTTACCGACTGTGAGACAAGATACTCACTGCTCGAGAAAACTTGCTGCACTTTAGCATGGGCTGCTCACTGAATGAGATAGTATATGTTGACCCACACCATGTTATTGATATCTAAGATGGATCTGATCAAGTACATCTTCGAGAATCCCGCTCTCTCCGGAAGAATAACGAGATGGAAAATGATCCTGACCGAATACGATATCCAATACACAACTCGGAAAGTAATCAAGGGAAGTGTACTAGCTGATCATTTGGCTCATCCGGCTGTGGATGACTACCAATCCATGAACTTTGAATTCTCAGATGAGAACATTATGTTAGTGACTGACTGTGAAGAACCTGAACCGAATGAAGGACCTGAGGAAGGATCCCAATGGACTATGGTTTTTCATGGAGCCTCCAACGCACTCGGCAATGGCATCGGTGTTGTAATCATATCTCCCGAAGGCTGTCATACTCCTTTCACCGCCAGATTATGTTTCAATTGTACCAACAATATGGCAGAGTATGAAGCAAGTATCATGGGTCTCAAAGCTTCTATCGACCTAAGGATCAAGTTCTTGAGTGTATTCGGGGATTCAACCTTGGTAATAAGTCAAATCAAAGGCGAGTGGGACATAAAGCACCCGAATATCATCCCTTATAAAGAACATGAGTCGACATTGCTTCCATACTTTAAAGAGGTCACCTTTGAACATTTCCCACGAGAAGAGAATCAGTTAGCGGACGCTCTAGCTACTATGTCGTCTATGTTCAAGGTCAAGTGGGAAAACGAAGCTTCTCAGATCACTATTGAGAGGTTGGATGAACCAGCATACTGCTATGAGATTTACACTGAAGAATTAGTAGACAAACCTTGGTTTCATGAAGTGAAAAGGTATCTTGAGGCTCAAGAATATCCTGAGGGGGCGTATGTCAATGATAAGAAGTTTCTGAGAAGGTTCTCGGCAAATTTCTTCCTCAGTAACGGAATTCTCTACAAGCGTGATTGTTGTACCCCAAAATTTGCCCTCCCATATTCTTCAGAGTTTTGACAAGCATCACCTCAAATGGTTCAAAGTCTACTCAAGGGTTGCACAGTCAAACCATCCTCCTAAGCCAGTCAAATTAGGGTTTTGGTTCCTGCAAGGAAGTTGAGGTTTTCAAGGGCTCAATCAAGTTCCATATGCTCATATACATTGTCAAGCACCTACATGTCAAGTTTCAAGGCTCACAAGGTCAAGTTGCACAGTCAAAAGCCCTAATTGCTCCATAGTCAACTGTAGGGGCAAAATGGTCATTTGGAAGTCAAAAGTCAAATTTTTGGTCAACATCTTATTTTGAAGCCACAATCATCATTTGATCAAGTCTTGATCATGATTTCACAAGAATGGCTCAAAAATCATCAAGGTGTCAAAAGTTTCTATTTTTGGACAGCTGAAAAGTCAACTGTAACTTGACCAAGGCATAACTTTTTCACGGTTCATCAGAAAAATCCCATCCAATGCGCATCTTGAAGGGGAAGACATTTCCTACAACTCATCTTCACATTTCAAGTCCAAGAAATGCTCTCACAAAAAGTTATCAATTTCAACATTATAGGTCATTTTCAAAAGTCAACAAAAAGGGACTTTAAGTCAAAGACCATAACTTGATATTGGTAAATCAAAATGACATGGGACCAAAGACATTGGTTAGAGGACTTCAAGACCTTTCCAAAATGTCCAAGAACATGTTCAAAGCTTCAAAATTGAGAAAGATATGCATTGGAGAAGTTGGGAAATTTTTGTGAAATGGCAAAAATCAACTATCCTTGAAACTTCATTTTAGACAAAAGGGGCCCACTTTTTCCACTTAATTCAGCTTGGCCATGCTTCCCACGTGTCCCACAATTTATTTCAAGATTAAAAATTAATTTTTCCATTTTTATTTAATTTTATTTGATTTAAATCATTTTAAATGTTTAAAATTCAAATAAAAATCAAGAAAATTAATGGAGGGATATCTTTGAGTTTGAATAGCTTTGATACACCATCATTCACCTTCCAAATTCGTGCAAGGCCTATTCCAAGCAAGAAATTCAAATTTTGACAAGAATGGTAAGTTGCTTTAATGGAGGTTATGGCAAAATCTCAAACATAAGTGCAAAGGCTTAATGTCCATTATTTGGATTGATACACATTACAAAACATATACGCAAGCATTCCAGATACAATTCACGACCTAGAAACACTCATACAGCATAAACAACTTTCAAATTTTCAAGAGAAAAATCACAAACTTAAAACCATCTTCCCACACGATTCAAGCCTCTCCTTTGATCAAAACACACTTCTGACCCTTCCAGGGACCTTTGGCAATCAGAATTAAGCCTTAACACCATCAGAATCGAAGCACACAACTCATACGGTTTGCATACATTTCCAAATTTACATATCACATTCCATGCGTTTTTAATACATTCTTTTGATTGATTTGTGTTACTGACTTCTTCCCAAAGCCTTTGGCATTGTTTAATTTCATTATCCTGTACAGAATCATGACTTGCCATTAAAACGCTTTAGGGTTTTCAAGGTTTAGAATTGGGGGTTTTTATATACTGTAAAATTGAACCTCATAATAGGCATGGTCAAACTCAGAAGCTCAAGACGGATTAGATGGATCTATCGCGCCCTTTTTATGTTGTCCCAATTTCTATTCGCTATTTTCTGCCATTGAACTTAGTGGGGGTTAAAAAACCCCGTTATCTTATTTCTTTTTTGCAGGTATGAAGAAGACGACGATGACGTGTTTACATATGTCTGGTTGATTTGAATAAGGGTGCGCGTTTTAGTTTGTTCCAGCGTGTATTGTTGCTTTTGTATATTATATTTCTTTTCCATTATATTGACAAACACACGCAGATGGTGGAGTGGTGGTGAACGTGTCATGCAATCTCTGGGACCTGGGTTCGATTCCCAGGTCCCCTATAATTTCCATATTATTTTTTCAATTGCTTTCATGTGCATATTCTCAAAAGAGGAACACTATAAACCTCATATCCCAGCGCTCCAAATGTTCATCAGTGCAGATCCAGTGGCCAAAGCAGGAGGACCATGGTACTCTTGAGTCAATGTGGGCATAGGCAATCCAAGAAAGTCAAAAGGCCTTGACCAAATGGGCCTCAAATCTCAATCCAACACCCTCCATTTCAGCCCACACCCCCTTGGGTTTTACTCTTCTTTTTATTTTGTTTTGACATCCCTTTTTTTATTTACTTGCCTTTTTTTTTTATTATTATTAACAATTAATTAATTAACATATTTTCATAAAAAAAAAAAAATAGGACTAACATCATTAACATTATTATTATTTTATTTTGTAAATAAATATTAACAAATAAATAGTTTAATTAGGCAATTTCAATTTCTTTTCTTAATAATTAAAATAGATTTAGAATTAGGAAGAATTAACTTTTAGTTTTATTTCTTTTTATTTTATTTCATAAAAAACATAAAAACACAAAAATATTTTCTTTTAATTAAATTAATTAATTAGTCATTAGTTAGTTTTAATTTCATTTCAATTAACAAAAAGACCAAAAAAAATTCAATTTCTTCTCTTAAAAGGGGCAACACCCTTAGAACATTTCCGATTTAATTTTTATTCGCGTATAGTTTATTATTATGTAATTGCCTCCGGATGTAATAGTAATTAGGACTTTTACTGTTTTTATTTATTTTTCGTACTTATTTACCAAAAACGGGTCTTTGTATTTTTGGCGACGTATAGACCCGCGCCTTGTAATAGCGTAGGATTTATGTTTCCGCAATTTACTTTCTGCACCCCTTAACTGTTAAATGCATGCAAGAATGTATGGTAAATAAAAAACAACTCGTAGCTCACTAATAACAAAGACAAACATTAACTGAATACAACACACAAAGCACACATCACTTCTAGGGTACGCCTCACTCGTTGCCTTCGAAACATGGTCATCAAGTATAGGACGTTTTAGCGGTCGCTCTTATGTCCAAGATCTAGTTGCCTCGAAACAGGTGCCTCGAAACGGTTGCCTCAGATTAAAAAGGATCTAGGACATTAGAGTTACTTCTAAGGTGTCCTAACCGTTGCTTCGGTGACCACATTGTCCCGATAATCGAATTGACCCGAACACCTCCAATGGTGGTGCTACCTACCTCTCAATGGTGGGATAGCATTACCTAAAGGACACTTACACAGCTTAATTCCTTAGAGTAGGTAGATTCTCCTGGGTACTTGCTCTTCTCAAAACAAACAAAAATACTTTTCACACCTCACACTTTCTAAAAGATTTCAAACAAACTTTTCATACACTCTTGAGGACAAATACAAGAGTTACTTAGAAATTTTTCAAACGAAACCTTTTTCAAAACCCACACACATTTGAAAAGCAAACAATCTTTTGAAAACATAAGAGCAAGTACCTAAGAGCCCATGGATAACCATGGATAGAAAGGGTGCTAACACCTTCCCTTTCTATAAATCTACCTCCCGAACCGAGAAACATTCTCATAAGGAATTTTGATGTGCTTTTATCCTTTCCATGTTGGAGAACATAAAAGACGGTGGCGACTCTTGCTTCCGCGAAATTTCGCGAAACCAGCTAAAAAACAATCAGTTCTATTTCCACCGATCACAGAACTGGCGACTCTGCTGGGGACAGGAAAGTGAGGTGTACCTTAGGATTAGATCATACTTATGTTTTCAATTGCTTTGCTTTGATTGCTTTATATTTGTGGGCTTTGCATCAGAGTTTCATAGATCCTAACCCGGATCTGGGGATACCCTTTTAGGTAGCATAAGTTGTGAGGGACCTGTCCGGCGTAGACCGACACGGGTGAAGCAGTGGCTACATTGGTGTGACACCTTGGTCTGTACCGATATCCCTTGTATTGCAACGAGGAGAATATGGGTCTTCTGAGGAGTCATTAAGCACTAACTGACCTTAGAACCCTAATGTGACCCAACTTGGCCATAGAACAGTAGCAGTATGCTACACCCATTGAGGCTAAACTCTCGCGATGGTTCTGGCCGCAAGAAAAGATTGCGACGCTGGAGTTATGACCGATTAAGGGTAGTCAGTGATATTGGGATCCTCTAGAACCCGGTTACTTTTGATAGGACAGGTCTTAACCAACGAAACTGAAAAAGGGTAGTACTTGAACTTCATGCTGGCCTGAACTCTAAGGGCTGCCTTGTGTGACTTGTGTGCTTTCAAACTTGACTATTTGCATGTTTGTTATCTAACACATGAGTTTCCTGCAGGGTTTGTTTACAGTCCTTAACCTGGACTCATAACAGGGTTTACTTACATCACTCCACGCATAGCATAACATCATGCCATCATACCATTGCATACATCCTACATAAGGACTAATCCATTTCAAGGACCTCAAGAGTTTTGTGATGCAGGTCATGATGAATCAAATGTCCAGCAAGGGGTAAAGGGGATTTATTTTCCTCTAGCCAAGGTTGATGATTTGAGTCAGGGGCTATGACCCACTCGATATGGTGAGCCTTGACTCTTGAAGAAGGACCCTCAACAACAGGAAGTTCCTTCAATCAAGCTACTGGATCCCAACTCTAACAATTTTCTTGTTTACCCCGCGAAATCCTTGAAAACAATGCATGCATATCATACATATCATTGCATTACAGGTACTCTGTTCTACAGGTTGCTTAACCTTCTCCGCTATTTATTTCAGCAATGGCTTCCCAACAAGATAACCAGGGTCTTCATGCTCAAGAGACTCAGTTCAGGGAGATCTTTTTAAGCCTATCCAAGGGGCAGGAAGAGTTGAGGACACTCCTCATGGGGAATTTGGCCAAGAAAAGTCCCGAAGATGATAAGGATGAACGACTGAAACATCTGCAAGCTGAGGTAGATGCAATGAGGACTCAGATGCTGGGGCAGATGGCCCTTATCCAAGGTTTGGCTCGAGAGCAAGAAGAGTTGAAAGCCATGGTCAACCAGCTTCGTCAAGACAACAACATGAAGCAAACAGTCCAAGTCAGGGACCAGGTCATTGATCAGCTTCCAAGAGGACAAGGGTCTGGTATGGTGAAGAATAGACCTCTCCAAATTGCTACCACTTCACAGGTCCAACCACAACCTCGCCCAGAGCAACGGGTTGATCAGAGCAAGCCAGACAAGCCTAGGAGGCAATTTACCAAGCTCAACACGTCGCTGTCTCAAGCTTTACAACATTTGTTGAGGTTGAATTTGGTAACTCAAAGGGACCGTCCTAAGAACCCCAACAAGACACCTTCAAGGTATAACCCCAACGCCCACTACGCTTATCATTCGGACAGCCCGGGGCATGCCACAAACGACTGCTGGTCTCTGAAGAACAAGATCCAGGATCTGATTGATGAAGGAGCAGTGGAATTCACACAGGATGGCCAGGCTGAGTTCTTCTACTATCCATGTAAGATTCATCACTTGAAGTGACTAGTTCAAATTAGAAGACTTTTGGTCATTAGATATTTCAAGTTGTAATTTTCTTTTGATTGATCAAACAATTATTGTTCATATCAAACTCTTTTACTTTATCAATGCATCACATATGTCTGTTTTGAATCAATATATTCACATTCGCTATATTCAAACTGCTTTCATTTTTTGATGTGAACTCTCGATTAAATTCTAAGCCTTTTCGAGGGAGGATGACGAAAACGATACCACGATCTACAGTATGCTTTTGAACAGACCCCGCTGATGAGGTACAGGCATTGTTTCAATTCCTAAACACTAGAGTTATAAGGAAGATAATCCCTCGTCAACCCCTTCGAGCCAAAGAAGTAGGAGTTTTTCTTTTCGAAAATTAAAACCCTTAATCATAACCTGGGGCAGGGTAGTTATCTCAGTTGATCCAAGTGCACAACGAATAGCACCAAAGAGGTCCTCACCAAAACAAAAGACAGTGATGGTTCTGAATAATCATAAAGACAGGCAGTCATTATCTTTCAGAAACTAAAGCCAAATAAGTCAAAACCTATGAAGGAGACTTACAAAACTGGGGCACCCCGCTGACTGTAACAGTTCAGGCAAACACAGGGATAACTAAATCAAAAAAAAAGAAAGAGGTCCTGCAAACCCTCAACAAAAAAAAGGGAATGACTGCCTATTCCAAATGAACTGTCAACATCCGAACCGTCACCGAATATCAGGACAAAGACTCAAACAAGGTCTAACGCACGATCAACTGAGTTTAGGATTGAAGAATGTCACGAAGAGCGGGTGGGTACAAATACTTTGAGCCTTTATCCTTTGTTTCTTAAACCGTGAACCAGGCCACGTTATAACCCTTAAAAGTCCTAGCTGAAGCATGGGTTAGTTCGAAAGCATACTGTTACGAAAGGTATCCTGACTCCTTAAGGCTTACGGTAAAATAATGAGTTGACATCACATGTTACATAATTTGCTTGTTTTACTGGAAAAAATGCATTTTCAAAAACTTCAAGACAGACATAAGCTTTGCATTTTTAATATAACATTGCTTGCATATGATTATTTGTTTGAACAACATAGAAGTTCGCACGACGAATGTCTAATGAACAAAAGCACCTCCAAGCAAGGGGCATGGCATGATCATCGTCCATCATTTGGGGCAGTTAAGTCAAGATTCGAAGAATCTCTCAAAAGGCCAACCAACTTGGGGCAAATCTCCATCTGGATCACTTGGGGCATTGGACGATCAAACGAAGATCTTCTGGTGGCATGGTAACACTGCACTACTGACAGTGACAACTCCCTGCATCCTGAGAGCATGGACATAGTCGAAAAAATACTACGCATAATCAAAGACCCGCTAGGTTGACACACCTAGGCAAAAATAAGGGCTTCCCGGCGAACCAAAAGGGTTCGGGTAAAAATAAGGGATGAAAATAAAAAAATCTAAACACCCGGCAAGTCGAAAACCTGAAAAGGCGGCTTGGGCAAAAATGGGTATCCCGGTGGACTGAAAACCCGAAAGGGCGGTCCAGGCAAAAGTTAGGGACTAAAGTGTACGACTATGTCCCGGCATCTTGTCACTTGCCTACCAGAGGAAGATTTGTCAAATCGGCAGTCCTCCAGCACCTCTACAGGTACCTTCTCCCACAGAAGCTGGGGCAATAAGAGTTGCCCAGACTGTACAGCTGCTTTCCTCCAGGTACAAGTTAGATTCAGTTGAAGAATTTGACCAAGATACCTCCACTCCCCGGGAGTAAGACCAATCAGCAATACTCTCCCCGAGCAGAGTTGGTCTCCCATCAGCCCTGAAAAGGCACAGTATCTCCAGCAAGTCAGCGACACTCTCCCCAAGCAGAGTTAGATTACTGTCAGCCTTAAGGAAGTTGGGTATCCCCAGAAAATCTCAATATTCCCCAACGGATAATACAGACATTCCTAAGCAAAGCATCCCCGGCAGTCTTAATATAAGATTGTTCCCCGGCGGAATACCAGACACCCAGTGGAGCCACTTTCCCCAGTGCAATCTCAAAAGTTTCCCCAGGAGAGTTCAATCAATCTCCCCAGTGGATTCAGGAAGCTTATCCCCAGTAGATTCTGGAAGCTTATCACCTGCAGAGTGCGAACGCTCTCCCGGAATTTATTCAAAGGATATTCCCCACCAGAGCTTATAACTGGTTTATCCTCAGCCAATTGCCACGGAAAGATTGTCCTCGGCGTAGTTCTTCCTATCCCCCAGCGGAGTTCATCAATCCCCTCAACAAAGCTCATCAACGGTATCCCCAGCGGAGTTATCATCAAACCTCAGCGAAGTATCTCCTCCCACAGAGTGATTCCCCGCAGAGTAATCTCTCCAACAAGTTTATTCCCCAACGGATTCGTCCTCTCCTACCGGTTTATTCTTACAACCATCATCCCCAGCGGAAACGAAGAACTCTACAATTCAACATCAGCCCAGGATTCAACAAACTCCCGGCATTCGTCAAGGATTTATTTTCCTAGACAAAAATACATAAACATCACATCTTCATATATTATAGCATGCACATACGCATCATGAACATACAATCTCATTTATTTTGAGAACATCACGCATTTCATACATCATGACATTGCATACAACTAACATTTTGTCTTTTCAGGACAAAGGTCAATCCAAAGATAATTACTATCAACTGTCGCAATTCCAGATTCGATTCCTGTATCTAGCCAGGGCATGTCTATGAGCGATCATTTCCGGATTCGATTCCTGTATCCAGCCAGGGCACGTCTGAAGAGTTTAAAGATCCGATTCCTGTATCTAGCCAGGGTGTATATGTTGACGACTGTTTCCGGACTCGATTCCTGTATCCTGCCAGGGCACGTCTGAAGAGTTTGAAGATCCGATTCCTGTATCCAGCCAGGGCGTATCTGTTGACGACTATTTCCGGACTCGATTCCTGTATCCTGCCAGGGCACGTCTGAAGAGTTTGAAGATCCGATTCCTGTATCCATCCAGGGTGTATCTGTTGACGACTATTTTCCGGAATCGATTCCTGTATCCTGCCAGGGCACGTCTGAAGAGTTTGAAGATCCGATTCCTGTATCCTGCCAGGGTGTATCTGTTGAAGACTATTTTCCGGACTCGATTCCTGTATCCTTCCAGGGCACGTCTGAAGAGTTTGAAGATCCGATTCCTGTATCCTGCCAGGGTGTATCTGTTGACGACTATTTTCCGGACTCGATTCCTGTATCTTGCTAGGGCACGTCTGAAGAGTTTGAAGATCCGATTCCTGTATCCAGCCAGGGCGTATCTGTTGACGACTATTTTACGGACTCGATTCCTGTATCCTGCCAGGGCACGTCTGAAGAGTTTGAAGATCCGATTCCCGTATCCAGCCAGGGCGTATCTGTTGACGACTACTTCCGAACTCGATTCATGTATCCTGCCAGGGCACGTCTGAAGAGTTTGAAGATCCGATTCCTGTATCTAGCCAGGGCGTATCTGTTGACGACTATTTCCGGACTCGATTCCTGTATCCTGCCAGGGCACGTCTGAAGAGTTTGAAGATCCGATTCCTGTATCCAGCCAGGGCGTATCTGTTGACGACTATTTTCCGGACTCGATTCCTGCATCCTGCCAGGGCACGTCTGAAGAGTTTGAAGATCTGATTCCTGTATCCAGCCAGGGCGTATCTGTTGACGACTATTTCCATATTCGATTCCTGTATCCAGCCAGGGCACGTCTGAAGAGTTTGAAGATCAACACCGGTAACAGGCCAGGTAATTAACTTTCTTTCTCAGGTACGCAAGTTTCTCGCTAAGGAATCTCTTACGCGATCGACACCTAGATGGCATCTATAAGCCCATCCTCCAATTACAGTTACAAATGGAATCTATAAGCCCATTCCCGACAAGGTTCTGTCACATCTCCAAATGGCATCTATAAGCCCATCCTCTTATCCACCACCTTTCCAAATGGCATCTATAAGCCCATTCCCGCTGTCACACAGCTAACACTCTACTATGTGAGTGCAAATTTCTGGGCACTATAGTGTTCAATCATCTTCCACCCTCGGATCACGAAAGGCACACAGGCCAATCTACATCCTCAGGTCTAAGATGATTGAACAGGGGCAACTGTTGTACCCCAAAATTTGCCCTCTCATATTCTTCAGAGTTTTGACAAGCATCACCTCAAATGGTTCAAAGTCTACTCAAGGGTTGCACAGTCAAACCATCCTCATAAGCCAGTCAAATTAGGGTTTTGGTTCCTGCAAGGAAGTTGAGGTTTTCAAGGGCTCAATCAAGTTCCATATGCTCATATACATTGTCAAGCACCTACATGTCAAGTTTCAAGGCTCACAAGGTCAAGTTGCACAGTCAAAAGCCCTAATTGCTCCACAGTCAACTGTAGGGGCAAAATGGTCATTTGGCAGTCAAAAGTAAAATTTTTAGTCAACATCTTATTTTGAAGCCACAATCATCATTTGATCAAGTCTTGATCATGATTTCAAAAGAATGGCTCAAAAATCATCAAGGTGTCAAAAGTTTCTATTTTTGGACAGCTGAAAAGTCAACTGTAACTTGACCAAAGCATAACTTTTTCATGGTTCATCATAAAAATCCCATCCAATTCTCATCTTGAAGGGGAAGAAATTTCCTACAACTCATCTTCACATTCCAAGTCCAAGAAATGCTCTCACAAAAAGTTATCAATTTCAACATTATAGGTCATTTTCAAAAGTCAACAAAAAGGGACTTTAGGTCAAAGAATATAACATGAGATTGGTAAATCCAAATGACATGGGACCAAAGACATTGGTTAGAGGACTTCAAGACCTTTCCAAAATGTCCAAGAACATGTTCAAAGCTTCAAAATTGAGCAAGATATGCATTGGAGAAGTTGGGAAATTTTTGTGAAATGGCCAAAATCAACTATCCTTGAAACTTCATTTTTGACAAAAGGGGCCCACTTTTTCCACTTGATTCAGCTTGGCCATGCTTCCCACGTGTCCCACAATTTATTTCAAGATTAAAAAATAATTTTTCCGTTTTTATTTAAATTTATTTGATTTAAATCATTTTAAATCTTTAAAATTCAAATAAAAATCAAGAAAATTAATGGAGGGATATCTTTGAGTTTGAATAGCTTTGATACACCATCATTCACCTTCCAAATTCGTGCAAGGCCTATTCCAAGCAAGAAATTCAAATTTTGACAAGAATGGTAAGTTGCTTTAATGGAGGTTATGGCAAAATCTCAAACATAAGTGCAAAGGCTTAATGTCCATTATTTGGATTGATACACATTACAAAACATATATGCAAGCATTCCAGATACAATTCACGACCTAGAAACACTCATACAACATAAACAACTTTCAAAATTTCAAGAGAAAAATCACAAACTGAAAACCATCTTCCCACACGATTCAAGCCTCTCCTTTGATCAAAACACACTCCTGACCCTTCCAGGGACCTTTGGAAATCATAATTAAGCGTTAACACCATCAGAATCGAAGCACACAACTCATACGGTTTGCATACATTTCCAAATTTACATATCACATTCCATGCGTTTTTAATACATTCTTTTGATTGATTTGTTTTGCTGACTTCTTCCCAAAGCCTTTGGCATTGTTTAATTTCATTACCATGTACAGAATCATGACTTGCCATTAAAACGCTTTAGGGTTTTCAAGGTTTAGAATTGGGGTTTTTATATACTGTAAAATTAAACCTCAAAACAGGCATGGTCAAACTCAGAAGCTCAAGACGGATTAGATGGACCTATCGCGCCCTTTTTATGTTGTCCCAATTTCTATTCGCTATTTTCTGCCATTGCACTTAGTGGGGGTTAAAAACCCCCGCTATCTTATTTCTTTTTTGCAGGTATACAGAAGACGACGATGACGTGTTTACATATGTCTGGCTGATTTGAATAAGGGCGCGCGTTTTAGTTAGTTCCAGCGTGTATTGTTGCTTTTGTATATTATATTTATTTTCCATTATATTGACAAACACACGCAGATGGTAGAGTGGTGGTGAACGTGTCATGCAATCTCTGGGACCTGGGTTTGATTCCCAGGTCCCCTATAATTTCCATATTATTTTTTCAATTGCTTTCATGTGCAGATTATCAAAAGAGGAACACTATAAACCTCATATCCCAGCGCTCCAAATGTTCATCAGTGCAGATCCAGTGGCCAAAGCAGGAGGACCATGGTACTCTGGAGTCAACGTGGGCATAGGCAATCCAAGAAAGTCAACAGGCCTTGACCAAATGGGCCTCAAATCTCAATCCAACACCCTCAATTTCAGCCCACACCCCCTTGGGTTTTACTCTTCTTTTTATTTTGTTTTGACATCCCTTTTTTTATTTACTTGCCTTATTTTATTTTTTTATTATTAACAATTAATTAATTAACATATTTTCATAAAAAATAAAAAAAATAGGACTAACATCATTAACATTATTATTATTTTATTTTGTAAATAAATATTAACAAATAAATAGTTTAATTACGCAATTTCAATTTCTTTTCTTAATAATTAAAATAGATTTAGAATTAGGAAGAATTAACTTTTAGTTTTATTTATTTTTATTTTATTTCATAAAAAACATAAAAACACAAAAATATTTTCTTTTAATTAAATTAATTAATTAGTCATTAGTTAGTTTTAATTTCATTTCAATAACAAAAAGACCAAAAAAAATTCAATTTCTTCTCTTAAAAGGGGCAACACCCTTAGAACATTTCTGATTTAATTTTTATTCGCGCATAGTTTATTATTATGTAATTGCCTTCGGATGTAATAGTAATTAGGACTTTTACTGTTTTTATTTACTTTCCGTACTTATTTACCAAAAATGGGTCTTTGTATTTTTGGCGATGTATAGACCCGCGCCTTGTTATAGCGTAGGATTTATGTTTCCGCAATTTACTTTCTGCACCCCTTAACTGTTAAATGCATGCAAGAATGTATGGTAAATAAAAAACAACTCTAAGCTCACTAATAACAAAGACAAACATTAACTGAATACAACACACAAAGCACACATCACTTCTAGGGTACGCCTCACTCGTTGCCTTCGAAACGTGGTCATCAAGTATAGGACGTTTTAGCGGTCGCTCTTATGTCCAAGATCCAGTTGCCTCGAAACAGTTGCCTCGAAACAGTTGCCTCGGATTAAAAAGGATCTAGGACATTAGAGTTACTTCTAAGGTGTCCTAACCGTTGCTTCGGTGACCACATTGTCCCGATAATCGAATTGACCCGAACACCTCCAATGGTGGTGCTACCTACCTCTCAATGGTGGGATAGCATTACCTAAAGGACACTTACACAGCTTAATTCCTTAGAGTAGGTAGATTCTCCTGGGTACTTGCTCTTCTCAAAACAAACAAAAATACTTTTCACACCTCACACTTTCTAAAAGATTTCAAACAAACTTTTCATACACTCTTGAGGACACATACAAGAGTTACTTAGAAATTTTTCAAACGAAACCTTTTTCAAAACCCACACACATTTGAAAAGCAAACAATCTTTTGAAAACATAAGAGCAAGTACCTAAGAGCCCATGGATAACCATGGATATAAAGGGTGCTAACACCTTCCCTTTCTATAAATCTACCTCCCGAACCGAGAAACATTCTCATAAGGAATTTTGATGTGCTTTTATCCTTTCCATGTTGGAGAACATAAAAGACGGTGGCGACTCTTGCTTCCGCGACATTTCGCGAAACCAGCTAAAAAACAGTCAGTTCTATTTCCACCGATCACAGAACTGGCGACTCTGCTGGGGATAGGAAAGTGAGGTGTACCTTAGGATTAGATCATACTTATGTTTTCAATTGCTTTGCTTTGATTGCTTTATATTTGTGGGCTTTGCATCGGAGTTTCATAGATCCTAACCCGGATCTGGGGATACCCTTTTAGGTAGCATAAGCTGTGAGGGACCTGTCCGGCGTAGACCGACACGGGTGAAGCAGTGGCTACGTTGGTGTGACACCTTGGTCTGTACCGATATCCCTTGTGTTGCAACAAGGAGAATATGGGTCTTCTGAGGAGTCATTAAGCACCAACTGACCTTAGAACCCTAATGTGACCCAACTTGGCCATAGAACAGTAGCAGTATGCTACACCCATTGAGGCTAAACTCTCGCGATGGTTCTGGCCGCAAGAAAAGATTGCGACGCTGGAGTTATGACCGATTGAGGGTAGTCAGTGATATTGGGATCCTCTAGAACCTGGTTACTTTTGATAGGGCAGGTCTTAACCAACGAAACTGAAAGAGGGTAGTACTTGAACTTCATGCTGGCCTGAACTCTAAGGGCTGTCTTGTGTGACTTGTGTGCTTTCAAACTTGACTATTTGCATGTTTGTTATCTAACACATGAGTTTCCTGCAGGGTTTGTTTACAGTCCTTAACCTGGACTCATAACAGGGTTTACTTACATCACTCCATGCATAGCATAACATCTTGCCATCATACCATTGCATACATCCTACATAAGGACTAATCCATTTCAAGGACCTCAAGAGTTTTGTGATGCAGGTCATGATGAATCAAATGTCCAGCAAGGGGTAAAGGGGATTTATTTTCCTCTAGCCAAGGTTGATGACTTGAGTCAGGGGCTATGACCCACTCGATATGGTGAGCCTTGACTCTTGAAGAAGGACCCTGAACAACAGGAAGTTCCTTCAATCAAGCTACCGGATCCCAACTATAACAATTTTCTTGTTTACCCCGCGAGATCCTTGAAAACATTGCATGCATATCATACATATCATTGCATTACAGGTACTCTGTTCTACAGGTTGCTTAACCTTAACCGCTGTTTATTTCAGCAATTGCTTCCCAACAAGATAACCAGGGTCTTCATGCTCAAGAGACTCAGTTCAGGGAGATCTTTTTAAGCCTATCCAAGGGGCAGGAAGAGTTGAGGACACTCCTCATGGGGAATTTGGCCAAGAAAAGTCCCGAAGATGATAAGGATGAACGACTGAAACATCTGCAAGCTGAGGTAGATGCAATGAGGACTCAGATGCTGGGGCAGATGGCCCTTATCAAAGGTTTGGCTCGATAGCAAGAAGAGTTGAAAGCCATGGTCAACCAGCTTCGTCAAGACAATAACATGAAGCAAACAGTCCAAGTTAGGGACCAGGTCATTGATCAGCTTCCAAGAGGACAAGGGTCTGGTATGGTGAAGAATAGACCTCTCAAAATTTCTACCACTTCACAGGTCCAACCACAACCTCGCCCAGAGCAACGGGTTGATCAGAGCAAGCCAGACAAGCCTAGGAGGCAATTTACCAAGATCAACACGTTGCTGTCTCAAGCTTTACAACATCTGTTGAGGTTGAATTTGGTAACTCTAAGGGACCCTCCTAATAACCCCAACAAGACACCTTCAAGGTATAACCCCAACGCCCATTGCGCTTATCATTCGGACAGCCCGGGGCATGCCACAAACGACTGCTGGTCTCTGAAGAACAAGATCCAGGATCTGATTGATGAAGGAGCAGTGGAATTCACACAGGATGGCCAGGCTGAGTTCTTCTACTATCCCTGTAAGATTCATCACTTGAAGTGACTAGTTCAAATTAGAAGACTTTTGTTCATTAGATATTTCAAGTTGTAATTTTCTTTTGATTGATCAAACAATTATTCTTCATATCAAACTCTTTTACTTTATCAATGCATCGCATATGTCTGTTTTGAATCAATATATTCGCATTCGCTATATTCAAACTGCTTTCATTTTTTGATGTCAACTCTCGATTGAATTCTAAGCCTTTTGAGGGAGGATGACGAAAACGATACCACGATCTACAGTATGTTTTTGAACAGACCCCGCTGATGAGGTACAGGCATTGTTTCAATTCCTAAACACTGGAGTTATAAGGAAGATAATCCCTCGTCAACCCCATCGAGCCAAAGAAGTAGGAGTTTTTCTTTTCGAAAATTAAAACCCTTAATCATAACCTGGGGCAGGGTAGTTCTCTCAGTTGATCCAAGTGCACAACGAATAACACCAAAGAGGTCCTCACCAAAACAAAAGATAGTGATGGTTCTGAATAATCATAAAGACAGGCAGTCATTATCTTTCAGAAACTAAAGCCCAATAAGTCAAAACCTATGAAGGAGACTTACAAAACTGGGGCACCCCGCTGACTGTAACAGTTCAGGCAAAAACAGGGATAACTAAATCAAAAAAAAGAAAGAGGTCCTGCAAACCCTCAACAAAAAAAAGGAATGACTTCCTATTCCAAATGAACTGTCAACATCCGAACCGTCACCGAATATCAGGACAAAGACTCAAACAAGGTCTAACGCACGATCAGCTGAGTTTAGGATTGAAGAATGTCACGAAGAGCGGGTGGGTACAAATACTTTGAGCCTTTATCCTTTGTTTCTTAAACCGTGAACCAGGCCACGTTATAACCCTTAAAAGTCCTAGCTGAAGCATGGGTTAGTTCGAAAGCATACTGTTACGAAAGGTATCCTGACTCCTTAAGGCTTACGGTAAAATAACGAGTTGACATCACATGTTACATAATTTGCTTGTTTTACTGGAAAAAATGCATTTTCAAAAACTTCAAGACAGACATAAGCTTTGCATTTTTAATATAACATTGCTTGCATATGACTATTTGTTTGAACAACATAGAAGTTCGCATGACGAATGTCTAATGAACAAAAGCACCTCCAAGCAAGGGGCATGGCATGATCATCGTCCATCATCTGGGGCAGTTAAGTCAAGATTCGAAGAATCTCTCAAAAGGCCAACCAACTTGGGGAAAATCTCCATCTGGATCACTTGGAGCATTGGACGATCAAACGAAGATCTTCTGGTGGTATGGTAACACTGCACTACTGACAGTGACAACTCCCTGCATCCTGAGAGCATGGACATAGTCGAAAAAATACTACGTATAATCAAAGACCCGCTAGGTTGACACACCTAGGCAAAAATAAGGGCTTCCCGGCGAACCAAAAGGGTTCGGGCAAAAATAAGGGATGAAAATAAAAAAATCTGTACACCCGACAAGTTGAAAACCTGAAAAGGCGGCTTGGGCAAAAATGGGTATCCCGGTGGACTGAAAACCCGAAAGGGCGGTCCAGGAAAAAGTTAGGGACTAAAGCGTACGACTATGTCCCGGCATCTTGTCACTTGCCTACCAGAGGAAGATTTGTCAAATCGGAAGTCCTCCAGCACCTCTACAGGTACCTTCTCCCACAGAAGCTGGGGCATTAAGAGTTGCCCAGACTGTACAGCTGCTTTCCTCCAGGTACAAGTTAGATTCAGTTGAAGAATTTGACCAAGATACCTCCACTCCTCGGGAGTAAGACCAATCAGTAATACCCTCCTCGAGCAGAGTTGGTCTCCCATCAGCCCTGAAAAGGCACAGTATCTCCAGCAAGTCAGCGACACTCTCCCCAAGCAGAGTTAGATTACTGTCAGCCTTAAGGAAGTTGGGTATCCCCATAAAATCTCAATATTCCCCAGCGGAGTATACTGACGTTCCTAAGTAAAGCATCCCTGACAGTCTTAATATAAGATTGTTCCCCGGCGGAATACTAGACACCCAGTGGAGCCACTTTCCCCAGTGCAATCTCAAAAGTTTCCCCAGGAGAGTTCAATCAATCTCCCCAGTGGATTCAGGAAGCTTATCCCCAGTAGATTCTGGAAGCTTATCACCTGCAGAGTGCGAACGCTCTCCCGGACTTTATTCAAAGGATATTCCCCACCAGAGCTTATAACTGGTTTATCCTCAGCCAATTGCCACGGAAAGATCGTCCTCGGCGTAGTTCTTCCTATCCCCCAACGGAGTTCATCAATCCCCTCAACAAAGCTCATCAACGGTATCCCCAGCAGAGTTATCATCAAACCTCAGCGAAGTATCTCCTCCCACAGAGTAATTCCCCACAGAGTAATCTCTCCAACAAGTTTATTCCCCAACGGAGTCGTCCTCCCCTACCGATTTATTCTTACAACCATCATCCCCAGCGGAAACGAAGAACTCTACTCTTCAACATCAGCCCAGGATTCAACAAACTCCTGGCATTCGTCAAGGATTTATTTTCCTAGACAAAAATACATAAACATCACATCTTCATATATTATAGCATGCACATACGCATCATGAACATACAATCTCATTTATTTTGAGAACATCACGCATTTCATACATCATGACATTGCATACAACTAACGTTTTGTCTTTTCAGGACAAAGGTAAATCCAAAGATAATTACTATCAACTGTCGCAATTCCAGATTCGATTCCTGTATCTAGCCAGGGCATGTCTGTGAGCGATCATTTCCGGATTCGATTTCTGTATCCAGCCAGGGCACGTCTGAAGAGTTTAAAGATCTGATTCCTGTATCCAGCCAGGGCGTATCTGTTGACGACTATTTCCAGACTCGATTCCTGTATCCTGCCAGGGCACGTATGAAGAGTTTGAAGATCCGATTCCTGTATCCAGCCAGGGCGTATCTGTTGACGACTATTTCTGGACTCGATTCCTGTATCCTTCTAGGGCACGTCTAAAGAGTTTGAAGATCTGATTCCTGTATCCAGCTAGGGTGTATCTGTTGACGACTATTTTCCGGACTCGATTCCTGTATCCTGCCAGGGCACGTCTGAAGAGTTTGAAGATCCGATTCCTGTATCCTTCCAGGGTGTATCTGTTGAAGACTATTTTCTGGACTCGATTCCTGTATCTTGCCAGGGCACGTCTAAAGAGTTTGAAGATCTGATTCCTGTATCCTGCCAGGGTGTATCTGTTGACGACTATTTTCCGGACTCGATTCCTGTATCCTGCCAGGGCACGTCTGAAGAGTTTGAAGATCCTATTCCTGTATCCAGCCAGGGCGTATCTGTTGACGACTATTTTCCGGACTCGATTCCTGTATCCTGCCAGGGCACGTCTGAAGAGTTTGAAGATCCGATTCCTGTATCCAGCCAGGGTGTATCTGTTGACGACTACTTCCGGACTCGATTCCTGTATCCTGCCAGGGCACGTATGAAGAGTTTGAAGATCTGATTCCTGTATCCAGCCAGGGCGTATCTGTTGACGACTATTTTCTGGACTCGATTCCTGCATCCTGCTAGGGCACGTCTGAAGAGTTTGAAGATCCGATTCTTGTATCCAGCCAGGGCGTATCTGTTGACGACTATTTCCAGATTCGATTCCTGTATCCAGCCAGGGCACGTTTGAAGAGTTTGAAGATCAACACCGGTAACAGGCCAGGTAATTAACTTTCTTTCTCAGGTACGCAAGTTTCTCGCTAAGGAATCTCTTACGTGATCGACAACTAGATGGCATCTATAAGCCCATCCTCCCATTACAGTTCCAAATGGCATCTATAAGCCCATTCCCGACAAGGTTCTGTCACATCTCTAGATGGCATCTATAAGCCCATCCTCCTATCCACCACCTTTCCAAATGGCATCTATAAGCCCATTCCCGCTGTCACACTGCTAACACTCTACTATGTGAGTGCAAATTTCTGGGCACTCTAGTGTTCAATCATCTTCCACCCTCGGATCACGAAAGGCACACAGGCTAATCTACATCCTCAGGTCTAAGAAGATTGAACAGGGGCAACTGTTGTACCCCAAAATTTGCCCTCCCATATTCTTCAGAGTTTTGACAAGCATCACCTTAAATGGTTCAAAGTCTACTCAAGGGTTGCACAGTCAAACCATCCTCCTAAGCCAATCAAATTAGGGTTTTGGTTCCTGCAAGGAAGTTGAGGTTTTCAAGGGCTCAATCAAGTTCCATATGCTCATATACATTGTCAAGCACCTACATGTCAAGTTTCAAGGCTCACAAGGTCAAGTTGCACAGTCAAAAGCCCTAATTGCTCCACAGTCAACTGTAGGGGCAAAATGGTCATTTGGCAGTCAAAAGTCAAATTTTTGGTCAACATCTTATTTTTAAGCCACAATCATCATTTGATCAAGTCTTGATCATGATTTCACAAGAATGGCTCAAAAATCATCAAGGTGTCAAAAGTTTCTATTTTTGGACAGCTGAAAAGTCAACTGTAACTTGACCAAGGCATAACTTTTTCATGGTTCATCAGAAAAATCCCATCCAATGCTCATCTTGAAGGGGAAGACATTTCCTACAACTAATATTCACATTCCAAGTCCAATAAATGCTCTCACAAAAAGTTATCAATTTCAACATTATAGGTCATTTTCAAAAGTCAACAAAAAGGGACTTTAAGTCAAAGACCATAACTTGAGATTGGTAAATAAAAATGACATGGGACCAAAGACATTGGTTAGAGGACTTCAAGAAATTTCCAAAATGTCCAAGAACATGTTCAAAGCTTCAAAATTGAGCAAGATATGCATTGGAGAAGTTGGGAAATTTTTGTGAAATGGCCAAAATCAACTATCCTTGAAACTTCATTTTTGACAAAAGGGGCCCACTTTTTCCACTTGATTCAGCTTGGCCATGCTTCCCACGTGTCCCACAATTTATTTCAAGATTAAAAATTAATTTTTCCATTTTTATTTAATTTTATTTGATTTAAATCATTTTAAATCTTTAAAATTCAAATAAAAATCAAGAAAATTAATGGAGGGATATCTTTGAGTTTGAATAGCTTTGATACACCATCATTCACCTTCCAAATTCGTGCAAGGCCTATTCCAAGCAAGAAATTCAAATTTTGACAAGAATGGTAAGTTGCTTTAATGGAGGTTATGGCAAAATCTCAAACATAAGTGCAAAGGCTTAATGTCCATTATTTGGATTGATACACATTACAAAACATATATGCAAGCATTCCAGATACAATTCACGACCTAGAAACACTCATACAGCATAAACAACTTTCAAATTTTCAAGAGAAAAATCACAAACTGAAAACCATCTCCCCACACGATTCAAGCCTCTCCTTTGATCAAAACACACTCCTGACCCTTCCAGGGACCTTTGGCAATCAGAATTAAGCCTTAACACCATCAGAATCGATACACACAACTCATACGGTTTGCATACATTTCCAAATTTACATATCACATTCCATGCGTTTTTAATACATTCTTTTGATTGATTTGTGTTGCTGACTTCTTCCCAAAGCCTTTGGCATTGTTTAATTTCATTATCCTGTACAGAATCATGACTTGCCATTAAAACGCTTTAGGGTTTTCAAGGTTTAGAATTGGGGGTTTTTATATACTGTAAAATTGAACCTCAAAACAGGCATGGTCAAACTCAGAAGCTCAAGACGGATTAGATGGACCTATCGCGCCCTTTTTATGTTGTCCCAATTTCTATTCGCTATTTTCTGCCATTGCACTTAGTGGGGGTTAAAAACCCCCGCTATCTTATTTCTTTTTTGCAGGTATGAAGAAGACGACGATGACGTGTTTACATATGTCTGGTTGATTTGAATAAGGGCGCGCGTTTTAGTTAGTTCCAGCGTGTATTGTTGCTTTTGTATATTATATTTCTTTTCCATTATATTGACAAACACATGCAGATGGTGGAGTGGTGGTGAACGTGTCATGCAATCTCTGGGACCTGGGTTCGATTCCCAGGTCCCCTATAATTTCCATATTATTTTTTCAATTACTTTCATGTGCAGATTCTCAAAAGAGGAACACTATAAACCTCATATCCCAGCGCTCCAAATGTTCATCAGTGCAGATCCAGTGGCCAAAGCAGAAGGACCATGGTACTCTGGAGTCAACATGGGCATAGGCAATCCAAGAAAGTCAACAGGGCTTGACCAAATGGGCCTCAAATCTCAATCCAACACCCTCCATTTCAGCCCACACCCCCTTGGATTTTACTCTTCTTTTTATTTTGTTTTGACATCCCTTTTTTTATTTACTTGCCTTATTTTTTTTATATTATTAACAATTAATTAATTAACATATTTTCATAAAAAAAAAAAATAGGACTAACATCATTATCATTATTATTATTTTATTTTGTAAATAAATATTAACAAATAAATAGTTTAATTAGGCATTTTCAATTTCTTTTCTTAATAATTAAAATAGATTTAGAATTAGGAAGAATTAACTTTTAGTTTTATTTCTTTTTATTTTATTTCATAAAAAACATAAAAACACAAAAATATTTTCTTTTAATTAAATTAATTAATTAGTCATTAGTTAGTTTTAATTTCATTTCAATTAACAAAAAGACCAAAAAAAATTCAATTTCTTCTCTTAAAAGGGGCAACACCCTTAGAACATTTCCGATTTAATTTTTATTCGCGCATAGTTTATTATTATGTAATTTCCTCCGGATATAATAGTAATTAGGACTTTTACTGTTTTTATTTACTTTCGGTACTTATTTACCAAAAACGGGTCTTTGTATTTTTGGCGATTTATAGACCCGCGCCTTGTAATAGCGTAGGATTTATGTTTCCGCAATTTACTTTCTGCACCCCTTAACTGTTAAATGCATGCAAGAATGTATGGTAAATAAAAAACAACTCGTAGCTCACTAATAACAAAGACAAACATTAACTGAATACAACACACAAAGCACACATCACTTCTAGGGTACGCCTCACTCGTTGCCTTCGAAACGTGGTCATCAAGTATAGGACGTTTTAGCGGTCGCTCTTATGTCCAAGATCCAGTTGCCTCAAAACAGTTGCTTCGAAATGGTTGCCTCGGATTAAAAAGGATCTAGGACATTAGAGTTACTTCTAAGGTGTCCTAACCGTTGCTTCGGTGACCACACTGTCCCGATAATCGAATTGACCCGAACACCTCCAACGGTGGTGCTACCTACCTCTCAATGGTGGGATAGCATTACCTAAAGGACACTTACACAGCTTAATTCCTTAGAGTAGGTAGATTCTCCTGGGTACTTGCTCTTCTCAAAACAAACAAAAATACTTTTCACACCTCACACTTTCTAAAAGATTTCAAACAAACTTTTCATACACTCTTGAGGACAGATACAAGAGTTACTTAGAAATTTTTCAAATGAACTCTTTTTCAAAACCCACACACATTTGAAAAGCAAACAATCTTTTGAAAACATAAGAGCAAGTACCTAAGAGCCCATGGATAACCATGGATATAAAGGGTGCTAACACCTTCCCTTTCTATAAATCTACCTCCCGAACCGAGAAACATTCTCATAAGGAATTTTGATGTGCTTTTGTCCTTTCCATGTTGGAGAACATAAAAGACGGTGGCGACTCTTGCTTCCGCGACATTTCGCGAAACCAGCTAAAAAACAGTCAGTTCTATTTCCACCGATCACAGTGATCATGACTCTACTTTACTTCGGTGCATAGAAAAAAGCGAAGCAGAGAGGATTATGACAAATCTACACGAAGGTACCTTTGGCACCCACTCTAGTGGATACACCATGGCTAAAAAGATCCTACGGGCAGGATACTATTGGTCCACTATGGAAGCAGACTGTTATCAGCATTCCCGAACTTGTCACAAATGCCAGATCTATGCTGATAAACTGCTTGTGCCTCTGTTTCCTTTGAACGTCTTGACGGCTCCCCGACCCTTTGCAATGTGGGGCATTAACATGATCGAAGAGATTAGGCCTACCGCCTCCAATGGGCATCGTTTCATCGTAGTGGCCATTGATTACTTCACGAAGTGGGTCGAGGCTACCTCTTTTGCTACTGGTACCAAGAAAGTGTTGGCGCCTTTTATCAAACATAACCTGATTTGTCGTTATGGTGTACCAGAGAGAATCATCACAGACAATGGTACAAATATCAACAATACAATGATCACCAAACTTTGTAAACAATTCAAGATCCAGTATCATAATTCTTCCCCTTACTGGCCAAAGATGAATGGCATTGTGGAGGCTGCTAACAAGAATATTAATAAAGATGAATGACAGTGACATACAAAGATTGGCATGAGATGTTACCATTTTCTCTTCATGGTTACCGCACCTCTGCACGTACGTCAACAACGGAAACACCTTATTCTCTGGTGTATGGTATGGAGGTTGTCTTGCCTATTGAGGTCCAGATCCCTTCTCTGAGGATCATGAAGGATGCGGGTTTGAACGAAGATGATTGGATCCAGACTCGACTTAATCAACTGAATTTGATTGATGAGAAAAGGCTTGCTGCTGTCAGTCATGGTCAAATGTATCAAAAACGGATGATCAAGACTTTCAACAAAAAGGTCAGACGTCAAGTGTATCAAGTGGGTGATATGGTAATCAAGTGCATCATACTGCCGCAAGGTGATCCCAGGGGAAAATGGACTCCCATATACGAAGGTCCATTTGTGATCAAAATCATATTTTCTGGTGGAGCCATGATTCTAACCACCATGGATGGTGACGACCTTCCTCACCATGTTAATGTAGACATAGTGAAAAGATACTACATATAAATAAAGACCCGCTAGGTTGACTGGCCTAGGAAAAAATAAGGGCATCCCGGCAAACCAAAAAGGTTCGTGCAAAACTTAGGGATAAAAACAAAAACTGTACACCTGGCAAGTCAAAAACCTGCAAAGGCGGCTTGGGCAAAAAAGTGTATCCCGGTGGACTAAAAACCTAAAAAAGTTAGGGATCCGAAGCGTATCACTATGTCCTATTGGATCACCTTACGACCAGACTTCAGTATTATCTATCAAAGCTCAAATGGTACCAATCAATCCAGTCACCTTCAGACAAGTAGAAAAGTGATGAGACGCTTGAAGACATAGGGGCAATAGCAGATTTGAAACTCAATGGGATTATTACACATAGTTGTTTTCTCTTTGTACACTATTTTGTGTAATTTTCATTTCTTACGACGATGTTCTGCTACTAGAACATCAGTATCTTTGTACAAAATGTCTGTTATAGGCGAACTTCAAAAAATATCAATACAAATCAGTCCTTGAAAGTACCAAAGCTATTTGTTTTATTTTTCTATTTTGTTTTGGAAAAACGTCCAATGATTATTTTTGACATATGCATTTAAATATGATCATTGTTCATAAATACTTGCATAAAAAACAGAAATATAGTTACTATTGATTTTAAGAAACTGGGCAAAGTCTAAGAAACAATTTGTAGTCCCGACAGTTACTCCTTCCAGTAGGTACAGGGGCAGAGACAGTTTGAGACAAAGTAACCATTACAATGAGACCACGCGATGTCTATGTTCCCCACATAATAGAAACAAACAGAGTTTTGATCTCTCCTTCCCCAAGCAGGAATTACCTCCTCCAGCGAAGTTCCTTCAGCAAACTGAAATTTGTATTCCCCAGCCGAGTTTAATAATTTCAAACAGATCATAAAACCTCCTCCCGGGTAGAGTTTATTTATCCAACTACGGAATCTCATTCCCTAACAGAGTTTATGTCTCTACAGCAGCAAAACCTTCGAACAAAGCATCATCTCCCCTCCACGAAGTTATTCTCAAGTAGAGTCAATCCCCGGCAGAATATCCTCTAACAGAAAGAGGGAATCCCTAGCAAATCATATTCATTCATCACCCCCAGTGGAAATGAAGGATTCACCCTCCTTATACTCTCCAGCAACAGTCTGGGATTTACTTTCCCAGACTAAGAAATATCTCAATAGCATCCCATGTTCATACATCATGGCATGCACATACACATTGCTTATAGTATAATCTCATTTATTTTGAGAACATCATCACAGTGCATTTCATACATCATGACATTGCATATGACTAACTCTTTACCTTTTTCAGGAAAAGATCAAATCAACAAACATTGTTGACTACTTATGTGACTTGGTAGTCTTCTCAAAAGCTACGTATAACAAAGGGTTATCTCAGGATCTTATTCAGAAAGATTCCCTCACAAGACCTTCTCTAGTTCAGTCAGATCGACACTAAGATCTCTCTGATATTTATTCCAGTTAAAGATATTCCAAGACTTTTGTCTGGTTCAGTTGAATCGACCCTAAGATTCTTCTTAATTCCATTCCAGTCAAAGATAATTCAAGACCTTCTCTGGTTCAATCAGATCGACACTAAGATCTCTCTGATTTCTATTCCAGATGAAGATATTCCAAGACTTTTGTCTAGTTCAGTTGAATCGATACTAAAATTATTTTGATTTCCATTCCAGTCAAAGGTGATCCAAGACCTTCTCTGGTTCAATTAGATCGACACTAAGATCTCTCTGATTCCTATTCCAATTGAAGATGACCCGAGACTTTTGTATGGTTCAGTTGAAATGATCCTAAGATTCTTCTGATTTCCATTCTAGTCAAAGTTGATCCAAGACCTTCCCTGGTTCAGTCAGACCGACACTAAGATCTCTCTGATTCCTATTCTAGTTGAAGATGATCCAAGACTTTTTTCTGGTTCAGTTAAATCGACACTAAGATTTTTCTGATTCTTATCCAGTCAAAGTTAATTCAAGATTTTCCTCTGGTTCAGTTAGATCGATACTAAGATCTCTCTGATTCCTATTCCAGTTTAAGATGATCCAAGACCTTTCTCTGGCTCAGTTAAATCGACACTAAGGTTTTTCTAATTCTTATCCAGTCAAAGATAAACCAAGACCTCTGTTAGTTTAGTTCGAATCGACCATTGATATGTTACTGATTCTTTTCCGGTGGACCTTTTTCTGGTTCAGTTAAATTGACACTAAGATTTTTCTGATCCTATCTAGTCAAAGATAAACCAAGACCTCTGCTGGTTCAGTTTGAATCGACCATTGATTTGTTACTGATTCTTTTCCGGTAGACCTTTTTCTGGTTTAGTTAAATCGACACTAAGATTTTTCTGATTCTTATCCAGTCAAGGATAAATCAAGACCTATGCGGGTTCAGTTCGAATTGACCATTGATTTATTACTGATTCTTTTCTGATAGATCCTTTCTCTGGTTCAGTTAAATCGGCACTAAGGTTTTTCTAATTCCTATCCAGTCAAAGATAAACCAAGACCTCTGCTAGTGTAGTTCGAATCGACCATTGATATGTTACTGATTCTTTTCCGGTGGACCTTTTTCTAGTTCAGTTAAATTGACACTAAGATTTTTCTGATTCCTATTTAGTCAAAGATAAACCAAGACCTCTGCTGGTTCAGTTTGAATCGACCATTGATTTGTTACTGATTCTTTTCCGGTAGACCTTTTTCTGGTTTAGTTAAATCGACACTAAGATTTTTCTTATTCTTATCCAGTCAAAGATAAATCAAGACCTATGCGGGTTCAGTTCGAATCAACCATTGATTTATTACTGATTCTTTTCTGATAGATCCTTTCTCTGGTTCAGTTAAATCGACACTAAGGTTTTTTTTATTCCAGTTAAAGAAACTGCAAAGTCTGGGGTACGACCAGATAACAGTTTAATCTCATTTCCCTAGTAATTCGCTATAAAGCCTGGAATACGACCAAATAGCAGTCAGCCTTATCATCCTCAGCAAGTCACTACGAAGCCTGGATCCTGACCAGATGGCAGTTCACTTCTGTCTCTTCAGTCAAGAGATGACTCCCCAGTAGAGTAATGGAAAACCGAAGCTCCTAGACTATATTCCCCTAAAAAAGGCATTCCCCAGCAGACTCCTCCTCAGACAGCAGGAACAGGAATCTCTATAAAGAGAATTCTTACAAAGTCATAATTTATTTTGGATGGCATCTTTAAGCCCATCTCTGACGACTCTGCGTCATACTCCTCGGATGGCATATTTAAGCCCATCTCTAATGAATCTCCATCATACTCCTCAGATGGCGTCTTCAAGCCCATCTCCGACAGACTTTTGTTAAGGCGTCTGTAAGCCCATTCCCAATATTATTCACCTAAAATCTCACTTCGGACGAGTGCAAATTTCAAGGCACTCTAGTGTTCAATCATCTTCTACCTTCAGATCACGAAATACAAACAAGCCAATCTAAATCTTCGGGTTTAAGAAGATTGAACAGGGGCAGATATTGTACCCTAAAATTTTCCCTCCCATTTTCACACAAGACATACTTCTAGAGGTTCTCAATTGCTCAAGGTTGACCAAGAATTGACCACACAATTCTCCTCCTAAGGCAATGAACCCCCAACTAGGGTTTCAATTTTTATCAAGATGGTTGAGCTCCAAGGATCCCAAATATTCTCTATTGTCCTAATATGTCCTCAAGATCATCCATGCCAAATTTCATCCCTTGCACAATAAGTTTGCTCAGTCAATTGCTCAAGTATTGGAAAATCAACTATACTAGGTCAAAAGTAAAATGTGGCCTATATATAGTCGAACTTCAATATTTTTGGTCAACATCAACATTTGAAATTATATCCATCATTTGATCAAGGGTTGATCATGATTCCTTAAGAAATTCGCCTAACCCTTCAATAGTCAAAAGTGGCAAATTAGGGTCTCTATAGGAAAAGTCAACCAAACTTTGACCAAGCATAACTTTTTCATACTTTATCAACAAATTTCCAACCAAAGCTCATTTTGAATAGAATCCAATTCCAAACAACTTATCTTCATCCCTAAAGTTCAAGAAATACACCATTTGAAATATACAAGCTCATACGTTACAGGTCATATTCAGAAAGTCAACAAAAGCCACATTTTTCCGAGATCTTTTACATCAAGATAAGATCTTCAAATGTAAAATTTATAAAAAGAGGGATTAAAGTAGACATCTTGGGATTTCCAAAACGTCCAAGATCATCATCATGAGATAAAAATTAAGCAAGTTATGGCTTGCCTAAGTTGGGAAAATATTGGAATTTTCAAGAATTATGCATTGAGCAAATTTGAAGTTTTAAGGCAAGGTCTCAATTTCATGGACTTCAAGCATATTCCTAAGTTTATATAGGACCTCTAAAATTATTCTTGCCATGCCTTGAATTTTCTAACTATGTTATTCATATTTATTTTAATTTATTTCAAATAAATATAAAATAAAATGTATAAAATAATTGGAAATGGACTTTGAGCTTTGGGTTGATGTTTTGGACAGCCTAGGCCCATAAAATTTTGTGCAAATGTATCCACATTCATTCAAATTCAAAAAAGGACAAGTTTCCTTGTTTTTGGCCAATGTTACAAATTTCATTCATGGCTTTGAAACGTTTGCTTTAAGGTTGTTTAAACCTTTGTTTTCTTGTCTCCTCATTCCTTTCTATATAAACAAGAATCTAGCAAGCATTTCAAAACACCTACACAGCCTAGAGAGAGCTCTACCATTTTTGAAAAATTATCAAAAGTGGTAAAAATTCGAAACCCACTCTACAGGTACTTTTGGTCTGAACTAGTAATCATACATTGCTCTTGAGTTTCCCAGGGACTTGTTCCAACCATCCTCAAAGCTTTCAAGGTCTCATATCACCGGATCCAAGCTATCACCGTTTTGGTATAATCTTAAAATTGAATCTCTATTTTTATTAATTTATTGAATGTTTTAATGTGTGTATATGAGTTCCTTGATATTCTTAGAGCGGGTTAGGGGAATTACATAGGATGCATGACGTCTAGAACATTGGATACCATGTACCATCAAGTACTTCTCACACTGGATCCAAGGATGGACCTGGGCTTCACAATCCGGGCTTAGCGAAATTTCAATTGCAAACCCCATTCTACTTCAGCCATCAAGCCCAATCTCTTTTCTTTTTGTTTTATTTAGTTATTTCATTTCTTAATATTTTTTAATAATAATAATAAAAAACTCACAAAAAAATTAGGCATAGATTTTTTTAATTAAATAATTAATTTCTTTAATTAATTAATTATTTAAAACTTTAACCTTTTTCTTAATTAAAAATGAATTAGAATTTAAGTCGTTACTTTCTTTTCATAATAAAAAAAAACCACAAAAAAGCCTTTGTTTATTTTTCTTAATTTAATTTTCTAAGTAGACTTTAGGATAATTAATTTAATTATTTTTCTTAATCTAACTTTTTTTTAAATAAAAACCAACAACAAAAAGATTTTCTTTTATGTTTTCAGGCGTACTTTCAACTTTTCGCGTGTTTATTTCCTTTCGCATTGTTTATATTATTGTAATTGTTGTATGGGATGTAATAGATGATAAGTAGACTCTTTTTATTGCTTTATTTTCTTTTTCCCCAATTGCTTTGGAATGTAAATCACCCTTCCCGAAGCCATGTAATATTCTAGATTTATACTTTCCGCAATTTATTTTTCTGTATATATTACTCTTAGTAACTAGGCGTGTATGGAAAGACTAATAATCAAACGTTAGCTAACCTAACAAAAAGATAAAAAATAACTGAATCTCAACACACTTGCACATGCGCACCTCTAAGGTATCTCCCACTTTGGTTGCCTTTAAATAAAACAGTTGTAAGGCAGAAACGCTTTAGTAAAAGACCCATAAATTAAAAAAGATCATAGTCCCTCGATGACCCTACAGTTGTGTTTCGGTAAATGATCTAGTCCCCAAAAGAAAATAGCTAAAATGTCTCCATATATTGCCTTTGTGATTGTAAAACGTCCCTTCGATTGTCCCTCAACATCCGACGATAGGGCTACCTACTCATTAATAGTAGGATAACACTATCTAAAGGGTAGGAGGAAAAGAACATCCTTTTTGGAGTAGGTATACTGTTCTTAAGTACTTGCTCAAATCTGAATTTTTCACACTTACACACTTTTCAAAAACTATTTTCAAAAAACGCTTTATCACACTCTTGAGGACTGATACAAGAGTTACCATAAGGAAAACAAAAACTTTCAAAACACACAAACAGTTTTCAAAATGATCAAGTACCTAAGAGCCCATGGAAAATCATGGATGTAAAGGATACTAACACATTCCCTTTCCATAATCTACCCCCCTTACTCAAAAAATCTCGAAAAATGTCTTTTTCTGTTCTTTTCACCCTTTCCTTTGTTGGATAAAAGAAAAGTCGGTGGCGACTCTTTCTTACTGCGAAATTTATGAACAAAAAATGCAAACCAATATTAACAGTAGGTTCTGCCACCGTATCACAGCATGGGTACCAAATGAACCTTCATGAACCTCATGCATTAAGATGTCTGCTTTGTGTGAAGATGTGAAAAACACAAGAAGGGGGGTTGAATTGTAAAACTTGAAATCAAATGCAGACAACATGTTATTTTTATCCTGGTTCGTTTGATCTCAAACTACTCCAGTCCACCCGTCAAGGTGATTTCGCCTCTCTCCAACGAGGTCTTAATCCTTTATATTCAACTGAATACACAACTGCTTTAACAACTGTTAAAGCCTTCTTGAGTCTAACCACAGACCGGTTTATCTCAAGGAAATTCTTTTACAGATAAATGAACAAATGTGTGTTTGATGTTTTCTAGAAAAACTATATATCACAACAGTGATAATACACATTATAAAGCTTATAATGAACTAGACTGCTAATGCTATAGAGTAAGCGGTTGAGAGCTTTAGCAATTTGAATAAGTGAGAACGTAAAGATGATTAGCTTATGCGTATGTGCGTATGAAAGAATTAGCCAATTATTTTCTCACTGATTTGCTTAAGTAGCCTAGGAATATATACGTTGTTGTCCATAAATCCATTTCAATGCTCATAACGTTCTTTCCTTTTTGAGAAGATCTTTGTCTTGGAATAAAGCCGTTGGTAATTAATCTGTCTTGAATGCATAGTAATGTTGACACTTCAGAATGTTCTGCTTAATGAAAATCAGAGTATTCTTGTCTTTAGCTTATTCTGGCATTTCTGAGTGCTGGTGACATGATAAGTATATTGCTCAGAGTCAGAGTATGTTTTATGTAGATTCTGTTCATCAGACTTCAGCGTATTACATGTTTGATCTTCTGATGTGACATATCTTCTGATGCTGATGTTGATACTGATATTTTGATGCTGATTCCATCAGAGTTTCTGTAAATACACACCATAATTTTAAGTAGCATATATGTCTTATAAATCTTACAATTTTATTTAATCTTGTATTTTGTTATCATCAAAACTCTAACTTAGTGTTGTAGAATCAAACTATGTTCTAACAATCTCCCCCTTTTTGATGATGACAAAAACCAGATTTTTTCAATTAAAATAAAATGATGAAAGGTATCAGAGTTTAAGGATAGAGAGGAAACGGTATCAGAGATAATCAATTAACGCATAGAAGGTATCAGAGATAAGAAGATAAGGAATAAAAAGTATCAGAGTAATGAAGAGAAAAACTCCCCCTGAGTTGATTATTTCCCTTTGATTCCTTTAGACCTTGAGCATCAGAACTTTACTGAACTTTCTTTGAGCATCAGAACTGTACTTTGTCAGAGTTCATCAGATTCTTGTACCTATAAGCTTTTCAGAACAAGGAAACTCAAATATATAAGAATGTTAGAATGTTTGAGACTTTTGTCTCAGTAGTCCGTTATTGAAAAATATCATTCTTTCTCCCCCTTTTTGTCAGTTATCAAAAAAGCACAAATAATCAGAGTTAAAATGATCGGAGCAAAGAGACGTTTGTATTAAAACAGAAGCAATGATAGTTTAGAACAAGTAGAAATATTACAGACAAACATGTAGAGAAAACAAGGAAAACATAGGAAAATTCTAAGAAGAAGGAGGAAGTCGTGTGAACAGAGCTTCCAACATGCTCTTGATTTGCTTGCTGGTTTCCTGTTGCTTAGATACCATGTTTGCTATGGAATCAATCTTGATATCCTGCTTATCCATCCTTTCATTCATCAGCATATCAGATCTCTTCAAATCCTCCAGAGCCTGCCTGTCAAGAGAGGAAGCTTGAGGATCTTCAGATACAGGCTACTTCTCAAAGCTTTCTGTAGTTTCTTCTGCTTGACCCAAGTCTTCAGCGTGATTTATCTGTTCTGCTGCAGGTTGAACTTTAGATGCTGGACGCTTTTCAGACCAAGGCGCAATGTCCAGATGGAGAACTTCTTCCTTCAGCAGCTTGCTCAGAACTGGACCTTCCATTTCCTTTAGTAGATTGCTGAAGTTCTGTTGAGCCTGTCCATAGCTCTGGTCTTGCAACTTGAAGGTTTCAGCGCAAACCCATCTTCTGAATTGAGTCCAGAGGAGATCTGATACAGCAGGATCAACCACTTCCAGACTTGCTTGTTTCAAAGAAGTGATCCACTTCTGCATATCTGTTTCAAAGTTCAATATGCTGGAACCAACATATGGTTGTTTTTGTTTAGGGATAGCAGTTTTGTGGTTTATTGCAGCAAGGCGTTCAAAGACTGTTAGATCAATGACTGTCTTGCTGTGGTTTTCTGTATTTTTCTTAGGTGAGGGAGTGGGAGAGTCAGAAATTACGATTGGACTTGATGGGGTATTTGGTGGAGTTGTTTCTGGTGAAGAGGGAAGTTGAGACATATTCACAGTGGTACCACATGGAAATTGAATGGCCAAAGGTTGTGGTTCAGGTGATTCAGAGGTTTGAGCCTCAGAGTTTTGAGTCTCAGGTTGTGGAGATTGTTCATGTTAAGGAGAGGGTGGATTAATATCTGGTTGGGGAGATGAAGGTTGTGGGATTTCTGGTTCTGGTATTGAAGAGAGTGGAGTTTCTGGTATTGTTGAGAGTGGAATGTCAGGTTGTGGTGAGATGGGAATTTCTGTGTTTGGATTTGGATTTTCTGTTTGGGGAGCGGAAGTGTGTTGGTCTATATCAGAAAGAACTTGTGCAAGTTCTGGTTCTGGTATGGTTGCAGTATTTGGATTTTGTGGTTTGGAGCGGGATCTTCTGAGGGTTAATGACTCAGAAGGGTCAAAGTCAATGTCAAAATCTTCAAAGGTTTGGGGAGTTGGGATTTCAGATGGAGTTGGAATAGATGTGGAAACAGCAGTTGAATCTAAAACAGTTACAGAAACAGGATTACCTCTTTTCTTTGGAGTCTGTTGAGATGATCCTTCTGGAGCAGCTTTTCTCTTCTTTGTCTTCTTCAGAACAACCTCTGGTGCCTTCTGCTGAAGATCTTGAATATTTAGATTAGGTGTTGTACCATCATCTTTACAAGCATCCAAATATCTCAGAATGATTTGAGGCTTAGAGTCAATTTCTGAGAACATAGGGAAGTCGTCCAGAGGGACTCTTCTTCTGGAGATTTTAGCAAAAGGGGTGACGTTGGGCTCCTTCTTAATGTTCTCTATCAGCTTCATTTTCTTCAGATTTTTGGCATTCAGCTGCTTGCCAATAGAAGGTTCCAGGGTGCTGATTTCTTGTGCCTCTGTCAAATGTTCAATCAGCCTATTCTCTGTCAGAATGTCTGATATCAGTCTTCCCAAGGGTATCCAATCCCTTTTAGTGGGTTCATCTTCTCTTGTTTCCTTGACACTTATTCTGAGGTGGTTGAATAGAAGATGAGCTAGATTAATCTTGACCTTCTGAGAGATAAAATAGATCAGAAACTGTTGATTTATGTTTATGTAATCAGGAGAGCTCGTAGGCTTCCTGTGGTTGAAACAACCCAGAATGATCTTTGCCCAAATCTTGTGCTTGTCTTTCAAGTCCCTTATCTTGCTGGAGGGAAGCCCCAGCGTGAAAATTTCCCTTGCTATGACAACAACATCTGCGCACCTCTCTGCCATATCAATACAGCGAATACCACCACCATTGTAGCCTATCAGTCTTGCAATCAGGTCTTCAGTAATCACAATCTTCTTCCCCATGATGTAAGAAGTGACCTGATGGTTGGAAGAAGAAGCGTGAATCCAAAATTCCTTTACCAAAATAGGAAAAGTTGGACCCACCAGCCCGTCGAAGTACATTTCCCAACCTTGAGCTTGAATCTCTTCTGATAAATCAAAACCATTTTCCTTGAGACTGTTGAAATCCACTATTATCTCTGACAGAAATTCAAGGTTCTTGACTGGAGTGAGAAGCGTTCTGAGAGGAACTTCATATTGTTCAAATGATGCATCTTTCTGGGAACCTGAAGAAGGATTGCTAGAAGAAGCCATGTTCACACGAGGTTTTTTTTTGAAAAAAAATTGAAAGGGTTTTCTTGAGAAAGAAGAACACATAAATCAGATATATTGATAGAAAACGAAAGTAAGGGTAAAAAGTGTGAATGGTGTGAAGTGTTTAAATAGATTTCTAAAAATCTTTTGAAAACATAAACGTTTAAGAGAGAGAAATAAATCATGATTATTAGCATTTAATGATAGCTGATTTTAGGGGATTCAGAAAGATACTTAAACGGTTACCCATGACATGTGTCTCAATGCATCCAATCAGCGCTTTGCCTTTTCAGAAGCGTGAACGCGTGTTCACCCTCAGGAAACAGCTGATGACTGGATGACACTTGTTTGCTTGAGTGAACAGCACATCTATCCTTGAATTGAAGCGCTCAGATCTTCATGGATAGATTTTGATACAATCTGCATTTCTAAAAATCTGAAAGATGATTGAACAGAAGTTTACAAAGAAATAAACACAATTCTGAAGGTTAATATATAAAATTAAAACAGTTTTATTCTGGACAGAGCTTCATGCTGAGATGTTTCAGAATGAAGTTGAACCTATCTTCAGAAAGTGGTTTTGTGAAAATATCAGCCCATTGATGGTATGTATCAATAAATTTTAAGTTTAAGATTCCTTTCTGAATATAGTCCCTAATAAAATGATGTTTTATTTCTATATGCTTAGCCCTAGAATGCAAAATTGGATTTTTACTAAGACATATAGCAGAAGTATTGTCACAGAGTATAGGGATGTTACTCTCAAAAATCTGGAAGTCCTCAAGTTGACTTTTCATCCAGAGCATTTGTGTGTTGCATCCAACTGCTGCTATGTATTCATCTTCTGTTGTTGATAGAGCAATTGTGGATTGTCTTTTGTTGGACCATGAGATCAGATTTTCTCCCAGAAACTAGCAGCTTCCAGAAGTACTTTTACGCTCTACTCTGTCTCCAGCAAAGTCAGCATCACAGTATCCTACTAAGCTGTAATCACTTGATTTTCTATAAAACAGACCCAGATTAGTAGTACCTTTCAGATACTTGAAAATCCGCTTAACATCTGTTAAGTGAGATTCTCTAGGATCTGATTGGAATCTTGCACAAATGCATACACTGAATAAAATATCAGGCCTTGAGGCTGTCAGATAAAGAAGAGAACCAATCATACCTCTGTAGACCTTCTGTTCTACCTTTTTGCTTACCTCTTCTCTTTCCAGAATGCACGTGGGATGCATTGGAATCTTTGATGGATTACATTCTGAGAGATCAAATTTCTTCAGAATTTCTCTGACATATTTTCTATGATGAATGTAAGTTCCTTTTGGGGTTTGATTGATCTGAATGCCCAGAAAGAATTTCAGTTCCCCCATTAGGCTCATCTCAAATTCTGCCTGCATACACTTAGCAAATTTTCTTCCCAGAGAAGATTTAGTAGATCCAAATATTATATCATCAACATAAATTTGACATACTAAAATGTCATTCTTAACTATCTTACAGAATAAGGTTGTGTCCACTTTCCCTCTGGTGAATTCCTTTTCTAACAGGAAGTTACTCAGTCTTTCATACCAAGCTCTGGGAGCTTGTTTCAGACCATACAGTGACTTCTTTAGTTTGAAAACATATTCTGGATTTTTTGAACTTTCAAAACCAGGGGGTTGGTGCACATATACCACTTCTTCTATATAGCCATTTAAGAATGTACTCTTAACATCCATCTGATACACAGTGATGCCTTTATTAACAGCAAATGAAATTAAAAGTCTGATAGATTCTAACCTGGCGACTGGAGCAAAGGTTTCTGTATAGTCTATCTCCTCTTGCTGACTATAATCTTGTGCTACCAATCGTGCCTTGTTTCTGATGACTTCACCTTGTTCATTCAGTTTGTTTCTGAACACCCATTTTGTTCCAATGACGTTGAATCCTTTTGGTTTAGGAACTAGATCCCATACGTCATTCCTTGTGAATTGATTCAGCTCCTCTTGCATTGCTAGAATCCAGTCATTGTCCAGAAGTGCTTCATCAATTGTTGATGGTTCAATTAGAGAAACAAGTCCCATGAGAGGTTCTTCAGAGTTTCTGAAGCTGGCTCTTGTTCTGATTGGATCTTCCTTTCTTCCTAAGATTGTTTCTTCTGGGTGATCCATGCTGCTTCTGGATGGTCTTTTCTGAGGTTGATCAACAGAAGATGCTGGATTGCTTGCAGTGCCTCTTTTTGATGTTGAGGGAGTGTCTCTGTTAAGAGCTTCTGATGACTTGTCTTCAGTACCTGTGAATTCAACTTCCATACCTGCAAGTAATTCATTCTGCTTTGACTTTTGAGAGTCAAGCTTATCATCAAAACGAACACTGATTGATTCTTCCATAATTTGTGTTTCTGTATTGTATACTTTGTACCCTCTTGAGCTTTCAGAGTATCCTAACATAATACACTTCTGTGATTTAGAGTCAAACTTGTTCAAATAATTTTTAGTATTCAAAATAAAGCAAGTACATCCAAATGGATGAAAATATGAAATGTTGGGCTTTCTGTTCTTCCACAATTCATATGGAGTCTTTTCCAGAATAGGTCTTATGGAGATTCTATTCTGAATGTAGCACGCTGTGTTTATTGCCTCTGCCCAGAAGATCTTAGCAACGTTAGTCTCGTTGATCATGGTTCTGGCCATTTCTTACAATGTTCTGTTCTTTCGTTCTACAACTCCATTTTGCTGGGGAGTTCTAGGACAAGTGAAATCATGCAGAATGCCTTTGTCATTAAAGAATGACTCAAAATCTTTGTTTTCAAATTCTCCACCATGATCACTTCTGACTTTAACGATTCTAAGATCCTTTTCATTTTGAACTTGGTTGCAGAAGGTCACAAACACAGAGTGTGACTCGTCCTTGTGTCTTAAGAACTTTACCCATGTCCATCTTCTATAGTCATCTACGATTATTAACCCATACTTCTTGCCACTGACTGAAGCAGTTTTAACTGGTCCAAATAAGTCAATGTGCAGAAGTTCTGATGGTTTAGAGATGGAAACAACGTTTTTAGATTTGAAAGCTGGTTTTGCAAACTTGCCTTTCTGACATGCTTCACACAGAGCATCTGAATTGAACTTCAGGTTAGGAAGTCCTCTGACCAGATTGAGTTTGTTAATTTGAGATATTCGTCTCATACTAACATGCCCCAATCTTCTGTGCCAAATCCATTGCTCGTTGTTAACAGACAGAAGACACTTTACATTCTGACTTTTCAGTTCAGAAAGTTTGATTTTGTAAATGTTGTTTCTCCTCTTTCCATTAAATAGGATAGTCCCATCTTTCTGACTAACAGCTTTGCATGAATTTTGATTAAAGATTATATCATAATCGTTATCACTTAATTTACTTATGGATAACAGGTTATGCATTAATCCATCTACTAATAAAACATTACTTATAGAGGGAAGATTTCCATTACCTACTGTTCCAGAGCCAATGATCTTTCCCCTTTGATTGCCTCCAAAGCCTATGTGGCCTCCAGGCTTAAGCTCCAGGCTTTGGAACATATGCCTTCTTCCCGTCATGTGTCGTGAGCAGCCAGAGTCCAGGTACCATGACTGGTGTTTCTTCTTTGCTGCTAAAGATATTTGTAACATGTATTATTTTATCCTTAGGTACCCATATTTTCTTGGGTCCTGATTTGTTAGTTTTACCAAAACTCTGGTTGAATTTTGGTTTGACAAAATAATTACTACTAGTATATTTGATGTCATGTGTGTGCCCATATACAAAGTGAGAATCAAGTGAAGTGCGTTTTATCACTAAATCCATGGCATTCTTTGGTGAAGGTACCTTACCATGGTATCCTATTCCTTTTCTGCCATTTCTGCTAACTCCATAGATCATTGAAGCCATTTTGCTTCTATCTATGTTTTTAGCTAGAAACTTCTGAAAGATGTGATCATACTCCCTGATGATCTCATCAGCACTACTGGGAGTTTCAAGAATTGTTTCCTTCTGAGAGTTTTGTAATAGATTTTCTAATTTTGAAATTTTATTTTTCAACTCAGAATTCTCCAATTTGAGACTCTCAGTTTTATCAGAGTCAGAAGCAAGATTCCTTTTCAGGTTTCTGAATTTAACTCTGATCTGCTGATATCTTTCCAGAATTTCATTAAGGCTTTCAGCTAGTTTAGCCTTAGTAAATTTAATAGAAAAGTCAGGAAATACCTCTTCTGTGTCTGATTCAGAGTCTGATTCAGAAGCTTCACTGTCTTCTGTTATGTTTTCCATGAGAGCTATGTTTGCTCTTTCATCATCTGATTTTGAGTCAGCTTCAGATGTATCAGAATCATCCCATGTGGCCATGAGACTTTTCTTCTTTTCCTTGCCAAACTTTCTTCTGGGCTTTTCCTTCTGAAGCTTTGGGCAGTCACTTTTGTAGTGCCCTTACTCGTTACATTCATAGCAGATGATGTCTTTGTTGTTTGGCTTTCTGCTTCCTGAAGAGCCTTCAGATCTTCTGTGTCCAGAGGAGGATTCTGACCTTATGTATCTGGAGGAAGATTCGTTCTGATTCTCTGATCTTCTGGGATTCTGAACTTCCTTTGCCTCTACTTCCACAGTTGGTTCACCCTTCTGGAGAGGAGAGACAGTTCATCTTCTTCTGATGATGACCCATCAGAGGTTTCTTCTACAGCCTGCAAAACTTTGGAGTCAGATTTTCTGTTAGATTTTAAAGCTAATGGCTTACTTTGCTTTTGAGGTTCATCAACTTCTAGCTCTATCTCGTGACTTCTGAGGGAGCTGACAAGTTCCTCCAGAGAGATTTTGTTGAGATCCTTAGCTAGCTTCAGCGCTGTGACCATTTGCCTCCACTGTTTTGGCAAGCTTCTGATGATCTTCTTAACATGATCAGCAGTAGAATACCCTTTGTCCAGAACTTTGAGACCAACAATCAGAATTTGAAATCTTGAGAACATTGTTTCAATTGATTCACTTTCTTCCATCTTGAATGCCTCATACTTCTGAATGAGCGCAAGAGCTTTAGTTTCTTTAACTTGAATGTTGCCTTCATGCGTCATTCTCAGAGAGTCAAACATATTCTTTGCAGTGTCTCTGTTTGATATCTTTTCATATTCAGAGTAAGAGATAGCACTGAGAAGAATTGTTCTGGCCTTGTGATGATTTTTGAAATCACGCTTTTGCTGATCAGACATTGCTTTCCTGTCAATCTTCTGACCACTTGCATCTACTGGGTGCGTGTATCCATCTGTCACCATGTCCCACAGATCAGCATCATGGGCCAGAAAGAAGCTTTCAATTCTGTCTTTCCAGTAATCAAAGTTCTCTCCATCAAAGACTGGAGGTTTGCCACTGAATCTGTCTCTTTCTTCATTGTTGTCATTGCTGATGTTTTGATGTGGTCCTACCATAGTGTTTTTCTAACGCTGGATCTTGTACTGACACGGTTAAGTGTTATAAGCTCAGAACCAGGCGCTCTGATGCCAATTGAAGATGTGAAAAACACAAGAAGGGGGGTTGAATTGTAAAACTTGAAATCAAATGCAGACAACACGTTATTTTTATCCTGGTTCGTTTGATCTCAAACTACTCCAGTCCACCCGTCAAGGTGATTTCGCCTCTCTCCAACGAGGTCTTAATCAACTATATTCAACTGAATACACGACTGCTTTAACAACTGTTAAAGCCTTCTTGAGTCTAACCACAGACCGGTTTATCTCAAGGAAATTCTTTTACAGATAAATGAACAAATGTGTGTTTGATGTTTTCTAGAAAAACTATATATCACAACTGCGATAATACACATTATAAAGCTTATAATGAACTAGACTGCTAATGCTATAGAGTAAGCGGTTGAGAGCTTTAGCAATTTGGATGAGTGAGAACGTAAAGATGATTAGCTTATGCGTATGTGCTTATGAAAGAATTAGCCAATTATTTTCTCACTGATTTGCTTAAGTATCCTAGGAATAGATACGTTGCTGTCCATAAATCCATTTCAATGCTCATAACGTTCTTTCCTTTTTGAGAAGATCTTTGTCTTGGAATAAAGCTGTTGGTAATTAATCTATCTTGAATGTATAGTAATGTTGACACTTCAGAATATTCTGCTTAATGAAAATCAGAGTGTTCTTGGCTTTAGCTTATTCTGGCGTTTCTGAGTGCTGGTGACATGATAAGTATCTTGCTCAGAGTCAGAGTATGTTTTGCGTAGATTCTGTTCATCAGACTTCAGCATAGCACATGTTTGATCATCTGATGTGACATATCTTTTGATGTTGATGTTGATACTGATATTCTGATGTTGATTCCCTCAGAGTTTCTGTAAATACACACCATAATTTTAAGTAGCATATATGTCTTATAAATCTTACAATTTTATTTAATCTTGTATTTTGTTATCATCAAAACTCTAACTTAGGGTTGTAGAATCAAACTATGTTCTAACATCATGTCCATCCAAGCATCTGAGCAAGACCATGTCTTGATTTCTTTTATACAGTACATCTTCATTAAGGAAAAAGATGCCTGCCAACCTTCTCAATGTCTTTCTATCTTTATTTGATACACCAATTGGGTATTCCTGAGTCTAAAGAAAGTGCTTGATATCAGAATACCAAGGTTTTTCATTTACCATATCCTCTGTTGTAAACACATGAGCTGGTCTATCCAGACGTCATACTGTAATACGAGGCACATCATTCAAAGTATTAACTGGATACATAGAAGCCAGAGTTGCCAAAGCGTCCGCCATATAATTTTCATCTCTTAGAATATGATGGAATTCAACTTTGTTAAAGAAGGGTAATAGTCTTCTAGCATAATCTTTGTAAGGGATCAAGCCAGGATGACGAGTATCCCATTCTCCTTTAATATGATTAACAACCAAAGCCGAATCACCATACACATCTAGAATCTTAATTCTAAGATCAGTGGCCTCCTCGAGACCCATAATACAAGCCTCATATTCCGCCATATTATTAGTGCAATTAAATGTCAGCCTTACAGTAAAAGGAATGTGTGATACATGTGGAGTAATGATCACCGCACCAACTCCTTTTTCGTAAGCATTCACTGCTCCATCAAATACCATGCCCCAACGAGATTCAGGATTTGGACCTTCCCCAGGAAAAGGTTCATCATAATCTTTTTCTTTTAAAAACATCACATCCTCATCAGGGAAGTCAAACTTAACAGATTGATAGTCATCTACCAGTTGGTGAGCAAGATAATCCTCCAGCACACTACTTTTTATGGCCTTTTGAGTGTGGTACTCAATTTCGTATTCAGATAATAACATTTGCCAGCGGGAAATTCTCCCTGTGAGAGCCGGCTTTTCAAAAATATACTTAATTGGATCCATTTTAGAAATCAACAAAGTAGTATTATTCAACATATATTATCGCAAATGCTTTGTTGCCTAGGCCAGAGCACAACATGTTTTCTCCAACATAGAATATCGCGACTCACAATCAGTAAATTTATTACTGAGATAGTATATGGCATATTCTTTCTTTCCTGTCTCATCCTGTTGTCCCAAAATACAGCCTATAGAACTATCCAACATATTCAGATACATGATCAATGGTCTTCTTTCAATGGGAGGGAGCAAGATAGGAGGTTCAAGCAGATATTCTTTGATACTTTCAAATTCCCTATGGAAGTCCTCTATCCATACACAACCTTGATCCTTCTTAAGCAACTTAAATATAGTTTCACATGTTGCGGTCATGTGGGAGATGAATCTAGAAATATAATTCAGACGCCCAAGGAAGCCTCTAACTTGCTTCTCAGTCCTTGGCACATGCATTTCTTGAATAGCTTTGACTTCATTTGGGTCAAATTCAATCCCTTTCTGGCTAACAATGAAACCTAACAACTTCCTTGACCGGACACCGAAGGTGCATTTATTTGGATTCAAGCGGAGATGATATTTCCTCAAACGCTGGAATAACTTCAACAAATCATCCATATTCCCTTCTTTGTTCTGTGATTTGGCAATCATATCATCGACGTATACTTCAATTTCCTTGTGCATAAGATCATGGAATAGGGTTGTCATAGACCTCTGATACGTTGCACCAGCGTTCTTCAACCCGAAGGGCATCACTCTATAACAGGATGTTCCCCAGGGTGTGATAAACATTGTTTTTTCCATGTCCTCACGAGCCATTCTTATTTGATTATATCTGGAAAATTCATCCATGAACGAGAATACTTTAAACTTTGTTGTGCTATCAACCAGCATATCAATGTGCAGCAATGGGAAATCATCTTTTGGACTAGCTTTATTTAGATCTCTGTAATCTACACACATGCATATTTTTCCATCTTTCTTTGGTACATGCACAATGTTGGCTATCCATTGAGGATACACTGATGTCACAAGAAAATTGGCATTTATCTGCTTTAAGACTTCTTCTTTGTTTTTTACTGCTATATTAGGGTGAGTTCTTCTCAACTTCTGTTTGATGGGCGGGCACTCTGGCTTCAAATGCAAATTATGCTCCACAATATTTATGTCTAGACCTGGCATGTCTTGGTAAGACCAAGCAAATATGTCCATATACTCTTTCAATAGTTCAGTCAACCTGCTCTTCATATCAGGGTGCAACGATGCTCCAATCTTGACTTCCCTTGGCTCCTCTTCTGAACCCAAATTGATTGTTTCCAATGATTCTTTATACGGATGAATGGAATTTTCCTCGTGCTCGAGCAACCGTGAGACCTCTTCTGGAATCTCATCATATTCTTCTTCTTCCTTCCCAAACACAGGATATTCAAAGTTGGGAGAGGGTACAAGGTCATTGTATTCAACACGTTTATTAATTAATCTGCACACGTGATTTGTGATTGCTTTTAGAAACTGATACATATATCAAATGATTATGCAGACTTATTCACAAATATATTTTATTCAAAAAAAGGTTTTTTTTATTACCAATTCACATGAAAAAGAAGAAAAAGTAAAAGACACAATTTTGAGAATCAAAGATAACTTTTATTTATGATTTTAATGATCAAAGCAAATAGATAAGCCCATACAATATTAACTTTCATTTTGGGAAAAATGAAAGCTTTTTGCAAAGAAAAAACAAATTACTTTGAAACATGGATGCAAGAAGGAATATCATAAGTGACCCAGTTCTGGATTCTGACTCCAAGTGTCACATAATTCGGAATTTCCTGATCTTCTTCATCCTCCTTAATAGCATAAATTCTAGAAATAGTTGGATGGAGGTAGCCTCCACTGCGGAAAACATCATGATAACTGCTCATAGTAGACTTAAACTTCAAACTTTCTCCTTTTCCATTCTTGGCAGAGAATCCTAAACCAACCTTGTTCTTGTTCAGTGGAGGATCAACGACTTGTCCCCATACTTTACTTGGACCATTGTTCATAACCTGCTAAGCATCCTTGAATGAAGTCATAGAGTTCTCATTCCCTCTTACATTATCAACAGACAGAGCCTGGAAATGCGTCCCCTCAGAAGCTTCATCTGCTTCTACAATATTGAAAGATGATAGATGAGATATCAAAAATGCTTGCTCTCCATTTATAATAACCACTTTTCCTTCACGCACGAATTTAAAATTTTGGTGTAGGGTGGAGGTGACAGCCCCTGCTTCATGTATCCATGGTCTTCCAAGTAAACAACTATATGCGGGTACAATATCCATGACTTGGAAAGTGATCTGGAACAGATACGGGCCTATGTGAATAGGCAGATCGACCTCCCCAATAACTGACTTCCTTGCCCCATCGAAATCTTTGACAATAATACTACTTGGACGTATAGGATCCCCTTGACATTTTAACTTCATTAGCGTACTCCTCGGTATCACATTCAGGGCGGATCCATTATCAATTAACACATTTGATAGTGAATCACTTTTACAGTTCATGGATATGTGGAGAGCCAAATTTTGGTTCCTCCCCTCGTCAGGAAATTCATCATTGCAAAAGATTAGGTTATTACATGATGTAATATTACCCACCACACTTATGAATTGATCTAATGTCATGTCATACTCCACGAAGGCCTGGTCCAACACCCTCATTAAAGATTCTCTATGGGAAGCTGAATTCATCAACAAAGCCAAGATAGATATTTTTGAAGGAGTCTGCAATAACTGATCTACAATTCGGTAGTCTCTCATTTTGATTTTCTTCAAAATATCATCTACGTCCATCTCCAGGGTAGTACCTGTAGCGGTAGAAATGTTTAAGCCTAAGCCATTGGATTGACTAGATTTATAAAGATCAAAATAAAAATCACCACCGCGCTTTATTGTTTCCAAAGGAATGGAAAAAGAGCAAGTAACCCAAAAAGAGGGGGAAAGATTCAAGGTAAGGGAGTTGGTAATGCAAAGGGAAGGTATTAGCACCTTAAACATATACGGTACTCCGCAGGAACCTCTTTGTAAAATCTGTATATTTTGGCTATAAAATGTTGTATGTAAAATAGATGGTGGGGGTGAGAAAAGAAATATATTTTTTATGATTTTTTCACCCGCTGTGGTTGCGAACCTTTAGTACCTACGTACCACCTTCCGTGCAATAGGGGATCAGGGTACACGTAGTTCCTCTTTTAAAATTTTTAAAACACAAGTGTGTTGGTTAATTTCATGAGATAAGACATCATCGTCATTGTCTGTAGGAAAACATACTTACTACCCACAATCATGAGAAGGGAGAATTTGCATCATCTCAAAGTGAAGGATATGTCTTGGATTTAAAATCAACAATGCCTCACTCAACACCCAAGTGGAAAATATCTCACTTCACTATATATTATAGAAGTATAGTCATTTGCATCACTACAAGGATTGACAAGAGTCCAATCTTTTGAAAAACGTTTTAAAGTAAAAAAGCCAAAGTGGCAAAATAGTTTGAAATGAGATTGATTGACTTTTAGTCTTCTCACAAAAAATGTCAAGGTATTATTAAGTTGATTGAAGTTTATTTATGAAAAGGTTTTGAAAATGCATGGACCTAGGTCCAAGTTTATTATGAAAGTGGTTCAAGTAAAAAAAAAGAACAAGAAGAGTTTTCAAAAGGAGAGAGAAGATTTTTGAGATTAAAGAAGATGGGAGGAGAAGAAGAGACTATCATAAAGCATAAGGTAAAATCTAGGGAGAAGAACCATCTAACCAACAAGAAGCCAATAGTTGACATTATGAGTCAAGATAGAATTCCCATTCTTTGGATTGTAACTAAGAAAGCAAAGATACTAGACCTCTTGAGAGAACTAAACTTCAAGTGTATTAAGTCTTCACAAAAATTGGGGAGAGTAACGGTTGTATACGGGTAAATTCCAGATTACAAACAAAGTTTGTAATCACAATAACCTGCACACAAAACAAACAAACGACCCAATGTCTTGAGGTAAACCTCAAGAACTCCAGACAAAATATTAATTAAGGTCACAAGGTCTCCAACATAGGCCAAGGTTTATATTCCTAAGTCCAAGAAGTCCAATACTCCATTATGCCAAGGATAGTAACCAAATAGTCCAAGTATCATTAATGTCTTTTTGGTTTATGTTGATTATTAAGTATCTTCAAAAAGAAAAGAAAAGCTTAAGTGAGCAAAGATGAAAGTAGCATGAAATGTAAATGCTAAAGTAAATAGTACAAAAAGCATAAAAATAAAAGCATAAAGTAAATTCAATTGTTAATAATTAGTGGTTAGCTGGATGTCCATCTTAAAACTTGCATTTGGAACTCATTATAGGATTGGTAGAACCAAATCCTCTCAACAACAAGTTGCGTTTTCTTTTTGTCAAGTATATCATCCATTTAAGAATTCTCAAGGCAACATTTAATGATCAACGATGTTTAAGTGATCTGCGTTGCCAAAATTTATGCAGATCCATTAGAGGATTGGTGGAACCAAAGCCTCCACACAATGAATCTCAAGTTTATTGGATCAAAGGGGTCAAATTAACATACTTGGGCTTGCAAACATAGGTTTGGGCCACGAATGATCATTTATTCGAATCAGGACAAAATTTAGCGCTATGTTAAGCAATCGTAAGTGGACTTATGTAGAAGTCGCACCTATTTTGAGGTCGGTCAATAGAAATCTATGTATTTCATGTTTGAATAAATAATATAGAGATCGTTATCCTATAACATGTAATACAATAAGAAAGGGGAATAAGATGAAGAGGGAAGGGATTAGAGTTTCAAATATCATCAACATCATTCGTCCATTTTAATGGATTTGGTTTATCAACCTATCAACATCCAAGACCCAATGATGTTGAAGAATTTGCCTCAAGATGTGCTCCAAGTCAGTACCACAAGCTATTTCAAGAATCAAACAAGAATCATGTACAAAAGTTTTCAATTTTCAAACATTGTTCAAAGGGAAAACCCTAAATGCACACCTAAGATAAGAATTTTTTTTGAAATATGAAAATGAATTGAAAAAATATGAAGTTAAAACCCTAGCTTCCTAAGGTTCTATAAAAGTCAGAAATAAAATTTGGAATCCCTGGATTGAGGTGGAAGTTTTCTTTAGAAATGAAAACTTAGAAACTAGCAAGTTTAAACCTTAAACTAGATGGTTTTGGAAAATAATTTGTGAAAAAATATGAAATCACATTGTAAAATTCCAGAAAAATGATTTTTATGGCCTCAACATGTTCAAGCATTCCAAAACATTTCATCTCTGATTTTATAGGTATAGGAAGTTATAAATTTAAATCCATTAATGTGCATGATCAAGCAAAAACCCTAAAAAGAGAAAATATGTTCAAAAATTAATCAATTAGGTTCAAAGGTCAAATAAATTTGATGTAGAATAACTTAAATGTTAAGAAAAGTCTAAGGATCAGAAATCGTATTTTCCTTGAATTTTATCTCAAAATAAAAAAAAAGAAATAAAAATTATTTAAACAAATCATTAAAAAAAAAACAAGGAAAATATGAAGATGTTCAATTAAATGATTTAATTTGTAATCCAAAAGTTTTATAAAATAGGACAAAAAAATATTTTCATGTAATAATATCAGAGAGGAGTCCAAAAATATTTTTTTATTAATTTTTATATTTAATAAAAATAGGAAAATAAAATTCTAGATTTAAAAGAAATATTAAAACCCTAATTATTTACATGATTTTAATTAATCAAGAAAAATGATAAAAAAAATAAAATCAAAATCAAAATATGAAAATATATTGAAAAAGAAGTTTAAAATAATTTTTTGATAATTTTTGAAATGAAGAAAATATTAAAATGAAATTTAAGAAAACAAAAGAAAATTAATATATGAAGATTTTTTACCCTTTCTTGACAAAATGTGATGTAAAAGACCAAATGCATCCATGTTCAATCAGGAAGAGACACGTCATCGTCCCTGTCAACACACCAACACCCAAAACGCGTGTAAAACGGATTTCATCAAGGCAACTACCAGCTTCAATTTCTCTCTTGTTTCTCAACCATTTGAGATGATTCAAAAAGCAAAAATGATCACCAAACTACTAAGAACATCATACGTCTTTTAGATTTCAAAAACAAGGTAGGATCAAAGAGAAATTGAAGCTCAAAGTCACCGAAAACTCATTTGAACATGATTTGAAGAAAAGTTCAAAACATCAATGGAGCTCGAATCAAACCAATCCAATACATCAGACCTGTTGTCTGGCCAGCTAATAACATGTATGCAAGATCTCAAGCATTGAATTAAGCTAGCAATCGAGAAATCCAAATCTGAATTTTACCTTTCAAGTGAAAAATAAATTCACTAATGGTTGGATCTAATTATGAGAAACCCAGAGATACTTGCTTCTCTTGCTCCAAATATGAAGAAATGAAAGAAATGTGAGAGCTGGAACAAGGATGGAGGCAGTTTCGAAGAGAAGAAAATTTCAACAATGGAGTCAAGCTTGCTTTGAGAGAGAGAAAGAGAAGTGTATTGCTGACTTTCTGAGGAAGAGAGAAATAGAGTAAGAGCTTGCTATTGAATTCCTTTTGAATGTTGAATGCCTTGCCCTTTTATAGAGTGTGGGAAAAGAATGAAATAAAAAGTGAGAAATGGGAAGTGAGAGGCATGATGCGTTTTATGTTGTTTGAGAGATGAAAAGTGTGCGTTTTGAATAAGTGAGGAGTGTTGTGGGCATGAGCTAGCAGCTGGAGCTTTGGTTGGCACGAAATTTTCATGCATGCCATTCAAATTCTTACAATTTCATGAGCATTCATTTACCTCTCTATATCTCCCTCTATGGTGCAGGAAATGTCACAAAGTTTGAATAAAAAATAGAGAGGACATTTCATACTCCAACTTTGATGTTCAATTTTTTTTAAATGAAGCCTGGAACAATGAGATATTTGGCTATTAATGCATGCTTACAAACTGCTTGATGGAATTCCAGGCATGACTAGGAACTCTGCGCGCGCGTGAGGCTTGGTTGGGCAAAACATTTCAGCTTGCATGATGCCATCTTCCTTCAATTATATCTCAAAATTTATGGAGAATTTGGAGAAACTTCCTGAAGCAACATTGTTCCTCACATTTAGGGCTTCAACTTTGATGTTGGACATTTTTCAAAATATTTAATATTTCACATATAAAAGTATTGATGAATGCGCGCCCACAACATGTTTGATGAAATGACTGCCTAGCGCGCGTGGCTTGTCTTGTGCTTGGCAAAAATTTAGTTTTCAGCTCAGAATCCTAATCACCATATCTTTCTCTACACTTAACCATTTTAAATGATTCTTGAATGAAAAAGAAGAGAAATCTTCAATCTACAACTTTCATGTTTCCAACTTTTTGATTTGAGTCTAAATGGTCATTCAAAAATGGACATGAAGAAGTCAAATTTTTGCCTTTTTAACCTAAATTTCACTAAGTGTCAAAAATCTTCCAAGCTTCATAACTTCTTTTCCTTTCATTTTTTGGTCTTGTGGCCACTCCTACAAAGTTGGAGAATTTTTCATCCTCTTTATAGGCGTATAAAGTTTGCACATTTTCAATAAAAATTGAGAAAGTTATAGCCAGTCAAAATTCAGCCCTATGGATACTTAGAAAATTTTCAAAACTTCAAATAACTTCCTTGAAAAGTTAACTACAATTCACACTTCCTCTTGATATTTAAGCACTATTGACCATGAAATATGAGAATAGAGATATTGAATTGATGGTTGACAGTCTTCTGAGAAAATGACCATTTTACCCCTTTTTTATCAATTGAACCCTTCCAAGCCAAAATTGATGATCAAACTTCCAATGATAGATGCTCATGACTATGTAGAGAAGTATGGGATCAAGAATTTCCGAAAAATCTAGAGATCTCCTGATTAAACTTCAAACCTTAGTTTTGATCATCTGTGTTAGGAGATGGTGAGATGATTGTATTTGTGCCATGACCTACAAGATGATATTCCCAGAGACAACATATACACATTTTGAGGTTAGTTAAAAGCATAAAAGTACAAGATATACAAATAAAATTGCTTCAAGGTGCTTGGTGATTCTCATAGGAAAACCCTAAGATAGGGTGCAATAGGAGAAAAACCCTAAACCCTAATTTGTGATCTGATTACAATGTGATGGTATGAGATGATAGAGGAATCTTAGGGGCAAAAATTGGGGTACAACAGCTGCCCTTATTTAAGTTTCTTCTATCCGGAGATACAAAGGTTAAAAATCTTCATGTCGACGTGATCGAAGATACTTAAATATAAACAAACCCTATTTTTGGCCCTAAGATGCCATGCAATGCTTATGAGTATGAATGCATATGAACAACTTCAAAGGAACGCAAAACACCACTGGGGGTGTAGCAAAGGAGACAAGGATCAAAAGAGAAACCCAACTAGGAAAATAAATCACTGGTGAATCAAAAGACCCAACTCTATTGGTGTAACACCCAAAGAAGAGATAAGGTAGCATCAACTCATCTAAATAGGAGATAGTACAGGATAAAAGTGATTGACAACCAACTGTGAACTACCAAACTCAATAGTCGGAAGTAGAAGATCAAAAAGATAATGACTCATAGATGGTGGTAAAAGGTCAAAGGATACACCAACTTTTACTGAAGGCGAAACTATCGATGTTCACTGAAGGTAGAAAGAGGAAAGAATAACAACACCGACGTTCACTGACGGTGAGCTACCAACATTCACTAAAGGTAGAGAGACAAACATCGACGTTCACTGATGATGAACTACCAACTTTCACTGAAGGTAGGGAGAAAATATCATAGTACTGACGTTCACTGACGGTGAACTACCAACTTTCACTGAAGGTAGCAAAAAGATAACAATCACCAACGTTCATTGATGGTGAACTACCAACTTTCATTGAAGGTAGATAGAAAAGAAATATCATAGCACCGACGTTCACTGATGGTGAACTACCAACGTTCACTAAAGGTAGCAAAAAGATAACAATCACCAACATTCACTGATGGTGAACTACCAACTTTCACTGAAGGTAGAGAGAAAAGAAATATCATAGCATCGGTGTTCACTGACGGTGAACTACCAACGTTCACTGAAGGTAGAAAAAAGATAACAATCACCAACGTTCACTGATGGTGAACTACCAACTTTCACTGAAGATTGAGAGAAAATAAATATCATAGCACTGACATTCACTGACAGTGAACACCCAACGTTCACTGAAGGTAGAAAAAAGATAAAAATCACCAACGTTCACTGATGGTGAACTACCAACTTTCATTGAAGGTAGAGAGAAAAGAAATATCATAGCACCGACATTCACTAACGGTGAACTACCAACGTTCACTGAAGGTAGCAAAAAGGTAACAATCACCAATATTCACTGATGGTGAACTACCAACTTTCACTGAAGGTAGAGAGAAAAGAAATATCATAGCACCGACGTTCACTGACGGTGAACTACCAACATTCACTGAGGGTAGAAAAAAGATAACAAGTTTTCCAAAAATCATGGTGTTTCACCTAGAAAGGGTCTCAACTTCTTCTTTAATCGAGGCACTCCACCCGGAAAGGGTAATATATAAGTTGTCTCAAATAAAGAGACTACCACTTACAAAGATTTCACAATGAATTGTCTCTGAAATATTGAAAGACTTGCCATCCACTGGAGTAATTTTGACAACGAACTGCAAATTATCCACTCATAGAGAAGATAGCAAAAAAAAGTAACGTCGACTTTTATGGGGAAGTAAAAGTTGCTCAAATAAAGAGACCTGCTACTTGCTGTTATGGGAAGGGTTGTAAAAATTGCTTCCTGGGGAAAGCCGTATAGCTTCCTGGAGAACGAAATATGACTTCCTGGGGAATGAAATACAACTTCCTGGGGAAATGCCAACATATTCCTACAGAGAAGGTAAAAGTCTTTCCGTGAAAAATAAATCCACATTCTCAAACCAATGCTCGAAGCTTGTAGAAATCCAAAGTAATAATATTTCTGGGAAACAAAGATTCAAACTAGAAATAAACTGGAGTAAAACAGTCAACCAAAATACATCCTCTGAGAAATAAACTCAAGAGGGAAATCCAAATCATCCAGACAAAGAACTGTACAGGAAGGATAAAGCAAAAAAATCTTCCACCAGGGACAAATCAGTGGGGAAATTGAAATAACATACACTTTATGCTTAAGGTTGACACTCTGTTGGAGAGAGAACAACACAACTCTATAAAACAGGGTAATATGCTAACAAAAAAAAATTATTGAGTGCAAATGAGCAATGATTTTCTAAATTAAAACTATGTATGATGTATGTATGAATGTATGAGTGTTGTTATGTATATGCTGACAAAATAGACATATAATACAGGGAATAAACTGACAAAACCAACTCGGGTACAGTCAATACTTGGCTAAATCATATCCAAGATGAAAATTCCACAAAATTAAGCACCAAATGAGGAACAAAATCCTATTTCGTGGCTTAACTTCACTGGGAAGGAACATAATCCAAAGATAATCACATCATAGCGACAAATCAGTACAGATACAGGGATATAACATCCTTCTCCAGGCTTCACCGGGGAATAACACACAGACTTCAATGGGGAAGACACATGTTTCACGGTCCTCACTTCTACTGGGGATTGCAATAATGATTTCAACGGGGAAATATCTTACAGACTTCACTAAGGGAGATAGCGCCTCATCATCGAAATATCAACTGGGGACCTCGTGCTGTCTTCATTGGGGAGGCCAACACCACATCGAAGAGGGGAAACCAAGATACATTCTTCAATATTGAGAGTAAGTTTTACACCAACTTCTCTGGGGGAAAAAGTATGAAACCTCATGGGGATAACAACTTGGGGAATTAAGAAGTCAAACATTACAGCAAGAAATAAATCTTATGAGGATTTTAAATCAAACCCAACACTTGGCGGGTGAAAACACAAACAATTGACAAATGCCTCAACACTTCTTAAATAAAACATTGCCCTTGCCTGATTATTGGGCAATCAACAAAATGCAAATGATGCCGAAAGGAGATACTTTGCAAATGATTCCAACTCAGCATGCACGGGGAGAAAAGACTTCTATCAAATAAGCGAGGCCTTCACTAGGGAATCTCGGATTGAGTCTTCATATCACGCAAACTTATTCCAACAAAACATGCCCTGGGATAGCCTTCCTGGGGAATCAAGAAGTAAACATTATAGAAAGAGGTCAAACTCATGGGGATTTTAAATCAAACCCAACACTTGGCGGGTGAAAACCCAAAGGGTTGACAAATTTCTCAACACTTCTTAGAAAATATACTTCCCTGGTCTAGTTGCTTGGGAAATAAATACCAATAATAATGCCAATACTGCATAAAGAGCGACATTTTGCAAATAGTTCCATCTCATCACACCAAGGGAATAAGACCTTTCTCATATGAGGGGATATTTCGCTTGGGAATCTGGGATAGAGACTTCAGACCATGCAATGCAAATGAAAAATGAACCAAGACTTGACTGGGGACACTGGGATCACAAACCCAATATTGCACCTTACGCCAATTGGTATCGTCTTCAATATAATAAAAAATAACACGCATACCAGCGAAAACGACCTGAGAAAACCTTCTTGGGGGAAACAAAACTTCCCAAAATTACTGGAGGTCATCCATTCCTGGGATCACCACTTTTGTTTTCCTCTTGGATCACAAAATTTAAAGTAAAAGTAAGTTGTAAATTCTTTTTGAAAACCAAATTTGTTATTTAATCTTTTTTCTTTGAAAATTATTATCAATAATAAATGGAGTCTTTGTAAGCTGAATAAAATAAGGATTACAAAGAATTGGGTAAAAGCTTAAATTTTATAGATAGAATGGTAGTCTGTGAATGACGAGACTCCACCGATGATTACAAAGTTTGGAAAATGGTAATATATAATGGAAAAGATACATTGAGATATAATGACCACTACTCCCTCTAACAACTTTGAAATTCTGAGAAGCAGCTTCTGTTGAAGTATGGTGAGGATCCAAGAAGATTGTTGCTTCAATGATCAAGTCTTGTCTGGTGTAGTTACTTGCCAAGAAAGTCCCTAAATTTTTCCTAAGTTGCCTTTGCAGGTGTTCAACTTAGCGGGAAAATTTTGTTCTGTTTATGTCTCTAATTTTTGCCTAGACCTCCCTCTCGGGTTTTTGGCCTACTGAGACGCTCCTTCTTGCCTAATCCGCCCTTTCGGGTTTTCAACTTAGTGAGTTGTTCTTTTATTTCTTTAGGCGAAGTATTTCTTGATTGCATCAACATTCATGGGACATGGTAACTCCTTGTCATCCATAGTTTCAAGAATTAATGCACCACCAGAGAAGGCTTTCTTGACAACATACGCGCCTTCAAAATTGGGAGTCCATTTTCCCCTAGAATCAGCGTTAAAAGACATGATCTTCCTGAGCATGAGGTCGCCTTATCTGAATTTACGAGGTTTGACCTTCTTATCAAAAGATTTCTTCATTCTCTTCTGATATAAATTCCCATGACACAAGGCCGTCATTTTCTTCTCTTTGATCAAATTCAATTAGTTAAACCTGTTTTGGACCTATTCAGCCTCTGACAACTTGGTTTCCATCATCACACGCAAAGAGGGAATCTCAACCTCGATTGGGAGCATCGCTTCCATTCCATACACAAGGGAGAACGGGGTTTCTCTTGTTGAAGTGCAGACAGATGTCCGATATCCATGTAAAGCAAAAGGGAGCATTTCATTCCAATCTTTATAAGTAACAACTATCTTCTCAATGATCTTCTGGATATTCTTATTAGCAGCTTCAACAGCCCCATTCATCTTTGGCATGTACGAAGATGAATTGTGATGGAAAATCTTGAATTCTTCACAAAGCTTTGTCATCATCTTGTTGTTCAAATTTGAGCCATTATCGGTGATAATTATGCTCGGCACACCACACCGACATATGAGATTATTCTTAATGAAACGCACTACCACCTGCTTAGTAACATTAGCATATGAAGCAGCTTCCACCCATTTGGTGAAGTAATAAATTGCTACCAAGATAAAACGGTGTCCATTCGAAGCATTGGGTTCTATCATTCCAATCATGTCAATACCCCACATAAAGAAAGGCCACGAGGAAGAAATAACATTGAGAAGTGTTGGAGGCACATGAATCTTGTCCGCATAAATCTGACATTTATGGCACTTCTTTGCAAATCTGTAATAGTCAGATTCCATTGTCAGCCAATACTAACCTTCCCTTAGCATATTTTTAGCCATCGAATGTCCATTGGCATGAGTGCCAAATGAACCTTCCATGCATCAACATTTCTGCTTCGTGTCTGTCCACGCATCTGAGCAAGACCATGTCATGATTTCTCTTGTACAACACATTTTCACCGAGGAAGAAGCTGCCAGCCAATCTTCTCAATGTCTTTCTATCTTTATTCGATGCACCAATCGTGTATTCCTGAGTCTGGAGAAAATGCTTGATATCATAATACCAAGGTTTCTCATCTGCTACCTCTTTTGTTGTAAACACATGAGAGGACCTATCCAGTCGTCGAACTATAATTCAAGGTATATCATTCCAAGTATTCACTTGATACATAGAAGACAAAGTTGCTAGAGCATCCGCCATTTTATTTTCGTCTCTGGGGATGTGATGGAATTCAACTTTACTAAAGAAGGGTAACAATATTATAGCATAATCTTTGTAAGGGATCAAGTCGGGGTGACGAGTATCCCACTCTCATTTAATCTGATTTATTACCAAAGCTGAATCACCATACACATCTAGAATTTTAATTCTGAGATCAATAGCTTCCTCGAGACCCATGATGCAAGCCTCATATTCTTCCATATTATTAGTACAATCAAATGTCAACCTTACAGTGAAAGGAATGTGTGATCCATGTGGAGTGACAATCACAACACCAATTCCTTTACCATAAGCATTCACAGCTCCATCAAATATCATGCTCCAACGAGATTCAGGATCAGGACCTTCATCAGGCAGTGGTTCATCATAATTTTTCACTTTCAGAAACATCACATCCTCATCGGGGAAATCATACATCACAGACTGATAATCATCAATTGGTTGGTGAGCAAGATAATCTGCCAACACGCTGATTGAATAGCTTTTTGAGTGTGGTATTCGATGTCATATTCAGATAACAGCATCTTCTTATGGGTAATTCTCCCAGTAAGAACAGGCTTTTCAAAAATGTACTTGATTGGATCCATTTTGGAGATCAACCAAGTAGTGTGATTCAACATATACTGCCGCAAACGTTTTTCTGCCCAGGCCAAAGCACAACATGTCTTTTCCAGTATGGAATACCGTGACTCACAATCAGTAAACTTTTTACTGAGATGATAAATGTCATACTCTTTCTTCCCTGTTTCATCCTGTTGTCCTAAAATACAGCCCATGGAATTATCTAACACTGTCAGATACATAATCAATGGTATTCCTTCAATAAGAGGGAGCAAGATACGAGGTTCAAGAAGATATTCTTTAATACTTTCAAATTCCCTTTGGCAGTCATCTGTCCATACACAACCTTGATCTTTCTTTAACCACTTAAAGATCGGTTCACACGTTGCACTCATGTGGGAAATGAATCTGGAAATATAATTCAAACGCCCGAGGAACCCTCTGACTTGCTTTTCAGTTCTCGGCGCTAGCATTTCTTGAATTGGTTTGACTTTATCAGGTTCAACTTCAATCTCTCTCTAACTAACAATGAAACCCAACAATTTCCCTGACCGAACACCGAAGGTACATTTATTTGGATTCAAACAGAGACGATACTTCCTCAAATGCTGAAACAACTTCAACAAATCTTCTACATGCCCTTCTTCAATCTGGGATTTAGCAATCATGTCATTAACATATACCTCAATTTCCTTGTGCATCAGATCATGGAATAGGGTTGTCATAGCCCTTTGGTACGTTGCACCAGCGTTCTTCAACCCGAATGGCATCACTCTATAATAGAATGTTCCCCAGGGTGTGATAAACGTTGTTTTTTTCCATGTCCTCAAGAGCCATCCTTATTTGATTATACCCGGAAAATATGTCCATGAACGAGAAAACTTTGAATTTTGTTGTGCTATCCACTAACATATCAATGTGTGGTAATGGAAAATCATCTTTTGGACTAGCTTTATTTAGATCTCTGTAATCTACGCACATGCGAACTTTTCTGTCTTTCTTCGGTACTGGGACAATATTGGAAATCTAATGAGGGTACACTGATGTCACAAGAAAACAGCATTAATCTGCTTTAGAACTTCTTCTTTGATCTTCACTGCCATATATGGGTGAGTTCTTTGCAACTTCTGTTTAATTGGCGGGAACTCTGGCTTCAGCGGCAAATGGTGCTCTACAATATCTGTATCTAGACCAGGCATATCTTGGTAAGACCAAACAAAAATATCCACATACTCTTTCAACATCTCAATCAACCTACTCTTCACATCAGGATGCAGCAATGCTCCAATCTTGACTTTCTTTGGATCTTCTTCTGAACCCAAATTGATTCTTCCAATGGCTCTTTATATGGATGAATGGCATTCTCCTCGCACTCAAGCAACCGTGAGACCTCTTCCGGAATCTCATCATATTCTTCTTCTTCGGCCCCATACACAAGACATTCAAAGTTGGGAGAGGGTGCAGGGTCATTATATTCAACAGGTTTTTTAATTAATCTGCACATATGATTTATGATTGCTTTTAGAAACTGGCACATATAACAAGTGATCATGCAGATTGAATTGCAATTATTAGTTATTTTGAAAGGTTTTTTCTGATTACCATTTTCCAAGAAAAAAACAAAAAATAAAAACACAATTTGGGAAACAAAGACAACTTTTATTATTGATTTTAAAAATCCAAGCAAACAGATAAGCCCATGCAATATCAATACTTTCACCTTGGTCAGAGTGAAAGCTTTTCAAAAAATATTAACAAAAACAAATTACTTTGAAACATGTATGCAAGAGGGAACATCAATGGTGATCCAGTTCTGAATCCTAACTCTGTGCGTCACATAATTTAGCATTTTTGGCTCTGCTTCATCTTCCACAATGGCATTAATCCCGAAAACAGTAGGATGAAGATAACCCCCGCTACGAAAGATGTCTTGATACTTGCCTGCATCAGACATCGGCTTCATGCTCTTACCTTTATCATTCTTCACAGAGAATCCCAAGCCAGCTCTATTCTTATTTATAGGTGGATCAACAATCTGCCCCCATACTTCATTATGGCCATTACGCACAACCTGCGGAGCATCCTTAAACGAAGCCATAGAATTCTCATTTCCTCTTATATTATCAATGGATAAAGTTTGGAACTGGGTTCCAATAGCAGCTTCATCCGCTTCCACAATGCTGAAAGAGGACAAATAAGATATCAATAATGCTTGTTCTCCATTTATAATTACAACTTTTCCTTCACGCACAAACTTCAACTTTTGGTGTAAAGTCGAAGTGACAGCCCCTGCCTCATGTATCTACAGCCGTGCCAACAAAAAGCTGTAAGTGGGTATAATATCCATGACTTGGAAAGTAATATGAAACAAATGTGGGCCTATATGAATAGGCAAGTCCACTTCACCAATAACAGATTTCCTCGATCCATCAAACGATTTCACAATAATTCCACTTGGGCGCATGGGCGTTCCTTGATATTTCAATTTCATAAGTGTGCTCCTTAGTATAACATTCAATGCGGATCCATTATCAATCAGCACATTGGATAATGAATCATTCTTGCAGTTCATAGAGATGTGGAGGGCCAGATTGCGATTCCTTCCTTCATCGGGCAGTTATTCATTGCAGAAACTCAGGTTATTACATGATGTAATGTTCCCTACCACACTGCTAAATTAGTCTACAGGAATATCACTTTCTATGAAGGCTTGGTCCAATACCCTCATCAAAGATTCTCTAGGAGCAGCAGAGTTCATCAATAAAGCCAAGATAGATATTTTTGAAGGAGTCTGCAGTAGCTGATCTACAATTATGTAGTCTCTCATCTTCATTATCTTCAAAATATCATCCACCTCTTTTTCTACCATAGCTCCACTAGATTCCCCCACTGCCTTCTTGGGTTCAACATCTTTAATAATTTTATTTCCAGTACTAACATCTCCACGAACAACTAGTGCAAATATGCGACCGCTGCGGGTCACTCTGCTAGTCTCAACAATATTTCCAACATTAGGCATTGGATGGATGGGAACTTCCAAACCATCCTCTAAAATTGTAGCATTATATTTGTAGGGTACATCCTTGTCTGACTTGTAGGGGACATGACCCGGTAAGCTAATCACTAATGGAGTAATAGCTGGCTTTCCATGATATTCAACTTCAAAATGAGTGGGTGCACCAAAATAGGGAACAATAACATTTACTCCCTCTTCAAAACATCCATTTATTACAGAGTCATCTCTGGAAAACATATTTTCATCTGAGGAGAAGAACTCATCCGCAGAGGCATACTCATCATCTGACTCTTCTTCAGCCAAACAAACCTCAATCTCATTAACCTCATGGTAATCATCCCTTTGGAATGTAACTTTGATAGTTCCATTATCCAATAACAACTGAATACCTTTCCTTACAATTGAACATCCTCGAGAATCTTGGCAGCAAATTCGGCAAGATCCATATTGATGTTCTACCTTACCAGCCATGTGGCAGAAAGTAGCATGCAATTGTACAAGATCCTCATTCATCTGTTCCACATCAAAGATTTTGAACTCTCTAGGGAATCCAGAAACCATGTTTACTTCCTCTTCATACTCTTCCCTAGTCCTGATTATGTGGATGGGGCCCTCATCCATCATCTCCTGCAAATCAGCATTTATCTTGTCACAACCCTGTATATCTGTACTGCAAATAGCACAACAAGAATGGTCATGCGTATAGTAGATAAATTCACATAGGTCTGCATGCATTTTTACCAAATCTCCTATAACCAATTTAATATCAAAAATATGGAAGTCACATAGACAACCAGAAACCATGTTCACAGCATTTGCTCCTCCATGCTTTGGCAAATGATTTTCTTTCACATTAGGGCCAACATATTTGAAAGACAAGATACCAGACTTAACCAATTTTTGTACTTCAGTTTTCAAAGGATAGCAGTTCTCAACATTGTACCCTGGTTCTCCCTGATTAAAAGCACATGTTTGGTCTTCCTTGTAATAGCAAGGTAATGGTAATGGTATAGCGGGAGGTGGTCTGGTCTGGACCAACTTCTTTTGAATTAACGCCGGGAGTAATTCTGTATAGCTCATAGGGATAGGGTCATAACTCTCCCTTCTCTTATTATACCCTTGATTCCCCTGATGGAATGGTGTCTAATAAGCAACGGTGGTTGGAGCTACACCAACAACTGGAGTTACTGAGGCGACTTGTTGATGACGCTGATAATTTCTTCTAGGAGGATTAACCCTCCTCTCTTGCATAACAGCATCTGTATCTCTCTCTTTCTTTTTGGAAAACCCATAGGATGGATTCTTCGTACTTTTGGAACTTTCACTTTTTGTTAAACTTCCCTCTCTTACAGCCTCTTCCAAACGGATACCCATGCCCACCATTTCAATAAAGTCACTTGGCGCACTCGCTACCATCCTCTCATAGTAGAAATCATCCAGAGTCTTCAGGAAAATCTTAGACATCTCCTTTTCTTCCATGGGAGGAATCACTTGGGTGGCTACCTCAAGCCATCTCTATGCATATTCTTTGAATGATTCCTTGTCCTTTTGGACCATGGCCCTGAGTTGATCACGGTCAGGCGCCATGTCCATTTTGTATTTGTATTGTCTGATAAATGCTTCTCCCAAGTCATTGAAAGTATGGATATTGACGTTGTCCAAACCATATACCACTTCAACGCAGCACCAGTCAAATTATCCTAAAAAAAGTGAATCAACAGACGTTGATCATCAGTGTGGGTAGACATCCTTCTTATATACATCACACGATGAGCACGAGGACAAGTGTTTCCCTTGTACTTCTCGAATTCTGGGACTTTAAACTTCGCAGGTATCTTGACATTTGGGACCAAGCATAAATCGTTCACATTCTGCCCAAATAATTCCTTTCCCCTGGGGGCATTCATCTCCCTCTGCATCTTGTCAAACTGATCTTGAAAATCATCCATTCTATCATAGAGATTCATGCCTTCACTTGGTGGAGGAAAAGGACGATACATATCATCAATAGCAAATGGGATCATATTCACCGAAGGAGGTGCAACAAGAGTAGCATGCACCACTGCAGGTGCAGGAGTAACTGTAGTCTGAACAACTGGAGTAACTTGAGGACCAAGATTGAAACCTTCAGGAACAAAGTTCTATGGCATTCCCCATGGACAACCTTGAGGCATGCGATTCTAAACAACAGTTGGAATGGCAGACACAGGAGCAGTCGGAGCTTCAATAGTAACCTTTATCTGTTGAGGTTGAACACTCGGTGACTGATTCTGAGCAGCGACCAGAGATTCCATCAGAGCAGTGAGATTGGCCATGTCGGCCTTTAGAGCAGAAACTTCCTCGCGCAACTCATGATTCTCTTGTTCTAAGTTGTCCATCTTTCTTCTGAAATTAGCTCGAGTATTGTAGTGGTGAGACAACTTGCTGAACGAAGTAAAGAAGCTTGGTAAGACACCTAGATATGCATAATAAATGCAAGAAATATGTGCAATATGATGCATGATATACAATGCGCATGATTTATTTTATTTATTAATATTTCAAGGGACTTAAAAATTTAAAGACACATTGCAAATATCAAAGTAATAACACATTTGAAATACTGAAAAATTTTATTATAATAACTTCAAAATGGATTACAAATTTCAATAATCCCAAGTACAAGATGAAAATAAAGTCTAAACCCTAAGAAGTAAAGCTGATGGAGATCACTCTATACGCTGGCGCTTCCCTATAAGCCTGACAATCTGAGCCTTCAACCTCTGGTTTTCTTCCGCATATCTGGTGGTAACCTCCTTCCAATCACCTAAATCAGAAAGTGAGCAACTAGCATCTGACTAAGGCTTAAGAGAAAATAAATCCCCTTGCCTCTCCATGGTCTCTACAGCCCGACTCTCAAGAATCTCAATCAACTCAGCTTTCTCCTTCAAGTCTGCTCTATAGGAAATCTATAAAGTTTGGCACTTATTCTTCCAAGCATCCTTTTACTGTTGCATCCTGACTAAAGCAAGTTGTAGCTCTTCCACATCATCCAATAAGGGAGAAGTTCTCTTCACAAACAAATCAGGCATATGTGCTTCTCGGGAATACGGCATCTTCAACTGAATAGCTCTCATTTGGACCCTCTTAAGATAAGGCTCCAAAGAAACAGCCCCCCTAGGTCCCAAGTCTTTCCTACTCTTCCTATGAATGTGACGCCAGGCCTTCGCAATTTTCTCCCTAGCTTCCTTGTGGTCTTCTCCCTCCTTCAGGAATAAACTACTCAAATGAATACTATTTGGTTTATCCCTCATCGGATAACCAAGCTATCGTCGTGCAAGAACAGGGCTGTAGTTAATTCCTCCCTTTGTACCAAGAAGAGGTACATTGGGGAAACTACCACAATTGTCGACAATCTCTACATCATGGTAAGCCCGATGATACCAATCAATATCTGAGTGAGTAAGTTCCAAGATCTTAGGAGCCCAACGGGGTTCCATCCTGACATCCTAGAAAGCATCAGACTGAGGCATATGAGAAATAAACCACCGGTACAACAGAGGCGTGCAACAGATAATCATCCCCCCATGATAAGAATTTTGAAGATGAATAGAGTAATAAGTATCACCCAACAATGTAGGAACTGGGTTTCCAATCATGAAGATCCTGATAGCATTAATGTCAACAAACTTGTCTACATTAGGAAATAAAAACAACCCGCAAGCAAGTAGAGCAAAGATAGCCTCAAAAGCGACTGTACTCTTCATCCTAGCAAAGTAACGAGTTTTCTCCAATAAGAACTGAGCTGGTAATCCTCTAATTCCTCCTTTAGTAGTCATATGGGCTTCAACCTCAGACTTCCCCAGATGGATCAAAGCAGTAATCTCGTGTGGTTTTGGCTCACTCTCCAAACCAGTAAAAGGAACATGATCGGTAACAGGTAAATCCAACAAATAAGAATACTCTTCTAGTGTAGGCATCAACTGATAGTTAGGAAAAGTAAAGCAATGATACAGCGGATCATAGAACTGCACCAAGGTATAGAGAATGCCCTCCCTAATCCTAAGCTTCATGAGAGGAATGATGGATCCACACTTCTTCCAAAAATTTGCAGAACACTCAATCTCGGGAATTACACTGATCAACTCATCTATCTTGGGATCTTTTAAACTGTATTTTTCGGTCTTTCTTTTTCTAGAATCCATGGTCAAAAGGTACCTGAGATATTCACAAATGGTCAACTTTCAAGTCCCTTGAAATAAAATTTCTTCAAAAGATGCTTATGAGTGCATGGATGCATGATGCAACAATCACACACAAGATCACAAACATAGGGTTCATAGGTTCAACGTCACGAGCATGAGGTTGAAGGTACTACCCATAAGGTATGATCTAAAAGTTATCACCTACCGAACAAGGTTCTAGAGGTTCCCAGAGTCTACATCCGTCCTTCGGATATTACCAACATCCCGATTAACTTGGTAATTAGTAATATTCTCAAGAAAAACTCGTTTGAGCGTAGTATCGCGTGACAACTATTTTTGGATTACTCCGTCATAACTTCCTCACTACACCTAAAAGTCCAAGATGGGTTAGGTATTCTACGGTCCTCAGCTTCAGTAGGCTCCCAGGTCGAAAGTAGCACGTCTTCTCGATTACTCGATAAACGACACTACAGTCAAAGGGGCCTCCACTGAGTGGGGGATCTCATGCCTCCTTTTTTTGGATTACTCCCTCAAAGTTAACATGACTATACCTCCCTTCCTATCTTAAATTTTTCCCAAGTCTGGGTATAGGACTTATAAGTAATCACCAAGCCCCTGAAAACCAGGAAAATCCAGACAAACATATATACAACATATAACACATAAACAACAATAGCACATATACAGATATAAACAAAGATAGGCTCAACCCACTTAAGGATGGAACAACAAGAGATCAATCTATCCCCAGTGAAGTCTCCATTTTCCTATAGCGGTAGAAATGTTTAAGACTAAGCCATTGGATTGAATAGACTTATACAGATCAAAATAAAAATCGCCATCACTCTTTATTGTTTCCAAAGGAATGGGAAAAGCGCGAGTAACCCAAAAAGAGGGGGAAAGATTCAAGGTAAGGGGGTTGTTTATGCAAAGGGAAGGTATTAGCACCCTAAACATCTACGGTACTCCGCATGAACCTCTTTGTAAAATCTGTATATTTTGGCTATAAAATGTTGTATGTAATATAGATGGTGGAGGTGAGAAAATAAATATATTTTTTATCATTTTTGCACCCTTCGTGGTTGCGAACCTTTAGTGCCTACGTACCATCTTCCGTGCAATAGGGGATCAGGGTACACGTAGTTCCTCTTTTAAAAATTTTAAAACACAAGTGTGTTGGTTAATTTTATGAGACAAGACATCATCGTCATTGTCCGTGTGGAAAACATACTTACTACCCACAATCATGAGAAAGGAGAATTTGCATCACCTCAAAGTGGAGGATATGGCTTGGATTTTAAAATCAACAATGCCTCACTCAACACCCAAGTGGAAAATATCTCACTTCACTACATATTGTAGAAGTATATTCGTTTGCATCACTACAAGGATTGACAAGAGTCCAACCTTTTGAGAAAAGTTTTAAAGTAAAAAAGCCAAAGTGGCAAAATAGTTTGAAATGAGATTGATTGAATTTTAGTCTTCTCACAAAAAATGTCAAGGTATTATTAAGTTGATTAAACTTTATTTATGAAAAGGTTTTGAAAATGCATGGACCTAGGTCCAAGTTTATTATGAAAGTGGTTCAAGTAAAAAAAAAGAACAAGAAGAGTTTTCAAAAGGAGAGAGAAGATTTTTGAGATTAAAGAAGATGTGAGGAGAAGAAGATACTAGACCTCTTGAGATAACTAAACTTCAAGTGTATTAAGTCTTCACAAAAATTGGGCGGAGTAATGGATGTATACGAGTGAATTCCAGGTTATAACAAAGTATGTAATCACAATAACCTGCACACAAAACAAACAAACAACCCAATGTCTTGAGGTAAACCTCAAGAACTCCAGACAAAATGTCAATTAAAGTCACAAGGTCTCCAACATAGGTCAAGGTTTCTATTCCTAAGACCAAGAAGTCCAACACTCCATTATGCCAAGGATAGTAACCAAATAGTCCAAGTATCATTAATGGTTTTTATGGTTTATGTTGATTATTAAGTATCCTCAAAAAGAAAAGAAAAGCTCAAGTGAGCAAAGATGAAAATAGCATGAAATGTAAATGCTAAATTAAATAGTAAAAAAAGCATAAAAATAAAAGCATAAAGTAAAGTCAATAGTTAATAATTAGTGGTTAGTTGGATGACCATATTGAAACTTGCATTTGGAACTCATTAGAGGATTGGTAGAACCAAAGCCTCTCAACAACAAATTGCATTTGTTTTTTGTCAAGTATATCATCCATTTAGAAATTCTCAAGGCAACATTTAATGATCAACGATGTTTAAGTGATCTGCGTTGACCAAAATTTATGAAGATCCATTAGACGATTGGTAGAACCAAAGCCTCCACACAATGAATCTCAAGTTTATTGGATCAAAGGTGTCAAATTAACATACTTGGGCTTGCAAACATAGATTTGGGCCACGAATGATCATTTATTCGAATCGGGACAAAATTTAGCGCTATGTTAAGCAATCGTAAGTGGACTTATGTAGAAGTCGCACCTATTTTGAGGCCGGTCAATAGCAATCTATGTATTTCAGTTTGGATAAATGATATAGATATTATCCCATAACATGCAATACAATAAGAAAGGGGAGTAAGATGAAGAGGGAAGGGATTAGAGTTTCAAATATCATCAACATCATTCGTCCATTTTAATGGATTTGGTTTATCAACCTATCAACATCCAAGACAAAATGGTGTTGAAGAATTTGCCTCAAGATGTGCTCCAAGTCAGTACCACAAGCTATTTCAAGAATCAAACAAGAATCATGTACAAAAGTTTTCAATTTTCAAACATTGTTCAAAGGGATAACTCTAAATGCACACCTAAGATAAGAATTTTTTTTAAAATATGAAAGTGACTTGAAAAAATATGAAATTAAAACCCTAACTTCCTAAGGTCCTATAAAAGTCAGAAATAAAGTTTGGAGTCCTATATTGAGGTGGAAGTTTGCTTTAGAAATGCAAACTTAGAAATTAACAAGTTTAATAATTTGTGAAAAAATATGAAATCACATTGTAAAATTCCAGAAAAATGATTTTTATGGCCTCAACATGTTCAAGCATTCCAAATCATTTCATCTCTGATTTTATAGGTATAGGAAGTTAGAAATTTAAATCCATTAATGTGCATGATCAAGCAAAAACCCTAAAAAGAGAAAATAGGTTCAAAACTTAATCAATTAGGTTCAAAGGTCAAATAAATTTGATGTAAAATAACCTAACTGTTAAGAAAACCTTAAGGATCAGAAATCATATTTTCTTTGAAGTTTATCTCAAAAGAAAAAAGAAATAAAAATTATTTAAACAAATCATTAAAAAAAACAAGGAAAAGATGAAGATGTTCAATTAAATGATTTAATTTGTAATCCAAAAATTTTATAAAATAGGACAAAAAAATATTTTCATGTAATAACCTCAGAGAGGAGTCCAAAAATATTTTTTATGAATTTTTAGATTTAATAAAAACAGGAAAATAAAGTTTTAGATTTAAAAGAAATATTAAAACCCTAATTATTTACATGATTTTAATTAATCAAGAAAAATGATTAAAAAAACGAAATAAAAATCAAAATATGAAAATATATTGAAAAAGAAGACTAAAATAATTTTTTGATAATTTCTGAAATGAAGAAAATATTAAAATGAAATTTAAGAAAACAAAAGAAAGTTAATATATGAAGCTTTTTTAATCCCTTTCTTGACAAAATGCGCTGTAAAAGACCAAATGCATCCATGTTCAATCAGGAAGGGACACGTCCTCGTCCCTACCAACACACCAACACCCAAAACGAGTGTAAAATAGATTTCATCAATGCAACTTCCAGCTTCAATTTCTCTCTTGTTTCTCAACCATTTGAGATGATTCAAAAAGCAAAAATGATCACCAAACTTTTAAGAACATCACACATCTTTTAGATTTCAAAAACAAGGTAGGACCAAAGAGAAATTGAAGCTCAAAGTCATTGAAAACTCATTTGAACATGATTTGCAGAAATTTTCAAAACATCAATGGAGCTCGAATCAAACCAATCCAATACATCAGACCTGTTGTCTGGCCAGCTAATAACATGTATGCAAGATCTCAAGCATTGAATTAAGCTAGCAATCTGAATTTTACCTTTCAAGTGAAAAATAAATTCACTAATGGCTAGATCTAATACTTGCTTCTCTTTCTCAAAATATGAAGAAATGAAAGAAATGTGAGAGCTGGAACAAGGATGGAGGCAGTTTCGAAGAGAAGAAAATTTCAACAATGGAGTCAAGCTTGCTTTGAGAGAGAGAAAGAGAAGTGTATTGTTGACTTTGTAAGGAAGAGAGAAAGAGAGAAAGAGCTTTCTACTAAATTCCTTTTGAATGTTGAATGCAATTCCCTTTTATAGAGTGTGGGAAAAAATGAAATAAAAAGTGAGAAATGGGAAGTGAGAGGCATGTTGCGTTTTATGTTGTTTGAGGGATGAAAAATGTGCATTTTGAATAAGTGAGGAGTGTTGTGGGCATGAGCTAGCAGCTGGAGCTTTGGTTGGCACGAAATATTCATGCATGCCTTTCAAATTCTTACAATTTCATGAGCATTCATTTACCTCTCTATATCTCCCTCTATGGTGCAGGAAATGTCACAAACTTTGAATCAAAAATAGAGAGGACATTTCATACTCCAACTTTGATGTTCAATTTTTTTTTAAATGAAGCCTGGAACAATGAGATATTTGGCTATTAATGCGTGCTTACAAACTGCTTGATGGAATTCCAGGCATGACTAGGCACTCTGCGCACGCGTGAGGCCTGGTTGGACAAAACATTTCAGCTTGCATGATGCCATCTTCCTTTAATTATATCTCAAAATTTATGGAGAATTTGGAGAAACTTCCTGAAGCAACATTGTTCCTCACATTTAGGGCTTCAACTTTGATGTTGGACATTTTTCAAAATAATGAATATTTCACATAGAAAAGTATTGATGAATGCGCGCCCACAACATGTTTGATGAAATTACTGCCTAGCGCGTGGCTTGCCTTGTGCTGGGAAATATTTAGTTTTCAACTCAGAATCCTAATCACCATATTTTCTCTACACTTAACCACTTAAGATGATTCTGGAATGAAAAATGAATAGAAAGCTTCAATCTACAACTTTCATGTTGCCAACCTTTTTATTTGAGTCCAAATGGTCATTCAAAAATGGACATGAAAAAATCAAATTTTTGCCTTTTTAACCTAAATTTCACTAAGTGTCAAAAATCTTCCAAGATTTATAACTTCTTTTCCTTTCATTTTTTGTACTTGTGGCCACTCCTACAAAGTTGGATAATTTTTCATACTCTTTCTAGGCATATAAAGTTTGCACATTTTCAATAACAATTGAGAAAGTTATAGCCAGTCAAAATTCAGCCCTATGGATACTTAGAAAATTTTGAAAACTTCAAATAACTTCCTTGAAAAGTTAACTCTAATTCACAATTCCTCTTGATATTTTTGCACTATTGACCATGAAATATGATAATAGGGATATTGAATTGATGGTTGACCAAAAGTTCACTTGGTCAACTACTGATTTTGACTGTCTTTTGAGAAAAATGATCATTTTACCCCTTTTTATCAATTGAACCCTTTCAAGCCAAAATTGATGATCAAACTTCCAATGATAGATGCTCATTACTATGTAGAGAAGTATGGGATCAATAATTGCCCAAAAATTCAGAGATCTCCTGATTAAAATTCAAGCCCTAGTTTTGATCATTTGTGCTAGGAGATTGTGAGATGACTGTAGTTGTGCCATGACCTACAAGATGATATTCCAAGAGACAACATATACACATTTTGAGGTTAGTTAGAAGAATAAAAGTACAAGATATACAAATAAAAGTGCTTCAAGTTGCTTGGTTATTCTCATATGCAAACCCTAAGACAGGGTGCAGTAGGATAAAAACCCCAAACCTTAATTTGTGATCTGATTGCAATGTGATGGTATGAGATGATAGAGGAACCTAAGGGGAAACAATTGGGGTACAACAGTACCACTAGATTCCCCTACAGCCTTCTTATCTTCATTACTTTCCACAACCTTTTTACCATCATTATCATTTCTCCTAATAACCGCTGCAAATACGCGACCACTATGGGTCACTCTACTAGACTCATCAATATTTCCAACACTAGACAAAGGCTGGATGGGAACTTTCACACTATCTTCTAAAATTGTAGCATTGTATTTGTACGGTACAACTTTGTCTGATTTGTATAGAACGGGCCCTGGCAAGCAAAACACCATGGGGGCAACAATTGGCTTGCTAAAATATTCAATTCCAACAGGGGGAAGAATCACTGAAACACGGCACAATCACATTCACACCTTCTTCAGAAAATCTTGCCATTAAAGAATTATCACCAGGGAACATATCCTCATCTGAGGAAAAGAATTCATCCGCGAAAGCATATTCATCATCTGATTCTTCCTCAGCCAAACAAACTTCAATCTCATTAACCTCCTGGTAATCATCTCTTTGGCTTGAAACCTTAATAGTTCCATTATCCAAGAACAACTAAATACATTTTTTCAAAATTGAACATCCTCGGGAATCCCTGCAGCAAACCCGGCAAGATCCATAGTGGTGCTCTACCTGACCAGCCATGTGGCAAAAAATAGCATGCAATTGTACGCGGTCATCATTAATATGTTCCACATCAAAGATCTTGAACTCTCCAGGACATCCAAATACCATGTTCACTTCTTCCTCATACTCTTCTCTAGGCCTGATTATATGGATGAGGCCCTCATCCATCATCTTTTGCAAATCAACCTTTATCTTATCACAACCTTGTATATTAACTAAAATCACAAAGGTATGCATGCATCTTTACCAAGTCTCCTGTAACTAAGTCAATATCATAAATGCGGAAGTCCCCTAGACAACCAACAACCATGTTAACAGCATTCACTCCTCCATGTTTTGGGAGAGGATTATCTTTTACATTAGGACTGACAACTTTGAAGGACAAAAGACCAGATCTAACCATTTTCTATACCTTGGACTTTAGAGGATAACAATTTTCTACATTATGCCCTGGTGCAGCCTGATGGAAAGCGCATGTCTGATCTGCCTTGTAGTACCAAGGTAAAGGGGATGGTATAGTAGGAGGTGGCCTAGTCTGGACCAACTTTTTCTGGATTAATGCTGGGAGTAGCTCTGCATAACTCATAGGGATAGAGTCAAAAGGCTCTCTTCTCTAATATTTCCCTTGACTTCCCTGAGGGGCTAATCTTTGATAAGAAAATATAGTCAGAGCCGTATTTACAACCGGAGTTACTGAGGCAACCTGTTGATGGCGCTGGTGATTTATTCTAGAGGGATTAACCCTTCTCTCTTGAATAACAACATTTGCATCCCCCTCCTTCTTCTTAACAAATCCATATGATGGATTTTTCACATAGCCAACACCTTCACTTTTTATCAGACGACCTTCTCTTATGGCCTCTTCCAAACGGACGCCCATTCCTACCATTTCAGTAAAATTACTGGGTGCACTCGCCACCATTATTTCATGGTAGAGTGCACCTAGTGTCTTCATGAAAATCTTCGTCATCTCCTTCTCTTCCATTGGAGGAATCACTTGGGCGGCTACTTCAAGCCATCTCTGTGCATATTCTTTAAATGATTCCTTGTCCTTCTGGACCATGGCCTTGAGTTGATCATGGTCAGGCGCCATGTCCATATTGTATTTGTAATTTCTGGTAAATACTTCACCCATGTCATTAAAAGAATGAATATTGGCATTGTCCAGGCTCATGTACCATTTCAACACTACACCGGTTAAATTGTCTTAAAAGAAATGAACAACAGGTGTTGATCATCTGTATGAGTAGACATTCTCCTTACATACATCACCAAATGAGCACGAGGGCAAGAGTTGCCCTTGTACTTTTTGAACTCTGTTACTTTGAACTTTGCAGGTATTTTCACATTTGGCACCAAGCACATATCATTCACATTTTTCCCAAACAACTCTTTTCCTATGAGGGCCTTCAAATCTTTCTGCATCTTACCAAACTGGTCTTGAAAATCGTCCATTCGATCATAGAAACCCAAGCTTTCACTTGGTGGAGGAATAGGGCGATATACTACATCATTAGTAAATGGGCCATGTTCACCGAGGGAGGTGCAACATAGTGAACCTCGTTTCTAGCAGCAGGGGTAACATGCACCACAGGAGGTGCGGGAGCAGAACCAGTATGAGTAAGCGGAGCAATCTGAGGATCCTAATTAAAACCTTCTGGTGTAAAGTTCTTTGGAATTACCCAAGGATATCCTGGAGGCATACAATTTTGAACCAAAGCTGAAGTAGCAGAAATAGGATCAGTCGGAGCTTTAGTAGTAACCATTATCTATTGAGGTTGAGCAATCGGTGGCTGATTCTGAGCAGCCACCAAAGATTCCATTAAAGCAGTGAGATTGGCCATACCGGCCTTCAGAGCAGAAACTTCCTCGCGTAGCTCGCGATTTTCTTGTTCTAGGTTATCCATATTCCTTCTGAAATTAACTCGGGTATTGTACTGCTGAGACAGCTTGTTGTTCGAAGTAAAGAAGCTCAATAAGACACCTGGATATGCAAAAAAAATGCAAAAAGTATGTAAAATATGATGCATGATGTGCAATGCACATGACTTATTTTATTATTAATATTTCAAGGGACTTCAAGATTTATAGACAATTTTGCAAATATCTAAGTAATAACACATTTGAAATACTGAAAATTTTATTATAATAACTTAAAAATTGATTAAAACTTTTTAGTACAAGTTTCAATAATCCCAAATACAATATGAAAATAAAATCTAAAACACTAAGAAACAAATCTGGTGGAGATCACTCTATACGCTGATGCTTCCCCGTAAGTCTGGAAATCTGAGCCTTCAACCTCTGGTTTTCTTTTGCATATCTGGTTTTCTTTTGCATATCTGGTGGCGACCTCCTTCCAATCATCTGAATCAGGATCTGGTGGCAACTAGGATTTGATTGAGGTTTAGGGGAAAATAAATCCCCTTGCCTCTCCATCGTCTCTACAGCCCGACTCTCAAGAATATCAATCAAGTCGTCTTTCTCCTTCAAGTATGCTCGGTAGGAAACCTCTGGAGTCTATCACTTATTCTTCCAAGCTTCTTTTTCCTGCTGCATCCTGACTAAAGCAAGTTAGATCTCTTCCACATCATCCAATAGGGAAGGAGTGGTCTTCACAAACAAATCAGGCATAGGTGCTTCCCGAGAATATGGCATTTTCAACTGAATAGCTCTTTCTTGTACCCACTACAGATAATGCTCCAAAGAAACATCCCCCTAGGTCCATAGCCCCTCCTACTCTTCCTGTGAATGTGTCGCCAGGACTTCGCAATCTGCTCTTTAGTTTCCTTACGTTTTTCTCCCTCTTTCAGGAAGAAACTACTTAAATGAATACTATTTGGATTATCCCTCATTGGATATCCAAGTTGTCGCCATGCAAGAACAGGGTTATAGTTAATTCTTCCATTTGTACCGAGAAGAGGTACATTGGGGAAACTACCACACCTGTCGACAATCTCTACATCATGCTAAGCCTGATGATATCAAACAATATATGAGTGAGTAAGTTCCATGATCTTTGGAGCCCAACGAGGTTCCTTCTTGACATCCCAGAAAGCATTAGACCGAGGCAAATGAGAAGTAAACCACTGATACAATAGAGGCGTGCAGTAGATGATCATCCCCCCATGATAAGAATCACGAAGACGAATATAGTAATAAGCATCACCCAACAATGTAGGAACTAGTTTTCCAATCATAAAGATCCTGATGGAATTGATAACAACAAATTTTTCTACATTAGAAAATAAGAACAACTCGTAAGTGAGTAGAGGAAAGATGGCCTCAAAAGCAACCGTACTCTTCATCCTAGCAATGTAGTGAGCTTTATCTAATAAGAGCTGAGCTGGTAATCCTCTTATCCCTCCTTTGGTAGTCATGTGGGCTTCAACCTTAGACTTTCCCAAATGGATCAAAGAAGTAATCTCATGTGATTTTGGCTCCCCCTCCAAACCGGTAAAAGGAACACGATCGATAATAGGCAAACCCAGCAAATAAGAATACTCCCCTAATGTAGGTATCAACTGATAATCAGGGAAAGTAAAGCATCGATACATCAGATCATAGATCTGGACCAAAGTCGAGAGAATACCCTACTTCATCCTAAGCTTCATGAGAGAAATGATGGACCCATACTTCCTCAAGAAATTTGCAGGACACTCAATCTCGGGAATCAGATTTATCAACTCATCTATCTTGGGATCTTTGAAAATGTACTTTCTGGTCTTTCTTTTTCCAGAATCCATAGTCAAAAATTACCTGAGATATTCGCAAGTAGTCAACTTTTAACTCCCTTGAAATAAAATGTCTATAAGAGATTCTCATGGGTTCATGAATGCATGATGCAACAATCACACACAAGATCACAAACATAGGGTTCATAGGTTCCACGTCACGAGCATGAGGTCAAAGGTACTGCCCATAAGGTATGGTCTAAAAGTTATCACCTACCGAACAAGGTCCTAGAGGTTTCCAGAGTCTACATCCTTCCTTCGGATATTACCAACTTCCCGATTAACTCGGTAATTAGTAATCTTCTCAACAAAAACTCGTATGAGCATAGTATCGTGTGACACTACTTCCGGGTTACTCCTTCATAGCTTCCGAACTACACCTAAAAGGCCAAGATGGGTTAGGTATTCTATGGTCCTCGGTTTCAGCAGGCTCCCAGGTCGAAAGCAGTACGTCTTCCTGATTACTCAATAAACGACACTATAGTCAAAGGGGCCTCCACTGAGTAGGGATCCCATGCCTCCTTTTTTGGGATTACTCCCTCAAAGTTAACATGACTATATCTCCCATCCTATCTTACTTATGCCCAAGTCCGAGTATAGGACTTATGAGAAATCACCAAGCACCCTGAAAACCGGGAAAATCCAGACAAACATATATACAACATAAAATATATAACAAACAATAGCACATATACAGATATAGACAAAGATAGGCTCAACCCACTTAGGGATGGACCAGCAAGAGGTCAATCTTTCCCCAGTGAAGTCGCCATTTTTTTATGTAGCGGTATAAATGTTAGGATAAAGCCATTAAATTGACTTGACTTGTACAGATCAAGAAATCACCATTGTGCTTTATTGTTTCCAAAGGAATGGGAAAAGAGCGAATAACCCAAAAGAAGGGGAAAGATTCTAGGTAAGGGGGTTGGTTATGCAAAGGGAAGGTATTAGCACCCTAAACATCTATGGTACTCGGCAGGAATCTCTTTGTAAAAATCTGCATACTTTGGCTATAAAATGTTGTGTAAAAATAGATTGAGGGGATAAGAAAAGAAATATTTTTTTATGATTTTTGCACCCGCCTCGGTTGCGATTCTTTAGTGCACCTTCCGTGCAATAGGGGATCAGGGTACATGTAGTTCCTCTTTAAATATTTTAAAACACACGTGTGTTGGTTAATTTTATTAGACAAGACATCACCGTCATTGTCCGTGTGGAAAACATACTTACTACCCACAATCATGAGAAAGGATAATTTGCATCATCTCAAAGTGGAGGATATTGTTTGGATTTTAAAATCAACAAAACCTCACTCAACACCTAAGTGACAAATATCTCACTTCACTATATATTGTAGAAGTATAGTTGTTTGCATCACTACAAGGATTGACAAGAGTCTAATCTTTTGAGGAAGAGTTTTAAAGATAAAAACAGCAATGGCAAAATGGTTTGAATGAGATTGATTGACTTTTAATCTTCTCACAAAAAATGTCAAGGTATTGTTAAGTTGATTGAAGTTTGATTAAGAAATATCTTTTGAAAATACATGGACATAAGTCCAAGTTTATTATGAAAGTGGTTCATGTTTTAAAACAAGAAGAGTTTTCAAAAAGAGAGAGAAGAATTTTGAAATTGAAGAAGATTGGGGAAGCTGAAGAGACTATCTTAAAGCATAAGGTAAAAAGCTAGGGACAAGGACCATCTAACCAACAAGAAGCCAACACTTGACATAATGAGTCAATGTAGAATTACATCCTTTAGATTTGAAACCAAACAAAAAATTAATAAACCTCTTAAGAATACCAAGCTTCAATTTGTATTAAGTCTTCACAAAAATTGGGCAGAGTAACGGCTGTATACAAATGAATTCCCGATCACAGAAAAAAGCATGTAATCACAATAACCTGCACACAAAGTAAACAAACAAATAACCTAATGTCTTGAGGTAAAAACCCAAGAACTCCAGACAAAATAACAGTTGAGGTCACAAGGTCTCGTGAAAGGCCAAGGCTTCTAATCCTAAGTCCAAGAAGTCCATGTCTCCGTAATTCCAAGGATAGTAACCAAATAGTCCAAGTAACATTAAAGTTTTTTTAGGGTTTAAGTTGGTTATTAGGTATCTTCAAAAAAGAAAATGAAAAGCTCAAGTGAGCAAAATAAAAATACATAAAAGTAAATGCCCAAGTGAGCAAAGATGAAAAATAACATGAAACGTAAATGCTAAAGTAAATTGTACATAAAGTAAAAGCACAAAATAAAAACATAAAATAAAGTCAATTGTTAGGAATTAGTGGTTAGTTGGATGACCATCTTGAAACTTGCATTTGGAACTCATTAGAGGATTCGTAGAACCAAATCCTCTCAACAATAAGTTGCATTTGCTTTTTGTCAAGTATATCATCCATTTAAGAATTCAAAGTAATACTTAATGATCAATGATGTTTAAGTGATTCACTTTGACCAAAATTGATGATGTTCCATTAGAGGATCGGTAGAACCAAAGCCTCCTAACAATGGATCTCAAGGTTATTGGATCAAAGGGTTCAAATTAACATATTTGGGCTTGCAAACATAGGTTTGGGCCACGAATGATCATTTTCTCAAATTGGGACAAAATTTAGCGCTATGTTAAACAATCGTAAGTGGACTTATATAGAAGTCGCACCTCTTTTGAGGTCGGTCAATAGCAATCTATGCACTTCATGTTATGAGACATGATATGTAAATGATGCTCCAATAACACTTGGTACAATAAGAATGAGATAAGATGAAGAGGAAAATGGAAATGAGTAAACCACATTTGGACCAAAAATTTAATCAAACTATTATTAAAATCATTCATCCATTTTTATGGAGTTAAACTCAACACCATGGATCCAATGATGTTAATAAAGTTCATGATACAAATTTTAATCCAAGATCACCCAAAATATATATAAAAATAAATTTGTATTTAAAAATAAAAGAAAATGGTTTTAAAAATGATTATAAAATGGAAATAAGAGAGAAAAATAGCAACTATATTCAAATTAATCAAGAAAAAATAAGTATGACCATAGAAAAATCAGGAATGAACTCAAATATTTATATGAAATTTTTGGTAATTTTTTAAAGTCAGAAACCATTTTTAAATCAATTTAAATTGTTCAAATAATGCAAAAAAAGATAAAAATGGCAAAAATTAAGACAAAATTCCACAAAAAAATAAGAAGGCCAGAATAAATGAAAATGATTTTTATGAAAAAATTCAGAATTAAAAAAATGTCAGAAATTATTTTTTAAAACAATTAAAATAAAGAAAACAAGGAAAAATTATAAAAAATACCAAATATTAAAATAAAAATATGAAAAAATATTTATAAAGTCGGAAATAATTTTTAAGTATTTTTGTATATTTTTTTCATAATTTTTGGATAAAAAATAAAAGAGTTATGAATTTTTGAATTTTAAAACAATTAAAATATAAAATCAGAAAATAAAAATAAAACTAAAAAGATGTTGTAATATCAAGCTTCTCAATGAACTTTATTTTGATGAAGACAAACCATAATGGCAAGAAGGCAAAGATATTGATCAAGCTAAAGCATCAATGGATAAAAGTCTTTGATTCAAGCTCTTGGCAAATTTCACAAGGTATAATAACAAATCTTGCTTTGAACTTAAGTCTTAGATGCTCAATGATCAAATGAAGTGTTTAAAACTTGTCCAAACTTTTTCTCAAGTTTTCTAAGCAAAAAAAAATCCATTTTTTACTTCTATGCAATCGATTTACATGTTGGTGCAATCAATTACATGACTCACATTTTCAGTTGTTTTGCTTATGTTTCTTAGTGCAATCGATTTATACAAGTGTGAAATCGATTGCTCTCTAGTTAAAAATGCTTATGTTTTAAATTGCAATCGATTTGCATGTTTGTGCAATCGATTGCTCACTGAAAAAATTTGAATTTTCTGGCTGTTAGAACCCGTACAATCGATTTGCATCAAGGGTGCAATCGATTGCTTGCTGAACATTTTTTAAAAACAGAAGCTTTGAACATACCTTTTCATAACACCACTTCATGGAATCTTTTCATTTAATCTTGGCAATTGCTCATGATTAATTTACAGAAACTTATGCAGTTTCAAAGGGGTGCTATGAACATATAAATACTGAAATTTCAAAATCAAAAATAATTTCTTCCAATCAATATTTTTCTAAATTTTCAAATATTCAACTCAAGCCTTTTTCACTTTCATTCAAAAAAAATTCTGCATATTTTCATATCTTGTATAACAGAAAACTTTGAGCAATATAATTCTTGAGTCATTGTATATCATTGTTATTGGAAGAGAAGATCAACTTATTGATAAAATCACTCAAAGTGATTATTGCTCTACAAACTCACTCAATCAAAATATTGTTGTCCACTTTCTTATTTTTCAGGATTGTTGAAAATAAGATTAGTGGTTTTTGTACTCTTGTTTTCCAGGATTGTTGGAAACAAGTAATGTCACCTTGAGAGGATTGTTCTCACTGTTGGCATAGTGAAAATCCAAGAGGATTGTTCTTGGTCCAAGAGGATTGTTCTTGGTTTTGGTAGTTCTTATTTAAGTTTGCCAACTATAAGGAAATCTCTTTCATGTTGAAAGGGGACTGGAGTACTCTTGAACTGTGAGGGGAACCAGGATATCTCGCTTGTATCTCTTTATTTTTCTGCACTTTATTCTTTCATAAACTCACCATAAACCAGAAAAATAATATCCATCATCACTAAAACCAGAAAAAATTTAAAGTACCTAATTCACCCCCCCCCCTCTTAGGCAAACTTCGTACTTACAATTGTTATCAGAGTAGGTTATAGGTAACCTGTTCTTAGAGATCCAAAATGGCTTCTGCAAATCAAAATCCTGTTTTCAGAGATGGTGGTAGTAACAACAAGCCTCCTGTATTTTGTGGTGAATATTTTGACTTCTGGAAAATACGCATGAAGGCACATCTAGAAGCACAAGGAGAAGAAATATTGGATGTCGTCGAAAATGGGCCATTTATTCCTATAACGGTGATCAACGGTGCTTGTTCATCAAAGCCTAAAACTGCATGGATGAAGATGATAAGAAAAAGGTCATCTATGATAAAAAGGAAATCAATCTTATTCAAGGTGCACTTAGCATGGATGAATTCTTTCGTGTCTCGGTATGCAAAATGGAGAATGAAATATGGGATACCTTGGTACAAACTCATGAAGGACCGTTGAAGTTAAACGATCAAGATTAAATACTTTAAGTCAAGAATACGAGTTATTTCGATTGAAGCCCGGGGAATCTATCCTTGACTTGCAGAAAATATTTGTGCATTTGACAAATCATATAAGTGCTCTTGGTAAGACTTTAACTAATGATGAACTAAATCTGAAGTGCTTAGATCTTTAACTAGGGAATGACAACCAAAAGTAACGGCAATTTCGGAAAATAAAAGTCTTTCTACAATGACGTCCGCAACGTTGTTTGGAAAACTTCAAGAATATGAAACGGAACTCGGAAGACTTGAAAAGCATGAAAATAAATAGAAGAAAATCCAAGAATATTGCTTTCAAGATTGATTCCAAGGAAGTTAAAGAGGAAGACAATCCAGAAGAAGATGAAAATTCCATGCTTCTTGTTAAAAGGCTTGGTAAGTTCTTTTCTAGAAATGACAAATCATTTTCTCATGTAAAAAGAAATAAACAATTAAGGAAAAAGGAAGCTTCCACATCAACACAAGAAGTCACATGTTATGAATGCAGTAAGCAAGGTCATATAAAGCCAGATTATCTGAAACTCTCCAAAAAAGGTGGCTACAAAGGCAAAAGGGAATTTAAGAACAAAGAAGCCTATGTTGCATGGGAGGATAATTAGATAAGTTCTTCGTCCGATTCCGATAGTGATGAAAGTGAAAATATAGAATTGATGGTCTCACACCATTCCGATAGTGAAGATGACGAGGTTAGTAATGAATTTTCTCTTTTTGATAATGATGCACAAGGTGCTATAGATGAACTATTAAATGAGTGCAAAATTCTGTACAAAACTATTTCATCTCAAAAGAAACAAATTTCATCTTTAGAAGATAAATGTGAATCTATGGAAAAAGATCTCAAAGATGAAAAACAAAAATTTAGTGAGCAAAAGCAGAATTTTGTATGCAAAAATTATGAGTCACTCTCTTTCCAAATTGTCCAATTAAAAAGAGTTATTGAGAGATATGAAAAAGGTCAAATTGGATTGGAAGGTGTTCTTAGCCAACAAATATATTCCAATGATAAAAGTGGAATTGGATATTCAAAGTTTTCAAAACTAAGTTCTAATTAAACTATATTTGTTAAGGCTAGTGATCAATCATCCAAAGAGAAAGTGAACAAACCTAAAGTGGTTCATCATTATCATAAAAAGAAAAATTTTCCTAAGAAGAAATATTATCCTTCTATATATAGAAGTAACTTTAAACCTACTTGTTTTTATTATGGTATTAAAGGCTACACACCTAATGCTTGTTATGTTAGAAACTTTAGTGTTAGAAACTTTAGTGGGTAAAGAAAGGTACTAATTATGAAGGAACCAAAGCAACTCGGGTACCTAACAAAACCTAATTTTTTTTGTAGTTATGCTTCAAGACCACATGCAATCTATGGTATCTTGATAGTGGTTGTTCAAAGCATATGACGGGAGACATAAACCAATTTTAAAATCTAGTGCTAAAGGCCAAGGGTTTTGTCACTTATGAAGACAAAAATAAGGGAAGAATTCTTGGCAAAGGCAAAGCTGGTGCTCCACATTTCACATCCATTGAATATGTTCTTTATGTTGAAGGACTAAAGCACAATCTTCTTAGTATTATCCAACTTTGTTACAAAGGCTTTAAGATCAAGTTCGCCAAAGATGAATGCTCGATAGAAGACGAAGTCAAACATGAGGTTATACTTAAAGGTAAAAAAATTAATAATATATTTATGATTTCCCTTGATGATCCATATTTGAAGGTAAAATGCCTCATGGCGAACAATGATGATTCATGGCTTTGGCACAAAAGAATTGCTCATATTCACATGGAACACTTGAATAAATTAATCAAGCATGATTTTGTCATTGGGTTACCTAAGAGAAATTTTGTCAAAGATAGACTTTGTGATGCATGTCAAAAAGGGAAACAAACAAAATCAACTTTCAAATCTAATAATGTGGTGTCTACTACAAAGCCACTACAATTGTTGCATATGGACTTATTTGGTCCATCAAGAACAAAAAGTCTCGGGGGTAAGGTATATGCCTTGGTTATTGTTGACGGTTTCTCTAGATATACTTGAACATTATTTTTAGTGCAGAAAAGTGATGCATTCAAGGCTTTCAAGAAGTATTCTAAGCAAATTCAAAATGAAAAGTCTTTAACAATTGCCTCCATAAGAAGTGATCATGGAGGAGAATTTCAAAATGCTCTCTTTGAAGAATTTTGTGGAGAACATGGAATCTCTCACAACTTTTCGGCACCAAGGACTCCTCAAAAAAATGGAGTGGGGGAAAGAAAGAATAGATCTCTTGTAGAACTTGCATGAATAATGCTTAGCGATTTAAATCTTCCAAAATATTTTTGGGTGGATGCGGTAAGCACGGCATGTTTTGTTAGCAATAGAGTTAACATAAGACCGATCTTGAAGAAAACTCTGTATGAACTTTTCAAAGGGAGGAAACCAAACATTTCTTTCTTTCACATTTTCGGTTGCAAATACTTTGTCTTAAACAACGACAAAGATAAACTCGGTAAGTTTGATGAAAAATCCGATAGAGGTATTTTTCTTGGCTACTCACTTACTAGTAAGGCATATAGAATATATAACAAAAGAACTTTAACAATTGAATAATCAATGCATGTATCTTTTGATGAATCTAACCCCCTCCAAGGAGGATAATGTTGTTTTTAATGATGATGATGATGAAATATTAGAAGTTCCTCAAGAAAATACTTCCAAAGATGTCAATAAAGATCAACTGATTCAACAAGAAGAAGTATCTCAACAAGAATCAAATATCAATGATCTAACAAAGGAATGGAGAACTCATAGAGATCATCCTATCGATAAAGTAATTGGTGATATAAGTCAAGGTGTGAGAACAAGATTAAATCTTAAATATGCTTGTCTAAACATGGTGTTTGTCTCTCAAATTAAACCTTCCAAAGTTGATGAAGCCTTAGGCGATGACCAATGGATTATTTCTATGCAAGAAGAGTTAAACAAATTTGAAATGAATCAATTTTGGGAACTTGTCCCAAGGCCAAACAACAAACACATCATTGGAACAATATGGGTGTTTAAGAATAAACTTGACGAGAACAGTATAATTGTTCGGAACAAAGAAAGGTTGGTAGCACAAGGCTACAATCAAGAAGAAGGAATCTATTTTGAAGAAACTTTCTCTCCGGTTGCAAGGTTAGAAGCTATTCGTCTTTTACTTGCATATGCTTGTTCGTTAAATTTTTAGCTTTTTCAAATAGATGTCAAGAGCGCATTCTTGAATGGATATATCAATGAAGAAGTCTATGTTAAGCAACCCCCAGGGTTCGAAGATTTCAAGAATCCATCTCATGTATTTAAATTGAGAAAAGCTCTCTATTGTTTGAAACAAGCACCACGGGCATGGTACGATCGACTAAGTAATTTCTTATGCGAAAAAGACTTTGAAAAAGGTAAAGTTGACAAGAATTTGTTTATCAAGAAAATCAAAGGTAACACTTTGCTAGTTCAAGTCTATGTGGATGATATCATCTTCGGTTCGTCAAAAAAATAAATGTGTGAAGAATTTTCAGCAATAATGCAAGGAGAATTTGAGATGACCATGATGGGTAAAATGAATTATTTTTCTTGGACTTCAAATAAAGCAATTAAAGGATGGCATCTTCATCAACCAATCCAAGTATTGAAAATAATTGTTGAAAAGATTTAACGTGGATAATTATAAAGCTATGACTACTCCAATGGGTTCTGGTACATATGTTGATCAAGATGAATCGGGTGTCTCTATTGATATTACAAAATATCAAGGTATGATTGGATATTCATTGTATTTGATGGCAAGTTGTCCTGGCATAATGTTTAGTGTGTGTTTTTGTGCTCGCTTTCAAGCAAATCCAAAGGAATCACATCTCATGGCGGTAAAATGAATCATGAAGTGTCTCAAAGGAACAACAAATGTTAGATTATGGTATCCTAAAGGTAGTGTTTGCAATTTAGTTGGTTATTCTGATGCGGATTATGCAGGTTGTAAAACTTATAGAAAAAGCACAAGTGGTACTTGTCACATCCTTGGAAATGCATTAGTATCATGGGCTTGCAAGAAACAAGCATGCGTTTCTCTTAGCACGGCCGAAGCAGAATACATTGCAGCGGGTAGTAGTTATGCACAAATATTATGGCTCAAGAAACAACTTTGTGACTATGTACTCGATCTAGGATGCATTCCTCTACAGTGCGACAATACAAGTGCGATAAATATTACAAAGCATCCGGTCATGCACTCAAGAACCAATCAAATTGACATACGACATCATTTTCTTCGTGATCATGTAATTCAAGGAGATGTCAAATCCACATTTGTAGATACACATGATCAAGTTATCGATATCTTCACAAAACCTTTGGCAAGAGAACCATTTTACAAAATTCGACGAGAAATTGGTATTTTGGATGAACATGACGCCTAAGGTGCATTCTATCCTTTCTTAATGCTTTCAAAGTGATATTCATGTTTATATGTGAAACATTCATGTATATATGTAGCTTTAAGATGTTATGTATATTAAGATTTGTTTAAATTCAAGAAAAATGTGTTTTTGGTCATTTTTGGTTGATGCAATCGATTGCACCATTGTGTAAATTGATTGCTCACTGTATGTTTTTATTCTCTGACCATTCTTTTTTAGTGTAAATCGATTGCACCATAGTGCAAATTAATTGCATGTTGTTCTTTTCGGTTTACTGTTGTTTCTGTTTATTATGCAAATCGATTGCATCTGTGTGCAAATCGATTGCAGCTGCTATAATTTAACTTTATGACATGTTCTAATGTTGGTCATAATTCCTATCCTCTCCTATTCCCAATCTCATCTCCATTATTGACCAATTAAATAAATTTAAATACATTAAACCCCACTCATAACTCTCTACTCACAAATCTTATCCTATAACATAACCTTCTTTCCAAATTCATCTCATCACATATCTACTTCTCAAAACCTCAAAAGTATTGTGACATATACAAACCCACCAAACCCTAATTTCAAAAATCACCTTCCTCATGGCATCCAGACAAAAGAGAAAATTGTCAGCTCGAGAGAAAGGGAAGAAAGCTGGATCCTCATCTATGGAAAATCCACTCATTCAAACTCTAACACAACAACAAGAAGAGAGGTTCACTAAGTATTTTCAATGGAAAATTGTATCAACTCTAAAATATGGTATTCTATCATCCTTTCCTCAAGAATGCTTTACATTTCAAAATGTTTTAGCATCCTATGATTTGGAACTGATCATTTTGTCATATGGATATTACTACCCGGATTTGGTGCAGACATTCTTCAGCAACTTGGAAACTTATAAAGGAAAGTTTGTGACATATGTTTTAGGTACAAGAATCTCACTAACCCCTGAAATTCTTGGAGGTATCTTAAACATTCCTTATACCGGGAGAACCCTTTATGACCTGGAAGATGAAGATTGGAACGACTACAACAAGAAGAATTTTTACTACAGTATCAGAAGGTTAAATGAAGCAGAATTCCATGCAAAAGTGATTTGAAGTCTAGGCGGTGTTGTTCCCTCAAAAGACTCTTGGAGTGCACGTAATTTTTATATCGATGATAGGTTGTTTCACTATTTTATGGTATACATCATGTTTCTGCGGGCTGGAAATCACTGCACTGTGACAGATCTTAAGATGCAACTATTGTACGCTAGAAAAAGAGGAATAAGTGTCAATTGGGTATGTCTTATCATGACTCATATGCTGAGGTTTGATGTAAAATCAAAGTTCCTGCCATATGCTTATTTTATTACGCTTATTATTGAGCATTATAGAATTGATGTTGATGGTTTTGAAAAAGTTGAAATGGATGCAAATCTGTATAAAATTTCAATCAAAAATGTTGATTCGATATGGTTTCTTAGGTTATAATCAGATAAAAATAGCACCCGAGGATATGGAAAAGACTACTTTCATGACTCATTAGGGCACTTTCTATTACAAGGTGATACCTTTCAGTCTAAAGAATGCAATGGCAACTTATCAACGGGCTATGGTCACACTATTTCATGATATGATCAACAAAGAAGTTGAGGTATATGTAGATGATATGATTTCCAAATCTCATACATAAGAGGATCACATCATACATTTTCAAAAATTATTCGAACATCTGTGAAGGTTCAAACAAAGTCTGAATTCGAACAAATGTACATTTGGTGTCAGGTCAGGCAAGTTATTGGGTTTTATTATAAGTCAGCGCGATATTGAGGTAGATCCTGACAAGATGAAAGACATACAAGAAATTCCATCTCCAAGGATAGAAAATGATGTTTGTAGTTTCTTATGACGATTAAATTACATTTCGAGGTTCATATCACACCTAACTTCTACGTGCAAGCCTATATTCAAATTACTTTGAAAAGACCAAACAGTAGTGTGGAATGATGATTGTCAGAGAGCCTTCAAGACAATAAAACAATATTTATAAGAACCACCAATCTTGATGCCACCAGTACCTAGAATACCACTCATCATGTACTTAACAATACTCGAAGGGTCAAGGGGATATGTATTAGGGAAACATGATGAAACGGGTAGAAAAGAGCAAGCAATCTACTATCTCAGCATGAAATTCACCAACCACAAAACAAGGTACTTACTTCTCGAGAAGACTTATTGTGCTTTAGCTTGGGCTACTAAACGGTTAAGGCAATATATGTTAACTCACACCACTTGGTTAATAGCAATAATGGATCCTTCAAAGTATGTGTTTGAAAAACTAGCTCTTATAGGAAGGATAGTCAGATGGAAGATGTTATTATCCAAGTACGACATCCAATATGTTACTCAAAAGGCCATCAAGGATAGTGTACTAGTTGATCATCTAGCTCACTAGTCGTTGCCTAGATATCAATCAATGAAGTTCAACTTTCCAGACGAAGATGTCATGGTTATAGGTGACTACAAAACACCAGGACCCAATAAAGGACCTGAACCAGGAGCACATTAGACACTTATGTTTGATGGGGCTTCAAATGCACTTGGGCACGATATTGGGGCAGTTTTGACTTCTTCGAAGAATTTTCACAAACCCTACACTACAAGGTTATATTTTGACTGCACCAACAATATCTCTAGATACAAAGCTTGTATCTTGGGTCTAGGAGTTGCTATCGATCCAAGAATTAAACATCTCAAAGTGTATGGAGACTCAACACTAGTCATACACCAAGTCAACGGTGAATAGGACACTAAACATCCTAAATTAATTCCATATCGGGATCATGTTTTGAAGCTAGCTACCAAATTTACTGAAATTACTTTCAATCATATTCCACGAGAGGAAAACCAGATGGTAGACGCCTTGGTAACTTTATCAGCCATGTTCAAAGTAACTTATCCAAATCACGAACCACACATTACAATTAGACATTTTGAAGAACCGGCACATTGTCTTGCCATTGAGGAAGGACCGGATAACAAGCCTTGGTTCTACGATATCAAAAGGTATCTCGAGAAGCAAGAATATCTAGAAAATACCTCTACCGTCAACAAGCTAACTATGCAGAAGCTAGCTTCAAAGTTCTTTTTTAAATGGTGATGTGTTGTACAAAATAAACTATGATATGGCGTTACTCAGGTGTGTGGAGAAACATGAAGGAGATATACTTATGAGAGAAATTCATGAAGGCACCTTTTGAACTCATACAAATGGACATGTCATGGCTAGAAAGATCTTGCGACCAGGTTACTATTGGTTGACAATGGAAGCTAATTGATACCATCATACAAAGACATGTCACAAATGCCAAATCTATGTTGACAAAATGCATGTTCCACTGACTCCTTTGAATGTCCTAAATTCTCCTTGTCCATTTTCAATGTGGGGAATTGATATGATAGGATTGATCAAACTGAAAGCCTCTAACAAACATCAGTTCATACTAGTTGCCATCGACTACTTCACCAAATGGGTGGAAGATACGGCCTACGCAAATGTGATAAGACAAGTGGTTACTCGGTTTATTAAGCAGAATATTATATGTATATATAGGGTTCCTAGAAGAATCATTACAGATAACGGGTCCAACTTAAACAACAAAATAATGAAGGAGTTATGCGATGACTTCAAGATCAAGCATCATAATTCCTCACCATATAAACCTAAGATGAACAAGGCCGTTGAAGCTGTCAATAAGAATTTCAAGAAAATCATTCAAAAAATGGTGAAGACATACAAAGATTGGCACGAAATTCTCCCCTACGCTCTACATGACTATTGTACTTCTATGCATATGTCAACAGGTGGAACTCCTTTCTATCTAGTATATGGCATGGAGGCAGTACTCCCTATGGAAGTAGAGATTCCATCACTATGAATTCTGATGGAAACAAAGCTTGGAGAGTCAGAGTGGGTTCAGACGCGACTTGATCAGCTTTAACCTCATTGAAGAAAAACTCCTGACAGCTTTATGCCACAGTCAGTTATACCAAAAGCGGATGAAGAGGGCATTTGACAAAAAAAGTCCTTCCTGGAGTGTTTAAAGAATGAGATTTGGTTCTCAAGAAGATTCTACTACCTTGCCTTGATTTACGTGGTAAATGGACACCCAACTACAAAGGTCCACATGTGGTAAAAACAGCATTCTCAGGTGGTACTCTTATCCTCACAACAGTGGATGAGGAAGAACTGCCACATCTGATGAACTCTGATGCAGTCAAAAAATACTATGTATAAAAACTCGCTATGTTCGAACCCTAAACGGGAGACTTAGGCAAAAAGGAGTGTCCCGGTGGATTGAAAACCCTAAAGGGTGATCCAGGCAAAAATTATGGGCATACAAAAAAAATTAATTATCCCAATGGTTTGAAAACCCGAAAAGGGCGGTCCAGGCAAAAGTTAAGGATCTTATTCAAAATAAAGAACAAATAGAGTGAAATCTAAGAACCACGACTACAACCATGAAGGAGAGGGATTAATCCAAATTATTTAACTCAGAAGCAATGGAGATTAGAGCTATCAAAAGGACATTGGAGAAACAACAATAGAAATTATCATTTTCATTGCCATCTTTAATTTTTGTTAAAATTTCTGTAATTACCTCTTAAGGAATTGCATCTTATACGCTTGCTTATTCAAAGACATGTTTATCAATACAACATTTACTTTTTCAATCTTTTCAAGTTGTGTTTTTTCTTTTTTCCGACTTTTTTGCAAAATACTACGAATATTTCTTGTAAATACTGCATTCAAATCATTTTGGGGATTTGACAAACAATTAAAAGCATTTGATAAAACATCAAAGTTAATTTTGGTTAGAAAAAAATCGAAAGAAAATCCACATCTACATCCACGGCTGTGTCCATCTCCACGTCCATGCATACGCATGTGCCTGCGGAACAACATACAACATTTGGAAGTCAGTGACACAAAGAAAAAACCAATGGTTTAAAAAGGAGAAAATATCAAAAACATTTATTTAAAAAATATTTGGGGCATAAACAAAATATTTGAGGCATATACAAAACATTTGAGGCATATAAAAACATTTGGTGCATATACAAACATTTGGTGCATATACAAACATTTGGGGGATATACAAACATTTGCAGGCATATACAGAAAATAGTTAGGGTATATACACTTTGGGTTCCATATCAATCTTAGACATTATGCATATACATCATACATGGCATTTATTCAAATCCATTTTGGTTAAACTATAAACTTTCTTGGGGCCCATCTTTGGATTATCTGGTCCACAAAACCAGCAAATAACTTGGTTGACAATAAACAAATCGGTAAACTCTGATCTTATCTTTGGTCTAGTTATCCAAGATTCGATTACCAAAACACTTTCAAGTATATATCCTCTAGGTTGTGGTAGGCATGTGAATTTTTAGGATTACGTTATTTATCCTCTAGGTCATGATAAATACGTAAGACTACCTTTGTTCCGTTTATCCTCTAGGTTGCGATAAACGCACAAACTTTTCAAGTATATATCCTCTAGGTTGTTGTGGGTATGTGAATTTTCAGGATTACATTATTTATCTTCTAGGTCGTGATAAATACGTAAGACTACCTTCGTGCCGTTTATCCTCTAGGTCGTGATAAACGCACAAACTTTCCAATTGTCCATCCTCTAGGTTGTGGTAGGTGTGAGAATTATCAGATTTATGTTATTCATTCTCTAGGTTGTAATGAATACATAAGTCTATCTTCGTGTCATTTATTCTCTAGGTCGTGATGAACGCACAAACTTTTTCAATTATCTATCCCCTAGGTTGTGATAGATATGCGAATTTTTAGGGTTATACTATTCATCTTCTAGGTCATGATGAATACATAAGCCTATCTTTGTGTCTTTTATCCTCTAGGTCGTGATAAATACACATGTTCATCCTCGTATTGTTTCCTCTCTAAATTGTAGTAAACATAACGAAATCTGCTATATAATTCATTGTATTAGTCTATATGCAGCAATGTATTATTAAGCTTTGTTTTATTGATCCCCTAGGTTGTGATGAATAGGCAAAATTTGCATCTTAAACTTACTATGTAAGTATCGAAGCATTGGTAAATCAATTTTCAAACTTGTGTTATTTACCTCCTAGGTTATGGTAAATATGTATCAAAAATCTACGATCTCTTTTAGGTACTGACGAGTTATCCATATCGTCGTATCTAAGTCGAATCAAAACTTTCTGTTCAATCTTTGGTGAGATGATACATCATCATCTTTGCCTATATTTTTCACACTCTTGGGAATGTTGTACATTGTAGCCTTATAATCTTTCGGACAAATTTTGATGTCTTCAATTATTTTATAAACCTCCAATTCGAACATGCGAGACCTGCGTATTCTCGCACTATTCAATCGAAGGGTAACTAAATAGGGGCAGCTGATATACCCCAAATTTTCCCCATCAATTTCAATATTACTATTTTACTAATTTATAATCATATTATATTATTTATTAGACAAGGGGTATATATTCATAAGAGGGGTGTACCTCTTCAAAATGACCATCAAAATCTGATGGCCCATTAAGTTTTTTCATAAGGTTTGTTTATAGAAGGGGTGTATTTTTTGTTTCACTCTTGGACAGACCCATGTCAGTTTCTATACCGGTCCATTAAGATTACTTTTGTTTTTTTAAATAATAGAGGGGTGTTGTTTCGTAAAAATAAAGTCTTGGTTCGTTGGTCCATTATGTTCAGACCCATTTTAAGTGAATTAGATATGCATTTTACAATATATATATATAATATATATATTTTAT